>OY728119.1:1304196113-1306596113 GCA_963277665.1 Viscum album
ATTCCATTTTCCCTCAGAATTTTTTCAGTGCATCATCTATTGCACTCATCATTTATGTGATTCCTCCTATTTCCCTCCATTTTTTTCTACATGAATAAAAATATAGTGAGAAATGTGTTACTTGTAAAAATGTTATAATTCAAAAGGGATTTTTTGTCACGACATGACCCAAGCTAGGGATCGAGCCGCAACTACCCCAAGCCCACCTCCATAGGCTAGGGGGTGGAGATAATCACCGAAGGCACACTAAACTCAGGGAGGGATTTGCCTAAAAACGTATACACATGCACATTTCCAACTCAATGAAAAAGTGCAGAGGGAAAGAAATGAAGAATGAAAAACTACTATAAACATACGAAATATTCATGAACCGCTTAAAAGAATGAAGCACAATAGTTTATACTGAAAATAAAATGGGAAAAAATACACACTCAAACTAGAAATATGTTTCTACTTGGAAAAACAAGAAAAGAGTAAACAAGTTAGAGAGATCGTATCTTGTATCTCAAGTTATGACCACCGTACATGGTCTAATCACCATGTATCCCTAAGCTCCTCTAAAATAATAATCAACCTGTCTGACATCTATAAAAGACATGACACATGTTGGGTAAATCCCATGCATGGGTGCGTATACATACCCAATATAATGCCCTGAAAAGGGTGAATGGGGTGTGATAAAACATAAAACTGAAGAAGAAAGAAGTTGGTAGAATGAGGTATAGTAAGAGATTACAGCTCAACACAACAAGAGAGTGAAAGAGAACTCGTCCAAACATAAGGAGCTCTACATGGTGAAAATATGAACTTCTCTTTAATTTTTTACTACCTATACCAAGAGAGTGGACTCATCCAATCATGAGAAGCCAGACACGGAAAGCACGTGGCATACCCCGCGTGATTTCACCTCTTATGGAAGGAGTGTAACTATACCCAAGGAGTGGGTACTAATGTAGGATATATATATATATATATATATATATATATATTCTCAATCAAAGAAACCCAAATGAGAGATTAAGGGGATCTCCATCTCACAACTCAGCCTAAGAAGAAGAGTAACCAACAGTTCCAACGTAAGTCTATCTATGATGCCCAACATCCCACGTGTCTTCCCTAAACATGAAATTCAAAGAGACTCAATCACCACACTGTGATATTATCCTCTATGGGTGTCATTGACTCGCCTACATGTTTTTATGTCACATCATAATAATGTGACTCGGTGGGGAAATTGTCCTTATTCCTTGTGAGTGAAAAGCTACATCAAACCATGTCTCATCACTATTCCACATAGTCAAAAGGTCATGTATCAAGGTTGAGGACCCATGTCTAGCTTGGTTGGAGGGAGCCGCTCTAGTGTCTTCGAGGACCCATTCCCAGCCCGGTTAGAGGGTGACACTCAGAATAGTTTGAGGACCCATGCCCAACCCAGTAGGAGGGTGCCACTCGGATTATTTTTGAGGACCCATTCCTAGCCTGGCTAGTGGGTGCCACTCATAATATGTTAAGGTTCCATTCCCTTCCCAGCAAGAAGGTACCACTCTGATGATCGTCGAGGACCCATGCCTAGCCCAGTTGGAGGGTTCCACTCGGAAAGCACTGAGTAACTACAATGTTCATCCCTGCTAGATAATAAGCTCGGGATACTCTGATATGCTAGTTCCTAATCATTATCGTCATCAGACGTCACCTGAATAAGAGTCAGGCCCATAAAATCTCGTATTGTATCTCAAAAATTCAATATAGAAGGTACTATCATGTTCTATGAGGGAAAACACTTAGGATAGGCTACTCGTGGGCCAAAATCGGAGTCCAAAAGAAGTAGATATGAGAGTTAGAAGATTAATAATGAGGTTCATGATGCGTATGAGGCCGACACGACTTGTGACCCCCCCCCCCCCCCCCCATCGCTTGACCATATACCAAGCCATACTCGGATACTAAACTGTGTACATGTACCCCTAGGAATTCTAGTGTACTCCCAGAATATATGGAAAATCTAGCCAAAAGGCTGATGAGCGCACTATTTTCATCGTTTTTTCGAAGACAAAAAATGTAATTTCACTGACATGCCTCCTTAAACAGCTCTGGATAACCAAAAATATCACATCGTTGTGATCCTTATGGAAAAAACGCTTAGGAATGACTATTCATTCACCCAAATCAGGCACCTAGTGAAGAAGCTTCATTTCACAGCATTACGCATGAATGGAATCTCATGGGGACCATGCCTCAATCCTGAATTAAAATGCCAATATTGGTCTCAAAATCTCTACATCAATATCAGGGTCACAAAGCCATTGATGGCACATCAATTGGACATTGTATCACTACTACAAAAACGGACTATATCAGCGCTAAAAAAGGGCTTTAACAGCACTAAAAAGCGTTGTAAAGCTCAGCACTAATATAGGGGGGGTCCCTTTTATCAGCACTCCGAAAAGCGGTGATAAAGGCCGCTTTTATTAGTGCTAAAAAAGCACTAATAAAAGACCCCTTTATCAGCGCTTTTTTTAGCATTGATAAAAGGGGCCTTTATGAGCGCTTTTAAAAAGCACTGATAAAGGTAAAAAAAATTAAAAAAATTAAAAAAATATAGGGGAGTGCTTTTATCAGCACTTTACACCCCCTTTATCAGTGCTAGGAGGTTTCCCTTGCGTTGCCCTTCTCGCGCATCCTCATACGCGCGCACCCCCTTCGCTTCCACCCGAACTCGAACCCGGGACCTCCCCCCTTTCGTGGCTGCACATTTACCACTATGCCATTTCGTTTTGTTCTCTATTTAATGATATATCTTTATATATATAGTTATATTTATTCATATATTGATATAGATTCATATTAATATAAATATATTTATTCATATATTTGTATATATATATATTAATTTGTATATTAATATATATATATATATTTTTAGTTATAATTTTTTATACGTATATTTATTTGTCTATTAATATATACATATAAGATTAGTTTTAAATACATTTATGAAAAAATATGTTTTTTATGTGTGTTTATAAATAAATAAATAAATACATACACACATACATACATAGATATATACAACACGCAGACACATATATATTTACGAATAAATACATATATATGTGTATTTGAAAAGCCATAGAATGTACTTATAAAGATTAATTTTAAATACATTTATGAAAAAATATGTTTTTGATGTGTGTTTATAAGTAAGTAAATAAATAAATACATACATATATACATATACACAACACATATAAACACACATAGACACTCACCCACACACACACATATATTTACGAAAAAATACATATATATGTGTATTTGAAAAGCCATAGAATGTTAAAACGACCATAACTTATAATCCAGAAGCCCATTTCGACTCTACAACCAGTCAAATTGAATAAAATGAAACAATCTTCGATATGATATGTGGTACAGTCCTAACGGACATCCGGATCAGAAATTATACTTGTTTGAATGTTAACAAATCGGGGTATGCCGACTAAAAACTCAGTTTTGAAGGCCTTATGAGCCTTTTTTGGGCTCGAAAAATGTGACAAAGGCTTTGCCTCAATCATTAGCGCGTAGAGCTCATCGCAGACTTCGATTTGATATGTTGTAGAGCTCAAACGGACACTCGGATCAAAAGTTATGGTCGTTTGAAGTTTGAGTTGCGTTCTCAACATATTTTGGATCTTTTATTAATTGTTTTTATTTTTTGTATCCTCAAATTGTTATTAAATGATTTTTAATCGATAATAATTAGAAAATTATTAATTAATAATATTTTTTTAAAATATTTTGAATCCATTTTCACTAAATTTCTTATATATTAAATGTAATAGTCTATTTATATATATCTATAACATACTTAAAATATATATATTGCATTTATATCAATATAAATATACTTATATAACAAAATATTATTTTTCATGAAAAAATATTGTTTTTTGAAACTGAACATTTATCAGCGCTCGGGAAAAGCGCTGATAAATCCCCCCTTTATCAGCGCTTCTTTTTAGCGCTGATAAAAGTGAAGCGCATCCCTTGCCCGTTTTTGTAGTAGTGTATGCATGAGTTATGAAAGGTCAAAGTTTTAATAATAATAATAATAATAATAATAATATATTATTGTTATTTGGGCGTTTCATGGACCCAATATGCAAACCTGAAAAAAGGCATGCAACGTCGGTCTCAAAATGACCGTCTAAAAAACTGGGGTCATACTGCTGTGGATGACACATCAATCGTACACTCCACGGGGGAGTTATGTTCAAATAAACATTTTGAAAATAATTATAATATTATTATTTTAGGGCATATTATAGACCTGATTCATGAGTCAGAGAATAGTATTCAACATCAGTCTTAAAATGACCATCTCGAAATCAAGGTCACACAGCCACTGATAGCGCATCAGACACCCTATGGGGGAGTAATGACAAAAAACAATTTCATTAATAATAATTATAATAATAACATTATTATTATTATTAAAGTAAATAATAGATTTCAAAGGAGGGGTGATGGGTCATGCCACCCCACCGCTTCCCCTCATCCCCACGTTTTATTTATGTATTTTTTCATTTTTTTTCTTATATTTCCCATCTTCTCTCCTATCTCCCTCCTTATTCTCTGCAACCCTAAAATTGCCACGACGTCGCCCTTCCCCTTGGAAACCCTAACGACCTCCATTCATTTTCGCTGTCCTAGTCGGCCAACCGCACCACAACCGCACCACGACCGCCCGTGTCTACCAAAACATACAAGCCCTCCGTCATCCTCGTCTACCATCACACTTGGGAGCCGCTGCCTCCGGCCTGCCATGCTCGACCACCGCCGCGCCCTTCGCCGTTCCACCCTTCTCACCAGATGACTTATACTCTGATCTTCCACCACCAAACGCCGACGGGTGTTCCACTGTTTCCACGGATCCAACGTTTGAACATCCAAAACCAAAAAATATTTCATCGACCATCCTCTTCTTGTGAATATCACTGATCCGTGCCCCGCTTGATTATTCATTGTTGTTTCAACGCGCCAAAAAAATTTCGCTACAAAATAAAATAGTTGCAGACGATTGCCATGTTAGTTTGACCATCGATATTGAAGTTCAAGAATGATGAAATTGAAAAAACAAATATTTTCATGTTCCCAGAAATTTCAAGTTCAAGATAACAAAATGAAATTTGATTCAACTAATTGTTTTTCGATCCGCAAATTAACTTATCCAAATCAATTCATGTTCGTCATGGGAAATCCAATCGGTGATTAGTAATCCAAAGAGAAAAGTTCTACATCAAAGACTGGATTTTTTGGTGATGAAGAACGTGCTTTCTAAGGAATGAGGAGATCCGTTTCATTCGCCGTGCTTTGTTTCATCTTGATCCAATCATTCGTTGTCAAACCAATGATTTGTTGTGGTTCACTGAAGTCGTCGGGGGGGGGGGGGGATTCAAGAAAATATGAGACAATGGTGGCAAGGTTTTCCTAGGAGATATATTTATAAATCTATCTTTTGTGCTGAAATATTAACTAACTAATTCATTCATTCATTAAACGCACTGCCAACATGTGAGGGGTCCGAACATCTCGTGCCAACTCATTTTATATCATGCCTAGCGTAAAAACTGCATTCCAGACTCAACTGTGTTATCAGATTTTTGATATGAGAACCCTTTTTTGAGATATTCCACTTTTTTTAGGAAAATTGTGCACACATAATAAAAATATATTTAATATTTTTATAAAATTAATTCCGGGCACACCGGGTCTCAGAATCATGCACCGTTTTAGTGCCTGACTTCAAAAATATTCTTTGAAATATTCTAAAGTCTTACATGAAAAAACCAGAGTCTCTACATTATTCCATTCTTCAAAACATTTCATCCCTAAAAAGCACAACTAAGAAAAGAGGTGGGGAAACTGAGTTTGTACCTGACTCTTCCCTACACCGAGATGTATAGCTAAAGGAGAAGTGTGAAACTCCCTCATAACCTCCTCTCATAACATAATCGGAATCACAACTCATCTCTAAAAAGTATGAGGTGATTCCCTTATTTATAAAGTCCATCAGGTGAAACTCCTAAGGACATCTTTCCATGCAAGACCTTATAGTCAATGTCTCCCAGCCGAGACTCTCTCACACGCTCGAAAAGTGATGGAGTCAATAGCATCGACTAAAGAAAAATTGTATCCTCCTTCTCCACTAGGACCAGTTGTAGGGAAGCTAACTGCTCCAAAGCTTTATACACTAAGAGAGCCTAATAATTCCTTCTAAGGGAATTTTCTACAACATTGCCCTTCCCTAGAGTATAAACTATCTCAAAGTCATAATCTTACAGAAAATCCAACCAGTGCTGTTGTCTCAGGTTCATGTCTCTCTGTGTGAAGACGTACCCGAGACTCTAATGGTTTGAGTAAACCAAAAAGTTCTCTCCCTTAAGGTAGTGTTTCCTCATTTTCAGAACTACCCCTAACAACTCTAGGTAGTGAGTCATGTGGTTCTGTTCATGGGTCTTAACTGCCTCGACCCTTATGAGATAACTACCTGCCATTACATCAAGGTTGACACCAAGCACGTAAGGGTACCAACGAACAATGCAGGTGAGTAAACTCATCCAACCATGAGAATCTAGACACAGGAAGCACGTGACATACCCCACATGTCTTCAATTCTCATGGAAGAAGAGTAACCCCAACCCATAAACTCCGCCACACCCACTAGTGGAATCACAAGAAAAAAGTGTCAAGTAGGAAAAATCCACTGACAATGTAAGTTCCCATTTAGTGTAATTGTATAACTAAGAGGGGGGAGGGGATGAATCAGTAATACGTTTTCTTTTATATTTCTTTTCAATTGAAACAACCTTCACGTCCTATTAAATATTCTATTCCCTGTTGAAAACAATTCAAACACACATCCATAGGGAAAAAGTATTTATAAGGTTCACTATTCAATAAGAATAACTACGTCCTTGGAATGGTATGGAAATGGTCCAATACCACACAATCCACTAGAAAACAATCCTTGTATTACAATGAGTGGGATAAATACTTTCACTCATGTAGTAATTTAAAGACAATCCAAAAGTATGTGTGCACCCTCTTAGCACAAATAGAGTAATATAAAGTTTGTGTAACAACGCATGTTACATGTGGTTATTTTCAATTCTAAAAATATATTCAATTGAAAACACTTCTTCAATTTCTTACCCAGAAGATGGTAAGAACTTCCTAGAATATTCTATGGGAAATCCATGTATGATTTTCCCAGTATGATTTTCCTAGTTTGATTCCTTCGAGTATGATTCTCCTCAATACAATTATTCTAGGTACTATTCTTCCCAATACAAAAAATATGAATTTGAAAAAATATGGTAGAGATTAATCGACACCACTTCAATTCTAAGGATGGAAAACTCAATACAATTATCCATATTTGATTCTTCCTCAGTCCGAAAATATTAATACAAGAATTCTGAATATGATTATCCAGCCCAATATGATGATCAACCAAATAAAATTCACAAGATGAATATGGTAATCAATTGAGTACAATAATCATTGAGTACGATGATCAGTTGAATACAATGCTGTGATATTGTCTCTTCTCATTCACTTCAATCCGTCAAATAATTTTCAACAGAAATCTCAATACGAAAATCCTCTTCTTCTCTCTAAAAACTCAGAGCTTCTCTATCTTCTACAGTGAACAGTACATGAGTCCTCAGAATAGTACAATATAGTTTTCACCTTTAATAGGTGACCCTCAAGTGGATTTTTCGTGAATCCCAAAAAAATTCCCGCTTAATCAAATTCAATCTAATCTCAATTCACTACTGGAAAAAAGGCCTATACCCACGGTTCAAAACCGTGGGAATAGCCTATACCCACGGTTTTGGGAACCGTGGGCTGGAACGACGTCGATATAGGTCCCCAGCCTATACCCACGGTTTTCCAAAACTGTGGGTATAGGTGTCCTGCCACCGTGTCACCGAAACATAGCCAATTGCCATGGTGTCAACGGCTTTTACCCATGGTTTCAAAACCGTGGGTATAGGTCCTAAAATAATGCAGGCGCCGAGTTTCGATCCCGCAACCTCTTCGATGCAAACACCGCATCTAACCACTACCCTAACATCACCTATATGTTTATATATATATATATATAGTTAAATATAATTATAAAAATCGTGGGTATAGAAAGAAGAACCGTGGGTATAGGGTTCCCACCAAAAAAAAATTCCTTCCCGTGGAAAAAAAAAAATTCCCGCGCACACAAAAGTGACCTATACCCACGGTTTTTCATAACCGTGGGTATAGGTATTTTAGCCTAGACCTATCCCCACAGTTTTCCTCAAAACCGTGGGGATAGGTACCCCTATACCCACAGTTTTGGGAAACCGTGGGTATAGGTCACTTTTCAGGACCTATCCCCACGGTTTTAGAAAACCGTGGGGATAGACCCCCCTATACCCATGGTTTTGGAAAACCGTTGGGATAGGTCCTAAAAAGTGACCTATACCCACGGTTTCCCAAAACCGTGGGTATAGGGGGGGGTCTATACCCACGGTTTTGGGGAAAACCGTGGGGATATGTCCATTTTCCAGTAGTGATTTCCTCTAAAATATCAAGTGTATTTTAAATTCATCAACTCTTCTTGAAGAATATTAATTATCCTAAAAATGTTACTTATTATTCAGACTTTTATTTTAATTTCTAGTCCAATTTCAATTCATGAGTCTAATTTTCTGAATCATATTTCTTCAATACAATGCTCTGTATCAATTGAATGTAAATGTATGAAGAAATGAACATCACTTCTGAATGCTAAATACAATCATTATTTTGAATGTCCATCTCCCCTTTGACAATTCATTCAGAAATCTCCACTTTCAAACCACTTTTACTTATTCACTTCTTCTATAGACCTTGTATTAAATATAAAACAATTCAATTTTGATACAAAACCAATTGAAATACACATCATCTCCTTCATTTCTTCACTTTTTCTCTTGACCCAGTCGAGATACAAAACTTATTCTTCTCCTCTTCTCTTGAACCACTTTAAAAATTCACTTGAAGAGAAAAACAAAGTAAATCAACTCTTGACCCACTTGATGAAGGCCTTTGAAAACAAATCAAAGTTCATCTATCTATTCCTTCATAAATTCAATTAGTTATCCATCTCAACATGAGTATGATTGTCTAGAGTACGATCTTTCTAAGTATGATTGGCCTGGATACAATCATTCTGGGTACGATTAGATGAATACAATTATCCTGATAATGATCATCCTGGATATGATTATTCTAAATATGATCATACTGGGTATGATCTTTTTAGTATGATTCCTACAAACCTTTTCTTCTCAAAATAAAATCTTCCTGAATCTTCTTCACTCACCATTTATTTCACCAAGCCTGCATCATAAGTTCTTCAATTAACCTATGATTTATGAAATAATAATAATAAAAGAATCATCACATTTCTTTTATCATAGTCATAGAGACTCCAATTATCCATCAAAACAACCACTTCTTTCACACCAAATTTAGAGTGAATCTGATGACCATTTACTTCCAGCAATATATATTCTCCATGTGTCCGATTATGTCATTCCAGATAAGGATCAATTCCTCATTACGATCTTTTCACATATCAGACCCAAGGTGGGTCCGATCGAAACTTTTTCTTAAAACCCACTTCTTCTCAATACGATGGAATTTTCTTAAAAAAATTTAGTCTGAATCTTTTGAAAACAACCATCAATATTATTTGGACCAAATACAAAGTGAGGTGATTTTATATCTTAAAAAAAATTCCTTGAGAACAAAAGACAACATTTGAAAACAAACACCTTCATCATTAGCTTGGTCCTAACAATCTCCACCTTTGGATTTTTTTGTCAACCAATTTTCATAAATCACTGAACTTTTTAACCTCAAGAAATCGATTACTTATTAATAATTCCAAGCCTACATGAGCTAAATAATTGTAGTAAAAAATAATCATGGATAAAAAAACCATGTTGTCCAAATGTATTAATTATAAAAAAAATTCTTTTTATTTCCTAAATGCTTCTCCAACCTCATCTTTTCATCATCCTTCTTGGAATAAAAAATAATTTCTTTTCCTAAAACCACTCCAACAAACAGTTAGAATAGTTCACTCACAAAAAAATGTTGAATTCAAAACTTTCCCTCAACTCCCTCTTTTTACAAGCATTAGGATAGATTTATGAAATAATTCATTCTTATCCACATGCTCTTTGATGAAATGATATTTGATATCAATGTATTTTGAATGTGAATGTTGAACATGATTCCTAGGGAGATTGATTGTGATTTGATTTTCACAACCCAATAGTAAGGGTTACTTCACTTCAACAAGTACATCTTCCAATTGATATTTCATCCAAATTAGTTGAGTAGTGGATTGAGTGGAATAAACATACTCAGATTTATCCGTACTGAGATTTACTGAATTCCATTTCATTGAATGCAAACTAACACAATTCTTTCCTAGATAGAGTACTCCACCAGATGTGGATCCTTTATCATCAATATTTCCTGCTCAATCAGCATCTAAATACCCAAAAAATTCAATACTATCTGAGCCTCCATACCTGATTTTTATTTTTTTTCCTTTGATGTATTTTATAATTCTTTTTCCAGCAAGAAAATTTGATTATTACAGAGAACTCTAAAATATTGCACAAAAGATAAAAGCATAAACAATGTCAGGTCTTGAGGCAGTCAAATAAAATAAACTTCCAAGCAACTTTTTAAATTCTTTATAATCAAATTCTATTTCCTTCTCTATTTTTAAAAAAATATGTTCCCACTTATATTATTGTGGAAACAGGTTTTGAGTTTTCCATGCTAAACCTCTTAAGAGGTTCTATAGCATCCTTTTCTTGAGAAAGAAAAATGTATTTCTTCCTTTGATGTATTTGTAACCCAAGAAATTATTTCATTTACCCCAGCATGTACATTTCAAAAAACTTTTTAATTTCTTCAGAATACCTTTCATAACTTCTTTCATCATTCCTAGAAAAGATAATATTGTCAACACTAGTAATCATAATGATGGAATACACTTGACTTTCTATAATGTAGATATTTCTTTCTACTCTTCATTTCTTGAAATTAATCTTCCTTATGTTTGTATCCAATTGGGAATACCATGATCTTAGAGCTTGTTTTAGCCCATACAGATCCTTTTTCCATATACACACATAACTTTTATCTTTACCAACAAAAAATCCACAAGGTTGTTTAATATAAACTTCATATTAAAGATCACCATTTAGGAATGTGGATTTAACATCCATTTGCAAGATATCATATCCTCATTCTGTAGGAATAGAAAGAAATATTCTAATTGTTTCAAGTCTTTCTACCAGAGAAAAGGTTTCATCAAAATCAATACCTTTAATTTGTGAATACCCATTACACACCGATATTTCTTTGTTTCTTATCACTTCACCTTCTTCATTCATCTTGTTCCAGAAAACCCAATTTTTTCCAATAATGTTTTTGTTTTCTGGATTGGGTACAAGTTCCCATGTATCGTTCTTTTCATTTTGATCCAACTCTTAATTCAAGGCATGAACCCATTTCAGATAGTCAAAATCTTCTTTCATTTCATTCGGCTATACTTTTGAATATAAAGAAGTATGTGTAATATAATTTGTTGTTATTCTTTATTGAACCTTCTGATATTGATCACCAATTATATTTAGAGCTTCCAATTTCTTCCTCAGCCTAGGATGAGATTTTTTATTATCTTCCTCGTCAATAGAAATGGATGAGTTTGATTCTTCTTCTTGAGTAGGAATACAAATGTCTGTATCCTTATCAGATTTTTTTTTTCAAATTGATCAACTTCCTTTTCTACTTGAATATGTTTTTATTTATCATATATTTCAATTAATTTCATATCAAAAGAATATAGAATTCTTTTTGTTTCTTTGTTGAAATATCTATATCCTCTTCCTTCTAAAGCATATCTAAGAAATATTCTATCTTCATCTTTGCACTCAAAATTTTCATATTTTCAACATTTCTTCTTTTTAAAACATAGAATCCTGAAAACTTTAAAGTGTTTAAAACTTGGAGTTTTTCCATAAAATAATTAATATGGAGTCATATATGATATATTCCTATAGAAACAATGGTTCTGGATATAAAAAGCATAACTCATGGCATGTCTCCAAAAAGAATTAGAAATTCCATGTTCAAGTAACATTATTATTCCCATTTCCACCAAAATTATATTCTTTCCATAAAAAACCCCATTTTTTGGAGGAGTGTATGGGGTAATATTCTCATGTCTAATTCCATGATTCTCTAGATAACCTTAAAATTATTTACCTCTGTATTCACCACCATTATTTTTTCTCAACTTCTTTATTGAATACTCATATTATTTCTCAGCTTTCCTTACGAATCATTGAAAATTTTTCGAAGCATCTAACTTGTGTTTCATAAACATAACACAATTTGTGTGAGTAAAATCATTGATAAAATTGATGAAGTACTTATCTCTATTTTTCGATCATTTTCTCATTGGCCCACAAATATCTAAATGAATCATCTCTAGGGATTATTTTGAACAAATCTCAACTTTCTTATGCACAACATTTTCAATCTTTCCTTTCTCACAAATAGTGCAAAACCAATCTCTTATTCTTGTAAAATCATGAATGTATTGAACACTATCACTTTTGGATAACTTGATCATGTTTTTTTCACACATGTTTCCTAGCCTTTTTTCCATAATTGGTTCTCTTTCACTATACTCATGTTCCAAGGGTTTTGTATTTCACCAATCTGAAACAAATTAACTTTTGTATGTTGGACTATTGTAACAATTTTTCCATATTCTTTATTTTTCATAAAAAACCTATATTTTATGAAGATAAATTTGTTACCCTCATCAAAAAATTGTGAAACATGTAGCAGATTGTGTTTTAGACCATCCACATACTATGCTTTCTTGTATTTCAACTTTTCTTTTCTAATGATGGAAGATCTAACATCTTTGATTCTTTGGGATTAATCATTTCCACATGTCACTATTACTTATTTAAAATCTTTCACATTCTTCAAAATATTAAAATCTCTTATCATATGATAAGAACCCCCACTATCAAGAATCCAAGTTCATTCTACCTTTGTAGCTTTCAAAGCAGTTTCAACAATAAGAGACTTTTCTTATTTTGTGGAAATTGACTCCCCCTCAATCTCTACCTTTCATAACCTATGGAATAAT
Source organism: Viscum album (assembly GCA_963277665.1). NCBI lineage: Eukaryota > Viridiplantae > Streptophyta > Magnoliopsida > Santalales > Viscaceae > Viscum > Viscum album. The sequence continues at coordinate 1,304,209,393 of OY728119.1, forward strand.
AGTAATTTTGTTGGTTAAACCAACAAATATTTGATGTATGTCAAAATCCACCACAATTCCAGAAATAGCCATAAAAGGATTATTTTCCTTTGAAACTTTCATATTGATTGGAACTATGAATATGTTTCTCAGACACCTTATTCTCTTTCTTTTCTGAGCCACCAACCATTCTATTATCAATCATAGTATTCCTTTTATTTTATGATTTATCAAAACTAGAAGTGTTTAAAACTTTTATAAAATTATATTGTTTCAAAACATTTTTAGAATTAGGGATCTTTGAGACTTATGAATTCCCAACTTTGTTGGTCTTGGTCACATACATAACTTTCCCAACATTCTTAATTTTAGAAACAATTCCATACTTATTCTCACCCATTTAAGGTAGTTTTTTACCCTAATCTGGTTTCTTATTCTGAGAACTTTTAACAACTTTAGTAATAGAGTTTTGGAAACTTTTATTTTTCTTTTCATCTTTAGAATCTTTTGGTTGGAAAAGTTCCAACTCTTCTTAGTTTTCTTTTACCTTCACCTCTATATGCTCATTACAATTCTTTTCTTCTTTAAGATATTTCTTCAAATCATTATTCTCTCTTACCAGATTCAATTTATCATTAGAAAAACATTCTTGATTTATTGTTATGGAACATTCATCTTACTACTTTTTTTTATTTTCAAGCCTTTTAATCTTTCTGAGACATTATTTCAACTCTTTTTTCAAATGATGTTCAAGTCAAGTTTCTTCTTCTTCGGAACTACTAATTCTAAATTCTTCATCATTCGCTATTGAAATAAAAGTATTTTCAATACCATATTCAACTAATTTTTTGGATTCAACATCACTGCCTTATTCTTCTTCATATTTGGATAAGAAACTTCTTCTTTAAGATTTGAATAATTTTCTTTCTTTCCCTAAGGAATTTAATTTTCCTTTATCTCTCGATTTTTTCCAAGATATTTTTGGATTTATTTCTTCTTCATCACTATCTTCTTCTTTATTTCTTTGAGGATAATTATCCAAAAACTGACCAATGCATCCACAATCAAAACATTTTAAGGGATGTTTCCCTTTTCATTTACCTATACCTCTTTTAAAATTTTTAGGAAACAAGGATAAAATATCATCAAGATTTTTACATACCTCATTTTCGAATTCAGAATCACTAGCTTCATCTTCCTTGAGAATATTGCTTTCCATTTCTTTCTTAGCATCTCAGAAAGAAATTTTTCTATAAACCTTAGTTTTTCTTTTCATACCTTTATCCATTATCATTTCATAAGTAATGTGTGTGCTATACAAATCATCAAGAGATAATGTTTCAAGATCTCTGTCTTCAAATGAAGAAACTTTTTTATCAAACTTGTTAGGAAGGATTATCAAAATAATTTCAACTACTATAAAATCAAATATCTTCTCACCAAGACATCTAATAGTAATCACAATGTCATTTACCTTGGTAAAGAAGTCCCCAGGAGATTTATACTCACCCATATTCAAGTATTCATACTTTAATCCCCATATTTTAATTTTTACATTTTCACTTTTTTATTGCCTTCATATATGTTTTTCAATTTACCCCATATACCTTTGGCTGTTACAACACATTTTACCCTTATGAATTCACTTTCAGAAAGTGATGATAATATAACATTCTTGGACATTCCATCATTCTCGAGATTCTTCTTTTCTATAGATGTAAGAGGAGTTTATAATCAATAGGAGGAAACCCATCTATTGTAGCTTCAAGAACATCATATCTAATAGAACTAAGATAAGGTAACATTCTATATTTCTAGATATGATAATTATTTCCATAGAAAATTGGAATACCTTTACTGTTCACACAATTAAAATTCTCTATCAGCAAAGAATAAGAGATGGGAACCTATGATTTGATTCCAGTTGTAAGTACCCAGTCAGTGTAATTGTATCACTGAGAGGGGGAAGGGGTGAATACGTGATACTTTTTCTTTTATGTTTCTTTTCAACTGAAGCAACATTCTCCTCCTATTAAAAATTCTATTCCCTAATGAAAACCATTAAAACACACATTCCTAGGAAAAAAAGTATTTACAAGGTTCACTATTTAATAAGAATAGCTACGTTCTTATTATGGTATGGAAATGATCCAATAACACACAATCCATTAGAAAAAAATCATTAGATTACAACAAGTAGGATATACCATTTCACTTGAGTAGTACTTTGAAGACAATCCAAAAGTACGTGTGCACCCTCTTAGAAAAAATAGGGTAATATAATGTTTTTATGACAACACATGCTACCTGTGATTATTTTCAATTCCAAAAATATATTAAAATTAAAACACTTATTCAATTTCTTACCTAGAAGTTGGTAATAAGATCTTGTAATTTTCTAAGAAAAAACAAAGTCCGATTTTCCCAATCTGATTCCTTTGAGTACAGTTCTCCTCGATATAATTCTTATAGGTATGATTCTTCCTAATATGTAAAATAAGACTTTGATAGAATATGATAGAGATAAATTAACACCACACAAATTCTGAGTATGGAAAAAATCAGTACGATTCTCTCGGTATGATTCTTCCTCAATCCAGAAATCTCAGTATAAAAATCTTGAATCCGATTATCCATCCCAATATCATGATCAACCAAATACGATTGACAAGCCAAATTTGGAAATCAATTGAGTATGATAATCACTGAGTATGATGATCATCTAAATACAACATTGAGACCTTATACCTTCCCTTTTACTTAAATCCATCAAAACAAATTCAACAAAAATATCAATAGATAAATCCTTTTATTCTCTCTAAAAACTTGAAGCTTCTCTATCTTCTATGGATGAAAGTAACTTGGTCATCCGAAAATTAAAATATAATTTTCACCTTTTATAGGTTACCCTTGAGTGTCTTTAATTGGAATACCAAAAATTTTCTTGCTTAATCAAATTATCTCTAATCTCAATTTCCCCTAAAATCTCAGGTATTTTGAATTCATCAACTCTTCTTGAAGCTTCTAGATTATTATACAAACATTACTTATTATTTAGACTTTCATTTCAATTTCCATTCCGATTTCAATTCATGAGTCCAATTTTATAAATCTTATTTCTTTAATACAAATATCTGTATCAATTGAATGTAAATGTACAAAGAATTGGATATCACTTCTGAATGCTAAATACAATCATTATTTTGGATTTTGAACTCCCCCTTGATAATCCATTCAGTAATCTCTACTTTTAAACCAATTTTACTTCTTAACTTCTTTTCTTGAACTAGTTGGAAATATAAAATAATTAAATTTTGATACAAAGTCTCTTGAACCAATTGAAATACACATAATCTCCTTTATTTCTTTACTTTTCTCGTGACCTAGTTGAGATACAAAACTTATTCTTCTCCTCTTCTCTAAACCCACTTGAAAATTCACTTGAATAGAAAAACAAAGTAATTCAACTCTTGACCCACTTTATTAAGACATTTAAAAAAATCAGAGTTCATATATCGATTCCTTCAGTAATTGAATCAACCATCCATCTCAGCTTGAGTACGATTGTCCAGAGTACGATATTTCCAAGTAAGATTGACTTGGATACAATCATTCTGGGTAGGACTAACCTGGATATGATTTTCCTAATAACAATCATCCTGGATAAAATTATTTTGAATTCAATCATACTGGGTACAATATTTTGAGTATGATTCCCAACAACCCTTTCTTCCCAGAATACAATCACCCTGAATCTTCTTCACTCCACCCTCCTTTCACCAAGATTTCATCATAAGTTCATTAATTAAATTATTATTTTTGAAATAAGAATCAGAAAATCATTGTCACATTTCATTTATCATAGTTATATAGAGTATGATTCTACATCAAAATAACCACTTCTTTCACACTGAATTCAGAGTGAATCCGATGTACATTTAAATCCAGTAAGTTAAATTCTCATTGCGACTAGTTCTCTTATTCCAAATAATGATCAATTTGTCATTACAATATTTTCTCATACCTTACCCGAGGTGAATCCAATCTAAACAATTTCTTTAAAACCACTTCTTCTCAATACAACAGATTTTTCATAAACAAAGTGAGTCTGATTCATTTGAAAATAACCATAAATATTATTTTCACCAAATAAAAATTGGGGTGATTTTCTTTCTTAAAAAAGATTCCTTAACATCAAAATTCAACATTTTAAAAAAACCACATTCATCATCAGTTTGGTCCTAACAAACAACTCCAAGATCTACTCTGACACAAAATCATACATCCTCACAATGAATGTACAAGTATAAGGGACCCATCCACCACACCTTGATATTATCCTCTTTGGGTAGTACTAACTCCCCCTCACAATTTTTCTCTCAGAAAAAAACACGTCTTTGTGGGGAAACCCCCCTCTTACTCATGTATTCAAAGATATGTCGAACAACACTGAGAAAGGGTACTTTGAAGCCCCACGTCATCCCAGATTAAACCTCGATAAAGGAGTGGAAAGTAAAAAATACCTCACAATAGTGTCTAAAAATTTATACTATAGAAATTATAAAGGACATATAGCACACCTCTTATCATCTTGTTCACTACGGAGTCATAAGCCTTTAAATCCTGCAACTATATGTAACCCCAACTACTAACTCCCTGAGCCTGATGTAGGCTTCTTGGTGGTGGTGGTGGAAGGATCTAATACTGGCTTCCACCACCCACAACTCCTTCTGCTCCTCTGTTAGTTCCACCTCCCTAGGGACCACCCTATCCCCATCTAGGGGTTCCCTTACCACATCACTGTCTCTACCATGGTGTTCCATCATCTATCTACCTGTGATGATCAAAACATCATGTAAATAAGTCTCACTATATATGAATCCACTTGTTACAAGCATAGTAATATCCCTCCCAGGGCTACCCTGGTGCTCTACACTACCTTGGTCCCATACTACTACATTCCTAAGCCTACTCGCAAAATGGCCTCATGTTCCAAGATCCTATCGACTAGTTCCTGCTAGATACTATTGATGACCCATATATGGGATACCAACTGCTAGATCCAACTATGAATATTTTCTCTAACAAAAAAGATATTGGTCACCAATTCCCATTCCAACAACCCGATATAGGTGTGGATGCATAAGGGAACTACACTGGCTTGAATCTCTCTGCAGAGTCCCCACCCAAACTTTTATGCTTGGAAGTTTCCATCAAGGATCATGTCGAGAGAGTATCACATAAGGTCTATGAACCTCTCAGTTTACTCTACCCCTATCATCCATCCCTACTGATGGTCAAGAAGATATTGTATCCAGATTGAGCATAAGCAGGAGAGGTAGTAATCCTCACGAAACTGCTGATGGAAGTCATCCCATGAGATCTTTGACTCATCATGCATCTAAGTACCAGGCCCCACTAATTCCCAAATACTCCATGAAAAATAATTTCTTCCAAATACACCATCTAATCTATCGGGGTCTGAACAAGACTGAAGACATGGACCACTGACTCTAGCCAATCCTCTACTGCATGGGGATCTGTCTCTCCGTGGAACCTCAGCGGTCTCTAACACTGGAACTTATAGAGTGTGTTCATCCTGTGCATATCCTCATCTTTATCTACTAGGATTATATTCTACTAAATAGGTGTAGGTTCTTCCACCTACCCACCTAGAGGAAGGGGATTACATAATTGACCCTGAACAGAGGCTTCATCATTCATAGGGCCATCATCCTGAACCAAAGCTAGCATCCTTGATGGTTGTCAACGCGGAGGAATCCTAAAAGTTATCAAGGAGTATCGAGGTTGGATGAGAATATATATATATATATATATATATATATATCAACAAAAAAATGGGGATCTAACTCAAGAAGCATAGGTAAATACTTAATCATATATGATGAATGTACCATAAATTTCTATAATAAATGTCTCGGCATGCCAAGTCAACAAGTAGGTAGTCATGGTCTTGATGAATGGCTATGTCAGACACCACACCATCACTAGACTCCCTATCCTGACAGACAAACTCAAGACACGTTGACACTATTTCCCTAAACCCAACCAATCCTCTTAAGGGGATACATCCAAACAACATCCCAAGGAAAAAACTTTCTCTAATACCAATCTGTCACAACCCAAACCAAGCCGAGGATCTAGCCACAACTACCTGAATCCCACCTCCATAGGACATTGGGTGGTGATAAGCGCTGAAGGAACACTAAACTTGGGGATGCCTTTACCTAAAAACATGTACACATGCACACAACCAACTCAAGGAAAAATTATAGAGGGAAAGAAATGAAGAATGCAACGCTACTATAAACATTCCAAATATGCATGAACCACTAAATAGAACAATGTATGGTAGTGTATATTGAAAATAAAAAAGAAAAAAATACATTCCCAAACTAGAAATATGTCCCAACCTATAAAAACTAGAAAAGAGTAAACAATTGAGAGATACCAGCTTCTGTATCTTAAGATTTAACCACCGTATGTGATCCAAGCATCCCGTACCCTTAATCTTATATGAAATCACGAATGACCAATCCATAATCTATAAAATACATGACATGTGTTGGTAGAAGAATGTGTAGGGGTGAGTATATACATACCCAGTAGAATGCCTTGAAAAGGGTGAAGGGGGAGCAGTAAGAGATACAACTGAAGATGAAAACAGTATGTAGAACAAGATACATTAAGAGATTATAGCTCAAACCAATAAGAGAGTGAAAGTGAACTCATCCAAACACAAGGAGATCGAAAAAACAAGAAGTTGAACTTATTTTCAGGTCTTTGATACCTATAAAAGGAGAGTAGACTCATCCAACCATGAGAATATAGACACGAAAAGCACGTGGCATACCGCACATGACTTCACCTCTTCTAGAAGGTGAGTAAATATACCCAAGGAGTGCGTACTAAAGTAGGATATATATATATATATATATATATTCTTAGTCAAGGAAACCCAAACGAGAGATTAAGGGGATCTCCATCTCATAGATCAACCCAAGAAGAAGAGTAACCAATAGTTCCAAAGTAAGTCCATCTACAATGCCCAACATCTCACATGTCTTCCCTGAACATTCAAGTCAAAGGGACTCAATCACAAAACCTTTATACTATCCAATTTAGGCGGCACTGACTCACCCAAATAATTTTAAGTCACATCACAAGAATTCATATCAATGGGGGAAGTTTCCCTCTTCCTTGTGAGTCTAAAGCTACGTCAAATCATGTCTCTTCATTATTCTGCATAGTCCAGAGGTCGTGCCTCAAGGTTGAGGACCCATGCCTAGCCCGACTAGAGGGCGATGCTCTAGTTTCATAGAGGACCCATGCCCAACCTAGATAAAGGGTGCCACTCAAAATAGGTTGAGTACCTATGAACTTCCCAGTAAGAGGGTACCACTTTGAAGATTGTCGAGGACCCATGCCTAGCCCGACTGGAGGGTGAAACTCAAAATAGGTTGAGGACCCATGCCCTGCCCAATAAATGGGTGACAATATAAAGATCCCTAAGGACCCATGCCCAGACTTGCTATAGGATGCCACTCATAAAGCATCGAGGAACTACACTGCTCATCCCTACTAGATGGTAAGCCCAGGATACTTTGATATTCTAGTGCCTAAGCACTACCATTGTCAGAATGTTTCCTGAATAAGTGTCATGTCCAGAACATCTTTCATCATATCTCAAAAGCCACTACGGAAAACACCATCACATTCTATATGAAAAAACACTCAATACAGGCCACTCATGGACCAAAATCCAAATCCAAAAGAAGGATATACGAGAGGTAGATGATTCATAATGAGGTATACAATGAGTATGGGGCCCACCCAATGTGTGACCCTGCCTCATTGCCTGTCTATGTACCTAGATATACTTGGGTACTAAACTATGTATATGTAACCATTGGAATTTTAGTTTACTCCTAGAGTACATGAAAAATCTATATAAAATGCTGACGAGCACAAGACGCTCATCGTTGGTCTGAAGGGAATAACATAATTTCACTAACATGCCTCATAAAATGGACCTAAATAACTAAACGGATTAGAACATTGCGATCCTTGTAGAAAAGAGCATATGTTTAACTATTCATTCACCCAAACCATACACCTGGTGAAGAAGATACATTTCACAACATTGCACATGAATGGTGTCTCGTGGTTCCCATGCCTAAATCCTAAATTAAAATCTAGATATTGGTATCAAAATGTCTATCCCAATATTAGGGTAACAAAGACATTGATGACATGTCAATTGGATATCATATGTAGGAGTTATGGAAGGTCTATGTATTGATAATAATAATATATTATTATTATTTGGGCATTTTTTGGACCCAATCTACAAACCTAAAAAAGGAATATAAAATCAATATCGAAATGACCATCTCGAAAACTAGGTCACGCTACTGCAGAGGACACTTCAATCAGAATCTCCATGGGGGTGTTATATTCAAATCTTCATTTTGAAAATAATAATAATAATATTTTAGGCTGTTTTATAGTCCCAATCTATTAGTCAGAGAAAGGTATTAAAAATTGGTCTTCAAATGACCATCTCAAAATCAAGGTCACACTACCTCTGATGGCACATCAAACAAACATCCTACGAGGGAGTAATGATGGAAAAACCATTTCTTTAATAATAATAATAATAATAATAATAATAATAATAATATTATTATTATTATTATTATAAATTTATTATTATGATGAATAATAAATTGAAAAGGAGGGGTGAGGGGTAACTCCACCCCACCATTTGTCTCCTATAGTGTACCACCCCTCATCCCCATGTTTTATTTATTTATTTATTCATTTTTTTCTTATCTTTCCCCTCTTCTATTCTATCTCCCTCCTTATCATCTAAAACCCTAAAATTGTCCTGAAACTACCCTTCACCATTGGAAACCCTAATGACCTCCTATTATTTCTACTGTCCTAACCAGCCAACTGCACCGCAACTATAGATCTCCACTCGTAGATCCTGTATCTCCACCCATCGACCTTCGACCTCCTCCTTTTTTACCTTGGCTGACCGCTACAACACATATGCCCACGTCTACTACTGCGTCCAAGTGCCTTATCATCCTTGCCTACTGTCATTCTCGGGATGCACATATTTCAGCCTACAGTTCTTGACCACCACCATGGTGCACCGTCCCAGCCACCATAGCCTTTTCTGTGCCGCCCTACTCATTGGATTCCTTCTACTCAGATCTTCCACCACCGTATGCCGCCCCACATTTTGCTGTTTCCACTAATTCAATGTACAAAAATCAGAATGAAAAAAATATTTTATCGAGCATTCTTATCTTGAGACGATCACTGATCCATGCCTATCTGGATGATTCATTGTTGTTTTGACATGAAAAAAATTGACATGCGACAAAATAAAATAGTTATCACGGTCATTCGTTGCATTATCGTTTGAAGAAATAAATTGATGATGATTGCGCAAAGAATAGAGGAGGATAAGAAATATGAAATTCAAGAATATATCAATTGATGGTCATGTTAGTTTGGACATTTATGTTGAGGTTCTGGAATGAGAAATTTCATAAAAAAATATTTTTCATATTCCAGGAAACTTTATTTTCAAGATAAAAAAAAGAAATTGATTCAATTAATTATTTTTCACATTGTGAATTAACTTATCCAAATTAATTCTCATTCATCATGGAAAATTAAATCAGGGATAAGAAATCCAAAGATAAAATTCCTACTTTAAAGACTAGATCTTTTAGTGATGAATAAAATTCTTTCCAATGAAGGGGGAGATCCATTTTATTCGTCTTGCTTCGTTTCGTCTTGATCCAATCATTTACCGTCAACCCAAGGATTTTTTGTCATTCTCCAAAGGGAAGAGGGAGAATCTATAATAAGTGGATTCAAGATAAAATGAGATGAACATTGCAAGTTTTTCTTGAGTGACATATTTATAAAGTTATCAGTTACACTGAAAAATTAACATCATTAATTAAATAATTCATTCATTCATTCATTAAACGCACCACTGGCGAGTGAGGGGTCCAAACATCCCGTGATGACTCATTTTATGTGGATCATAGGGAAAATATTACATTTTGGGATAAACCGTGGTCCCAGATTTCTAATATGAGAATCCGTTTATGAGATATTCTAGTTTTTTAGGAAAAATGTGCAGACATAATAAAAATATATTTAATATTTTTATAAAATTTATTCTAGGAACACCGGTCCTCAGAATCGCGCAACTGTCTCAGTGCCTAGCTTCGAAAATATTCTTAGAAATATTCCTAAGTTTCACATGAAAAAATACGAGCCTCTAAACTTTATATCTTAAAACATTATGATTAAATATGTTATGAATATCCTCTAATAAAAATTACATTTTCTATATATACTTCATAATATTTTATAAAAATATTATGATTAACCACAGATATCCCCCAAGAGTGTCAAACCAGGAACACAAAAAGGTACATTTTAATTCACCATTTCCCATGAGTGTCTATGTAAAATAAGTGTTTTCAAGTGTTACCCCTAGATACATCTATGCCAAATCCACATACACTTATATTATCCAGACATGGATGCATTTTTTTAGAAGAAACTTACTTAATACTCACCAAAACACAAGGAGGAATTCTTATATCTAGAATTTTCCCTAGGGTTCTTCCGAAAATTTCCAATTCACACCTTCTAAAAATAACTAAACCATCCTTTTATACCAACTATAGAATCCTGCCTTTTTATTACATATCTATTTATTACATGGTACAAACATAAGATCTTTTACATTTTAGTTTCATGGAATCAAAAAAATGATACATGAAAACTTAAAACATTTATCAAAATACACTTGAAATATTTATTGATGGGTTCACCCTATGTTACTTTTATAGCATTCCAAATTCTAGGGAAATACATCAAAGGAAAGGGGTGAGCATGAGGCTAGTAAAGTAATAAAAAAGGGGAAACATTTACCATGTGATCACGAGGAATATCAATAAGAACATGAGGCATAATAATATTTCTTGAAAAAGAGATCATGAGGAATATCATATTAAAATGATTATAACATGGAAATGTGGCTACAAAATTTAAATTAGACATTAATAAGAATATCACCAAGGTTTTCCACCAATATGTAATAAATGAAAATTACCAAGGTTATTCACTAAGGTATCATAACACATTTAATCTCTAGATATTAAATTCATTAACCAATTCATTAGAGTTCTATCAGGGCACAACCTTCATATTTATTAATTTCATTTGATCCACATAGATCATAATAAATCATTTCATTAATAACCTATGGAGAATAATGAATGGGTTTCTTATCAAAATATTGGCGCGAGTGCTTAAAGACATGATAATTAAGTAATTTTCAACCCATGAAAGGAAATTTGAGTTTCATATATGTAAATTATAGAATAAAAAAGTCAAATTTACATATTTTTGAATACCAATTGATATGAAAATAGATTTTGGTATTCAAATAAAAAGGAAAATATAATTTCTCATGTAAAAGAGAGAATTTTGAGAAGTAAATTTGACAGCATGATGGGTATAAAACATTGTTTTAGATAAAGTTAAAATGAGAGGGGACAGGGGTATACCATTAATGAAAGAATCTTCTTACCATAATGGGTTAAGAAATTTTTTATAAAAGAACTTGTTTTGGTATTTATAAGACATACCACAAAAAGGGAACACAAATAGAAAATTGAAGTGAATATTTTCCCTTACCTTGAAGAGACATTCTTAAAATCAAGGATGAAAACATGGGGGATTGAGCACAACTTGGGAGAAAAAATGACAATAAATTTTTAGAGGATAGATTGAGAGTGAAGGGGAATGTCTAAATGGGTGGATATTTATAAAAAAATTGGAGGAATTATTTAATAATTTACAAATATAGGTCTTGTAAATATAGGTTGTGGAAAATGAAAATCTATTGGATTACCCATGGTTTTTTCTCATGGTTTTGGAAATTTGGGTCAAATTTTATAACATTTTAACCCACCAGAACCAAAAACCATTTTTAGTTTTTCTTTTATAATGTAAAGGTAAAAATTCCACAAATTAATGTTTTTTAAAATAAAAGTTTCCTTTTTAAAATTTATAAAGATAATTATAGTATTAGAAATTGATTAAAATATATTAAAATACATAATATTATTAAAATAACATATTTTATGTCTTTTAATGTGTTTAATTAATTATTAAATCATTATTAAATAAATATGAAGCTATAAAATATACCAAAACCCAAAACTGTATTTTTACTATTCATAAAAAACATAAAGTATTTTTGAGAATTCTCCTAATTTTACCCTAACCTAATTTAGATGTGATGATTTCAAATATAATGTTTATTTTTATAGAATAACTATATTAATATGATAATTTCAACTTTTTAAATATAAAATACTTATTTATTTAAAAATAGTAGCTTTTAAGGAAAAGTCAAATTTGTGACACTTATAAAATTTTTCCTAATCCATTATAAAATTATTTTACTATTTATATTTAGGTGAGATTGTTTTAAAAGACTACATGATTAGAAAAAATATGATTTAGAATACATGATTTTATTATAAAATTTTATATATTTTCAATAAAAATACTATTTTGATTTATTTGTGCCTAAAAATTAATTTATAAAATTCATCTCAATTAAATATATTTTTAAGAAAAACTATTATTAAAAGGAATTGATGGTATACAAATTTTATTTATAAAATGGAAAATAAACTTTAAATAATTAATGACAAGATATATAACCCCTTATTACACCTGCCTACCCCTTAAGTGTGAGTTGTGTGATGGTTTTAGTTTTATAGGGTGACTTGGATAACATCAACTGAGTGGTAGTCTCCATTAACTTGAACTTATACTATATTCAATTTCATTCATGATTCAATTGTTGAAGCTCATATTGGGCTTGGTCAAGGGAAAACCTCAGTGACACTACCTCTCTCCCATGTTCTGATAAATGAGCTTCAAACCACAAGAATATACTAGTTGAGGCCATAAATTATACTTTATGTACCAATTATCTTTTGTCATTAATAATTATAAAAACTAAAAATAGTGTTAAAATTATCAAGTAGGTGTATAGTTTCCAACATCCATATTGACTAATAGTCATATTTACCAATAGTCATATAATGGTCGAATCCCAATGGTCACATTTACCTTTATACTCTATAAATACCACACCATTAATTCACTAAAAATTCAGTAAAACCCCTCCCTGAGGTTATATTTTAATTTATTAAGTTTTTTATTGATTTAATAATATTTTTTTTCATTTTAATATCATTTTTAGTGGTGGTGAAGATTCTAGCAGATTTTGGAAACCATTATTTTTTCATTTTATCTATTTTATTTTATATTCTATGTCTAGTTTCATTGTTTTAAATTTTAATTAGTTTCATAGAAGACTAATGATCTTTATTAATGATATAAAATTTGTTGGTTTCTCTTTATTTTATATGTGTATAATATTATATAATATATAATAATATTTATTCAGGAAATAATTATTATTTAGTAGGTCTGGGTCATTAAAAAAGATGTATATAATATTAAATATAAGTGGAGATCACCTAGGAATTGAAGTGAGAGAAATAGGAGGATACTATGATAAACATTTTTGCAGAATATTTAGAGAAACAAAAGACTAGATATACTGATCGTACTGTTATTGTTCTTATATTTTTGTGAAGAATTTCATAGAATGGTAGCTGTTGGGTTCATGATAATCACTAGAGATCATTGAATTATTGAGAAATATGTGTGTGTATATTATTTAAATATCTATAAAACAAAGATGAAAATAAGGACCAATTTTCATGTTTCTTATCTTGATGATCCTATTGGATTTTGAAGACATTCTACTAAGAAGAAAAAGATTAGATTTAATGGTGTAGAAGCATCCAGAGAAGATGTATTGATCTAATTAAAATATAAGATAAAAGAAAATAAATTTTGAATAAAATATGGGAAGCTATTGAACCTGTGGGACTCAGGGTATGTGAGGTTAGTATAGTGTGAAGCTATAATTTTATTGTAAAGCTATGTTTGGGAATTTACTATGAGAGGTAATAAATTTTATGAATAGTGGTGCTTTGTGTAGGTTTTGGAAACACCATCCATTTTATTAAGTGATTTATTATAGTGTAGAAACCATGATTGAGGAAAATAACCAATAATGGTAAGGAGTTATCCTTTAAGACAAACTTTATAAAAATAACATAAGTATATTTTAATTTCTTTACTTGCATTGCATGTGGTGTTGGTTTTTAAGACGAACATAAAATGATTAAAATTTAATAACTAAAAAAATTGATTCAATTATAAGTGGGGTAAAATTTTAAATAATAAATTGAAATTTGGTAAAAATAGGAAACACCTGATTCACCCCCCTCTTACGTGTCTCCATCAGTACTAAGGGTAATTTCATATAAGAAATTTATTTGAAATATTATATCTTAACTATATATATATTCATGGTATTTTAAGTTCATTCTAAAGTTATTTCTTTCAAATATATTTTGATTTTAAAATAATTAAGGGGTTTTATTTTAAATAATTACTTAAATGTTTTGAAGACACTCACTAAAATATTTTTCCTCCATATCCATATTGTTTATACTATTTAAATAATTGTATTATATATATTTTAATAATTATTTAAGTTCATTTTAAACTATCTCCAACCGCTTTATAAAAATTTAAAAAGGAATCTTTTCAACATTTTACATATAGGTGATTTTTGACTTTCTTTATAATGGTTTGGAAAGAATGTATTTTTAACATTTACCACTTAATCTCTTTCTCTTATTGTTATATCCATTATTTATTTTCAAGTTTACTTTTCATGATTTATGGGGGTTTAAAAGAAAATCATATTACCATTATTCTTTTTTTTTCATTTTTTACAATTTACCAAAAGGAAATGATATTTATTCTTGTTTTTTAATGCATATTTTTAATGCTTTTATAAAATTACTTTTCAATGTTTTCAACATCCTTTAATTATTATTCTGATTCAATCGGGATTTTATTTAATAATACCATCCAAATTCTTTCTCTATATGTAATATGAGGATGTATTTAGAAAATTTTCCTAAAACACTTTTCTTTTCTATGGGTTAATTAATATATGAAGGAATGGTTAATTCTATTATGTTTTTATATCATATATAAGCATGGTTTATAATTATGTGATGGGTGGGATCTTATATAGTCTTACAATGAATTGGTTAAAGATTTTTACATCATGAGATTTATAATGGATGTTGGTAGCGATGTTTGGCCCACTTTACTAAGGCATTTTGGTGGCGATGCCTCATCAGTTATACTAAGGGACACTAGTAATTATGCATGATCCACAATGTTATGATTTCTATGATTATGTTTAGGCCACAAAATAAAGATATGTTTCCATGAAATGTTATATTTTATATTTTTAATACACCATGATTTTAGTTTATATTTTATTTTAATAAAACACTCCATCTGATAGCGTACTTCACAAGCAACACCGAGCTTAAACAAATCATGAAATAATATTTAAATATGAATGTTATAATATAGTCATTGGGTTTAGAGGTATTAATAGGAATAACCACATTATGAAATATTTTTCATATTCTTTTTACTTAATAAAAATATATAATTCAATGAATAATGTTAACCTTCATCTAATTTTGGTAACTTGGTAATGAATAAGAATAAAATCATGTCATACTTTAAAAATATTTTTCTTATAAAAATAGTTTTTAGGTGTTTTATAAAGGGGTAATTAGAATTAATTTATACTACTTTAAAAAAATTTATTTGATTTTTTAAAATAATCAGGTCAAAATTAACTTATGGTGAATTTTTGGAATTATTTTAAAAGTTTTATTTTTGGATGAATAGTGAAAAATACTGATTTTGGCGAAAACTATCATTTATTTTCATTAAAAAAAGTGATTTAAAAGTAGGTTTTGTTTTGGATTTTGTATTAAAGTAATATAAGATACATTTTATTAATAATAATATAATTAATTATATATGAATCTACAATATATTTTATTTTGTTAAAAGTTCATTTTTATGATTAAAAACACATTTTCTAGAAACCTTTTTGACGCCTTTTACATAATTATTTTAAAATAAATTTATTAAAATTTTATGAGTTGAATATTGAAATATGTATTTCATATTTAGAATCTATAGGTTCAAATTTTCAAAATATTTCATTTTCATTTTTAGTCATACTAAATAGTAACCATGGTAAATGGTTATCACTATGGCAATGAGTAAAATAGGTTACTTAAGGTTAAAACCACAGGATAAGGTCTAAAAATAAAAAAATGGATTTATTTAATTTTAAGAGATTAATGATTACATAATCTTAATAAAATATGAAATATTACATTTTGTCTTCAGTTTCCTTTGATTATTACAATTATATTATTTTAAGTTAAAAAAATTACAAAATTTAAGTCTCATTATTTTAATACCTATAATATGTTGTAATAAGAATAAAAATAAGATATTAATGGTCATAAATTTTTATTTTTAATATGAATAATATAATTTTATTAAATTATTTTTTATATATAGTATAATTTCCATGATTTCTTACGCAACACTGTTACAACAGTTGTGCAATTAGTAGAAAAATCAAATAAATTATTTTAAAAACAGTTAAAGTAATATATTTTTGATTAATTATGGTTGAAAATGAATTTAGTGGTTAATTATAATTTATAATTTATTATCAATGAGTTTATATTCTAATTTAATTATCATCTTGATGCCTTTATAGTCAAGATATGTTAATAGTAAAAAAATGATTTTAAATGATATTTAATGTTTAAAAATTAATTTTAAATCATTATAAAATTATAGAAAAACTATATTGATTAAATTGAATGGAAAATTTTATTTCATATTAGGAATGGTGTATGTATAAGCCAATTCTATTTTTTAAATTGCTTTATTTATTCATAAATAGTGAAGAATTTGTGATAACAGTTAAGGTTAAACTAGGTCAATGAAGGGGTTAAACAAAAGTACATGGTTTAAAATGACACCTAAAATTGTCCAAAATTTATTTTATGATTATATTTTTACCTTATACTTATTATATTCAATGATAAGGAAGTTTTGATCAATTTTACTTGAATTTAAAACATATTATATGTTAATATTTCAAGTATTTACAAGTTTTCCACCCACCACACTTATGAAAGGGAACCTACTCTCCAATAATATTGAAAAACATTTATCCACTTAAATAAACCATTACTTATAAAAATAACTTCCAAGATTCCTTCTCCAAATCCTAGTTCTTCTAGTCTTTCCCAAAGTTTTTCCTATGAAGAATTAAGGTTTAAACCAAATAAGGATTCCAAATAAGAGGTATAACTCTTAAACAAGTTCTTTCATTTCATTTCATTTCATTTTCTACCTCTTGCAATTATATATATAAAAATAAAATATAATTACATATTTATATTCCATATAATTAAATTTTATTTTGTTTATGTAAAAAATCTTATTCATATCATTTTCAATCCTATGGAAAACATAAACATCACTCGTGTATACGTATGACCTACCATCACCACGTAAAAGTGTAGGTCGGTTTTCATCAGCGCTATACTAGTATGGTAATAAAGACATATTTAATGAATATATATATATATATATATATATATATTATATTTATGAAATAAATATTATTAGGGAAATATAATATATCTTCAACGTTCTTACCCTGTATTTTCTTGAAAAATGATAATGTCACTAATGCATATAAGTGGATTACCCCCACCATGAATTGATGTGATTCATTTGTATTTTACCCCCATGAATTGATGTTTCTAAAATTATATACGATGGATAAAAATAATATTCATGAAAATATTGAAATTCTATAGTTCATGGAACCATCTCATAAATCCATTAACCATGGATAGTATATCAAGTTAATTTTGGAGAAATTGATCGAACAACCTTAAGTGGTCAATGCAAGTAAGAACTTTTCAATGAATGGATTTAAAATGGTTATAAAAGGACCTTAATAAATGTAATATAGTTGAAAAATGTTTTAAATAAATTATTTAATACATTTAAATTCATTATAAAGTTGGATCAGACATATATAACTAATATAAGACCCAAGGTAAGGGATTTCTGTTACAATATCATTTTATTTTGGGATTATTTATATACAGATTTACTTTGGAAAAATTATATGATACTAATCTCTTAAACCAAATATATTTTATTCAAATATAGTTATTTTAGGGTTTTAAATGTTTATTTTACATTTCTCTTCTATTTATTTCAAGAATGAACTAGTAAGTTACATGTAAGAAACTTTATTTTAAAAATATTTTTTTTTAAGTTTTCCTTAAAAATATTTTTCTTCCATGTCAAGGATGTTTTAAATGTTATAATAATATTATAATTTAAAATCCAATGATTATTTGAGGTAGTTTTTTACCATATTTTATTTTATTTACAATGTTTTAAAAGGAATATTCTTTCCATTTTATGAAGAAGTTAATATTTGAGATTTTTTTAAAAGTTTTAATAGAATATTTGTTTTTAATATTTACGGAATGAACTAAATTTCCCAATATCATGAATCTTATTTACATTAAAGAAAACATTTTTGTCAATATTCTATGAATTTTTGTTTGAAATCTTATCAAAATAAAAAGGTATTATTTTCTTAAAGTAATGAAAATAATTTTGGAAGAAAATTCTAACTATGTTTTTACAACAAAGTGACAAAATAATTATGAAAATTTTCCTTTATGGATTCACTTAAATTTTCCTCTACAATTCTCAAAATAATTTCCTTTATTATAAACCTTCATTTTTGATGAATCGATTTTATTCTTTCATCCTCTACAAATTTATGGTTTTACAGTCACTAACTTTCTCATTATCACATTCTATATCATAATACATCATTTTTGGACATTATTTTCTCCCACATGACCATATTTTAAGTAACATGGATTTATAAATCTTCATTTACACCAATTTTGTGTTTTTATAATAGTATTCCATTTCTATATATAGTATCAATTGAAGTAAGTTTATTATTAAATTCATTTCATTGATTGGGGAAATATTATGTATTCATGATTAAATATGGATAAATGTTAATTTATAAGTAATTTTGAGCCCAAATTGTATTTAGAATTCAATACATGAGGAATACATAGGATTTAAAATTCATGTTCGGGGCATGGTTATAGATATATCATAGATGCGTCAATATGTATCTTGTGACAAAACGGGTGGACACATTAGTTGGGTAATTGGTGTATACATACACATACAATGAAGTTGTATTGTACAAGGCCTTAATGGTAAGATTCATGATATCATGGTCAATTATTTGACGATAAGATCATGAATGTAAAAAATTATGCATTTCCTTTATTGATAATTTGGTTTTCATTATCCATATGACTACTATATTGATATTATCTATGGATATACTTTGAACTCAAGTTGTTGATTTAATAAAAAGTGTTTTTATTATCCACTCTAACATATTAATTATTCCATATTTACCCATGAAAATTTCCATTATATGAAACTGTTACCAAGAATATGATCTCACCCATTATCTACTTTCCTTTACCCAAAATATAAAGAAGGAATCTTTGATTAATATTTAAGGATGAAATAATGTTATTTAAACTATGTTTTATTATTCCAATGTAATATTGAAATCATTTATGTATCTTGTTTACCAATAATTATAAAATTATTAATACTTTATGGTATGCAACCATTTATATTGTACCAATGTAATAAGTAAGCACTGAATTTTCATTTCTAGATTCGGGGCTACCACATTGGGATTATATGATGATACTTTTATGATACTATAATATCATTTCATAATCTATAGTGTTATATCATTGCTTATGATTATGCATTTTGAATCCATGATCTTTTTAAATATGATATTTATCCCTTGATTCATGTTTTTTTTCAAATTCTTATGATTAAACCCTCTAAGAGTTATTGATAAATGTTCCCTTACTGAGTGTCTGATCTCACCCCTAATTATGTTTCCATTTCCCCAGGTTATAAATAATAGTATCACATATGTTATGTCTATAATTGTATTACGAGTCTAGAACTTTTTGTGTGATGTTAAAGAATTTATATTAAATAATGATCTTTTGATATATTGGAAAAATTCCCATTTGGATCGAAATAACTTTTTTTGTTATGTAAATATTTTTTCCTAACTATATAAAACTCAAAACCTAATATGTATTTAGGGTATATACTGGTTATTAACATGGTAATTATGGACAGTTAAGTTATGGTCTATTTAGTTGGTATCAAAGCTAGTATGTAAAGAATGATTTTTTTGCACAGGAGTTAGGTGTGTGGGTTGTGAGTGTATCACCTATGATGTGATTAGTTGGGTAAATCTATAGATAATATTAACTTATTCTTGAATTATCATTATCATTATAGTGTGAGTTTAAATATGATGATGTGATAACTTTAGATATCCACATGAGAGGTCTTACAAGGATAATATGTGGATCCTTGATTTTGATTATGGTGATAGATTTTGGGTATTAATGTAATTTGGGATGTGATGTAGTGTATGGAAGATATATATCAATGATGAGATGTGGTGGTGGTATTGGGGGGGGGGGGGGGGTTCAACACTCACCATATTCCTAGGTTTCGAATGGTGTGACAATGACCATAACTTATCTCACCCACTAAAATGGGTTAATAATTTCCTCCAACATCTTTATAGTGGGATATATAAATATGTCTCCTTGCATTGGTTGAACCGGTGAGGAATGAGTAGAATAAAGTGCAGCTCTCGCCCCACCATGGAACCCTAGCTGTGGTGGCACCCTATTCAGGTGGAAGCGCCCTGTTCGGGTGGCGGTGATGGTCGTCCTGTTAAGTCAAAAGTCTTCTTTTTGACTTCTATATCATGTTTTGGAAATCACAAATGCATTCTATCATGTTTTGGAAATTACATTTGTCTTCTATCATGTTTATCGTATCGTACAATACTGATCGTACTGAATATGTCAATCATATCGTACTGACTCTGTCAATCGTATCGTACTGACTCTGTCAATCGTACCATACTGACTCTGTCAATCGTATCGTACTGACTCTACTATTCAGATGTTCATTATTTGTTTTGGTACTTAGTCAAAAACACTCATTGCATATGAATCGTACTCATGTTTTACTTTTCTATATATCTCTTGTCTTAACAAAACGATGTCATTGAGTTAGTTACAAACTAATCAAAACGATGTCATGCTTTCTGTTTCAATATGACCGTTGGAGACAATATGACCGTTGAAACCCGAGGCCTATAAATAGGAGGTCATTTGAAGCTGAGAGAACAACGATGAACGAAGAGAATGAATGAAGAGACTCTGTGAACTACCAAGATTCTAGAGAGAGAGACTGTGACTTCTCTCATTTGCCTTGTGCGTCCGATCATCGTATCGAGGGCTTTCAAGTAATTGAAAGACAGAGGTGCCAATTACCTACAAAATCGAGGGCTGCCGGGGATAGGCAGACAGACGTGCCGATCATCGTATCGAGGGCTGCCGGGGATAGGCAGACAGACGTGTCGATTATCGTATCGAGGGATGCCGGGGATAGGCAGACAGACGTGCCGATCATCGTATCGAGGGCTGCCAGGGATAGGCAGACAGACGTACCGATCATCGTATCGAGGGCTCACCAAGGTGTTGGTGAGACAAACCTTTTATCCTAGGTGAAAGGATAACCCTTCTCTTTGGGTTAAAAGAATTGTAATACTTTTACATTTCCGCTGTTACTTGTATTAGAAAGGGATTTGTATTGTTTCCTTTCTTCTTTACATATTCAATTGTAATTGTTTCAATTACAACCATTCTATTACATTTTGTATTGATTGATTCTATACGCTTTAAGGTAGAATCATTCATCTTTATATTACTCTGATCATTGTGTTCACCTTGAATACAATTGTTTTACATTACATTAGTATTACAATACTTCATACCTTTTATATCCAATACAATTGGGGGTGTTTATATTTGTATTAGTTTAAGATCATTTAAACTAATCTCTTTGTTGCTAAAACTCAAAGGTTTTTAAATCTACAATTCACCCCCCCTCTTGTATTGTTCCTTCTAATAGACATATATTTCTACTTATTCGATCCAACAATTGGTATCAGAGGGAGTTTTCCACTGATTTTTATTACTAGATTTATTTCTTATTACTATATTGAATACTTACTACACTAACGTGTGGAGTGGAAAAGTTGTTTTTGTTGTATTAGATGGCAAGAATGAATATCGGGTCAATAGATAATCTGAATCCTTCTAGACCACCGATCTTTGATGGGAATGATTATGAGTATTAGAGAGATCATATGAAGACTTTCATTATCAATACTGGTGTAGACAATTTTATTATGCTTACTGGGGGTTACAAAATTCCTGACAAAGAAGTTAGCACTTTCACCAACCAAGAGAAGCAAGAATATCAACTGAATTACAAGGTACGCAATACTTTATTATGCTCTATGACCAGGAATATATATAGTCAGATATCTTCATGTGAAGAAGCCAACTGTATTTGGAAGAAATTAGAAGTTACTCATTTTGGTACATCCAAGGTTATAGAAACAAGGAGAGCAATTATTCGAGCAGAGTATCATGGATTTGTCTTTCCTTATGGAGAGCCTGTATGTAAAGTTCAACAAAGGTTTATGACGATTGTAAACAGCTTACAATCTATGGGAGAAAAAGGTTTTGATGATGAAGCTCTTGTTGATAAGATTATAGATATTATGCCAAATGAATGGGAGTCAAAAAGAACAGCTATTGATGAAAATAGAAAAGTTTCCCATATTACTCTTGATGAACTCTTTGGAACTCTTCTACAGCATGAGACAAGAATGAAGAGAGATGCTGATTTCAATAAGAAGAAAAATGGGAATGGAAGTGTAGCTTTTGCATCTAAAGCTAAAACACCTAAAAGGATTACAAGGTCTAAATCCAAGAAAGTTGTTATATCTGATTCAAGTGATTGTAATGTTTAGGATAATGAGTTAGCCAATCTTGCTCGAAGAATGAATAAGATTGTGGGAAAGAAAGATTTTCAATATAGATTCAAAAAGAAAGACAGGAAAGATAGGAAAGATTCAAAGGTAACTTGTTATGAATGCAAGAAAGCAGGACATATAAGGCCTGATTGTCCTTTACTGAAGAGGAAAGATAGAAAGGAGAAGCACTCTGAAAGAAACAAGAAAAGGTTTTATAAGACAAAGAAATTTTTGAAAGCAAATGATACGTGGAGTGCAAGTGATAGTGATTCCTCAGATGATTCTTCAGAATATGAGACATCAGGACAAAGAAATATTGGACTTCTAGCCAAACTACCAATTGAAGATCATTGTCTCATGGCTAAGGTACATAATGCTGAAGCTATTACAAATGTCTCTTTGAATGCAAATTATATTGATAATAGATATTATGAATCTTCAAATGATGAATCCTCATCATCAGAGGATGATACATTACCTTCTTTTGAAGAGGTCTCTAGATTTTCTAAATTACTTGAAAATGAAAATTCTAAACTCAAAAAGAGATTTGAAAAGGAAAATTCTAGAATTTCAATCTTGACTAAAGAAGTATCAGATCTTTCTAAAGATCTTGATGTGAAAACTTCTGATTTTGAATGTATTTTAAAAACCCTTGAGAAAGTTAAATCTGATAAGGATAAACTTTCTAAGGATCTTGAAACTGTAATTTCAAAGAAAAATATTTTAGAGTCTAACTCTAGTTCAAATTCAAATGTTTTAGAAAACAAAAATTTGGTTTTAAAACTAAAGTCAGAGATTTTATCTTTGAGGAAATTTTTGTCAAACTTTACTCATGGAAAATAAAACTTTGACAGGATGTATTCTCAAATTAGACCTTTGAGAAATCGTTCTGGTCTTGGTTATACTTATTCCAAACCTGTTTTTAGCAATAACTATTTTGTTCCTCAAAAAACCATTTTTTGTTCTAAGTGTCAATGTGGTGGACACTGGAGAAGAGATTGTTCTCTTAACAAAACTCAATCTTTAGGATTTCATAAAGCTCATTTTGCAAAACAAATGTGGATTCCTAAAATTCTTTTATCTAACCCTTCTGGATCCAAACAAGTTTGGATTCCG
This sequence comes from Viscum album, assembly GCA_963277665.1. Classification (NCBI taxonomy): domain Eukaryota; kingdom Viridiplantae; phylum Streptophyta; class Magnoliopsida; order Santalales; family Viscaceae; genus Viscum; species Viscum album. The sequence continues at coordinate 1,304,233,637 of OY728119.1, forward strand.
AAAATCTAATTGTTTCTTTTTCAGGAAAACGAGAAGTGTACCAATAAGAACATTTGGTACATGGATAGTGGTTGTTCTCGACATATGACTGGAAACAAAAATCTTTTTGAAAAGGTTATCAAAACAAAAGGTGGAAAAGTTACCTTCAGAGATAATGCTCAAGGAAATATTGTTGGTATAGAAGATCAATGGTCACCCTTTTTCGACCATAGAAGATCAACGATCACCTCTTTATCGCCTATAAATACCCCCCTCCCCTCCCCAATCCCACATTGGTTTTTCAGGATTTCATGCAAAACTCTGCTCCACCAGCTATAAATCATCGTACGATCTTCTCATCGGCAGAACCTTTATGTCTCAATCCTCTGCTAATACTCCCGCCGAAATGTCTTCAAAGAATTTTACAGAGAAAGACTTTAAAAGAGAAAGGTTAGTATCTCGGGACTTTTTCGATACGTACGATTCTACAACCAGGAGGATCATTTTGTTTCAAGGATGGGAAAATCTGTGTGTTGAAAAGCCTGATTCTCAAGATCCGGTTCTTTTTGATGAAGTTTGTCAGTTTTACAAAACCGTTTCTTTCGACAAAGACATGACTATAAACTTTGCTGTGTACGATAGAAAATTGTCTATGTCTGTGAAACAAGCGGCACATTTTATGAATGTTTTTGTAGAAGGAGATTATTTCTGTCCATCTCACAAACTACCAGAGGAAGTTGGAAAGTTTAATAGAGAAAGTGCTGAAAAGACTTTGTTTGTTATTAATGAAGAAAAGAGAAAAGTGTCTCATCTTTCTCTGGACAATCATTTTGTAACTTTATGGATGCAAGGTTTTCTTATCCCAAGGAAAGGGGATAGAGAAACTCTGAAAGTTTCTGATATCTTTATGCTTGACTATCTTGTGAATATGAGAAAAGTAAATCTCATGGGATATGTTTTTGAAACAATTAAGAATGTCAAGACAGGAGGGATTAAGTCCCAGATGATTATGTATCCAGCTATCCTTATGAAATTCATTCTTAAGAGTATGAAGTTTTGTAACATTCCTTTGAAAGGAAAACCCATGGATTTGAGGCCATCATGGATTAGTAAGAGTACGATGAAAAAGCTGAATGTTTGTTTTGATCAGAATTCAAAACTTTTTGTCAGAGATGTAGAAGTTTAATTGACTCAGAATCAATCGGCACCTATGCCATCCAAAGACATTCAATCTACCGGTGTTACTCAAAAGTCTGATCCGCAAACCAGTTCAAAGCCGAAGAAGAAGCCAAGGTACAGTAAGGAAGTTGTAGCAAAATGGAGAAAGGATAAGGAACAAAGAAAAGAAGGTGATCCGAAGTTTGGTCTTGACCCTGCTGAGGCTTTTGCAAAAAGAATAAGGGTAGAAGAAACCCTTCAGGCTGAAAAGAAGAAGAAGGTTCTTTTAAAAAGAAAGGCTCAGGACTTTGATATCTCTAAAGTCTTGAAAGCGGTTGAGGATGCCAGTGCCCAACTAACTGAAGAAGTGCACCAAGAGCCCATCGTACAGAGTTTCCCTGAGGAAGGAAAACAAAAACAAGTGATGGAAGAAATAGAATAAGAAGAAGAAGAAGGAGACTTTCTTTTAGAATTTCTTCAAACTTCAAAGAAGATTAGAGAGGAATCGGTTCAAAAGCTAAGTGAAGGTGTTCAACAAACTTCTCATGCCGATCAGGAACGATATCCAGACAGAATGTCATCTCAAGAAAAGCAAGGTACTCAATCCTCTCATTCTGATAAAGTTTTTATCATTAGTGACAAAGTGGAAGAAGAAATAAAGCATAAAGAAAAAGCAAAAGGGAAACAACCAGTTGTTCACTCAATCCGATCGTATGAACTAGCATCGTACGATGAAGATACTGATTCAGAGCATACAATCTCTCTCAAGAAAAGTGATTACATTGTTCATGTTTTGAGAAGGGTTGAGAAGACTATTCCCTATTTCCCGAGGCTGGAAGGGAAGATTGATTTTATCACTGACAATCAAAAGAAGAAGTTTGGATCTGTGAAATAATTGAGGAAGAAAGTTTTGTCAGTAGAAGCCGATTTGAAAGTTCTTTCAGAAAGCTCAGTTGCTCATAAGAAGGCTTGCAATAATATGACCAAGTGGTCGTACAAAACAGAGAGCTCAATCAATGATCATGAGATAGCAATTGAAGATATAAGAAGGTTATCAAATGATCTTGCAATTGCTTTCAACAAGCTTGACAAAGAAACGGTTGAAAGGTTGAACCTTTTGTCTTCTCAAAGAGACGATGTTCCTTCAGTGAAAGATTTGCAAGAGAGAATGAATGTTTTTCAATCTGAATTCTTGAAGGTTTCATCTTTCAAGGATGAAATGGTCTTGCTGAAGAATCAAAATTCTATGTTATCCAAAGATAACAAGAATTTTCAAAACAGAATTGATACCCTTGAAGAAGTAATCAGAGTCCAGAAGGAGACTATCAGAAATCAAGATCAGATTTTTGCGGACCAACAAGAGATTCTCAAAACTCAGGGAGAATCAATTTCTGAAGACAAGAAGGAGATCAAGAAGATGAAAGCTGTTCTTCATGAGCTTATAAAGAAGGAGAAGGAAAGAGAAAACAAATGATTGTTGTATTTGTTTTCTTTTGGAACTTGTCTTTGTTTTGTAATGACTCTTATGATCCTTTTCTTTTATCCATTGTCTTGTATTGCTTTACTAACTCTTTTAGACAATTCAATATTACTCCTTTCTTTTTGTAAATCAAAAAGTGGGAGAATATTTACAAAGGGGGAGAATATTTTCAAAGGGAAGAATGTTTTATAAAGGGGGGGAATTCTTTACAATGCTCTTAAGGAAAAACTACGAATACAATCCTTAGGAAAGTCCATACCTAAGGGGGAGTTAGTTGTATTCAATTTATTATTCAGAAGAGTTTTCAATAACTCAGGGGGAGATAAGTATTTCTTGTTACATTTACTTTGTGTGTTGTGCTTTCCAAAAAGGGGGAGATTGTTAAGTCAAAAGTCTTATTTTTGACTTATATATCATGTTTTGGAAATCACAAATGCATTCTATCATGTTTTGGAAATTACATTTGTCTTCTATCATGTTTATCGTATCATACAATACTGATCGTACTGACTCTGTCAATCGTATCGTACTGACTCTGTCAATCGTACCATACTGACTCTGTCAATCGTATCGTACTGACTCTGCTATTCAGATGTTCATTATTGGTTTTGGTACTTAGTCAAAAACACTCATTGCATATGAATCATACTCATGTTTTACTTTTCTATATATCTCTTGTCTTAACAAAACGATGTCGTTGAGTTAGTTACAAACTAATCAAAACGATGTCGTGCTTTCTGTTTCAATATGACCGTTGGAGACAATATGACCGTTGGAACCCGAGGCCTATAAATAGGAGGTCATTTGAAGCTGAGAGAACAACGATGAACGAAGAGAACGAATGAAGAGACTCTGTGAACTACCAAGATTCTAGAGAGAGACACTGTGACTTCTCTCATCTGCCTTGTGCGTCCGATCATCGTATCGAGGGCTTTCAAGTAATTGAAAGACAGAGGTGCCGATTACATACAAAATCGAGGGCTGCCGGGGATAGGCAGACAGACGTGCCGATCATCGTATCGAGGGCTGCCGGGGATAGGCAGACAGACGTGCCGATTATCGTATCGAGGGATGCCGGGGATAGGCAGACAGACATGCCGATCATCGTATCGAGGGCTGCCAGGGATAGGCAGACAGACGTGCCGATCATCGTATCGAGGGCTCACCAAGGTGTTGGTGAGACAGACCTTTTATCCTAGGTGAAAGGATAACCCTTCTCTTTGGGTTAAAAGAATTGTAATACTTTTACATTTCCTCTGTTACTTGTATTAGAAAGGGATTTGTATTGTTTCCTTTCTTCTTTACATATTCAATTGTAATTGTTTCAATTACAACCATTCTATTACATTTTGTATTGATTGATTCTATACGCTTTAAGGTAGAATCATTCATCTTTATATTACTCTGATCATTGTGTTCACCTTGAATACAATTGTTTTACATTACATTAGTATTACAATACTTCATACCTTTTATATTCAATACAATTGTGGGTGTTTGTATTTGTATTAGTTTAAGATCATTTAAACTAATCTCTTTGTTGCTAAAACTCAAAGGTTTTTAAATCTACAATTCACCCCCCCTCTTGTATTGTTCCTTCTAATAGACATATATTTCTACTTATTCGATCCAACACGTCCCACCCGACCCCTCTTTCTCCTCGCATCCAGCCTTCTCCCCATTCACAAATCCAGCTTCCCTCCCAGACTTTCCCCCTATTCTCCTTTTCCTGAAAGTCCCCGCATTCCACCAAGGGGTTCCCTCTATTATTATTTATTTACATGAGTTCAAAGAGGCTTCTTCTCTCCATGGATTATTCCTGGTTTCTCATTTTGGTCATCGATGGCTGTCGATTGATAATTTTGATAGGTTTTTTAACGACATCTGGCCCCTGTAGGAACGAGTCTCCGTTGGTCTTCTGGATCCACACCAATTTCACTTGAGATTTTCTTGTGATGAAGATCTTGCTACAGAGTGGTATAAAGGGAGTATATCCCACGATGGTTCTCATTTTTTCCATCTAAGATGGAGCTATGAGTTTAACTGGAAACGTGATCTTCCAATTACGGCGATTTGGGTAAGTTTCCTGGTCCTGCCCCTTCCATTACAAAAAAATGCCATTCTCAAGATGTTTAGTAATCTAGTCGGGAGATTCCTAGCCTTTGATGAGCATTCAAGATCATTATGCCATCCAATTTCTCCCTGTATATGTGTGGAAGTGTACATCTCGAATCCTCCAGTTGAAGATGTCTGGATTGAGGTTAGTGATGAATTGTGTTGCCTCCGATTTGTGGATTTTGAGAACTGATTAGACCTTTTCTTGTCTTGTCATCATCTTGGACATCTGCATATGGATTTCTGTACATCTCACAGCTCGATCCCAAATGAGAGTTGTTCTGGAGTTCTTCCAGGTCAAGCACTCTGTGCTGAGCCTCCTCGGTTGGAGGTAGGGCCATATCTTCCTGCTGTGATGGATGAGGTTACTCCTAGATGTGGTTTTCTTGGTGATCAAAAATCAGTAACAAGGGAGGGGGTGGATTATAATATTTCCTCCTTCTCTCAAAATATGACGGCCGGGGGGTGTGGACAGTAAGTGGATTTAGCTGTCCGACCTCCCCCCATTATGCTAGTGGAGCAAGTGGTTGAAAAAAGGGTTGACAGCCAGGAAAAGGAGAAGATGGTGAGATGGATTCTAGAGGTTAAGTCTGAACCTAAGAGGTGTGAAGGGGTAGTTCATACATGTATTGGAGTACTTAATGTGGATCCCTAGGCAGAGGGAGGTTCTTTCGCTAGCAGGGCCAATGGTTATCATGAGGGATGGGTGAAGGTGTTAAGCAGGGTGTCTCTAAAGAGTTATTCACTGCCCATTACCCTGTCCAACCACTTTGGAGACTTGGAGGCTTCATTAATAGCTCTAGAACCCGATGAACTTGGCTCACACACACCTTTACAAGAAGATGATGATGAGCTTTCCAGTCAATTATCTATGTATAGTATGGAGGGAACACGAGTTAGAGGAATTCACAGTCCAAGGAATAAGAAAGAATGAAAGGTGATCCGTGACACGGGGGGTTGCATTATGATTAATGGGAAGAAGGAAAAAGGTTGGAAATACTATTCCCATCTTCTTAAGCCGATGGAAACAAGATCTGAAAAAAGGGACAAGGAGATAGAAAGTGTATCTATAGTTCAAGACCAGAATCAAAAGAAGAGATTGGTCCTAAATAGTGGCAAGGGTAAGGCAAGGTGTAGACCCTCCGAGGAACAAGGGATGGGTGATACAGTGAGAAAGGACGATCGGGGTAAAAATATGTACCTTGAACTTATTCTCTATTATAAGATAGAGGTTCCATAAGGGGTTTTTTAGATCAATGCTTTAGAGGAGGATTTGATCAGAATTTTAGAAATATAGGTTCAGAAAGATGTCAATAAGGAACAAAAGTCCTTAGTTGACCAACAAGATCAAATTTTGGCATGAGTCTTCAATGAATGGAGGATAGATGCAGAGGAGTACATCGAGACTTGGGAAAAACTGATTGACCATTTTGAAGATTTAATCAAGAAGGATCTGCATACGAAGGTTAATACACTTCAGTGGGAGCTATACCGGGTAAGCGAATCCAATAATCTTATCCTTGTTTTCAATGATTTTGTTATTTCTTACTATGCTCATTGATTCTGGATGTTGAACATGTGTGGTTTCCCACTTTTCCTTAAAAGGTCTTTTGAAATAAAAAATTTAATTTTCAGGTTAAGATATATAAAGATGTGTAATTCCTTTAGTATTCCTAATGTGAGAACATAATAGATGGTATGAGTGGAGATGATTAGTTCTTCTAAAATCTCAATTGTGAGAATGCGACAGGTAGTAATTCACTTGAGTGGTGAAACCACATCTCCCCTATAGCACAAGGATTTCAGTGGGCTATGATGCACCAAATACTAATTGTTTTCCTACCCAAAAAATCTAGGACTGAGGAGGAATTGATGAATATAGATGAAACCCTAGAGATGTGAATTTTTTACAGTATACCAATATATAGATTTTTCTTTAGTGATATGTCTTTCCTTTGGTGTTTTAAAATTTATACATTGTTTAAATTAGAGACGTGTATTTCCTATAACTTGAGATGTGTATTTAATTCAACACATTAAAGATATATGGATGTGTTTATTTAATCTTGTACTTTTTATATAGTAGGATACATGTGTTTTATCAAGTATCTCATGATTATTGTATCAAGGGAGAATTATATAGTGGGAAATTTATGATGGTTTGGGAGATATGATATCTATTTCTTTATTGAGAAATATTTTTATTTTGTGAGTGTGATAAAATTTTACTATATATAGATTGATCAAGATTAACCATGGATATGTATGGTGATGAAATTGAGTGGACTCATATTTTAGTAACATTATTTATTATCAATGAACATAGACACTAGATGTTACAGGGCCAACTTATTATTTGGTATGACTATATGAGGTATTATTACACTCTACTTTGAATGTGAAATTTTGTGTTATTCACCCTTTTTCCATGCAAGTCAATGGATGTAGATGGTGGATGAACATAGAGGATAAAGTTAGATAACTGATTTAGATAGTTGGCAGGGATGATTTTTACTTATGAAAACCACTAACATATCATCAGTGATTAGGGTTACAAGGATTTTTTAGTTGTATATTGTGGTTTTAATTATTTTATTTAACATTATATCACTTTGGTTTTTATATATATTATTTTTTTGGTTCAATTTTATATTTTATTCATGTTATAGTGGATGCGGATGTATGATAGTAGGAATCATGCTGATTAGAGGTAATTCCTCCCATGCTTGTGTAGATACTACAGTACTATTAGCTATTACTTAGACAATTGGAGTTAGGACAAGGTATTTCACTTACCGGTGCGTCAAGATATAAAAGGTTAGTATATAAGAAATATTATGGATTATAGAGTTTGTAATATATGAGGATTGATTGGGATAATTTATATTGATTCTCAATAAGGACTATTAATACATGTATTCATAATAGAGGGATTTGTAAAGGATGCAATGACTAAGATATTCCGAATCATGAATCTTTTTGATGTGGAAAGAATAAGACCTTAGTTTGTTCACTAAGACCATACATGTTGTATCATGCATTATATATATCCATTTAATCATTTTATGATTTCATAGTAGGTTTGTACGAACCCGTGGATAGTCTTCATGGGTCATAATATTGAGAGATCTAACAAAATCTTATTTATATTATATGAGTATGTGGTTAAGATTTTTTCAAGGAGATAATGAGCAGGGATATATAAGATTTGGATGTTTCATTATGTATCAGTGTGTGTGATCATTATTTGTGATAGAGGCAGCAAGTTATGTTCTATTGCATGGATCTAGATATGGAATTACAGATGATTGAGCAGGCAAAAATAGTAATCTTAATACAAGGAATTGTCAATCCTTGGTAGAATAATAGATAAATTCATCATTGTTTTATAAATTTATCTATTATATCATATGAGATGATTAAAATTTTCAATCTCTTTCTTTGTATGATTTTTGAGACTCTATGGGATTTTGCATGAAGTCGAGAGGTATAACATTGAGTTTACATTTATTAAATTATCTCCATTGCATGTTTTTGACATATAAGTCCTTTATGATCAAATATTCATATTGGAATAATAATTTTATAAGGGGGTTCTCTAGTGGAAAAGGATGTGGTTGTGAGGAATTCCTTCCATAATAGAATTTATCATGGTTAACAGACATGTAAACTTTCTAAGGGGATGTAAATAGTATATTCATTTCTAGTTTCTAGATAAGGGAAACCAAATTGAAATATACTTTGAAACTTATCATCTATGATGGAATCATTTTTGGATTTAGTTCTATATATGTTAAGGATGAACTATGATGAGCAGTGGATGGATAATTATTGGATAAATATTGGGTACTATAATAGAATCATTAGAGTCACTTTACTTTGGTTTGGTGTTATTCTTGATCTTGTATTAGATCATTTTGGGTTAGCTACACATGTAATAGACAATCCTCTTAGAGATAGTGACATGGACCTCGAAACAATCAATCATCATATGTAATGGTTAGACAAAACATGATGCATAGTTGAGACCATATTAACAGAATCACCCTCCCTAGAGTGATAATGAGATGATCAAATCTTTTTTCTCAGTATTGATAAAATTATGACTCACTTAATTCAATAGTGAATAAGTTCCACAGAATTTAAAAATGAATGGTGTGATATCAATACAACATGATTCAAATATTATTATGACAACATTAAAGAAAATAAGTAGTATGTTTCATCCTAGATGGGAATTCATAGATATTGTAGTATTATCTTCTCTAGTGGGTGTATGTATTAAAATATTTTAAAGGATTATTTAACTTGAATTGAGTGATATAGGTTCATTGTAACCTTGCGTGGTTGTAGGTATAAGGAAGTGATCACTGGGGGATAAAATTTCCTTGTGTGATGAGATTATTCAGAGAAGAAATATGATGTATCCTCATTTTGAGCTAGATTTATATAGATGTTTTTTTGTCTTGAGTAGTAATCAATGTTATAAATAATTAATTACTTGATTTAAAATAGGATCATTTAAACTTACAATTATTATTTTTTGGTTATATTTTAAATCATAATCATATACAATCAAATTGTTTTGTGTTTTTTTAGGCTTGGATCATTAGGTTTGTTGCATGGTATGAGATGTATCCTCATTTTATTCTTAGTTTAACACTTACAAAACCCATGTTGACCCATAGAGTAGGGTTTTTTTGAGAATAAAATTTTATGTTTTAGATGTAATTAGAGATAGTTATAACCTATTTTTGAGATACTTTTGTGTTTTGATTTATGACCAGTCCAAACATTGAAGGATAGATTGTCATATGGGATTGATAGTTAACCTATGAGCCCTTGTGTAATTTATATTATATTATAGCAGTGAGTGAGTATTTATTAATTATTTATGAACCTTGAGTTTTATTAATAATTTGTGAGAATTGATTTATGAGGAGATTAATTACGAATAAATGTATTTTCATCGGAACCTTGAGTGATTACCTATAGTGGAGAGCTTGATGATCTTTTCATGAATTGATGATGGATGGTAGATCAATATGGGAGAATTTATTGACTGTGAATCACACATTAAAATTAATATTACATAAAAAAAATTTAATAGTTCAGAAGTTTTTTACATAGCTTCCCATAGTCAGTTGTCTAAGAGTGCCTTAATGAATGGGAATTATGTTGGAAATAACCTATTGCATTCAATATATCCATAAATTTATTTTTAGAAATAAATTTATCTTGAAAGGAATACTTGATTTGGTTAACCTAGCGAGGAGAGATATATTTTATTTTTATGTTCCCCCAAGATTGTGGAAAGTTTTATGGTGGTTCTGGTTGACTACCTTAATTTTTATCAATTGTATTTTATGTCCTGTAATTGTTTGAGGGTTCATTATTCCAAATGGAATATATGGGAATGTATGTTTATAGTTTATTATTTTTTATTATTAAAAGTGTTAAGGTGGTGAGAATATAAATGTATGGGTATTCATAAGATGAGTACTTTGTCTATTCTCAAAACATGATGCCCATTTTTGTGTTTTTGGGTTGACTAACACCCATATGAATTTAAATGAGGTTCTCAAGTGGAAAGATTAGTTTCCTTAGGGAAATTATAAGAAAAATATTTATATCATTGTTAAAAATGTAAAATAGTAAATTCCACCTAAATAGAGTGTTCGATTAAGAAACAAACTAGGACATTGATTTTCAATGGGGGTATTTACCCTAGAATAATATTTTTATAAATTTTAAGTGATGTTAGGTCATTATGTGGGGATGGAGATTAATTTTTATTGAATAAGAATGAGTAATTTTTTTGTAATGGATGACCCAAAATTCAAATTGAGAATGATTCAACTTTTTACCATTGGATGATGTCCATTTTCACTATGTTGGATTTTTTCCTCCAATATCTGTTGAAATGGAACCCAAAATTATTTTTGAAGGTACCATGAGAAGTTGGTAATGGTTTTTAAACTTTAATACCTAGACATACATATGTATTAAAAAACATTAATATATTTTAAATAATGAATTTTATTATAAAACAAATTTCACGAATGATTCCAAAATGGGGTGATTTATTTTGAATAAGAGTTTGATAATTTTTGGTAATCATAAGACTATACCAACACATTAAAAATGATTATAAATTATAAATTAAGTGGGAGGGGAATAAAATAATTCCATATAACTTATTCTTTGTTCTATCACTCTCTCTCTTTCTCCTTCTATATATACCACAGGGGATTAAAGAACTTGGGAAGAAGGCGATAGAAGGTAGAATACATTAGGAAGATCAATTCGAGGTACGATTCTTTGACCTGATACCCAAACCCCCCATTTTTCCATAATTATTATTTTAATTCATGTTTTATATCAACGATTATCCATTGAAGTTCACAGTTTGATATATACAAGGAATAAAACATCTTCATGCTATGTTCATAATTATGTAAATAAAATGATGATCTAATAGTCGTATTGAAACTATTTTTGAGATATGTTTTCAAGATAAACCAAATTCTCTCAAGAATTTAGATCCCTTAATGGATGTTTTTTAGAAAAGGTGTCTAGTTTTGGTTTTTGGGAAATTAAAATAGTTATTCCTAGGTGTTTTTTGAAATTTGGGGTAGTTTGGGTGATGCAAACCCGTGGTGTATGATAGGTGTACACATAAATATCCCTCAAATATATAATTCTTTTCTAAAGGAAAAAATATATAAAAGAAAAAAAGTGAGATGTATGTCACATTTCACTACCTATAGCCGACCCTAAATGGGGTTTCTAATGGTGTGACTGAAAAGGGGATGGTATATCCCCCCCATGATTAATATATAAAAATTATTATTATATGATAATTTTTATAATATTATTATTAATTAGAAATCATCCAACATCAAAATTTATTAAAATAAATCAAAAGAGAGTGACAGAGTCCCAAAGGAAGATTACAATATTCTATATAAGTATCCCCCAGAACATTAGATAAATGTATTTTTTAATAATCCCAAGGTAATTAAAATTTTCAATCTAAATCCTCCATGGTTTACCACAATCATTAAAAGATAATCAATTACTTGACTCCCTTCATGAAAAATACGAGAGACCTGGGGAAAATCATGATTCTTTTTAATAATAATATTATTAATCGGATATGTATAATTTTGGTTCGATGACTAAATTTGGAAAATGAATAGTCCATTTTTCATTATTTTATATAGAGATCAAAATAGAGATGTGTTCAAGGGAATATGATATTGTCTAAGGGGGGATTCATGCATTATTAAATAGTGGATGTTGGATTAAATGATGATCCAACCTAGGAAATATTATGGGAATTCCAAATGGATTGTTTTCATGATTATAATGTGATGAAATCCTATTTTTGTTGATTTACATACCCAAATTTGATAGAAATAAAGATTTATATTTTTTAGACATGAATTTTCATGAGATCAACTAATAAATATGGATAAAGGGGATGGATAATATGTTATTATTACATTGACTAGTATTTTAAATGATTAAAAAATGATATGAAGGGAATAACATTGATAAATTACTATTATCCAAAGGATTAAGCACTATCATAAAGGGATGAGAAGTAGATTTTTTACGTGATATGACATATATGAGATTATAAGTGAAGAATGTCATATGAACTTAGTTATAATGTTCCTAACTGAATATTTCATCAATAATATCATTTTTATTTAATGATTATGACTATTATGTGATGAGAGAAGAATATAGAATCCTATTAGTGATGTTTTTCTATCTAGTGATGAGTGTATGAAAATTAATATCAACTATTCTATGATGTGATTTGTAGTATAATTTGATGAATAACATTATTATGTTCTTGATTTATCATTATATTTTAATTAGAGCTTGGAATATGGGAGTCTAATGATGTTGTACCCTATGGTCCCATGACACACCCAAAGAGGAGGGGTTGAGGTGAATTAGGTTGAATTTAAATTATTCTTATCTTTAAACAAACCTGATCTTGTTTTCACAAAGAAACCTATAATCTATTTTGTATACATAATCAAATCTAAATAAATAATATAGATCATAGACACATGATTTTACTTGGTTAACCCATAATGAGATACATCCACAGAGCACATATTAATGATGTGTTAATATTCCAATTAAGAACTACTTCACTAGTATATGATTACAAGATTTTGTAATAGATCAATCCTTATCTAAGATCCATGACATATTCCTCTCTTCTAAAAACTTCATTCCAAAGGGATAAAAAGTTTTTGGTTGACACATAGTTATATCTCAAAAGATAACAACCAAATGATTCAACACCATAAAGAAATCATGTCCTTCATGTTGATCCAAAATTCACTTCTAGATATTTTAATAATATAAAAAATAGAGTAATATTACAATACTAATCTTCAACATAACTCAAAATAATGACACATCACTTTAAAATAACATATATTCAAAATAATTTACTTCCAACACTTTGATTTTTAATCTTCAGGATTCCTCTATCACTTTTATTATGTGTGATACATATTTTTTATACAGATCTTTAATTATTTTTGATATCTATTGATTATATAAATCACAACATGACATACTCCATCACATCATGAAATAATAGTTTCTGCCTCAACTATCTTAAACTTTCATATGGTTTATAGTATTCTATAAAACTTAATGAAATGATCTTTATTATATAAATAAAGAAATCCAAGACTCACAAAATTCACATACCAATATTTTTTCATAGTGGGAGTACATGATGTGAATGCTTCCAATTATAATTTTATATTTCTATTTGATGACACGACACTCTTTAAATGGTGAACAAAACATGAAAAAAAATCCACTATAGATCCTCTTAAAAACCTTATTGAAGTGTTTAACCTGTAACACCGAGACTTTTATGTTATATAAATCATCAAAGGAATCTTTTTCTACACAACACTTTCTTGGCTTGCTTTACAGGAAATCGCGACCTTCCTCGATAGCTTGCGTCGTACGCAATACCGAGTTTCACTAAACAACGATATGCTATTAAAATATTATTAAAACTAGCCGTTATGAATAGTAATAACCACTTTTTGAAATTTTATAAATTTTATTTTTCAAAATGGAATTCATTTTTGGATTCTGAATACCGAAATTATCCTAGGGTGAAATTTTGTTATTTTTCTGAAAAACTTTCAATTTTTGATGAATAGTGAAACCACTAAGTGGTAGGTTAAAAACTGAATTTTGCATAAAACATAATTTTACCGCTTCTCTGAATGGAATTTCGAAAATCCGACAAACACGGTTGATATCAGTAAGTAAAATGTGGTTCAATGAGATAAAAATAATTTTTTGGTGAATAGTAACTTTTTTTACTTTTTTTTACCGCGTTAATAGTAAATAGGGTAACTAAGGGTAAATATGATATTACTATTACCCTAAAACATGTCCTAATTCTATTGTATAAGTGTAATTAGACCAAAAACAACCTTATGAATATAATATGACCATTTAGGTCCACTTGGATTAGATTATGACATTTAATATTATTTTATTTAATGAATAGTTAAAATAGTTAAAATCAAAGTTTAATAACTAAAACATTTTTAATATGTGGTTATACATAAGATAAATTCGATTATAAATATTCATTAGGAAGATAAAACGATTTCCTACATAATGATATTTTATTTATAATTTTTAGACTTTAAATAAATTTATTTATTTATGACACAATGATGATGCAGTAATTATCTTATTAATGAAATATTGACATAATTGATGTTATAAACACAAAAATAAATGTAATTTGAGACTTTTTATGAATCCCACTAATTTTCTAGGTTAATATGACATGTTAGTATTGATTTAATTAACTTGGTTCGAACTAATAATTCTGTTATGATTTTCACAAAAATCAATTATTAAATAGTGTCAAAATTGACATAAAATAGTTTTTAAAACAAATATTATATTGGTAATTGTTATTTTATTCCTAAAAATCTAATGTTTGGAAAAGTGACTTAAATAAGGTTTTATATAATAATAATAAACAACTTTGGGTTCGTTTGGCTACTTATAGTAAGTTTATTAACCTTATAGTATAAGAACACAAGAAGACATGGTAAAAGTAAAATTATTTAACTTAATGTTAAATCTAAATGATAAGGTTAAAATAGGAACCTAAACTTGTCTAAATTCTATTATATGAGAGAAGTTAGACCCATACCCACCTTAGCTTCGAAATATATCAATTTGGAGCTATTTAAAACCTAACTTGACTTTATAATAAAATAATAGTTTTAGTTATTCCAAAGGTGCCCCTCTCGTCCCTTATAAAAGGACACCTCCTCCCCCTCTTCCTCACACCACTTTGAGCCTTATAGCTCGACAAAACCCTGCCAATTCCTCCTCTACACTTCCATAGAAACATCCTAGAGGTTCTGGTCTTCTTCAAAGACCCATTTTAGTGCCCTAAAAGGAGGTCTCAAAGAAGCACTTCAAAGAAGAGGTAATGTCCGTTACCGATTCTTTCATCTTTATTTCTTCTTACACTTCTTCTTCTTTAGTTGTTTCATTATGAAGTAATAACATCAGTATCACTCATATAATGATATGTTATTATAAGTATTAAACAACCCTATTTCACCATCTATCCATCCTACGGAAAAAGAAATCATCGGGCGTGCGTACGTACGGAATACCGTCTCCACGCCGTGGTGTGATCTATTTTCCACCACCACCTTACTTGGATGGGTATAATGGTGTAAATAATGACTATATTAGACTATTATAAAGTTATATTGATTCTAAAATAGTATACATATACTCCAATACAATTCCACGATCATAGGAATGATATCATCACTCGTGCGTACGTACGGAATACCGTCTCCACGATGTGATGCGACTCGTTCTACATGATCTTCATTTCATAATGATTATATAAATGAATTGAATGAATGAATATGATATATATTACACTAATACCATTCTGGAAATGAGGTATCTATAACCTAAAGAGAAGAATATGAATTTATTCGACAAAACACGCATAAAAACAAAAACGTTATAAACACCCGAATAACAAGTAGCAATGAAATATTACTACTATGAAGCTAAGAATTTGACCATATATGATATCATAAAAATAAGTATGATTCTGGAATAAGTCAATAACATTATTTAAATCATTATACAGGAGGTTCGGACACTTACAAATCAAGTCATACCTAAGGTAAGGGAAATGTCATAATTTCATTTTTATCCGAGATTGTTTATACATTGAAATTTACTGGGGTGTATTTTATCATCCACATCCATGTTTCCTAAATATGTAATATTATTTCCATCCACCTACAATTGTTTAAATCCAATTTTACCTTTCGGTGAGTTTTTAGTAAAAGATATGAAAGGAATCTTTTGTCATTTTTCGTACGAGGTACTTTTTGACTTTTCCGACAAAAGTACGAGAAGAATGTTTTTTTAACCTATACGGCATGAATGGATTTTTAAAACATTATTTACAAGAAGCTTCCTTTACAATTTTCAAGTTTATTTTTAATCAAATTCTTTTAGTTTATAATTTTACGACATGTTAAGAAAGGAAAAGTGTTTTTGAAGTAGAAAGGATATTTTCCTCAAGAATGAAGTTCAAGTGTTTTATCAAAATTATTTTCCATCTAAGATAATAAAGGGTTCTATTTTTATCCATATTATTACATTGATTTGAGTATGTTGTGATGGAATTATTTTTATGAATTCATTTATCGTATATGAATTGTTTTATGAGGTCATGATGTTTAAGATTCCCATTTTTATTACATGGGTTATGCAATGATGTATAGTTTATGATTTCGTGGCACACATAAGAATGGTATCATTATGAGATGGGTGGGAACTATATCTCCCTCCAATGCATTGGGTAAAGATTTTATATCTCATGAGATAGACATGGCTGGAACGGTAGGTTATACCGGTTCAGTGAAACATGACTGAAACGAGGGTGACTCGGTTCAGAAAGGGACTTTGTCCACTAAGATAGTCTTGGAAATGAGTCCTGACTAACAAGAAATGATTCTCTATGATTATGTGTGTATGCCACAAAGTTTCATGTTTTAAGTTATGATTATTGTGATTACATTTCACTACCATGATTTATCCCATGTTATGAAATTATGATCTCTTTTGCAGGATAAGATTTAAAAAAGTTATGTGCTTGTGTATATGATGTGATTGATATTTGTTTTGTTTACCCTTACTGAGCATTTGAGCTCACCCTTTTGTATGTTTTCTTTCCCCAGGTCAGGAAGAAGGTTATTAACTAGGATATTCCAAAAAGGGACTCTAGATATGATGAAATAATTGGGAGGCAAAGTTGATGCTTTATGAACCAGTTGTTTATGTTTCCCAGTTTCTAAAGATAGTATAACTATACGGTCCTTTCGTGGTTTTGTTATATGTTGTAATAAGTATGCTTCAATTTTTAAGTATTAACAATGTATGTAAAGTATGGGTCGTTATAGTTGGTATCAGAGGAAAGGTATAGTCAACCTTTGGAAACTAGGATGTGAAAGCCTTAGTAAGAACCCTAAGGATAAGTCTAAGAATAGAACACAATCTTAGTGTTTTAGAAATGGACATGAATAACCTAGGATACGACCTTAAGTGTGAAATTTTATTATTGATTATGTGGTTTTCCTATTACAATTAGTGTTGCTCACACTATTCTTCTTGGTTTTAGTCAATGGATGGAACCCGAAGGAATCGTGTTAATGCAGAATGCGACGGGCAATGCAATGATTGTCCCCCTAAGCAACCAAACGTTATGGGAGATGGAATGAAAAATCTTGTAGCCATGATCACACAAATTTCTCAAGCTTTGAATCATGCAGGACTTCCAAACGAGCAAAGGAAGGAGCAGCATTCTGTTGAATCGTTCATGAGACAGCGCCCACCTTCTTTCAGCGGGTCTACTGATCCATTAGTTGCTGAACAATGGATTAGTACTACTGAAAAGATATTTTCAGTTCTTCAATGTTCCGAGCATGGTAAAGTCATCCTAGCAGTGTATCGTTTGGAAGGATATTCTCATCAATGGTGGAATCTTATTAAGAATACAAGGCAAAGGGATGAAATTGAGTCCATGGAATGGGACGAGTTCAAGAACTTATTTTTCAATAAGTACTTCCCTCATATTCTCCGAACAAAGATGGAGAAAGAGTTTCTTGAACAGAAGCAAAGGGATGATGAATCTGTTGGTACCTATGAAGCAAATTTTACAAGACTTGCAAGGTACTCTTCTGGTATTATTATCCAACCTGAGTGTAAGATCGATCAATTCTTTAGTGGCTTAAAACCAAGTCTTCGAAGGGCGTTAGCCATAAGGGACTTCAATAGCTACGAGGAAATTGTTCGATGTGCTCTCAAAGTCGAGATAGAGATTGGAGTAACCCATCAGTCATATGGGTTTGATAAGAAGAGGAAAATGGAATTCAAAGGAAAATCTAAAGAGCACACTGAAAAGAAGATGAGCTTTCTCTTATGCTCAAAGTGTGGAAAGAAACATGGAGGGAGTTGTCTTAAAGGGACAAGTAAATGTTTCAAATGTGGAAAGGAAGGTCATCGGGAATTTGAATACCGCGATAATGGTAAGAAGATGTCTAATGATGCAAACAAAGGAAGAGATACACAGAATGAACCTACAACACTTCAATGTTTCAAGTGCAAGGAGATGGGGAATTATGCCAATCAATGCCCAAATCCAAGGGTTGATGATGATGGTCGACGTCAACAAACTCTTAAGGCTAAAGACAAAGGAAAGTCACATTCAATTTCTATCAGTGATATGGAGTACGATAACGAAGTGGTGAAAGGTACACTTACCATCCACTCTAAAGTAGCAAATGTTTTATTTGATTCTGGATCCACCCACTCTTTTATTTCTGAAGAATTTTCTAAGGGTATCACCGTATTACCTCAACAATTAGATGTTGAGTTAGCTGTGACAACACCTAATGGCACAAAAGTCGCATCAAAAGTTTATAATTCTTCTCCGATCGAAGTTTGTGGGAAAGTGATTCTTGCAAATCTTGTGATCCTTCCTTTAGTGGAATTCGATGTGATTCTTGGCATGGATTGGATTTCTTTATACGGAGCTCATATCAATTGCCAAAGAAGGGAAGTCACATTTCATATTCCAGATCAATCTATGACCATCTATCAATGCAAGGATGAACATAACCTTCCAGTGGAAATTTCTTCAATTTTATGGGTATTGATTCCACTAAATGAAGGTTATTTATCTCAAATGGTTGGTGAGAAACTCGCGATTAAGAATATTCCCATCGTACGGGAGTTTGATGATGTCTTTCCGGAGGAATTACCGGGTCTTCCACCAAATCGTGAAGTTGAGTTTTCAATAGAACTCGTACCGGGTGATTTGCCTATTTCAAAGACACCTTATAGAATGGCCCCAATTGAGTTGCAGGAATTGAAGAAGCAACTCCAAGAGAATCTTGATAAGAGATTCATACGCCCTAGTGCGTCACCTTGGGGAGCACCTGTTCTATTTGTTAAGAAGAAATATGGATCAATGAGACTCTGCATTGATTATCGAGAACTTAACAAGATCACTATCAAGAACAAATATCCTCTCCCACGCATTGATGACTTATTTGACCAACTACGCGGAGCTCAATACTTTTCCAAGATTGATCTTCATTCAGGGTATCATCAATTGAGGGTCAAAAGGGAGTATATACCAAAGACGGCTTTCCGTACAAGGTATGGACACTATGAATTTATAGTGATTCCATTTGGTCTTACTAATTCCCCTGCTATCTTCATGGATCTAATGAATAGAGTCTTTAGATACTATCTTGATCAATTTGTGGTAGTCTTTATAGACGATATTCTTTTCTATTCAAAGAGAAAGGAAGAGCATTAATATCACTTGAGAATTTTATTGAAGACCCTGAGAAAGGAGAAGCTTTATGCAAAATTTACCAAGTGTGAATTTTGGCTTCAAAAAGTTGCATTTTTGGGTCACATAATCTAAAAAGTGGGGATATCTGTGGATCCAGCAAAAAACAGAGGTTATCGAAAGATGGTCGAGACCAACAACAGTAACTGAGATCCGAAGTTTTCTTGGTTTGGCTGGATATTATCGACATTTTGTGAAAGATTCTTCACGATTATCTAATCCACTCACCAAGTTGACTCGGAAAGGAGTTAAGTTTGTTTTGACAGAGGAATGTGAAGAGAATTTCAAGGAGTTGAAAAGAAGGTTATCCAGTGCACCTGTGCTCACACTGCCTTGTAGTGGAGAAAGGTTTTTGATCTACAGTGATGCATCCAAGAAGGGATTGGGGTGTGTTCTTATGCAAAATGATATGGTAATAGCTTATGCCTCACGATAGTTGAAAATACATGAGAAAAATTACCATCACATGATTTGGAGTTAGCTGCGGTAATCTTTGCATTAAAGATTTGGAGGCATTACCTTTATGGTGAAAGGTGTGATATTTATACTGATCATAAAAGTTTAAAGTATATTTTCACACAAAAGGAGCTGAATATGTGTCAAAGAAGATGGTTGGAGATGATTAAGGATTATGACTACTCAATCCATTACCACCCTGGGAAAGCAAAAAAGGTGGCAGATGCATTAAGTCGACAAGACCATGCTAGTTTATCCATGATAAGGATCACAAAAGATCCAATATTTATGGATTTACAAAGGATGGATCTTGGAATTATAATGGAAGGGGAAAAATATATTCTTTCTCAAATGAATGTTCCACCATCTATACATATGAAGATCAAAGAGGCACAGAAAGAAGATGTCGAGTTACAAAAGAAGGAGAGAAATGTTCCTGAATTCAACATTGATTGTGATGGGATAATAAAGTTCAGGAATCGGGATTGTGTTACTCCCATCCCCGAATTAAAGAAGGAGCTGCTGGATGAGGCTCATAGTTCTTCATTCTCTATTCATCCTGGAAGCACGAAGATGTATAGGGACCTGAAAGAGTACTTCTGGTGGGATGGCATGAAAAGATATGTTGCTGAATATGTCTCTCGATGCTTGGTTTGTCAACAAGTTAAAGCAGAGAGATAGAAGTCTAAGGAGATGTTACAACCATTACCCATACCCGAATGGAAATGGGAAAACATCACTATGGACTTTGTCACAGGACTTCCTAAAACATCCAAAGGCAATAATGCTATCTGGGTCATAGTTAATCGTCTTACAAAGTCTGCACACTTCATTGTTATTAGAGAGGATTTCTCTCTAGATCAGCTTGCCAGGATATATGTAAAGGAAGTGGTAAGATTGCATGGAGTACCACATTCTATTATATCTGATCGGGATCTGAGATTTACCTCGAAGTTCTGGCGAAGTCTTCAGCATACTCTGGATATAGAGTTGAGTTTCATCACTTCTTATCATCCTCAGACAGACAGTCAGTCTGAGAGAACAATTCAAACCCTAGAAGATATGTTGAGAGCTTGATCTATGGATTTCAAAGGAGGTTAGGATCAACACCTACCTTTGGTGGAATTTTCTTATAATAATAGCTTTCACTCTAGTATTCAGATGGCTCCTTATGAAGCTCTCTATGGAAAGAAATGCAGGACTCCAACTTGCTGGGATGAAGTTGGGGAAAGAAAGCTATTAGGACCTGATCTCGTTGATGAAATGACAGAAAAGGTCAAATCTATTCAACAACACATAAGAGCAGCTCAGAGTCTACAGAAAAGTTATGCCGACAACCGAAGAAAAGACCTAGAGCTTGAAGTGGGTGATAAAGTGTTCTTACGAATATCTCCCTGGAAGAGGGTTATGAGATTTGGAAAGAAGGGGAAGTTGAGACCTATATATATCGGTCCTTTCGAAATACTGGATCGTGTTGGAAAGGTAGCTTACCAATTGGCGCTTACACCAAATCTCTCTCAAGTTCACGATGTGTTCCATGTATCTATCCTGAGAAAGTACATACCTGATCCTTCACATGTACTCAGCTCAGAAGTTGTACCGCTGGAGCAAGATCTTTCTTATGAAGAACAACCGATAGAGATTCTGGATTGTAGAGAAAAAGTCCTACGAAACAAGACCACTCGATTGGTGAAAGTTTTATGGAGGATCCACCAATTAGAAGAAGCTACATGGGAGCTTGAGGATATGATGAGGGAGAGGTATCCTCATCTGTTTGTTACAAAGTGACGAATTTCGAGGGCGAAATTCATTTTAAGGGGGGTAGAATGTAACACCCGAGACTTTTATGTCATATAAATCATCAAAGGAATCTTTTTCTACACAACACTTGCTTGGATTGCTTTACACGAAATCGCGACCTTCCTCGATAGCTTGCGTCGTACGCAATACCGAGTTTCACTAAACAATGATATGCTATTAAAATATTATTAAAACTAGACGTTATGAATAGTAATAACCACTTTTTGAAATTTTATAAATTTTATTTTTCAAAATGGACTTCATTTTTGGATTCGGAATACCGAAATTAGCCTAGGGTGAAATTTTGGTATTTTTCTGAAAAACTTTCAATTTTTGATGAATAGTGAAACCACTAAGTGGTAGGTTAAAAACTGAATTTTGCATAAAACTTAATTTTACCGCTTCTGTGAATGGAATTTCGAAAATCCGACAGACACGGTTGATATCAGTAAGTAAAATGTGGTTCAATGAGATAAAAATAATTTTTTGGTGAATAGTAACTTTTTACTTTTTTTTACCGTGGTTAATAGTAAATAGGGTAACTAAGGGTAAATATGATATTACTATTACCCTAACACATGTCCTAATTCTATTGGATAAGTGTAATTCGACCAAAAACAACCTTATGAATATAATATGACCATTTAGGTCCACTTGGATTAGATTATGACATTTAATATTATTTTATTTAATGAATAGTTAAAATAGTTAAAATCAAAGTTTAATAACTAAATTTTTTTCAATATGGGGTTATACATAAGATAAATTCGATTATAAATATTCATTAGAAAGATAAAAAGATTTACTACATAATTATATTTTATTTATAATTTTTAGACTTTAAATAAATTTATTTATTTATGACACAATGATGATGCAGTAATTATCTTATTAATGAAATATTGACATAATTGATGTTATAAACACCAAAATAAATGTAATTTGAGACTTTTTATGAATCCCAATAATTTTCTAGGTTAATATGACATGTTAGTATTGATTTAATTAACTTTGTTAGAACTAATAATTCTGTTATGATTTTCACAAAAATCAATTATTAAATAGTGTCAAAATTGACATAAAATAGTTTTTAAAACAAATATTATATTGGTAATTGTTATTTTATTCATAAAAATATAATGTTCGTCTAAGTGACTTAGATAAGGTTATATATATTAATAATAAACAACTTGGGGTTCGTTTGGCTGCTTAGAGTAAGTTTATTAACCTTATAGTATAAGAACACAAGAAGACATGGTAAAAGTAAAATTATTTAACTTAATGTTAAATCTAAATGATAAGGTTAAAATAGGAACCTAAATTTGTATAAATTCTATTGGATGAGAGGATTTCTACCCATACCCACCTTATCTTCTAAATATATCAATTTGGAGCTATTTAAAACCGAACCTGACTTTATAATAAAATAATAGTTTTAGTTATTCCAAAGGTGCCCCTCTCCTCCCTTATAAAAGGACACCTCCTCCCCCTCTTCCTCACACCACTTTGAGCCTTCTAGCTCGGCCAACCCCTGACAATTCCTCCTCTCCACTTCCCTAGAAACATCCTAGAGGTTCTGGTCTTCTTCAAAGACCCATTTTAGTGCCCTAAAAGGAGGTCTCAAATAAGCACTTCAAAGAAGAGGTAATGTCCGTTACCGATTCGTTCATATTTATTTCTTCTTCCACTTCTTCTTCTTTATTTGTTTCATTATGAAGTAATAACATCAGTATCACTCATATACTGATATGTTATGATAAGTATGAAACAACCCTAGTTTACCATCTATCCATCCCACGGAAAAAGAAATCACCGGGCGTGCGTACGTACGGAATACCGTCTCCACGCCGTGGTGTGATCTATTTTCCACCACCACCTTACTTGGATGGGTATAATGGTGTAAATAATGACTATATATGACTATTATAAAGTGATATTGATTCTGAAATAGTATACATATACTCCAATACAATTCCACGATCATAGGAACGATATCATCACTCGTGCGTACGTACGGAATACCCTCTCCATGATGTGATGGGACTCGTTCTACATGATCTTCATTTAATAATGATTATATAAATGAATTGAATGAATGAATATGATATATATTACACTAATACCATTCTGGAAATTAGGTATCTATAACCTAAAGAGAAGAATATGAATTTATTCGACAAAACACGCATAAAAACAAAAAAGTTATAAACACCCGAATAACAAGTAGCAATGAATTATTACTACTATGAAGCTAATAATTTGACCATATATGATATCATAAAAATAAGTATGATTCTGGAATAAGTAAATAACATTATTTAAATCATTATACAGGAGGTTCGGACACTTACAAATCAAGTCGGACCTAAGGTAAGGGAAATGTCACAATCTCATTTTTATCCGAGATTGTTTATACATTGAAATTTACTGGGGTGTATTTTATCATCCACATACATGTTTCCTAAATATGTAATATTATTTCCATCCACCTACAATTTTTTAAATCCAATTTTACCCTTCGGTGAGTTTTTAGTTAAATATATGAAAGGAATCTTTTGTCGTTTTTCGTACGAGGTACTTTTTGACTTTTCTGACAAAAGTATGAGAAGAATGTTTTTTTTAACTTATACAGCATGAATGGATTTTTAAAACATTATTTCCAAGAAGCTTCCTTTACAAGTTTTCAAGTTTATTTTTAATCAACTTATTTTAGTTTATAATTTTACGACATGTTAAGAAAGGAAAAGTGTTTTTGAAGTAGAAAGGATATTTTCCTCAAGAATGAAGTTCAAGTGTTTTATCAAAATTATTTTCCATCTAAGATAATAAAGGGTTCTATTTTTATCCCTATTATTACATTGATTTGAGTATGTTGTGATGGAATTATTTTTATGAATTCATTTATCGTATATGACTTGTTTTATGAGGTCATGATGTTTAAGATTCCCATTTTTATTACATGGGTTATGCAATGATGTATAGTTTATGATTTTGTGGCACACATAAGAATGGTATCATTATTAGATGGGTGGGACATATATATCCCTCCAATGCATTGGGTAAAGATTTTATATCTCATGATATAGACATGGCTGGAACGGTAGGTTATACCGGTTCAGTGAAACAAGACTGAAACGAGGGTGACTCGGTTCAGAAAGGGACTTTGTCCAATAAGATAGTCTTGGCAATGAGTCTTGACTAACAATAAATGATTCTCTATGATTATGTGTGTATGCCACAAAGTTTCATGTTTTAAGTTATGATTATTGTGATTACATTTCACTACCATGATTTATCCCATGTTATGAAATTATGATATCTTTTGCAGGATAAGATTTCCAAAAGTTATGTGCTTGTGTATATGATGTGATTGATATTTCTTTTGTTTACCCTTACTGAGCATTTGAGCTCACCCTTTTGTATTTTTTCTTTCCCCAGGTCAGGAAGAAGGTTATTAACTAGGATATGCCAAAAAGGGACTCTAGATATGATGAAATAAGTGGGAGGCAAAGTTGATGCTTTATGAACCAGTTGTTTATGTTTCCCAGTTTCTAAAGACACTATACCTATACGGTACTTTCGTGGTTTTGTTATATATTGTAATAAGTATGCTTCAATTTTGAATTATTAAAAATGTATGTAAAGTATGGGTCGTTATAGTTGGTATCAGAGGAAAGGTATAGTCAACCTTTGGAAACAAGGATGTGAAAGCCTTAGTAAGAACCCTAAGGATAAGTCTAAGCATAGAACACAATCTTAGTGTTTTAGAAATGGCCATGAATAACCTAGGATAAGACCTTAAGTGTGAAATTTTATTCTTGATTATGTGGTTTTCCTATTATAATTAGTGTTTCTCACGCTATTCTTCTTGGTTTTAGTCAATGGCTGGAACCTGAAGGAATCGTGTTAATGCAGAATGCGACGGGCAATGCAATGATTGTCCCCCTAAGAAACCAAACGTTATGGGAGATGGAATGAAAAATCTTGTAGCCATGCTCACACAACTTTCTCAAGCTATGAATCATGCATGACTTACAAACGAGCAAAGGAAGGAGCAACATTCTGTTGAATCCTTCATGAGACAGCGTCCACCTTATTTCAGTGGGTCTACTGATCCATTAGTTTCTGAACAATGGATTAGTACTACTGAAAAGATATTTTCAGTTCTTCAATGTTCTGAGCATGATAAAGTCATCCTAGCAGTGTATCGTTTGGAAGGAGATGCTGATCAATGGTGGAATCTTATTAAGAATACAAGGCAAAGGGATGAAATTGAGTCCATGGAATGGGACGAGTTCAAGAACTTATTTTTCAATAAGTACTTCCCTCATATTCTCCGTACAAAGATGGAGAAAGAGTTTCTTGAATTGAAGCAAAGGGATGATGAATCTGTTGGTACCTATGAAGCAAATTTTACAAGACTTGCAAGGTACGCTTCTGGTATTATTATCCAACCTGAGAGTAAGATCGATCAATTATTTAGTGGCTTAAAACCAAGTCTTCGAAGGGCGTTAGCTATAAGGGACTTCAATAGCTACGAGGAAATCGTTCGATGTGCTCTCAAAGTCGAGATAGAGATTGGAGTAACCCATCAGTCATATGGGTTTGATAAGAAGAGGAAAATGGAATTCAAAGGAAAATCTAAAGAGCACACTGAAAAGAAGATGAGCTTTCCCTTATTTTCAAAGTGTGGAAAGAAACATGGAGGGAATTGTCTTAAAGGGACAAATAAATGTTTCAAATGTGGAAAGGAAGGTCATCGGGAATTTGAATGCCGCGATAATGGGAAGAAGATGTCTAATGATGCAAAAAAAGGAAGGGATATACAGAATGAACCTACTACACTTCAATTTTTCAAGTGCAAGGAGATGGGGCATTATGCCAATCAATGCCCAAATCCAAGGGTTGATGATGATGGTTGATGTCAACAAACTCTTAATGCTAAAGACAAAGGAAAGTCACATGAAATTTCTATCAGCGATATGGAGTACGATAACGAAGTGGTGAAAGGTACACTTACCATCCACTCTAAAGTAGAAAATGTTTTATTTGATTCTGGATCCACCCACTCTTTTATTTCTGAAGAATTTTCTAAGGGTATCACCGTATTACCTCAACAATTAGATGTTGAGTTAACTGTGACAACACCTAATGGCACAACAGTCACATCAAAAGTTTATAATTCTTCTCCAATCGAAGTTTGTGGGAAAGTGCTTCTTGCAAATCTTGTGATCCTTCCTTTAGTGGAATTCGATGTGATTCTTGGAATGGATTGGATTTCTGTATACGGAGCTCATATCAATTTCCAAATAAGGGAATTCACATTTCATATTCCAGATCAATCTATGATCGTCTATCAATGCAAGGATGAACATAACCTTCTAGTGGAAATTTCTTCCATTTTATGGGTATTGATTCCACTAAATGAAGGTTTTTTATCTCAAATGGTTGGTGAGAAACTCGCGATTAAGAATATGCCCATCGTACGAGAGTTTGATGATGTCTTTCCGGAGGAATTACCGGGTCTTCCACCAAATCGTGAAGTTGAGTTTTCAATAGAACTCGTACCGGGTGCTTTGCCTATTTCAAAGACACCTTATAGAATGGCCCCAATTGAGTTGCAGGAATTGAAGAAGCAACTCCAAGAGAATCTTGATAAGAGATTCATACGCCCTAGTGCGTCACCTTGGGGATCACCTGTTCTATTTGTTAAGAAGAAAGATGGATCAATGAGACTCTGCATTGATTATCGAGAACTTAACAAGATCACTATCAAGAACAAATATCCTCTCCCACACATTGATGACTTATTTGACCAACTACGCGGAGATCAATACTTTTCCAATATTGATCTTCATTCAGGGTATCATCAATTGAGGG
Organism: Viscum album; assembly: GCA_963277665.1. Taxonomy (NCBI): domain Eukaryota; kingdom Viridiplantae; phylum Streptophyta; class Magnoliopsida; order Santalales; family Viscaceae; genus Viscum; species Viscum album. Next base: position 1,304,261,497 of record OY728119.1, read on the forward strand.
TCAAAAGGGAGGATATACCAAAGACGGATTTCCGTACAAGGTATGGACACTATGAATTTATAGTGATGCCATTTGGTCTTACTAATGCCCCTGCTATCTTCATGGATCTAATGAATAGAGTCTTTAGAGACTATCTTGATCAATTTGTGGTAATCTTTATAGACGATATTCTTATCTATTCAAAGAGAAAGGAAGAGCATGAAGATCACTTGAGAATTGTACTGATGACCCTGAGAAAGGAGAAGCTTTATGCCAAATTTACCAAGTGTGAATTTTGGCTTCAAAAAGTTGCATTTTTGGGTCACATAATCTCAAAAGAGGGGATATCTGTGGATCCAGCAAAAACAGAGGTTATCGAAAGATGGTCGAGACCAACAACAGTAACTGAGATCCGAAGTTTTCTTGGTTTGGCTGGATATTATCGACGTTTTGTGAAAGATTTTTCACGATTATTTAATCCACTCACCAAGTTGACTCGGAAAGGAGTTAAGTTTGTTTGGACAAAGGAATGTGAAGAGAATTTCAAGGAGTTGAAAAGAAGGTTATCCAGTGCACCTGTGCTCACACTGCCTTGTAGTGGAGAAAGGTTTGTGATCTACAATGATGCATCCAAGAAGGGATTGGGGTGTGTTCTTATGCAAAATGATATGGTAATAGATTATGCCTCACGACAGTTGAAAATACATGAGTAAAATTACCCAACACATGATTTGGAGTTAGCTGCGGTAATCTTTGAATTAAAGATTTGGAGGCATTACCTTTATGGTGATAGGTGTGATTTTTATACTGATCATAAAAGTTTAAAGTATATTTTCACACAAAAGGAGCTGAATATGCGTCAAAGAAGATGTTTGGAGCTAATTAAGGATTATGACTACTCAATCCATTACCACCCTGGGAAAGCAAACAAGGTGGCAGATGCATTAAGTCGATAAGACCATGCTAGTTTATCCATGACGAGGATCACAAAAGATCTAATATTTATGGATTTACAAAGGATGGATCTTGGAATTATAATGGAAGGGGAAAAATCTTATCTTTCTCAAATGAATGTTCAACCATTTATACATATGAAGATCAAAGAGGCACAGAAAGAAGATGTCGAGTTACAAAAGAAGGTGAGAAATGTTCCTGAATTCAACCTTGATTGTGACGGGATAATAAAGTTCAGGAATCGGGTTTGTGTTCCTCCCATACCCGAATTAAAGAAGGAGCTGCTGGATGAGGCTCATAGTTCTTCATTCTCTATTCATCCTGGAAGCACGAAGATGTATAGGGACCTGAAAGAGTACTTCTGGTGGGATGGCATGAAAAGAGATGTTGCTGAATATGTCTCTCGATGCTTGGTTTGTCAACAAGTTAAAGCTGATAGACAGAAGTCTAAGGGGATGTTACAACCATTACCCATACCCGAATGGAAATGGGAAAACATCACTATGGACTTTGTCACAGGACTTCCTAAAACATCCAAAGGCAATAATGCTATCTGGGTCATAGTTGATCGTCTTACAAAGTATGCACACTTCATTGATATTAGAGAGGATTTCTCTCTAGATCAGCTTGCCAGGATATATGTAAAGGAAGTGGTAAGATTGCATGGAGTACCACTTTATATTATATCTGATCGGGATCTGAGATTTACCTCAAAGTTCTGGTGAAGTCTTCAGCATACTCTGGATACAGAGTTGAGTTTCAGCACTGCTTATCATCCTCAGACAGACGGTCAGTCTGAGAGAACAATTCAAACCCTAGAAGATATGTTGAGAGCTTGCTCTATGGATTTCAAAGGAGGTTGGGTTCAACACCTACCTTTGGTGGAATTTTCTTATAATAATAGCTTTCACTCCAGTATTCAGATGGATCCTTATGAAGCTCTCTATGGAAAGAAATGCAGGACTCCAACTTACTGGGATGAAGTTGGGGAAAGAAAGCTATTAGGACCTGATCTCGTTGATGAAATGGCAGAAAAGGTCAGATCTATTCAACAACACATAAGAGTAGCTCAGAGTCGACAGAAAAGTTATGCCGACAACCGAAGAAAAGACCTGGAGTTTGAAGTGGGTGATAAAGTGTTCTTACGAATATCTCCCTGGAAGAGGGTTATGAGATTTGGAAAGAAGGGGAAGTTGAGCCCTATATATATCGGTCCTTTCGAAATACTGGATCGTGTTGGAAAGGTAGCTTACCGATTGGCGCTTCCACCGAATCTCTCTCAAGTTCACGATGTGTTCCATGTATCTATCCTGAGAAAGTAAATACCTGATCCTTCACATGTACTCAGCTCAGAAGTTGTAACGCTGGAGCAAGATCTTTCTTATGAAGAACAACCGATAGAGATTCTGGATTGTAGCGAAAAAGTCCTACGAAACAAGACCACTCGATTGGTGAAAGTTTTATGGAGGAACCACCAATTAGAAGAAGCTACATGGGAGCTTGAGGATATGATGAGGGAGAGGTATCCTCGTCTGTTTGTTACAAAGTGACGAATTTTGAGGGCGAAATTCATTTTAAGGGGGGTAGAATGTAACACTCGATACTTTTATGTTATATAAATCATCAAAGTAATCTTTTTCTACACAAAACTTGCTTGGCTTGCTTTACACGAAATCGTGACCTTCCTCGATAGCTTGCGTCGTACGTAATATCGAGTTTCACTAAACAACGATATGCTATTAAAATATTATTAAAACTAGCCGTTATGAATAGTAATAACCACTTTTTGAAATTTTATAAATTTTATTTTTCAAAATGGACTTCATTTTTGGATTCGGAATACCGAAATTAGCCTAGGGTGAAATTTTGGTATTTTTCTGAAAAACTTTCAATTTTTGATGAATAGTTAAACCACTAAGTGGTAGGTTAAAAACTGAATTTTGCATAAAAATTAATTTTACCACTTCTGTGAATGGAATTTTGAAAATCTGACAGACACGGTTGATATCAGTAAGTAAAATGTTTTTCAATGAGATAAAAATATTTTTTTGGTGAATAGTAACTTTTTACTTTTTTTTTACCGCGGTTAATAGTAAATAGGGTAACTAAGGGTAAATATGATATTACTATTACCCTAACACATGTCCTAATTCTATTGGATAAGTGTAATTCGACCAAAAACAACCTTATGAATACAATATGACCATTTAGGTCCACTTGGATTAGATTATGACATTTAATATTATTTTATTTAATGAATAGTTAAAATAGTTAAAATCAAAGTTTAATAACTAAAACATTTTTAATATGGGGTTATACATAAGATAAATTCGATTATAAATATTAATTAGAAAGATAAAAAATATTTCCTACATAATGATATTTTATTTATAATTTTTAGACTTTAAATAAATTTATTTATTTATGACACAATGATGATGCAGTAATTTTCTTATTAATGAAATATTGACATAATTGATGTTATAAACACAAATATAAATGTAATTTTAGACTTTTTATGAATCCCACTAATTTTCTAGGTTAATATGACATGTTAGTATTGATTTAATTAACTTGGTTCGAACTAATAATTCTGTTATGATTTTCACAAAAATCAATTATTAAATAGTGTCAAAATTGACATAAAATAGTTTTTAAAACAAATATTATATTGGTAATTGTTATTTTATTCCTAAAAATATAATGTTCGGCCAAGTGACTTAGATAAGGTTATATATATTAATAATAAACAACTTGGGGTTCGTTTGGCTGCTTATAGTAAGTTTATTAACCTTATAGTATAAGAACACAAGAAGACATGGTAAAAGTAAAATTATTTAACTTAATGTTAAATCTAAATGATAAGGTTAAAATAGGAACCTAAACTTGTCTAAATTCTATTGGATGAGAGGATTTCTACCCATACCCACCTTATATTCTAAATATATCAATTTGGAGCTATTTAAAACCGAACCTGACTTTATAATAAAATAATAGTTTTAGTTATTCCAAAGGTGCCCCTCTCCTCCCTTATAAAAGGAAACCTCCTCCCCCTCTTCCTCACACCACTTTGAGCCTTCTAGCTCGGCCAACCCCTGACAATTCCTCCTCTCCACTTCCATAGAAACATCCTAGAGGTTCTGGTCTTCTTCAAAGACCCATTTTAGTGCCCTAAAAGGAGGTCTCAAATAAGCACTTCAAAGAAGAGGTAATGTCCGTTACCGATTCGTTCATATTTATTTCTTCTTCCACTTCTTCTTCTTTATTTGTTTCATTATGAAGTAATAACATCAGTATCACTCATATAATGATATGTTATTATAATTATTAAACAACCCTAGTTCACCATCTATCCATCCTACGGAAAAAGAAATCACCGGGCGTGCGTACGTACGGAATACCGTCTCCACGCCGTGGTGTGATCTATTTTCCACCACCACCTTAATTGGATGGGTATAATGGTGTAAATAATGAATATATATGACTATTATAAAGTAATATTGATTCTGAAATAGTATACATATACTCCAATACAATTCCACGATCATAGGAACGATATCATCACTCGTGCGTACGTACGGAATACCCTCTCCATGATGTGATGCGACTCGTTCTACATGATCTTCATTTCATAATGATTATATAAATTAATTTAATGAATGAATATGATATATATTACACTAATACCATTCTGGAAATTAGGTATCTATAACCTAAAGAGAAGAATATGAATTTATTCGACAAAACACACATAAAAACAAAAAAGTTATAAACACCCGAATAACAAGTAGCAATGAAATATTACTACTATGAAGCTAATAATTTGACCATATATGATATCATAAAAATAAGTATGATTCTGGAATAAGTAAATAACATTATTTAAATCATTATACAGGAGGTTCGGACACTTACAAATCAAGTCAGACCTAAGTTAAGGGAAATGTCACAATCTCATTTTTATCCGAGATTGTTTATACATTGAAATTTACTGGGGTGTATTTTATCATCCACATCCATGTTTCCTAAATATGTAATATTATTTCCATCCACCTACAATTTTTTAAATCCAATTTTACCCTTCGGTGAGTTTTTAGTTAAAGATATGAAAGGAATCTTTTGTCGTTTTTCGTACGAGGTACTTTTTGACTTTTCTGACAAAAGTACGAGAAGAATGTTTTTTTTAACTTATACGGCATGAATGGATTTTTAAAACATTATTTCAAAGAAGCTTCCTTTACAAGTTTTCAAGTTTATTTTTAATCAACTTATTTTAGTTTATAATTTTACGACATGTTAAGAAAGGAAAAGTGTTTTTGAAGTAGAAAGGATATTTTCCTCAAGAATGAAGTTCAAGTGTTTTATCAAAATTATTTTCCATCTAAGATAATAAAGGGTTCTATTTTTATCCCTATTTTTACATTGATTTGAGTATGTTGTGATGGAATTATTTTTATGAATTCATTTATCGTATATGACTTGTTTTATGAGGTCATGATGTTTAAGATTCCCATTTTTATTACATGGGTTATGCAATGATGTATAGTTTATGATTTTGTGGCACACATAAGAATGGTATCATTATGAGATGGGTGGGACATATATATCCCTCCAATGCATTGGGTAAAGATTTTATATCTCATGATATAGACATGGCTGGAACGGTAGGTTATACCGGTTCAGTGAAACAAGACTGAAACGAGGGTGACTCGGTTCAGAAAGGGAATTTGTACACTAAGATAGTCTTGGCAATGAGTCTTGACTAACAAGAAATGATTCTTTATGATTATGTGTGTATGCCAAAAAGTTTCATGTTTTAAGTTATGATTATTGTGATTACATTTCACTACCATGATTTATCCCATGTTATGAAATTATGATATCTTTTGTAGGATAAGATTTCCAAAAGATATGTGCTTGTGTATATGATGTGATTGATATTTCTTTTGTTTACCCTTACTGAGCATTTGAGCTCACCCTTTTGTATGTTTTCTTTCCCCAGGTCAGGAAGAAGGTTATTAACTAGGATATGCCAAAAAGGGACTCTAGATATGATGAAATAAGTGGGAGGAAAAGTTGATGCTTTATGAACCAGTTGTTTATGTTTCCCAGTTTCTAAAGACACTATACCTATACGGTCCTTTCGTGGTTTTGTTATATATTGTAATAAGTATGCTTCAATTTTGAAGTATTAACAATGTATGTAAAGTATGGGTCGTTATAGTTGGTATCAGAGGAAATGTATAGTCAACCTTTGGAAACTAGGATGTGAAATCCTTAGTAAGAACCCTAAGGATAAGTCTAAGAATAGAACACAATATTAGTGTTTTAGAAATGGCCATGAATAACCTAGGATAAGACCTTAAGTGTGGAATTTTATTCTTGATTATGTGGTTTTTCTATTATAATTAGTGTTGCTCACACTATTCTTCTTGGTTTTAGTCAATGGATGGAACCCGAAGGAATCGTGTTAATGCAGAATGCGACAGGCAATGCAATGATTGTCCCCCTAAGAAACCAAACGTTATGGGATATGGAATGAAAAATCTTGTAGCCACGCTCACACAACTTTCTCAAGCTATGAATCATGAAGGACTTACAAACGAGCAAAGGAAGGAGCAACATTCTGTTGAATCCTTCATGAGACAGCGTCCACCTTCTTTCAGCGGGTCTACTGATCCATTAGTTGCTGAACAATGGATTAGTACTACTGAAAAGATATTTTCAGTTCTTCAATGTTCTGAGCATGATAAATTCATCCTATCAGTGTATCGTTTGGAAGGAGATGCTGATCAATGGTGGAATCTTATTAAGAATACAAGGAAAAGGGATGAAATTGAGTCCATGGAATGGGACGAGTTCAAGAACTTATTTTTCAATAAGTACTTCCCTCGTATTCTCCGAACAAAGATGGAGAAAGAGTTTCTTGAACTGAAGCAAAGGGATGATGAATCTGTTGGCACCTGTGAAGCAAATTTTACAAGACTTGCAAGGTACACTTCTGGTATTATTATCCAACCTGAGAGTAAGATCGATCAATTCTTTAGTGGCTTAAAACCAAGTCTTCCAAGGGCGTTAGCCATAAGGGACTTCAATAGCTACGAGGAAATCGTTCGATGTGCTCTCAAAGTCGAGATAGAGATTGGAGTAACCCATCAGTCATATGGGTTTGATAAGAAGAGGAAAATGGAATTCAAAGGAAAATCTAAAGAGCACACTGAAAAGAAGATGAGCTTTCCCTTATTCTCAAAGTGTGGAAAGAAACATGGAGGGAGTTGTATTAAAGGGACAAATAAATGTTTCAAATGTGGAAAGGAAGGTCATCAGGAATTTGAATGCCGCGATAATGGGAAGAAGATGTCTAATGATGCAAAAAAAAGAAGGGATATACAGAATGAACCTACTACACTTCAATTTTTCAAGTGCAAGGAGATGGGGCATTATGCCAATCAATGCCCAAATCCAAGGGTTGATGATGATGGTCGATGTCAATAAACTCTTAATGCTAAAGACAAAGGAAAGTCACATGAAATTTCTATCAGCGATATGGAGTACGATAACGAAGTGGTGAAAGGTAAACTTACCATCCACTCTAAAGTAGCAAATGTTTTATTTGATTCTGGATCCACCCACTCTTTTATTTCTGAAGAATTTTCTAAGGGTATCACCGTATTACCTCAACAATTAGATGTTGAGTTAACTGTGACAACACCTAATGGCACAACAGTCACATCAAAAGTTTATAATTCTTCTCCGATCGAAGTTTGTGGGAAAGTGCTTCTTGCAAATCTTGTGATCCTTCCTTTAGTGGAATTCGATGTGATTCTTAGAATAGATTGGATTTCTTTATACGGAGCTCATATCAATTTCCAAAGAAGGGAAGTCACATTTCATATTCCAGATCAATCTATGATCGTCTATCAATGCAAGGATGAACATAACCTTCTAGTGGAAATTTCTTCCATTTTATGGGTATTGATTCCACTAAATGAAGGTTTTTTATCTCAAATGGTTGGTGAGAAACTCGCGATTAAGAATATGCCCATCGTACGAGAGTTTGATGATGTCTTTCCGGAGGAATTACCGGGTCTTCCACCAAATCGTGAAGTTGAGTTTTCAATAGAACTCGTACCGGGTGCTTTGCCTATTTCAAAGACACCTTATAGAATGGCCCCAATTGAGTTGCAGGAATTGAAGAAGCAAATCCAAGAGAATCTTGATAAGAGATTCATACGCCCTAGTGCGTCACCTTGGGGAGCACCTATTCTATTTGTTAAGAAGAAAGATGGATCAATGAGACTCTGCATTGATTATCGAGAACTTAACAAGATCACTATCAAGAAAAAATATCCTCTCCCACACATTGATGAATTATTTGACCAACTACGCGGAGCTCAATACTTTTCCAATATTGATCTTCATTCAGGGTATCATCAATTGAGGGTCAAAAGGGAGGATATACCAAAGAAGGCTTTCCGTACAAGGTATGGACACTATGAATTTATAGTGATGCCATTTGGTCTTACTAATTCCCCTGCTATCTTCATGGATCTAATGAATAGAGTCTTTAGAGACTATCTTGATCAATTTGTGGTAGTCTTTATAGACGATATTCTTATCTATTCAAAGAGAAAGGAAGAGCATGAAGATCACTTGAGAATTGTATTGAAGACCCTGAGAAAGGATAAGCTTTATGCCAAATTTACCAAGTGTGAATTTTGGCTTCAAAAAGTTGCATTTTTGTGTCACATAATCTCAAAAGAGGGGATATCTGTGGATCCAGCAAAAACAAAGGTTATCGAAAGATGGTCGAGACCAACAACAGTAACTGAGATCCGAAGTTTTCTTGGTTTGGCTGGATATTATCGACGTTTTGTGAAAGATTTTTCACGACTATTTAATCCACTCACCAAGTTGACTCGGAAAGGAGTTAAGTTTGTTTGGACAAAGGAATGTGAAGAGAATTTCAAGGAGTTGAAAAGAAGGTTATCCAGTGCACCTGTGCTCACACTGCCTTGTAGTGGAGAAAGGTTTGTGATCTACAATGATGCATCCAAGAAGGGATTGGGGTGTGTTCTTATGCAAAATGATATGGTAATAGCTTATGCCTCACGACAGTTGAAAATACATGAGCAAAATTACCCAACACATGATTTGGAGTTAGCTGCGGTAATCTTTGAATTAAAGATTTGGAGGCATTACCTTTATGGTGATAGGTGTTATTTTTATACTGATCATAAAAGTTTAAAGTATATTTTCACACAAAAGGAGCTGAATATGCGTCAAAGAAGATGGTTGGAGCTAATTAAGGATTATGACTACTCAATCCATTACCACCCTGGGAAAGCAAACAAGGTGGCAGATGCATTAAGTCGATAAGACCATGCTAGTTTATCCATGATGAGGATCACAAAAGATCTAATATTTACGGATTTACAAAGGATGGATCTTGGAATTATAATGGAAGGGGAAAAATCTTATCTTTCTCAAATGAATGTTCAACCATCTATACATATGAAGATCAAAGAGGCACAGAAAGAAGATGTCGAGTTACAAAAGAAGGTGAGAAATGTTCCTGAATTCAACCTTGATTGTGATGGGATAATAAAGTTCAGGAATCGGGTTTGTGTTCCTCCCATCCCCGAATTAAAGAAGGAGCTGCTGGATGAGGCTCATAGTTCTTCATTCTCTATTCATCCTGGAAGCACGAAGATGTATAGGGACCTGAAAGAGTACTTCTGGTGGGATGGCATGAAAAGAGATGTTGCTGAATATGTCTCTCGATGCTTGGTTTGTTAACAAGTTAAAGCTGATAGACAGAAGTCTAAGGGGATGTTACAACCATTACCCATACCCGAATGGAAATGGGAAAACATCACTATGGACTTTGTCACAGGACTTCCTAAAACATCCAAAGGCAATAATGCTATCTGGGTCATAGTTGATCATCTTACAAAGTATGCACACTTCATTGATATTAGAGAGGATTTCTCTCTAGATCAGCTTGCCAGGATATATGTAAAGGAAGTGGTAAGATTGCATGGAGTACCACTTTCTATTATATCTGATCGGGATCTGAGATTTACCTCAAAGTTCTGGCGAAGTCTTCAGCATACTCTGGATACAGAGTTTAGTTTCAGCACTGCTTATCATCCTCAGACAGACGGTCAGTCTGAGAGAACAATTCAAACCCTAGAAGATATGTTGAGAGCTTGCTCTATGGATTTCAAAGGAGGTTGGGATCAACACCTACCTTTGGTGGAATTTTCTTATAATAATAGCTTTCACTCCAGTATTCAGATGGCTCCTTATGAAGCTCTCTATGGAAAGAAATGCCGGACTCCAACTTACTGGGATGAAGTTGGGGAAAGAAAGCTATTAGGACCTGATCTCGTTGATGAAATGACAGAAAAGGTCAGATCTATTCAACAACAAATAAGAGCAGCTCAGAGTTGACAGAAAAGTTATGCCGACAACCAAAGAAAATACCTGGAGTTTGAAGTGGGTGATAAAGTGTTCTTACGAATATCTCCCTGGAAGAGGGTTATGAGATTTGGAAAGAAGGGGAAGTTGAGCCCTATATATATCGGTCCTTTCGAAATACTGGATCGTGTTGGAAAGGTAGCTTACCGATTGGCGCTTCCACCGAATCTCTCTCAAGTTCACGATGTGTTCCATGTATCTATCCTGAGAAAGTACATACCTGATCCTTCACATGTACTCAACTCAGAAGTTGTACCGCTGGAGCAAGATCTTTCTTATGAAGAACAACCGATAGAGATTCTGGATTGTAGTGAAAAAGTCCTACGAAACAAGACCACTCGATTGGTGAAAGTTTTATGGAGGAACCACCAATTAGAAGAAGCTACATGGGAGCTTGAGGATATGATGAGGGAGAGGTATCCTCATCTGTTTGTTACAAAGTGACGAATTTTGAGGGCGAAATTCATTTTAAGGGGGGTAGAATGTAACACTCGAGACTTTTATGTTATATAAATCATCAAAGTAATCTTTTTCTACACAACACTTGCTTGGCTTGCTTTACACGAAATCGCGACCTTCCTCGATAGCTTGCGTCGTACGCAATACCGAGTTTCACTAAACAACGATATGCTATTAAAATATTATTAAAACTAGCCGTTATGAATAGTAATAACCACTTTTTGAAATTTTATAAATTTTATTTTTCAAAATGGACTTCATTTTTGGATTCGGAATACCGAAATTAGCCTAGGGTGAAATTTTGGTATTTTTCTGAAAAACTTTCAATTTTTGATGAATAGTTAAACCACTAAGTGGTAGGTTAAAAACTGAATTTTGCATAAAAATTAATTTTACCGCTTCTGTGAATGGAATTTCGAAAATCCGACAGACACGGTTGATATCAGTAAGTAAAATGTTGTTCAATGAGATAAAAATATTTTTTTGGTGAATAGTAACTATTTACTTTTTTTTACCGCGGTTAATAGTAAATAGGGTAACTAAGGGTAAATATGATATTACTATTACCCTAACACATGTCCTAATTCTATTGGATAAGTGTAATTCGACCAAAAACAACCTTATGAATATAATATGACCATTTAGGTCCACTTGGATTAGATTATGACATTTAATATTATTTTATTTAATGAATAGTTAAAATAGTTAAAATCAAAGTTTAATAACTAAAACATTTTTAATATGGGGTTATACATAAGATAAATTCGATTATAAATATTAATTAGAAAGATAAAAATATTTCATACATAATGATATTTTATTTATAATTTTTAGACTTTAAATAAATTTATTTATTTATGACACAATGACGATGCAATAATTATCTTATTAATGAAATATTGACATAATTGATGTTATAAACACAAATATAAATGTAATTTGAGACTTTTTATGAATCCCACTAATTTTCTAGGTTAATATGACATGTTAGTATTGATTTAATTAACTTGGTTCGAACTAATAATTCTGTTATGATTTTCACAAAAATCAATTATTAAATAGTGTCAAAATTGACATAAAATAGTTTTTAAAACAAATATTATATTGGTAATTGTTATTTTATTCCTAAAAATCTAATTTTCGGCCAAGTGACTTAGATAAGGTTATATATATTAATAATAAACAACTTGGGGTTCGTTTGGCTGCTTATAGTAAGTTTATTAACCTTATAGTATAAGAACACAATAAGACATGGTAAAAGTAAAATTATTTAACTTAATGTTAAATCTAAATGATAAGGTTAAAATAGGAACCTAAACTTGTATAAATTCTATTGGATGAGAGGATTTCTACCCATACCCACCTTAGCTTCGAAATATATCAATTTGGAGCTATTTAAAACTGAACTTGACTTTATAATAAAATAATAGTTTTAGTTATTCCAAAGGTGCCCCTCTCCTCCCTTATAAAAGGACACCTCCTCCCCCTCTTCCTCACACCACTTTGAGCCTTCTAGCTCGGCCAACCCCTGCCAATTACTCCTCTACACTTCCCTAGAAACATCCTAGAGGTTCTTGTCTTCTTCAAAGACCCATTTTAGTGCCCTAAAAGGAGGTCTCAAAGAAGCACTTCAAAGAAGAGGTAATGTCCGTTACCGATTCTTTCATCTTTATTTCTTCTTCCACTTCTTCTTCTTTAGTTGTTTCATTATGAAGTAATAACATCAGTATCACTCATATACTGATATGTTATTATAAGTATGAAACCACCCTATTTCACCATCTATCCATCCTACGGAAAAAGAAATCACCGGGCGTGCGTACGTACGGAATACCGTCTCCACGCCGTGGTGTGATCTATTTTCCACCACCACCTTACTTGGATGGGTATAATGGTGTAAATAATGACTATATATAACTATTATAAAGTGATATTGATTCTGAAATAGTATACATATACTCCAATACAATTCCACGATCATAGGAACGATATCATCACTCGTGCGTACGTACGGAATACCGTCTCCACAATGTGATGTGACTCGTTCTACATGATCTTCATTTCATAATGATTATATAAATGAATTGAATTAATTAATATGATATATATTACACTAATACCATTCTGGAAATGAGGTATCTATAACCTAAAGAGAAGAATATGAATTTATTCGACAAAACACGCATAAAAACAAAAAAGTTATAAACACCCGAATAACAAGTAGCAATGAAATATTACTACTATGAAGCTAAGAATATGACCATATATGATATCATAAAAATAAGTATGATTCTGGAATAAGTCAATAACATTATTTAAATCATTATACAGGAGGTTCGGACACTTACAAATCAAGTCGGACCTAAGGTAAGGGAAATGTCACAATCTCATTTTTATCCGAGATTGTTTATACATTGAAATTTATTGGGGTGTATTTTATCATCCACATCCATGTTTCCTAAATATGTAATATTATTTCCATCCACCTAAAATTGTTTAAATCCAATTTTACCCTTCGGTGAGTTTTTAGTAAAAGATATGAAAGGAATCTTTTGTTATTTTTCGTACGAGGTACTTTTTGACTTTTCTGACAAAAGTACGAGAAGAATGTTTTTTTTAACTTATACGGCATGAATGGATTTTTAAAACATTATTTACAAGAAGCTTCCTTTAAAAGTTTTCAAGTTTATTTTTAATCAACTTCTTTTAATTTATAATTTTACGACATGTTAAGAAAGGAAAAGCGTTTTTGAAGTAGAAAGGATATTTTCCTCAAGAATGAAGTTCAAGTGTTTTATCAAAATTATTTTCCATCTAAGATAATAAAGGGTTATATTTTTATCCCTATTATTACATTGATTTGAGTATGTTGTGATGGAATTATTTTTATGAATTCATTTATCATATATGAATTGTTTTATGAGGTCATGATGTTTAAGATTCCCATTTTTATTACATGGGTTATGCAATGATGTATAGTTTATGATTTTGTGGCACACATAAGAATGGTATCATTATGAGATGGGTGGGACCTATATCTCCCTCCAATGTATTGGGTAAAGATTTTATATCTCATGAGATAGACATGGCTGGAATGGTAGGTTATACCGGTTCAGTGAAACAGGAATGAAACGAGGGTGACTCGGTTCAGAAAGGGACTTTGTCCACTAAGATAGTCTTGGCAATGAGTCTTGACTAACAAGAAATGATTCTCTATGATTATGTGTGTATGCCACAAAGTTTCATGTTTTAAGTTATTATTATTGTGATTACATTTCACTACTATGATTTATCCCATGTTATGAAATTATGATCTCTTTTGCAGGATAAGATTTCCAAAAGTTATGTGCTTGTGTATACGATGTGATTGATATTTCTTTTGTTTACCCTTACTGAGCATTTGAGCTCACCCTTTTGTATGTTTTCTTTTCCCAGGTTAGGAAGAAGGTTATTAACTAGGATATTCCAAAAAGGGACTCTAGATATGATGAAATAAGTGGGAGGCAAAGTTGATGCTTTATGAACCAGTTGTTTGTGTTTCCCAGTTTCTAAAGACACTATACCTATACAGTCCTTTCGTGGTTTTGTTATATGTTGTAATAAGTATGCTTCAATTTTGAAGTATTAACAATGTATGTAAAGTATGGGTCGTTATATAACCACATCTTAGATTGGGTCAACTTTCCATTAGCACTAAAAATCACCCATTCATCCTTCATGGCAGGACATTTGTGTGGAAGCATGTAGCTTGAAAAATCTAAATTTGAAAAACTATAAGTACCATACAAAGATGGGTAAACATCCTTATGCAAGCTTCCTTCATGATGTGACCTTCATTATCATAGTGTGAATAACTAATATGGTAATCCAAAAAAACCTTATGAAGTATATCCTCATGGAATGATGCATGTCTCATGGCATGGACAAACCTTTTCATAATACTTTTAGAATCAACTCTAGATTTTTCAGTATCCTTCAAAAAACATCCAAACAACTTATTATTGAAAAAAATACAATATTACAACCTTTGGTTTATATAATACTTATCTTTTGTTTTTTAAATCATAAAATATAAATCACACTCCTTGACATCATAAGATTCATAATATTTGTTTTAATTTTTCTCCCAATGTCACTTCACCTTTGATAATAAAATTCAAAGTTTTTTTTCAATGAACAATTCAAATCATGTTCTTTTTCCATAGTTTCAAACCATAGATACAAAAAAATCAACTGGTCCTCTATGTCTACATGATCCAAGGATCATTATAGGAAATAATACAAATAATTGAGTGTTGTAATTCTATCAAATAAGAAATAAATTAATTCAAAAATTAAACTTCTCAAATTTCCCCATGGATAGTATGTTATCATATTTGTTTACATCCATTAAAAGAAGAATTCCCTATAAATACAAAAATATCCAAATATTACAATATATACAATATATATTGGTTCTATTTACACACATCATTGGTCATATGGAATTGGTTGATCTCTAGGGTTCAATCAATGATTCTTAAAAGTATGTGGATCCAATGGTTTAGAGAAGATATATAATATATGATGCTATGTTCTAATAAATGATAGCTTTATAATGATATTATACACCTTTTAATTTAGTAAATGATAATGGATTCCAATATTCTTTATATGATGTTGATGTACCAAAATCTTCATTAATTCGATTTCACTTTTGTTATCACACTGAATCAACGTCCTCTATTCCACCAGTTCAATAATCTGTTCAATTTTTTTACTTCATACATATAATATTTTTATAGGCATTAATGATTGAAATATACTCTAATTCTAAAATAATAAATTAAATAGGATCCTATTTATTACTTATCTAACCAACACAATCTCTTTTAATGTAAAATGATCCACCACATGTGGATTTTCTATCCACAATTTCACCTACCCAATCAATATCTGAATCAACCAATGAATCCGTATTTTTCCATCCCTAAAGACTATACTATAATTCAATGTACCCTAAACATGTCTCATTATACACATCACCACTAATAGATTCTCCTTATTAGGGAACATTAGAAACAAGATTCAAATCATGTAACATATAAAATATTTTTTTGGTCAATGTAAGATAGATTAAACTTTCAATCAATATTATTTAAAGTGTTGAGTCTACATCCTCATTATCCACATGATTTTACAATTTTGTTTCAAATATTATTAGATTTGAAATTGAATTTAAATATTCCATTATGAATTTATGTAATACTTTTGTATATTTATCCTATGTGTAGAATACACTACATCTATTTTGATTTTTTTAATCGCTAAAAATTAATTCAATTCATTAATTATTGAAATATCAAGTTCTAAAATAATCAATTAGGAAAACTTACTTATGTAATTTGGATTGTTTCAACACATGGTGATTTCAACCATATACACCATCACTATAAATTTTTCATTTATTGAAATTTTTAAAAATAGGTTTTGATCATCCCCTCCTATCTTTAATTCCATCTTCCTCAAGATAGTGTAAAATCATGCATACCAAGAATGAGATAATTTCATAAAGATATAAAAATAAATTTCTACCTGAACACCTTTAATTAATTATTTCCCAAAATGAAACCAACTAGTTGTTTTATATATAACTCTTTATTCAACAGTCCATTAAAAAATTTCATCTTTACATCTATCTAGAATAATATTAACTTATTATGATTACTACTACACAAAAAAGTATTATAGATTCCATTATTTATACTTGCAAAAATTATTCATAAAAATCAATCCATTCAACCTATAAATAACTCTTACAAGCCATCCCTACTTTATTCCATATCACTTTTCCATCTTTATTCAACATGTTCTTAAAGAACCTCTTTGTATTAATAATATTATCATGTCTTGGACTGTCTAAAAGATGTAAAGTTTAATTTCTATAAATATTATATATCCATTATTCCTCATTGTCAACTTCTTCAAATTATGATGGTTCAACATTAAATAAATGTGTAGTGTTCTTCATTATCTTCATCATTTAAATCTATTTTGGAACATATTTATCTCTAATGACATTGCTTGTATCAAATTAAGAAAATTTCATATTTGATTGAAACAATGGATGACTCTATTAATCACCTTGATATTTTACATATTTAATTTTAGAATCATCATCATCCTGAATGTATTTATAATCTCTCAGATATATATTTATCACTTTATCTTCTCCAAGCATTTTTTTAGGAAAAAAACTTACAAAATTTTATCTCGATTCATTCTCAACAACCTTCACCTCAATTATCTTAATAATACTATCAATTATTTTATTTTAACAATTATATGACTTACTCTTTGATGACTAACTATAAAAACCCATGATTTTGGAATATATTTCCATTAAAATAAATATGAAGTATTTTACAGCTTTCATTACATGCAACACCAAACATATAAAAGCAAAATATATTTTACTATTAAATGTGTTCATTTTAATGTAGCCATTATATTGGTGGGTATTATAATGAGAAACCAAATTACAAAATATATGAATATTTTCCTTAATATAAATGTATTTATTAATTCTTAGGAAATAGGTACTCAAATATTAATGATAAGAATAAAATAAGATATGAAATAATTTTTTAAGAATTATATTCTCTACATATTGTATATTAATAAATATTTATAAATGATGAAATATATATTTTATTTATATAAAAAAATTAATAATCATTATAAATTTCTAGAAATTATTATAAAGTCATTTGAAGGTATGTAGATATGTTTTTCAAAAAAAACTATTTTTATTATGTACAATGTATTTTATATTATTAAATTGAATTAATCACTATTAATGAATTGTTTTAATGAAGTTTTTTTGATAAAATATTCAGTATAATAAATTAAAATTCATTTAAGGGTTATTACTAGTCATGCTATAGTAATAAAATCATTTTTATGCCAATAATACATTTTTTTTCTAATATGGTTTTTACAAGTTTTGTGCATAAATATTAGAATTAATTTCTGACACCCCTGGGAATTTAATTTTTTAAAATGAATTATATATATTTGAATAATAATATTAAATATTAGTTAATAAGGTAAACTTATTTTTTTTAAATTATTTATTAGTTACCATGGTAAAAATCTTACCACTGCAGTTAAGGTTAAATTAGTTTAAAAGGGATTAAAGTAAGGAATAAGGATTTGAATATCAGAAAAACCATATAATTATTTGATTAGTTGAGTGTATTTAGACTTTAAGGAACCTTATCATTGAAATTGGTCTAAATTGAAGCCACTTTCCTTGAGAAATCAGTTTATTATATTTAAACTTTTTTAATATTTACAAGAGTCTTACTCACCTCATTTATAAAATAGAACATACTCTCCTCACTTATTCACATACCATGAACACTCTATATTAGACAATCCCTACAAAAATATCTTATAAACATTTATAACAAATTTATAGAGGTCTTGGTATCACAAAAGACCATTTATTAAGTCTTAATGTGTAAGAAAAAGTAGGTTACCCAAGGAAGAGGTAATCATCTTAACCGAGATCTTTTGAGTTTATTTATCATTACATCAAATTAAAATATTATACAACAATATTAACAAAATTATATAAGTATATTTAACATAACATAATGTTTTTATGTTAATTTTATATATTTTTTCTATCTCATTTTTATCTAATGAAAAATGAAAACATCTCTCATGCGTATGTATGAACTACCATCTCCATGAAGCGATGTATTTTATTGTTCATCACCAATATATATAGTTTTTTATAAAATTGTATATAATTAATAAATATGATATTTAAATCATGATAAATATTTATGAGATTATTAAATGATGATCAAGGAGTAAGGTTCCAAATCACTGAATCAAAACATATGTGAAAAACAAAATAGTGAACACACGAAATATTGAATTTAGTGGGGAGTTATTAAAAATGAATGATTTAATAGATAATATCATGTAATATAAGTATTAATATGATTCTTATATAGTTTTTAATAAATAAAAATTTATTATATAGGAGGTTAAAGTGCGTATGAAGAAATTTAGTTCTTATTGTTAGTGTTTATATTATGATCTCACTTTCTATCAGGATTATTTATGTTTCAATTTCAATTATGGGAAATTTTATGTTATTTAAATTATACAAAGCACATATTTTATTCAACTCTATTTCATTATGAAATTTTTAATTATTCATACCATTTTCCTCTCTTTGGTACATAAAAATACCAAAAGGAACTTTTTAATAATAGTCAGTCAAATTTCTATACTTTGGCCTGGAATCTTTCTCCTTCATATCCATGTTCTTAAAATCAATTTATAGATATTTTTACCTATAATTAAATATTTTTTAAATTACTTTCATACTCCATTTTAATTTAACTTCCAATTATTAAAATAAATATTCCAATTTTTTTCTATACCACTGATGTTTGACTTTTACAAAGGTGTGAAAAGAGTGTTTTGCTTATTACCTATAATACTAAAAAAATTTATAGAATTTTTTACTTTATTAATAAATAATCTCCCTTTATTATTTTACTTATTTTTTCATTGAATATATTATTCCCATTTGTATAAAAATTTTTATTTTTCAAAAGATAGAAAAAGAAATTTATATTTTCCATATTTTTATAAGATTATTTCGAATGATTTTATAAAATTATTTTTTATCAATACCAAAATAGTTTAAGGATTTTTATGATTCAATATGAATATTATTTAATGAATCCATTCAATTTATTTCTATGGATTACTTCTGAAGATCCATTTTTAAAGTTCTCATGAAACTTGTTTTGTTCCATAGGTTAATTAAGTGATGAAAGAATCATGAATTCTTTGTTCTTATGGAACAAATATGTATTGATTATAATTCTTTGATGGGAGGGTCCATTATATCTCACCAATGTATTCTATATCTTATGATATCACTAAGGTATTCTGGTAATATTTTTTAATCCAATAAACAAAATGAATTTGGTAATAATGCATGATCTATTATACTATGGAATTATAGTGATGATGCCCGATCAATTTTGATATGGGATGCTAGTGATGATTCATGATCTATTATTTTATGCGTATCTAGTATTTTTTATTAAACCAAAATGTTATGATTTCATATTTACAAAAAATTCTGATGTTATTCCACACATATACTGTATTTTTTCATAGTCCATGATAATGGTTTTATTTTTATAACCATGCTTCTTGTCACATAGAGGTTTATTCTAGGACCCTTAATTTTTTAGCTTTGTTTTTTTGGGCATTGAAATCTTAGTTATTCAATTGATTATACTCTTATACCATTTTTATTATCTTATGGTCAATAATAATCATCAGTTGATATCTCTCATGTTTACCCTTACTGATCACCTTATCGTAAATTTTTTTAAGTTTAATTTTCCTGTGGTTATTAATAATGGTTTTAAATTGGATTTTGTGTTACCCAATGCCATTAAGGGTTGTAAAATTCAACATAAATTTAATTTTTTTGTCAGTGGATGATTCCCTTTGGGAAAAAGGACTCGAAATGAGTCTATGATGGCTTAAATGTCCTGAAATGGGGTTTTTATATGTGGTTTAAGCTTCGGTGGAGGACTCAGGGGTTTGGGAGAGTATGAGAGAAAGGATGGGTGATCGGTTTTCTGAATTTTAGTAGTAGAAGAAATTACACAGTGTGACTATGTCGGTCATGTGATGAGTGTTCAAGATAGAGGGAGAAGTCCCCTCTACTTGGGGTGTTTATGATGTGAACCCAATGGTCATGCCATGAAACATGTATAACACGTAACACTCGAGATTCAATTATAGTAAGTGAAAATTTTATCTCTATTAAACTTCAATAGAAATAAAATTTTAATATTTTTTGGTACAAAATTCTAATTTGATAGGATGAATATCAATTTTGAACTTACTATGTCAAAATAATTCTATAATGAAATTTTGAAAATTTCCCTCCCAAATAAGTTGTTATGGATAATTGAAAATGTAATAATTATATAATAAATTTTTTTAATAATAATTTTTCATAATATCTATAATTAATTATATATGTTTTATTAGTTTGATAAAAATAAAGTTAAGAATATTTAGAGTTTAAAAGGGATATTTTGTACAAAAATGTTTTTAAATGCATAATGTTTTTCCATTTTAATTAACTAAAATAATCACTAATGTTGAATGAATTCAATTGAATTTATATATTAAATATATCTGAATTTAAATTAATATAATTATTATTACTAGTCATAGAGTTAATGTAAGATCATCTTATTCCTGAAAAATTCATTTTCCTGAAAAAGTTATTTTTCATCACATTTTACAGATTTAATTTTAAAATAAAATCTATAAATTATAGAAATTGAATTTTATAAAATGATTTCCTTGTTTTAAATAAATATTTATAATTTTATTAAATATTAAATTTTTATTTTTGGTCTCTAAAGTAGTAACCAAGGTAATAAAATTCATGACAAGGGTAGTGGTTAAAATGGATTAATGGGGGTTAAAATAAAGAGATAAGAGTTAAAATGACCTTAAAACTTGTATAAATCCTATTGTATGAAGTTTTTTATACCATATATCATCCCAAATTTTAAATAAACTCAATTGGGATCCACTTTTCTAAGAAATTGGCTTAATAATGACTTGAATCTTTGAAAAGTTACAAGTATGCTACTCTATACACTTATTAAAGGGAACCACCTTCCATAAATTATTCAAACTTTATTGAGAAATTTAGTTTAAAAAAACCTAAAAAAATATCTCCCAAAAATATTCACATATTTTATTGATGTTTTTTTATTCTCAAAATACCATCCCAAGGGTCCTTAAGTGAATATCTAAAGGAGGTTTCACAAAGTAGAGGTAATAATCTTAACTGATTATTTTCAAGTTCATTTATCATTCTACCTCCTATAAATATTATTTTACTATAATAATATAATTTAAAAAAAATATAATTTTATTAACTTAATGTTATTATGTTTATGGTATTAATATTTTTCATGTACTCTTACATCTAATGGAAAATGGAAACATCGCTTGTCTGAATGTGTAGATTATCGCCTAATGAGTTGTGTATTTTATTTTTTACCACCACCTCATATAGATAGTATATATGGATATATTTAAGGAATTAAAATAATATTTTTCATATATTCTTATTTTTTTAATGATAAAACAATACTTACCTATTTTATAATATATCCATTGGGAAATGATAATGTTGCTCGTGTGTATGCGTGGACTACCACATGCACGAAGCGAGGTGATTTTTTAATTTACAACTTACATGGATGGTTATAAAAAGATATATAATGAATAAATATTATATTTATAAAATTAATATCATTGTAGATATGATTAAACTATAACCTATTCACAAGAACCATAACTTCCATAATGAAACATGCATGAGAAAATTAAACAGCTAACACATGATGATTAGTTTTACCATGAATTTTTAATAAATAAGTCAAGATAATATATATAAATTAATATAAATATTAATATGGTTCTATTATTTACCAATAAAAAGTTTAAAAATACTATACAAGAGGTTAAATCATGTTCAATGAAGTAGAAGTGTTTGGTTAGGAGTTTTTCTCCCAATTTTCACTTTATTGAGACATATTTAGTATTATGAACAGATTTTATTTTATGTAGTATATATAAAACCAATTAAATATATTTAACTTAAATATATATATATATATTCATGGTATTCAAAGTTTTAACTTAAGTTTACTCTTTCAAGGGGTTACAATTCAATAGTTCACAAAGAGGTATGTATTTATTTTTAAAATACCATTTTTAGGATTTCTTATATTTTAAATAAAGTAATATTATAATATATCCTTTATAAATTCCATATATATTATTATCCTAAGGATATTTAATGAGTTTTAATGTTTTATTTCAATTTTCCTCTTTTTGTAACTTAAATCATGGAAATAAAACGTTAAATGAAAATTATATCGTATTTATCTTCTTGATCGAGAATATTTTTCATCCATATCCACATTTTCAACAATTAATTTACTAAAGACATTTTATTTAATTAATTAATTTATTAATAACATAATATTTCATATTTTACTTTTGTTATAGGGGTTTAAAATAAAATTTTCCAATTGGGACATTTTTTACTTTCTTTTCAAAAATTCAAAAGGATTTTTTTTTTAACGTATATGGCATTAAAAAACTTTCGTTACAAAATAAAAAATTTATGATATTAAGATTATTCTAAAATATTTCCATGGTTTTTAAAAGAAAAAAATATAATGAAAACTTTTTTTAATGTTTTTATTCTATTTTATTCAATTATAAAAAATACTTGATCTTATTAGAAAACCAATATTTTTGATGAATTGATGGTCATAATTTATCTCTAATTAATTTACAGGTCATTGAATTTCTCTATAAATAATCACTTTATTGTAATAAATTTTCATTAGAAAATAATTTTTTCTTCTATATCCATATTCTTTGATTCATGGATATGATTATCACCAAAACCATACACCATTTATACATACATTTTTTAATGAAACAAGATTATTATGAATATTATTTGATTGATTGGGGAAATATTATTTTTCAAAATTATTTAGTCCATAGGGATATTTTTTGATAAGAAATTTTATTTATAAATTAAATATATTATTCAATATCTAGGAATGCATTGGG
Source organism: Viscum album (assembly GCA_963277665.1). Lineage (NCBI taxonomy): Eukaryota > Viridiplantae > Streptophyta > Magnoliopsida > Santalales > Viscaceae > Viscum > Viscum album. Next base: position 1,304,285,086 of record OY728119.1, read on the forward strand.
CTTGCTGTTATGGGTGGGGTATGATTATAGATAGCCCCTTGATTCATCGACAAGTCTCACGAGACAAACCAGTTGACTAGCCTTATTAAATGGTTTTTGGTGTATACCTATCTATATTTTAAATTACCTTATACCAAGGTCTTTATTAAAAGTTATGACATTATGTATTTCCTTAGGAATTTATTCATTATTAACCCTGAGATTACTACATTGATATTATCCATGTATGCATATTGAACTCACATTATTGATTAAATATAATTTTTGTTAGTTATCTACCTTACCATATTGATTTTCCTTAATTAACCATGATATATTATACTATAAAAAGACCTTAATGATCATTTTATATCACCCTCACTTTTATTTACTTTCTCTAGGATTTGAAGATGGAATCTTTGAATGATTTTCAAGCATACAAAAAATTTAATTTCACTATGATTTGTATTTTATTTTTTATGTAAATGAAAACCATGTATATATATGGTTCTTCAAGACTACTAAAATAATTTATCCTTGGTGATTTTATCCCAATTATATTATTCCAATATAATAAATTAGACACTGACTATGGGTTAGTATATTTAGGGTTTTTGTAGTCGGTATTAGAGAAAGTTTAGTATAAACCTTAAATTAAGAATTTGAAAAATATAGATTAGAAAATATAACCCTATGATAAACTCTAATGATAATTCTATATATATTTATATCATAATATCATAATGTTTTTATAATTCATATACTTTTTGGGTTTCCTTGCAAATACATTCCTTTTTGGAATGCTGTAAAGTGGATGCAGTTGTGGCACAAATGCTTCTAGGGGTATTCACCTCAAAAGGGTTGGTTGGGTATTAACTCGATATTCATCGTGGGCATGATGAGTAAGCATAAGAAAGTACAGTTAGATGGAAATTTTTTTGGGATATTATTTGGTTGATTCACAAAATCTTTATAAACCATTTATATAGATTTGAAAATAATTTTATGATATAAGGATATTCCCAAAGAAGAAAAGTTTAAGATTATATGATTAGTTATGTATAATTTTTTTGTTTATGTTATGTGTTACAACTTATTTATAATTTTATAATATGATTTAAAATTCAGTATGTTATAATCTAATTTAGTATATTCCATTGTTTAGAAATGATATTAATAAGAATAAATCAAATCAGTACTCATGGTCACTGTAGATATTACCTTGCTCAGCAAGACAAAAAAACTAGTGTTGGAGTTGTGTAGATCATGTTCATATTAGAGAATCTAAAAAAATACATGAATAATAAACTTCATATCTAGAGAAACATTATTTCCCATAACATGAAACACATATATTCGATCATTTCATGTGACAAAAACCTCTATCTTTTAGTAGAACTACTAATCATTTAGTAGTTGAGAAATGTATTAAGTCCTTTGAAATAATATTTCTGGCCTTGGGATGTAATGAAAGGGAAATGGTTATAATTTCAATGAATTTTATTAAATGTTATGATGATCAGTTGGGGTTATTAATATATAATACTAGGGAGGAAGATGAAATTGAACATCTAGAATGGAGTTCTATTAAAGTAAAATTATTTGAAAAATATCTACCTCATGAGAAATGAGCTGAAATGAAGAGAAATTTCATTTTTATTATTGTAAAAGGAATAAGAAAGTGTTACATAGTATGAGGATAACTTTACAATAATATCCAGGTATGATGTTAATTAGATACATAATCCTTAAATGAATATTGACCATTTCTTTGATGTTCATATTCCAAGCCTTTGTAGGGAATTGATTTCTCCAAAAAATCATTATATGATTAAATAGTATTATGTATACCAAAATAGAGAAATAATTTTCTAGATCCTATATCAGGTAGGTAAATAAAGAGAAGAAGAGGTTGACTGAGCCCTAAGAAAAAGAAACATATCAATGAAGAATAAGAGAATGAATAAATTTCCATCATGTGAAAATCTTGGAAAGAGACATCCTGGAATATTATTGAAGGGTATGGGAGTTCAGTACAAGTGTGAAGATAGGGTTCATCTATCTAATGAATGCATGTAAAATAATGAAATCATTATTATCCTAGGGTTTAACTATAGATAAATGAATACTTATCGAAACTAATATCCCATGTTTCAAGGGAACCTACCACAAAAGAGGCCAAGGGGAGAAGGCTAAGATTATGTGATAACTACAAATGAGGTTAAAGTTCCAAAAAAATATTTTGGTGGGTACATAAATAAAAGCTTGAAATTTATCTAATGCTTTATTAAATTCTATATCTTCACACTCTTTTATATCTTCCATGTTTTCTATGAAATCTAGATAATTATTTAGCATGTTAAAAAGGGAGTTGTCATGCAATAATACTAGTGGAAATATTACCAAAATAAGGATGTGTCAGTTAGTTCCCATTATGTTAATTATATATACCCTATTTTAAGAATTTATTATTTTACCTATGGATGAATTTGATATGATCTTTTTTTATTAAAATTCAAAATATTATTCAAAAAAAGTATTTCCAAAAAACTAAAAAGTATGATTCATGATGGATATGTAGAATCCCTTTTATTTAGAGGGGATATTTCATGATTATGGTCATGTATATATCCCCATACAATAGTATTCTAAATGATATTCTTGGGGAATAAGAGTAGAACTAATCTATAGATGGGAAATCTAATATTAAAATTGAATATGTAATCATTGTCCATGAATAAATTGATGTGTTTTATAAAGAATTACTTAGAGATATATTGGAGCATGAAGTTGAGATTTACATTGATTTAATCATATATGAAGGACCTATATCAAAGAATCCCTATAGAATATCCAAAATTGAATTAGTGGAACTAAATAAATACCTACATGAGTTTTTTGGCAACAGATTTATATTCCATATTATTTCACCTTGGGTATTATATATTATAGGGAAATAAATTCTTTCACTATAAAGAAAAATTATCCTCTAGATTATATTGATGACTTGTTCAATCAATATCTATTAGCTAAATAATTTTCAAAGAAGGACCATAATTATGGGTATTTTTAATTGTGAGTAAAGAAGGAAGTTCTTACTAAGAAAACATTTCATATGAGGTATATATAATAAGTGTTTATAGTAGTTCTCTTTTGATTTATTGATTCACTCAATATTTTTATGTATATAATGAATTGAGTATTAAATGATTATATTTATAATTTTTATATTGTATTTATTAATAATATTTTTTTTGTAATTTAAAATCTATGAGGACCATTAGAATCACTTAATAATCATTTTTATGACTCATAGTGAAAAGAGTTCTATGGGAAATATTTCAAGTTTGAATTCTGGATTATGAATGTTTCCATTATTTTTTATGTTATCTCCAAGGATAGTTGATCATTAAAAGATAAAGGAAATAAAATAATGTCATATACTAACTAAAATAATATAGGTATGTGGATTACTTAAATTGGTAGGTTACTATTAGAAATTTTTTCAAAAAAATTTCTGATTGGATAACCCATTAAAGTAGCTCAATGTGGTCATAAATATATTCTGATAATGGAAAGAAATATTTGGAATTCAATGTGTAAGACCACATTTTCTTGAATGTATCTCCATGGAAGGGTGTTATAAGTTTTTTTAATTAAGGGAAACTAAGCCCCAGGTAAGTCAGAACTGCTAAAATTTGTGAATGAATTGGAGTTAGGGATTACTATTTAGAAAGGCCACCAAGTATCTAATGTGCTTCATATCTCATTATTAAGGATGTATATACTAGACCCATCAAAATTTCTCACCTAAAAATAAATATAATTGGAACTATATCAATATTACAGTGAAGTTCCTATCAAGATTCTTTATACTAGAGAATAAGTGTTCCATAATTATATGAATCAACTAGTAATTTTAATTTAGTGAATTAATAAAATAGAGTAATCAACATGGGAACTTGTGGAAGTTTTGAAGAAGGAACACCTATATTTTTATAGAAATATATATCCATGAAAATTTTGGTGATGAAATTTTTGAAGGAGGAAAGAATATAACACTCAATCTACATTTATAGTAAGTGAAAATTTTATATTAATGAAACTATAATAAAATGAACATTTTAATTTTTTCTGGAATAAATATTCAAATTTGATATAATGACTATTTATATTTATCTTAGTTTTTAAAAATAATTATAAAATGAATTTTTGATTTTTTCCCTTAGGAAAATGATTTTATTAATAATTGAAAATGTATTATTTTTTGAATCATCCATTTATTTTTAATAATGTGTTATAATTTGTCTAATTAATCATATATTTATTATTAAATTTAATATAAATAAAGATAAGATCATTTGGTAATTTCATATTTTTTTTGTGGGGAGGATGGTTATGCTGATAGTGGGAAGTAATTCCTTTAAAAATGGAGATATTGAAACTTTAAGCCTCCAGATATACTATGAATCGATAGACTCATTCAATCCAAACTAGAAAAGATACTTTATTGATGAGGTGTGAAAAATAGTAAAAAAATGAATGAATGGATATGATGGATTCGAGTTCTAAAGAGGTGGAATCGATGTTTAAATATTCTCTTGTGAAAAGAAAATACATCTATTTTTTATATGTTCTCTCAAAATTAGGTTTTTCACAAGAATAGTCATTCAAATCTATGAAAATTAAAAAAATCAGAAGATGTTCTCATGTCGGTTGAAGCTTATCCAGAAGATTTTCAAAAAATTATAGTTCTTTGTAAGTTCTATATTATTTGTCATATTTCTTATCTAAAATGTGATAAACCTTGGACCATTATTGATCTTAAGCCCTGTATGAGAAAATTCAAGAATTTATTCAATTGGAGATAGATCCCAATTGGAAAAGGTTACTTTCACATCATCTTTGAAAAAAAATAGGACCTGAAAATTCTCGATACATTGGAAATATCATTTTGAAACTGGGACATATTAACCTCTTTGATTGGGATATGAATCCAAACCTTTTAATGAATATAATACTATTGCCTAAATATTAATCAATCTACATATAATACCTTGGGTGTTTTTTCATCTGAAAATCCTTAATGGTTTAGCCTCATTTTTTAGAATTTCTTTAAAGGTTGACCAACACACTCTATCTAGAGAAATTGGAATGTATGCCCAAATTTTGGTTCATGTAAACCTAGAAACAAAACAAAATTTTTTTACCATCCTTATTCCAACTGAACATAAGATTAAGGTGAAGGTCAAATTTGACTTCAAGACTCCATTCTACAAGGTATTAAATATGGTTGGGAATTCTATTTCTAATTATAGAGTGATCAATAAGCAAATTAGGATAGGATTTGAAGCTAAATAATGGACAAAAGTTAATAGAAACATTAAGAATAAATACCCTGTCTTATAGAAGGAAGACCATTTGAGGAAAAATGACTCCAAGCTAGGGATCAAGGTTCCACCCAAAGAAATATCATATGAAAGCTCATGGGATACACTAGATAAAGAGTAAGAAAAACAAAATAATAATTATAGAATTTCTAATGGTTCTGTTTACCTTAGCTTGGTGAATGAATTTGAGAAAAAAGGTATACATATTATAGAGGATTTTGAAACTATCTTGACTGTGAAGTTTTCTAATGTTTTCAAAGATTTGGTTATCTCCTTACATTTAGAGGATGTGAAGAATTCATTCATTCAGTATGAAAATAAGATAAAAGACATAAATTTTATAGATGATAGTGAATTTGAGTTGGTTTTTGATTTTGTAATTGAAAGGAATAATCTAGCTATCTCACTGCATTCTGAGGAAAGATAGATCAGATCAAACTAAATTGAAAATTAGGTTGTTACACAAACTGTAAAATCAAAGAGGAATATAGAAGTGACTATTGATAAATTGAAAAAACAAGATTATTCTTATAAAAAAATTGATAGAAACTACCCCCAATAAAATTATATATTATCAATGGAATAGGGTTATGGAATTCATGATGTATATGATTCCTCTATTACACCATAAAATCTCAAAACAATAGCTGGGAATCCAGATGACATCTCTAAAATCTAGGGATTCAACACCACTGCTACTAATATAAAAAAAGAAGAATGGGTTAAGGAGATATGGTAGGTTTATGAAAATAAGTGTGAAAAAATAGAAGGGGATTCAATTCATCATCTAAAAAAAATAAAGGTCATGTTTCAAAATTTCCAGGATCTTTCCCAACCCTGACACTATCAACTCCCTTAGAATTTTTATTCAAAATTATAAACTATTTTTGGTTGGTTTGGCTGAACCTAAAAGCTAATCTTCTTCCAGGTGATCTTTTATAGAGAAATGGGGATATCATCTGATGATTATAATCCATTCAGGTCAGGACTCCATAATATATTGGGTTCTATCTCATTCTAAATTAAAAATCCTATTGCATTTATATCTAATGAACAAATGATTACATGTTTCAAATGGGAAGGGAAAATTCAATTCTATTCCTTTTTCTATGCCTTCAATATGTACCAAGTAAAAATATATTTGTTACTAGAAATTAGATCTAAATAATTTGATCACTTAAAGAGAGTTTAATACATTCATTGAGAATAGTAATATCTTTGAAATCAACTCAGTTTGAGTAATGTTCACATAGTATAATAAGGTTATCAATAAAATATTGGACAATAAGATTGATAGAGAATTATCTAATGAGGATTATTTTAATTCTTAGAACTCTATTTCATGTTATACATTATATAGGTAAAATTATGTTCATAATCCTATAATTATGTGCCTTGTGGGTAGATAAATATAACCTCCCTTTCCTTTTATATTTAACAATTTGGTACCCTTTATCCTTAGTATTAAATGATTTTAAATGAATTCTAGACCACAAATGATTGCAGGAACCACAAAATGGTCTATGTATCCAAGAATAAAAATCTCATAGAGAGTTTAAATGAGGGGATTAAATCCATTTTTACTGAATTATACATTAATACTACTTCTCTTGAAGCTTAAATACACCTCATCCATGAATGAAACAATGGTAGTGACTTTTTTCGAAACCTGTAAAATGAGAATAATATTGAAACTAAACTTAATGATTGATTAAACCTTAAGTAAAGGATTTAAAAAGGGAAAATAAAAAATAGGTGGTGACATATGGTGATAGAAACTATTTTTATTTCATATCTCTTAAAAAATCATGAAAGGTCAGCCGACCTCTTTCATTAATCAAGGAGGGGGAATAGTTCTTGAATAGTAGAAAATCTCTTGTTAAGTGTGTGGTATCATTCTTTATGGGTCTTTTTAATGGGACTTCATATAATGTAGTATTTATGGAAGGGATCATACATAGAGTGGTTAATGATGAGGACAATTTTATGATGAAAAAAATCCCATTGGATTGTGAGATTAAAGATGTAGTCTTTGGGATGAATACTAGAAATGCTCTGGGTCCAAATGTTTTCACAAATTTTTTCTTTCAAACCGCCTAATATATTGTTCAAAATGATATTTTCAATCTATTAAATCATTATTTATAATGTGGGTGTCTCAAAAATTGTGTTAATTATTAATTTCTATCTCTGATTCTAAACATGAATAATGAAAATGATATAGGATCCTTTAGGCCAGTGGCTCTTGTGAACACCATCCATAAAATAATTGAAAAAAATATTGATTATAGGTTGGCCAAAATTTTGAATAAAATTATAAATTTAAATGAATTTTGTTTTATTAAAGTAAGGTACATAAAAAAGTTCTTGATAATGTATTTTGAGTGTTTTAATTTATTATGATGGTCTAGTAGGGGTTTCAACTTTTCTTTGAAGCTCGACTTAAAAAAAGAATTTGAAAATATAGATTAGGGATTAATTTTCTATGTCCTAATAAATTTTTGTTTTGATAATGGATTTATTCATTAGATTAAAATTATTATTTCCTCATCAAAAATATATTTCCTTATAAATGGATCTCCTGGGGAATACTTCACATGTTCAAGAGGGGCTAGACAAGGAATCCTCCTTTCATCTATTATATTTTCTGTTGTAGAGGATTATCTTAGTAGGGTTTTTCTTAGTATGGATGAGAATGGTATGATGAAATTCATCAAGGATTCCATAGATTTAATTTCTCTATCACACATGTTATATATTGATGGTAGTATCTTTTTACTAAAAAGGATAAAAAATATCATAAATATTAATTTTTTTTGACACTATGAAAGAGTCTCAGTATAGTAGGTTAGTTGGAGAAAACCTTTTACCTTTTTTTGAGAAAACAATTTAACAAGAAGAAACGTAGACATGATTAATCACATGGGAATCAAAGAGTGGGTTTTAAATTTTAATTACATTGGTGTTCCTTTTTTGTGGTAAGACTAAGATTCCTCCATTTCAGTCATATTTTTGGTTAGGATCAAAAGATATTATATTCTTGGAAAGGTAAATCTTTCTCAATAGCAGGAGGAGTGTGTCTTTTGAAGCAAAATATTGTTTTCAAATATGTTTATTGGTTTATGGTTTATAAATTTCCCACCAACCTACTTAAGAGTATTAATACATCTATTAATAATTTTGTTTAAAGTGGTCCCATTCTTTAAAGAAATATTATATTCCTGACTTGTAAGAAATGTTGTAAGGATAATTATATTGGGGAATCAAGAACCTCTCTATATTCAACCAATCCTTGAAAATTTAATTCATATAGAGATTGATAAATTAATATTCAAAATATCTTGGATTTCTCAAATATTTTTTTTGAGCATGATAAAATCAAAAAGCATGAATTATATTAAGTCTTCGGTTTGGTCAGATTTCAAAAATGTCATTTCCACCATTGCTTTAAACTACCATCGACTTGTTAATGAAAAATATTATTTTATTTTTTGTCTTGAGAATTAGATAGTTATTCCACTGGTGGGAATCATTAATAATTATAATTAAGAGATCAATCATAACATCTCAATCAAATAAAAAATGATCAATATCAACATCTTACTGATGAAGATTACACATATTGTTATGAACCATAATTTTGTTAACCATGAGGATTTACTGATTTGGGAAACTACAATGAATTGTATTCTGAATTTATGAATCTTTTATAGGAATAATAATTATTAGTAGGTTCATAATTGTCTTGGAACCTTCAAAAAAATGGGTACGTCCATCCATATATACAAAATCTTGGATAAATTCATTTTAAAAAATTCCATTTGATGCCTATCTTTATGCAGTGAGTATTTAATTTTCTCTAGATTCAATTTATTTCACCAGAATAGATAAGAAATCATATACCTCTTACTTATCTATAACATAACCTAAACATTGTGGAAGATTATTTTCTTTTTGGTTTTAAATATTTACACTGCATGTAGATTCTGTACAGAATATATTCAAGGCTTGCTACAACCGTCAGATCTCTCAAAAAATGCTCATTCCTCTCTTTGATTCTTGATATGAAGTGTTTTACATCATATAGGATAGTAGTAACAAGTTCAAGAATGGATGGATTCCAATGAAAAATCAATATTATATGGCACAAATTATGGATTGTCTTTATGGCCCATGTAGAGTGGCATCAACTATTGAGGCATAAATTCTTGGACAGATCAAAGCTATAGATATGGGATGAAAAAGTGGATGGAACAACTTATGGTTTGAAGGATACTCTACCACTATAGTGCAAGAAGTAAGATATGGTAACTTTCATTTAACATAGATGGTGATTACTTTATTAATCTAATGTTTGGATTACCTTTCAATAGTGAACTTTTTTATCACCCATGTTTTTTAGGAGGCCAATTATCTTGCTCATGGACTTACAAATAAAGGGGTGAGCTGTGAGAACCTCATATCCTCTATGGCTCCACCCGAGGAGTTGATGCCTCTATTTTAAAGAAAATTTTGTAAAATTCCTTATTTCAGACTATTGTATTCATTTTTTCCTATAAAAAAATGCAATTTTCTAGTAAAAATAGGATAATAACATTTGGAGGTAAAAGGGATATTTTTCCAAAAGCTTTTTTCAAATGTATAATATATTTCCATTATAATTAATTAAAAAAATTCATAATAATGAATGATTTAAATGAAATGTATCAATTATATATCCATATACATGAACTTAAATTCATATAATAATAATTACTAATCATATAGTTAATGTAATATCATCGTGTCCTTGAATAATGTATTTTCCTAAAAAATAGTTTTTCATCAAGTTTTGTGGGTTTAATTTCAAAATAATTTATTTTGCTTATAGAAATTGAAAAAGATAAAATGGATTAAATATTTTAAATAATCATTTCAAAATTTAGTAAATAGTATGTTTTCAGTTTTTCATTATGAATAGTATCCCAGGTAAATAAATTCATTACTACTGTATAGGTTAAAATGGATTAATAGGGGGTTGTTAATATAAATTTATGAGGGTTATAATGGACTTAAATTTTTTTTTAAAATATTATTTTATGAAATTATTTTGACCCTATATTATCTCAAATTTTAAATAGAATCAATTTGGAATCACTTTTCTAAGAAAGCGACTTAGTAATTTTTTAAAACATTGAAAAATTACAAGTGTGACACTCTCCTCACATATAAAAGGGAACGTATTACTATAACTTATTCACTCTTTCGTGATACATTTACCTAAACAAAAACCTTAAAAAAATTTCTCTTTAACATCCTTATATTTTTATATAGGTTCTAGTCATCTCAACAGATTAACCCTATGGTCCTTAAGTGAATATCTAAAGGAGGTTCCATTGTAATCATCTTAACTAACTCATTTCAAGTTTATTTCTTCTTATAACTCCTCTAAATATTCTTTTACCAACATAATATAGTAACCTTAGTATAATTATATTAATTTAATTTTATTATATTCATTGTATTTCCATTTTTCATATACTCATTCATCTAATGGAAATAGAAACATCTCTCGTGCGTATACTCAGACTACCACCTCACAAGTTGATATATTTCATTTTTCATCACCACATCATATGGATTATATATATAAGTTTATTTAAAAAAATAAATTTTATATTTATGACATTATTTTAATTATTAAATGATAAAAACATACTTTACTATTTTCCTACAAATCCATTTTAAAATTATAACATCACTTGTGCATGTGCATAGACTACCACTTCCCTGATATGATGTGATTCATTTTCTATTACCACATTAAATTTATGGTTAATTTTTTTTCTAATGAATAAATATTATATTTATAACATTAATATCAATATAAATATGATTAAACTATAACCTATGAACAAGAACCCAAAATTCTGTGCTGAAACATGTATGAGATAGTGAAACAGTTAATACTCGATGATTAAATTTTCCAAGAAATAATAATGAATGGGTAATGATAATATATATCAGTTATGATAAAAAATGTTTTTTTAATTAATAAAAGTCTTAAAATGATTATACAATAGGTTAAATTATGTTCAACTAAGTATAAGGCTTAGTTAAGGAGTTTTTGTCTCAATTTCTACTTCACTGATACATATTTTGTATTATGCACCTATTTTCTTTTATGTAGTGTATATACTATATTATTGATATATATAACATGAATATATATTTATTAATTGTATTTAATGTTTTAATTCAATTTTTCTCTTTCTAGGGGTAATAATTAAAAAGTTACCAAAGTTGTACGAATTTATTTTTATAATATCATTTTTAGGATTATTTATATTTTCATTGAATGAATATTATAATATATCCTTCTTAAACCCAATCTATATTATTCTATTATAGATATTTATGGATTTTCCATGTTTAATTTTTACTTTTCCTCCTTCTAATGTACTGATTGAAAGCATACACAAAGGTCACACAAAAATTATTTTCCTGAAAGAAACAAAATAATTTTACTGACTGTTGATCATTTTTGAAAGAAACTTTATGGGTTCTAAAACACAATAGTGTTATCATTGATTCCTTTCAAAATGATCAACAGTCAGTAAAATTATTTTGTTTCTTTCAGGAAAATAATTCTTGTGTGACCTTTGTGTATGCTTTCAATCAGTACATTAGAAGGAGGACATTATGGGAATCCCTTATTGATATTTCTGACAACATGTCTACTTGATGGATTCTTATTAGAGATTTCAATACCATTCTTAGGCGAGAGGAAAAAACTGGGAGCAACTTTTGTAGAGTTTCAGCTAAAGATTTCTCTGCCTGCATTGATCATTGTAGGTTGCATGAAGTTCCAATTTCAGGTGTGGATTTTACTTGGAGGAAATATACTCTGAATGGGAGTCATTCAAGTAAGTTATATAGATGTCTAATTAAGCTGGATGACATAAGTTACATGATAAAAGTCTCTGGGATGACTCTTCCCAGGATTCATTCGGATCATAATCCCATTCTGGTTGATCTATGTTTCAGTAGTCTAAGGTCTGAACCTTTACCCTTGAAGTTCAATAATGCTTGGCTGGTTGTGCCTGGATGCAGGGAAATAATCTCAAAGGCTTGGAAAATAGATGTCATAGGAATCTCTTTGTTCATTCTGAATACTAAGCTGAAAATTGTTAAATCCAGACTCAAAGATTGGAGTAAAAAAACCTTCTCCAACATTGTTAATGATATTGAAGAAGCTGAATCTCATCTGTTAAGTTGTCAGAAGAGGAAAATGCAGCAGGACACTCCATCAAAAGATGAGATGGAAGCTGTTTCAAAGTTTGATAGTCTCTTGAATCTTAAGGAGAATCTTGATCGAAATCAACTCAATGTTATGTGGCTCAAGGATGGGGATAGTAACTCAAAATTATTTCATTACATGCACAAGGAGAAAAAATCTAGAAGAAATCTCAGGGCTTTAAAGATTGATGATAATATGTTGACATCTGAAAATGAAATTATTAATGGTGTGACATATTATTTTTAAGATTTATACTCTGAATCTGGTGAGAACAACCTTGACAAGATTATTAGATGTTTTGAACCTAGTGTTGATGATAATCAGAACAGAAAACTTATTGAGACTCCTTCCCAAAAATAAATACATCATTCACTTTTCTCTTTAAATATGGACAGTGTTTCTGGCCCTGATGGCTTCACAAACAAATTTTTTATGTTCTACCGGGATATTATTCAGATTGAAGTAATCAGTGCTGTCAGAGAATTCTTTCATAATTCCTATATTACATTTGGGATTAATTCCAGTTTTATTGTATTGATCCCTAAAAAGGAAAATTCCTTGGATATTAAAGATTTTAGGCCTGTTTCCATTGCGAATTATATTCCAAAGGTAATCAAAAAAATCATGGCTATCTAGTTAGGTGATGTTACTAAAAGTCTTGTCTCTGAAAATCAGTTTGTCTTTGTACCTGGAAGAATGATTCATAATTGCCTCTTCACTGATTCAGAATGTATTAACATTATGAAAAACAAAGTTCCACATGGTAACATGGCCCTGAATACTGATATATAAAAGGCCTTTGACATAATAAGGTGGGACTTTATCTTTTCAATTCTTAAGATGCATGGATTCTAAGAGTAGTTCATTGGTATGATCTATGCCAATTTGAAAAGTGCTCACTTATCCATTCTTATCAATGGCTCCCCCAAGGGTTTCTTTCAATGCACTAGAGGGGTCAGACAAGGGGATCCTTTTTTCTGGGCTTCTGTTTTCTATGGATAAGGATTACTTGAGTATCTGTCTTCATGACCTTGTCAACACTAGTATTTATCAAAGAATGAGGGAAAGTAGGAATCTATTTTCCCCTTCACATTTACTCTATGCTGATGATATACTTCTATTTTGTAAGGATGACATGAAAATAGTTTTGTGCATCAAAATTATCTTCTCACATTATGAAGAGGTTGCAGGGCAGGTGATCAGCTGGAACAAATCCTTTGTTGTCTTTGGGGAGGGAATTATAATTTCGAAGAAAAATAGGGTTGCTCGTAGGCTCGACGTTAGAAGAGGAACACTACCCTTTAATTATCTTGGAGTTCCCTTATTTTGGGGAAGGGTGAAACGTTCCCATTTAGAGGACATTGCTCTAAAAATTACCAATCAGTTAGCAAGTTGGAAAGGCAATACAATGTCTCGGGCTAGTAGAGTTTGACTTGTCAACTTTGTTATTACATCTATGTTTGTCTACTATTTTTCTTTGTATAGATGGCCGACACTACTTCTAAAGGAATTGAATGGAATGATTCGGAACTTCATTTGGACTGGATCAATCCATCAGAGGAAACTTGTTACTGTTGCATGGAAGGAGTGTATAAAGACAATAAAAATGGGAGGGATGGGAATCAAGGATGATAGAATTTTAAATAATGTGCATCTTCATAATTTCACTTGTAGGCTTCTCTCTAAGACATACCTTTCTCTTGATTTTCTGGTTGGTAGGTTTGTGGATAGACTAAAAAATAGTAGGTGCAACTTTCTGAAATCTTCTGTCTGGACTTCAATTAGGAGTTCTTATTCATCTATAATGTCTTAGTCAATTTGGTTGGTCTCTCCTGATTCTCATCTAAACTCTTGGAACACACCATGGCTGTCCTCTCCAATAAAAGATCATGTTAATATTTCCTCCTCCCTGGGAAATCATTCCATTTCTGATCTGCAGGAAAACTCGATTGCTCATGATATCATCCCAAATATTCTTCGCATGGAAATTGATAACTATGTTTATGTCGATAGTGACATTTTGATCTGAAAACCCGCTCTCAGTGGATCATTTTCCATTCGGGATTACTACAGTATGAAGTGTGGTGTTATCTCTAGAATTCCTTCTTGGCTGGCAGGTTTTTTTCAACCATACATCTCCCCCCCGTGATGTTATGTTGATTTGGAAGATCTGGAAAAACAGAATTCCCATTAAATGTGTGTTTCAGTGCACTGGACTCAACCTAGCTTTGTTATGTCATTTCTGTTTCAACAATGATGAATCCCTTCCACATCTGTTTCTTCACTACATTTTTCCTATGCGTTTATGGAACTATGTGCAATCAATATTCAATTGTTGTCTTGATTGATGCTCTCTTGATTCGGTGTTAAGTTCTCCCTTGATGATTGATTTCAGTGACCAAATGAAATCCCTGTTTAATGATGCAATTATATCAGTTTTTTCCTACAGCTAGAAATCTCGGAATTCTGTTATATTTAACAATGTAAAGCCCTCATTTTGGGATGGTGTTCTACATATACACCGAAGTATTACAGCTGCTTCTAGGATCCAAACTGGGTCCATGCACAATGATATTTTTGACTTTTTAATTTTGATATCTCTTAGTGTCAGCGGTAGGGAAAGGAATCCTAGAATGGTCAAATACATTAAGTGGATTCCACCAATTTTAGAGTGGCTGAAAGTGAATGTTGATGGGGCGGCTGCCAGTGCACCGGGTCCTACTGGTTGTGGTGGAGTTTTCAGAACTCATCGGGGATTTCTCAAAGGATGTTTTTTACATTATATTGGTTATACTCATGCTATTGAAGTTGAATTGTGGGAGATGATCAAAGCTATCAGGCATGCAGTGCATTATGGTTGGCATAGAGTATGGTTAGAGTCAGATTCGTCTCTTTCTGTGCAGATTTTGAAAGATAGATCCCGAAATGTTCCTTGGAGGATGATGCCCACTTTGATATCCTGTCTTAGGCTTTCTAACAACTTATGTCTTGATGTCTCTCATGCATATCGTAAAGCTAACCAGGTTGCTGATGCTCTTTCTAAAAGGGACATTATGGAGGTCAGTTCCAGCTGGTCATTTGTCCTGCGTTTCTATTGTGAAAATTTGATTAGCAATGTTAGGAATGGTGTTATGTATTCAAGGATTTGTAAGGCCTCTTGTTTTTGAGTTGTATTATACTGTTTACTCTTTTCTTTAATAATTTTTATGGGAACAGGTTTATGCCTATCTTATGAACCTTTTGTCTATACGATGTTAATAAATTTTCCCACCACCAATACCATTTTATGCTATTTATATTCTAATAAAAGTTTCCCTTGGTTTTATAGATAAAAATATTTAATAAAAAATAATTTTATTTATTGGATTCCATTTTCTTATATTATAAAAAAGTTGGGATCTTATTATAAAACCTATATTTGGGATGAATTGATGGTCATATTTTATCTCTTATTAATTCTATGGGCATTGAATTTATCTTAAAACATTCATTTTTTTGTGATCACATTTCAATATAAAATAAATTTCTTTCCATATTCATATTCTTTGTATAATTGATATGATTATTTCCTAAACTCTATTCCATTTATATATATGTTTTTTGTTGAAAGACACTTATTATGAAATATATTTGATTAACTGGGGAAATATTGATATATCATATTTTTTATTCAATAAATATATTTTTTGATAATGATTTTTTTTCAATTAAATTTATCATTCAATATATGGGAAATTTATTAAAAATGTATTTTTATAGACGGGGATTAGTTGTAGATATCCCCTTAATTCATCAATAGGTATCACAAGATAAACTAGTTGGATAACCTAATTAAATTATTTTTAGGGTATACATTACCATATTTGAAATTATCTTAGCACAAGAACATGATTAATATGTCCAACATTGTGCATTTCCTTCATTGTAAATTTAGTTATTTGAATCCATGTGATTGGACCATTGATATTATCATTGGATGCATCTCATACTCATGTTATTGATTAAATTACATGTGTTTTATGTTATCTACCTTTATATATTGATCATTTCATATTTAATTATGATATCTTCCATAATATCCAACCCTTATTGAACATTTTATCTCACCCTTATTTTTTTTTCATTCCACAGGATATGAATAAGGAACATGTGAATAAGTTTCAAGGATGAAGAATACATACTTTTATTATGTTTTATATTTAATTTTCAAAGTAAAATATGAATAATGTATATATTTGGTTCTTTTATAATAGTAAACTGATAGGTCCTTATCGATGAGACCCCTTATGTTTTATAATAATGTAATAAAGTAGAAATTGATTATCGGGTACTAGACTTGGGGTGATTTAAAAATCTATTTTTTAAAATTTTAAAAGGTGGATCAAGCCCCTTTCTACTTAAGATAAATGGGACACAAGGTGGGGGTCTCAACCGAACCACCACCTCTCTAATTTTTCCTATGTTTTAAGTGGATCTTGATTTTTTTTCTAGGTGATGATGTCATGGTATGTTCCATTATCTACCAGTATTCTTCTATGTCTTATTTGATCTTCAATTTCATATGATCTCATTTCAAGTCTTAGTTTTTTCCCACCTGATCTTGGTGGAAATTTCCAAAATAGGGGGGGGGGGCGGTGTTCTCGTACTGTGTAGAGGAGGTATTGAGGCAGTATTCACATTTATTTAGAATCCATTTTGGAAATGGTACATGACCGAATTATTTTTCTTAGGGGTTCTTTCCTAAATGAGATGAATTATTCAATATAATAGTGATATTAATTATATCTTCCATGTTTCTTTGTTCTGAGGGTATAACAGGTGTGTAAAAAAACTCATTTATAGTAGTTTTGATGTGAAGGGATGATCCAATGACAATTTAGGATTTATATGTAATTAAAATAAATTCAAAATTTCTTTTCAAATTATTTAACTAATTATAAAATTATTATAATTAATTAATGATGATGTTTTTGGCATGAGTTAGGTCCTTTCAAGGATGGGTGGTGACCAATGGACTTGTACAATATTTGGAAATAGTGGTTGAGATATCCATAAAATTAGGAAAATCTTCAATGATGTAGGTAAACCTGGTACTCACTCTATGGTATATTAATTAATTATTTTTTATGTTGAATTTTGGAATGCAACCTCACCACTAAGAGTAAAGATATGATTAAATATGTTAATGGTGTGAGATAAATATAACTTATGAGTCAATTTAATTGTTCAGTAAATTTGTATGGCTTCCTTGGGAACCTAACAAGAGATAAGGTACATGATGGGCCCTTGTTCTTTAGTAAGATTCCTTAATCTCTGATGGCTTAGTCTATGGCCATAAATTCTTTTCCTAGACCAGGTAAAATATTTTTAGGGATGTGATATGATAAAAATAATGATGGATTTAAGGAGCCTTCGGGAAATTTTGAAGGTGGTGTGTGGAATTAGAAACCTATGAACTATATAGGTTCAAGAGGTCTCTTGGTATGACTTGGATATGTTGTGTTTGTAGTGTTGATCTGGGGTGAGTGGTCCTCCCCTGTCTAATATGATCATGAAAAAGTAGATAAACCTTAGGAAAAATGGAATTGGGTTAGGTAACTGAATAGACCAATTGCGACCTTGACAATCACGATGGGCCAATTTATTTTACTTTTACTCAGGGGTAAAACCCATATATCTAGTGGGTTTGTGTAATTATAATGATGATTTCATGGAATGGAGCGTCCTTAAAAAATTGGGTGTTTAACTAAGACCTATGTTGAGACTGGGGACCCTTGTGATTGTGTTTCTAAGATTATGTAACCTAGGGAACCATTAGGGGTGCTTCGTTGATAGACCAACCATGAGTATGTCTATTTTTTTGGATAATGATGGTTATGGGTGTCACCTTTGAACCCAAACCTATATAGAATCCAAAAGTTGTTTTAATGATGGTGATGGGTGTGGGAATTTGACTAACCCTAATTTAATGTTCATTTTTATTTATGATTATATTTTATGACATGTGATTTCATGGATTCATGGGAACCAACCACTAGGTCTGACATAGATGCGATTGACTAGGATGCTCGAGAATCAATAGTTGAGATGGGTGAGACCCTGGGATTCCTGATATGTTAGGATTTTATCTCATGGAATAATGGGGGTGGATTCCTATTTCGACTATCATCCAATGATATGGTTGGTGTGGTAGTGGACGTATAGAGATGGTACCTAAAATTAAACACCAATTTATATGTGATGAAATTCAGATTGGAATTCCTGAGATTCTTAAAATTCCATTAATATGACAACAATATTTCAAATACCCATGGATAATGAGATTCTAATGGTAATACCATTACACCATTGTGAATTCATGAAATTTCTGGGATTTGAATGGTTTTTTGAGGGGCCTTTGTCTATATATCCCCATGAATGGATGTTGTACATTCTATGGGTGACTATCGGATCCTATCAATAAATATCTAGGATACCCCCTAGGATTATGTGGATGCACTAATGATGGTTTAGCTAAGGATCTATGATATATTGGATGGTTAAAAAGTTGAAATTGTGAACTAAGAGTATATTCAATTTGATTTCTTAATTTCTCAAGAATTAGTCACATATAAAAATATAGGATTTCCTATATCTGCCTACAAGGAATTTGAAGTCGATATAACATCGAGAAATTCCATGTTTTATCATGGCACATAATCTTAGGTCTTGAGGATGCATGCTGCTTGGTGATGACCTAAGAGACCCTACTCATTAGTGGAGGCATGAGCATGGGATACCAAGAGTATTAATATAGGTCCCATGAGGTGATTCTCATACTTAGAGACACTCTAAAATTGGATGAAGAAGGTTCGGTCAATTTGGCTCATAGACCTAAAGATGATTAATGGTTATTAGGATTATCCTGGGTTATGTGTGTATTCCCTTGGGGAGGTGGTTATTCTATGGTTGGAATAGTATCCATGATGTTCTCAGAGACATTCTAGAATTAGGCTAAAGTGTCTATTTAGATATTTGATTTATTTCTTTTTATTTTGCAATATATCTCTTTATTTCAACTGATCATGTCATAGGAATATATCAAAACCTTTTCTAGTTGGTATGTGACAACATTTTTGGTTCCCTATTTTCTTTTTTACTAAGACCCTACTTGGGCCTCAACTCTACAAGGGTACCTAAGAAGCTCTCACATTTCATAGGAATAGGTTGGGATGAGGCATAGGATCAGGTTTAGTATGGTTAAAAGGTAAATCTTATATGATATTAGGTGATCAAGATGTGATGAGGCTCAAATATATAGTAGTGTATCCTATAATTTTATTTGGTTCTTGAATTTTATTTTGTATATGAGATCGATATGAAGGATATCAGTCTTTTTTTACAATTGTATGCTTCAAAATTTATTTTATAAATTTAATCCATGTACTCTACTAATTTTATACTATGGATAATGTTTGGTTATTTATCTTATTTTTTTACTTTGATATAAGGTTTTATAGTGCGGTACCTCTTTGGACCCCTAATGTAAGTCTGCAACCTCTGGAATTTAGGGTTGCATACCTGAGGTCATGTGGTAGTCCAATCCATTTGCTGGTTACAGTGAGCTGGGTTGGGGAATTACAAAGTGGTATCACAACTTATTTCTATTTTTTCCTTCCGTTTTGATATTTTTTATATTGGAGATATAGGAATGTGTTAGAGTATGTGATGGAACCTGAAGTGGTGTTTCAGAAAAACCTTTTTTGGTAGAGGTCTAGGTTATCATGGGTATGGGATTTATGTTCTTGGATTGTACTATTATAGTTATTATTATTTCCACATAGAGTGGTGCACATGTGGTTTGAGATTTATGTTTTATGAGTTATTAGATTTTTTTCTCTAGGACCATTGGAAAAAATCCATTGACAAATTTGGATCTTAGTAGGTAGATGAATGAGGTATCAGATTTATCATATTAGAAATGTAGGATTTACATAATATATTAGACTGGGAGTGTGATTATTTATACTGATGGCTACGTCTCACCTGTTTAATGAATCAACAACTAATAATATGAATTTTTCCTATATAAGTACTTGTAAACATTTTACTTAGCTGGGCCAGTATGTATATATGTATCCTATTCTATTGGAATTTCTTATGGATCTTATGGTGAGATAAATTATGGTGATGATAGTGGTACATTCCCTTTAGTAGGGAATAAATAGAGACCCTGAGGGGACATTAAAGGAATTTAAGTCCTTATAGATGACCCCCTTGTGGGTTATTATTGTGTAGGATTAGTTATTAAATGTTTTAGTAACAATCTATACTTTGTTTTAACATATATATTATAATGAAACATTACATAATCTAACTATGTGACCTTTCTTTTTGACATGGATCATCTCAAAAAATTCAATGGGGAATCAACATGATATTTTGATTCTTTAGGTAGAAGTATTGTGTATAGATACTTGATGAGAATAAATGTCTTAGTATGTTCTTGGGTTTGAATGTAGTGCTTCCATGTAGGTGGGACCCTTGAGAGGGTGTTGGAATGTGAGATTATGTATGGTTATGAGAGGGAACTATTTGGTTCTTCCCATGAGTTATGACCCAAGTCAAACCTTGGTTTATGGACTAGGTGGTAGGAACTAGAGACATTGAGATATGAATTAGGGTTTCATGAGTTAGATCCTCTTTGATGGTCAAGGGTAAACCTTGGGAGTGGTTATCCTAGGGTTCATGAGAGACTTAGAGGTGGGAAGTATAGATATGTGATTTTAATTTAGATGGATGCCCATGAGGTGCTCTCGATCTATGGTCATGGAATGAAGTGCTCAATTTTGAAGAGTAGTTCCAATGTAACTCTGGTTATGAGAAATAAACATTCAAAGTAGCATGCTTGGGGATCTTGGTGTGTCAGCCTTGTTCTTAAGGAATTCTATTAAAGGGAGTGTGAGTTAGGTTTTCTTTGGTTATGAGTTACTGGAATGTATTCTAGTTCGTTTTTAGATGAGATTGAGGTAGTATGTTCTAGATTCGAGTGAAAATATTGATTTTTGAATTGATGAGTATCCATGTGTGGGTAGATGGATGATGATATAAAAGAGATGTTTTTGGGCCTGATATTAATATAGTTTCAGTGAATATAGGAAATGTTTCTCTTTGGTAGAGAATAAATTGGAAGTGGATCATGTGTGGTGGTGTATAGGATCCAGGTTAATCCTAGAAAGGTGTTTATAGATATTGATGAGGGTGGATTGAAAGGATCAACACACATATAGTGATGAAACCTATTTAGGTGGTTCTTGAGGAGTGGTATAATGGAATACATATGGTGGAAAGTTCACCATTAGAAATTTTAGGGTGTGACCCTCATTATGGTTATAAATTTCTTTCATACAAAGGATTATGTTTTATGAATTTGGGAAAAAGAAATAATTTATGGATTCATTGATGATCAGATTCCAGATGGATAGTCACATCTAGTAATGTATGGAGCATGGGTCATGTTAATTTTAGGAACAATTGTTTGAGGGTCGAGGTAGAACTTAGATGTCAGTGATATGTGAAACAACCTGAAATTTTATGAAATAGATTATTTTTAATTTTGTTGATGTTGTGTTTTTTATGCTACATCAAGATTGGCTTGAACTATATGCAACACTGTATTATCTTGTAGTATACGCAACACTATTCTTGGCTTGTGTTACACACAATTTCAAGTTCTTTTGATAGAATTCATTTCACAAAATACTGAGTATATATTTTTTCCAATGTATAAAATAACTATGTGTATATTATGTTATACGTAACACCAAAGGAATCTTGCACTAAATGCAGCACTGACTTGGATTTCATTACATGCAAGAGTGGCCTTCCTCGATAGCATGCGTTTTATGCAATACCGAGTTTCATTAAACAACGATATATTATTAAAATATTATAATTTAATGGGATATAAACTATCTATTATAAATAATATTAACTACATTTTAAATTTATTATAAAATTAACATTTATCTTATGTATTTTATAGAATGTGATATAAGAACAAATTCAATTATTTTGGATAAAAGAAGTATTTTTCAAAAAATGCAGTTTTTTTGCCTTTTGATGGTGCATCCATTTTAAATATAGTTTATAGAAATTTTATATAGTCTATTTGAAAAAATAAACCTCTGTAGAATTAGGAAATTAAAATTTACTTTGGTTTAATTTTTTTCATTTTTCTGATAAAATTCATATTTTAATGCATAGTTAAAAATACTTAATTTTAATTCAAAACTTATTTTTCATATAATTTATTTATATAGTTATATTATCTTTTTAATTGTTTTTAAAGTATAATTTGATTAAATTTTTATCATTTAATACAATTTTTTTCATTGGAAGTAATTTCACATTTAAATTGGACATAAACACATTACAATCTTTTGATAGTTTTAACTACTTAAAAACCCGCTTTCTGGTTTTGACAAGAGGAATTAATTTAAATTAATTACTGCAAATCATGTGTTTTGAATTTTGAAAAATGGATTCTATATTTTGAATTAGCAGGTCTTAATTATGTTAATAGGTTAATTTTATTTTTTTGGATATTATGAATAGTAACTACAATAATTTTTATTTTCCACGGTTAAAGGTAAATCAGGTAAATTATGGTAACAAACAATATGATAAAGATAATAAAATTACTTAAAACTTTAAAAAATTCTATTTTATGAATTTAATTCGACCAATATTAAATAATGTTTGAAACTTATTCATTTAATTGACTTTTATCCATAAAAGTGATGTAGTTATAATTAAAACAAAAGAAAGTGACAACATGTCGCTCTAATATATCTTATAAGTATAATAATTTAAATATAGTGATAAAATAGATAAAACTTAGAACATAAATAGTCTGTAGAAATATATTGAAATTATCTACATCATGTGAATTTATTTAGAATTTTTAGAGATTAAATATTTACCACTAATGATGAAAAAATAGCGATGTAGAACTTATTTTATTAATAGATATATAAAATAAAGGCTTTTAAAAATATTAAAAGAAATATCATATAAACTAATTAATGTTATCTATTAATTTCTAGGTGACTATGAAATATTAGGAGTGTATTAAATATTTTTATTTGAGTTTATCTTCTGTGTGGATTTTATTTAAAGTCAAATAATTGAATAGTTTCAAAATTGACACTATTGATATTTTATAAAAAAATATATTATTAAATTATTTAAAAATTAAAAAAATATTTAAAAATTAAAAATTGAAAATTATAATGTCAAAAATTTCATAAATTATCTTATTATGGAAAATTAACATTGCATAATTGAATATTTATAACCATTTAATATTTAGAATATTATTACCAAAAATAAAATTAAATAGATTGAATAAGGATAAATCAAAATGATAAGGTTTAAAATAAAATCAAAACACGTCTAAATTTTATTGTATGAGATAATTTCGACCCATAATTATCTTATATTATAAATAAAAGAGTTTAGGAGAATTATAAACTAAAAAATGAATTTTTAATAAATTAATATTTCAAGACATTCCTAAAGTGACCCTCCTCCCTCATATAAAAGGCCACCACCTATACTCACTTACACACACCTTTCAACCCATTTTCTCGTCCAAAATCTTCTAAAATAATCTTCAAACATCCATTAATTCATTCTATAGGCCACACTTTGGGCATAAATCCATCATAAAGAGTTATTTTGTGCATACCAAAAAGAGATACCCAAAAAAGAGGTATTTGTTTTATCACCTCTTTCAAAATTATTTTCTTCTTATACGTACTCTTATTATGTTTGTCTAATAATAAAGTAATAAATCCAGTGTCTTCTACATTCTGAGATTTTATTTTAATTATGTTACAATCATATATATCCTTTTATACATCCTACGAATATCAATATCACCATGTGTGAGTATGTACGACTTACCATCTCCATGCCGTGGTGTAATTTTTTATTCAACAATACTTAATTTGGATGGGTATAATGATGAGTATAATGGATTTAAATCATGAATATAAAAATATAATTATTATGTATAATTAATATACCATCCAATTCCATACCATTTAACCATTAAATAAATGATATTATCGCTCGTGCATACGTAAAACCTACTGTCTCTACAACACGTTGCGATTTATTCTCCACATTAATCATTCAAGAATGATTATAAAATATAAATAATAAATAATAATGAAATATGTGACATAATAATTCTACTATATATATATATATCATTTACTTACATCTATTTAATTCAATAAGGAAACAGAAACAATGTTCATGCGTACGTACGACCTACCATCTCCATGACCGGTGTATTACATTTCATTTATATATTATATATATATATATATTTCTATACTGAATACATATGATATATAAATAATTTTTTAAACTCTATAAGTATGTAAATCACTATCTAATTAATAAGATCAATAAAAACAATTCAAAACAAGTATGATAAATAAAATGATTATTACCCAAAACGTTGCTTTAACAGGGAATTGATAAATAAACGGGTAATGAAGTCATAAGTGAATCATATATGATATCATAAATATTTTTATGATTCTATTACAAGTGAATAGTATGATTAAACCCACTATACATGAGTTTTTGATACATATAGAAGAAAACAGACCTAAGGTAAGGGATAAGTTTACAATCTCATTTTTATCTGAGATTGTTTATATGTAAGTAGTTATTGGGGTTATATTTATCATCCATGTCCATGTTTTCTAAAAAAGTTTTCATAAAATGTTTAGTATTCTTATATTCATGTTTAAAGTCAACTTTACCCATTTTTTACTTTTACTACATGGTATGGAAGGAATCTTTCTTTTGTTTATCATATGAGGTACTTTTTGACTTTTCCAGAAAAAGTACAGGAAGAATGTTTTTAAACTTATACGGAATGAATGTATTTTTATGGTTTCATTCATGAAGATTCCTCTATACTCATGTTTATTTTCAACTAAATTATTTTCTTTTAAAATTTCATGACATTTTGAGAAAAGAAAACTTTTTTGACGAAGAAAAGATATTTTCCTCAAGAATTAAGATCAAGTGTTTTATCAAAATTATTTTACATCTTAGATGATTCTCTTAAATAGGGTTATGTTTCTATACCTATTGTTACTTTGATTTTATTTTGTTTATGATGGAATTATTTTTTTAAAATACAATTATTTTATATTTATTATGATGGAATGATGTTTAAGAAACCCATTTTATTTCTTGGGTTATGCTATGATGAATGATTTAGGTTTTTGTGGAACTTGTAAGAATGATTTAATTATGTGATGAGTGGGAAATATATTTCCCTCCAATTCATTGTGTAATGATTTATATGCCATGATATATACATGATTGGAATGTAATGAAAATATGGTTCAGTGATACAGGGCTAGAATGTCAAGAAAATATGGTTCAGTAATACAGGGTTTGAATGAAAAGTAAATCTGGTTTAGTAATATAGGACTGGAATGACAAGTAAATTCGTTTTAGTAATACAAGGCTGGAATGGAAAGTAAATCCAATTTTGTAATAAATGGTTGGAAAAACAAGTATATCTAGCTATTTATACATGGCTAGAAGGACATGTAAACCGAGTTTAGAAATGAACTTTTTCCACTATGATGGTCTTGGAAGAAATGCCTTGAATACTATATAAATCATATTATGTGCTTATTTTCTTTCAACAATTCCATATTTTATTTAAATTTTATTTTATCATGGTTAATGTTCATTTATAATTTATGCCTTATTAACTTATAATATTAATTTCATGACTCATGATTTTGATTTTTAAACATTATGATCATGTTTTTACATTCTTATTTTTATGCTTTGTTTTATGTTCTCAATGTTAAACCTTATTAAATATTTGTGCTCACCGTTTTTAGTTTTTCTTTTCTCTAAGATTTAAAGAAACGTTTTATGTTGGAAAACAAAAGGGGAAAATCTTTATGGGAGATGTTGGAAATATTTCACGAAGATAGAAGATTATGTTCCATATTTACAAAGACACTAAAATAATATGGTATTTGGTCATATATTTGTGTAATATATTAGGTATTCCACAAAAAATGTAAGGTCCATTTAAATCAAGCTTGGGTATTTAGAGTTGGCATCCGAGCAAAGGTTTAGTCAACCTTTGGAAACTAGGATTCAAAAAACTTTAGTGAGATCCCTAGAGATCTTTCTAAGAATATGTCTAGGGATGTCCTAAGGATAAGTCAAGTATTGGTTACAATCCTAGAGTTATTATGATAATCATGAATAATCTAGGATTAAATGTAAGATATTATAGATTGAAATATTATAATTAATTTACCTTACTTAAGTGTTTTTAATCTCTGATATCTATTTCTCACACTTTTCTTTCTAGTCTTAGTCAATAGCCAGAAATACATAGAAAATAGTTTACCATTGAATGTTTTAGATGTATAAATTATGGGAATTTTGAAGTTATATTCCCTATGTGGAAACATCATGAAGAGTATCATTATGATGGTATGAGTATTGGTCATACTACTGAGGATAAAGATATTGTAAACGACATGTGAAAGGTATTTTATGTTCTTCCAGTATTGTTTATAGTAAACCTATGAAGATTGAGGCTGAGAAATCTTAATACATGATTCATATTTTAGGAAATATAAATATTATGGAGCCTATTTAATGGTTTAAGAATAATTTTGGATGATTGAGGTGTAAATGATTTGGATTTAAAAGCTTATGTTATATGAATTATGAAATATATAAGTGTCTTCAGTAAATTTTTTTATCTAAGTATTGGAAAGGATATGTTGAATAATAATAAGGAGGGAAAATTGATTTAAGTGTATGGTGATATACTTGGATAACACATGATTAATGGAAAGACAACCCTTAAGATTTCCCTTATGTTAAGATAATGGTGTTTGGATAAAGATATGTTGGATTTGAATAGGTAAATTGGAAGATGATTGTTTCTTGGGAACTAATTATGGAGTTATTTACATGAGGGTTATGCTATCATGTATGAAGTATACAACTTTTTGGGACTTAAAGTAATATATCTAATAAGTTTTGTAATAAGGAAACATGCATGTTTTCAATAAGGATATATGATAATTCAGGTTGTTACCATGAATCAAGAGAATACATGATAAAGATTTTCACATTTATAGAATGTGACCAACCAGATATATATTATTATATATGGTGGATAAATGTTAAGCTGAGTTTGTGAACTTTTTTCTATAGTTTTGGATTTTTATCTTTCATAAGGATTATAAGGTTATAAAATTTTTGGAAAGTTTAAACATCAGATGAAGTTTTCTAGAATAATGTGTTATCTCACCATATATTGACTTATGCATGTTTGATAACTTGTATTAACCTTTTTGTGATTAAGGTATATGGAATTAACAATCATTCAATTTATGGATCACATGATCTTCTAAAACTTTAGGGCTAACAAATTCAACATCATTTCTTTGAATAAGAGATGAAGTGGAAATTTTTTAATGCACGACCGATGACGAGATTGTACTTAAATCAAGTACATATTTCTTCTCATGTTCTTCAACTTTAGGAAAATGATCTTCAAAACCCAAAATATTATCCTAGTACCTTGTTATCAGATGAATCATATGGTCCCTTAAATCATTGCATATTTATGGATTTATGGTTATTAACTTTCTCCAAACCTTGTTCTCTATAACTATCCATCAGAACTTGATGGTTAGATTTTTCTTCCATATCCATGTTTTCACTTCCAACCTATGTTATAAAATGTAGAAACCCAGTTATGAGTTACTTTGGGTAACTGTTATGTTTCTAAATTTATTTTTTTAAAATGAAGTTTTAGTATTCCTTTTTATTATGTGGGTTTCATTGAAAGAAACTATCAAGTAGTAAACCTTTTATAACCCTAACAAATTTCAAGGTTGAAATATATTTTAAGGGGGGTATAATGTAACAACCCAAGATTTTATGAGATAGATTATTTTTATTTTATTTTATGTCTTGTGTTATATGCTCCACCAT
This sequence comes from Viscum album, assembly GCA_963277665.1. Classification (NCBI taxonomy): domain Eukaryota; kingdom Viridiplantae; phylum Streptophyta; class Magnoliopsida; order Santalales; family Viscaceae; genus Viscum; species Viscum album. Next base: position 1,304,313,796 of record OY728119.1, read on the forward strand.
GATTAGCTTTAGCTATATGAAACACTGTATTAGATTTCATTATACAAAACACTATTCTTGTCTTGTGTTACACACAATTTCAAGTATTTTTTATTGAATTCATTTCACGCAGCACTAAGTATAGATTTTGTTCAATATATAAAAGAAATATGTTTGTATTATATTATACACAACACCAAAGGAATCTTAAACTAAACATAACACTGACTTGGCTTTCATTACATGCAAGAGTGACCTTACTCGATAGCTTGCTTTGTACGCAATACCAAGTTTCACTAAACAATGATATAATAATAAAATATTATTATTTAATGGGATATAAACTATCCATTTTGAATATTATTAACCAAATTTTTAATTTTATATAACATTAAAATTCATCTTATGTATTATCTAGAACATTATATAAGAACTAATTAATTTTTTTCAGATAAAAGAAGTATTTTTCAAAAAATGCATTTGTACCACATTTTGATGGAGCACCCATTTTAAATTTAGTTCTTAACACATTTATAAATTATATTTTATAAAATAAACGTCTGATTTGGAAGTGGGATATCAAAATTTACTTTGTCTGAATTTTTGGTATTTTTCTGATAAAATTCATATTTTATTGAATAGTGAAAAATACTGCATTTTAATTCAAAATTATCTTTTCATATAATTAATTTATATAGTTATATTATATTTTTAATTGGTTTTAAACATTTATTGGATTATTATTTTATCATTTAATCCAATTTTGGTCATTGGAAGTAATTTCACATTTAAATTGGACATAAACACATGTCAATCTTTTAATAGTCTTTACTTCTTAAAAACCCGTTTTCTGGTTTTGACAACATGAATTAATTTTAAATTAATTACTAAAAATTTTGTGTTCCGAATTTTGAAAAATGGATTCCATATTTAGAATAAGTGGGGAAAAATTATTTTAATAGGTTACTTTTATTTTTTGAATATTATGAATAGCAACTACGATAATTTTTATTTACCACAGTTAACGGTAAATCATGTAAATTAGGGTAACAAACAATATGATAAAGATAATAAAATTAACCTAACACAAACCAAAATCCTATTGGATGAATTAAATTAGACCAATATCACATAAGAGTCATAATTTATTCATTTAATTGACTTTTTCCCATGACAGTGATGTAATTATAATTAAAATAAAATAAAGTGACAACATGTCACTCTCATATATCTTATAAGTATAAAAATTTTAATGTAGTGTTAAACTTGATAAAACTTTAAAAATAAATAGTCTCTAGAAATTTAATTTAATTATCTACATCATGTGAATTTATTTATATTTTTTTGAGATTAAATATTTACCATTAATGATGACACAATAGTGATATAGAAATTATTTTGTTAATAGAAATATCAAATAATTTTTTTAAAAATATTAAAAGAAATATCATATGAACTAATTAATGTTCTCCACAAATTTTATAGGTGACTATATCTTGTTAGGAGTGTATGAAATATTTCTGTTCTAATTTATCTTTTTCGTGGGTTTTATTTAATGTCAAATTAATGAATAATGTCAAAATTGACACTATTGATATTTTATAAAAATAACATATTATTAAATTATTTAAAAATCACTAAAATATTTAAAAATAAAAAATTATAAAATATATCATCTTAAATGTCATAAATTATATAATTATGGATAATTGACAAAACATAAGTAAATAATTAAAACCATTTAATATATAAAATATTATTACCAAAAACAAAACTAAATAGATTAAATAAGGATAAATCCAAATGATAAGGTTTAAAATAAGCTCAAAACATGTCTAAATTTTATTAGTTTAGAGTATTTATACCCATAATCATCTTATATTCTAAATAAGATAGTTTTGGAGCATTATAAACATAAAATTAATTTATAATAAATTAATATTTCAAGACATTTCTAAAGTTCCCCTCCCCCCTCTTATAAAATGTCACCACATATACTCACTTAAAAACACCTTTAATACCCTTTGGATCATCCAAAATCTTCTCAAATAAGCTCCCAAAATTCCTAAATTCATCATAGATGCCACCATTTGGGCATAAATCCATCTTATGGAGTTATTCTGTGCATACCAAAAGGAAATACCTGAAAAAGAGGTTATTGTTTTATCACCTCTTTCAAAATTATTTTCTTGTTATACTTCATCTTATCATGTTTTTCTCATAATAAAGTAATAAATATCATATAATCTACATTATAGTATGTTATTAAAATTATGGGAAAACCTTATACCTTTTTTTATCCATCCTACGAATAACAATACTACCATGTGTGCGTACGTACGACTTACCATCTCCATGCCATGGTGTAATTTTTTATTCAATAATACTTAATTTAGATGGGTATAATTATAAGTATAATGGTTTTAAATGATTAATATAACGTGATAATTATTCTTTAAATTAATATTACATCCAATTCCATACCATTTAACTTTTACTTGAATGATATCGTCGCTCGTGCGTATGTACGACCTACCGTCTTTACGACGTATTGAGATTCATTCTCCACATTAACCATTAAATAATGATTATAATGTATATATAATAAATAAGAATGAAATATATGAAATAATAATTCTACTGGATTTATGTATATATATATATATATCATTTACTTTCTTCCATTCAATCCAATAAGGAAATAGAAACAACGTTAATGCGTACGTATGACCTACTGTCTCCATAAACAGTGTATTACATTATATATATATATATATATATTTATATACTGAATAATTTTTGATATATAAATCATTTTTTACATTCTATAAGCATGTAAATCCTGACCTAAGTAATAATATCATGAATAACAAGTCAAAACATGTACGGTAGATAAAACGAATATTACCCAAAACATTGCTTTAACATGGAATTGATAAATAAACGGGTAATATAAAGTGATAATTGAATCATATATGATATCATAAATATTATTAATGTTTTGATACAAGTTAATAATATGTTTAAACCCACTATACAAAATTTTCTGACACATAGGGAAGAAATTGGACCTAAGAGTAGGGATAATTTTGCAATCTCATTTTTATCCAAGATTGTTTATACGTAAGTATTTACTTGGGATATATTTATCATCCATATCCATGGCTTATAAAAATATTTTCATAAAATATTTACTGTTCTTTTATGTATTTTTATATTCAATTTTACGATTTTTTGACATTTACTACATGGTATGGAAGGAATCTTTCTTTTGTTTACTATATGAGGTAATTTTTGACTTTTCCAGCAAAAGTACGAGGAGAATGTTTTCTAAATTATATGGCATGATTGGATTTTTATGGTTTCATACATAATGATTTTTATACACTATGTAAAGTTTATTTTCAACTAAATTCATTTATTTTAAAATTGTGTGGCATTTTGAGAAAATAAAATATTTTTAATTAAGAAAGGATATTTTCTTCAAGAATTAAGTTCAAGTGTTTTATCAAAATTATTTTCAATATAAGATGAAAATATTAAATAAGGTTATGTTTCTATACCTATTATTAATTCTATTTGATTGTTTTTATGATGGAATTATTTTTATGAAATCCACTTATTTTATATTTATTATGATGGAATGATGTTTAATAAACCCAATTTATATCTTGGGTTATGCTATGATGAATGATTTATTTTTTGTGGAACATGTAAGAATGATTTCATTATTTGATGGGTGGGACCTATATCTTCCTCCAATGCATTGGGTAAAGATATATATCTCACGAGATTGATATGACTGGAATGGAAATAAAATATAGTTTAGTAATATAGGGATATAATGACAAGAAAATAAAGTTCAATAATACAGGGCTAGAATGACAAGTAAATCCGATTTAGTAGTATAGGGATGTAACAACAAGTAATTCTGGTTCAGTAATATAGTTTTGGAACAGAAAGTTAATCTGTTCCAGTAATACAGGGTTGGAATGACAAGTTAATCCAGTTCAGTAATACAAGGATGAAATGGCAAGTAAACCCTGTTTAGTAATGGACTTTGTCCACTATGATGGTCTTGACAGCAATGACTCGACCACTATGGAAATCATATTATGTGATTATTTTCTTACCACAATTCCATGTTTTAGGTCAATGTTATTTTATCATGGTTTGTGTTCATTTATGATTTATGCCTTACGAACTACCAATATTTATTTCACGACTCATGATTTTGATATTTAAACTTTATTTTCATGTTTTTATATTCTTATGTGTATGATTTGTTTTATGTTCTCAATGGTTACCCTTAATTAGCATTTAAGATCACCCTTTTTATGTTTTCTTTTCCCCAGGATATAAATAAAGGTTTTAGGTAGGAAAAAAGGAGAAGATCTTTGTGGGAGATGTTGAATATATTTCACCAAAATTAATGATTATGTTCCAAGTTTCCAAATACACTAAACTAATAAAATATTTGGTCATATATTTGTGTAATGTATCAGGTATTCTAAAAGAGAAATGTAATGTCTCTGTACATCAAGATTGGGTCTTTAGAGTATGAGAATAAAATTTACCGGGTCACATGTTTATTCCAGATTATATACTCAAATGAGATATTGGATGAGTTGGTACATTGGTATCAATAACAAGATGATTCTGACATGAAATGAAGGTGAATCATGAGGTTAATCATGGTCCGCTATGTGATTAAAGGGGTTGACTAATTTCCTTATGTGATTTATGGGATGAATCATGTGACAAAACATGGTGAATGTGTCTATTGATATGAAAACCTTTGGAAATATAGGTAACTTGGTACTATAGTTTAGGTATATCATATTTGTTATTAATGAGAGTATTATGAGGTTTGGTTATGACCTTTTTCTGAAAGGCTTATGTATGTGGTTCCTATGGATGGGTAATTGATATTAGTCTAATTCATTACATAATTTGAGATGAGTGGAAGTACCATATTTTGGTAGGTGTTTTTATACATTTTTGAGTTTGATAATATGTAAATCTCATTGATAAAGTTACTAAGACATTGAGGATAGGTTTTGATTAGTGATTCTGATGGTGGGGAATTTTGTTGGTTGGAATCAAACATGAAGAGTTGAGTTCTATAGTAGGGAGAATCACGAACTTCATGGTGAATTGGTTGATAAAAAGTGGTGTATTTTAATAGATGGGAATCATGGGGTATGGTATCAGTGTTTTAGTTATGGCTATGAGTGGTAGTTCAATTTTTTATGAAAATAACACTTCATGTTTGGGGTATTGAAACAAAATCTCATTTGGCGTTTTAGGTTTAACAACTATGTTGCTCTAATAGCACATACACCTTGCCTTAACTTGGCCATTAGCTCATGGATCCTCATATACCACCAGCCCCACCGTAGAAAAGTGGTCCCCTACCTTGGGGACCACCCACATGCTCGAACAAGTCATCATACTAATGGATATACCAATAGGCCAAGACATGTTATTTCCGATGTTCTTTATCCTCAATTTCACACTCCCAGGGAAAATTCCTTGCATCTCACCCAACCTGATCACTACTATAGTAAAAGCATGCTTAACCATGGAGTTCTAATCCGGTAGGATCCAAAAAATAAAGGTACACCTTATTGAAATGATTTATATAAATTATCCTTTTAACCCTTTAACATTTTTTGGTGTTACATTAAACCCCCTTTAGAGAATTTTTTTTTCATTTTGGACCATACATATCAACCCAGGAAGTGCTCCCACACTTAATTTATGGTTCCTCCTTTGATGCCAATGTAACAACTGTGCCCTACATAAATCATAGCCACCCGGATTTAACATGGACATCGAGTCCTAGCCTGTCAGGTACCACCAGTTTCTCTACAGACACGTGGTATCCTCCCTAGGGCCCAACCACATGCACAAACTGGTCATCAGACTAATGACTATCCACATAGGCCAACACATGTTCTTTTAGTTTGATTTTTCCTCTATCGCAAACACCAAGGGAAACTTCCTTAGGTCCTACTGATATTTTCAAATAGGTCATCAGAATAATTACAATCCCCGTTGGCCAAACCATTTTCTTTTTCGTGCACTTTATTCTCACTTTCACACACCTAGGAAAACTTCCTAGGAGGTCACCCATCCAGAACACTACTCTAGTATAAGCATGCTAAACTATTGAGTTATAATCAGTAAGGCTTCCAAAAATAAAGGCACACTTTGTTGAAATGATTCATATCATTTAGCCTTTTAACCCTTCAACATAATGGGTGATTAAATTCACCCACTTTATATAACAATGTTCTTGTTATGGTCCCTACATCTCAACCAAGGTAGTTCCACCACTCATAATACTGTGTTCCTCCTATGATTCCAACACAACAATTGGGCCCCGCTAAAAGAAAAAAAACACCCTACCTTAATATAACTTCTAGGTCTTTTCTTACCAGGTACCACCAGTTAACCTATAGAAACATGGTCCCATCTATGCGACCCACCAACATTCCTAAACTAGTCATCAGACTAATGACTATCGACACAGGCCGACACATGTTTTTTCCAGCATGCTTTATCCTCACTCACACACACCCAGGGAATCTTCCATGGATTTAACTCATCCTGATCATTAACCCAGGCTTAGCATGCTTAACTAGGGAATTCTAATTTGGTAGGCTTTCTAAAAGAAAGGATCACCATATTTACCCGAGTCATATCATTTATCCTTTTAACCCTTTAACATTATAGGGTGTTACATCAAGGTAGAACATGATGAGTGGATGAATTTAGGTTACCTCAGCAGGTTGGGTGTGTGGATCGAATTTTCAACAAGAAATCTTGGGGGAAAAAGTTTTATGGTGGGGAGATTGAAATACCCCATGTCTGGATTATTTATAAAATTCAGTAGGAATATGAATTTTGGATTCATGGATGGTTCATTTTTTGAACTAGGACATAGAATTAGTTTCCAAGGGTTTTAATATCCTAAATTGGGGTATTTAAACATGGTTTATGTTTCAATGGAGGATCCAAGGGTTTGGGTGATTATAATAGGTAAGATAGGTGGCTAGGATGCTATATTTTAGTAGTAGTAGACCTTTCATGGTGGGACCATATCGGTCTTTCAATGAGTTTTTAGAAAGCGGGTAAATTCCCCTCTACCCATAGTGTTCATAGCATGATACCATTTATCAATCCATGAAACATGTAGAACTATTTTTTAGGAAAAAAAGTGGGATCATCGCCCTTTTTACATTGGAAGAACAAGATGCATGAAGAAGGTCTCATCTGAACCCCCCTCTCATTTTCCCTTCATTTTTAGAAGCTCCATATTGTTTTTTTCTCATTTTAGATGTATGATTCTTCCTCTCTTATCCCCTTGTTATTTTTTCCTCATTTGGACAATAATTTTAGATGATTTTAATTATGGTTTCAGTGTTGGTTCCACCCAATAATGGTGGAATTGTATGAAATAGAAGGGTATTTTTTCTATCTTACATATAAGAGGCCTTAATAAGCCATCCACATTCCACTAGAAGTATTTTTGGAAAAATTACCCCTCAGTGTGATTTTATTTTTGGTTTTTTCCAAAAAGAGTTTTATTTTTCATTAGAATGTCAATGTTAATTTTTGATTCTATGTTTTTTTAACCTAAGGGTGCATCAGGAGTGGGATGAATAATGTTGGTGATAGTTTTAGTGTGATGGGATAACCTAGTGAGAATATAGGAATACATAATTATTAAATTAAAATGGATTTTTTAATTTTTCAATTAATTATAAACTGATTTTAATTAATTAAAGTGGATGGTTTTGTGTGATTTATACCTTATCTAGGATGAGTGGTTTTCATTATACTAGGGAGATATCAAGAGAGAGTTTTAGAGTTTCAAATAAAATTGGGAAATGCTTCATTGAGGTAGTGGTACTATTAATCACCCTATAGTATATTTATTATTTATTTTTATATGATGAATTGTAAAATTATGTCCTCTCATTGAGTGTGATGAACTTGTTAATTAATTTAATGTCCTGAGATAAATGGACTATCTATGTTAATTTTCAATTGAATTATTTTCTTAATTTTTATCATTTCCTTAAGACCTTAACAAAAGAAAAGGGCCACGATGTGTCATTATGCTATGGACAGATGCCTTGGCCACCAATGGTTTGGGAAGTGAATATAAATTCTTGTCTTAAACCAAGGAAACCATTTCAAGGGATGTAATATGATAATAAGTAATAAAAATTTCGTGTCCCTATTAGGAGACTTTTTTACCTCTTGAAATAGGTGAGCAGACATAGTGACCTCTATCCTATTTAGGTTTCATAGGACCCTTGGTATGACTTAGAGTCATTGGTATTATACTTTTAACCTGGGGTGAGTTATTTAACCCTTTTAATGTAATCAATCATAGGTAGATGGACCTTAGATATAATGGAATCAGGTTAGGTGAGAAAAATGACCTAGGGAGACCTTTAGGATAAGGCATTCTATGGTACATCTCTCTAACTTTTACCTAGGTAGAGAATCCAATATTTCTGATTTTTCCATGTTATTCTGATGATGATGACATGGGACACAACTTCCTTAGAGTTTCGAGTGTTGACCTAAGATCTTAGTTGAGACCAAAGACCTTTTTTAGGGTGATTCTAAGATTATGTGACCTAAGGGATGCTTGATTGTTCATCATTGATAGAATGGAATTAAGAAAGATTTTTTTGTTTGGATAGATATTGTTGCAGGTTTCACCTTAGAAATTAAACCTATAGGAAAGCCTAAAGGGGGATATGATTATAGTGATGGGTGTGGGAATTCATCTATAATTTTTTTATGATCATTAGGATTTATTTTAATATTTTATGAAATTTGATTTCCAAATACTCCTGGGAGTTATCCATTGGGAATATGATTACCTAAGATCTTTGGGAATCACCTGTTGAGGTGGATGAGACCCAGAGATACCCAGTATTTTAGGGAATCATTCTCAAAATATATTGGGGTAAGGAGCCTAGTCCAAATAGAATCTAGTGATATGATTGATGACATATTGAATTCCTAGATATGGTAACTAGTATCTAGTATTAGAGTATACGTGTTGATGTTGATACTGGAATGTACAAAACTTGAAGGATTTGTTTTATATGCTGATACCTTTAAGAATTCCAAGGGATCTTGGGATTAAAATGGTAATACCATTAAACCATTAAGAATTAATGGGACAATTAGGATTTAAATGGTTGTATGAGGTGTGAGGTGGGTGTATATCCTAGATCATGGATGTTGGACATCATGAGGGTGATATTTGGGTCCCCCTGATCGATGCCTTAGATACCCCTAGGATTGGGAAGATTTACCAGTGATAGTTAGGCTGATGATTTATGAGATATTGGATACCGAAATATTATCCATGGGATATAGGAGGGTATACAATTTAATTTTTTAGGATGACTATGAATTATTTAATACTAGAAATATATGATTTCCTAGGGCCCCCCCTTCTTTGAAAAAAATATTGACCTATAATTGAGGACTCCCAAGTATTACACAAGGATCTATACTTAATGCAAGATGATAAATGATGAATAGTGATTACCTAGGATACGTTACTCATAAGTAGAGGTATGATATTTGAATCTATAGAGTGTGGAAAGAGGTCACATAAGGTGATGCTCATGTTTAGTGACACTCTGACATTGGTCGATGTAGGTATGGTTGATCAGGGTCACAGACCTGAGGATAAAAAATGGTTATTAGGATCCATATAGGTTATGTGTGTACTCCCTTGGGGAGGAGGTGATTTTATAGTTGGAATGGTTAACTTAATGTTCTTAGATATATTTTGGTATCATTTTAAAGTTGTTATTGATATGTTTTTTTATTTATTTTTGTTATGTATTTTATCTCTTTATTTTAGCTATGCATTTTACATGCACATATCAAAATATTTATGAGTTGTTATGGGACAATGTTGGTGGTTCCCTATTGGTTTCCTTACTCAAACCCTACTCTTACCACCATTTTACATGGGTACCTAAGTAAAAATCACTTGTTTCTGTCATAGGTTGTGATAAGGATCAGGATCAGGTTTATCATGGTCGAGTAGGAAATCTTGGATGTGATCTGGTGATTAGGTTGTAGTGAGTCTTAGGGATGTTGTGGATACTCCTATATAATTATTATTTTTCTATCATTTCATTTTTTATATGTGATCTACCCACTAGGAGATCAATTTTAATGTAAAAATGTATTCTTCTATATTTATTTTATTAAGTTCTTCTATATACTCTGTTTATTCATTATTTTGGATAATGTTTCATTATTTTTTGTATTATTGTGTACTTTAAAATAGGGGTTATAAGCTTCCCATGATACCTCCATAGACCCATTTTTCTAGTCATAATTCACTGGAATTTGGGGAGGAGTGCTTGAGGTGATGTGGTAGTCTAGTATAGTTACTATTCATAGTGAGCCACACCGGAGAATTATAGATTTTTTTCAGAAGGGAACAACGTAGGAAGAAAATCATATTAGATATTTAAGATGCTTCTTGAAATAAGTTTATTATGTATCGAGTATCTAAATACACAAAACCTTTATAGTTCTTGGGAATGTATTATTGTGTGAAGTGATGAATATTCATGTAAAATGATGTAATAAGTATGTATATTATACATTTAGTATCAAATTGGGGTTTGTTTATTGTAATATATTAGGTTATAAAGAGTATGAAGATAGAGGGTACTAAAACCTATGTCGAATGAAGTTATATAAGGTGAACATATGGTTTCCTAATTTGAAGTGAAGAATTAATAATTTTGAACATTTTATGATTGATTTTATTGTTATATGACTGCTCACTCAGATTATTTTTTATCAATTACTTATGAAAATCATTTTGATTTTTTTCAATGAGTGAAACTAGAGGTATCATGTTAGCAAAATATCTGAAGGGAAATAAAATAACTATCCTTATGAGCATACAAATGTCATGAGAGACGGGATTAAAAACCATATGAAAACATTTTTACACTTTTCTCAAGTAATGTATAATAACATGAACCATGTTGAGCTTCTGAACACAAAAAATAAGCAAAAACATTCCATTGAGTCTTTTATACGGAAATGTACAACTTCTTTTTTTGGTTCCCTCCATACCATAATTACTAAGAAATAGATAACTAGGATGGCGATGTTAATTTTTATTTAATTATCATACCATAAGATGGTTATTTTAACCATCGATATCTTAGAAGGTGAGGTTGATCAATAGTGGATTATCATCAAGAACACGAGGTAAGAAGGAGAAATCAACTCCATGGAATGAGAGAAGTTTAAAAGGGTATTTCAAAATACATATTTTATTGTAACTTTTTGTAGAAAAATAGAATGGGGATTTATATATCTAAAACCGAGGGATGATAAATCTACTTGTACCTATGACTCATATTTTAAAAGTCTTACAATGTATGGATTTGGTTTTATCATCGACATAAAAAAGATAATAGATTGATTCTTTTGTGGCTTCAAACCAAGTCTTTAAAAGTTTTTTTCTTAATATAATTTAGTATCTATAAAAAAATTCAATGTTTTCTCCAAGTGGAAATATAGGCTATAAACACTCAATATTTTCATGATATTAGTGATACTAAAAGATAGATACATTCTTGAGGGAAATAAAATAGTAAACCACATGAAGGAAAGAAAAACCAAGTACACACATGCTAAAAGTGTGTAAAATATAACTTTGGGAAATGTATCAATGGGGTAGGTTTATGCTTTACATGTGAATGAACTAGTCATTGAGTTCATGATTTTTGAAGAAATATGAAAAGGAAAAATAAAATACTATAATAAAATATTTTTCAAACTAATGAAATTGTTAGTTTTAGATGAAATGAGTTTGGTTACAATGTGACTTAATAACATAATCAAAGGGTTAATGGGGAAAATAATCCTTTACCACCCCCTAAGAAAATTTTAAAAGGGAAATCCTAAAAAATCATATATACTGAAGTTCGCCAAGAAAACTAAATTGTGAAAGGTACACTTATCATATTCTATAGAACTAAAAATTCCTTATTTTATTCTTTTTTGAACCATTATTTTATATCAATATAATTTTATAAGGTTATTACATAACCAAGTAATTGGTTGTATATTTATTTATCATTGAAAAATCATAATGTTATGATGATTTCATTACAAGTCTAAATCTACTCTTTAAAAAAAGAATCTGGGAATGTGTTTCCTGCAAATCTTTTTATTCTCAAAATATTGAAATTATAGGTGATTTTGGGAATGGATCGAATATATATATATATATAGACAATATCAATTACCATGGAAGTGAATTCACATTTGATATTCCAAACCAACATATGATTTTCAATTTATTCGAGGATGAGCATAAAATTCCAACAAGAATTAATTCCATTATATGGGTCTTATTTTCTACACATGAAGAAAATTTATCTAAAATTCTTGCGGAGAAACTCAATAATAAAGGCTAGCATATTTTTCAGGATTATACAAACATATTTAACATATAGTTTCCTAATCTTACCCTAAATCTTAAAGTTGATTTTCAATATAACTTATACATGGTGTGAGAAAAATTCTGAATATTCCTTATATAATAGACCTGATTAAGATGTAGGAATTAAAGATGCAACACTGGGAGAATCTTGATAAGGGATTTATATTCCCTAGCGCATCACCATGGGGTGCACCGATTCTTTTTGTTATTAATTTATATGGGTCGATGCATATTTTTTTTGATTAATTAGAACATAACAGGATTATGATTAAGAATAAGTATTCACTACCCAATATTGATGATTTTTTTGACCAACTAAATGGAGATTAATACTTTTAAAAGATTGAAATTTGTTTAGGATATCATCAATTAAGGTTAAATTGGGAGGACATACCCAATACAACCTTCCATATAAGGCGTGGACACTATATATTTATTGTGATCCCATTTGGACTTACCAAATACCCCTATATCTTTATATATCTAATGAATATAGTAATTATAGGTTAACATGATTAATTTATTGTAGTCTTTATACATGTTATACTTATATATTCCAATATAAATTAAGATCTTGAAGATCATTTGTGGAATATTTTAAAGACCTCTCATATGGATAAATTTTATGATAAAGTTTAAAAAATGTGAATTTTGGATATAAAAATTATCATTCTTGGTTCATGTAATTATAAGTGAGAGAATATTGGTGGATCATTAAAATATGGAAGTTATTATGAAATGTAATAGACCAAACACTATGGATGAGATCCAAATTCTTCCTGAAATAGGTGGATATTATCAATTATTTGTGAGAAATTTCTCATTGTTGCTAAATACATTAACCAAGTTAACTTATAAGGGTGTCATGTTGTTTGGACGGGTGGATTCAAAGCAAATTTAAAGGATATTAATAGAAGTATAGTTAGCACACACATGATTACACTACCATACAGTGGAAAAGGGTCTGTAATTTTTAGTGAGGCATTTTTGGAATGTAATGGGATGCATTCTCAAAAATAATGATAGGGTAGTATAATTTTAATCTTTCCAATTGAATATTCATGGTAAAAAATATCCGAATCATGATTTTGAGCAAGTAGTGGTAATTTTTGCATTGAAAATATGGAGGGAGTGTATTTTTTGTCAAATATGTGAAATGCATACTTATCATAAAATCTTGAAGTATATATTAACATGGAAATGTTTGAATATTCCTAAAGAACATGGTTGGATTTTATTAATGATTATGACTGATCAATACATTTCCACTTTAAGAAGACAAATAAGGTGGATAATTATTCGAGTGAGAAGGATCTTTATAAATTTTCCATGATATATATTGAAAGATATCCAATACTTATTGAATTTTAGAGGATGAATATATAAATCATGATGAGAGGGGATAAATCCCATATTTCTTAGATAAGGGTTCAACCATCCATTTTATGGTATTTAAAGAGGTTCACAAGGAGGATTTTGAACTACAAAAGAAGGTATAGAATGTTCCTAAATTCAAATATGATATTGATGGAATGGTTAGGTTCTTGGATTGAGTTTTTGTCTCATTAATACTAGAATTGAAGAAAAACATATTTTATGAATCACATAGATGATCATTCTATTTCCATCATAGAAGTATTATGATGTATAGAGATCTCAAATAGTATTGTTTTGGGAAAAATGAATAAGGTTATTTCAGAGTAAGTAATTTCATTTCTTAGTATGTCAGGAAGCTTTGGTAGAGTGAAAAATTCCAAAAGGGATGATGAAACCATTAACTTTAATAGAATGGAAATGGTAAAACATCACCATGTATTTCAATTCAGACTCTCTAAGATATTTAAAAGGCAAAAATGTTTTTGGGTTGTATTCAATCACTTTAGGAAGTCATGACACTTCATTGATATCATGGAAGATTTATCACTTGATTAAATTTCCATGATATACATTAAGGAAGTGGTAAGTCTATATGGTGTAGTACTCTTAATCATATCTGATTGAGATATGAGGTTTACCTCTATGTTCTAGAGAAGGCTTCAGTAGGATTTGAATATAGAGTTGATCTTTAGAATTTCATATGATCCTCAGATAGATGGTTAGTATAAAAGAACCATTCAAACCACATAGTATATATTTTGATCGTATTCTATATAATTTTAAGGAGGTTAGGATCAACACCCCCATCTTATTGAATTTATATACAACAATTGATTTAACTTGATCATTCATATGGATCATTATGAAGATCTATATGTTAGGAAGAGAAAAGCTCCAAAATTATAGGACGAAGTTGAAAAATTAATGCTATTAATACCTGTGATTGTTAAGGAAATGGAAGAAACATTTAGATCCATTCAACAATACATTAGATCAATGAAGAGTAGATAGAATATTTATACCAATAAGTATGAACTGGATCATTAATTCAAAGATAGAGAGAATTTATTCTTATATATATATATATATCTCGTTATAATAAAATTTAGTGAATTGAAAAAAATAATAATATGAGATTGAGATATATCAATCCGTTTGAGATGTGTAACCTTATCAGGATGGTATCTTATTATTTTATGATTCCAAAAAATATTTCTAATGTGCATGATCTGTTCCATGTATCTATTTTGAGGAAGTTCATAACTAACACATCACATGTACTAAACTCATTAGATATATAAATGATTCATGATCATTCATATGAATAACAACCAATGGATATTTTGGATCGATGTGATAAAGTGTCACAGAACAGAAGTACTCACCTATTAAAAGTTTGGTGGTGAAACCATAAGATTGAGAATACTACATGGGAAATTGAGGATGTAATGAGGAAGATATATACTCATTTATTTTAATATAAGTAACATAATTTCAATGGTGAAATTAATTTTAAGGGTATATAATGTAACATCCCACAATCCTAGAATATATTTCCCATTAAAATAAATATGAAGTATTTGACAGCTTTATTTACACGAAACACTGAGATTATACGAATAGTGAAATATGTTATAATTAAAAGTGACCATTATAACCTAGGATTTAAATTATAAAAATTAATATTATTAAATGTGTTAAAAATATATAAAGGTTTTCCTTAATAAAAATGTATTTATTAATTTATATGGAATAAGTACTTAAATTTTAATGATTTGGAAAAAATCACATAAGACCTACTTTTTCAAAAAATGTATTTTATACATATTATATATTTATCACATCTAATTAATGACGAATTATATTGATAATGTTTTTAAAAAATGAGTAAGAATGTATAAATTGATTATTAATTGGTTAAAAATGAAGAAAAAAATTCATTTTAAGGTAATAATATATAATTTTTTAAAAACTATATTTATTATGCACAATGTATTTTATCATAATAAATTTAATTCATCAGAATTTATGACTTTTTTTAATTAAATAATATAATAAAGTATTAAATAAAATATACTAACATTCATCTAATGGGTTTTACTCAAAAATGAATGGATAATTTTTTTATTCTATAAATACAATTTTTTCAAAAAATGGTTTTGAAATTTTTTTATGTGGATATTAAAATTAATTACAACTATATAGAGAAAATATATCTTTTAAAATACATTACATATTTTTAATCATCATATTAAATATTAGGTAATAAATAAATCATGATTTTTAGCTATAATGAATAATCACCACGGTACAAATCTTCTCACCATGATTAAGGGTAAATGGGGTTAAAAGGGATTGAACTAAGATATAAAGATTATAATATCACAAATATCTTATCTTTACCTGATTTTTCAGAAGATTCAAACCACCCATAACCTTATATTTGGAAACAAATTTATCCACTTTCCTTAAGAAATACATTTATTAAATTTTAAAGTTTTTAATATTTTCAAGGGTTCCACTCCCCTCACTTATAAAAGGGAACCTCCTCTGCTCACTTATTCACACAATTTAAGCACTCTAGATCAACTAATCTATACTCAAATATCTTCCCAAATTTCCTTCCCACATCTTAGAAGTATTTTCCTCACTAAAATTCCATCCTATGAATGATAAAGGTGAAATCCAAAGGAAGATACCTGAGGAAGAAGTAATTATGTTAACTGGGATCTTTCAAGATTATTTCTTCTTCAAGATCATACAATGAATACATTAATATATTAAAATAATTAAATAAATTTATTTAATACACTAATTTTTTTATGTTAATGTTAACATAATTATCTACCTCATTTCCATATATTGAAAAATTAAAACATCGCTCAAGTATATGTACAGACTACTGTCTCCATGAAGCAATATATTTTCATCAACAACTTACATGGATTGTACTAAAAGTGAATAAAATGAATAAAATGAATAAAATGAATAAAATGAATAAATATTATATTTATTTCTTGATCATGATTATATAGATTAATAAACCATGACCAAGGTGTAAGAAACCAAATCAATGAACTGAAACATACATGTAAAATGAAATAGTTAACACCCGAAATATTGATTTTAGTGGAGAATTATTAATAAATGGGTGATTAAATGAATAATATATTAATATGAGTATTAATATGGTAATAATATATATTTATAATAAATATTTATTTATTATATAGTAGTTTAATGTGTGTACACATAATTTAGGGATTTAAGGTAAGAGTTTATTTTACAATTTTACTTTTTATTGGGATTATTATATATAAATTTCCATTGTGAGAACTTGTATGTTCTTTATATTATAACCCCTATTTATTTTATTATAATATATTTATCTATAATTTTTTACATATTGTTACCATTTTCCTTATTTAGTACTCAAAAAAACTAAAAGGATGTTTTTAAGAAAAGCTAATCGAGTTTCTATTATTTTGTTTGGGAATCTTTATCCTCTACATCCATGTTATTTAAATTTTTTATTAAATTTTTAATTAGTAAATAATGGTTTTATAATGTTATTTTATAATTACTTTTAATTTCTCAAAAAATATTAAAATCAATCTTTTTAAATTTTTTTTATATGATTTTTTTAACATTTTACAAAAGTGAAAAAATAATGTTTTCCTTTTAACGTATACAACATTAATAGATTTTCCGCTATATTCTCTATTATTAATCATGAATGTTTCTTCCCATATTTCCTTATGTATTCAAAGAAAATCGTTTTCCTATTTTTATATAATTTTTTATATTTCAAAATTTAGAAAAATAAAAGGATATGTTTCCTTACTTTTCAATGCATTTTTAAATGCTTTTATAAAAATATTTTTCATCCATGTCAACATATTTCTTAGATTTTTATAAATATTTGGGGATATTATTTAATGATTCCATCAAAATTATTTCTCTATATGGATTGTGATTATTTGTTATGTATGTTTTCATGTAAATCATTTCATTAAATGGGTTAATTAATTAATGATTTAATCATAAATATTATCTTATTGTGGAACACATATGTATGGTTTATCATTATTTAATGGCTAGGTCTATTTTATTTCACAAATTAATTAGACAATGGTGTTATATATCATGATATTTCTAATGTATTCTAGTAATAATTACTTATCCATTTTACTAAAGTGTGTGGGTAATAATGTTTGATCCACCAAACTAAACAATTATGACGATGGTGCATGATCCATTATAATATTTGGTGATGATGATGATTATTTATCCATTATATTATGTGATTTTGGTAGAGATTCATGATACATAATGTTATTATTTCCTATGCTTATATTTATGTCTCATTATTATGTTATGACACATGTTTATGTTATGTTTTTCATGGATCCTGATAATGAATTTGTTTTGATAAACATTCTTCTTGTTATGAATAATTTTATTTAACGAGACTTAAGTTTCAAGCTATGTTCTTAGAAGTATGACTATCTTATGTTATTCACTTAAATATACCCTCATACCCTTATTCTTATCTTATTATCACTTATTATTATTAGGTGATATTTATCATGTTTAACCTTACTGAGAATCTGATCTAACCCTTTATTATGATTCTTTTTTCCCAAGGTTATAAAGAAATGTTTTAAGTAGAATATTTTTAAGAATGGTGCTATTTGAGAAGAACTTTGTGAGAGATGTTGATGATATTTGACGAAATAAGTTTATTATATATCTAGTCTCTAAATACATTAAAAATTTATGGTTATTTGGTGTCTATTATTGTAAAACGTATTGAATGTTAATCTAAAATTATGTTATATGTATGTATGTTATATCTGGGTCAGATCAATGACCTTGAAATATTATCTTATATACTACATCACTAAAATTTACAAGATTTATTTATTTATTTAAATAATAATTTATTTCTAAATACCCTAAGAATATTTTGAGACAGCTTCCTTCCATGCCACAATTTAATGTATTTTTATTGAATTATGGACTAAGTAATTCCCCATTTTCAATATATATAAACTCTTTCATCACTTCTTTCAAATAGTGATATGATATTCCACTCTCTATCAATATAGACATTTCCAGGTTGTTCACTATCCAAATTCTTATTTCTATAACCCTATTCTATTGAGGTGTTCTCATTAAAGATATATCATACTTAATACTATGGTTTTAAAGGTTATTTTCAACCTTATATTATGTGTACTCTATTCCATTGTGTAATCTAAGAATATTTATAGTTATTTTAGTTTCACTTTTATGTTTTCTTTGAAATATTTTTATGTAATCAATTAGTTCCATATTTGATCATATAACCATGTCACATCCTACTATAATCATCAATAAGTAAAATTAAATAAATATCACCATATATTATAATATGATCAATTTGATCAAAATCATTGTTGTGGACCTGATTCATCAATCCGAAGTTGATTTTTTATTAGGATGATAATAATTTCTTACCATATTTCCTCCCATGAAAGAATCAAAAACATTATTTATATTCTATTAAATAATTTAATATAAAAATACTCTTCACCCTTGATAAATTCTCCATGATTTTATGAGTAATATGGCCAATTATTTTGTATCATAAAATATTTTCTTCTTCAACTAATAAAAGAAATTATTTCTCATTAAAATCCACATAATATAGATTTTTATTTTTTCTTTATTATTTTATAATAGAATTTTAGGTTTTACTATTGATATTGTTGTCTTTATGATTGAATGTGACTTGAGAACCTATGTCACCAAGATGATTGACACTAAATAAATTGTGAAAAATACCATAGAAATAAAGTATATCAATATTCTTCAAATTTTTATTAGGTAAGGAGGCCTTTCCATTTCAATTAATTTCTAATATTCTGTAATTTCTAAATTCTATTATTTCATCAACTATACCATTAAAATTATTTAATAAATTCACAGTAACTATTATATAAGATGAACACACAGTCCATGATCTATGTTCTACTATTAGTTGATTATATTATGGAAATAGCTACTAATTTTTTTTTCACAATTTTCTTTATTTCCCTTCACAATTTTCTGGAATGAGTTGAGACTTTGGCTGACCTCTTATGATTTCCTTCATCATAAGCCATCAGATAAAATCCCTATTCATCAAGATGATAATAAATGTTTTTCATGGAAATTAAATTGGATTTTACTACATGAATTATCCTTTGACTTCCATAAGAATATATACATATTCTCTACTTGTAATATATTTATTTATTCCTAATCGTTCATAAATTAAAATTGTATCCATTAAAATAATATATACTATGATATAAATATTACATCACAACTCTCCTTAGATGAATTCCAAATGAATATATTATGAGATAGCTTTCATTTTAATGAAATAGGAAATAATATGGCCATAAAAACAAAACAAACTAACACTTCACTGATGGACATATCATGTTGGTAACATTTCACCATAAATCTTCTTCTTTTGAAAATATCCTAGACTATTGGTAAGTTCTTGAGGGTTGGTAACTTTCTCCTTTCTCTTATTTCCCCATTCTCTTAATTTAAATAGACTTTATCCTTGACATTTCACCATCATACCAAGCACCAGTTTTAACTATAAAAATTGGTATTTGAATAGTCAATATTTTTTTAAAATTTTTTGTTCCTCAATATAACATTTATTTCAAAAAATCATTTGATAATTTCAAAAAATGAAGCTACTTTTTGAGGAAATATATTTCAATATCTAACTCAATATTACTTCTAATGGATGTATCTTCCTCCTTAAGTTTTCATTTTTCCTAATTTTCTCCTTGATATACATTTTTATATAATCAATGATCTTCATATGTTCTTAAATATTCAATTTTTAATTCACATATCCTTTATATTTTACATGATTATTATCATATTATTCCACAAACTTTTCATGATAATCATCTTCCACTTTAAGTTCATCAATATAAATCAATGTATTTTAAAAAACATATAATTTTTCAATTTTTTTACCTATAGATTAATATTCTCAAGATCCCTTTCTGATATTAATTTTATGTATGAAACCCCCTCTTATTGGTAAATTTAGTATAGTTTAGTTTTAGACTAATATAATGAATTTATCATTAAATATTTAAAATTTTAGATGAAATAAATCGAAAGTCCTTCAAATGGATCTTCCTCAATATCCTATTCTTTTTTTAACCAATAACTTTCTCTCAAACTTCTTTCCACTTGATTTGTTTTTGAATTTAAATTCCTAGTAAGGGAACTTCTTCTGCCATTTAGCAGAGAATTCAAAATCACCACCCACTCCCTAAACTTATGTAGACATATAGTAGAGATGTGACTAAATTTTCCACTTAAAAAACAAGCTAAAGTCAGAATACCTTTATATGTACCTCTACCACTTTTGAACATCCTATCCACAAGTGATAATATATCATCTCATAAATTTTCTTCAATTTCAGTATCCTAAAACTATATAGGTTTCTTTTCTTCCAAATATGAAACCTTAGGGTTTTTATAGGTAGAAAATTATAATACTTTTCTTTACAATATAAGCATCCTTCACCTCATTTTTTATTCCAAGTATTGTACCAACAACATTAATGATATGGTCAAAAAATCCATCCACATTTTAACATGAATTCATTTTTACGTCATCAAATCTATTTTGGATAACCTACAATTTTACTTTTTTTTCATTAATATCACCTTAATTTATGTTAGAAAGTTTCTACCAAACTTATTTTTCATGGGAAAAAAATCACACATATATATATATATATCTGATTATATAATTATATTTATAATGAATTATAATCCATGTAATCATCATTCAACATCATCTTATCAACTTCCATTATCAATCTTCTTATGTAATCACTAATTAGAATTATTTAAAGTACTATTGAGAATACATCTATTCTATGAGATCATAGACATGATCTCATTCTATTTTTAAAAATTTGATAGTTTCACCATAAAATAAATCCACTCCCTTATAATTATAAATTTTCTTCATAATAGTACCTTTATCTCTACAAATTCAAAAAATTACTAGTATCTCTAATACCATTTTTTGTACACTGTGTCCTTACTACACACCTTGGGGGGAGGGGGAGGGTGAATTAGGGTTACTTTAAATTTATGATTATATTTCAACCAATTTGGGTTTTATCTTCACATTGGAAAAAAAACCATGAATATATTTTTTATGCATAATAAAATATATAAAAATATAATGGAAATGGACACATAATTTTACTTATTTCTCCCATAATATGTTATATCCAAGGAGAACACATCAAATTT
Source organism: Viscum album (assembly GCA_963277665.1). Taxonomy (NCBI): domain Eukaryota; kingdom Viridiplantae; phylum Streptophyta; class Magnoliopsida; order Santalales; family Viscaceae; genus Viscum; species Viscum album. The sequence goes on from OY728119.1 coordinate 1,304,336,021, forward strand.
ATACTAATATTTCAACTAACCAATACTTCACTAGTTTATGATTAAAATATTTAGGTGGATATAACTACTCATCTATGTCTAATACCAATTCAAACATTCCACAAACTTCTTTTAAGAGGGATACCATGTTTTAAGTCATATCACCATTCGATCCCCCAAGATAACAATCAAAATATTCAACACTGACTGGTTAGGGTGTTCATAATTTTTCTCTAATATTCACTTATAGATCTTTAAATGATATAAATAGTAGATTAATATTAAATTATTGATCATTAATGTAAATTAAACCGATTACACTTCAATTTTCAATATTAAATATTCAAAATAATTCACTAATTTACTTTGGTTCTTGATCTTCAAGATTCTTATATCTTTTTAATTAGGTATGTGATATATATTTTCCCCATAAAAAGGTTTTATATATCCATATAATGTTTGGATTTAAATTTTGAATTTTTAACAATAACTAAATTCCAAATTCCTTTTAATTAAAATCCTTTTATTGGATCATCTTCAATCAAATTCACTAAGGGATTCAAAATGTTAGGTACCAGTTGATTAAATAAATACTAAAACATTAAGAGACTTCCATATTTTTTTAATTATATATATTACATAGATCAAAACATGTCCTAATCATTAACGGTGTCACAAGATACTTTCTTCAATAACTATCATCAACCATTAGATGTGTCATAAAGTAATGTAATGCTTCCCAACATGATCTGTCTGATAGTAGTAAAGCAATCCAAGACTCCAAAAATCATGGAACTATATATTTTCATGATTTTTATACACAAAAAGAATTATTCAAATCATATTTTATGATTTATATTATCCCAAAGTTACACTCCTTATACGAAACAATATAACTTAAAAAACTTCACTAATGAATCATCAAACAACCTTTACAACATGGATAAACATTTCATGAAATGAATTCTCATTCCAGTGGCACTGAAAATATTAAATCTTTACTTTATGATTTTATATAAATGTGACAATGTGTAACTAAAAACCACAAAATTTGAGAAAGGAAAAGAACCTCATAATTATTTGTGAATATCCTTATAAAAATGCCCTTTGCAGAACAACCTCTGTGATCACAGTGTGAATGAATCTTACAAAAATAAAAATTAATATTACAAAACACATCATTTTAGCATGATGAATGGATCATAGTGTCAAATTATATTTTTATAAATATTATATAATAAGATATATATTCTTTATGATACTTCACATAACTTCTAAAAAACTTCTTATTGATAAAAAAACAAGTTCACACCATATGTCTACAATAGATTTGGATGATGTAGTATATTTAGAATGAAAAAATGAGAGGATTTTTAAGATTTATTGGTGGATCATAAATTGTGAATGTGTTGATTTACTATGTACATTCATTAAATTTTGGATCCGATGCAGTATATGATGGATGGATATCAATGATGATATGTTGTGGTGTTAGAAATTTTCTACACTCACCCTCTATAAAGTGTTGGAGTGGGATGAAAATGACTATACCTTATCTCACCCACTGGTTTGGGTGGATAACAAATGATTATTATCCATGTAACTTCAACCAATCACCCACTGCATTGGGATTTATTATGGTAGATATGTTTATGAGATAGTTATGGATGGTTATCTCCTCCAACATCTACGGTGTTAGATATATGGATATTAGTAATTCATATAGTGTCCCTGATGTGAGAAAATGATGGATGGGATGAGTGGAGATGATATGTTCCTTTAGAATCTTAGTTTTGATAATTATATGGATAGTAATTCATCCAAGTGGTGATGCCCCTTCTCTCCAAGTGGTGACAACCCTTCTCTCCTACAACACAATGATTAAGGTGTACTATGATGCACTATATACTATATTTTACCCTGTCCAGACCTTTTAAAATTAAGAGGACCTGATATATATATATATATAAAACCTAATATATCGGTATTTCCTCTAGTATAGTAGTATATAGATTGAAACCTTGAGTTTTTAATGTCTATTAGTGTTTACAAGTGTGTATATTGTAAGCTTTGGAGATGTGTATTTCCTCAAGTTTGAGATGTGTCTTTCCTTATGTAATTAATAGATAGATGTGGATTTTTATTCTCTATTATAATTTTAATATTTAAATAAGAATTAATTTCTTCTATAATATTATGATTATTAAATCCCAATTGAATTACTACATAAGAAATATAATATGGGTGGTGAGAAATGATTTTTTTCTTTATTGAGAAATATTATGAAATACCCCAGTGATAAGTGAACCATTGGGAGGGGAGGGGTGAATCTATGGTATCTTAAAATATTTAATAATTATTATTTGCAATTAAAAATCCTAGAATACTCCCAATCTCAATCCACTCACCATTTTTTCTCACAGCCTCACTTAGATAATATAGTAAATAAAGGCACAAAAACTCAAATATTTATATGGTTCAGTCAGAAATAACCACACCTTACCAAGATTTGTTATCTTATATAATCATATAATATCCACAATAATAATTATCTATATATAATGTTCTAGTTTCTTCTAAAACCTATAATTAAAAAATCTCTTTGTACTTTTTACAACAACTTGAAAGTGGATTTTTTACAAAAACATTGGACAATAGTAACAAAGTCTCACTATGATCTCCCTGCATAACCTATGTCATATTGGTTCTATGGATTCATACAATGTATATGAAAGTTTTAATTTTAGATCATTTTAAGTAGATTTATAATTAACATAGGGATAACACTACATCTATAGAATTATGCTCTTACACCTTGGCATTAGACTCTTCAAATGCCATTGGTTCTTTAAGAATAATACATGAAACATGGTCTCCACTTCATGCTCTACTTCATAGTTCATAAAAACATTCTCAAATATATTTTTCAATAAACTATTAACTAGTGATCTTCTTGAATCTAGAAGATCCTTAATATACTAAATATCATAACCCCAACGATCATTATTTCCCAAAATATTGGTCTCTCTCCAATTTTTATTTATTCTTTTTTTTTCTCACTGAATCAACACATTGATCATATAAAAGAATGAATACGAACTCATCATTACATTATCTTTGATACCCAAGATATATTATTCATTTAACTATATTGATTTATATTATTTCTTTATATCTTGAGAGTTTTATGGTTTAACACTGCCTCAGATCAACTATACCCACAACTACTATCTCCTTATTTTTCTTTTTATATGTGGATCACCTAAATAATAATTTCTATATTATATTTATAAAAAAAAATTCAAGTATTTTAGTTCCCATGATCCCCCATTATCTTCTTATATATATATTTTTTATGTGGATGTTCTGTATGATTATTAATTTTTATCCACTTTTCATATATAGGTGACCCCATGATTTTAATATTAAATTTTCCTCCTAAGCTATTTCCATTAGTACATTTACCGGAGTACTATTTCTTTTTCCTTTGTATGTAATTTATATTAGACAATAGATTTTATATATCCTTCTTGAAGTATTCTGGATTTCCACTTCATCTTTATCTCAAAATTATTTTATTGAAATCTAAAAAAACATTTATCATAACTATATCAAGATTATAAAATATAATCATTTGTAGTTCAACTCAGTCTTCATTTCAGAGTGGAAGCTTATGAAAATACCATATATTCTATCTTGAATATATATTTATAGAATACCAATCTAAACTAATATCCTCATTTAGGTTGAATAAAATCTCACTATGATATTTATAACATTTCATATTATCACCAACATCATTACATTTTCATCATTTACAAGTTTAATAATTTATAGGCATCTACATTAAACTTCTATTTTTTTATCAAGAATTTTTATTAGTATAAATTATCTTTATACCAATTTGATTATAATTCTTTGATGTTTAAATAAATTTAGGTCAAAAAATTTATCATCACAGTTTCCTTAAATATTAAGAAATTCTAGAAAATCAATTTTTAGGCTTCAAAAGTATCTCAAAATCTCTATTTACATGATCTTCTCCTTTATTAATTTGAATATTATATCATCCAAAGTCTAGTATTGGTATGTCTTTTTTTTTTTGATTTTTTGATCCATTAAGTGTAATACAAGAATAATAAAAATCAATTTCCACTTTAGAATATAAATTTTTAAATATTCATATTTAGTATACAACATACAAATTTTTTTCCAAGTACTTATTCTTATGTAGACTGACCTCATAGATAGATTAGATTACATATACTGATTCCTTAGTATGATAATTATTACATGGATTAACATGATGTTTATATAGGAAGTATTCATTATTACATATATTCAATTCATGTCTAAACATAAAAAACTTCAACCAATGATGCTTATATAGATAATGTATCATTTTTATAGTGGTAGGATAATGCTTACACACATGTCAAATGATTCTTACACACTAATAAAATTAGTGAATATGATGGTTACAAAACACTAGATCATCCATACACAAGTACTTTATCTCTGATATAATACTGGTACAAAATTTTAGGCATAGAAAAATGTTAACTTCAAACTCCAAAATATATAATTCTTCCAAATAAATTTTGAAATCACTTTCAATCATCTAAGGGTTTCTTCAATTAATTCAAAACTCCTTTTGGATTTTTTAAAACATCCTAAAACTATTTAGTATAATTACCAACAAATCTTCTAGTATATTAATACCCATGTTAGAGTATTTTCATGACCCTCACCACCTTTAAAATTTTATATTCAATAATCCTTCATCCAATCAGTATTTAACATTAAATAGTAAAATCAAATACAACAAAACACTATTATGGATAATTTAAACTATAGAACCAGCTCATTATACTATAAAAATTTTCATTATCCATAATGGAATCATCTTACTACATCTATCTTATAGTGGATAATGTTACTATCTTAAACCATACTTGTCACTTATCTCATTGAAGAGAGGTTATGAAATAATTTAATGTTTTGGGGTACACACATAACAGTAATCACTTCAAAAATCAATTTCAATTATATGAAACTATCTTAGAATATATAATGGAAATTATTTATCCTTTACTTTTATTTTCCCATAATGCATGGGAAGATTCTCATGTTTACCATTTTGTATATCCTAATTCAATAAAACATTATCTTTAACAAAATTATATTAAAAACATACCAAAAATATATTTAAAAAATATAAAAAAACCTTATTAATCAATAAGTACCTTTAACCCCCCTTTTGATTTTTTTAATACCTAATACCTCTAAAAGTCAGTATTATATTACGTCTCATTATTTATAATAAATGAAATGTGGGAAAAAACTTCCCCCCTTAATGTAAGGTCACATTATAATAAAACTATTTCTCTCCCCCTTGTCTCAATGTTACATCTTCTCCCCTTTGATCTTACACTATATCTAGAGAAGGAAGGAACCATAACTTTCTTATCAATGAGACTTATGTAAGTAATCCCTAATTCTATGCGGGATAACCTAGTGTAGAAAAAATAATTATTTTACCGAATAATCAAAGATATCCATTAAAATTTCTCAAGGTGGTATTGACTTATAATTCACTTATTTAAGGCTATAAAAATAGTTTGACATGATGAAATTTATCCTGCACACATCATAATAAACCCATCAAAATAGTTCATCTGTAAAAGATATAACTCAAAATTATTTGTAGACAACCACCACCCATTGATAATATATTTTACATAAACTAAAATCAAGGATATGAGAGTCAAAATCATTCTCTATTATTAAAAAATTGTTGGGAGTGTATAGATTTTTAGATTCACATATATTATTTGGAAGCACAAACTTCTTTGATAGAACTCCCTAAAGGAATTATCACCAAAATTATTCCCTATAGATTTTTTTCTTCCAACAAAATTCACCAATAGGTCTTGATACTCGTCTATGTCTAATAAAAATTTCAAATTAATAATAAATTAAATTTCTAGGGTGGTTACTTTATGTTGATGTATATATAGCACAAACTTAATTATATTCTCCAATTTCATCACCTACATTCCCCTCTTTAAAAATACATAGTTAAAAAAGTGGGAATAAGGTGTACTTCTCCAGATCTATAGTCACAAAAATTAGGTCGGGCTTCTTTACCAACTAAACAATTCAATTATTTGAGGGTTAAAAATGCATGTATTGTTTCAAATATTCATTTTATTTAGTTTTCTAGATCTATGATACTTTCATTAGTAAATGGTTATCTTTATTTTCATATTTCTTCTAAGTTAAAATGAATTATTCTCTTGAGAAACTAAATAAATCTTATTATTTTTCTATTTATCATTCTTTTATACTACTAAAATTGATGTTACATCACAAACCAACCCATTGGATTAGGCTATATTAGTGGTTCTAATTACCATAGGTGACATTCCATGGAATGTAAAGGATGGTAATAAATTTTTAGGTTTTAAACATAAGATTATAAGGGGGTGGGGGTGATATAACATTTCACACACAAAAAACCTTCACATGATAAAATATAAATATATAAAAATAAGGTAATATATACAAAGATGAAAGAAAAAAATCCTAACAATAATGAATATATCAAATACCAAAATCATAGCAGTAACAGAACAATGTAAATAAGAGCACTCAAACTCTAAAGTAGTAAATTAATTTTCCACCAAGGGGGACCACTCTACACAAGGATGTGAACTAATCCAAATATCTATCTCCACAAAGTATTACTACGACATCCAGAATCTCCTCTAGATAAGTAAGAAACTTTATCTATCACTATATCACTAAAAACAAAATTTGTATGTGCACTAAAGTTAATATAAAAGGGGTGAGTAATCATACCTAGTAGTCAATCCCCAAGAAAAATTTTCCACATGCTATTAAGACAAGAAACTTGTTTTCTCATTTTATTATAAAGTATATAAGAATAATATAAAAACTAGATAATGAAATTTTCAAAATTTAAATAATGTATATAATCATGTTTTTTTAAAATAGAACAATCCAAAGTTAAGATTTACTTTCAAGAAGTAGAAACAGTTTGTCAAATCCAACTTGGAATAACCATCCAGTGTTTACACATAAACACATATTCAAGTATTAGACCTCCATATACTCACTAGTTCTAGGTTATCCTTTTACAAATCCATAACTTGGTGATAAAATTTAATGGTGGTATTTCCCAACATGATCCATCCCATGTTACCCAATTTATGGTTGTCCTTCCGACCATGACATGTGCCACATGCACATGATTACACACTAACCTATCTATTCCAATAACCTATTTTAAAAACCAATCATTATTTGAGAAACCAAACCCATTAAATTTAACAAAAACATTGTGAGAAACACCCAAAACCCAAATTTTAGGAACCAAACTATAAGATAAAATACTAGAGAGTTTCAACAATTTAAATTCATTCCAAAGTAGATTAGAAGTCATTTTGATATCTATGAGCCTTTTCATTACAATAAAAGTGGAAAAGGTAAAAACCACCTACCTTGGATATGTTTAACACAATGGATTTTCCACTAATATATTGATCTAGGTTTATTCCTCCATTACCTTGATATATTTCAAGAATATTTATTCAGGACATGTCCAATCCAACAGTTCGTAACATATAAGCCCCAATATAGGGTATTGTTAAAGAGAAAATATGAAGATTTAAGATAAAAGGTATGAATGTAGTCTTTACCATTGATTTAAAAAATCATCTACTTAAAAGATCATAAAAATTATAATATAGAGGTTTAATATCACCAAAAATAACCTATGGGAACTTTGGGGTTTTAGAGATTAAGGGAAGAGACAAATGATGAGGATTGTTCAGTTTTAAATTCTACTTATATACATTAAAATATCAATTTCATGGTTAGGAAGAATTGTTTGTAAAACAATGCACTACCTTTGAAAATAGATCCATCCTAAAAATTTAGAGTTTCATGGTTAGTCTAAAATGGTCGTCAAACTATGTGCTAACCATGCACCTACCCTGCATAGTTTCCTTGAAAATTTGCATGGTTTCTACTAACCGTTTTCAAACCATGAACCTTACCAAACCTCTCTAAAACACCTCAAAACCCCCTAAAACTTCCGAATATTGAACCCACTTATTCCATAACTTAAAATAAGGAATAAAGAATAAGAAAAAATGTAACAGGCCAAGATTTTGTGAATTATTATTTATGAATTAATTTAATCTAATTGATATTTTTCATTTCATGTAACGCTAAAAATAGTTATATATATATATATATATATATTAGAACACTAAGTAAAACATTACTTTCACATAGAACCAACTTGTATTGTGCTACACACAACAACGAATTCTCTTGTTCTATACACAACACTTAATTCGCTTGCGCTACATGAAACACCAACTTGGCATGCGCTATACTAACACCAACTTGGCATACGTTACATGCAATATAGAGTTTCTACAAAACATCATGTTTTTGTACTAATTATTTAAATGAGTTAGTTATAATATAACCGTTAAGTATTAGTAATATAAATAGTAATAATTATTTTTAAAATATTTTTTTACTGGTTTTATATAAATAAAACATATTGATAATGAAAAATATAATTTTTTAAATTCTTTATATAGTTTAAAATACTATTTTCTCGAATGAACTGTTTTTTATATCCTTTTGTAAAGAAAAAAAATAATTTAAAACACATCTAGAAATTTAATTTGATAAATAAACTTCATTTTTGATTTAAAATTCTGATATTATATTGGGGTGAATATTTGGGATTTTTATAAGAAACTTCATTTTATGATGAGTAGTAAAAAATACTGCATTTTAGGTAATAAATTCCTTTTTGTTTAAATAATTTTTAATGTTAAATTATACTTTAACTTTGTTTTAAGGTCACATTAGATCAATTATACATATATTAATAAAATTTATATCATTATAATAAATTTAAAATTGGGATTTAATATAAAAATATAACAAACCTTTGAATGTTTTTCTACTTTGAAGACCTGTTATTTCATCCCATCTGCAGGATTAACATTAACATTAATTTTTCTAATTCTTTAGATTGAATTTTGAAAAATGCACATACACCTTTGTAATCATTATAATATTTATAGTCAAATTAGATCATGTTAATGTTTTACCAAAAGGATTAGTAAAAGCAATTTAAATTAATCACAACGATTATGGTCAAATTAAGTTAGTTAGGGACTAAACCTTAATCTTAGGGGACAAAATGACCTAGACACTTGTCCAATAATTATTATATAGAAATATGTCGGCCATGTAACTTAAATTATTTATTTTTGTTATTTTTATGACTTTTTAGGTAAGGACATGTGTACACCTAACTTGTTTCCAAAAAATCCAAGTGAGTCTTTTTCCTTCCCTATAAAATTCCACCACCTCTCCATATTATTATCAACTCTAAAACCTCTTAGGTTTGGTCAAGATATTAAAAATAATATTCTAAACATCCATACATTCCTCTTATAATCCTCTCCTTGGGTAAAAATAAATCCAAGGAATCCTTTTGGCACAAAACAAAATGAGTTACCCAATTAAGAGGCAACTCTTCTCTCAATCCCCTTTCTATTATTTCCTTTCTCCACCCTTGTACTCTATTTATTCCATTATTATATAAAAAACCAGTAAATTCAATATACTAGGAAGTTTTCATGATATGGGTTATACCTAAACTTACACACACATCAATCTAATGGTTAACGAACATACTTTTTATGTATAAGATGAACTACCACATCACTAAACAACAATTGTTCATTTTTCCTTTACTGCCTCTGATGGTGGTAATTATGATAGAAATTATATTTATATTTTTCATATATTATATTTATTATGTATTTAATATTATGTAAAACTTTTAAAACACTTATCTTCTTACCTTCCATTTGATGTAATTATGATAATTTCGTTTGAGGAAGTGTGGACTACCACCCCCTCAAAGCGACATGATTCGTTCACACACTATATGGAATCCATTAAGGATACATTTAGTGAACTTATATTATATATATGATATAATAATTATATTAGAATAATTATATATATACATATATATACATATATTTCATGTACTTTGTTTCATTAAACACCATAATAAAAAATGGAAACAACATTCATGCGCACATACAACTTACCCTCTCCATGAATGGTGTATTTCATTTCATACTTCTATATTATAAATATTATTATAATAAAAATATATGAGTATAAATGACATTTATTTCATGGTTTAAATTATTTAAATCATGATATAATCATAATGAAAAAAGATATAACAAATAAAGACCCAAGAGAAATAAAATCGAATATTACCCGAAGCATAACCTTAACATGAAATTGCTATAATGTGGGTAATATAAAGTCATAATAAATCCATATATGGTATTATATATAAGAATATGGTTCTGTAAAATATTTATAATAAATTTATATTTACTATGAAGTATTTTGGAGTGAGTACAACGAGAGTAAAGACATAAGGTAAGGGTATTTCATCTCACTTTTTATTTCCATGAGATACATGCTTTATTCACCACCCATTCCTTTTGTGTGGTGTGTATACTACCAACGGATGTATTATATAATTATTATACTTAAATTTATTTGTATTTTAATATCCATTTTATTATATTTCTTTCATGGGTACTATGTTTTAAAAGTTACCAAATCTGTAAAATGATTTTGTCTCAATTTACCTTATTTGAGACACATGCCATGTTATGAACCTATATTTTCCCATGAGGTGTATATACTACCTTTGAAATGTTATATCACAAATAAATTTCTTTTCATGATATTTTTAGTTTCATTTATTTTCATTTTATTAAATGGGGTGTATGGTTCAAGGTTACCAAGTGGTAAGAGTTTATTGAAATAATCTCATCACTTTTTGAGATTTTTTATAATTATGTTTATTTTGATGAAATATTATGATCCATATCTCAATAACACTCATGAAATTTATTATCCTCTAGTTATTCATGATATATTCATATATTGGTAATAATTTTCCACTCTTTAGTACATATGATAGTTACGATTTTTTATGTAAGTCCAAAATTACCTCTCTCTTAGTCGAAAATATGAGTTCCTTCAAAACCATGTTTTCTAAAAATGGTTTCCAAGAATATTATAATACTATTATATAATATTTAAAAGAAAATTTTACCCTTTTTTATTAAGTAGATATATAAAAAAAGTGTTAAAAAATGATTGTTTGAGATAAATTCACAAAAAATATTAATTAAACTTGGAAAATAATAATAAAAATAATGTTGTTTGATTATAAAAAAATGGATTAAAATCATTTTGAGATAATAGGATCATAAAAGTTTCATAATTTACAATTAGCTTATAATTTATTAATTTTAAAAAATAAATAGAATATATATAAATAATTATATCAGATTCTACTAAATGATAAATAAATAAAGATGCATCTAATATATATAAACATATATTTAGTATATATATATATATGCATACATATTTAAACAAGTCTACATATTTATTGTTAAAAAAGTTGAAATGATAATAATAAAATGAAAAAAATGGAAAAGGATAAACTAATAAAAATATAGAATAAAATGAAAAATAAAATAAAAATAAAAAAGAAGACTCATTAATTCTCTTCCCAAGTTGTGGCTCCACCTCCAAAATCATTGGTGTTGTCTTCCTCATCACGATCCCTACAGGTCACTATAAATCAATCGCACATGCGATCACAATCCTCAATATACCGATCAACTATCGTCGACCTCAAATCTCACCACTGCCTTATCCAAATTCACCATTGTACTCCAAAAATTCTTCTTTATACAAGACAATCAGTAAACAACACCATAATCACTTTTCATTATCCTCCTAATGTGTTTCCCCTCCTCATTACCACTCAATTCTTCCACTATATATCATCCTCAACCATAATCCTCACCCAAGCCTATGAAAAATTCCAATCTCATCATCTTCTCTACACTTCCTTTGAACCATGACAGAAAAATACATGGACTAGTGGCCCTAGTTTCCTCAATAATCCTCTTAAAATATCAACCACCTATATATATGGTTAAACCAACCGGTAAATCCCTCACTAGAAAACCCACACCAAGTTGAAGCTATATCACTTTATCCTCTTTTTCACACATTCTAACAAACCTATTCAGAAGGCTACACCCTCACTCAGTGGGAAGAAGAACCCATAATTTCCCTCTCCTTATTCCTTCAATTTACAGTAGGTATGGGGAATACTTTTATTTTATATATATACCAATATATATATATATATATAATATTTTTATATTTCAATCAAAAACACAGATATGCATATGATATTTTCAATTTATTGAAGTTTGATTATATTGGTATTAAATTTATGTAACATTTTATTTCTTTAAATCATGAAAGTGTGTTTTCAATTTAACATGTAAGGGAAATTTTTATTTTAAAACTATAATTTCAAAATCCTCATTTTAAATATATATATATATATATGCATGTCATTGAATATTTATCATCCAAATATAAGGAAGTAATTATGGGAATATAACTCATGTGATATAAGTATTTTTTAATTTTTTTAAGAAATTTAGGTGTGCATGTAATACTTTATTTTCAAATTATTCTATGTATATATATATATATATATATATTTGTATACTAATTCTAAAGTTCGAGTTTTTACAAGTATTTTATCTTCTTCAAATATTATAATTAGGAATTAAAGTTATTTAAATTGATGTCAAGGGTTTCTTTAATTATATATATCTATTCCTTGTTGTCACAACATGTTTCAAAATGAATATATAATTCATTTCAATGCATGAAATCATCCAATTTAATATTTTTAAATTAATCAATGAAGAATTGTTTCTTTTGAGAATATTAATTTTATATTTCTTATATGTGTTATATAGTTTTTATTTTAAAGTTATAAGTTAAGGGTACATTTAATTTTACTTATAATTGTTCATGAGTGTAAAATTATATATATTCATATACTGTTAATGGGATTATTTTAGGAAAATAGTAATTTTAAAATTACTATTATGCACATGATAATTTTAAATTCTTATATTTTATGATCTCAGGATAATTCTAAGTAATCAAAATTAAATGTCTACTATTTCATGTGAATTTCAATTAACAATAGATATCATATTATGTGAATTTTTTACATATTATTTAATGTTTCAAAACATAAAAATGTGATTTAATAATATGGGTATTTTTTTATACAGATTAGTTTTAAAAGATAACGTTTTAATGAAAATTAATTTATCTAAAATTTTAATATCATGTATGTTAATTGTTTTCTTAATAGACTATAGAAAATGGCATGAGATTTGGTAGTTCCAAATCTAACAAGTGATTTACCTAAGAATATATATATCTATATCTATATATATATTTATTTATTTATAAATGTGCATGTGTATTCAAAGCATTGTAATTTTTTTAAATAAAAAACCCCAGTGGAAAATGTATATATGAAAAGAAAGCTAAAAATGTTTTTTTATAAAAAAATATCACTTGGACATTGTAAAAAAGAAGGGTTTGAGGAGTGAACTCATTCCTAAACAAGTGCATAAGCCCAAAACATACTTCAATGTTCAAGTGACCATATAGTTTTTTTAATGTAATGATTCGTATTTTCCGAAAAACCACTAGTTTATTTTAAAGTGTTTTCAAAGCGTAAGTATTTTCAAAAGAAATTTATTTTTTTCAAATGCATAACTATTTTTACTAGCATTAAAGAATTTAAAAAAGTGTATGTATTTTCAAATAATATATTTATATGTTTTCAAAGGTATAAGTATTTTCAAAGGAATTTTCAAAATTATATTTTCAAATGATTTTCAAAAGAGTTTTCAAAAATCTATTATATTTGGAAAAGTGTTTTCAAAATTATGTTTTTAAATTATAATTATTTTAAAAAGGATTTATAATGTTTTTTTAAGAATATATTTTTTAAAAGTATTTATCAAAGGTATTTTCAAATGATACTTTTAAAAGTATTTATCAAAGTTATTTTCTAAAGTTATTTTAAAAGGTGTTTTAAAAAGTATTTTTGAAAAGGTATAAGTATTTTGAAAAAGGGTTTTTGTTGACATTTCAAAAAATTATTTGTAAGAACCCTGTTTTTGTTATAAAAGACTTTGGAACATTCTTGATGTTATTCCAGAGCAGCGCCTTCAGACGGCGTGCGAATCCGAGCCCCAGTGTGGCTGGAATAAAATTTTCAGTATGATCACACTGGGAATGCCAAATAAATGGGATAAATCCTAAACGGTAATTTGGATCCTAAATATGAGAGTACGGATGGGTCTGAAATGTGGTGTTTACCCCAGGAACGACATAAAATATGTCGGTGCGGGACGTTGGGACCCCTCACCCGTTAAGAGAACATTAAATGGATAAATAAATAAATAATTTATTCATTTAACGGTTAAACGAAGGTATATCTTAAACGGTAGCTCGAATGGAGAAATTGGGGGCACCGTTGAGTCTGGAGCGTGCTGTTTACCCTAGGAAGGGTGTAAGTTTCACGGGCGCGAGCCTTCTGTGGAAATGCCACCAGAGGCATTTTTGTAATTTAGAGGACTTGGTCATTAAATTTTATAAATTATGAATGAGGCCTCAGATTAAAATTTTGAGGCCTCCGTTGTGCTCAGGAGGTGGTGTTTACCCTAGGGGAGGCTTAACCTCGACCTCGTAGAGAGTTTCGAATGCAGGATTATTTGGGAGTTTTAATTAATTAAACTTTTTAATTAATTTTCTTTATTTAAACATAACCCACCCTCCCATCTCCTTCATTTTTCACCCTTGGAGAAACCCTCTCACCCTCTACCTCCTCTCCTCTTCTATCCCCCACCACCTCCCTCCTCCGATCAAGGCGATATTGAGCGGCAGGTGCGGTAGCGGCACGTGCGACGAAGCTCCAGGCTACGCCCAAAGAGGTAAGAGATTTCGTTGTTGCGTTTTAATTTCCTAACCCTTATTTCAAGTTAAATTATAGTGTTGAAATGCTATTTGATCTTGGAGAAAATCCCATATTTTCATAGTATATTTTCTGAGCTCTCCGACTCACGATTCAGATTTAAACTTGGAGTTAGGAGGCATCCGCAGCTACGAGTCGATGTTCGTGGTGTTTTTGGTGTTCTTCGGTGGGTTTTAGGCCAGCCTGGCGGCTTCGCGTGACGGCCTGACACTCCAAGGTGGCGGCGGATCGCGGTTGAGGGCGGTGTTCTGAAGCGGCAGCGGTGGTGGGGCTCTCTAGCGGCGGTTGGCGCGAGCTGCAGGCGGACAGGCAGCGCGGCGGTCTTCAGCGGAGGCGGCTGGGGCTCGCGGATGGCGAGGGCTAGCGGTCCGCGGTGAGGCGCCACAATGCTACGGGAGGAGGAGGCAGCGTCTATCGGCTGTCGCGGTCTAAGGGAGACCGAGGCTTGGCATCGGTCATGCGGGGGAAGCCAGGACCCGTGCTACGCGGGTCCTGCGGGCGTGTCAACGAAGACCGACCAAATGGATGGTCTGTTGGGAGACAAGGACCCACGCGCTGCGGGTCCTATTGGGAGATGAAGACCGGCCGAATGGCCAGTTTGTTTGGATAAAACCGGACCCGCTTGGGTCTGGTGATGTTGGGCGGGCCGCAGTGAACTGGACCGGACCCGTGGCTGGTCCGTGGGCCGGTGGTCCGGACTGGGGCAGCCGGGGTGGACCGGCCTGGTTGGGTCCCTTGCATTCAATGGGCCGAAATTCTTAAACGGCACGTCCGTTTGACGCGCCGTCTGCGGTTGCAGGACCGTGTTATCAAGAAGGAAGTTTTGAAGTATGTTTCAGGATTTTTGGGTTCTGCACCTGAAGACGGGTGCCCCAAAATGTTTTACTTTAATAATATTAAATTATTATTAAAGTTGCGATGGACGTGGCTCGCGAGCCGGATGTCCGTTTGACGTGCTGTCAGAGGCGCGGTGGCCTGGAGTTGAGACGATCATTCCAAAGTTGGTTCAGAGCCTTTGTGGATTGGTTTCATTGCTCAGTGGCACAAAACACTAAATATGATTAATTAATTAATTAATTAATTAATTAATTAATTGTTGCGTCGGACCTAACTCATACTTGGGATGTCCGATTTGAGGCCGTTAGCAGCGTTGGGACCCTGGAGCCGAGGCGGAGTTTTCTAGGGTGGTTTCAGGCATTGAAACCGGAGTTGAGGCATGTGCCCCACAACCTGTCTTTTGAGTTGTGAGCCGCATTTCACAACTTTTTCATCAAATGTCTGTTTGGGGTGTGCGAGATTCGATTCTGAGTGGTTTTCCAAGGGCATTGTAATGACGCAATCCGCCCTTCTAATTCCGCATGGTGGTGCGGGCCCCAAGAGGGCCGTTTTGGGAGTTGGCGGTGATTTCAATCTTCTTCACTGGGTGTTCGATTCAGACAAGTGGATATGTAATCTTGTGTAATTTTTCGAGAGGATCGCAATGCTGCGATCCGTTCGTTGCGCTTCGGGACTGAAATGCAGTTCCCATGAAGCACAACTCGTGTGCGGTACGATGAAATGCATCTTTTTCTCCGGATATTCGTTGCGCTCAAGTGAGCAGTCAATTTGATGTATCTTTCTGAGGAGATCGCAATGGTGTGATGCACCCGACCGTTTTGAGGACTGATGCTCGGGATCACAGGACGCTGTTCGGGCGTAATGCGGTGTTGGAGACTTTTCTGTCGAATATCCGTTAGAGGCGAGTAAATAGTCTATCTCGCATGTTTTTCCGTGAGGATTACAACTGTATGATTATTTTGGATGTAAAAAATCTCTTTCTAGATCTCATTAAACATGGAAGCATGAAAGGTGTACCGTTTGTGGTTCTTCCTGTGGTGTTTGTAGGGAACTCTTAGTGTGTGATCGCATTCACTCCAGTGAGAGTGAAGTTAGTGTTTAAAGAGATGTGGCTGGCCATGCTAGGGCCGTGGAGGAAGAATGTTGGAGAATTTGTGTTTATGACATTTTTGCGTTGACTTTGGGTGTTGTATGCTCGATAGCCTTGGGTTAGCAATGTGGTATACTCTTGGAGTATACAGGAATTCTTGGAGGTACATGTTGTAGTTCTTACCTGGGAACATTTGCGCACATGGTTTAGAGGTGAGTTTGGGCCACATGTTGTGTGGGACCCATGTGTGTGCCGTGTTCTACTTTACATACCTTTGACCTCTCGCGATGTAGAGGGTCCTTCTGTTCTCGATGGTTTTGACCAGCAGGGTTGAGTGGGTTCCCCCTGGTTCTTTTCTCGATGGTTTGGATGGTAGAGTTGTTCGAGTTCAACTGTTTCTTCATCTATGAGGGGTTTTAGTATCACATACCTTTCACTGGACTGAGGCATCATTTACGACTACATACGTTCGTACAGTGTGGGTGTTTTCCCACTTTCTAGAGTGAGTTGTCTCGGTCCGCTTCGACAATGACTCAGCGGATTGGAGCATGATCGCCCTGAGAGGCCTGAGGAGATCCTCACATCCATTCGTGTACCCTGGTAGAGTTCTTAGGATATAGGGGTGACCAACACATTACGCTGGCCCCAATCCTCTACCCAGGAGGTTATTTCCAATAGGGTAAGGATCTCCCAGTGAGCCCTGGGTGCAGACTCCCTAGCTGTGTATCGAGATCATATTTTCCTTCCGCGATCTTTCGCTACGTCTTCCAGTTACCAGTGGTGTACCATCCAGCAGGGATGACCAGTGAGGTACCATCCAGTAGGGATGGCCAGTGGTGTACGATCCAACAGGGATGACCAGTGGGTTACCATCCAGTAGGGATGGCCAGAGTGGTTTCGGGTCTCCCTCCAGCAGATTACCCATTTTCACGGGGATGGGTAGTGGGCACCCATCGACTTTGAAAAGACCTCTCGACTGTGTGACAGGGATGAGGTGTGGATTGACGTTACCCCTAGAACTCTCAAGTGTGAGGGCCACTTTCCCCACCGAGACACGTCCTTGTGATGTGACCTAAAACCATGCGGGTGAGTCAGTGCCGCCCAAAGCGGATAGTGTCAAGGTGCGGTGATTTGAGCCCCTTGACTTGCAGTTTGGGGCAGACGTACAAATACTGGGCATCGATGGTGTTTACTTCTAGGACTGTTGGCTAATCACTTTGTTAGGCTGAGCTACTGGATGGAGATCCCCTTATGATCTTGTTCGGGTTTCTTGATAGAGCATATATATATGTATACCTTGTTCTAGTACCCCCTCCTTGGGTTTTGGATACTATCCTCCAGGAGAGGTGAAGATGCATAGGGTATGCCACATGCTTTATATTTCTATATTCTCGTGGTTGGATGAGTCTACTCTCTTGCCA
Organism: Viscum album; assembly: GCA_963277665.1. Lineage (NCBI taxonomy): Eukaryota > Viridiplantae > Streptophyta > Magnoliopsida > Santalales > Viscaceae > Viscum > Viscum album. The sequence goes on from OY728119.1 coordinate 1,304,354,391, forward strand.
AAGTTAGTGAAGAATCGACGGGAAGTTCATCTTCTCACCGTTTCTAGCTCCTTGTGATAGGACGAGTCTTATTCCTTTCTCGTATTGGGTTGATCTGATACTCTACTGTACTCTTCACATCACTCTCGGTTGTACTCCTTTACTTTTACCTGTTCGATCTACCACTCACCTCTTTAGTACCTCCTTTGTTTCTCCCTTGAGCCTTCAGGTCATCCTACTGAGTATTTTTATACTCACCCCTGCTTGGGCTTTTCCCACACATGGTGTGCCCTTGCAGATGACAGACCTGTTGGTCGTGACTTCAGTAGAGCTTAGAAGTTTGGGATCTTAGACCGCGTGCAGTGGTCGTAGTCAGGTTCCAGGTGTGGGACACTCCCAGTTGTTTACTTTTGTTTACCTGTTGCCGGGTTATGGCACTTTTCTCGTTGGGCACGTGTTTTTCCCCTTTTATTTTCAGTTTACCTTCAACACTTTCTTTGTACTGTTTAGGGGTCGATTCACTTTCTGGTTTAATTATATCATTCGATACATTACTTTTCTTTTAGTTTTTTATACTCTGCACTTCTGCATTGAGTGGGCTACGTGTGTATGTACAGGTACTCAGGAAAAGGCCTCCCCGAGTTGTTTATCCTTCGGTGCTTGTCGCTAGCCCCTGGCCTACGAAGGCGGGCTTGGGGTAGTTGTGGCTCGATCCTGGGTAGGTTTGGGTCGTGAAAAAGTGGTATAAAAGGTGGTTCGTTCCTTGGGATGTTGTTCAGATGCCCCTTAAAAGAAATTGGTTGGGATTTAGGGAAACAATGTCAATACATCTCGAGAGCGGATATCAGGCCAGGGAGTCTAGTGATAGTGAGACAGCTGAAATATCCATTCACCTAGACCTTGATAACCCGCTTGTCGACTCGGCATGCTGATACACATGTTACAGGGAAAATTGGTTTGTGCATTACATAGGATTGAGTCTTGACTGTCCTTCTTGAGTTAGATCCCCATTGTTTTTACTGTTATTTACATATATGCTCATCTGACCATGGAACTCCTTTATAACATTTAGGATGTTTTTGCGAAGACAACCAGCCAGGATACCAGCTTTGATTTGTGATAACGACCCTGTGAGCGACGAGGCCTCAGTCCAGGACCCATCATGCGAGTACCATTCTCCGGGTGGGCCAGTAGCAGCAACCCCACCTGGTGAGCATCAGACAGCTTTAGCAGAGTAGACTGAGTTTGAGCGCAGGTTGAGCGCACTCCGTGAGTTCCAGCGATAGAGACCGCTGAGGTTCAGTGGTGAGCCAGAACCTCAGGTAGCAGAGGTTTGGCTAGAGACAGTGGTTTTCCTCTTCAGGCTTGTGAAAACACCAGCAGATCTTATGGTGGCTTTGGCCGCCAGCCTTTTTCCATGGAGCAGCTGGGCATTGTTGGAGTATGGTGACTTAGTTTCTTGATGAGTCGTCTCTTTCGTGGGGTGAATTTCAGCTATTTTTTCATGAGGAGTTTTACCCCTCCTGCTTACGCTCTGTTCGGATCCAGGAGCTCCTGTAGTTTCGGAAGGGAGGGATGATGGTGACTGAGTATGCGACTAGGTTCGTGGACCGGGCATGATTTTACCCGGAGTTGGTCCATGATGGAAACTTTCAAGCGCGGAAGTTCTAACATGGTCTCTACAGAGAGATTTGTGCTATCATAGTACCCTTGTGCATTTCCACTTATGTCGGGGTGCTAGAGAAGGCGCTGGTGATAGAGAGCTTCCTATCATGCTCTATAGTTGGTGGTGGAAGCAGACACAATGGAGCCGAGATGTTTTCCGCTGCTAGCGGGTGTCGGCAGACAGAACCTCGATGCAGGCGGCCTTCCACCCACCGATTTCGAAGACGCGGTCGTGCACCACACTGGCAGCAAAGTGTAGGGCCTCAGCTGAGAAGACCCTTATCTGAGTGGACTCTAGGCATGGTTTTACACCACAGTGGCACCGTAGGGCACCAGGGAAGCACGAACAATGCCTGTGCTCTGTTTGTGATGGGTGAGGTCACCTAGAGTGAGATTGCCCGACCAGACTTGCTGAGAATATCAGGCAGGCAGCAGGTGCACCACCACGGGAGAGGCAACGCCGTGATCGGAGTGGTACCCAGAGAGGTGGTGCTTGCAGAGGAGTGTGAGGAGCTGGAAGTGGAGGAATACCTTATGAGGTCTTCCCATCACCACCAGGTGGTCCACGTCAGGCTTCGGGAGCTGACATTTGGGACCACGGGAAGCCAAGAGCTTTGGATGTCTACAATCGTACAGAGCATGAGGAGACAAGTGGTACACTCTACAACTCTTCTACTTTTTGCAGTATAATTGTTAGACTCTCTGTGTGAAATTATTTTCTCCCTGGTCCTTGCTTGAGTTGTTACCGGGGCGACACGGGGCATTGGTGTAACCCTATGTTAGTGGAATAGAAGATGTGGAACCTTTTGTTTAGTCAATGGTGTCGAGTCCTTCGCTCTCCGAGCATGTAATAGAGTCTGGGTCGTGGGACATCGACTGTGAAATCTTTCTTGACCATATATCCTTGGGTTTTTCACCATATGGATATTCTGAAGGATGGAATCACTGGGTTTTGTCTCAGGTCCAAGTGGGTATTCCAGTCATGGTGTGCAACGTAGGGGTTCGATCAGGGAGGTGAGCTACCCCCGAGAGCCTTCGGGCTGTTTAAGAACATGCGAAGGGATGGAGAGGTTACCTACCGCCTTTCCCTAAACCCAAAGGATGGTTTGGGTGCATAGCGTCTCCCACGTGACTCACCTGAGAAGAAGTGTGCATGATCCTATGCACATCATCGTCAAGGGCATACCTCGCGTGAACAGATCAAATCCTTTGGTCTGGGTGTGGTGACGCGGGACTGTGCAAGAGTTCTTCTGGGTACGGGAGAGCCCGGTGTGGCTTTGTACCCTGAGTTATTCCCTAGTTTTGATTTTCGGGGACAAAAAGCTCGAAGGAGGGAATGATGTAAGAACCCGGTTTTTGTTATAAAAGACTTTGGAATATTCTTGATGTTATTTCAGAGCAGCACCTTCAGACGGCGTGTGAATCCGAGCCCCGGTGTGGCCGAAATTAAATTTTCAGTGTGTTCACACTAGGAACACCAAATAAAGGAGATAAATCCTAAACAATAATTCGGATCCTAAATCTGAGAGTACGGATGGGTCCTAAATTGGGTGTTTACCTCAAGAACGACATAAAACATGTCGGCGCAGGACGTTGGGAGCCCTCGCCCATTAACAGAACATTAAACGGATAAATAAATAATTAATTTATACGTTTAATGGTTAAACGCGGGTATCTATTAAACGGTATCTCGGATGTAGAAACTGAGGGCACTGTTGCGTCGGAAGCGTTCCATTTACCCTAGGAGGGGTGTAAGTTTCGTGGGTGCGGGCCTTCTGTGGAAAATGCCACCAGGGGAATTTTCGGAATTTAGCGGCCTTTGTCGTTAAATTTTGTAACTTTTGAACGTGTCCTCGGATTAAAATTTCCAGACTGCTGTTGTTATCAGGAGGTGGTGTTTACCCTAGGAAAGTATTAAACTTGACCCCATCGAGAGTTTCGAATGCGGGTTAATTTGGGAGTTTTAATTAATTAAACTTTTTAATTAATTTTCTTTATTTAAACATAACCCAACCTCCACTCTCTTTCATTTTTCACCCCTTAGCAAAACCCTCTAACCCTCAACCTCCTCTCCTATTCCATCCCCCTCCACCTCCCTCCTCCGATCAAGGTGGCATTGAGCAGCGGGTGCGGTAGCGGCACGTGCGGCGAAGCTCCGGGCTACGCCCAAAGAGGTAGAAGATTTCATTATTGAGTTTTAATTTCCGAACCCTTGTTTCAAGTTGAATTATAACATCGAAATGCTGTTTGATCTTTGAGGAAAGCCCATATTTGCATAGTATATTTTTTTGAGCTCTCTGGCGCATGTTTTGGATTTAAAATTGGAGTTTCGAGGCGTCCGCAGCTGCGAGTCGAACTCTGGGGTGTTTTTGGTGTTCTCTGGCGGGTTTTAGGTCGGCCCGGCGGCTTCACGCGGTGGCCCGACGCTCCACGGTGGTGGCGGATCGTGATCGAGGGAGGAGGTCCGAAGCGGCAGCGGCGGCGGGGCTCTCCAGCGGTGGTCGGAATGAACTGCAGGCGGCGAGGTGGCCAGGCGGCGTAGCGGTCTTCCGCGGAGGCGGTCGGGGCTCGCGGACAGCGAGGGTGAGCTGCCCGCGGAGAGGCGCAACAATGCTGCAGGAGGTGGAGGCGGCGTCTGCCAGCCGTCGCGGTCGAAGGGAGCTGGAGGCTTTCCCTCGGGCGTGCGGGGGAAGCTAGGACCCGCACTGCACAGGGCCTGTGGGTGCGTCAACGAATACCTGCCAAACAGCCGGTCTGTTGGGAGACAAGGACCCGCGCGCTGCGGGTCCTGTTGGGAGACAAAGACCGACCGAATGGATGATCCATATAGAGAAAACCGGACCTTCTCGAGGCATGTGCTTATGGGAAGGCCACAAAAAGTGGGTCGCAACGAACTGGACTGGACCCTCGGCTGGGCCATTGGCCGGTGGTCCGGACTGGGCCGACCAGGGTGGACCGGCCCGGTTGGGCCCCTTGCATTCAAGGGGCCGAAATTCCTAAACGGCGTGTCCGTTTGATGCGCCATTTGTGGCTTCAGGTATGTGTTAACAAGGCGAACGTTTTGAAGTATGTTTCGGGGTTTTTGGTTTCTGCACCTGAAGACAGGTGCCCCGAAACGTTTTACTTTAATAATATTAAATTATTATTAAAGTTGTGACAGACGTGGCTCGCGATCCGGACATCCGTTTGACGTGCCGTTAGAGGCACGGTGGCCTGGAGTTGAGACGGTCCTTCCAAGGTCGGTTCGGAGCCTTTGTGGGTTGGTTTCATTGCTTGGTGGCGCGAAACACTAAATATGATTAATTAATTAATTAATTAATTAATTAATTGTTGCGTCGGACCTAACTTCTGCTTGGGATGTCCGATTTGAGCGTCGTTAGCAGTGTTGGGACCCTGGTGCTGAGGCGGAGTTTTCCAGGGTGGTTTCAGTTGTTGAAACTGAAGTTGAGGTGTGGGCCCAACGACCTGTCTTTTGAGCTGTGAGCCGTATTTCACAATGTTTTCATCGGACGTCCATTCGGGGCGTGCGAGTAGTCGATTTTGAGTGTTTTTCTAAGGGCATTACAATGGCGCAATCCACCTGCTTTAATTTCACACGGTGGTGCGGGCCCCATGAGGGTCGTTTTGGGAGTTGACGGTGATTTCCATCTTCTTAATGGGGTGTCCGATTTGGAAAAGTGGGTAGTCAATCTTGTGTACTTTTTTGAGAGGATTACAATGGTGTGATCCGTTCATTGCACTTTGGGACCGAAATGTGGGTCCCACGAAGCACCGCATGTGTGTGGTACGATGAAATGTATCTTTTTCTACGGATATCTGTTTCACTCAAGTGAGTAGTCAATTTGATGTGTCTTTCCAAGGAGATCTCAATGGTGTGATGCGCCTGACTGTTTTCGGGGCCGAGGCTCGAGACCATGGGACATTGTTTGGGCATAAAGTGGTGTTGGCGACTTTTCCGTCGGATATCCATTGGAGGAGAGTAAATAGTCTATCTCTCATGTTTTTCCATGAGGATTAAAACAGTATGATCCATTTGGCTGTGCATAATCTCTTTCAAGATCTCATTAAATGTGGAAGCATGAAAGGTGTATCAGTGGTGGTTCTTCCTACGGTGTTTGTAGGGAACCCTTGGCGTGTGATCGTGTTCACTCCTATGAGAGTGAAGTTAGTGTTTAAAGAGATGTGGTTGGCCATTCTAGGGCTGTGGAGGAAGCAGGTTGGTGAATTTTTGTTTACACCTTTTTGCGTTGACTTTGGGTGTTGTATGCTCGATATCCTTGGGCTAGCAATGTAGTATAATCTGGGAGTATACAAGAATGCTTGGAGGTACATATTTTAGTTCATACATGGGAACCTTTGTGCACATGGTTTGGAGGTGAGTTTGGGCCACATGGCATGTGGGCCCCATGTGTGTGTTGTGTTCTACTTTATGTAACTTCGACCTCTCACGATGTAGAGGGTCATTCTGTTCTCGATGGTTTCGACTAGTAGGGTTGAGTGGGTTCCCCCTGGTTCTATTCTCGATGGTTTGGTCAGCAGAGTTGTTCGAGTTCCCATGTTTCTTCAGCTATGTGGGGTTTCAGTATCACGTCCCTTTCACCGGACTGTGGCATCGTTTACGATTACATGTGTTTGTACAGTGTGGATGTTTTCCCACTTTCTGGAGTGAGTTTTCCCAGTTGTCTTCGACAGTGACTCATCAGATTGGAGTATGATCACCCTGAGAGGCCCGGGGAGATCCTCACGACCCTTCGTGTACCCTGGTAGAGTTCCTTGGGTATAGGGGTGACCAACACATTATGTGGGCCCTAATACTCTATCTAGGAGGTTGTTTCTAGTAGGGTAAGGAGCCCCCAGTGAGCCCTGGGCGTAGACTCCCTAGCGGTGTATCGAGATCACATCTTCCTTCTGTGATCTTTCGCTACGTGTTCCGGTTACCAGTGGTGTACCATCCAGCAGGGATGGCCAGTGAGGTACCATCCAACAGGGATGGCCTATGGTGTACCATCCAGCAGGGATGTCCAGTGGGGTACCATCCCACAGGGATGGCCAGAGTGGTTCCGGGTCTCCCTCCAGCGGATTACCCTTTTCACGGGACTGGGCAGTGGGAACCCGTCAACTTTGAGATGACCTATTGACTGTGTGACAGTGATGAGGTGTGGCTTGATGTTTCCCCCAGAACTCTGAAGTACGAGGGGCACTTTCCCCACCGAGACACGTCCTTGTGACGTGACCTAAAACAGTGTGGGTGAGTCAGTGCCACCCAAAGAGGATAGTGTCAAGGTGCGATGATTTGATCCCCTTGACTTGCAGTTTGGGGCAGACATACGGATATTGGGCATCAATGGTGTTTACTTCTGGGAATGTTGGCTACTCACTTTCTTGGGCTGAGCTACGGGACTAAGATCCCCTTACGATCTTGTTCGGGTTTATTGACAGAGCATATATATATGTATACCTTGTTCCGGTACCCACTCCTTGGGTTTTGACTACTCTCCCTCCAGGAGAGGCGAAGACGTGCGAGGTTTGCCACATGATTTCTATGTCTAGCTTATCGTGTTTAGATGAGTCTACTCTCCTACGAAAGGTAGTGAGGACTCAATGGTAAGTTCATATTCCCAGAGTTTATAGCTTCTTGTGATAAGATGAGTCTTATTCCTTTCTCTTGTTGGGTTGAGCTGATACTCTACAGTACTCTTTACTGCACTCTCAGTTGTACTCCTTTACTTTTCTGTGTTTGATCTACTGATCACCTCTTCAGTACCTCATTTATTGCTCCCTCGAGCCTTCGGGGTATCCTTCTGAGTATTTTTATACTCACCCATGCTTGGGCTTTGCCCGAACTTGGTGTGACCTTGCAGATGACAAACATGTTGGTTGTGACTTCAGCGGAGCTTAGGAGTTTGGGATCTTGGACCGCGTGCGGTGGTCGTAGTTGGGTTCCAGGTGTGGGAATCTCCCAGTTGTTTACTTTTGTTTACCTGTTTCCGGGTTGTGGCACTTTTCTGGTTGAGCGTGTGTTTTCCCCTTTTCTTTTCAGTTTACTATCAGCACTTGCTTTGTACTGTTTAGGGGTCGATGCACTTTGTGGTTTAATTATAGAAGTTGGTACTTTACTTTACTTTTATTTTTTTACTCTCCACTTCTGCATTGAGTGGGCTGCGTGTGTGTGTACAGGTACTCAGGAAAAGGCCTCCCTGATTTGTTTAGCCTTTGACGCTTGTCTCCAGCCCTTGGCCTATGGAGGCGGGCTTGGGGTAGTTGCGGCTTGAGCCCGGGAAGGGTCGAGTCGTGACATTATTACTACGAAATTTTTCCCACCCTATGTTTTTATAAAATTTTTGAGGTTTATATAGATCTTTCATGGATTTTAGCTTGATAAGGAGCTAGCAAAAACAAAGTTTCATCGCTGCCTTTTTTTTACTATTTTAAATTCTTTGAAATGTAAAATTGGTCATTTTTCTCCAAATACTAAACCGGAAAAGATCATCAGTTGTAAATGTCTGTATATTATTTAATTACTTTTAAATAAAATAAATATACATTAATTTTTTACCAGAGCTAATATAGTTTGTCTGGGGATCCATAGTTGATATCATAGAAAAAAATTAGATAACTTTGGAGATTATAATATTTTGTTAAAAAAGTTTAGTTTCTATGTATACCTTCTTAGAAAAACCTCTATTTTCTAACCATTCAGATGGAGAAAAAAATCTAAGTGTTCGAAACCAACTTTTGAACTCATAGGAAGTTCGATAACCTTTTAGAGTATATAATTATAATAATTCTAGTTCTCTAAATTATGAAATTGGAATTTCAAGATTTTTTCTTAAGTACAAAAAAATAATTTCAAGGAAGAAATTCTGTTTAAGGGGGTAAAATGTAACAACCCATAAATTTAAGCTTTTAAAATGGGTTTATTTAATAATTTATTTAATAATTAAAACAAAATTAATTATAATTTAACATGAACGTAAATTTATTACTTAATAAAGTTTTATTTTGTTACAAAATTTATGTTGAATAAATAATTCAATTTTAGAAATAATATTAATGGTGAAGATGAATTTATCAAATTAAAGTCAAAAAATATTATCAAGTTACATGAAATAAATAATTATTACAATATTATAAACACACACACACACACATATATATATAGAAGATTTATATATGTTTAAAATTACATAATAATAGTAGGTTGAGAAATTAAACTAAAATAAATATATGAAATATGATAGAGATACATAAAATTTTGTTCTTTTAGATTAAATTAATTGCACCAACTTAAGATAAATAACGATTTAATAATTAAATTGGGAAATGAATATTTATGTAGATATACAAAACAAGTGTAAAAAAATGATGGTTTGAGATAAGTTCACAAAATATTATTAATCAAACTTGGATTATAATAATAATAATAATAATAATGATTCCAGATTATAAAAAAAATGGATTACAATAATTTCACTACCACAAAACTGGGTTTCTGCAGCGCCAACCTTTAACAGTGCTAAAAAAAGCACTGATAAATAGGGTGCCTTTATGAGATCTAAAAAAAGTGCTGATAAAGGGCACTTTTAATAGTTCTAAAAAACAATGTTAAAAGTGACCCTTTATCAGCCCTTTTTAGCGCTGATAAAGGGCCCACCTTTATCTGCACTTTTTTTAGTAGTGTTGATAGGGGGGGCTATATCAGTGATTTTTCTAAGCGTTGATAAAGTGTATATTTCAAAAAACAAATCATAAAAAATAATATATTGATATATAAGTATATTTATATTGAAACACTAAGTAAAACATTCCTTTCACATGGAACTGACTTGGATTGTACTACACACAACAACGGCTTCGCTTGTGCTACACACAACACTTACTTGACTTACGCTACATGAAACACCAACTTGGCATGCTCTATACTAACACCGACTTGGCATACGTTACATGAAATATAGAGTTTCTACAAAACATCATTTTATTGTAATAATTATTTAAATGAGTTAGTTAAAACATAACCGTTAAGTATTAGTAATATGAATAGTAATAATTATTTTCCAAATATTTTTTTAATGGTTTTATATAAATAAAACATATTGATAATGAAAAATATAATTTTTTAAAGTCTTTATATGGTTTGAAATACTATTTTCTCGAATGAACTATTTTTATATCCTTTTTTAAAGAAAAAAAATTAATTTAAAACACATCTATAAATTTAATTTGATAAATAAACTTCATGTTTGATTTAAAATTCTGATATTATATTAGGGTGAATATTTGGGATTTTTATAAGAAACTTCATTTATGGGTATTTTTAAAGGTACTTCATATAATATAGTCTTTATGGAAGGGATCATACATAGAGTGGTTAATGATGAGGATAATTTTATTATGACAAAAATCCCATTGGATTGTGAGATTAATGATGCAGTCTTTGGGATGAATACTAGAAGTGCTCTGGGTCCAGATGGTTTCACAAATGTTTTCATTCAAACCATCTAGGATATTATTCAACATGGTATTTTTAAGCTATTAAATCATTATTTATAATCCGGGTCTCTCAAAAATTGTGTTAATTATTAATTTATATATCTAATTCTAAACACGGATAATGAAAATGATATAGGATCCTTTAGGACAGTGGCTCTTGTGAACACCATCCATAAAATAATTGAAAAAAATATTGATTATAGGTTGGCCAAAATTTCGAATAAAATTATAAATTTAAATGAATTTTGTTTTATTAAAGTAAGTTACATAAAAAAGTTCTTGATCAAGGATTTTTAATGTTTTAATTTATTATGATGGTCTAGTAGGGGTTCCAACTTTTCTTTGAAGTTCGACATCAAAAAATAATTTGAAACTATAGATTGGGGATTCATTTTTTATTTCCAAATCAATTTTTGTTTTGATAATGGATTTATTCATTGGATTAAAATTATTATTTCCTCATCAAAAATATATATTTTTTATAAATGGATCTCATGAGGAATACTTCACATGTTCAAGAGGGGCTAGATAAGGCAACCTCCTTTCATCTATTATCTTTTCTGTTGTAAAGGATTATCTTAGTAGGGATTTTATTAATATGGTCAAGAATGGTAAGATGAAATTAATCAAGTATTCCATAGATTTAATTTCTCTCTCACACATGTTTTATATTGATGGTAGTATCATTTTACTAAAATGGATAAAAAATATCCTCAATATTAATTTTTTTGACACTATGAAAGAGTCTCAGTACATTAGGTTAGTTGGAGAAAAACTTTTACCTTTTTTAGAGAAAAAATTTTAACAAGAAGAAAAGTAGACATGATTAATCACCTGGTAATAAAATAGTGGGTTTTAACTTTTAATTACCATGGTGTTCCTTTTTTGGGGTAAGACTAAGATCCCTCCATTTCAGTCATATTTTGGGATAGGATCAAAATCTCTTATATTCTTGGAAAGGTAAATGATAAAAAACTATTTTATTGAATATTTTATTGATAATAAATGATATAATTTCCTCTCATTGTGTTAAATATGTTTAATTTGAAATTATTTGGGATTAGATCATTCATTTGAATATTTAATGAAAATTCCAGTTTTACCCTTTATAATTCACTGTAGTATTTCGAAGATAAATATTATTATATTTATTATTTGAATTTTAAATTTTATAACAGTGTTTATAAATTAATTATATAAAACTTTTATTCAGTACACTAAAGCTAAATAGTGCATTTGGTTGTTGAAAATGGGCCATGAAGTCAAAGTTGGGCTGGACTCGACAGAATGGAGAGGCTTCTGTATTTCGGCCATAACGCCTTCATCTGAGCCTGTATTAAGCCCATATTGTTAGAGGAGATATAGGACCCATATACGCACATATTATCCTTCTGGAAGGCCGGCCAAATAACGATTTTTTGTGGTCAAATGGGCGGTTGAAGTTGGAATAAAATATTTGGCCGAATTTCCACATTCAAACATGAAACCACTTGTAACCTCTCCTCCCCTCCCCTCTATAAATTGGATTTTTTCTCATTTGGATGGGTTGGGGGACGTGTATTGGGAAGTTTAGGGCATAAGAGAAGTGGATCCACTCCAATTATCCAACCATTTCAATAAGGGCAGCTCTTGAAGCAAGGATCCCTTCGACGAAGCCTTCTTCTTCTCCTTCATGTTGTAATGATTTTGTTTGTGTAATAATCTTCTTTGTTCTTATTTTATTTCTTCTCTTTTATTCTGTTTTGTTTAAATTTATTCTTCTTTTAATCTTCCTATTTGGGCTGAAATTCTTGAGTAGAAGCGTTATTGGGTTATACCCATTATAAACCTTTGCACATGCAAAACACTTCTACGATGATTACGCCACCCATGGAAGAGTAGTAGTTTAGTAATCAATCTATCTTCTACCCTCTTAATTTAATTATTTTGAATAATTGATCTAATATAATTCACTTAATATGATTCATGAATTGTGTTTTTAAATTGTAAGAAACTAATCAAGCAATTGAACAATTAATACAAAAACACACGAGGTCGGGATTTTGTGTAAATTGTGAGAGTGCAATCTTAATCGGTAATACAAGACCACACATGATAAATTTGTAGAGTTAAAATATAATCCCAAAAAATAATTCATACTCATTTATAGAATGTATATGGTCTCTAATTAACCACTGACCATAATCTAACCTTAGAACACCAATCAATGCAGGGTGCTGTGATTGCGTGTTCCGAAGCTAGCCTAGGGTTTAAGTAATTCCATCTTTGTGGTTAAGTTAACTCTTGTAGGGTTCGAGGGTTAAAAAATTAGGGGATCATAATTAAGTGGATATTTATTTAAATGATTATTATTAATAAGTAAATGAATAGGTAGAGTTAGATTTATTACACCTTTTAAATATTGTCTAAAAAAATATCTTTTTGTTGTGTCATTTTAATCGAACTTCATTTCAAAACTAAAAACAAAGAAAAATAGAATATTCTTCCAGAAAACTTCTTCTAGATTCATAAACTATAACCAAACCCATCCTTTCAAGTATTTTTTTTATTCTATTCTCTATTTTTTTTAGAATACATTTAATAAGTTGTTAAATTCACTTCCTCCTTTAAGAGACGACCTTGGTCAGCCACTCTGCTGTACCTAAGAACCCCAAAATCACATTAATCATTTGAGGGCGCCCACGACAACGCTCTATCAAATTGGCACCATTTCTGGGGAGGCAAGTAATTTATTCAACCATTTAGAGTTATTTCTTTTATTTTTCATTTTATTATTTTCTTCACCTCTCTCTTTCATCTTTCCCCTTTCTCAAGTTTTCATTTTTTTTCTTCATCCACTTCTTTTCATTTTGGTCCATTAACTCAACTTATAATTTTTATTTTACTATGGTCCACTCACTTTCTTTTCATTTTTATTTTATTTATGACATGAACTAATCCTGAATATCTCTTAGATTTTGACCCTGAGATTGAACGTAGCCTTAGGGCTCGAATCAGACATTCTCAGTCTACGGGAAGTTTCAATATTAAACTAGTTGGTGAATTCCTCTCTTCTAGAAACATTGAAATTGGAAGTAATTAAATTTCAAACATAAAAGAGGAACCAATAGCTGGAAATAATGGAAATGAACTTAATATAACCATTCGAGAATTGGCTGCACCAGATATTAACTATCAACCAAATTGTATTGCATACCCAAACCTCGAATCATACTTTGAATTGAAATCTGGATTAATTCACCTTCGTCCAAAGTTTCATGGCTTATCTGGTGAGGATCCCAACAAACACCTTAAGGAATTTAATGTGGTTTGCTCAACTTTAAAACCAAGAAATGTTTCTGAAGATCAAATTAAATTAAGAGCATTTCCATTCTCACTTGATGGAGCTGCAAAAGATTGGATGTATTATTTGCAACCTGAAGATGTAACATGTTGGAATGATTTGAAACGTCTTTTCTTGCAAAGATTTTTTCCAGCATCAAGGACCACATCCATTTTAAAGGAGATATCGGGGATCAAGCAAGCCCAAGGAGAGTCAATGTATGAGTACTGGGAGCGATTCAAGAAGTTGTGCACAAGCTGTTCGCATCACCAAATCAGTGAGAAACTCCTCATCCAATACTTCTACGAAGGACTCACACCCATGGAGAGGAGCATGGCTGATGATGCAGCTGGAGGAGCATTTGTAGACAAGACACCAGTAGCCGCACATGCATTGATAAACAAAATGGACCAAAACTCCCAACAATTTGGCGATAGAGGTACACCACATGTCAGGGGAGTACATCAGGTATGTCCTTCTTCTCTTGAATGTCATTTGATTGATACCAAGTTGGAAGAACTGACCACTATGGTGAGAAAAATTTCTTTGGCACAAAAGACATCCCATCCCCCTCCTTCAAGGCCTTGTGGTATTTGCACCGAGACAAGCCACCCAAATGACTGTTTCCCACAACTACAAGAGTCAGAGGATTGTGCAGCAGTATTCCTAGGGAGACCATATCAGCAACAACAACAACAACCATATCCCCAAAAGAAGTTTGATCCAACATACAACCAAGGGTGGAAGGACCAATCAGACATGAGGTATAGCTCTGGACAACAACAAAGGCCACCCTTTCAACAAAACTTCCACCAGCCTCTACTTTACCAACAGGGTTTCCAACAACCCCAAAGGAGATTCGAAGCTCAAACATCAACAAGTCAGCAACAAGGGAATATCCAACACAATGTAGACTCTAACAATGATGATCTTTTGAAACAAATTGTTCTTAATCAATAGAATGAGCTGAAGAGTCAAGGTTCGGAGTTGAGGGAGTTGAAGACTCAAATGAGCCAGATTTCTACCGTCCTCCATGAACTTGTAAGTAAGAATTCCGGAAATCTACCTTCCCAACCCACTCCAAATCCGAAGGGGAATGTTAGTGCCATCACATTGAGAAGTGGGAAGAAAATGAATGATATATCTGTACCTACCATTCCACCAGGATTCACCTATACTCCATAGAAGCCGCATTCCATACCAACTGATGAGCAATACAAGGAGAAAGATAAAGGTAAGAAAAATGTTGATGATGTTCCTACCAAACCCCTTCCTTTTCCAAACAGGGTTGTTCAAACCAAGAAGATGGCTGAAGAAGCAATGCAAAAGGAGGTTTTGGACACATTCAAGCGTGTGGAGATCAACATTCCTCTACTTGAAGCCATTAATCAAATCCCAAGGTATGCCAAATTCTTAAAAGAACTCTGCACCAATCGAAGAGGGATCAAGGGAAATGAGAGGATCAAACTTGGAAGGAATGTCTCAACACTCATTACACCAACTCTAGCAATGCCAAAAAAGTGCAAGGATCCCGGGACATTCACCATCCCATGTACCATAGGGGAGTTTCACTTCTCTGATGCACTTTGTGATTTAGGAGCTTCAATAAATGTGATGCCTCACTTTGTATTCTCTTCCTTGCAGGTTGGTGATTTGAAGCCAACGAGAGTAGTGCTGCAGTTGGCGAATAGAGCTACAACATATCCAGCGGGAGTTCTTGAGGATGTACTTGTCCGGATAAGAGACATGATCTTTCCAGCAAACTTCTATGTGCTTAACATGGAGGATGATCAGGTAAGTTCTCATGCCCCCATTATCTTAGGTAGACCCTTCCTCAGAACTACAAAAACTATCATAAATGTCAATGAGGGTACACTTTCAATGGTGTTTGGAGATGAATTTGTGATATTTAATGTTATGGATTCCATGAAGTACCCCTCAGAGGATCTCTCTGCATTTGTTATCTCCCATTTTGAACCACCAAATAAAAACTCCAAGGAATTTGATTGTCCTATTCTTAGGGATATTATGAGTATTGGTTCGAGTTTGATGTCTAAGAGCACTTCCACACATCTTGCTGATACACAATCCTCTCTTGTATTTGATTTTGATGTGGATTCATATTCTGATTTTGATCATGTTCACTCTGATTATGACATGGCTGTTGAGTATGCTGATGGATTTGATGCTTTATTCTATAATTTTGATGATGTCTATTCTGATACTAATGATCTTTGTGCACATATTTCAGTTCCTTCAATGTCTCCATCCATACTACACCCTCCTTCATTAGAACTCAAGCCATTGCCACCAAATCTGAAATCCTCATACTTGTTGAGTGGTGAGAGATTACCTGTTATCATTGCTAACAATATCCCTTTTGAACATGAAGAAAATCTTTTGAATATTTTGAGGGAGAACATCAGGGAGATTGGGTGGACCTTGGCTTACATATCAGGTATTAGCCCCTCCATTTGCATGTATAGGATTCTTTTAGAGGATGGGGATAAACTGGTGAGACAGCCACAAAGGAGACTCAATTACACCCTCCTGGAAGTTGTTAAAAAAGAAGTTGAGAAATTAATCGAGGCAGGTATAATCTCTCCCATTTCAGATTATCAGTGGGTAAGTCCTATTCAGGTTGTGCCTAAGAAGAGTAGTGTTACTGTTGTTAAAAATGAGAAAGATGAGTTAGTTCCAATGAGGGTGCAAAACAGTTGGCCTGTGTGTATTGATTATAGGAAACTAAATCAGTCCACTCGCAAGGACCATTTCCCCCTCCCATTTATTGATCAAATTCTTGAGACACTAGATGGGAAAACACACTATTGTTTCTTGGATGGATTTTCTGGATATTTTCAGGTTCCTATAGCTCTAGAGGATTAGGATAAGACTACATTCACCTGTCCCTTTGGCACATTTGCCTACCGGAGGATTCCATTTGGACTTTGCAACGCCCTAGGTACCTTCCAGAGATGCATGGTGAGTATTTTTTCTGATTTTATTGAGACCTGCATGGAGGTATTTATGGATGATTTTACAGTGTATGGATCCTCATTTGATGAATGTCTAAAGAGTTTGGAAAAGGTATTGAATCGTTGTATTGAGAAGAATCTGGTCCTGAACTTTGAAAAGTGTCATTTCGTGGTAGAGCATGGCATTGTCTTAGGGAATGTAGTGTCAAAACATGGGATAGAGGTTTATAGATCTAATATAGACATTATTTCATCCTTACCATATCCTTAATGTGTGCATGATGTTAGATCTTTACTAGGGCATGCTGGATTTTATCGGCGCTTCATCAAATATTTTAGTAAGATTTCTCTTCCTATGTCACGATTACTCCAAAAGGATTCTGATTTTGTGTTTGATGATTCTTGTAGGACTTCCTTTGATGAGCTAAAGAAGTGTTTGACCACTCAACCGATCATACAGCCCCCATGGTGGGAGATTCCTTTTGAGCTTATGTGTGACACCTCGAACTTCATGGTTGGAGCTGTCTTATCTCAGAGGGTGGAAGGACGTTCACATGTGATTGCCTATACATCAAGTACATTGGATTCAGCCCAATCAAACTACACTACCACATAAAATAAGTTTCTTGCTGTCATATTTGCTTTAGATAAATTCTGTTCATATTTATTGGGCTCTAAAGTAGTTGTTTTTTCTGACCATGCATCTTTGAGGTACCTCCTAAAGAAGCCAGATGCAAAGCCACGACTTATCTGTTGGATGCTCCTTCTTCAAGAGTTTGACATCGAGAAAAAGGACAGGAATGGGTCAGAGAATTTGGTGGCAGACCGCATGAGTAGGCTTACTCACACACTAGAGAATGGCACCTTGGATTAGGTACCACTTCGGGACAATTTTCCCGATGAGAATCTTTATTCCATCTCAGGTATGCATCCTTGGTATGATGATTTAGTGAACTACCTTGTTGCCTCTGAAATCCCTACAAATTTAAAGAAACATCAAGTCCAAAAATTAAAAAGTGAGTCTAGCTTTTATGTGTGGGATGATCCTTACCTCTGGCGCATGTGTAGTGACCAAGTCATTAGGAGGTGTGTTCCTGATCACGAGTTTGAGTCTGTTTTTCATTTCTGTCATACACTTTCTTGTGGTGGACACTTCAGACCCCAACGAACAGCTAGGAAAGTTTTAGACTCTGGATTATATTGGCCTAGCTTATTCCACGATTCCCATGTGTTTTGTAAGTCATGCTCTCGTTGCCAACACACTGGAAATATTTCAAGGAGACACGAGATGCCCCAAAAACCCATTTTATTATGTGAGATTTTTGATGTTCGGGGAATTGAATTTATGGGCCCTCTTCCTAGTTCATTTGGTTTTTTTTACATTTTGGTTTCTGTTGATTATGTGAGTAAATGGGTGGAGGCTAAGGCCACTAGGACTGATGATTCTCATGTTGTTGTGGACATTGTCAAAGCACAGATTTTTTGCAGGTTTGGAGTACCAAAGGACATCATCAGTGACCAAGGGACACACTTTTGCAATAGTAATTTTTCTTCCCTCCTTCGAAAGTATGGGGTGACACAAAAAACATCAACACCATACCATCCCCAAACAAATGGCCAGGCTGAGGTTTCAAATCGTGAGTTGAAACAAATTTTGGAGAAAACTGTGCAGCCAAATAGGAAGGATTAGAGGAAGCACTTGGATGATGCATTGTGGGCTTATAGAATAGCATACAAGACCCCCATTGGTATGTCCCCATTTTGGATTGTTTTTGGGAAAGCGTGTCATCTCCCAGTGGAAGTCAGGCATTAGACATATTGGGCTATAAAGAAATGCAACATGGATTTGGCCCAAGCTGGAATTCAAAGGAAGTTGCAAATTCAAGAGCTTGAGGAGATTCAACTGTCATCATATGAGAACTCAAGTCTCTATAAGGAAAGATTAAAAGCATCTCATGATATAATGATCCAACAAAGGGATTTTCATGTTGGAGAGAAAGTCCTTTTCTATAGTTCACGACTGAAGCTGATGCCTGGTAAGTTGCATTCCAGATGGTTAGGTCCTTATAGTGTATCTAATGTTTTTCCTCATGGTGTAGTGGAGATCACACAAGATGACACTGGAAGGAGCATTACAGTCAATGGGAACGTTTGAAGAGATACATTGAGGGACATCCTTCTGATGTAGTGGATTTTATCACACCGCATGACCCCATCATCACTTGAGCACATCGGGCTGTTCCTAACCCTTTCACTTTTATATTATTTGTCCTATTTAAAAATTATGCATTTCATGTGCATATATCATCTCATGGGTTCACATTGAGGAAAATAAAATATTTTAATTGTGGGGGAGGGAACCTTTTAGTTTAGTAATTTTAATTGTTTTCCTACTTAAAAAAACCAATGTTTTTGTGTTTTTCAAGTTCTGTGTGTTTATTTTACAATTTTCTGTGTTTTTTGAAACTTTTGAACTAAAATGATTCTCATCAACATTTTTAAATCCATATCAATAAGTGAAACAATTTACCCCTTGAAACTAAGCTTAAATGAATGCTAAAATGACTTTGTTTCAAGTTCAAATATTTAGTAATTTCATGAAAAGTACGCTGAATTTTGAATCCCATGCCACATATCACTGTCTTTATATTTGAAATCACTTTCCTGTGAGGCTTCTAAACCATTATTTTCATATTCTTTACATTCAACTCACTTATTTAGAGAACCAAACCATGCTTGATTTAACCAGAATTTAATTTATTCCTGTCAAAACTTGAGGGTTTGAGGTACTTATGTTTAAATGATTGAGGCATTTATTTGGTATTAAAGCCCCTATTTCAAAGAATCCTTTTTTATAATGGCCTAACTTGAATATTTAATCCTTTTATCCCTTATAATTCATGCAAAATCTGTTAGGTTAGCCACATTACAAGCCAATTTTCCCTATCCAACCAAATCTTGAAGTGAAATTGCATAATCTATTTGAGCTTAAGTGTGGGGGAATCTATCTTGTGTTGTGCCACCACATTCTGTGATACTTTGGGTGGAAAATTAAATTCTGAAGAGATGTTTTTTCTATTTAAGAAAGTCATTATATTGAAAGCTGTTCCTTTTCTGGAGCTTTCATAACAAGTGAAGCTGTGCCTTTTCTGGAGCTTCTAATTGAGGTGGAAAGTTGTGCCCATCTGGAGCTTTCAAGAAAATCATGTTTGAGAAGATTGAAATTTTTGATTCTGAAATGATGAATGGTGTAAACCTTTCATGACTTTTCATGATGATGGAGCTGAATTGATACTATGGGGATTGAGGAGAAGACCATATTTAAGTGAAAATTAGATTAATGCAATTTTTCTTAAAAAAGAGTCAAGCCCTCCTCATTCAGCCTCAGAAGTTTTCACATCATAATCATACCAACTGAATGCCACAGAACAACCCTGAAAAGTCCTCATGATAAACATATGTCCTTAACTCACATCAGGTAGCGATGTAGGAATCTATCCAGCCTATGGTGACCATTGTATGAGTTTGGATGAGAAAGACATTGCAATTTTTTTTTGACATTTGTGTGATAAGAGAAAATTCAAGTGAGGTAAGTGTTTTGTGCATGAGAGGATAAATTAGGTGGAAATATATTGAATGATATAAATGAAGAACTTGAAATAATGGTTTTTTATTAGGCATTATATCTTTTGTTTCTTGATGTGTAATTGTTTGATCTTAGGGATATGTGTTTTAAAATTGGTTTTGATTTGATATTTATGTTTACTTGATATGAGGTTTTGCTCAAGAGTGAAAAAGGGTAAGTGTGAGGGAGTTGATAAAACACTATTTTATTGAATATTTTATTGATAATAAATGATATAATTTCCTCACATTGTGTTAAATATGTTTAATTAGAAATCATTTGGGATTATATCATTCATTTGAATATTTGATGAAAATTCCAGTTTTACCCTTTATAATTAACTGTAGTATTTCGAAGATAAATATTTTTATATTTATTATTTGAATTTGATATTTTTTAAAGGTGTTTATAACTTAATTATCTACAACATTTATTCAGGACACTAAAGCTAAAGAGTGCATTTGGTTGTTAAAATTGGTCCATGAATTCAAAGTTGGGTAGGACTCTCCAGAATATAGAAGCTTCTGTATTTCGTCCATAACTCCTTAATATGGGCCTGGATTAAGGCCAAATATTTATAGGAGATATATGACCCATATCCGCACATATTATCCTTCTGGAAGGCCAGGGAATTTACGCGTTTTGGTGGTCAAATGGGCGGTGCAAGTTGGAATAAAATATTTTTCCTAATTTCCACATTCACACTTGAAACCACTTGTAACCTCTCCTCCCCTCCCCTCTATAAATTGGAGTTTTTCTCATTTTGAGGGGTTGGGGAACGTGTATTGGGAAGTTGAGGGCAGAGGAGAAGTGGATCCACTCCAATTATCCAACCATTTCAATAAGGGTAGCTCTTGAAGCAAGGATCCCTTCGACGAAGCCTTCTTCTTCTCCTTCATGTTGTAATGATTTTGTTTGTGTAATAAACTTCTTTGTTCTTATTTTATTTATTATCTTTTCTTATATTTTGTTTAAATTTATTATTCTCTTAATCTTCCTATTTGGTCTGGAATTCTTTAGTAGAAGCGTTATTGGGTTATACCCATTATAAACCTATGCACATGCAAAACGCTTCTACGATGATTACGCCACCCATGGAAGAGTAGTCTTTTAGTAATTGATCTATATTCTACCCTCTTCAATTAATTATTTTGAATCATTGAGATACAGTAATTCAATTAATATGATTCATTAATTGTGTTTTTAAATTGTAAGAAACTAAGCAAGAAATTGAACAATTAATACAAAAACACGCGAGGTCGGGATTTTGTGTAAATTGTGAGAGCGCAATCTTAATCGGTAATACAAGACCACAAGGGATAAATTTGTAGAGTTCAAATATAATACCTAAACATAATTCATACTCATTTCTAGAATGGATATTTTCTCTAATTAACCACTGACCATAAGCTAACCTTATAACAACAATCAAATCAGGGTGCTGCGATTGCGTGTTCCGAAGCTAGCCTAGGGTTTAAGTAATTTCATCTTTGTGGTTAAGTTAACTCTTGTAGGGTTCGAGGGTTAACAAATTAGGGGATAATAATTAGGTGGATATTTATTTAAATGATGATGATTAATAAGTAAATGAATAGGTAGATTTATATCTATTATGTCTTTTAAATATTGTCTTACAAAATATCTTTTTGTTGTGTCATTTTAATCGAACTTCATTTCAAAAATAAAAACAAAGAAAAATACAATCTTCTTCCAGGAAAATTCTTGTAGATTCATAAACTATAACCAACCCCCATCCTTTAAAGTAGTTTTTTTATTCTATTCTATTTTATTTTTTTAGAATACCTATAATAATTTGTTAAATTCACTTCCTCCTTTGAGAGACGACCTTGGTCAGCCACTCTGCTGCACCTAAGAACACCAAAATCACATTAATCATTTGAGGGAACCCACGACAGTGCTCTACCAGTAAATCTTTCTCAATAGTGGGAAGAGTGAGTCTTTTGAAGAAAAATATTGTTTTCAAATATGTTTAGTCATTTATGGTTTATAAATTTCCCACCACCCTACTTAAGAGTATTAATAATTCTATTAATAATAGTGTTTAAAGTAGTCCCATTATTCAAAGAAATCTTATCATCCTGACTTTTAAGAAATTTTGTAAGGATAATTCTATTGGGGAATCAAGAACCTCTCTATATTCAACCAATCCTTTAAAATTTAATTCATATAGAGATTGATAAATGAGTATTCAAAATATATTGGATTTCTCAAATATTTATTTTTGAGCATGATGAAATCAAGAAACATGAATTATGTTGAATCTTCGGTTTGGTCAGCTTTCAAAAATATCATTTCCACCATTGATTTAAACTACCATCGGCTTGTTAATGAAAAATATTCTTTGAATTTTGTCTTGAGAATTAGATAGGTATTCCACTGGTGGAACTCATTAATAATTATAATCAAGAGATCAATCATAATATCTCAATCAAATAAAAAATGATCAATATGAATATCTTACTGATGAAGATTACACATATTGTTATGAACCATAATTTTATTAACCATGAGTATTTAATGATTTGGGGAACTATAATGAATAGTATTATGAATTTATGAATATTTTATAACAATACTAATTATTGGTAGGTTAATAACTGGCTTGTAACCTTCAACAAAAAATGGGTACGTCCATCTAGATATACACAATCTTGGAGAAATTCATTTTAAAAAATTACAGTTGATGTCTATCTTTATGTAGTGAGTATTTATTTTTCTCTAGATTCAATTTATTTCACCAGCATAGAGAAGAAATCATCTACCTCTTACCTAGATATAACACAACTTCAACATTATGGAAGGTTATTTTTTTCTGGTTTTAAATATTTACACTGCATGTATATTCTATACAGAATATCTTCAAGGCTTGCTACAACCGTCAGTTCTCTCAAAAAATGTTCATTCCTCTCTTGGATTCCTGATGTGAAGTGATTTACATCATATGGGACAGTAGGAAAAAGTTCAAGCATGGATGGATGCCAATAAAAAATCAATATTATATGGCACAAGTTATGGATTTTCTTTATGGCCAATGTAGAGTGGCATCAACTATTGAGGCATAAATTTTGGGACAAATCAAAGCTATAGATATGGGATGAAAAAGTGGATGGAACAACTTATGGTTTGAAAGAGACTCTACCACTATAGTGCAAGAATTAAGATATGGTAACTTTCATTTAACATAGATGGTGATTAATTTATTAATATATTGTTTGGATTACCTTTCAATAGTGAACTTTTTAATCACCCATGTTTTTTGGGAGGCCAATTATCTTTCTGATGGGCTTAAAAATAAAGGGGTGAGCTGTGAGAACCTCATATCCTCTATGGATCCACCCGAGGAGTTGATGCATCTTTTAAAGAAAATTTTGTAAAATTCCCTCTTTCAGACTATTGTATTCATTTATTCCTATAAAAAAAATGCAATTTTACAGTAAAAATAGGATAATAACATTTGGAGGTAAAAGGGATATATTTCCAAAAACCATTTTTAAGTGTATAATATTTTTCCATTATAATTAATTAAAATAATCCATAATAATGAATGATTTAAATGGAATTTTTCAATTATATATCCATATACATGAACTTAAATTCATATAATAATAATTATTAATCATATAGTTAATGTAAAATCATCGTGTCCTTGAATAATTCATTTTCCTAAAAAATAGTTTTTCATCACGTTTTGTGGGTTTAATTTTAAAATAATTTCTCTTGATTGTAGAAATTGAAAAAGATAAAATGGATTAAATATTTTAATTAATAATTTCAAATTATAGTAAATAGTATGTTTTCATTTTTTTCATTATGAATAGTATCCCAGGTAAATAAATTCATTACTACTGTATAGGTTATAATAGATTAATAGGGGGTTGTTAATGTAAATTTACAAGGGTTATAATGGACTTAAAACCTTTTTAAATATTATTTTATGAAATTATTTTGACCTTATATTATCTCAAAATTTTAAATAGAATAAATTTGGAATTACTTTTCCAAGAAATCAACTTAGTAATTTTTTAAAACATTGAAAAATTACAAGTGTGCCACTATCCTCACTTATAAAAGGGAACCTATTCCCATAACTTATTCACTATTTCAGGATAAATTTAAATAAACAAAAAACTTCAAAAATATCTCTCCAACATCCTTATATTTTTATAGAGGTTCTAGTCATCTCAACAGATCAACGCTATAGTCCTTAAGTGAATATCTAAAGGAGGTTCCACTGTAATCTTCTTAAATAACTCATTTCAAGTTTATTTCTTCTTATAACTCCTCTAAATATTCTTTTACCAATATAATATAGTAACCCCAGTATCATTATATTAATTTAATGTTCTAATATTCATGGTATTACCATTTTTCATATACTCATTCATCTAATGGAAATAGAAACATCGATCGTGCGTACATTCAGACTACCACCTCACAAGTTGATATATTTCATTTTCCATCACCACATCATATGGATTTTATATATAGGTTTATTTAAAAAAAATAAATTGATATTTATGATATTATTTTAATTATTAAATGATAAAAAAATACTTTACTATTTTCCTACAAATCCATTTTAAAAGTATAATATCACTTGTGCATATGCATAGACTACTACTTCCATGATACGATGTGATTCATTTTCTATTAACACATTAAATTTATGGTTAATTATTTTTCTAATGAATAAATATTATATTTATAACATTAATATCAATATAAATATGATGAAACTATAACCTATGAACAAGAAACCAAAATTCTATGCTGAAACATGTATGAGATAGTAAAACAGTTAATACTCGATGATTAATGTTTCCAAGAAATAATACTGAATGGGTAATAATAATATATATTAGTTATGATAAAAAAAGGTTTTTTTGAATTAATAAAAGTCTTAATATGATTATACAATAGGTTAAATTATGTTCAACTAAGTATAAGTCATAGTTAAGGAGTTTTTGTCTCAATTTCTACTTCACTAATACATATTTTGTATTATCCACCTATTTCCTTTTATGTAGTGTATATACTATATTATTGATATATATAACATGAATATATATTTATTAATTTTATTTAATGGTTTAATTCAATTTTACTCTTTCTAGGGGTAATAATTCAAAAGTTACCAAATGAATTTATTTTTATAATATCATTTTTAGGATTATTTATCTTTTCATTAAATGAATCTTATAATATATCCTTCCTAAACCCAATATATATTATTCTCCTATAGATATTTATGGATTTTCCATGTTTAATTTTAACTTTTCCTCTATTTTTCACTTGAATCAAGGAAATAAATTTTTGAAAGAAAATATGATATTATTTCTCTTCTTGATTATGAATATTTTTCTTCCATATTGATATTTTTTAATAATTATTTTACTGGATAATTTTTTATTAAATTAAATAATTTACTAAGAACATAATATGTCATCTTTTATTATCTTTACATTGTTTGAAATTAATCTTTCCAATAGGTCCATTTTCAACTTTCTTTTCAAATAGTCCAATGAAATTTTCTTTTTAATGTATACAATGTTAATAAATTATCCCACCACCAAAACCATTTTATGCTATTTATATTCTAATAAAAGTTTCCCTTGGTTTTGTAGATAAAAATATTAAATAAAAAATAATTTTAATTATTGGATTCCATTTTCTTATATTATAAAAAAGTCGTGATCTTATTATAAAACCTATATTAGGGATGAATTGATGGTCATCTTTTATCTCTTATTAATTCTATGGGTATTGAATTTATCTTTAAACTTTCAATTTTTTGTGACCACATTTCAATATAAAATACATTTCTTTCCATATTCATATTCCTTGTATAATTGATATGATTATTTCCTAAACTCTATGCCATTTCTACATATGTTTTTGTTGAAAGACACTTATTATGAAATATATTTGATTAACTAGGTAAATATTGATATATCATATTTTTTATTCAATAAATATATTTTTCGATAATGAAAATTGTTTCTGAATTAAATTTATCATTCAATATATGGGAAATTCATTAAAAATGTATTTTTATATATGGGGAATTGTTATAGATATCTCCTTAATTCATCGATAGGTCTCATAAGACAAACTAGTTGGATAACCTTATTAAATGATTTGTAGGGTATACATTACCATATTTGAAAGTATCTTAGCATAAGAACATGATTAATATGTCCTACATTGTTCATTTCTTTCATTGTAAATTTAGTTATTTGAATCCATGTGATTGGAACATTGATATTATCATTGGATGCATCTCATACTCATGTTATTGATTAAATGAAATGTGTTTTATGTTATGTACCTTTATATATTAATTATTCCATATTTAATCATGATATCTTCCATAATATCCAACCCTTATTGAACATTTGATCTCACCCTCATTTTTTTAATTCCACAGGATATAAAGAAGGAATATTTGAATAAGTTTCAAGGATGAAAAATATATACTTCTATTATGTTTTATATATAATTTTGAAAGTAAAATATGAATAATGCATATATCTAGTTATTTAATAATAGTAAACTGATAGGTCCTTATTAATGAGACCCCTTATGTTTTATAATAATGTAATAAAGTAGAAATTGAATCTCAGTTACTAGACTTGGGGTGATTTCAGGATCATTTTTTTAAAATTTTAAAAGGTGGATCAAGCCCCTTTCTACTTCAGATCAATGGAACACAAGGTGGGGGTATCAACTGAACCACCACCTCTCTAATTTTCCCTATGTTTTGGGTGGATCTTGATTTTTTTATAGGTGATGATGTCATGGTATTCCCCGTTATCTACCAGTATTCTTTTATGTCTTATTTTATCTTCAATTTCATATGATCTCATTTCAGGTATTAGTTTTTATTCCACCTGATCTTGGTGGAACTGGCCAAAATAGAGGGGGGGGGGGTGTTCTAGTACTATGTAGAGGAGTTCTTGAGGTACTATCCACATTTATTTAGAAGGCATTTTGGAAATGTTATATGGCCCAATTATTTTTCTTAGGAATTTTTTCCTAAATGAGATGAATTGTTCAATGTAATAGTGATATTAATTATAACTTCCATGTTTCTTTGTTCTGAGGGTATAATAGGTGTGGAAAACAACTCATTTCTGGTAGTTTTGATGTGAAGGGATGATCTGATGAAAATTTAGGATTTACATGTAATTAAAATAAATTCAAAATTTCTTTTCCAATTATTTAACTAATTATCAAAATATTATAATTAATTGATGAGGATGTTTTTGGAATGAGTTAGGACCTTTCAAGGATGGGTGGTGGCCAATGGACTTGTACAATATTAGGAAAAAGGGGTCGAGATATGTGTAAAATTAGGAAAATCATCAATTATGTAGGTAAACCTGGTACTCACTCTATGGAATATTACTTAATTATATTTTTATGTTGAATTTTGGCATGCATCCTCACCACTACGAGTGAAGAGATGATTAAATATGTCAATGGTGTGAGATAAATCTAACTTATGAGCCAATTTAATTGTTCAGTAAATTTTTATGGCTTCCTTGGGAACCTAACAAGATATAAGGTACATGATAGACCCTTGTTCTTTAGTAAGATTCCTTAATCTCTGATAACCGAGTCTATGACCATAAATTCTTTTCCTAGACTAGGGAAACTATTTTTAGGGATGTGATATGATAAAAATAATGATGGATTTAAGGAGCCTTTGGGAAATTTTGAAAGTGGTGTGTGGAATTATAAACCTATGAACTATATAGGTTTAAGAGGTCCCTTGGTATGACATATATATGTTGTGTTTGTAGTGTTGATCTTGGGTGAGTGGTCCTCCCCTGTCTAATGTGATTATGACAAAGTAGATAAACCTTAGGAAAAATTTAATTGGGTTAGGTAAGTGAATTGACCTAGTGTGACCTTGCGGATTAAGATGGGCCAATTTATTTAACTTTTACACAGGGGTAAACCCCATATAGCTAGTGGGTTTGTGTAATTATAATGATGATTTCATGGAATAGAGCATCCTTAAATAATTGGGTGTTGAAATGATACCTATGTTGAGACCGAGGACCCTTGTTATTGTGTTTATAATATTATTAAACCTAGGGAACCATTGGGGGTGCTCCGTTGATAGACCAACCATGAGTAGGTCTATTTTTTTGGATAGTTATGGTTATGGGTGTCCCCTTTTAACCCAAACCTGCATGGATGCCAAAATTTGTTTTAATGATGGTGATGGGTGTGTGAATTTGACTAACGCTAATTTTATGTTAATCTTTATTTATGGTTATATTTTATGACATGTGATTTCATGGATTCCTGGGAACCAACCCTTGGGTCTGACATAGATGTTATTGACTAGGATGCTTGAGAATCAATAGTTGAGATGGGTGAGACCCTGGGATTCCTGATATGTTAGGACTATATATCATTGAATAATGGGGGTGGATTCCTAGTTTGACTAGCATCCGATGACATGGTTGGTGTGGCATTGGATGTATAGATATGGTACCTAAATTTAAACATTAATTTATATGTGATGAAATTTAGATTGGAATTTTTGATATGATTAAAATTCCATTGATATAATAATACTATTTCAAATACCCATGAATAATGAGATTCTAATGGTAATACCATTACACCATTGTGAATTCATGATATTTCTGGGATTTTAATGGTTTTATGAGGGGCCTTGTGTCTATATATCCCCATGAATGGATGTTTTACATTCTATGGGTGACTATCATATCCTATCAATCAATGTCTAGGATACCCCCTAGGATTATGTGGATTCACTAATGATGGTTTAGCTAAGGATCTATGAGATATTGGATGTTTAAAAAGTTTAAATTGTGAACTAAGAGTATATTCCATTTGATTTCCTAGTTTCTCAAGAATTTGTCACACATAAGAATATAGGATTTCCTATATCCGCTTACTAGGAATTTGAAGTCTATCTAACATCGAGAAATTCCATGTTTTATCATGGCACATAATCTTAGGTCTTGAGGGTACATGATGCGTGGTGATAACCTAGGACCCCCTACTCATTAGTGGAGGCATGAGCATGGGATACCAAGAGTATTGATAGAGGTCCCATGAGGTGATTCTCATACTTAGAGACACTCCAAAATTGGATGAAGAAGGTTCAGTCAATTTGGGTCATAGACCTAAAGATGATTAATGGTTATTAGGATTATCCTGAGTTATGTGTGTATTCCCTTAGGGAGGTGGCTATTCTATGGTTGGAATAGTATCCATGATGTTCTGAGAGACATTCCAGAATCATGCTAAATCGGGTATTTAGATATTTTATTTATTTATATTTGTTTTGAAATATATCTCTTTATTTTAACTGATCATGTCATAGGAATATATCAAAACCTTTACCAGTTGGTATGGGACAACATTTTTGGTTCCCTGTTATCTTTTTTACTAAGACCCTACATGGGCCTCAACTCTAAAAGGATACCTAAGAAGCTCTCACCTTTCATATGAATGGGTTGGGATGAGTCCTAGGATCAGGTTTAGTATGGTTAAAAGGTAAATATTATATGATATTAGGTGATCAAGATGTGACGAGGCTCAAAGATATAGTAGTGTATCCTATACATTTATTTGGTTCTTGTATTTTATTTTGTATATGCGATCAACATGAAAGGAGATCAGTCTTTTTTTACAATTGTATGCTTCTAAATTCATTTTATAAATTTCTTCCATATACTATACTAATTTGATACTATGGATAATGTTTGGTTATTTATCTTATTTTTTTACTTTGATACAAGGTTTTATAGTGAGATAGCTGTTTAGACCCCAAATGTAATTCTGAAACCTCTGGAATTTAGGGTGGAATACCCGAGGTCATGTGGTAGTCCAATCCGTTTTCTGGTTAGAGTGAGCTGTGTTGGGGAATTACAAAGTGGTATCACAACTTATTTCTATTTTTTCCTTTCGTTTTGGTATTTTTTATATTGGAGACATAGGAATTTGTTGGATTGGGTGATGGAACCTGAAGTGGTGTTTCAAAAAAACCTTTTTTGGTAGAGGTCTAGGTTATCATGGGTATGGGATTTATGTTCTTGGAATTTACTATTATAGTTTTGATGATTTCCACATAGAGTGGTGCACATGTGGTTTGAGATTAATGTTTCATGAGTTATTAGATTTTTTTTCTCTAGGACCATTGGAAAAAATCCATTGATAGATTTGGATCTTAGTAGGTAGATGAATGAGGTATCTGATTTATCATTTTAGGAATGTAGGATTTACATAATATATTAGACTGAAAGTGTGATATTTT
The DNA here is from genome assembly GCA_963277665.1 of Viscum album. Classification (NCBI taxonomy): domain Eukaryota; kingdom Viridiplantae; phylum Streptophyta; class Magnoliopsida; order Santalales; family Viscaceae; genus Viscum; species Viscum album. Next base: position 1,304,384,774 of record OY728119.1, read on the forward strand.
TACTGATGGCTACATCTCACCTGTTTAATGAATCAACATCTAATCAAATGAATTTTTCCTATATAAGTACTTGCAAACATTTTACTTAGATGGGCCAGTATGTATAGATGTATCCTATTCTAGTGGAATTTCTTATGGATCTTATGGTGAGATAAAATATGGTGATGATAGTGGTACATTCCCTTTAATAGGGAATAAATAAAGACCCTGAGGGGACATTAAAAGAATTTAAGTCCTTCGAGATGACCCCCTTGTGGGTTATTATTGTATATGATTAGTTATTAAATGTTTTAGTAACAATCTATACTTTGTTTTACCATATATATTATAATGAAACACTACATAATAGAACTAGGTGACCTTTCTTCTTTGACATGGATCATCTCTAACAATTCCATGGAGAATCAGCATGATATTTTGATTATTGAGGTAGAAGTATTGTGTATAGATACTCTATGATAACAAATCTCTTAGTATGTTCTTGGGTTTGAATATAGTGCTTCCATGTAGGTGGGACCCTTGAGAGGGTGTTGGAATGTGAGATTCTATATGGTTATGAGAGGGAACTATTTGGTTCTTCCCATGAGTTATGACCCAAGTGAAACCTTGTTTTATGGACTAGGGGGAGGGACTAGAGATATTGAGATATGAATTAGGGTTTCATGAGTTAGAGCCTCTTTGATGGTAAAGGGTAAACCTTGGGAGTGGTTATCCTAGGGTTCATGAGAGTCTTAGAGGTGGGAAGTATAGATATGTGATTTTAATTTAGATGGATGCCCATGAGGTGATGTTGATCTATGGTTATGGAATGAAGTGCTCAATTTTGAAGTGCAGTTCCAATAGAACTCCGGTTATGATAAATAAACATTGAAAGTAGCATGCTTGGGGATCTTGGTGTTTCATCCTTGTTCTTATGGAAATCTATTAAAGGGAGTGCGAGTTAGGTTTTCTTTGGTTATGTGTTACTGGAATATATTCTAGTTGTTTTGATGAGATCGAGGTATTATGTTCTAGATACGAGTGAAAATATTGATTTTTGAATTGATGAGTATCCATGCATGGGTAGATGGGTGATGGTATAAAAGATATGTTTTTGGGACCGGTATCAATAAAGTTTCAGTGAAAATAGAAAATGTTTCTCTTTGATAGAGAATAAATTGGAAGTTGATCATGTGTGGTGGTATAGAGGATCCAGGTTAATCCTAGAAAGGTGTTTATAGATATTGATGAGGGTGGATTGAATGGATAAACACTCATATAGTGATGAAACCTATTGAGGTGGTTTATGAGGAGTGGTATAATGGAATACATATGGTGGGGAGTTAACCATTAGATATTTTAGGGTGTGGCCCTCATTATAGTTATAAATTTCTTTCATACAAAGTATTATGTTATAGGAATTTGGGTATAAGAAATAATTTATGGATTCATTGATGATCAAATACCAGAGGTATAGTCACATCTAGTAATGTATAGATCATGGGTCATGTTAATTTTAGGAACAATTGTTAGAGGGTTGAGGCAGCACTTAGATGTCAGTGATATGTGTAACACCCTGAGATTTTATGAAATAGATTATTTTTAATTTTTTTGACGTCGTGTGTTGTACGCTACATCAATATTATCTTTCACTATACACAACACTGTATTATCTTATAGTATACGTAACACTATTCTTGACTTGTGTTACGCACAATTTCAAGTTCTTTTGATAGAATTAATTTCACACAACACTGAGTATATATATATTTTTCAATGTATAAAATAACTATTTGTAGATTATGTTATACACAACACCAAATGAATCTCTTACTAAATGCAGCACTAACTTGGCTTTCATTACATGCAAGAGTGACCTTCCTCGATAGCTTGCGTTGTAAGCAATACTGAGTTTCATTAAACAACGATATATTAATAAAATATTATAATTTAATGGGATATAAACTATCCATTATTAATACTATTAACCACATTTTAAATTTTATATAACATTAAAATTCATCTTATGTATTTTATATAATGTGATATAAGAACAAATTCAATTTTTCGGATAAAAGAAGTATTTTTCAAAAAATGCAGTTTTTCCGCCTTTTGATGGAGCATCCATTTTAAATATAGTTTATAGAAATTTTATATAGTATATTTAACAAAATAAACCTATTATTTAGAATCAGGAAATTAAAATTTACTTTGGTTGAAGTTTTGGAATTTTTCTGATAAAATTCATATTTTAATGAATAGTTAAAAATACTGAATTTTAATTCAAAACTTCTTTTTCATATAATTTATTTATATAGTTAGATTATATTTTTAATTGGTTTTAAAATATAATTGGATTAAATTTTTATCATTTAATCCAATGTTGGTCATTGTATGTAATTTCACATTTAAATTGGACATAAACACATTAAAATCTTTTGATAGTTTTTACTTCTTAAAAACTCACTTTCTGGTTTTGATAAGAGAAATTAATTAAAATTAATTACTGCAACTTATGTGTTTTTAATTTTGGAAAATGGATTCTATATTTGGAATCTGTGGGTCCAAATTATTTTAATAGGTTACTTTTATTTTTTTGGATATTATGAATAGTAACTACAATAATTTTTATTTACCACGGTTAAAGGTAAATCGGGTAAATTATGGTAACAAAAAATATGATAAAGATAATAAAATTACCTAACACCTTACAAAATTATATTTTATGAATTTAATTCTACCAATATTAAATAAGGGTTGGAACTTATTCATTTAATTAACTTTTATCCACAAAAGCGATGTAGTTATAATTAAAACAAAAAAAGTGACAACATGTCACTATCATATATCTTATAAGTATAATAATTTCAATGTAGTGATAAAATTGATAAAACTTAGAACATAAATAGTATATATAAATATATTGAAATTATCTACATCATGTGAACATATTTATAATTTTTAGAGATTATATATTTACCATTAATGATGACAAAATAGTGATGTAGAAATTATTTTATTAATAGATATATAAAATAAAGGCTTTTAAAAATATTAAAAGAAATATCATATGAACTAATTAATGTTATCTATTAATTTTCTAGGTGACTATGACACATTATGAGTGTATTAAATATTTTTATTCGAATTTATCTTCTGTGTGGATTTTATTTAATGTCAAATAATTGAATAGTTTCAAAATTGACACTATTTATATTTTATAAAAATAATATATTTTTAAATTATTTAAAAATTACAAAAATATTTAGAAATCACAAATTGAAAATTATATGGTCGAAAATTTCATAAATTATCCAATTATGGACAATTAACAATGCATAATTAAATATTTATAACCATTTAATATTTAGAATATTATTACCAAAAAAACATTAAACAGATTAAATAAGGATAAATCAAAATGATAAGGTTTAAAATAAAATTAAAACATGTCTAAATTTTATTATTTGAGATAATTTAGACCCATAGTCATCTTATCTTATAAATAAATGAGTTTGGTAGAATTATAAACTAAAAATAAATTTATAATAAATTAATATTTCAAGACATTTCTAAAGTGACCCTCCTCCCTCTTATAAAAGGCCACCACCTCTACTCACTTACACACACCTTTAAACCCATTTTTCTCATCCAAAATATTCTAAAGTAATATTCCAACATCTATCAATTCATTCTATAGGCCACCCTTTGGGCATAAATCTATCATAAGGAGTCCTTTTGTGTATACCAAAAAGAGATACCCAAAAAAGTGGTATTTGTTTTATCACCTCTTTCAAAATTATTTTCTTCTTCTACGTACTCTTCTTATGTTTGTATAATAATAAAGAAATAAATCCAGTGTCTTATACATTTTGAGATGTTATTTTAATTATGTGAAAATTTTATAACTCCTTTTATACATCATACGAATAACAATATCACCATGTGTGAGTACGTACGACTTACCGTCTCCATGTCGTGGTGTAATTTGTTATTCAACAATACTTAATTTGGATGGGTATAATGATTATTATAATGGATTTAAATCATGAATATAACAAGATAATTATTCTTTATAATTAATATACCATCCAATTCCATACCATTTAACCATTAAATTAATGATTTTGTCGCTCGTGCATACGTAAAACCTACTGTCTCTACAGCACGATGTGATTTATTATCCACATTAACCATTCAAGAATGATTATAAAATATAAATAATAAATAAGAATGAAATACATGACATAATAATTCTACTATATATATATATATCATTTACTTACTTCTATTCAATTCAATAAGGAAACGAAAACAACATTCATGCGTACGTACGACCTACCATCTCCATGACCGGTGTATTACATTACATTTATATATATTATATATATTTATATACTGAATAATTATGATATATAAATCATGTTTTAAATTCTATAGGTATTTAAATCACTATCCAATTAATATGATCAAGAAAAATAAGTCAAAACAAGTATGATAAATAAAATGATTATTACCCAAAACGTTGCTTTAACATGGAATTGACAAATAAACGTGTAATATGAAGTCATAAGTGAATCATATATGATATCATAAATATTATTATGGTTCTATTACAAGTTAATAATATTCCTAAACCCACTATACAAGAGTGTTTGACACATACAGAAGAAAACAAACCTAAGGTAAGGGATAAGTTTACAATCTCATTTTTATCTGAGATTGTTTATATGTAAGTAGTTACTAGGGATATATTTATCAACCATGTCCATGTTTTATAAATTTTTTTTCATAAAATGTTTAGTATTCTTATATCAATGTTGAAAGTCAATTTTACCAATTTTTGACTTTTACTACATGGTTTGGAAGGAATCTTTCTATTGTATACCATACAAGGTACTTTTTGACTTTTCTAGAAAAAGTAGGAGAAGAATGTTTTTAAACTTATACGAAATGAATAGATTTTTACGGTTTCATTCATGAAGCTTCCTCTATACTAATTTTTATTTTCAACTAAATTATTTTCTTTTAAAATTTCATGACATTTTGTGAAAATAAAACGTTTTTGACGAATAAAGGATATTTTTCTCAAGAATTAAGTTCAAGTGTTTTATCAAAATTATTTTCCATATAAGTTGATGCTCTTAAATAGGGTTATGTTTCTATCCCTATTGTTACTTTGATTTAATTGTGTTTAAGATGAAATTATTTTTTTTTAAAATCCACTTATTTTATATTTATTATGATGGAATGATGTTTAAGAAACCCACTTTATTTCTTGAGTTATGATATGATGAATGATTTAGGTTTTTGTGGAACATGTAAGAATGATTTCATTATGTGATGGGTGGGACATATATTTCCCTCCAATTAATTATATAATGATTTATATGACATGATATAGAGATGACTGGAATGGAATGAAAATCTGGTTCAGCGATACATGGCTGGAATGGAAAGAAAATATAGTTCAGTAATACAGGGTTAGAATGAAAAGTAAATCTGGTTCAGTAATATAGGGATGAACTAAAAAGTAAATATGGTTTAGTAATACAAGGCTGGAATGGAAAGTAAATTTAATTCAGTAATACATGGTGGGAACAATAAGTAAATCTAGTTATTTATACATGGCTAGATGGACATGTAAACTGAGTTTAGTAATTAACTTTTCCCACTATAATGGTCTTGGAAGAAATGCATTGACTACTATGAATATCATATTATGTGCTTATTTTAGTTCAACAATTCGATATTTTATTTCAATATTATTTTATCATGGTTCATGTTCATTTATGATTTATTCCTTATAAATTTATAATATTAATTTCATGACTCATGATTTTGATATTTAAACATTATGTTTGTGTTTTTACATTATTATTTTTTGTGGTTTGTTTTATGTTCTCAATGTTAACCCTTACTAAACATTTGTGCTCACCCTTTTTATGTTTTCCTTTCCCCAAGATTTAAATAAAGTTTTTATGTAGGAAAACAAAAGGGGAAAATCTTTATGGGAGATATTGAAAATATTTCCCCAAGATAGAGGATTATGTTCCATATTTCCAAAGACACTAAACTAATATGGTATTTGGTCATATATTTGTGTAATATATTAGGTATTCCACAAAAAAAAATGTAAGGTCCATTTAAATAAAGTATGGGTCATTAGAGTTGGAATCAAATCAAAGGTTTAGTCAACCTTTGGAAACTAGGATTCAAAAAACATTAGTGAGATCCCTAGATATATTTCTAAGAATATGTCTAGGGATGTACTAAGGATATTTCAAGTATAGTTTACAATCCTAGAGTTATTATGATAATCATGAATAGTCTAGGATTAAATGTAAGATATTATAGATTGAAATATTATAATTAATTTACCTTACTAAAGTGTTTTTAATCTCGGATATCTATTTCTCATACTTTTCTTTCTAGTCTTAGTCAATAGCCAGAAATAAATAGAAAATAGTTAACCATTGAATGTTTTAGATGTAAAAAGTATGGGAATTTTGAAATTATATTTCCTATGTGGAAACATCATGAAGATAATCATGATGATGGTATGAGTATTGGTCATACTACTGAGGATAAAGAGATTGTAAACGACATGTGAAAGGTATTTGATATTATTCAAGTATTGTTTATATTAAACCTATGAAGCTTGGGGATGAAAAATATTAAAAAATGATTCATATTTTAGGAAATATGATGATTATGGATTATAAGTAATGGTTTAATAATAATTTTGGATGATTGAGGTTTATGTGTTTTGGATTTAAAAGCTTATGTTATATGAATTATGAAATATATCAGTGTCTTTAGTAAATGTTTTTATCTAAGGATTGGAAAGGATATGTTGAATAGTAATAAGGATGAAAAAATTGATTTAAGTGTATGGTGATATAATTGGATAACACATGATTAATGGAAATATAACCCTTAAGATGTCCCTTATGTTAAGATAATGATGTTTGGATAAAGATATGTTGGATTTGAGTAAGGAAATTGGATGATGATTGTTTCTTGGAAACTAATTATAGATTTGTTTACATGAGGGTTATTCTATCATGTATTATGTATATAAATTTTTGGGACTTAAAGGAATATATCTAATAAGTTTTGGAATAAGGAAACATGCATGTTTTCAATAATGATAAATGATAATTCATGTTGTTACCATGACTCAAGAGAATACATGATAAAGATTTTCATATTTATAGAATGTGACCAACCAGATATATCTTATGATATATGGTGGATAAACGTTAAGCCGAGTTTGTGAACCTTTTTCTTCAGTTTTGGATTTTTATCTTTCATAAGGATTATAAGGTTATCAAATTTTTGGAAAGTTTAAACATCATCTGAAGTTTGTTAGAATAATGTATCATCTCACCATATATGGACTTATGCATGTTTAATAACTTGTATTAACCTTTTTGTGATTAAGATATATGGAATGAACAATCATTAAATTTATGGATCACATGATCTTCTAAAACTTTAGGGATAACAAATTCAATTTAATTTCTTTGAATAAGATATGAAGTGGAAATTGTTCAATGCACGACCAATGATGAGATTGTACGGAAATCAAGTATGTATTTTTTCTCATGCTCTTAAACTTTAGAAAAATGATCTTAAAAACCCAAAATAGTATCCTGGTACCTTATTATCTGATGAATCAGATGGTCCCCTAAATCATCACATATTTATGGATTTCTGGTTATTAACTTTCTCCAAACATTGTTCTCTATCACTATCCATCAGAACTTGATGGTTATATTTTTATTTCATATCCATGTTTTCAATTCCAACCTATATTCTTCAATGTAGAAACCAAGTGATGAGTTACATTGGGTAACTATTATGTTTCTAAATTTCTTTTTCTTATAATTAAGTTTTAGTATTCCTTTTTATGATGTGGGTTTCTTTGAAATAAACAATCAAGTAGTAAACCTTTTATAACCTCAACGAATTTCGACAGAGAAATTAATTTTAAGGGGGGTATAATGTAACACCCCAAGATTTTATGATATATATTATGTTTAATTTCTTTTATGTCTTGTGTTATATGCTACACCATGATTATCTTTAGCTATATGCAACACCGTATTATCTTGAATTATACACAACACTATTATTGTCTTGTGTTACACATAATTTCATGTTCTTTTTATTGAATTCATTTCACGCAGCACTGAGTATAGATTTTGTCCAATATATAAAAGAAATATGTTTGGATTATATTATACACAACACCAAAGGAATATTAAACTAAACATTACACTGACTTGGCTTGCATTACATGCAAGAGTGACCTTACTCGATAGCTTGATTTGTACGCAATACAAAGTTTCACTAAACAATGATATATTAATAAAATATTATTTTTTAATGGGATATAAACTATACATTGTGAATATTATTAACCAAATTTTTAATTTTATATAACATTAACTGTAATGGCCCGGACCTCTCCGGCCCATTCCTTTGTCAAAAAGTAGGTCAAGAAGTGTTCTGGAGGGTAAAATGGACTTTTCCACACTTTCCATAATTTTGAAACCACACACCGTGTAGTTTGAGTACACGCTGTGTACCCCTTCCCGGGTATACCCCGTGTTGCAGACCGTGTCCTTGCTGTGTGGAATAATGGGTGCACGCCGTGTGTCTAGTTCTACACGCTGTGTAGTCCTTCCCCGCGTACGCGTTACCAGTCAACAGCCATGTACCGTGTTGGAGACGTGTCCTTGACATGTGCAATAAATGAGTACATGCCGTGTGTCCAAACTACACACCGTGTAGTCCTTCCCCGCATATGTGTTACCCTCAAACCGTGTGTTGACCAGTCAACAGCCGCGAAGCCGTGTTGGAAGCCGCGTGGAGACCGTGTGAAAGAACTGAGTACACACCATGTACCATAAAGTACACGCCTTTTACTTTTTCTTTTCACTCCTATAAAAGGAGGGGTCCCCTCCTCCCTTCAACTCACACCTCTCCTCCCCTCTCCTCTGAGCAGAGTTCTCCCAAGAGACTCAAAGGCTCTTTCTTCCATAACTTCTTCGTCTAAGCTCCGATTTACGGCCTGTTAGCGGCCACTGGATCGTAACGACGAGGCGGAGCTTCCGAGATTGGATCTGTTGTCTCTCCTTCATCCTTTTCTTTCCGAATTCCACCTGAGGAGGTTTTTCCGGGACCCGACAGAAGTGACGGACGCCGACGGACATCTTCTAAGGTTGATCCGGGGGAGTGTTGCGATCAGGAACCTGTTGAGGTAGGGATATTACCTTTGTCTCTCTAATTTTGTGAATCTTGAGGGGTGGGTATCCTATTGTTTTCATGAGAAACGGTTGAAGTATTAAATAAATATAATAAATGACTTATATAATGGGGTTGGGAAGTTGTGATTTTGATGTTGCTTTATATCCTGTGATATTATGTTGTGAATTAAATGAGCCTCTACCTACTGAAAATCACAGTCTTTGGGGGCCTTTGCTTACGCATTTAAATGTTGCCCTCTCCTTCTGAATTTTCTTATGGGTGGAAACTCTGTGGAATGTGAAAATTGGCTAATCACGAAAAGTTGGTTGTTAAAATCTGGAACCCTTGTGTGATCACACCGGTTAAACAAAATGGAATAATGAACATGTGGGTGTTGACTTGGTTGTGGGTTGGTGTGAATGTTGTGTTGGTAATGGCCAGCAGGGCTGTGATAAATGGTATTAAAGGGATGGGGATGTGTGGCTTCGGTGTGGTTGTGGTTATGGTGGTTGGCAGCGGGGCTGCAGGGATGGGCTTGTTTGTGAATGAATAGTGGGGTGTGAATAATAAATTAAAGTGGAAGAGTTAATGAATGGTGGGGCGTGGTAATGGAATGGGTTTAATAATCAATGGGTTGGTTGGTTGATAAAAAGGGCTTGGTTGTGTTGCTTGTTTTTTCCTAACTTGATTTGTGGATGATAGGGATATGTTTTACGAACGATTGGTGTGGTTAGTTGTGGATAGTTGCCCAATAGTTAAGGAACTAGATAACTATTTCTACTGGAATGTGAAAACCTAAAGAGGGTTTGGTTTGTTTGTTGTATGCATGCTTCGTAGTAGCAATGCCGAGGAACGTGCTCAGTTTCTCTTTTTAGAATCCATAGGTTGGGTTGTGTGGTTGGTATATATATATATATATATATATCTGTATCTTTTGTGTTTTATCTTACCCCACCCAAGTTGAGCACTTAGTGCCGAACACTCCCATTTTATGGGAGAGGGTGTTTTTCCCTTAGTTACTAGCTCCTTCCTGCTCCTTCTCCCCTAGGCTATGATGGCTTGAGGTGACCTTACACCTAAGAATCTTTGGGTAGGTTTCGTTTGGGGTGGTTATAGCCCAAGACTCTTTGGGCAGGTTCTTCTGTTTCCCAAGAATCTTCGGGATGAGGCCCAGGTGTGTGCGGGCGGGATACGTGATTGTGAGGCCTAGGTGTGTGCGGGCGGGATACGTGGTTGTGAGGCCCAGATGTGTGCGGGCGGGATACGTGGTTTTGAGGCCCAGGTGTGTGCGGGCGGGATACGTGGTTGTGAGGCCCAGGTGTGTGCGGGCGGGATACGTGGTTGAGAGGCCCAGGTGTGTGCGGGCGGGGAGAGTGTGGCAGCGTCAGGACGTTCGTCGTTAGGAAGAGTAGCTAACTAAAGGGAAATGGTGTGGGGTACCCAATACTCTTGTTTCTGATATACTACTACCTGTTGTGCTTGTGTTTTGGTGAGTGTGGCTGGTGAGTTTGGGTGGATAAAATTCCTTGCTAGGTTTCTTCTGTTGTTCTCACGAGACATTAGGATGTCTCCCCACTTGTGCACGAGAGCTTTAGGTTTCCCTAATGATTATACTTGTATGCTCACCCTACGTTTACTTTCCGGTTTCCAGGAGGACTACCAGGGCTGTGCGGGACCCTACTAGTCGAACAGTTGGAGTTGTTTCTGTTGTTGTACCTTTGTTTTCTTTTGGTATTGTACTTTGAGATTTCTTGTACTTGTACCTTGTTATAAAATTGTTTAAACATGCATGTGGGAATGGTTTGGGTTTATTTCTATAGACTTTCCATTTTTCCTTTTGGTGATTGACTTTTCCTATTTCCTGATCTTTAAAAATAAAAAGGGTAATGCCTCCCATATTTGTGAAAAACTCATACCCTTGATGCTAGTCACCACCCCGGGGCCTACTGGAGGCGGGAATCGGGGGTCATCATCTCCCTTTCTCCATTGCCAGCTCAGGAGGGGCATCTTTGGTGGGAGGGGGTCGTGACAGAATGGTATCAGAGAGGATGGTTGAGAGATAGGATTGAGTCTGGAGTTAGGCACAATGAGGATTGAATGGGATGATAGGGAAACAATGTTAGACAATCTTGGTGCGTGACATAGGCCAGGGAAGACCGGCTAGGACACAGGATTTTAGCCCCCCCCCACCCCCCCCCCCCCCCCGTGATCCGATGCAAGGACTCTGAGCCTACCGAACGACCAAGTGAGACTACATTGATTGCAGGGTAGAGACCCTAGGGAAGGTACATGCATCATCATGATTGTGTTTTACTTGATTTGGGTGTTCTGGGAAAGAAATTGAAACAAAATGATAAAATGAAACCTTGAGTTTTTCGTTACTACTTGGGATTAGGCGATCCTTGTTTACTGTACAACTATGGCACCTGGACGTCGTCCCCGAGTGGTTCAGATGGCCGAGGCCCAACAGATTCAGGTAATCGATCAGCTGAGGATTGACCAAGAGGAGGAAGATAGCCAGTGGCATAAGACTCTCCATTCTTTCCAGCGGAAAACCCTCAAGAAGTACAAGGGTAGTACTTTGGATATGGAGACGGAGGGGTGGATTGAGAAGCTAGGGATCGCTTTTACCTTGATCCGTGCTCTGAGGGAGTACTGGGTTCCCCTAGCAGTCAGTCAGCTGAGAGGTGCGGCACGACAGTGGTGGATGCTCTACCTCAGAGAGAGGATAGAGGCAGAGGTTCCATGGGCTTACTTTGAGAAGGAATTCCGAGAGGAATTCCTTTCTTCCATGATCAAGGCGGAGAAGCGGCAGGAGTTACTCTCCCTTCAGCAGGGGAGTATGTCGGTACGAGAGCTGGGGATCAAGTTCAAGGATCTCCTGCGCTTTGCTCCGAATCTCATTCCGGATGAGGAGTCTCGGGCGAGACGTTTGGAGGAGGCGCTTCGTCCTTCGCTCCAGTATGCTTTCACCCCCTTGACCCTTCCGACGTACATGGAGGTACAGAAGAAGGCAGAGGTTGTAGAGAGGATGCACTCGCTGGGAGGTGCACCCCGAGAGGGGATCCAGCCAGGCTCGTCGAAGGGGAAGGCAGTCAGCAGCAGGTCACTTGCGACGGGACCTTCCAGGTTTAGGCCAGTGGGGAGTAGGCCCCAGCAGTTCCAGTTCAGATCTTCGGGTCCGCGTCCCTTTTTCACGAGCCCAGGACCAAGGTGTTTTTCTTGTGGAGGTTTCGGGAACGTTCAGAGTCGGTGCCAGACCCAAGCTCAGTACAGTGGAGGTGGGCAGGTTCAGCGCCCACCTCAGTAGCACCAGTTTCCAGCGAGGTCCTTCCAGCAGCAGCATGACCATGCTCCTCCGAGGAAAAACTTTGCAGGAGGAGGCCAACCTCAGGGTGCTCCTCAGGGAACTCGACCAGGGCATGGTTGGGGAGGTGGACGACATCATAGAGGCAGAGGAGCTGGGCGTGGAAAGTTGCACGCAGCAGAGTTGACAGCTTCAGCAGGACCAGAGGTGGTGCGAGGTACGATTTGTTTGTTCAGCACTCTTGTTTCTGCTTTGTTCGATTCAGGAGCCTCACACTCTTTTGTTACACCTAGTCTAGCCCATTATTTGGGACTAGACATAGAGAGACTTTCTGTACCACTGGTACTGATTACACCAGTTGGAGGCCATACCAACATATCTTGTGTTTGCCGGGAATGTGGGCTGATATTGGGACCACATCGATCTAGTGGGGACCTTCTTCTATTACAGATGCAGCCATACGATGTCATCCTAGGCATCGACTGGTTGTTTTCTATTAGTGCCGTTATCGACTGATTTCGGAGAAGATTCGTGTTCTCCAACGTGGATGGACAGTGCGTAGCTTTTGTTGGTGAGAGGAGCTATCAGGCGGGAAGCCGGAGTGTGGAGCCTCTCCTTTCTTTGTTGGGCGGGTTATCAGTGGTTCCAACTGATACAGAGATGATGGATGTCCGAGAGGTTTTCGGGGAGTTCCTCGATGTTTTTCCTGAGTAGGTTGTGACTCTACCCCCCCAACATGACGTTGAGTTCGGGATAGACTTATAGCCAGGTGCCCGTCCGATTTCGATGTCCCCTTATCGGATGGCACCTTCGGAGTTGCGGGAGTTGCAGATTTAGATAGATGATCTGATGGAGAAGGGTTTTATTCGAGCTAGCATGTCAATATGGGATGCTCCAGTTTTGTTCGTGAATAAGGAAGATGGTGGTCTCAGGTTATGCATAGACTACCGAAGGTTGAACCAGGTAACAGTCAAGAACCGATACCCCCTCCAAAGGATAGATGATCTCTTCGACCAGTTGAGGGGAGCCAGTTGGTTTTCCAAGATTGATCTATGATTTGGATATCATCAGCTAAGGGTGAAGGACAATGACATCTCGAAGACGGCTTTCAGGTGCAGGTATGGGCACTTCGAGTTTGTAGTGATGCCGTTTGGAGTTACGAATGCACCGGCTATGTTCATGGGACTCATGATCTTTGTCTAACAAGAGTTTCTGGACCGATTCGTCATTGTTTTTATCGACGACATCCTGATCTACTCAAGATCAGAGCAGGAGCACGTTGAGCATCTCAGGGTAGTCTTGGAAGTCCTTCGACACCACCAGCTTTACGGGAAATTGTCGAAGTTGAAGTTATTGACACAAGAAGTACACTTCCTTGGGCACGTGGTGTCTTAGCATGGAGTGTCAGTGGACCCATAGAAGGTGGAGACAGTTGTTTCTTGGGCAGCACCCAAGAGCGTGGTAGAAGTTCGTAGTTTCCTGGGGTTAGCAGGTTACTATCGGAGGTTCGTTTCGGACTTCTGTCGAGTTTCTGCTCCATTGACATCTTTGAAGAGGAAGAACCAGGTCTTCATATAGAGTGAGAAGTGCCAGAAATCTTTTGACTACCTAAAGGAGAAGTTGGTCAGTGCTCCCTTACTCAGGTTTCCAGAAGAGGGGTTGTTGTATGAAGTTTTTTGTGATGCTTCTGGCCTTGGTCTGGGGTGTGTGATGATGCAGAAGAAGAGAGTGATTTGTTATGGGTCTAGGCAGTTGCTCCCTCACGAGCATAACTATGCCACCCATGACCTAGAGTTTGCAGTAGTAGTGTTTGCACTAAAGTTGTGGCAACATTACCTCTTTGGGGAGCGCTTTGTGGTCTTCTCAGATCACAAGAGCCTGCGTTATATCTTCTCCCAGCGTGACCTGAACTTGCGGCAGTGGAGATGGGTCGAGTTTCTCCAAGACTATGACTTTGAGATCTCTTACACAGAAGGTAAGGGCAACATTGTGGCTGATGCCCTGAGCAGGAAGTCGCATCAGGAAGTGGTTCGAGAATCTGCTGATGCTTGGAATGCGATGAGAGAGTTGGATACCTTACACTTGGATGCAAGGGTAGAAGGTGTTAGAGGCTGTTTGTTTCAGATGAAGGTACAATCCTCCTTGTTGCAGCAGGTAGAAGCGTCTCAGTGGGGGGACTCTGAGGCGGAAGTGATGCGGGATCGTGTCGATCAGGGGAACACTCTAGAAGGATGGTCAGAGGACAGCCGACATCAGATGCTTTTCCATGGAAGGTTGTTTGTTCCGGAGGCAATGCGTGAGGGAGTTCTCCGTGAGTTCCATAGCTCAGCCTTGGAGGTACATCCAAGAGTTTCAAAAATTTACCGAGGCATGAGGGATCAGTTTTGGTGGCCCGAGGTGAAATGGGTAGTGGCGGAGTTTGTGGCTAAATGCCTAGTGTGTCAGCAAGTGAAGGCTGAACACCGTGTTCCCGGTGGTTTGTTGCATCCTTTAGATGTCCCCGAGTGGAAGTGGGATGACATATTAATGGACTTCGTCACAGGACTACCCAGAGCTCAGGGTGGTTATGATGCTATCTGGGTAGTGGTGGATCATCTGAAGAAATCGGATCACTTCTTAGCAATCAAGGAGTCAGGCCCGGTGAGTACCTTATCACAGAGGTACGTAGAAGAGGTGGTGCATTTTCATGGAGTTCCAAGAACTATCATCTCAGATCGGGATACTCGGTTTACCTCACGAGCCTGGAGGGGGTTACAACATGCTTTTGGCACCCAGCTATGCCTTAGCACTGCTTTCCACCCCCAGACCGATGGGCAGACGGAGCATACTATCCAGACGTTAGAGGACATGCTGCGAGCATGCGTTCTGGATTTCGGAGGATCATGGGTACGACACTTGCCTTTAGTAGAGTTTGCCTACAACAATAGATTCCACTCTACTTTTGGCATGACACCATTTGAGGCTTTGTTTGGAAGGCCATGTCGTTCACCCATTTGCTGGGCAGAGGTTGGTGAGACATGTGCTCTTATGCCAGAGGTAGTGCAGAGCACCATAGATAAAGTCCAGCTTGTACGTGAGAGGATGAAAGAAGACCAGGACCGATAGAAGTCTTATGCTGATTTTCGGAGGAGGCCCTTGGAGTTTGAGGTGGGGGATCATGTGTTCTTGTAGGTTTCCCCTCGACGGGGGTAGCGGAGGTTTGTGAAGGGGAGCAAGCTCTCACCCAGGTTCGTCGGACCTTTTGATGTGTTGAAGCGAGTCGGCGAGGTGGCATATCAGCTGGCCCTGCCACCTCAGTTGGAGAAGGTTCATGATTTATTCCACGTCTCCCAGCTTCGTCAGTACATACACGACGACTCCCACGTTATTGACTGGGGAGAGTTAGATATGGGAGACGATGCGACCTTCGAGGAATGACCAGTCATAATCGAAGATCGTAAAGAGAAGGTGCTCCATGGATGAACCATTCCCTTGGTTCGTGTGTTGTGGAGGCATGGTGACCTCAAGGAGAGAACTTGGGAGTGGGAGACCCAGATGCACACTCAGTACCCAGAGTTGTTTTGACTTGTGTTTTTCCCTTGTTCTTCTAAGCTTGTGTTGATGTTGTACTCTATACCCTTGTTATATGGAATGCTTGGCTTGTCAGTTGTGAGACATTTTGTTTCTTTGTTCCTTGGTAATGTGTAACATGTCCGGATGTGTGGTAAAGGGAAAAACCTGACCCTTAATCCAAATGCATTAATGCAGATGCGATTGAACCCGTGCGGGCGAGTCAGTGCCGCCTAAAGCGGATAATATCTCGACATAGGTAAAGTAATTTCACAAACCCATGTGTTCGGGCAGTGTGTTGGTTGTGAGGTGTTGGGGTTAGTGTGAGTTGAAAAAAAATCCTAATGTATGAAAGTGGGAAGACCTAATTCTTAATTGAGACGCATTAATAAGGATGTGATTAAACCCGTATAGGCGAGTCAGTGCTGCCTAAAGCGGATAATATCTTGACATAGGAGAAGGAATTCCTAACACATATGATTAGGGTTGTTGGTTGGGTTCCTATTATAACAAGAACCCTAAGAGGTATCTTGTTGGGTTTCCTCTGGGTTGGTTTTTGAATTCTCGGGGACGAGAATGTTTTAAAAGGTAACTGATGTAATGGTCCGGACCTCTCCAGCCCATTCGTTTGTCAAAAATAAGGTCAAGAAGTGTTCTGGAGGGTAAAATGGACTTTTCCACACTTTCCAGAATTTTGAAACTACACGCCGTGTAGTTTGAGTACACGCCGTGTACCCCCTTCCCGGGCATACCCCGTGTTGCAGACCGTGTCCTTGTTTTGTGGAATAATGGGTGCACGCCGTGTGTCCAGTTCTACACACCGTGTAGTCTTTCCCCGCTTACGCGTTACCAGTCAACGGTCGTGTACTGTGTTGGAGCCGTGTCCTTGCCATGTGCAATAAATGAGTACACGCCGTGTAGTCCTTCCCCGCGTATGCGTTACCCTCAAACCGTGTGTTGAACAGTCAATGGCCGCAGAGCCGTGTTGGAAGCCGCATGGAGACCGTGTGAAAGAACCGAGTACACGCCGTGTACCATAAAGTACACACCGTGTACTTTTGCTTTTCACGCCTATAAAAGGAGGGGTCCCCTCCTCCCTTCAACTCACACCTCTCCTCCCCTCTCCTCTGAGCAGAGTTCTCCCAAGAGACTCAAAGGCTCTTTCTTCCATAACTTCTTAGTCTGAGCTCCGATTTACGATCCGTCAGCGGCCACGAGATCGTAATGACGAGATGGAGCTTCCGAGATTAGATCCATTGTCTTTAATTCAGCCTTTTCTTTCCGACATCCACTCGAGGAGGTTTTTCCGGGACCCGACAGAAGTGACGGACGCCGACAGACGTCTTCTAAGGTTGATCCGGGGGAGCGTTGCGATCAGGAACCTATTGAGGTTGGGATCTTACCTTTGTTTCTCTAATTTTGTGCATCATGAAGGGTGGGTATCCTATTGTTTTCATGAGAAATGGCTGAACCATTAAATAAAGATAATAAATGACTTATATAATGGGGTTGGGAAGTTGTGATTTTGCTGTTGCTTTATATCCTTTGATATTATGTTGTGAATTGAATGAGCCTCTACCTACTAAATATCACGGTCGTTGGGGGACTTTTCTTAAGAAATTAAATGTTTCCCTCTCCTTCTGAATTTTCTTATGGGTGGAAACTTTGTGGAATGTGGAAATTGGCTAATCACGTAAAGTAGGTTGTTAAAATCTTGAACCCTTGTGTGATCACCCCGGTTAAACAAAATGGAATAATGAACATGTGGGTGTTGACTTGGTTGTGGGTTGGTGTGAATGTTGTGTTGGTAATGGGAAGCAGGGCTGCGATAAATGGTATTAAAGGGATGGGGATGTGTGGCTTCGGTGTGGTTGTGGTTATGGTGGTTGGCAGTGGGTCTGCAGGGATGGGCTTGTTTGTGAATGAATAGTGGGTTGTGAATAATAAATTAAAGTGGAAGAGTTAATGAATGGTGGGGCATGGTAATGGAATGGTTTTAATAATCAATGGGTTTGTTGGTTGATAAGAAGGTCTTGGTTGTGTTGCTTGTGTTTTCCTAACTTGATTTATGGATGACATGGATATGTTTTATGAACGATTGGTGTGGTTAGTTGTGGATAGTTGCCCAGTAGTTAAGGAACTAGATAACTATTTCTACTGAAATCTGAAAACCTAAAGGGGGTTGGGTTTGTTTGTTGTATGCATGCTTTGTAGTAGCAGTGCTGAGGCACGTGCTCATTTTCTCTTTTTAGAAGCCATAGGTTGGGCTGTGTGGTTGATATATATATATATATATATATATATATCTATGTCTTTTGTGCTTTATCGCACCCCACCCATGTTGAGCACTTAGTGCCGAACACTCCCATTTTATGGGAGAGGGTGTTTTTACCTTAGTTACTAGCTCCTTCCTGCTCCTTCTCCCCTAGGATGTGATGGCTTGAGGCGACATTACACCTAAGACTCTTCAGGTAGGTTTTGATTGGGGTGGTTATAGCCCAAGACTCTTCGGGTAGGTTCTTCTATTTCCCAAGAATCTTCAGGATGAGGCCCAGGTGTGTGCGGGCGGGATACGTGATTGTGAGGCCCAGGTGTGTGCGGGCGGGATACGTGGTTGTGAGGCCCAGGTGTGTGCGGGCGGGATACGTTGTTGTGAGGCCCAGGTGTGTGCAGGAGGGATACTTGGTTGTGAGGCCCAGGTGTGTGCAGGCGGGATACGTGGTTGCGAGGCCCAGGTGTGTGCGGGAGAGGAGAGTGTGGCAGCGTCAAGACGTTCGTCGTTAAGAAGAGCAGCTAACTAAATGGAAATGGTGCGGGGTATCCAATACTCTTGTTTATGATATACTACTACCTGTTGTGCTTATGTTTTGGTGAGTGTGGCTGGTAAGGTTGGGTGGATATAATTCCTTGTTAGGTTTCTTTTGTTGTTCTCACGGGACATTAGGATGTCTCCCCACTTGTGAACGAGAGCTTTAGGTTTACCTACTGAGTATATTTGATTTCTCACCCTACGTTTACTTTCAGGTTTCCAGGAGGACGACCAGGGCCGTGCGGGACCCTACTAGTCAGACAGTTGGAGTTGTTGCTGTTGCTGTACCTTTGTTTTCTTTTGGTATTATACTTTGAGCTTTCTTGTACTTGTACCTTGTTATAAATTTGTTTAAACATGCATGTGGGAATGGTTTGGGTTTATTTCTATACACTTTCCCTTTTTTCTTTTTGGTGATTGACTAGTCCTATTTCTCGATCTTTAAAAATAAAAAGGGTAATGCCTCCCATATTTGTGAAAAACTCATACCCTTGGTGCTAGTCGCCACCCCGGGGCCTACTGGAGGCGGGACTCGGGGGTCATCATATCCCTTTTTCCATTTCCAGCTAAGGAGGGGCATCTTTTGTGGGAGGGGGTCGTGACATTAACATTCATCTTATGTATTCTCTATAACATGATATAAGAACAAATTCATTTTTTCGGATAAAAGAAGTACTTTTCAAAAAATGCAGTTTTTCCACATTTTGATGGATCACCCCTTTTAAATTTAGTTTTTAACACATTTAAAATTTATATTTTATAAAATTAACATATTATTTGGAAGTGGGATATCAAAATTTACTTTGGTTGAGTTTTTTGTATTTTTCTAATAAAATTTATATTTTATTGAATTGTGAAAAATACTGCATTTTAATTCAAAATTATCTTTTCAAATAATTTATTTATATAGTTATATTATCTTTTTAATTGGTTTTAAACATTAATTGGATTATATTTTTATCTTTTAATCCAATTTTGGTCATTATAAGTCATTTAACATTTAAATTGGACATAAACACATGTCAATATTTTAATAGTTTTTACTTCTTAAAAACTCGTTTTCTGGTTTTAACAACAAGAATTAATTTTAAATTAATCACTGAAAATTTTGTGTTCTGAATTTTGAAAAATGGATTCCATATTTGGAATAAGTGGGTCCAAATTATTTTAATATGTTACTTTTATTTTTTGAATATTATGAATAGAAACCATGATAATTTTTATTTACCAAAGTTAAAGGTAAATCAGGTAAATTGGGGTAACAAACAATATGATACAGATAATAAAATTAACCTAAAACAAACCAAAATCCTATTGGATGAATTAAATTCTACCAATATCACCTATGGGTAATAATTTATTCATTTAATTGACTTTTTTTCCATGAAAGTGATGTAATTATAATTAAAACAAAAGAAAGTGACAACATGTCACTCTCATATATCTTATAAGTATAAAAATTTTAATGTAGTGATAAAATTGATAAAAATTTGAACATAAATAGTCTCCAGAAATTTAATTTAATTTCTACATCATGTTAATTTATTTATAATTTTTTCGAGATTAAATATTTACCATTAATGATGACATAATAGTGATATAGAAATTATTTTATTAATAGAAATATCAAATAAATGGTTTTAAAAATATTAAAAGAAATATCATATAAACTAATTAATGTTCTCCAAAAATTTTATAGGTGACTATGACTTGTTAGGAGTGTATGGAATATTTTTGTTCTAATTTATCTTTTGCGTGGGTTTTATTTAATGTCAAATTAATGAATAATGTCAAAATTGACACTATTGATATTTTATAAAAATAACATATTATTAAAGTATTTAAAAATCACCAAAATATTTAAAAATAAAAAATTCTAAACTATATCGTCTAAAATGTCATAAAGTATCCAATTATGGATAATTTAGAACACATAAGTAAATAATTATAACCATTTAATATTTAAAATATTATTACCAAAGATAAAATTAAATAGATTAAATAAGGATAAATCCAAATGATAAGGTTTATAATAAACTCAAAACATGTCTCAATTTTATTAGTTTAGATTATTTATACCCATAATCATGTTATGTTCTAAATAAGAGTGCTTTGGAGCATTATAAATATAAAATTAATTTATAATAAATTAATATTTCAAGACATTTTTAAAGTGCCCCTCCTCCTGCTTATAAAATGTCACCACATGTACTCACTTAAACACCCCTTTCATGCCCTTTGGATCATTCAAAATCTTTTAAAATAAGCTCCCAACATCCCTCAATTCATACTATAGGCAACCATTTAGTCATAAATCCATCTTATGGAGTCCTTTTGTGAATACCAAAAGGAAATACCTGAAAAAGAGGTAATTGTTTTATCACCTCTATCAAAATTATTTTCTTCTTGTACTTAATATTATTATGTTTTTATCATAATAAAGTAATAAATATAGTATAATGTACAATATTAAATGTTATTAAAATTATGGGACAACCTTATACCTTTTTCTATCCATCCTACGAATAACAATACTGCCATGTGTTCGTACATACGACTTACTGTCTCCACGCCGTGGTGTAATTTTTTATTCAACAATACTTAATTTGGATGGGTATAATGATGAGTGTAATGGTTTTAAATGATTAATATAACATGATAATTATTCTTTATAATTCATATGCTATACAATTCCGTACCATTTAACTTTTAATTGAATGATATCGTCACTCGTGCGTATGTACGACCTACCGTCTTCACGACGTATTGAGATTCATTCTCCACATTAACCATTAAATAATGATTATAATGAATATATAATAAATAATAATGAAATATATGAAATAATAATTCTAATGGATTTATGTATATATTTATATCATTTAATTTCTTCCATTCAATCTAATAAGGAAACAAAAACATCGTTCATGCATACGTACGACCTACCACCTCCATGAACGGTGTATTACATTTCATATATATATATATATATATCATATTTATATACTGAATAATTTTTGATATATAAATCATTTTTTACATTCTAGATGTATTTAAATCCTAACCTTAGTAACAATATCATGAATAATAAGTCAAAACATGTATGACAAATAAAACGAATATTACCCAAAACATTGATTTAACATGGAATTGATAAATAAACAGGTAATATAAAGCCACAATTGAATCATATATGATAACATAAATATTATTATTATTCTTATACAAGTTAATAATATGTTTAAACCCACTATACACAAGTTTATGACACAAATGGAAGAAATTGGACCTAAGAGTAGGGATAGTTTTGCAATCTCACTTTTATCCTAGATTGTTTATACGTAAGTATTTACTTGGGATATATTTTTCATCCATATCCATGTCTTCTGAAAAAAATTTCATAAAATTTTTACTATAAATTTATGTATGTTTAAATTCATTTTTACCATTTTTTTACATTTACTACAGGGTATGTAATGAATCTTTCTTTTGTTTACCATACTAGGTAATTTTTGACTTTTCCAGCAAAAGTATGAGGATAATGTTTTCAAACTTATATGGCATGAATGGATTTTTATGGTTTCATCCATAATGATTTTTATACACTATATAAAGTTTATTTTCAACTAAAATAGTTTCTTTTTAAATTTTGTGGCATTTTGAGAAAATATAATGTTTTTAATTAAGAAAGGATATTTTCCTCAATAATTAAGTTCAAGTGTTTTATCAAAATTATTTTCCATCTAAGATGACACTCTTAAATAGGGTTATGTTTCTATACCTATTATTACTTTTATTTTATTGTGTTTATGATGGAATTATTTTGTATGAATTCTACTTATTTAATATATATTATTATGGAATGATGTTTAATAAACCCATTTTATATCTTGGGTTATGCTATGATGAATGATTAATTTTTTTGTGTCACATGTAAGAATGATTTGATTATTTGACGGGTGAGACCTATATCTCCCTACAATGCATTGGGTAAAGATATATATCTCACGAGATTGAAATGACTAGAATGGAAATAAAATCTAGTTCAATAATATAGGGATGGAATGACAAGAAAATACGGTTCATTAATATAGAGTTAGAACGACAAGTAAATCCGGTTTAGTAATATAGGGATGGAACAACAGGTAATTATGGTTCAGTAATACAGGTCTGGAACAGAAAGTAATTCTGTTCCAATAATACAGGGTTGGAATGACAAGTTAATCCAGTTCAGTAATACAAGGATGAAATGATAAGTAAACCCTGTTTAGAATGGACTTTGTCCATTATAATGGTCTTGGCAGCAATGCCTTGGCTACTATGGAAATAATATTATGTGATTATTTTCTTACCACAATTCCATGTTTTAGGTCAATGTTATTTTATCATGGTTTGTGTTCATTTATGATTTATGCCATATGAACTACCAATATTTATTTCATGACTCATGATTTTGATATTTAAACTTTATGTTCATGTTTTTATATTCTTATGTGTATGGTTTGTTTTATGTTATTAATGGTTACCCTTACTTAGAATTTAAGATCACCCTGTTTATGTTTTCTTTTCCCTAGGATATAAATAATGGTTTTAGGTAGGAAAAAAACGGAGAAGATCATTAAGGGAGATGTTGAAGATATTTCACCAAAATAGAAGATTATGTTCCAAGCTTAAAAAGACACTAAACTAATACAATATTTGGGCGTATATTTTTGTATTGTATCAGGTATTATGAAAAATAAATGTAATGTCTATGTACATCAAGATTAGGTCTTTAGAATATGAGAATAAAATATACCGGGTCACATGTAAATTCCAGATTATATACTCAAATGAGATATTGGATGAGTTGGTACATTGGTATCGATGACAAGATGATTCTAACATGAACTAAAGGTGAATCATGAGGTGAATCATGGTACGCTATGTGATTAAAGGGCTTGACTAATTTCCTTATGTGATTTGTGGAATAAATCACGTGAAAAAACATAGTGAATGCGTCTATTGATATGAAAACCTTTGGAAAGATAGGGAACTTGGTATTATAGTTTAGGTATATCATATTTGTTATTAATGAGAGTATTATGAGGTTTGGTTAGGACCTTTTGCTGAAAGACTGATGTATGTGGTCCATGTGGATGGGTAATTGATATTAGTCTAATTCATTACAGAATTAGAGATGAGTGGAAGTACCAAATTTTGGTAGGTGTTTTTATACATGTTGGAGTTTGATAATATGTAAATATCATTGATAAAGTTACTAATATATCTAGGATATGTTTTGATAAGTGATTCTGATGGTTGGGAATGTTGTTGGTTGGAATCAACCATGGAGATTTGAGTTCTATAGAAGGGAGCATCACGAACTTCATGGTGAATTGATTGATAAAAATTGGTGTATTTTAGTAGATGGGAATCATGGGGTATGGTATTAGTGTTTTAGTTATGGCTACGAGTGGTATTTAAATTTTTTATGAAAATAACACTTCATGTTTGGGGTATTGAAACAAAATCTCATTTGGTGTTTCAGGTTTAACAACTATGTTGATCGGATATCACATAAACCTTGCCTTAACATGGCCATTAGCTCATGGATCCTCATATACCATCAGTCCCACCGCAGAAAAGTGGTCCCCTACCTTGGGGCCCACCCACATGCTCGAACAAGTCATCATACTAATGGATATCCCAATAGGCCAACACATGTTATTTCCAATGTGCTTTATCCTCAATTTCACACACCCGGGGAAAATTCCTTGGAGGCCACCCAACCTGATCACTACTATAGTAAAATCATGCTTAACCATGGAGTTCTAATCTGGTAGGATCCAAAAAATAAAGGTACACCTTATTGAAATGATTCATATCAATTATTCTTTTAACCCTTTGACATTTTTTGGTGTTACATTCAACCCCTTTTAGAGGAAAACATTTTCATTTTGGACCATACATATCAACCTAGGTAGTGCCCCCACACTTAAATTAGTGTTCCTCCTCTGATGCCAATGTAACAACTGGGCCCTACAGAAAGCATAGCCACCCAAATTTAACATGGCCATCGAGTCCTAGCCTATCAGGTACGACCATTTTCTTTATAGACACGTGGCATCCTCCCTAGGGCCCAACCACATGCACGAACTAGTCATTAGACTAATGACTATCCACATAGGCCAACACATGTTCTTTTAGTTTGATTTTTTATCTATCGCAAAAAACCCAAGGAATCTTTTTTGGTTCCCACTGATATTCTCAAAGAGTTCATTAGAATAATTAATATCCCCATTGGCCAAACTATTTTCTTTCTCATGCACTTTATTGTCACATTCACACACCTAGGAAAACTTCCCAGGAGGTCACCCATCTAGAACACTACTCTAGTATTAGCATGATAACCTATTGAGTTAAAATAAGGAAGGATTCCAAAAGGAAAGGTGTACCTTGTTGAAATGATTCATATCATTTATCCTTTTAACCCTTCAACATTATGGGTGATTAAATTCACCCCCCTTTATAAAACAATGTTATTTTTATGGGCCCTACATCTCAACCAAGGTAGTGCCACCACTCATAATACTGTGTTCCTCCTATGATACCAACACAACAATTGGGCCCCGCTAAAAGAAAAAACACCCTACCTTAATATAACTGCCCGATCATTTCTTACCAGGTACCACTAGTTACCCTACAGACAGATGGTCGCATCTATGTGACCCACCCACATTCCTAAACTGGTCATCATATTAATGACTATCGACACAAGCCAACACATGTTTTTTCTAGCATGCTTTATCCACACTCACACACACCCAGGGAATATTCCATGGATTTACATCATCTTGATCATTACTCCATGATTAGCACGGTTAACTATGGAATTTTAATTTTCTAGGATTTCTAAAAGAAAGGATCACCATATTTACATAAGTCATATCATTTATCCTTTTAACCCTTTAACATTATGGGCTGTTACATCAAGGTATAACATGATGAGTGTATGGATTTTGGTGACCTCAGTAGTTTGGGTGTGTGGATAGAATTTTCAACAAGACATCTTAGAGGAAAACGTTTTATAGTGGGGAGATTGAAATACCCCATGATTGGATTATTTGTAAAATTTAGTAGGAATATGAATTTTGGATTCATGGATGGTTAATTTTTTGAACTAGGACTTAGAATTAGTTTCTAAGGGTTTTAATATCCTAAAATGGGGTATTTAAACATGGTTCATGTTTCAATAGAGAATCCTAGGGTTTGGGTGATCATAAGAGGTAAGACATGTGGTTGG
This sequence comes from Viscum album, assembly GCA_963277665.1. NCBI lineage: Eukaryota > Viridiplantae > Streptophyta > Magnoliopsida > Santalales > Viscaceae > Viscum > Viscum album. The sequence goes on from OY728119.1 coordinate 1,304,410,961, forward strand.
GATGCTATATTTTAGTAGTAGTAGAACTTTCATGGTGGGACCATATCGGTCTTTCAATGGGTTTTTAGAAAGAGGTTAAATGCCCCTCTACCCATAGTTTTCATAGCATGAGCCATTTTTAAATCTATGAAACATGTAGAACTATTTTTTTAAGAAAAATTAAAAGTAGGAGCATCCCCCTTTTTACATTGGATGAACAGGATGCATGAAGAAGGTCTCAGCTGAACCTCCTCCTCTCATTTTCCCTTCATTTTTAGAAGATCCATATTGTTTTTTTAACATTTTAGAGGTATGTTTCTTCCTCTCTTATACTCTTGTTCTTCTTTCCTCATTTGGACACTAATTTTAGATGATTTTAATTATGGTTTCAGTGTTGGTTCCACCCAATCATGGTGGATTTGTCTGAAATATATGGGGATTTTTTCTATCTTATATAGAAGAGGCCTTAAGAAGCCATCCACATTCCACTATAAGCAGTTTTGGAAAAGTTTCCTCTCAGTGTGATTTTATTTAAGGTTTTTTTTCCCAAAATGAGTTTTATTTTTCATTAGAATGTCGATGTTAATTTTGGATTATATGTTTCTTTAACCTGAGGGTGCATCAGGAGTGGGATGAATAATGTTGGTGATAATTTTAGTGTAATGGGATAACCTAGGGAGAATATTGGAATACTTAATAATTAAATTAAAATGGGTTTTTTTAAATTTTTCAATTAATTATAAATTGATTTTAAAGAATTAAATTGGATGTTTTTGTGTGATCTATACCTTTTCTAGGATTATTGGTGGTCATTGTACTAGGGAGATATCAAGAGAGAGTTTTAGAGTTTCAAATAATATTGGGAAAATCTTCAGTGAGGTAGTGGTACTATTAATCACCCTATGGTATATTTCTTATTTAGTTTTTTATGATGCATTGTATAATTCCGTCCCCTCATTGAGGGCGATGACCTTGTTATTAATTTAATGTCCTGAGATAAATGGACCATCTATGTTAATTGTAATTTGAATTATTTATTTAATTTTTATCATTTCACTAAGACCTTAACAAAAGACAAGGGCCACGATGTATCATTATGCTAGGGATAGATGCCTTGGCCACCAATGGTTTGGGAAGTGACTATAAATTCTTATCTTAAACCAAGGAATCCATTTCAAGGGATGAAAGATGATAATAAGAAATAAAAATATTGTGTACCTATTAGGATATTTTTTTACCTCTTGAAATAGGTGAGAAGACATAGTGACCTATATCCTATTTAGGTTTTAGAGGACCCTTGGCATGACTTAGAGTCATTGGTATTGTAATTTTAACATGGGGTGAGTGATTCAACCCCTTTTAATGTGATCAATCATAGGTAGATGGACCTTATATTGAATGGAATCAGGTTAGGTGAGAAAACTGACCTAGAGAGACCTTTAGGATGAGGCGTTCTATGGGATATCTCTTTAACTTTTACCTAGGTAGAGAATCCCATGTTTCCAATTTCTCCATGTTATTCTGATGATGATGACATGGGACACAACTTCCTTATAGTGTCAAGTGATGAACTAAGATCTTAGTTGAGACCAAAGACCCTTGTCAGGGTGATTCTAAGATTCTGTGACCTAAGGGACTCTTGATTGTGCCTCATTGATAGAATGAAATTAATGAGTTTTTGTTTGGATAGTTATTATTGCAGGTTTCACCTTAGAAACTGAACCTATAAAAAAGCCTAAAGGGGGCTATGATTATAGTGATGGGTTTGGTTATTCATCTATCCATTTTTTTATGATAATTACGATTTATTTTCATATTTTATGAAATGTGATTTCCAAATACTCCTGGGAGTTATCTGTTGGGAATATGATTACCTAAGATCTTTGGGAATCACCTGTTGAGATGGAAGAGACCCAGAGATACCCAGTATTTTAGGGAATCATTATCAAAATATATTGGGATAAGGAGCCTAGTCCAAATATAATCTAGTTATATGACTGATTACATATTTAATTCCTAGAGATGGTAACTAGTATCCATTATTAGATCATACATCTTGATGTTGATAATAAAATGTACAAAATTTGAAATATTTGTTTTATATGCTGATACCTTTAAGAATTCCAAGGGATCTTGGGATTCAAATGGTATTACCATTAAACCATTAAGAATTCATGGGTCACATATGATTTAAACAGATGTATGAGGTGTGAGGTGGGTGTATATCCTCAATCATGGATGTTGGACATCATGAGGGTGATATTTGAGTCCCCCCAATCGATGCCTTGGATACCCTTAGGATTGCGAAGATTCACCAGTGATATTTAGGATGACGATTTGTGAGATATTTGATACTAAAGAATTATCCATGGGATATAGGAGGGTATACCATTTAATTTTGCAGGTTGACTATGAATTATTCAATACTAGATATATAGGATTTCATAGGGCCTCCCCTTCTTAAAAAAATATTGATCTAGAATTGAGGAATCCCAAGTATTACCCTAGGATATATACTTAATGAAAGAGGATAAAGGATTACTAGTGATTGACTAGGATACATTACTCATAAGTAGAGGCATGATATTTGAATCTATAGAGTGTGTAAAGAGGTCACATAAGGTGATTCTCATGTTTAGGGACACTCTGATATTGGTCGAAGTAGGTATGGTCGATCAGGGTCACGGACCTGAGGATCGAAAATGGTTATTAGGATTCATGTAGGTTATGTGTGTACTCCCTTGGGGAGGAGGTGATTTTATAGTTGGCATGGTTAACTTAATGTTCTTAGATATATTTTGGTATCATTTCAAAGTTGTCATTGATATGTTTATTTTATTTATTTTTGTTATGTATTTTATCTCTTTATTTTAGCTATGAATTTTACATGCACATATCAAAATATTTATGAGTTGTTATGGGAAAATGCTGGTGGTTCCCTATTGGTTTCCTTACTCAAACCTTACTCTGACCACCATTTTACATGGGTACCTAAGTAACACTCACTTGTTTCTAGCATAGGTTGTGATAAAGATCAGAAACAGGTTTATCATGGTTGAGTAGGAAATATTGGATGTGATCTGGTGATCAGGTTGTAGTGAGGCTTAGGGATGTTGTGGAGCCTCCTATATAATTATCTTTTTCGATCATTTCATTTTTTATATGTGATCTACCTAGTGAGAGATCAATTTTTATGTAAAAATGTATTCTTCTATATTTATTTTATTAATTTATTATATATAATCTTTTTATTCATTTTTGTGGATGATGTTTCATTATTTATTGTATTTTTGTGTACTTTTAAATAGGTGGTGTAACCTCCCCATGATACCTCCTTAGACCCCATTTTCTAGTCATAATTCACTGGAATTTGGGAAGGAGCGCTTGAGGTGATGTGGTAGTCTAGTATAGTTACTATTCATAGTGAGCCACACCGAAGAATTATAGATTTTTTTAAGAAGGGAACAACGTAGGAAGATAATCAAGGCAGATATTTAAGATGCTTCTTGAAATAAGTTGATTATGTATCAAGTATCTAAATAAAAAAAACCATTATAGTTCTTGGGAATGTATTATTGTGTGAAGTGATGAATATTCATGTAAAATGATGTAATAAGTATGTATGTTATTTATTTAGTATTGAATTGGGGTTTGTTTATTTTAATATATTAGGTTATAAAGAGTATGAAGATATAGGGTACAAAAAACCTATGTCGAACTAATTTATATAGGGTGAACATATTGTTTCCTAGTTTGATGTGAATATTTCATAATTTTGAAAATTTTATGATTGATTTTATTCTTATATGACTGCTCACTCAGATTATTTTTTTATCAATTACTTATGCAAATAATTTTGATATTTATCAATGAGTGGAACTAGAGGTATCATGTTAGCAAAAAATATGAAGGGAAATAAAATAACTACCCTTATGAGCATCCAAATGTCATGGGAGATGGAATTAAAAACCATATGAAAATATTTTTACACTTTTCTCATGTAATGGATAATAACATGAACCATGTTGAGATTCCGAAAACACAAAATAAGCAAAAAACATTCCATTTAGTCTTTTATATGGAAAAGTCCAACTTCTTTTTGTGGTTCCCTCCATACCATAATTACTAAGCAATAGATCATTAGGATGGTGATGATAATTTTTTCTCTAGTTCTTATACCATAAGATGGTTATTTTAACCATCCATATCTTAGAAGGTGAGGTTGATCAATAGTGTATTATCATCAAGAACACGAGGTAAGAAGGAGAAATCAACTCCATGGAATGAGAGGAGTTTAAAAGGGAATTTCAAAATACATATTTTATTGGAAATATTTGTAGAAAAATAGAATGGGGATTTATATATCTAAAACCGAGGGATGATAAATCTACCTGTACCTATGAATAATATTTTACAAGTATTACAAGGTATGCATTTGGTTTTATCATTGACATCAAAAAAATAATAGATTGATTCTTTTATGTCTTCAAACCAAGTCCCTAAAAGTTTTTTTCTTAAGATAATTTAGTATATAAAAAAAAATGTGTTCTCTAGGGGGAAATAGAAGCTATAAACACTCAATATTTTCATGATATTGGTGATACTAAAAGATATATAAATCCATGAGGTAAATAAAATAGTAAACCACTTGAAGGAAAGAAAAAACATGTACACACATGCTAAAAGTGTGTAAAATATAACTTTGGGAAATGTATCAATGGGGTTGGTTTATGCTTTACATGTGAATGAACTAGTCATTGAGCTCATTATTTTTGAAGAAATATGAAGAGGAAAAATAAAATAATGGAATAAAATATTGTTCAAACTAATGAAATTATTAGTTTTAGAAGAAATGAGTTTGGGTATAATGTGACTTAATAACATAATAAAAGGGTTAATGGGGAAAATAATACTTTACCACCCCCTAAGAAAATGTTTAATGGGAAATCCTAAATAATCATATATACTGAAGTTCACCAAGAAAAAAAATTGTGAAAGGTACACTTATCATATTCTATAGAACTAAAAATTCCTTATTTTATTCTTGTTTGACCCATTCTTTTATATCAATATAATTTTATGAGGTTATTACATAACCACCTAAGTGGTTGTATATTTATTTATCGTTGAAAAATCTTAATGTTATGATGATTTCATTACAAGTCTATATCTAGTCTTTGAAAAAAGAATCTGTGAATGTGTTTCCTACAAATATTCTTATTCTCCATATATTGAAATTCTAAGGGATTTTGGGAATGTATCAAATCTATATATATATATATACCATATCAATTACTATGGATGTGAATTAACATTTGATATTCCAAACCAACCTATGATTTTCTATTGATGCGAGGATGAGAATAAAATTCCAACAAGAATTACTTAAATTATATTGGTATTATTTTCTACACATAAAGACAATTTATCTCAAATGAATGGGGAGAAACTCAATAATAAAGTCAAGCATATTGTTCAGGATTATACCAACATATTTAACATATAGTTTCCTAATCTTACCATAAATCTTGAAGTTTATTTTTCAATATAACTTATACATGGTGTGAGAAAAATTCTGAATATTCCTTACATAATATCCCTGATTAAGATGTGGGAATTAAAGATGCAACCCTAGGATAATCATGATAAGGGATTTATATTCCCTAGTGCATTACCATGGGGTGCACTGATTTTTTTTGTTAATAATTTATATGGGTCAATGCATACTTTCTTTGATTAATTAGAAGATAAAAAGATTATGATTAAGAATAAGTATTCACTACCCAATATTGATGATTTTTTTGACCAACTAAATGGAGATTAATACTTTTAAAAGATTGAACTTTGTTTAGTATATCATCAATTAAGGGTCAATAGGGAGGACATAACCACGAAAACCTTCCATATAAGGTGGTGACACTATATATTTATTGTAATACCATTTAGACTTACCAAAACCCCCTATATCTTTATATATCTAATGAATAGAGTCATTATAGGTTAATTTGATAAAATTATTGTAGTATTTACATATGTTATCCTTATATATTCCAAGATAAATTAAGATCTTGAAGATCATTTGTGGACTATTTTAAAGACCTCTCATACGGATAAATTATATGATAATGTTTGAAAAATGTGAATTTTGGATATAAAAATTATCATTCTTGGTTTATGTAATTATAAGTGAGGGAATATTGGTGGATCCTTAAAATATGGAAGTTATTATGAAATGTAATAGACCAAACACTATGGCTGAGATCTAAAGTCTTCCTAAAATAGGTGGATATTATCAATTATTTGTGAGAAATTTCTCATTGTTGTTAAATAAATTAACCAAGTTAACTCAGAAGGGTGTCATTTTCTTTAGACGGGTGGATGCAAAGCATATTTAAATGATATTAATAGAAGTATAGTCAGTACACCCATGATTACACTACCCTACAGTGGAAAAGGGTCTATAATTTTTAGTGAGGAATTTGTGGAATGTAATGGGATGAATTCTAAAACAATGATAGGGTAGTATCATTTTAATCTTTCCAATTGAATATTCATGATAAAAAATACCCAAATCATGATTTTGAGCAAGTAGTAGTAATTTTTTCATTGAAAATATAGAGGGATTGTATTTTCTGTCAAATATGTGAAATGCATACTTATCATAAAATCTTGAAGTATATATTAACATGGAAATGTTTGAATATTCTCTAAATAACATGGTTGGATTTGATTAATGTTTATTACTGATCAATATATTTCCACCTTAAGAAGAACAATAAGGTGGATAATTCTTTGAGTGAGAAGGATCTTAATAAAATTTCCATGATATATATTAAAAGATATCCAATACTTATTGAATTTTAGAGGATGAATATATAAATCATGACGAGAGGGGATAAATCCCATATTTATTAGATAAGGGTTCAACCATCCATTTATGTGGTATTTAAAGAGGTCCACATAGAGGATTTTGAACTACAAAAGAAGGTATATAATGTTCCTAAATTCAAATATGATAGTGATGGAAAGGTTAGGTTCTTAGATTGAGTTTTTGTCTCATTAATACTAGAATTGAATAAAAATATATTTTATGAATGACATAGATTATCATTATATATCCATCATAGAAGTATTATGATGTATAGAGATCTCAAATAGTATTGTTTTGGGAAAAATGAATAAGGTTATTTCAGAGTAAGTAATTTCATTTCTTGGTATGTCAGGAAGCTTTGGTAGAGTGAAAAATGACAAAAGGTATGATGAAACCATTAACTTTACTAGAATGGAAATTGGGAAACATCACCATGTATTTCAATTTCAGACTCCCTAAGACATTTAATGGAAAAAAATGTTTCTGGGTTGTATTCAATAACTTTGGGAAGTCATCTCACTTCATTGCTATTAGGGAAGATTTATCACTTGATTAAATTTCCATGATATACATTAAGGAAGTGGTAAGTCTACATGGTGTAGTACTCTTAATCATATTTGATTGAGATATGAGGTTTACCTCTATGTTCTAGAGAAGCATTCTGTAGGATTTGAATATAGAGTTGATCTTTAGTATTTCATATGATCCTCATATAGATGGTTAGTATAAGAGAATCATTCAAATCGCATAGGATATATTGTGATCCTATTATATATAATTTTAATGAGGTTGGGATAAACACCCCCATCTTATTGAATTTATATACAAAAATTGATTTAACTTGATCATTCATATGGATCATTATGAAGCCCTATATTTTAGAAAGTGAAAATCTCAAAAATTATAGGATGAAGTAGAATAATTAATGCTATGAATACCTGTGTTTGTTAAGGAAATTGAAGAAACATTTAGATCCATTCAAAAATACATCAAATAAATGAAGAGTAGACAGAAGATTTATACCAATAAGTATGAACTGGATCATTAATTCAAAGTTAGAGAGAATTTATTCTTATATATATATATATCCCCATATAATAAAATTTGGTGAATTGGAAAAAATAATAATACGGGCTTGAGATATATCAATCCATTTGAGATGTGTAACCTTATTAGGATGTTAACTTATTATTTTAGGATTCCAAAAAATATTTCTAATGTGCATGATCTATTCCATGTATATATTTTTAGGAAGTTCATAACTAACCCATCACATGTACTGAACTCATTAGATATATAAATGATGCATGATAATTTATATGGGGAACAACCAGTGGATATTTTGGATCGATGTGATAAAGTGTCGTAGAACAGGAGTACCCACCTATTAAAAGTTTGGTGCTGAAACCATAAGATTGAGAACGCTACATGGAAAATTGAGGATCTAATGAGGAAGATATATCCTCATATATTTTAATATAAGTATCATAATTTCAATGGTGAAATTAATTTTATGGTTCTATAATGTAACATCCCCTGATCCTAAAATATATTTCCCATTAAAATAAGTAGGAAGTATTTGATAGCTTTATTTTCACGAAACACTGAGATTATACGAACCGTGATATATGTTTTAATTAAAAGTGACCATTATAACCTTGGATTTAAATTATAAAAATTAATATGATTAAATGTATTAAAAAATATATAAATGTTTTCTTTAATAAAAATGTATTGATTAATTATTATAGAATAAGTACTTAAATTTTAATGATTTGGAAAAAACCATATAAGACCTAATTTTTCAAAAATTGTATTTTATACATATTATATATTTATCACATATAATTAATGAAGAATTATATTGATAAGTTTTATAAAAAATGAGTAAGAATTTAAACATTGATTATTAATTGGTTAGAAATGAAGAAAAATCATTTTAAGGTAATAATATATAATTTTTTAAAAACTATATTTAGTATGCACAATGTATTTTATCATAATAAATTGAATTTATCAAAATTTATGAATTTTTTAATGAAATTATATAATAAAGTATTTAATAAAATATACTAACATTCATATAATTGGTTTTACTCAGAAATGAATGGATAATGTTTTTATTCTATAAATACAATTTTTTTCAAAAAATAGTTTTTACAAATTTTTTATGTGGATATTAAAATTAATTTCAACCATATAGAAAAATTAAATCTTTTAAAATAAATTACATATTTTGAATCATCATATTAAATATTAGGTAATAAATAAAGCATGATTTTTAGCTATAATGAATAATCACCACGGTACAAATCTTCTCACCATGATTATGGGTAAATGGGGTTAAAAGGGATTGAACTAAGAGATAAAGATTATAATATCACAAATATATTATCTTTATCTGATTTTTTAGAGGATTAAAACCACCCATAACCTTATATTTGGACAAAATTTTATCCACTTTCCTTAATAAATACATTTATTAAATTTTAATGTTCTTAATATTTACAAGGGTTTTAATCCCCTCACTTATAAAAGGGAACCTCCTTTGCTCACTTATTCACACAATTTAAGCACTATAGATCAAATAATACATACTCAAATATAGTCCAAAATTTCCTTCCCACATCTTAGAAGTATTTTCCTCACCAAAATTCCATCCTATGAAGGATAAAGGCGAATTCTAAAGGAAGATACCTGGGGAAGAAGTAATCATGTTAATTGGGATCTTTCAAGATTATTTAGTCTTCAGGATCATACAATGAATACATTAATATATTAAAATAATTAAATAAATTTATTTAATCTACTAATTTTTTTTATGTTAATTGTAAAATAATTATCTACCTCATTTCAATATATTGGAAAATTAAAACATCGCTCAAGTATATGTACAAACCACTGTTTCCATGAAGCAATATAGTTTCATCAACAACTTACAAAGATTTTACTAAAAGTGAATAAAATAAATAACTATTATATTTATTTCTTGATCATGATTATAGAGATTAATAAACCGTGGACAAGGTGTAAGAAACCAAATCAATGAACTGAAACATACATGTAAAATGAAATAGTTAACACCCGGAATATTGATTTTAGTGGATAATTATTAATAAATGGGTGATTAAATGAATAATATATTAATATGAGTATTAATATGGTTATGATATATATTTATAATAAATATATATTTATTATATAGCAGTTTAAAATGCGTACACATAATTTAGGGATTTAAGGTAACAGTTTATTTTACAATTTTACTTTTTATTGGGATTGTTTTATGTCAATTTCCATTGTAGGAACTTGTATGTTCTTTATATTCTAACCCATATGTATTTTATTATACTATATTTATCTTTCAAGTTTTATGTATTGTTACCATTTTCTCTATTTAGTACTCAAAAAAATTGAAAGGATGTTTTTAAGAAAAGCTAACAGAGTTTATATTATTTGGTTTGGGAATATTTCTCCTTTACATCCATGTTATTTAAATTTTTTATGGATGTTTTTATTGGTAAATAAAGGTTGTATAAAGTTATTTTATTATTCCTTTTAATTTATAAAAAAATATTAAAAATAATCTTTTGAAAATTTTTTCATATGTTTTTCTTAACATTTTACAAAAGTGAAAAAATAATGTTTTTCTTTTTAATGTATACAACATTAATAGATTTTCCGCTATATTATCCATTATTCATCATGAATGTTTCTTCCCATATTTACTTATGTATTCAAAGAAAATCATATTCCAATTTTTCTATATTTTTTTATTTTTCAAAATTTAGAAAAATAAAAAGATATGTTTCTTTATTTTTCAATGCGTTTTTAATTGCTTTTATAAAAATATTTTTCATCCATGTCAACATATTTCATAGATTTTTATACCTATTTTGGGATATTATTTAATGATTACATAAAACTTATTTCTCTATATGGATTGTGATTATTTGTTATGTATGTTTTCTTGAAAATCATTTCTTTAAATGGGTTAATTAATTGATGATTTAATCCTAAATGTTTTGTTATTGTGGAACACATATGTATGGTTTGTCATTATTTAATGGATAGGTCTATTATATTTTACAAATTCATTAGACAATGGTGTTATATATCATGATATTTATAATGTATTCTTGTAATAATTTCTTATCCATTTTACTAAAGTGTGTTGGTAATAACATTTGATCCACTGAACTAAAAAATTATGATGCTGATGCATGATCCATTATAATATATGGTGATGGTGATGATTATTTATCTATTATATTATGTTATTTTGGTAGATATTAATGATCCGTAATGTTATTATTTCCTATGCTTATGTTTATGCCTCATTATTATGTTATGACACATGTTTATGTTATGTTTTTCATGGCTCCTGATAATGAATTTGTTTCGATAAACATTCTTCTTATTATAGATAATTTTATTCAATGATACTTAAGTTTCATACTATGTTCTTCGACGTATGACTCTATTATGTTATTAACTTAAATATACCCTCATACCCTTATTCTTATCTTATTCTCACTTATGATAATTAGGTGATATCTATCATGTTTAACCTTACTAAGCATCTGATCTAACCCTTTATTATGATTATTTTTCCCAAGGTTATGAAGAAATGTTTTAAGTAGAATATTTTTAAGAATGGTGTTATTTGAGAAGAACTTTGTGAGATATATTGATGATATTTGATGAAATAAGTTGATTATATATCTAGTATCCAAATACATTAAGAATTTATGGTTATTTGGTGTCTATTATTGTAAAACGTATTGAATGTTAATCTAAAATTATGTTATATGTATGTATGTTATACGCGAGTCAGCTCAATGACCTTAAAATAATATCTTATATACTACATCACTAGATTTTCCAAGATTTATTTATTTATTTAAAATAATTATTTATTTCTAAATACCCTATGAATATTTTGAGACAGCTTCCTTCCATGCCACAATTTAATGGATTTTTATTTAATTATAGACTAATTAATTCCCCATTTTTAATATACATAAACTCTTTTATCACTTCTTTCAAATAGTGATGTGAGATTCCACTCTCTATCAATATAGTAATTTCCATGTTGTTCACTATCCAAATTCTTATTTCTATAACCCTATTCCATTGAAGTCTTCTCATTAAAGATACACCATGATTAATACTACGGTTTTAAAGGTTATTTTCAACCTCATATGATGTGTACTCTATTCCATTGTGTAATATATGAATATTTATAGTTATTTTAGTTTCACTTTTTTGCCTTCTTTGAAATATTTTTATGTAATCAATCAGTTACATATTTGATCATATAAGTACGTCACATCCTACTATAATCATCAATAAGTAATATTAATTAAATGTCACCAAATATTCTAATCTGATCAATTTGATCAAAATCATTGTTGTGGACCTGATTCATCAATCCGAAGTTGATTTTTTATTAAGATGATAATAATTTATTACCATATTTCCTACCATGAAATAATCAAAAACATTACTTATATTCTATTAAAACATTTAATATAAAAATATCCTTCACCCTTGATAAATTCTCAATGATTTTATGATTAATATGGCCAAGTATTTTCTATCATAAAATATTTTCTTCTTCAACTAATAAAAGAAATTAATTATCATTAAAATCCACATAATATAGATTTTTAGTTTTTCTTCATTATTTTATAATATAATTGTCAATTTTAATATTGATATTGATGTATTTATGATTTAATGTGACCTGAAAACCTATGTCACCAAGATAATTGACACTTAATAAATTGTGACAAAGACCATAGAAATAAAGTATATCAATATTCTTCAAATTTTTATTAGGAAAGGAGGTCTTTCCATTTAAATTAATTTCTAATATTCTGTAATTTCTAAAATGTATTATTTCATCAACTATACCATTAAATTATTTAATAAATTTATATTAACTATTATATAAGATAAACACACATTCCATGATCTATATTATACTATTCATTGATTATTTTATGGAAATTGCTACGAATTTTTTCTTCACAATTTTCTTTATTTCCCTTCACAATTTTGTGGAATGAGTTGAGACTCTGGCTAATCTCTTATGATTTCCTTCATCATAATCCATTAGATCAAATTACTACTCATCAATATGATAATAAATGTTTTTCAAGGAAATGAAATTGGATTTTACTACATGAATTTTCCTTTGACTTCCATAAGAATATATACATATTTTCTCCATGTAATATATTTATTTATTCCTAATGTTTGATAAATTATATTCTATCGATTAAAATAATATATACTATGATATAAATATTACATTACAACTCTCCTTCGATGAATTCCAAATGAATCTCTTATGAGATAGCTTTCATATTTAATAAAATAGGCAATAATATGGCCATAAAAACAAAAAAAAAACTAACACTTCACTAATGGAAATATCATGTTGGTAACATTTCACCATAAATCTTTTTCTTTTGAAAACATCCTAGACTATTGGTATGTTCTTGAGGGTTGGGAACTTTCTCCTTTCTCCTATTTCCCCATCCTCTTCATTTTAACAGACTTTATCCTTGACATTTCACCATCATACCATGCACCATTTTTAACTATAAAAATTGGTATTTGAATAGTAAATATTTATTTAAAAGTTTTTGTTCCTCAATATAAACTTTATTTAAAAAAATAATTAGATAATTTCAAAAACTGAAGCTACTTTTTTAGGAAATCTATTTCAATATCTGACTCAATATTACTTCTAATGGATATGTTTTCCTCCTTAGGTTTTCAATTTTCCTAATTTTCTCCTTGATATTCATTTTGATATCATCAATGATCTTCATATGTTCATAAATATTCAATTTTTATTTCACACATCCTTCATATTTTACAAGATTATTCTCATATTATTCCACAACCTTTTCATGATAATCATCTTCCACTTTAAGTTCACCAATATAAATCAATGTATTTTAAAAAACCTATAATTTTTCATTTTTTACCTATAGATCAATATTTTCATGATCCCTTTCTGATTCTAATTTTATGTCTAAAACTCCCTATTATTGATAAATTTAGTATAATTTAGTTTTAGACTTATATAATGAATTTATCATTAAATATTTATAATATTTGAGATTAACTAAATCCCAATTCCTTTAAATGCATCTTCCTCAATACCATCTTCTTTTTTTAAACAATAACTTTCTCTCAAACTTATTTCCACTTGATTTTTTTTGAATTTAAATTCCTAGTAAGGGAACTTCTTCTGCCATTTTTCAGAGAATTCAAATTCACCACCCACTCACTAAACTTCTGTAGACATATAGTAGATATGTGACTAAATTTTCCACTTAAAAAACAAGCTAAAGGCATAATACCTTTATATGTACCTCTACCACTTTTGAACATCCTATCCACAAGTGATAATAAATCATCTCATAAATTTTCTTCAATTTTAGTATCCTAAAACTATTGATTATCAAAATATTGGATGTTATCTATTTATATTAATGTTCTAAAAAAATATAGCTTGACCTGCATTTCATATACTACTAACTCACTTTGGAAGTCATCAAGAGATAACTATCTTGGTTTCTTTTCTTCCAAATATGACACCTTAGGGTTGTTTATAGGTAAATTTTATTAACACTTTTCTTTACAATATAAGCATCCTTCACCTCAATTTTTAGTCCAAGTATTGTACCAAAAACGTTAATGATATGGTCAAAAAATACATCCACATTTTAACATGAATTCAGTTTTATGTCATCAAATCTATTTTGGATAACCTACAATTTTAATTTTTTTTGCATTAATATCACCTTCATTTATGTTAGAAAGTTTCTCCCAAACTTATTTTTCATGGGAAAAAAATCACCTATATATATATATATGATTATATAATTCTATTGATAATGAATTATAATCCTTGTAATCATCATTCAACATCATCTTATCAACTTCCACTATCAGTCTTCTTGTGTAATCACTAACTAGAATTATTTGAAGTACTGTTGAGAATACATCTATTCTAGGATATCAGAGACATGATCTCATTCTATTTTTAAAAATTTGATAGTTTCACCATAAAATAAATCCACTCCCTTATAATTAAAAATTTTCTTCATAATAGTACCTTTGTCTCTACAAATTCAAAAAATTACTAGGATCTCTAATACCATTTTTGTACACTCTGTCCTTACTACACACCTTGGGGGGAGGGAGTGGGTGAATTAGGGTTAATTTAAATTTATGATTATATTTCAACCAATTTGGGTTTTATCTTCACATTGGAAAATAAAACTTGAATCTATTTTGTATTTATAATAAAATATATAAAAATATAATGGACATGGACACATAATTTTACTTATTTCTCCCATAATATGTTATATCCAAGGAGAACATATCAAATTTATACTAATATTTCAACTAACCAATACTTCACTAGTTTATGATTACAATTTTTCGTTGGAGATAACTACTCATATATGTCTAATACCAATTCCAACCTTCCAAAAACTTCTTTTAAGAGGGATACCATGTTTTAAGTTATATCACCGTTTGATCTCCCAAGATAGCAATCAAAATATTCAACACTAAACAGTTAGGGTGTTCATGATTTTTCTCTAATATTCAATTATAGATATTTAAATGATATAAATAGTAGATTAATATTCAATTCTTGATCATTAATGTAAATTAATCTGAACAAAATTCAATTTTCAATATTAAATATTCAAAATACTTCACTACTGCTACTTTGATTCTTGATCTTCAAGATTACTATATCTTTTTAATTAGGTATGTGATATATATTTTTCCACATAAAAAGGTTCTATATATCCATATAATGTTTGAATTTAAATTTTGAATTTTTAGCAATAACTAAATTCTGAATTCCTTTTAATTCAAATCCTTTTATTGGATCATCTTCAATCAAATTAACTCATGGATTCAAAAATTTAGTTACCAGTTGATCAAATAAATAATAAAACATCAAGATACTTCCATATTTTTTTAATTATACATATTACATAGATTAAAACATGTCTTAATCATTAATGGTGTCACAAGATATTTTCTTCCATAACTATCATCAACCATTAGATGGGTCACACTGTAATGTAATGCTTCACAGCAAGATTTGTATGATAGTAGTAAAGCAATCTAAGAATCCAAAAACTATGGAACTATATATTTTCATGATTTTTATACACAAAATGAATTATTCATATCATATTTTATGATTTATCTTGTCCCAAAGTGACACTCCTTATATGAAACAATATAACTTAAAAAATTCACTAATGAATTATCAGACAACCATTACAACATGGATAAACATTTCATGAAATGAATTATCTTTCCAGTGGCACTAAAAATCTCCCATATATACTTTATGATGTTATATAAATGTGACAATGTGTAACTAAAAACCACCAAATTTGAGAAAGGAAAAAAACCTCATAATTATGTGTGAATATCCTTATAAAAATGTCCTTTGCAGAACAACCTCTGTGATCACAGTGTGAATGAATATTACAAAAATAAAAATTAATATTATAAAATACATCATTTTATCATGATGAATGGATCATAGTGTCAAATTATATTTTAAAAAATATTATATAATGAGATCTATATCCTTTGAGATACTTTACATAACTTCTAAAAAACTTCTTATTGATAAAAAATACAATATCACACCATATGTCTACAATAGATTTGGATGATGTAGTATATATAGAATGAAAAATGAGAGGATTTTTAAGATTTATTGGTGGACCATAAATTGTGAATGAGGTGATTTACTATGTACATTAATTAACTTTTGGATCTGATGCAGTATATGATGGATGAATATCAATGATGATATGCTGTGGTGTTAGAAATTTTCTACACTCACCCTCTATATAGTGTTGGAGTGGGATGGAAATGACTATACCTTATCTCAACCACTGGTTTGGGTGGAGAACAAAGGAGACTTATCCATGTAACTTCAACCAATCACCCAATGCATTGAGATTTATTATGGTATATAGGTTTAATAGATAGTTATGTATGGTAATCTCCTCCAACATTGACGGTGTTAGAGATATGGAGATTGGTAATTCATATAGTATCCATGATGTGAGAAAATGATGTATGAGATGAGTGGAGATGAGATGTTCTTTTAGAATCTTAGTTTTTATAATTATATGGATAGTAATTCATCCAAGTGGTGACGCCCCTTCTCTCTAAGTGGTGACACCCCTTCTCTCCTACAACACAATGATTAAGGTGTACTATGATGCACTATATACTATATATTACCCTACCCACACATTTTAAAATTAAGAGGACCTGATATATATATATATATAACATAAAATATGGTTATTTCCTCAATTATAGTAGTATATAGATTGAAACCTAGAGTTTTTAATGTCTATTAGTGTTTAAAAATGTGTATATTGTCAGCTTTGGAGATGTGTATTTCCTCAAGTTTGAGTTGTGTCTTTCCTTATATACTTAATAGATAGATGTTTATTTTTATTTTCTCTTATAATTTTAATATTTAAATGATAATTAATTTCCTCTATAATATTATGATTATTAAATCCCAGTTTAATTACTACATAAGAAATATAATATGGGTGGTGAGAAATGATTTTTTTATTTATTGAGAAATATTATGAAATACCCCAGTGATCAGTGAACCATTGGGAGGGGAGGGGTAAATCAATGGTCTATTAAAGTATTTAATAATTATTCTTTACAATTAAACATCCTAGACTAATCCCAATCTCAATCCACTCATCATTTTTTCTCACAGCCTCCAGAAATAACCACACCTTGACAAGATTTGTTCTCTTCTATTATTATATAATATCCACAATAATAATTATCTATATATAATGTTATAGTTTATTCTGAAAACTATAATTACAAAATCTCTTTGTACTCTTTACAACAACTTAAATGTAGATTTTTTTACAAAAACATTAGACAATAGTAACAAAGTCTCACTATGATCTCCCTATATACCGTATGTCACATTGGTTCTATGACTTCATACAATGTATATGAAAGTTTTACTTTTAGGTAATTTTTAAGTAGATTTATAATTAACATAGGGATAACACTACATATATAGAATTATGTCCTTACACCTTGTCATTAGACTCTTAAAATTCCATTGGTTCTTTAAGAATAATACATGAAACATGGTCTGCACTTCATGCTCTACTTTATAGTTCATAAAAACATTCTCACATATATTTCTCAATAAACTATTAACTAGTGATCTTCTTGAATCTAGAAGATCCTTAATATACAAAATATTATAACCCCAACGATCATGATATGCCCAAAATATTGGTCTCTCCCCAATTTTTATATATTCTTTTTTTCTCACTGAATCAACACATTGACCAAATCACAAAATGAATACGAACTCATCATTAAATTAGCTTTGATACCCAAGATATCTTATTCATTGAACTATATTGTTTTCTATTATTTCTTTATAGACTGAGAGTTTTATGGTTCAACACTGCCTCAGATCAACTATACCCACACCTACTATCTTCTTATTTTTATTTTTATATGTGGATCGCCTGAATAATATTTTCTATATTATATTTATAAAAAAAAGTAAAGTATTTTAGTTCCCACGATCACCCATTATCTTCTTATATATCTTTTTTGTATGTAGATGTGCTCTATGATTATAAATTTTTATCCACTTTTCATATATAGGTGACCCCATGATTTTAATATTCAGTTTTCCTCCTAAGATATTTCCACTAGTACATTTACCAGAGTACCATTTCTTTTTCATTTGTCCGTCATTTATCTTAGTTAATAGATTTTATATATCCTTATTGAAGTAGTCTGGATTTTAACTTCATCTTTGTCTCAAAATTATTTTATTTAAATCTAAAAAAAAGATTTATCATATCTATATCAAGATTATACAATATAATCATTTGTGGTTTAACTCAGTCTTCATTTCAGAGTGGATTCTTCTGAAAATACCATATATTCTATCTTGAATAAATATTTTTAGAATACCAATATAAACTAATCTCCTCATTTAGGTTAAATAAAATCTCGCTATGATATTTATAACATTTGATATTAGCACCAACATCATTAAATTTTCATCATTTACAAATTTAATAATTTATAGGCATCTACATTAAACTTATTTTTTTCTCAAGAATTCACATTAGTATAAATTCTCTTTATACCAACTTGATTATAATTATTTGATGTTTAAATAAATTCAGGTCAAAACTTTTATCATCATAGTTTCCTTAAATATTAAGAAATTCTAGAAAATCAATTTTTTAGGCTTCAAAAGTATCTCAAAATCTCTATTTCCATGATCTTCTCCATTATTAATTTGAATATTATATCATCCAAAGTCTAGTATTGGTATGTCATATTTTTTATGATTTTTTGATCCATTAAGTGTAGTACAAGAATAATAATAATCAATTTCCACTTTAGAATATAAATTATTAAATATTCATATTTAGTATACAACATACCCAATTTTTTCCAAGTACTAATTCTTTTGTAGACTGACCTCATAGATAGATTAGCTTACATAGACTGATCCCTTAGTATGATAATGATTACATGGATTAACATGATGTTTATATAAGAAGTATTCATTATTAAAAATATTCAATTCATGTCTACACATAAAAAACTTCAACCAATGATGCTTATGTAGATAATGTATCATTTTTATAGAGGCAGGATAATGCTTACACACATGTCAAATTATTCTTACACACCAATAAAATTAGTGAAGATGATGGTTACAAAACACTAGATCATCCATACACAAGTAATTTATCTATGATATAATACTGGTACAAAATTTTAGGCATAGAAAAATGTGAGCTTCAAACTCCAAAATATATAATTCTTCCAAATGAATTTTGAAATCACTTTCATTCATCTAAGGGTTTATTCAATTAATTCAAAACACCTTTGGGATTTTTTAAAACATTCTAAAAATAGTTAATATAATTACCAAAAAATCTTCTAGTATATTAATAACCACGTTAGAGTATTTTCATGACCCTTACCACCTTTATAATTATATATTCAATAATCCTTCATCTAATCAGTATTTAACATTAAATAATAAAATCAAATGCAACAAAACACTATTATGGATAATTAAAACTATCTAACTAGCTCATTATACTATAAAAATTTTCATTATCCATAATGGAATCATATTACTACATGTATCTTATAGTGGATAATGTAAATATCTTGAACCATACTTATCTCTTATCTCATTGAAGAGAAGTTATGAAATAATTTAATGTTTTGTGGTACACACATAACAATAATCACTTCAAAAATCAATTTCAATTATATGAAACTATCTTAGAATATATAATGTCAATTATTTCTCCTTTACTTTTATTTTCCTATAATGCATGGGTAGATTATCATGTTTACAATTTTTCATATCCTAATTCCATCACACATTATATTTTACAAAATTATATTGAAAACATACCAAAAATCTATTAAAAAAATATTAAAACAACTTTATTAATCAATAAGTACCTTTAATCCCCATTTTTATTTTTTAATACCTAATAACTCTAAAAGTCAATATTATATTAAGTCCCATTATTGATAATAAATGAAATGTTGGAAAACATTCCCCCTTAATGTAAGGTCACATTATAAAAAAACGATTTCTCCCCCCTTGTCTCAATGTTACATCTTCTCCCCTTTGATATTATACTATATCTAGAGAATGAAGGAACCATAGATTTCTTATCAGTGAGCCTTATATAAGTCATCTCTATGTCTATGTGGGATGGCCTATTGTAGAAAAAATAATGATTTTACCGAATAATCAAAGATATCCATTGAAATTTCTCAAGGTGGTATTTACTTATAAATCACTTATTTAAGTCTATAAAAATAGATTGAAAAGATGAAATTTATCCTGAACACATCATAATAAACACATAAAAATAGCTCATGTGTAAAAGATATATCTCAAAATTATTTGTAGACAACCACCACCCATTGATAATATATTTAACATAAACTAAAATCAAGGATATGAGAGTCAATATAATTCCTCATTATTAAAAAATTGTTGGGAGTGTATAGATTTCTAGATTCATATATATTATTTAGAAGCACAAACTTCTTTGACATAACTCCCTCAAGGAATTATCAGAAAACTTATTCCCTATAGATTTTTTTCTTCCAACAACATTCACCAATAGGTCTTGATACAAGTCTATGTCTAATAAAAATTGAAAATTAATAATAAATTAAATTTCTAGGATGGTTACTTTATTTAGATGTATATATAGCACAGACTTCATTATATTATCCTATTTCATCACCTACATTCCCCTCTTTAAAAATACATAGTTACCAAAGTGGGAATAAGGTGGACTTATCTAGATCTATAGTTACAAAAAATGGGTCGTGACTTCTTTACCTACTAAACGATTCAATTATTTAAGGGTTTAAAATGTATGGATTATTTCAAATATTCATTTTATTTAGTTTTCTAGATCTATGATCCTTTCATTAGTAAATGGTTCTCTTGATTTTCATATTTCTCCTAAGTTAAAATGACTTCTTCTCTTGAGAAACTAAATAAATCTTATTATTTTTCTATTTATCATTCTTTTATACTTCTAAAATTGATGTAACATCCCAAACCAACCCATTCTATTAGGCTATGTTAGTGGTTCTAATAACCATAGGTGACATTCTATGAAATGTAAAAGACTGTAATAAATTCTTAGGGTTTAAACATAAGATTACAAGGGGGTGGGGGTGATATAACATTTCACACACAAAAAACCTTCACATGATAAAATATAAATATATAAAACTAAGGTAATATATACAAAGATGCAAGAAACAAATCCTAACAATAATGAATATATCAAAAACCAAAATCATAGTAGTAATGAAACAATGTAAATAAGAACACTAAAACTCTAAAGTAGTAAATTAATTTTCCACCAAGGTGGACCACTCTACACAAGGATGTGAACTAATCCAAAGATCTATCTCCACAATGTATTATTACAACATCCAAAATCTCTTCTAGAGAAGTAAGAAAATGTATCCGTCACTATATCACTAAAAAAAATTTGTATATGCACTAAAGTTCATATAAAAGGGGTGAGTAATCATACCTATTAGGTAATCCCCAAGAGAATTTTTCCAAATGCTATTAGGACAAGATAAATGTTTTCTCATTGTATTATAAAATAGATAGGAAGAATATAAAAACTAGATAACGCATTTTTCAAAATTTGAATAATGTATATAATCATGTTTTTTAAATAAAATAATCCGAAGTTAAGATTTAATTTCAAGAAGTAGAAAAATTTTGTCAAATCCAACTTGGAATAACAATATAGTGTTTACACACACATATTCAAGTATTAGACCTCTATATACTCACTAGTTCTGGGTTATCCTTTTACAAAGCCATAACTTGGCGATAAAATTTAATGGTGGTATTTCCAACCATGATCCATCCCATGTTACCCAATTGATGGTTGTACTTTTGACTATGACATATGCCATATGCACATGATTACACACTAACCTATATATTCCAAGAACCTATTTTAAAAACCAATCATTCTTTTAGAAACCAAATTTATTCAATTTAACAAAAACATTGTGAGAAACACCCAAAACCCAAATTTTAGGAACCAACCTATAAGAGAAAATACTAGAGAGTTTCAACAACGAAAATTCATTCCAAAGTAGAAGAGAAGTAATTTTGAAATCCATAAGCCTTTTCATTACAATAAAAGTAGAAAAGGTAAAAACCACATAGCTTGGATATGTTTAACACAATGGATTTTACACTAATATATTGATCTAGGTTTATTCCTCCATTACCTTGATAAATTACAAGAATATTTAGTCAGGACTTGTCCAATCCAATATTTTATAACATTGAATCCCCAATATAGGGTCTTGTTAAAGAGAAAATATGAAGATTTAAGATAAAAGGTATGAATGGAGTCTTTACCATTGATTTAAAAAATCATCCACTTAAAGGATCATAAAAATCATAATATAGAGGTTCAATATCACCAAAAATAACCTATGGGAAATTTAGGGTTTTAGAGCTTAAGTTAAGAGACAAATGATGAGGTTTTTTCAGTTTTAAATTCTACTTATATACATTAAAATACCAATTTCATGGTTAGGATGAATTGTTTTTCAAACAATTCACTACCTATGAAAATAGATCCATCCTAAAAATTAAGAGTTTCATGGTTAGTCTAAAATGGTCGTCAAACTATGTGCCAACCATGAACCTACCCTGCATGGTTTTCTTAAGAATCTTCATGGTTTCTACTAACCATTTTAAAACCATGAACCTTACCAAACCTCTCTAAAACACCTCAAAACCAACCTAAAACTTCCCAATATTGAACCCACTTATTCCATAACTTAAAATAAGGAATAAAGAAGAAAAAAATGTAACAGACCGAGATTTTGTGAATTATTATTTATGAATTAATTTAATCTAATTGATATTTTTCATTTCATGTAATGCTAAAAATAGTTATATATATATATATATTAGAACACTAATTAAAACATTCCTTTCATATGGAACCAACTTGGATTGTGCTACACACAACAACGACTTTGCTTGTGCTACACACAACACTTACTTGGCTTGCGCTACATGAAACACCAACTTGGAATGCACTATACTAATACCGACTTGGCATACGTTATATGCAATATAGAGTAACTAAAAAACATCATTTTTTTGTAATAATTAATTAGATGAGTTAGTTATAACATAACTGTTAAGTATTAGTAATATGAATAGTAATATTTATTTTTCAAATATTTTTTTAATGGTTTTATATAAGTAAAACATGTTGATAAGGAAACATATAATTTTTTAAAGTCATTATATGGTTTAAAATACTATTTTCTCGAATGAACTGTTTTTTATATCCTTTTGTAAAGAAAAAAATTTAATTTAAAACACATATCAAAATTTAATTTGAGAAATAAACTTCATTTTTTATTTAAAATTATGATATTATATTAGGGTGAATATTTGGGATTTTTATTAGAAACTTCATTTTATGATGAATAGTAAAAAATACTAAATTTTATGTAATAAATTCCTTTTCATTTAAATAATTATTAAAGTTAAATTATACTTTAAATTTTTTTAAGGCCACATTAGATCAATTATACATATATTAATAAAATTTATATCATTATAATCAATTTCAAATTGGGATTTAATATAAAAATATAACAAAACTTTGAACATTTTTCTACTTTGAAAACCTGTTATTTCGTCCCATCTGCAGGATTAACATTAACATTAATTTTTTTCTTCTATGAATTGAATTTTGAAAAATGGACATACACCTTTGTAATCTGTAGAATATTTAGAGTCAAATTATATCATGTTAATTTTTTACCAAAAAGATTAGTAAAAGGGATTGAAATTAATCACAGTGATTATGGTCAAATTAAGTTAGTTAGGGACTAGACCTTAATCTTAGGGGACCAAATGACCTAGAAACTTGTCCAATAAAACTTTTATGGGAATATTTTGGACATGTAACTTAAATTATTTACTTTTGTTGTTTTTATGACTTTTTTTAGTTAAGAACATGTGTACACCTAACTTGTTTCCAAAAATCCAAGTGAGTCTTTTTCCTTCCCTATCAAATGCCACCACCTCCCCATATTATTATCAACTCTCAAACCTCTTAGGTTTGGTCAAGATCTAAAAAATAAACTTCTCAACATCCATACATTCCTCCTATAATCCTCTCCTTGGGTAAAAATAAATCCAAGGAATCCTTTTGGCACAAACTAAATGGAGTTACCCGATTAAGAGGTAACTCTTCTATCAATCCCCTTTCTATTATTTCCTTTATCCACCCCTGTACTCTATTTATTCCATGATGGTATAAAAACACTATTATATTAAATATAATAGGAATTTTTTATGATATAGGTTATACCTAAACTTACACACACATCCATCTAATAGTTAACGAACATAATTTTTATGTGTACGATGAACTACCGCCTCACTAAACAAAAATTGTTCATTTTTCCTTTACTGCCTCTGATGGTGGTCATTATGATGGAAAATATATTTATATATGTTCTATATTATATTTATTATGTATTTAAAATTATGTATTACTTTTACAACACTTATCTTTTTACCTTCTATTTGATGTAATTATGATAATTTCATTAGAGGAAGTGTGGACTACCACCCCCTCAAAGTGACATGATTCATTCACACACTACATGGAATCCATTAAGGATGCATTTAGTGAACTTATATTATATATATGATATAATAATTATACTATAATAATTATATATATAAATTTATATACATATATCTCATGTACTTTGTTTCACTAAACACTATAATAAAAATGGAAACAACATTCAAGCATACGTATAACTTACCGTCTCCATGAATGGTGTATTCCATTTCATACTTCTATATTATATATTTTATTATAATAAAAATATATGAATATAAATGACATTTATTTCATGGTTTACATTATTTAAATCATGAAATAAGCAAAATGACTAAAGATATAACAAATAAAGACCCAAGAGAAATAAAATCAAATATTACCCGAAGCGTAACCTTAATATGAAATTACTAAAAAGTGGGTAATATAAAGTCATAATAAATCTATATATGATATTATATATGAATATGGTTCTTTAAAATATTTATAATAAATTTATATTTACTTTTAAATATTTTGGAATGATTACAACGAGAGTAAAGACATAAGGTAATGGGATTTCATCTCACTTTTTATTTCCATGAGATACATGATTTATTCACCGCCAATTACTTTTGTGTGGTGTGTATAATACCAACAGATGTATTATATAATTATTATACTTAAATTTATGTGTATTTTAATATCCATTTGATTATATTTCTTTTATGGGGACTGTGTTTTAAATGTTACCAAATCTGTAAAATGATTTTGTCTCAATTTGCCTTCTTTGAGACACATGCCGTGTTATGGACCTATATTTTTTCATGAGGTGTATATACTACCTTTGAAATGTTTTATCAAAAATAAATTTCTTTTCATGATATTTTTAGTTTCATTTATTTTCATTTTATTAAATGAGGAGTATGGTTCAAGGTTACCAAGTGGTATGAGTTAATTGAAAAAATCTCATCACCTTTTGAGATTGTTTATAATTATGTTTGATTTGATGAAATATTATGATCCATATCTCAATAACACTCATGAAATTTATTATCCTCTCTTTATTCATGATATGTTCATATATTGGTAACAATTTTCCACTCTTTAGTACATATGATAGTTATAATTTTTTAAGTCCAAAATTACCTCTCTCCTGGTCAAAAATATGGGTTCCTTCAAAACCATGTTTTCTTAAAATGGTTTACAATAATGTTATACTACTATTCTATAATATTTAAAAGAAATTTTTACCCTTTTTTGTTTAGTATATATATAAAACAAGTGTTAAAAATTATTGTTTGAGATAAATTCACAAAAAAGATTAATTAAACTTGGAAAATAATAATAAAAATAATGGTGTTTGATTATACAAAAAATTGATTAAAATCACACTACTGGAAATGGGTGTTTTCCCAACATTTGTTTACCAACGGTTCAAAGAGACCATTGGTATATTCAGTATTTTCCAACGGTTTATAAAAACCATTGGGAAATACCTATTATAAGAGACTTTTCCCAACAGTTTTATGAAACCGTTGTGAAAAGTGGAAAAAATTCAGTCTTTCCCAATGGTTTCATAAAACCGTTGGGAAAAGATGGGAAAAACATATTTTTCCCAACAGTTTTATGAAACCATTGGGAAAGACTGGTTTTTCCCAACGGTTTTTATGAACCGTTGGAAAGAAAAAACCCCAAATACCCCAATTCTAGCAGTGGCCTCCCCACAATTCAGAAGTGGATCCAGAGCCTTCCGCTTGTCTCCAGAAGCTCATCCAGAAGCGATTCCTCGGTAGAATCACTTCCCAATCCCCAAATCTTCCATCGGATCACCACCCACCAGGTTAGATTCCTATATTTTTGTTCCACCTATTATAAAGAATTTACTTCTATGACTGATTTCCTAATTCCCAAATTTTAGGGTTTCTGTAAAAATTTATGATTGTTCCACGAATTGTGTAGTCAAATACCTATATCGGTGTATGTCCAATTAATGTTTTCATTACACATTTACATTTATAAGGGAACAGTGTCTCTTTATTGTGTTCTAATTTTGAAGATTCATTGTTTTGGTTGTGCGGTGGTTTTGGTTGTGCGGTGGTTTGTGATGTGCAATATTTTTGTTGTGATATGTGGTTGTTTTGGTGAGATGGTTGGTTGATGTAACATGGTATCGATGGTTATTGTGAGATGGTGAGTTATTGTGTGGTGGTTTTATTAGTTTCCTGGTTATCTATGGAATAAATTATGCTGTTAAAACCCAAAAACAAGATATTAAATAAATGAGATGGAATAGAAAAGGATGTGTGGTAAATGGATTTAATTAATTTAACATTAAATGAATGGACAATGTAAGTTTGAATGAAGTGGCTTATAAATGAAAGTGAGAAATGTTATGCGTCTTGTGTGGTGGTGGTGTGGTTTATGTGTTTTATGGTAGTAGTGAAGTGTGTGATTATGTAGTTAATGTGAACCCATAGGTTGAGTATTTTTTGCTATCTATATATCATGTATTTTTTTGTTATTTCTACACATTCCCAACCAGAGTTGGATAAACTTACCAACGATCAGAGGTTTTGAGTTATGGGTATTTTTTCTAATATCTAGTATGGTGCTTATATGGTTGGATAGCTACCATGTATTCCCTACTCTTCCTTCAAAAGTGATTGACCATTTGTTTTTAGGCAATATGCGATGTGATTGTCCATGTGTCTTCAGGTGAGATGTACTATGATTCCCTAGTGTTTTCCGGTGAGGTGTGATGTGATAAGGCTATAATAAGATGTGGCATGTGGTTGGGGTCATGTAGGGTAGGATGATGGCACAAGGTTGATGTTATTCATGTTCATGATACCCTACTAATATGGTTATGGGATGAGGCATGTTGTGATGTGATATAACACATTAATTTCGTGTTGGTTTTACATTTTTTCAATAATACATTTGTATGTTTTTTTCACATGTGTAGTTGATACCTTGACTATTTTCTTCCTTTATCGTTTACTTAAATGTATTTTCTATTAAAGTTCAATCCTATTGAATTGTTTATGACAAAATGACTTATATAAATTATTTTTACAAAATGGACAGAAGTTGGATGTATGAAACCGATCGGATCTCAAGCGATTTTCAAAACGATTTGGAGAGCTTTATAGATTTTTCATTTCACAATGCTTCAGATAGTGGTCACATACACTGTCGATGTTCCAATTTTGATGGTAGACCTTGGTTGAGCCGTGAAGAAGTCAGCTACCACATAACCAAAAATGGTTTTCAAGCAAACTACTTTGTGTGGTATCACAATGGGGAGAAAATGAAATCTCAAATTGGTGATGATCGAAATGAAAGGACTGGAATGGAGAATTTGTTAGATGATCAGTTTCCGTTTATTCGTCATCATGAAAAAGAATGGATTTTGACTCAAGAAGACATAGATATGAGGACAGCTGATGTATCTAGTGAAAATGATGATATTGATAGGGTGAAAAAATTGAATGATGCTGCCATGAATCCAGTATATCAACAATGCGATAAAATGAAAAAGCTGGAATTTTTAATCTGATTGTTTCATGGGAAAACTATGTATGGAATTTCTAATACAGAAATCGATTACATTCTTACCCTCTTGAAGGATTTACTTCCAGATGATGTAGATATTCCCTCAAACAACTATATGGCATGGAAGTTAGTTGAGGAACTTGGATTTTAAAGAAACAAAATTGATGCTTGCCTGAAAGATTGCAGTTTATTCTGGGAGGAAACCGCTGAACGAAATGATTGTATAAAATGTGGCACATCCCGCTGGAAGACAAAATCTGATGGAACACCATCCTGCGTTCCACAAAAAGTAATGTGGCACTTTCCATTGATCTCCAGACTTCAGAATCTTTTTATGTCTGAAGACATATCAATAAAAATGAGATGGCATGATACCGAGAGAAAGAAGACTAATGATGAGTTGGTTCATCCTGCAGATAGATTTTCATGGTAGAGATTTGATGCTCGACCTCCTAATTTTGCAGCTGACGTGCGTAATGTGAGGCTGGGTCTTTCATGCGACGGTTTTAATCCATTTGGGCAGATTCTTACTTCGCATAGCACATGGCCAGTTTTTATACACATTTATAATCTTCCCCCATGGTTGTGTATGAAAAAACCTTTTAATTTCATGAGTATACTCATATCTGGTCCTTCTGATCCCAACATTGATATTGATGTATAAATGCAACCTTTAATAAAAGATTTGAAACTTCTTTGGGATGTGGGTGTGCGCACATACAATGAATGTTCGAAAGACATATTTCAGATGCGTGCTGCACTTATGTGGATGATCAATGATTTTCTGGCTCATGCAATGATGTCTGGATGGAGCACGAAGGGAAAACTGTCATGTCCAGTTTGTATGAAGAATACATGATCTAGAAGACTGAAAAATTGCTGTAGTTTCAGTTTTATGGGACATCGACAATTCTTGCCAAAGGATCATCCATATAGAATGAATCGTCGAAGATTTGATAATACCATAGAGACCGATGATCCACCTCAGTGTATGTCTGGAACTGACGTGCTTAATGAATTGAAAGATTTCAGTTTTTCATTTGGGAAGGTTCAAATGAAATCTGGAAAGAGAAAGAATGTTTCCACTGAAACTTGTTACAATTGGAGGAAGAAGAGTATATTTTTTGATTTTCCTTATTGGTCAACCAATTTGTTACGTCATTTCTTAGACGTTATGCATATTGAAAATAATATATGCGAAATGTTGCTTTCGGTTCTTCTAAATGTCAAGGGGAAGACAAAAGATAATTTACGATCTCAGCGTGACTTGGTGGATTGGGGCATCAGACCAGAATTGCATCCTGTACATATCAGTGAAAATAAATGGAAACTTCCATGTGCTTCTTATGTGATGACACCTGCGAAAAAAAACAATTTCTGGAAGTATTAGAGACTACTAGAGTTCCTGATGGCTATTCAAGCAACATATCTAAACGGGTCAACAGAAGAGAGTTGAAGCTAAAATATTTGAAGACTCATGATTATCACGTTCTACTGCATGATTTGCTTCCAATAGCAATCTGTCATCTTTTGT
The DNA here is from genome assembly GCA_963277665.1 of Viscum album. Taxonomy (NCBI): domain Eukaryota; kingdom Viridiplantae; phylum Streptophyta; class Magnoliopsida; order Santalales; family Viscaceae; genus Viscum; species Viscum album. The sequence continues at coordinate 1,304,441,184 of OY728119.1, forward strand.
CCAATAATGTAAGGGTGGTTGTTATTCATTTGTGACATTTTTTAGAGATCTTTGTGCTAAAACGTTTTCCAAGTATTTCTTGCAAAAAATGTTGAAAGATGCCCCATTAATTTTGTGCGAGTTGGAGAAAATATTTCCTCCATCATTTTTCACATGCATGCTACATCTGACTATCCATATTCCCACTGAAATACTTCTCAGAGGACCTATTACTTTTCGTTGGATGTATCCAACTGAAAGAAATATATTCACATTAAAGTCTTATGTCCGAAACAGAAATCATCCCGAAGGTTCTATCGTGAACGGTTACTTGGCTCAAGAATGTATGGATTTCTGCTTGATGTATTTGTCTCATCTTACTACAATATTGAACAGACCAATGAGAAATGAAGAAGAACAGTATGAGCAAATTGAACCCATTTTTCCATCACTTCCTCAAACAGGAGGAATTCCTGGATCATATACATTGAAGACATTAATCCATGAAGAGCGGGAGATGGCACATCGCACAGTTTTGTTCAACTGTGATTTGTTCGATGACTATATCAGGTAACTAAATTGATTATATATATCTTACATATATATCTATTAAACTATTAATATTTTTTATCTACAGGGAACATAAAACAATGATAAATAGGAAGCATTTTTCTTTATCTTTGAGAAGGAGAGAGACTTTGAATAGCAAAGAGTTTTCTGCTTGGTTAAAATTGAAGGTATAAAAAAATTAATGTTTAAAATAATTATATCAATATTTAATTAACTTTATTAGTAATTTATATTGCAGGTATTGAGTTTGTCTGCTAACTCTGTCTCTGAGGAAATAAGAGCTTTGGATTTTGGTCCTAATACCGTGGTTCGTGACTGTAAATCAATTGTTATCAATGGGTACAAATTTATTGTCACTGAATGAGAAAAAAACATAAGAACACAACATGACGGTGTTATGGTTACTACCACAATAGATTGTTATGCCAGTGCACCAGATAGTAGACTGTGATTTGAAAATGTGGGTTATTATGGAGTTGTTGAGAAAATAATAATATTGGATTATTACTCTCATGGACGAGTCACAATGATGAAATTCCATTAGTTTGATTCGATGACGAGACATGGCACATTTATTGATGATTGTGGATTTCGAGTAATTAATATGACTCGCACTCTTGCTACAGAAGAACCATATGTGTTGGCATCAATGGCTAAACAAGTTTTTTATGTCAAAGACCAACTTTGACCTGAATTTGGTGTCATAGTTGAAGTAATTCCAGGACATATTTTTGATGATGGTGATGATGGAATTAAAACTGTCCCTAGTTCCATTGGAACCAATCCATTTATTTCTTTTGATGACTCAAATAACTCAATTGTCAGAGTTGATTGTGAACCTGAAGTTGTGGTTGAAAATATATAGAATCATTCATCCATGTTCTCAATTCTTTTGGTTTACCTTGAGTTGGGTTGTTAAGGTTGGTAATATTCAAATTGATTTAGTATTGATCACAAATATGTTTTAGCTGACTTGACCGTTATGTGAATTTTCAATGTTTATTGGTTGTAGTTTTATTTGAATTTCATTTTCTAATTTGGAATTGAACTGTATTCAAACATAGTCAAACATATTTCTAACTTGGTGAACATTACAACTTGTATGATTTATTAAATCCATTTAAGCTCTTCTAAAACAATTGATAGCTGACTTGACCGTTATGTGAATTTTCAATGTTTATTGGTTGCAGTTTTATTTGAATTGAATTTTCTAATTTTTAATTGAATTGTATTCAAACATAGTCAAACAATATTTCTAACTTGGTGAACATTACAACTTGTATGATTTATTAAATCCATTCAAGATCTTCTAAAACAATTGATAGCTTAATTGACCATTATGTGAATTTTCAATGTTTATTGGTTGCAATTTTATTTGAATTGCATTTTTTGGGTTACACATTAGTTTTCTTTTTCTAATTAATTACATATTTGTTTTCAAAAGCAGGAAATGAAGCCAATTGAAGAGAGACGAAGGAAAAAAATGATGGAGAACAATCGTCGAATGACGGAGATGGGCGTTCCACCATTAGTGCCTACAATGAGTACTTTATTTCAAATTGATATATTTAAAGAATATATAATGTCATGTGATTAATTTTTTTGTAAACATTTTTGTAGGATCCACCTATACGTAGACAATTATTCGACGAGGAGCCTAGTACTTTTCCTAGTACTCAGGCCGGTGGTACGAGGAGGGTTCGTACCAGAGGTGGACAGGCAGGTGCGCGTACCCGACTAGACCCTGCCCCTCCCAATGACATGTCATCCTTCCCACATTCTGATCCCGGTGTGTCGTTAGAGACACACGGGATATTTAGGCCTCCCATGTTTTTGCTACCTTCTACATCTTATGGCCCATCATTTTCACATCCCATGATGATTCCCACTCCTCAGTCAGCAGCTGGTCAGACAGCTGTCCCATATTCTTTTCCTTCTACTTCTGTCTCTTCGAGCTTCTATATTCCATCGTCTTCGACTCCTATTCCACCACAGGGTGTTCCATCAGTTTCTGTGGATCCAGCGGCACTCAACGATCAGACCGGCACATGTATATTTATATAACCCTAACAAATTTTTATAGAAATATTTATTTTCATCATAACATGTTCTAATAAAATATTTTTTTTCTTTCATGACAGATACATCTACTGACAGGAGGCATGGGCGGGGGCGTACACGCATGCGTTCGGTGTGGAACCGCCGCACACAGGTTATGGTGGATTATAATGAAGACAACCAAATGGTTGAGAAAACAGGGCAGCAATGTCAGAGTTTTTTGGAGACGCTTACCAAATACTCAGACATCATTCCCGTCAGCCCGCTATCATGGAGACATTTGCCGCATGAGGTCAAGGATAGAGCTTGGTCAGAGATATGGGTAAAAAAATCTGTTCTATTTAATTCCATGAATTATTTTTGTATTTATATGAATTAATATTTTGATTTCATCTTCGATTTAATTTTCCCGATGGCGAGGGTGCACGATCGGAACTTATAAAGGATTTAGGCGAGCTTTGGAGAGCCTACAAGCATGAGTTGTATATGGGCTGGCATGCTAGAGTTGGCACTGAGTTAGAGGCGGTACTAGTTGTGGATGATTGTCCTATAGAGCAGTATCATCAGATGATTACTCATTGGACGAGTACCCAGTTTAAGGTATTAATAACATTTGAGGTATTTAAATAATAACTTTCATGTTTTTCATTAATACTATCTGTTGCATTTTCGAATTTTATTTAGGAATCATCTAGAAAAAATAAAAAGAAAATTGATGCAAAAAAATACCTCCACACACTGGGACGCACTACGATGCATGATCATGAGAGGAAGCAGGTATAACAATTGTTTATAAGTTTTCTTTACGACTTACACTTTCTTTTGTTTCTTCAATTATTTAATAGTTTGCTAAAGTTTTCATATAACTTTAGTTTTCAATGTCATTGTAGAGGAAAATACAAAATATTGAAGGACGCGAGCCTCGAGCAAAACTGTTTTGCTCGAGTAGACGAAAAAAGGATGGAAGTGCCGTCAACGAAGCGACTCAGCAGCAGATTGTAAGTTTTAATTTGTTGAATTTATTTTTTAATATCTATTTTGTAACTTAATGATATATTTATATTTGTAACAGGCTGCTTTAGAGGCCCTCGATTCCCAAGAACCAGACAATTTTTGGCCAACAGATCACTTACATCAGGTGTTGGGAGAGGAGCATTCTGGAAGAGTACACTGCCGACCTAGGATAGCCCCGAAGAGGTATTGGCCCTCCTTAGGTACGAGATGTAGTGCCACCGAGCTGCAGAAAGTTAGGGCACAAGAAGAACAGGCTGATAAAAGGGCCACAGAGACGGAAGAACAGTCTGCTAGGGCAAAGAGTGCGTGTATGAAATTTATTGAAGTTCTACGTCCTACACTTCCAGCAGAGGCCAACCCAGCTTTTGATGAGTATATGTCGTCAATACATTCTATATATGGTGCACCAGGTGGAAGTTCTAGTGGTGGTCAGGATTATGTACAGCTTGACGATGATGATGGCGAGGAGTCTGACGTGGAAGAGGAGGGAGAGGAGGAGGGCGAGGCAGGTGGCGAGGGCGAGGAGGAGGGTGAGGACGAGGAGGAGGGAAAGGGTGAGGACGATGATGGGGATGAGGACAAGGGTGATGATGATGATGATGATGTTAATGGTGATGTGGGACAAGTTTATCCATTACATTTTTGACTAATATTATTGAGATTTGATATTTAATCTATTCTAGTTGTTGGTTTTATCTAGACTTGTAGTATAATATTGGAGTTGAGTTATTTTTATATATTATCTATTTTTATGGATGTTGTTGTCTTTTAGTGGTTGTGTGTTTGGGAACCCCCCTCCTTCCTGGACCCTGGACAACCCCCCACACTCCTCCCTGGACCCCGGACAGCCCCGCCGGACAGCCCCTAAGACAGCCCCCCCCCCCACCCTCCACCCTAGACCCCGGACAACCCCCTGGACAGCCCCCCCAGACAGCCCCCCGAACAGCCCCCACCCTCTTCCTTGGACCCCGGACAACCCCCCCGAACAGCCCCGGACAGCCCCCGGACAGCCCCCCGGACATCCCCCCAGACAGCCCCCCCTCCTCCCTGGACCCCAGACAGCCCCCGAATAGCCCCCCAGACAGCCCCCGGACAGCCACCCAGACAGCCCCCCCACCCTCCTCCTTGGACCCCGGACAACCCCCCGAACACCCCCCGGACAGCCCCCCGCACAACCCCCCACCCTCCTCCCTGGACCCTAGAGAGCCCCCCGGACAGCCCCCCGGACAGCCCCCTAGACAGCCCCCCGGACAGCACCCCACCCTCTTCCTTGGACCCCAAAGTGTCTGTCTTTGGCTTAAAATGGACAACAATTTAAGTACATACGGAAAACCGACCAAACGCATTCTGATTCCATTGAAAATTTAGGAGAACGATCCATGAGTCATATGTGACGTGTACGAGTCAACCCCGCCTCAATCCGAGATGCGGCGTGGTCGCCACCACTCAAAGTGTTTGTCTTCTGTTTCAAAAGGACGTCATTTGAAGTGAAATACATCAACTGGCATACGCAAAACCAACCAAACACATTCGGATTGTGTCGATAATTTAGAACAATGATCCATGGGTCATATGCGACGTGTACGAGTCAACCCCGCCTCAATCCGAGGCGCGGTGTGGACGCCACCACTCAAAGTGTCTATCTTTTTCTTAAAATGGACAACAATTTAAGTACATACGGAAAGCCGACTAAATGCATACGGTTTCCATTGAAACTTTAGGAGAACTATCCATGGGTCATATGTGACATGTGCGAGTCAACCCCACCTCAATCCGAGGCGCGGTGTGGCCGCCACCACTCAAAGTGTCTATCTTCTGTTTCAAAAGGACGTCATTTGAAGTGAAATACATCAACTGGCATACAGAAAACTGACCAAACGCATTCGGATTGTGTCGATACTTTAGCACAACGATCCATGGGTCATATGTGACGTGTACGAGTCAACCCCACCTCAATCCGAGGTGCGGTGTGGCCGCCACCACTCAAAGTGTCTGTCGTTTGCTTAAAATGGACAACAATTTAAGTACATACGGAAAACTGACAAAACACATTCGGTTTCCATTGAAACTTTAGTAGAACGATCCATGGGTCATATGTGACGTGTACGAGTCAACCCCGCCTCAATCAGAGGCGCGGTGTGGCCCCCACCACTCAAAGTGTCTTTCTTCTGTTTCAAAATGACGTCATTTGAAGTGAAATACATCAACTGGCATACGGAAAACCGACCAAACACATTCGGATAGTGTCGATACTTTAGCACAACGATCCATGGGTCATATGTGATGTGTACGAGTCAAACCTGCCCCAATCCGAGGTGCGGTGTGGCCGCCACCACTCAATGTGTCTTTCTTTTGCTTAAAATGGACAACAATTTAAGTACATACGGAAAAACGACCAAACGCATTTGGTTTCCATTGAATGTTTAGGAGAACGATCCATGAGTCATATGTGATGTGTACGAGTTAACCCCACCTCAATCCAAGGCGCGGTGTGGCCGCCACCACTCAAAGTGCCTGTCTTCTGTTTCAAAAGGACGTCATTTGAAGTGAAATACATCAACTGGCATACGGAAAACCGACCAAACGCATTCGGATTATGTCGATACTTTAGCATAACGATCCATGGATCATATGTGACATGTATGAGTCAACCCCTCCTCAATCTGAGGCGTGGTGTGGCCGCCACCACTCAAAGTGTCTGTATTTTTCTTAAAATGGACAACAATTTAAGTACATATGGAAAACCGACCAAACGCATTCGGATTGTGTCGATACTTTAGCACAACGATCCATGGGTCATATGTGACGTGTACGAGTCAACCCCGCCTCAATCTGAGGCGCGGTGTGTCCAGTACCACTCCAAGTGTCTGTCTTTTATTTCAAAAGTACGTCATTTTAATTGAAAAACATCAACTGGCATACGGAAAACCGACCAAACGCATTCGTATTGTGTAGATACATTAGCACAACGATACATGGGTCATATGTGACGTGTACGAGTCAACCCCGCCTCAATAGGAGGCACGGTGTGGCCGACACCACTCAAAGTGTATGTATTTTGCTTAAAATGGACAACAATTTAAGTACATACGGAAAACCGACCAAACGCATTCGGTTTCCATTGAAACATTAGGAGAACGATCCATGGGTCATATGTGACGTGTACGAGTCAACCCCTCCTCAATCCGAGGCGCAGTGTGGCCGCCACCACTGAAAGTGTCTGTCTTCTATTTCAAAAGGACGTCATTTGAAGTGAAATACATCAACTGGAATATGGAAAACCAACCAAACGCATTCAGATTTTATCGATACTTTTGCACAACGATCCATGGGTCATATGTGACGTGTACGAGTCAACCCCACCTCAATCCGAGGTGCGGTGTGGCCGCCACCTCTCAAAGTGTCTGTCTTTGGCTTAAAATGGACCAAAATTTAAGTACATACGGAAAACCGACCAAACACATTCGGTTTCCATTGAAAATTTAGGAGAACGATCCATGGGTCATATGTGACGTGTACGAGTCAACCCCACCTCAATCCAAGGCGCGGTGTGGCCACCACCACTCAAAGTATCTATCTTCTGTTTCAAAAGGACGTCATTTGAAGTGAAATACATCAACTGGCATACGGAAAACTGACCAAACGCATTCGGATTGTGTCGATAATTTAGCACAACGATCCATGGGTCATATGTGACATGTAAAAGTCAAACCCGCCTCAATCTGAGGCGCGGTGTGGCCGCCACCACTCGAAGTGTCTGTCTATTGCTTAAAATGGACAACAATTTAAGTACATACAGAAAACCGACCAAACGCATTCGGATTCCATTGAAACTTTAGAATAAAGATCCATGGGTCATATGTGAAGTGTACGAGTCAACCCCGCCTCAATCCGAGGTGCGGTGTGGCCGCCACCACTCAAAGTGTCTATCTTCTGTTTCAAAAGGACGTCATTTCAAGTGAAATACATCAACTGGCATATAGAAAACCGACCAAACGCATTTGGATTGTGTCGATACTTTAGAACAACGATCCTTGGGTCATATGTGACGTGTACGAGTCAACCCCGCCTCAATCCGAGGTGCGGTGTGGCCGCCACCACTCAAAGTGTCTGTCTTTTGCTTAAAATGGACAACAATTTATGTACATACGGAAAACCGACCAAACGCATTAGGATTCCATTGAAACATTAGGAGAACGATCCATGGGTCATATGTGATGTGCACGAGTCAACCCTGCCTCAATCCGAGGCGCGGTGTGGCCGCCACCACTCAAAGTGTCTGTCTTCTGTTTCAAAAGGACGTCATTTGAAGTGAAATACGTCAACTGGCATATGGAAAACCGACCAAACACATTCAGATTGTGTCGATACTTTAGCAAAACGATCCATGGGTCATATGAGACGTGTACGAGTCAACCCCACCTCAATCCGTGGTGCGGTGTGGCCGCCACCACTCAAAGTGTCTGTCTTTTGCTTAAAATGGACAACAATTTAAGTACATATGGAAAACCGACCAAACGCATTCGGTTTCCATTGAAACTTTAGGAGAATGATCCATGGGTCATATGTGACGTGTAAGAGTCAACCCTGTCTCAATCCGAGGGGTGGTGTGGCTGCCACCACTCAAAGTGTCTGTCTTCTGTTTCAAAAGGGCGTCATTTGAAGTGAAATACATCAACTGGAATACGGAAAATCGACCAAACGCATTCGGATTGTGTCGATACTTTGGCACAACGATCCATGGGTCATATGCGACGTGTACGAGTCAACACTGCCTCAATCCGAGGTGCGGTGTGGCTGACACTACTCAAAGTTTCTATCTTTTGTTTAAAATGGACAACAATTTAAGTACATATGGAAAACCGACCAAACGCATTCGGTTTCCGTTGAAACATTAGGAGAACGATCCATGGGTCATATGTGACGTGTACGAGTCAACACTGCCTCAATCCGAGGCGCGGTGTGGCCGCCACTACTCAAAGTGTCTGTCTTCTGTTTCAAAAGGACGTCATATGAAGTGAAATACATCAACTGGCATATGGAAAACCGACCAAACACATTCGGATTGTGTTGATACTTTAGCACAACGATCCATGGGTCATATGTGATGTGTACAAGTCAACCTCGCCTCAATACGAGGTGCGGTGTGGCCTCCATTACTCAAAGTGTCTGTCTTTGGCTTAAAATGGACAACAATTTAAGTACATACAGAAAACCGAAAAATGCATTCAGTTTCCATTGAAACTTTAGGAGAACGATCCATGGGTCATATGTGACGTGTACGAGGCAACCTCACCTCAATCCGAGGCTTGGTGTGGCCGCCACCACTCAAAGTGTCTGTCTTCTGTTTCAAAAGGACGTCATTTGAAGTGAAATACATCAACTGGCATACAGAAAACCGACCAAACGCATTCGGATTGTGTCGATACTTTATCAAAACGATCCTTGGGTCATATGTGACGTGTACGAGTCAACCCCGCCTCAATCCGAGGCACGGTGTGGCCGACACTACTCAAAGTGTTTGTCTTTTGCTTAAAATGGACAACAATTTAAGTACATACGGAAAAATGACCAAACACATTCGGTTTCCATTGAAACTTTAGGAGAACGATCCATGGCTCATATGTGATGTGTACGAGTCAACCCTGCCTCAATCCGAGGCGCGGTGTGGCTGCCACCACTCAAAGTGTGTGTCTTCTGTTTCAAAAGGACGTCATTTGAAGTTAAATACATCAACTGGCATACAGAAAACTGACCAAACGCATTCAGATTGTGTCGATACTTAAGAACAACGATACATGGGTCATATGTGATGTGTATGAGTCAACACCACCACAATCCGAGGTGCGGTGTGGCCGCCACCACTCAAAGTGTCTGTCTTTTTCATAAAATGGACAACAGTTTAAGTACATACGGAAAACCGACCAAACGCATTCGGATTGTGTCGATACTTTAGCACAACGATCCATGGGTCATATGTGATGTGTACAAGTCAACCCCGCCTCAATACGAGGCATGGTGTGGCCGGAACCACTCAAAGTGTCTGTCTTTTGTTTCAAAAGTACGTCATTTTAATTGAAAAACATCAACTGGCATACGGAAAACCGACCAAACGCATTCGGATTGTGTCAATACATTAGCACAACGATCCATGGGTCATATGTGACGTGTACGACTCAACCCCGCCTCAATCTGAGGCATAGTGTGGCCGCCACCACTCAAAATTTATGTCTTCTGTTTTAAAAGGACGTCATTTGAAGTGAAAAACATCAACTGGAATACGGAAAACCGACCAAACACATTTGGATTGTGTCGATAATTTAGAAAAACGATCCACGGGTCATATGTGACGTGTAAAAGTCAACCCCTCCTCAATCCGAGGCGCGGTGTTGCCGCCACCACTCAAAGTGTCTGTCTTTTGCTTAAAATGGACAACAATTTAAGTACATACGAAAAACCAACCAAACGCATTCGGTTTCCATTGAAAGTTTAGGAGAATGATCCATGGGTCATATGTGACGTGTACGAGTCAACACCGCCTCAATCCAAGGCGCAGTGTGGCCGGAACCACTCAAAGTGTCTTCCTTTTGTTTCAAAAGTACGTCATTTTAATTGAAAAACATCAACTGACATACGGAAAACCTACCAAACGCATTCGGATTGTGTCGATACATTAGAACAACTATCCATGGGTCATATGTGATGTATACAAGTCAACCCCTCCTCAATCCGAGGCACGGTGTGGCCGGTAGCTCTCTAGGTGTATGTATTATATTTAAAATGGACATTATTTCATGTAAAAATATATGGTATACAAAAAACCGATCAAATTATGAATCGACTTCCAGATTACACATATAATTGTCATCTAAATTATAATTACGTTATGAATTCTAATTTAATTATGGATGTGTATAGTTCCACCATTATATGTTAAATTTGTACGAATTTGTTCTCTATATGTAATTGGTAGTTGGTTATTGTAGGTACAATAATTGTATATGTATGTGTTAGTTTATTGCAGGTACAATAATTGGATTGAAAATGAGAGGGAACCACAAAATGAGACCTGGTGGGAAAATTGGATATCTGCTGGGAAATTACAGAGCTGCTGTGCTGGGAAATTGCAGAGCTGCTGTGCAGAGGCTATGCCAACGGTTTTGAACTATTGGCATAGAATGTGTAGGCCTTGTTTTACCAACGGTTCTAAACCGTTTGGAAAGAGAATATATTGTGTTTTTCCCAATGGTTCATAGAACTGTTGGGAAAAACATGATAAATTTGTGCACTATATCCTAACGGTTGTAAACCGTTGGGAAAAATATTTCCCAACGGTTCTTGGAAACCGTTGGGATAGGGTAATTTTTCAGCACCCTATCCCAACGGTTCACTGTAAACCGTTGGGAAAATTTTTTCCCAATGGCTTACTTCCCTACGGCTTGCAGAACCGTTGGTATAACATATACCAACGGTTCTACAGCCTTTCCCAATGGTTCTAAACTATTGGGAAATCCTGCATTTCCAGTAGTGTCATTTTGAGATAATAAGATCATAAAATTTTCATAATTTACAACTAGCTTATAATTTATTAATTTAAAAAAATAAATACAATATATATAAATAATTATATCAGATTATACTAAATGTTAAATAAATAAAGATAAATCAAATATATATAAACATATATGTTGTATATATATATGTATATATATTTAAACAAGTCTACATATTTATAGTTAAAAAACTGAAATGATAATAATAAAATGAAAAAAATAGAAAAGGATAAACTGATAAAAATATACAATAAAATGAAAAATAAAATTAAAATAAAAAAGAAGACTCATTCATTTTCTTCCCAAGCTGTGGCTCCACCTCCGAAATCATTGGTGTTGTCTTCCTCGTCATGATCCCTACAGGTCACTGTAAATCAATCGCACGTGCGATCATAATGCTCAGTATACCGCTCAACTATCGTCGACCTCAAATCTCGCCATCGACTTATCCAAATTCACCATTATACTCAAAAAATTCTTCTTTATACAAGACAAGTGGTAAAAAACACCATAATCACTTGTCACTATACTCCTAATGTGTTTCCCCTCCTCATTACCACTCAATTATGACACTATATATCATCCTAAACCATAATGCTCACCCAAGCTGATGAAAAATTCCAATCTCTTCATCTTCTCTACACTTCCTTTGAACCATGACAAGAAAAAATACATAGACTAGTGGCCCTAGTTGCCTCAAGACTACTCTTAAAATATCAACCACCTATATATATGAGTAAACCAACTGGTAACTCCCTCACTAGAAAACCCACACCAAGTTGAAGCCATTTCACTCTATCCTATTTTTCAAACGTTCTAACAAACCTATTCAGAAGGCTACACCCTCACTCGGTGGGAAGAAGAACCCCTAATTTCCCTATACTTCTTCCTTCAATTTATAGTAGGTATGGGGAATACATTTATTTTATATATATACCAATATATATATATATATAATATTTTTATATTTCAATAAAAAAACAAATATGCATATGATATTTTCAATTTATTGAAGTTTTATTATATTGGTATTAAATTTAAGTAACATTTTAATTCTTTAAATCAGGAAAGTGTGCTTTCAATTTAACATGTAAGGGAAATTTTTATTTTAAAACTATAATTTCAAAATCCTCATTATATATATATATATATATATGCATGTCATTGAATATTTATCATCCAAATATATGGAAGTACTTATGGGAATATAACTCATGTGATATAAGTATTTTTAAAATTTTTTAAGAAATTTTGGTGTGCATGTAATAATTTATCTTAAAATTATTCTATGTATATATATATATATATATACATACATGTATACTAATTCTAATGTTCAAGTTTTTATAAGTATTGCATCTTCTTCAAATATTCTAATGAGGAATTAAATTTATTTAAATTAATGTAAAGGGTTTCGTTCATTATATATATATATATTCCATGTTGTCACAACATGTTTCAAAATGAATATATAATTCATTTCAATGCACCAAATAATCCAATTTAATATTTTTAAATTAATAAATGAAGAATTGTCTATTTTGAGAATATTACTTTTATATTTCTTATATGTGTTATATAGTTTTTATTTTAAAGTTATATGTTAAGGGTACATTTAATTTTACTTATAATTGTTCATTAGAGTAAAATTATATATATTCATATAATTTTAATGGGATTATTTTAGGAAAATATTAATTTTACAATTACTATTATGCACATGATTATTTTAAATTCCTATATTTTATGTTCTCCGGATAATTCTAAGTAAGAAAAATTAAATGTCTATTATTTCATGTGACTTTCAATTAAGAATAGCTATCATTTTATGTGAATGTTCTACATATTATTTAATGTTTCAAAACATCAAATTGCGATTTAATAAAATGGGTATTTTTTTTTCTATGGATGAGTTTTAAAAGATAATGTTTTAATGAAAATTAATTTATCTAAAATTTTAATATCATGTATGTTAATTATTTTATTAATAGACTATGCAAAATGACATTAGATTTGGTAGTTCAAAATCTAACAAGTGATTTACCTAAGAATATATATATTTATATATATTTATATTTATAAATGTGAATGTGTATTCAAAGCATTGTAATGTTTTTAAATAAAAAACCCCAGTGGAAAATGTATATATGTAAAGAAAGCTAAAAATGTTTTTTATAAAAAAAATATCACTTGGACATTGTAAAAAAGAAGGGGATGAGGAGTGGAATCATTCTTAACCAAGTGGGTAAGCCGGAAACATAATTCATGTTCAAGTGACCCTATGGTTTTTTAATGTATTGATTATTATTTTCTGAAAACCACTAGTTTATTTTAAAGTGTTTTCAAAGCGTAAGTATTTTCAAAAGAAATTTAATGTTTTCAAATGCATAACTATTTTTAATAGAATTAAAGCATTTAAAAAAGTGTATGTATTTTCAAATAATATATTTATATTTTTTCAAAGGCATAAGTATTTTAAAAGGAATTTTCAAAATCACATTTTCAAAGTATTTTCAAAAGAGTTTTAAAAAATCTATTATATTTTGAAAAGTGTTTTCAAAATTATGTTTTAAAATTTTTAATTATTTTCCAAAGTATTTATAAAGTGTTTTCAAGAAGATATTTTTTAAAATTATTTATCAAAGTTATTTTCAAATGATACTTTTATAAGTATTTATCAAAGTTATTTTCCAAATTTATTTTTAAAGGTGTTTTCAAAAGTATTTCTCAAAAGGTATAAGTATTTTTCAAAAGGTTTTTTGTTGAGATTTCAAAAACTTATTACTAGGAAATTTTTCCCACCCTATGTTTTTATAATAAAATTTTCAGGTTTATATAGATCTTTCATGGATTTTATCTTTATAAGAAGCTAGCACAGACAAAGTTTCATCGCTGCCTTTTTTTAATATTTTAAATTTTTTGAAATGTAAAATTGGTCCTTTTTCTCCAAATTCTAAACCAGAAAAGTTCATCAGTTATAAATGTAAGTATATTATTTAATTACTTTTAAATAAAATAAATATACATCAATTTTTTACTAGATCTAATAGATTGGGTCTGGGGATCCATAGTTGGTATCATAGGAAAAATTTAGATAACATCGGAGATTAGAATATTTTGTTAAAAAAGTTTAGCTTCTATGTATACCTTCTTAGAAAAACCTCTATTTTCTAACCATTCGGATGGATAAAAAAATATAAGTTTTAGAAACCTACTTTTTAACTCCTAGGAAGTTCGATAACCTTTGAGAGTATATAATTATAGTAATTCTAGTTTTCTAAATTATGAAATTGGAATTTCAAATTTTATTATTAAGTATAAAAAAAAGAATTTCGAGGAAGAAATTCTGTTTAAGGGGGTAAAATGTAACAACCCATAACTTTAAGCTTTTAAAATGGGTTTATTTAATGATTTATTTGATAATTAAAACAAAATGAAGTATAATTTAACATGAACTTAAATTTTTTAATTAATAAACTTTTATTTTATTAAAAAATTTAGGTTGAATAAATAATTCAATTTTAGAAATAATATTAGTGGTGAATATAAATTTATCAAATTAAAGTCAAACAATATTATCAAGTTACATGAAATAAATAATTATAACAATATTATAAACATATATATATATATATATAAGATTTATATATGTTTAAAATTACATAATAATAGAATGTTGAGAAGTTAAACTAAAATAAATATATAAAATATGATAGAGATACATAAAATTTTGTTCTTTTAGATTAAATTAATTGCACCAACTTATGATAAATAATGATTTAATAATTAAATTTGGAAATGAAAATTTAAGTAGATATACAAAACAAGTGTTAAAAAATGATGGTTTGAGATAAGTTCACAAAATATTATTAATCAAACTTGGATAATAAAAATAATAATAATAATGATTCCTGATTATAAAAAAATGGATTACAATAATTTCACTACCACAAAACTGGGTTTCTACAGCTCCGACCTTTAACAGTGCTAAAAAAGCAATGATAAAGGGGGTTCCATTATGAGATCTAAAAAAATTGCAGATAAAAGGCACCTTTAACAGCGCTAAAAAACACTGTTAAAAGTGACCCTTTATCAGCCCTTTTTTAGCGCTAATAAAGTGCCCACCTTTATCAGCTCTTTTTTTAGTAGTGTTGATAAGGAGGGGCTTTATCAGTTCTTTTTCGAGGCGCTGATAAAGTGAATATTTCAAAAAAATCATAAAAATAATATATTGATATATAAGTATATTTATATTGATATACATATAATATATATATTTAAATATGTTTTAGATAAGGATAAATGGAAATCTAAAATTAATGTATAAGATATTTAGTAAAATAGGCTTATAAAATATTATAAAAAATATTTTTAATTAATAACTTTATAATTATCATTAACTAAGAATCATTTAATAACATTTTGAAGAGAAAAAAAAATAAAAAAATAACAAAAGATCTAAGAGAAGTTGAACATGTAACTCAAAATTCAAATGAACATAACTTTTGATCTGGGTGTCTATTTGATCTCTACAACATATCAAATCGAAGTATACGACAAGATCAACATGGTAATGATTGATGTTAACCTTATATCACATTTTTCGAGGACAAAGAAGGCCCAGAAGGCCTCCAAAAATGAGTTTTCAGTCCGGATATCCAAATTTTTTAACATTCAAGAACTTCTGGTCTGGATGTTCTCTAGGCCTGTACCACATATCATATAGAATATTCTTTCATTTTTTTGATTTGACTGGTTGTGGAGTTGAAACTGACTTCTGGATTAGAAGTTATGGTCATTTTAATAGTCTATGACTTTTCAAATACACATATATATGTATTTATTCGTATATATATATATATGTGTGTGTGTGTGTGTGTGTGTGTGTGTTGTATATTTTTATGTATGTATTTTTTTATTTATAAACACACATAAGAAAACATATTTTATAAATGCATTTAAAACTAATCTTATAAATATATATTAATATACAAATAAATATACAGATAAAAAATTATAACTATATATATATATATATAAATAGATATAAATATATATTAATATACAGACATATATATATATTAATATAACTAAATGTGTATATATATATATTAATATGACTAAATATATATACGAATATATATATATATATATTAATATAACTAAATATATATATATTAATATAAATATATATGTGTTTATATATATATATATATATTTATACGAATATATATATATATATTAATATATGAGTAAATATAACTATAACTATATATATATATATAAATAAACAGATATATTAATTAATGAAGAGCAAAGCAATATGGAGGAGTGATAAAGGCTTAAGCACACAGGTAACATGTCTCGAGTTCGAATCCTGGGGGAGGCAGATCGCACGTGCAGGTGGGGGGAATAACCTAGTTCTGTTAGAGGGGGGGGGGAGCACTATTAAAGGTGGTGGGGCTGGGTGAAGCTGGCTGGGGCATGCATGGACTAACATGGGGGGTGGGGCACTTTTTAAAAGTTCTAATAAAAGGGGTATTTTGTCTGCTCTAAAAAAAGCGATGATAAAAGACCCTTTTATCAGCGCTTTTTTTAGTGCTGATAAAAGACCCGTTTTATGAGCGCTTTTTTTAGCATTGATAAATGGAGCCTTTATCATCGATTTTCTGAGCACTGATAAAAGGGACCCCCATTTATCTTATCCTTGATTAATAGAACTTTTTTAGTGCTGTTAATTCCCTTTTCTTGCACTGATAAAGACCATATTTGTAGTAGTGTTTGGAGATAATACGGTCATAAAATTTTCTTAAGTTATAATTAGGTAATAATTTATTAATTTAACAAAATAAATACAATATATATATATATATATTATATTGTAAAAAATGTTAAATAAATAAAGACACATCAAATATATAAAAATATATATGTAGTATATATATGTGTATGTATGTATGTATACATATTTTAATAAGTCTACATATTAACAGTTAAAAAAATTGAAATTATAATGATAAAGTGAAAAAAGCAGAAAAGGATAAATCGATAAAAATATAGAATAAAGCGAAAAAGGAAAAAAAAGAAAAAAGACATGGTTATCTTCTTCTGAATCCACAACTCCACCTTTGACACCATTGGCGTCGTCTTCCTCACTGAGATCCCCGCAGGACACTACAAATCAACTGAAGGTGTGATCAACAACCCCAATCTACCACTCATCCACCATCAACCATGGATCTCACCACAAACTTATTTGAAGTCCCCACTATTCTCTGAAAATTATTATTTCGCAAGACACATGGTGGACGAGAACATCATCACTCGTTTCCATCCTCATGATGTGCTTCTCCTCCTCATGACCACCTGATTCCACCACTATATATCATTATACCCCACAAGTATCGCCCTAGATGATGAAAAATTAAAATCTTGTCATCTTTTCTACACTTCCTCCAAACTACGACAACAATAGTACAAGGACAGGTGGCCCTGGTTGCCGCATGTCTACTCTTAGAAGCTCAACCACATATATATATATATAAATATATGGTTAAACTGACTAGTCAGTCCCTTATAAGAAAACCCACCCCAATTCAATTCCATTTTAGTCCAACCTATTTTTCCCATTTCTGAACAAACCTATTAAAAAGGCCATGCCTTAACTCAGTGGGAAGAAGAACCCACAATTTCCCTCTTCTTCTTCCTTTGGTTTAAAGTAGGTAATGTGACTAGTTTTATTATATATATATATATATACACACTGATATATATGTATATAATATTTTTATATTTAAAGAATAAACATGTATATATATATGATATTTTCAATTTAGTCAAGTATTATTATATTTATATTACATTTAAGTTACATTTTATTTCTTTAAATCATGAAATTGTGTTTTCAAATAAACATATTAGGTAAATTTTTATTTTAAAACTATTATTTTATAACACTCATTATATATATATATATGTATGTAATTTAATTTTTATAAACCAAATATATGGATGTAATTACGATAATACAACTCATGTGATATTAGTATTTTTCATACTTTTGCTTAAGAAATTTAGTTTCACGACCCTTCCCCTGGGGACCATGCCATGACTACCCCAAGCCCGCCTCCCGAAGGCTAGAGGTTGACGACTAGCACCGAAGGCATCGACCTACAAGTGGGAGGCATTATCCTAGATACTTGTATGGACACACATTCCCAACCAACTCCCAACTCACAGAAGGAAAACAAAATACCACAGAATAAACTGAGTATAAGTACAACTAAAAGAAAGTGGTCCAGAATAAAAAACCAAGAAAAAGTACAAAAAAAGTATGAAAAGTGCTCAGATGTCCATCTATAGTAAACCCTATATGATCATGAGAGTAGTGAAGGTACTAGAAGCTGAAGTAGTATCTCATGTCTTCCCGGTCCTACTAGGCCCCACCTGGTCCTAGGCCACCAATTCTACCGTCGTAGAGTCCATCCATCCGGTCTCCATAAGCACCCCTGTTGAAACGTCGATCATATGCACCAGAAACAACACATGCAGGTGAATCTGATGTAGGTGTGAGTAACACCGTACCCAGTAAGGTCCCCACAACAAATGTAAATAACACACAACAGTTCCTCAAAGTAAAGAATGAAACAAAACACAGCTCACACTAGGTATGTTCTAGGGTAGTAAAAATAGCATCGTCAGTCACAAATGTCGAACTCCTTATCCTCTAGAGAACTCATCCTCTATAAATTTAAGTGGGCCTTCCGGGTCACACAAAGTCACTTCCCACTAAACTTGAACTACTGTGGTACTCATCCGTGATGAGTACCATGGGTATGATGGGTCACATAGAGCTGCTCCCCACCATGGGCCTTCCAGGTCACATAGAGTCGCTTCCCACCATGGCTGAACTAAGGTACTCCTCATATCAAGTATCATGGATATACCAGGTCATACATATCCAATCCTCACTGTGGGCCTGCTGGGTCACATAGAGCCTCTTCCATTGGGTCATCCTCAAGTAGTCTTTAGGTCTCAGCCAACCGCATGGTTTCGTATGTAACACACTTGGGACAACCACTCCTCAAGCCATTATTCACTTATGAACATCCATGAAAATAAAAAAAATCATTCCTAAAGATCCAACTACTCGAGAGGGTCCCAACGCTGCAAACGAATCATTAATCGAATGCCCGATTTGCAAGGTACATGCGTTTTAGTAACCATGGGATCAGTTGCGATGGGGCCAAGTCCAATCCGGTCGGACCGACCCGACCAACCTGACTCGGGGGTTCCACATACCCCGGTTTATTCTAACAGACCTGACCTGACCTGTTGTAGGTCTGGGTCGGTCTGGTCTGGTCTGGCCAGTGGGCCAGGCCCAACATGACTCACTGGACCTGACCCGATTGGCCGACGGTCCATCCTACCGAGTCGCCTGACAACCTAGCCCGAAGAGGGCGTGGGTTCGGCCCGCTAGGTGCGGGTCTAGACTGCCAGTGTAGTCCAGACTACTGGTGTCGAGTCTGGCCCACTGGGCAGCTGGACTGGCCTAGCCCGATGAGCCGTGGGTCCGACCCATTGTGCGGGTCCAACCCGCTTGGGGTTCTCGCCCCGTCTAGTCCGCAAGAGGCGGACAAGTCCACCTTGCTGGACGGGGCTGACACCCACGCCTGTGTCCCACCATCTCCCCATGGGTTGCCTCCTCCTCTTCATTCTAATGACTGCATTCTGTCATGTGGGACACAGTTCGGTGCCACGTCTACTGCCCTCCGACGTGGTCAAGTGACCGCGTCCCCCACCTCCAACCACTGGCTCGCCCGATGATCTCTTGCTGCGCCGTGGCCCAGTCCAGCTGTGACCTTTTGTCTGGCACACCATCGCGGCGCACTGCCTCCCACCGGTGGGCACTGCCACAGGCCACCGTTGGGAGTCGCCAGCGCTGGCGCACCGGAAGATACTTCCACGGACCACCATGTCTGTACTGGTGGTTTGTTCATCGTGCCACTTGAGCCTTTATTTTTCAGGTATCGTCCTCTCCACCGCAACAGTCTCAAAACTACCTTGTTGTCTATTCAAAAGTTTGGCCATGAAGTACACCCATAGCGGAGGGTCTCAGGTCTTTTTCGTGTTGGCCCAATCCCTCCATGTTAGAAGTTTACAAAATAGGGGAGGTCTGAGGATTTTAATTTGAACAAAAAAATAATTTAATCCCAAATAAAGAAACCCAAAAGAAGTCACCCTCCCGCAAGAATGCACAGTCTTCAAAATGACCTGTTCATGGGTTAATCCCCATTCATCATTTAGGAATGGATGGGGAATAACAATGAATCAAAAACCCCTACCTTTTTTTACGTTCATTTCTGCATGTTCTTCCTCGAGGGGTTAAGACGTAGGCCTCACTTCTCGACATCGATCTTTGAAAGTCGTGATGAATAAGATGAAGTTCCGCTAGCATTCTTCATTCTTTGATGGGGTGGAAATCTGTTAGAGGTTCGCCATAGAATCCTACAAAATTTTAATCCATATTTCCCCAGCACGTCAAACTATAAATAGAAACATGTCACAACATTCCCATTATGATGCAATGTCATTTCGTTATGCTATTTCATTTAAGAAACCACGTCATTGTTATACATCATTAAAGCATCATTATGCTGTGTGTTTAACAAGACATTAACGAGCCTCATTGATGCGCATCATCACCGCCCTGTCGCTACCCCACAATGTCGCCATCCACCACTCAAAAGTGATAATGAAAAGAAAATAATTCATTTAAATTATTTTATTATTTTTCTAAAAAATTCTGAAAAATAACTTTTCCACTCGGCCCTTGTTGGCCAAAGTTAAGTAATTTCCAGGCGAATCCCAGCGTTCTGAATTTAACGGTGCTCTCAGATTTTTGATCCAAGTGACAGTTCAAAAGATAGAAAATTCCACTTGCACATTTACTTAATGTAGCTTAAAAAAGTTCAAAATTATGTTGTGTGCTCTTCAAACCTTTGAATTACGTGCCATTGAATTTCGCAGTCTCGAAATAATTCCATATAAACAAAAAAAATTTACACAGAAATTCAGAGACGATACATTTAGGTGTGCATGTGATAATTTATTTTCATATTTTTCATATATATATATATATACATATATGTATGTGTATATATATATATAAATGTATAATAATAATTCTAAATTTCATTTTTTTTCAAATATTCTAATTAGTAATGAATGTTATTTAAATTAATGTAAAGGGTTTCTTTCATTATATATATATATACATTCCTTTTTGTCACTGTATGCTTCAAAATTAATATATAATTCATTTAAAATCATGAAATAATCCAACTTAATATTTTTAAATTAAGAAATGAAGAATTTTTTATTTGGATAATAATAATTTTATATTTCTTTTATGTGTTATATATTTTTTCTTTAAAAGTTATAAGTTAAGGGTACATTTACTTTTACTTATAATTTTTCATGAGTGTAAAATTATATATATCCATATAATGTTAAGGTGATTATTTGATAAAAATAGTAATTTTAAAATTACTATTTTGCATACCTTTATTTTAAATTCTTATATTTATGTTCTCAGGATAATTATTAGAAAGAAAAATTAAATTTCTATCATTTCATGCGACTTTAAATTTATAATAGCTATCATTTTATGTAAAAAGTTTATATATTATTTAATGTTTCAAAACATCAAGGATATGTCTAAGAATGTCTCTAAGGATATGTCTAAGCATGTCTCTAAGGATAAGTATAAGGATGAGTTAACGTTTAGGAAAATGTCATAGAATTTTGGTAAAGGATAGACTAATAGATTTCCAAGAAATACATCCCTGTTTGGATACAACAGTTGGATGTGGATCTAGAACATATGTGACTAGGGGTAATAACTTCTACAAGATGTCCCGAGCCTGAATCAGGGTAATCTAGTACACAACAATAGTCCTTGTTACACACTTGGTTTGACACTCATAGGGGATATGATTTGGGAATTCGAAAACTATTTATGAACCATCATGAAGGATTTAAATTTCAAATGAATATGAATAACTAAGGATAAACTTAAGGTTTCATAGATTAAATAATTAATATCCATGATTTAGGTACCCTAAAAGTAATTTTTTGTGATTATATAGTATCCAATATAATAAATGTTTCTCACACTATGCTTTCCAGTTTTAGTCAATAGAGAGAACAAGAAAGAACATGGTTAACATTTAATGTTTCAGATGTGGTAAGTGTAGGCATTATGTGAATTTATTTCTAAAGTTTAAATCTTATTAAAAGAATAGGAAGGTGGTACAAGTATGGGTTATACGTCTGAAGATAATGAGACCACAAATGAAATGTAAAAGTTATGTGATGATCTTACAGTATGTTTACATTAAACATAATAATTATGATTAGATTATGTTTGAGTTACCTTATTAAATGAATCATATTTTATATTTTAAGAAAAGGTATTTAGTAATAAGTTTGCGAATCATGGGTAATGGTTTAAGAATAATGTTAGATGAATGAAGTGTATGTGTTTTGGAATTTAGAGATTATGTTATATGAATCATGAAATATATAAGTATTTTCAGTATAAGTTTTTATTAATGATTTAAAAGTACATGTTTAATGGTGATGAAGACATAAAAAAAGTAAATTCTGGGAAAGAATATATTTTTATTAAGAGAACGTAATCCTTAATTAATGCATAATGTTGAGATAATGATGTTTGGATAAAGATATGATGGATATGAATATGTAAATTGGATGGTATGGATTACCCTAGAACTAATTTTTGAGAAAGATGTTCTATTTAATCAAGGATGAAGTTTACATCTTCTCAGATTTAATGAAAATATCCATTAATCACTAGAATAATGAAGCATACATGTTTTCCAAAAGGATTTATAGTAATTAAGGGAATATATGATGAGGGTATTCACATGTTTGTAATGTGACAACCAAGTGGTAATTTATGATATACGGGGATCAATGTAAAGCCTATTTCATGACTTTATTTCTAAATCATTGAATTTTAATCTTTCAGAAGGGTTATAAGGTTAAAAATTTATAGGAATTTTATATTAAACTTCAGATAAAATCGGTAATATTAAAGTGTTATCTCTACATGTGTAGATTTATAAATACTGGATAACCTATTCAAACTAATTTGTGTTAATTATAAATGATGGGATAGAATATCATGGCCTCATGATCTATTAGAACTACAGGAATGAGAAAATCACATTCCTTTTTAATGAAATAGGTGAACTGGATCAAGGAAGTATAAAGGGAAATGCTGTCTGGAAATCATGATAGTATATATATTCATGAAAATTATTCAACTTTAGGAAAAGGATTTTGAATCCATAAATTTTATCCTAGTACCTATATTTCTTATGAATCATATGGTCCCTTAGTTCATCGTAGATTAATGGATTTATGATTATTAACATTCTCCTGACAATTTTCTCTATCACTATCCATCAGAACTTGATAGTTATATTTTTCTTCCATGTCCATGTTTCCACTTCCCACCTATGTTACCCTATGTAGAAACCTAGCTATATGATACTTTGGTTAACTATTATGGTTCCAACCTTTCATTTTTAATGTATGTTTTAATATTAATTTTTACGATGTGGGTTTCTATGAATGAAACTTTCAAGTATTAAACGTATGATAACCAAGATGAATTTCATGGGAGAAATTCATTCTAAAGGTTGTAGAATGTAACACCCCGAGATTTTGTGAATTATTTTTTTCAAATTAATTTAAACTTTTTGATATTTTTCATTTCATGTGAAATTATATATAGTTATATATATATATATATATATCAAAACATGAAGTCAAAAATTCCTTTCACACAGAGACAACTTGGATTGTGCTACATGAAACACTAACTTGGATTGTGCTACAAACAACAATAAATTGGCTTGAACTACACTCAACACCAACTTGGAAAGTGCTACATATAACACCGACTTGGCATACGTTACACACAATACCCAGTTTCTACAAAACATCATTTTATTGTTATAATTATTTAAACGAGTTAGTTATAACCTATCCCTTAAAAATTAGATATATGAATATTAATAACTACATTTCAAATATTTTTATAATGTATTTAAATAAATTGAACATATTGATAATGAAAAATATAATATTTTGTAAAATCTTCATATGTTAAAAAATACTATTTTCTTGAATGAAATGATTTTCCTATCCTTCTGTGAAGAACAAAAAAAATTAATTTTAGACACATATATAAATTGAAATTGATAAAATAAAATTAATCATTTATATTATATTCTGAAATTAGTATAAGGTGAATTTTTGGGATATTTCTAAGAAACATCATTTTTAGATGAATAGTGAAAAATAATGCATTTTAGTTAATAATTGCCTTTTCATTTACATAATTATTAATTTTAAATTATACATTATTTTTTTTAAGGTCACATTAGATCAGTTATATATATATAAGTACAATTTAATAAATTTCTATAAGGTCACATTAAATCAATTATACATATATAAGTATAATTCAAATTTTTGTAATCAATTTTACTTTGGAAATGAATATAAAAACAAAAAAAAAATTGAGCATTTTTTTACTTTATAAACCCATTATCTCATCATGTATTTGGGATTAGCATTAATATTAATTTTTTCCACTTCTTTGAATTGTATTTAAAAAAATATACATAAACCATTGTAATTATTATAATACTTATAGTATAATTATATCATGTTTATTTTTGACCAAAAATAGTAGTAAAAGCGATTAAAATTAATCATATCGATTAAGGTCAATTTAAGCTTAATAACAGAGTAAAACATAATATTTGGAGAACTAATGACCTAGAAACTTGTCTAAAACCCATTAGATGGCCATATTTTGTCTACAAAACTTCTATTGTTTATTTTTGTTGGTTTGGTATGAATTTTGTTAGGTAAGAACTTTTATACTCTTAACTTGTTTTCAAAAATTCCAAGTGAGTCCTTTTGCTTCTCTATAAAAGGCCACAAACTCTCCCTCTTCTTAACAAATATCAAACATCTTATGTTATAAAAAGAGCTTCCCAATCCACTCCCAAAAACCCCTCCCTTACCTTTATAATCCTATCCTCGGTAAAAAAGAAATCCAAGTAAGCCTTTTGGCATAAACCAAAGAGAGTCACCCAATTAAGAGGTAACCTCTTCTTTCACACTCCTTTC
Source organism: Viscum album (assembly GCA_963277665.1). Classification (NCBI taxonomy): domain Eukaryota; kingdom Viridiplantae; phylum Streptophyta; class Magnoliopsida; order Santalales; family Viscaceae; genus Viscum; species Viscum album. The sequence continues at coordinate 1,304,466,593 of OY728119.1, forward strand.
TTTTATTTTACTTCTCCAAACCTACCCTCTCTTTATAACATGATTTCAGGATGACCCCCATATCTTAAATATACTATTATATTTTTATTCTAAGGTTTCAAATGTCACTTACACACACATCCATCTAATGGGTAATGAACATACAGTTTATGTGTATCGTGAACTACCACCTCACTAAATGATGACTTTTCATTTTTTCCTTTACTGCCTTGGATAATGGAAATTATGAAAGAAACTATATTTATATATGTCATATATTATATTTTTTATGTCTTTAATATTATATATTTATTTTACCACACTTATACTTTTTACTCTCTATTTGGTGTAAATATGATAATTTTGTTTGAGGAAGTGTGGAGTGCGACCCCCTTAAAGTGATGTGATTCGTTCATACACTATATGGAATGTATTAATGACGAGTTTAGTGAACTTAAATTATATTTATGATATAATAATTATACTAGAATAATGATATATTTAAATATATATATATATACATACATATATGTCTTGTACTTTGTTTCTTTTAACACAATAATAAAAAATGGAAAAAATGTTCATGTGTACGTATGACTTACCATCTCCATTAACGATGTATTCCATTTCAAACTTATATATTATAGATATTATTATTATTATAAAACTATAATTAATTTTAATGATATTTATATCATGCTTTACATTCTGTGAATCATGATATAATCATAACGACCAAAGATATAACAAATTAATACACAAGAGAAAAACAAAGAGAATATTACCCGAAGCATGACCTTAACCAGAAATTGATAACAAGAGGGTAATATAAAGTTATAATCAATACATATACGGAATTATATATAATAATAGGGTTCTATAAAATATTTATAATAAATTTATATTTATTATACAGGAGTTTTGAACAAGTTTGATGATAGTTAAGACCCAAGGTAAGGGGATTTCATCCCACGTTTTGTTTTCATGAGATAAATGATTTATTCACCACCCATTCCTTTTGTGTGGTGTGTATACTGCCCATGTATGTATTGTATGATTATTATACATACATTTATGGGTATTGAAAAATCCATTTTATTATATTTCTTTCATGGGGACTATGTTTGAAAAGTAACCAAATTAGTAAAATGAATTTGTCTAAATTTTCTTTCTTTGAGACACATGCCAAGTTATGCACCTATATTATTCCACGAGGTGTATATAATACATTTGAAATGTTATATCTTGAATAAATTACTCTTCGTGATATTTTAATCTTCATGTAACTTCGTTTTATTAAATGGGGAGTATGGTTCAAGGTTACCAAGTGTTAAGAGTTTATTGAAACAATCTCATCACTTTTTGAGATTGTTTATGATTATGTTTCCTTTGATGAAATATTATGATCCATATCTCAGGAACACTAATTAAATTTATTCACCTTTATTTATTTATTTTATATTCTTATATTTGTACCATTTTGACACTCTTTGGTACATAGGATAGTTAATAATGTGTTTTTAAGGATGTTCTAATTTACTCTCTCTTAGGTCAGAAATTTGAGTTCCTTCAAAACCATGTTTTCTAAAAAGGTCTTCCAAAAATATTTTAATATTATACTATAAAATTTAAAATAATGTTTTATTATTTCTGGTCTTTTATCAATGTTTTCAATGAAATAGGTTTTAACAAATTTTAAATGTTTATTTTAATGTTTTAAAAGTATATTTAATTAAATTATTTTCAAATCATTTTGAAGAATTATTATAAATATCTGAATGTGTTTTAAATGAAAAATATTTTTAATTTTTTTTGATTCTTATTCCATAAGTTTTCAAGGAAATAATTTTTCAAAATGATATCAAGTATTATTTATATGTTTTCAAGTTATTTTCTAAGGAAATTATTTTCAAATGGTTTTATTCATTAAAAATACTTTTTCAAAGAAGAAAGGATATTTTTTCTTAAGAAATGTTGTTGAAAGATATTTCAAAACTATTTCCCATCTAAGATTACGTCTATTGATGTTACTCATGACATTATAGGAAATTATCTAAAGTTTTAATTCATATTATTTCAATGAATATGTTATTCTTGATGTCATGGTGTTTATGAAATCCATTTCTCTTTCATGGGTTATATGTTTATGAAACCCATTTATCTTTCATGGATTATATATATTTGAAATCTGTTTCTATTCCATGGGTTATATAATTTTAAATCCCACTTCTTTTCATGGGTTATAATTTAATGAAATGATTAGGAAACCTATATTTTTTTTCCATAGGTTATGATGTGATGAAATTTTAATGATACCCATTTCATTTAATGGGTTATGACTGTTGTTTATGAAACCCATCACTTTTTATGGGTCATGATATGATGCATGTTTTATTTTCCTATGGTAAATGTATGTATGATTTTTTTATTTGATGGGTGGGACCTATATCTCCCTCTAATGAATTAGGTAATGATAAATGTTTTATGAGATAAAAGGGTACATGGGAGGTCTTACCAAGCCTAAAAAAAGAGGGTATATGGGAGGGCATCCCAAGACTGAAAAAAGTGGGTACATGGGAGGACATCCCATGCCAAAAAAGTGGGTAGACGAGAGGACATCCTAAGTCTGAAACAAGAGGGTACATAGGAGGACATCCCAAGCTCTAAATAAGAGGGTACATGGGAGGAAATCCCAATCCATAAATAACAGTGTACACGGGTGGGCATCGCAATCCTGAAGTAGGTACATGGGTGACTAACACAAGCCAAAAAATTAACAAAGGCCTTGGTATTTAGCCTTAAAATAGTGTTATTATATGCTTATGTGTTTGCCATAATTCCATATTTTCTTCCTATGTTTATATTTAATAGATTGTGTTCTTTATTTTCTTATGATTCATGTCTTATGGACTTCCAATTGTTATTATGATCTCTAATATAGAAGGCAAGATCTTCAAATGTTATGCTCTAGTTACATACCCTTTTACTCATGTTATGCTTACACATTTCCTTTATCTACCCTTAATAAACATATTATCTCACCCCTTTATTATGTTTAATTTCCCCAAGTTATGAAGAAAGGTTTTAGATTGAAATAATATAGGTGGAGGCTTTTATTTGAGATGTTGAAGATCTTTCATCAGGATAGAAGATTTTGTTTCCAAGTTTCCAAAGCCACTAAACTATTATGGTCCTTAGGCACGTGGTTTTGTAATGTACTGAATATTCATCTAAAATGATGTAATATCCATGTAAGTTATGTTTGGGTTGTTATAAACACCATAGACAGGGTGTGTTACATTCTCCCCACCATAAGTATTTCCATCCCTAGAAACCTAGAGATTAACAATTTCCAAACTAAGGGTAAAAACACTAGTTTAGCATAATTGTATGACAACATTGTAATTTTTTAAAGATTAATTGATGATAACGGAATAGACCTCATAGAGGTAAACATTGACCTAGAATGAACTAATAATTCCATCCCCAGATATGAGAGATAGATATAACCTAGAGGAATGAATGACTTAAAAGGGACATGAGCACAACCAATACATTACCAGAATATGAAAAACACTATAAGAAAAATGATATTAGGGTAATACATTTAATTACATTGAATCATGAATGAATGGTACCCAACAACAACCCCAATGATAGAAATAAGAATCTAAAAAGGTCCTACCCACAAAATAACTAACTTCTATTACTTACCTAGGAGATTTCTCTTTAACCCAAGGGATACATGACGAATAAATGATCCTTTACAAAAATTTCTAGAATATACTGGTCATCTAACTCAAAAAAACTAAATATAAACACAAAATATGGTATAATTATCCAAAAATATCTATATGTATTATCTATGATAACTGTAAATCTATGAAAGCATTCAAAAAACATGTGTGTCCTCTATGAATTTTTTATGTTTATTTCAAACTAACTCCCAGACTATAGATTTCTCAGCTTCCCCATTGATAAAACGTGGTATCCTTTACTGATAATTATCCTAGAAGTTAGAGGGAAATTTGTGATTTACTAAACCATAATAAAATAAGGATTGAATCAACAAAAGGATATCTAGAAGTAGATGTGTGGTCAATACTTCCCAACTATACCCAAGGTCCCGGTCTTCCCAGACACTATTCCAAGAACATGAATGAAAAGAATAAAATCAATGAGTTGATTAATACATAATTTAATGGAATTATGATTATGAGGAATGACAAGTAATATAGTGGAAAATCCCCAAATAACACACTACCCCACTGGGAAAGTACATGCAATTTTCATAACGTGCTTATCAGTCAATGTTTGACATTCTTCCAAGTATACCTTTTCAATATCTGAATGAAAAATACAATAGAGACTATCTAGACAAGGAATAAGTAGAGTTAGATCCCGATATAGAAGGAATAATATTAATCCTTTTCATACACTTTATGGATCTCCACTATAAAGGTTTAACCTAGATATAAAACTATGAAAATTCATTTAATTAACTTCTGAGGACATGATTACCCAAGTTTGGAATGAGGGGTACCTGATAGAATAGTAGGGAATTCTATTTATATACACAATCCATATTCATTTTATCAATTTATCCTTTGAATTATTCATTGTCCAACTCATCACTAAATTATTTCGGAGATAGTAGGAAGTTAAAACATTCCCTACGCAATTGATTATGAGTTCTTGAACTTAGTCATAGTAGTCCTCATAGAGTGTAAACATAGAAAGGCACAAACAAAGAGCTATAAATACATTATGAAGTAGAAATGGTAAGAGTCCTCATGTTATCTAAGAAATCAACCCACTCATTACTAAAGCTAGGAACATGATGATGTCACTACGCCAAAATTGGCGTTTAACTGCGATTTAAACCACTTTTAAATCATTCTATGATGGTTCTGAAAAATCAACGCTAAATCATGTGTCTGCAATCAAATATCATCCATTTTTCAAAACCATTGAAGAATACTTTTGTAGAGATTATTTAACGATGATATTTATTTTTGAATATTTACTTTTTATTTTTTCATATTTTCATATTTTTGTATTTGTTTTCTTATTTTCATAATTTATTTATTTTTTTGTAATTTATTTATTTATTTTGTGTAATTAATTAATTAATTAATTATTTTATTTATTTATTTATTATTTAATATTTATTAATTATTAATTTACTATATATTACCATGCTCATGTACATGCCCATGTCCATGCACATGCCCACACTCATGCCATATATAGAAATTCTATGTTGAGTGAAATTTGAATCCCTTACATCTTGCTTATTCTTCAATGAAATTACCACAGTAGTAGGCTCTTCAAGTGGTAAATAAATAGAATTTGTTATACTTATATATATATATTAATTAAAAAAATAATATATAACAAATAGATACAAAATAAATAATTATTCATTAATAATTATTAATCAATAATGAGTAATCGATAATTAATAATTAATAATTAATAAGTAATTATTATTATTTAATAATTACTAATTAAAAATTCTGAATTAAAAAATAGAATATAAATGAATAATAAATATATATATATATAATATGTCAATAAATTGTAAATAATAAATAAGAAATAATAAAATGTAAATATTAAATATTAAATAGTAAATAAAAAATAGTAAATAGTAAATAGTAAATAGTAAGTAGTAAATAGTAAATAATAAATAATAATTAATAAATAATAAATAATAAATAATAAATAATAAATAATATATAATATACCAAACAATGCAGATTATGGAGAACTCCATAATCCCAAAAATTTATTAACTAAATGTATAACATGAGAAATAGAGAGATGACAGTGTAAGAGGAACAAAACTGCAACATACAATAAAAGATCATAACATATCCGTTGGTTCTGTCACCCCTCCCACAAAATCCACCATGACCTCTAGGGTGGTGCCCTCTCCCCCACTACTTTGGGGTTTTCCAATCACCACCTTGCACATCATCCATCATGTCATCAGCTGCTGCATCTCCTTGACCATCATCCATCTTTTCAGCACCCTCACTATCCTTTCCATTCTTTCCATCCCTCATATCTTCAATTAATGTTTTCCCACCCTGCAGCCTTGTTTCATCCTATTTGATCACCGATAGAGAGACATTAGATAATGAAGATTTAGTGTTTTTTGTACCTTTCCTATCTTGAATATCCTTGTAAATCACATCAAATTCAGAAGAATTGATGGATTACAACATACTGAGGATGTTGTGCCTCCAAGCAGCAAGAACTGGTGAATTAGAAATAGGGGCCTGTGAGGCATTCCCATGAGAAATAACACCTTTCATAGGCTCTTCACATGCACCATGAGATGCCATATCAATATGTTGAGTAACAAAGGCAACACATGCCTCAACCAAACCAGGATAAACGACCTACACAGAGGTAGGCACAGAACCAAAAGCCAGCACCTCTCCCATGATAGGAAGAACTGGCATAGTGGCAGGTGCAGTAGCAAAATCATGTGCACCCCTAGCCTAAAAGAAATAGTCTACACAAGGGCTGAATAACCATGTTCTTGAACACCTTGCACAGATTCCACATTATCCTCCACTTTCTAGCCAATAATAATATTCAAAATTGTCTAAGGCTCCCCCAAGCCAAAATTAGTAATTCCATGGAAAACCTTATCCTATTGAGATCTGCTAGTGGAACAGAAAGGTTTACTAGAGGGCTCAGAGGAAATCAATTTCCTCCCAACCACATAATAATTCCTTTGACATTGATCTGATCCAAAAGATATTTTACCCTTGGAGTGAAATTGGTCCTCTAATAAGGATTCAGGATCTATATGATCAAATATTTCATTACTATCAGCATCACTCCACTTATAGGAGGGCTCACCATGAAAAGAAGAGGGAAAAGAATGTGTGGAAGATGCAGGAAAATTACATGTGGAGGGAACACTGACACTGTCAACACCATGATCATCCTATTTCAAACCAACATGTGTTTTTTCATCAACAACATCAGTGAAGGAGGGATGACCCTCATTTACAGATATGACATTCATCAAGTTCTCATTAGAGGAGGATGGAGGAATCTTCACCACTCAAGGTTTCCCTTCTTCCTAAAAATAGGATTAGTATCACTAGTAGATGGCAATTTGAACATACATTTTTCAGAAAGGTGTCCGTATCATTTATTGTTTGAGCATTACTCCCCCTTATGACAGTATTCCTTAACATGACCAACAATGGAGAAATTGACACAGAAATCCAGAACATACTCAAACTCAATGTATAATTCAAATTTAAAATCACTAGAATGAAGATAGACAATCATAAGAAAAGGTATTGACATGTCAAACTCAATCAAAATGTGAGTAAAATGGTCATACCTAACAGAAATAGTCTCCTTATCAAGTTTGATTGGAGTGCCAATTGCTAACTCCACATCCCAAAATATAATTAGATCCCCAAATACCCAATTTAGTCCCTTGATATGGATCTAAGTCTGAACCATAGAGTTCCTATCTTGAAGGGGATCAAACTAGGGGTCCCAATTTTGAAATCGCAAAATACTAGGCTTAAGGTTCACAAATCTAAAACTCCATGCTCACAATTTCATTTCATTAGAACAGAAGGTATGATGTTAGAGGTTAATACCAAGAAAAATAATGTGCCAATAAGTGAACCACAAAATTTGAAGAAGGCGATCCCAAATTTCATCATGCTTCCAAGATTTAGTCGAATGTGACCCTAGGTAAGATATTATATAATTCTTGCAAGAGTCAATACGTTCCTCAAATATAGGAGGGTCCACTTCAACAACCGTAAGTAGACCATCCATCGAGATCCTCCATGCGAGGAGGAACCACCACTCTTAGACCCAATAAAAAAACCAATCAAATCCTTTGATTACAGCCACACCATAAGAAGAACCCTTTGAATTAGGATGTGTCAAAGATTCATTACCATTCAGAGATAAAATAAATAGTTCCACAATTCTCAATCCAGAACCCTTCAACTTCGAGGGACTAATAAAGACCTCTGCGGGATCGAAGTAGTCGGACAAAGACATCAAACCTATAAACACTAGATGCCATGTCCATAGTGCAAGAGACTCCCATCCACACAATCTCTCTTCCACCATCGATCTAATATATAATATATAATATAGAATATAGAATATATATGTAATGTGTAAATAATAAATTAAATAAAAAATAAATTAATGTATGATAAATAAATAATAAATTAATAAATAATAGATATCAAATAATAATAATAAAATATGAATAAATAAATAATAAATAAATAATGAATATATAATAAATGAGTAATTAATAATGCATTAATAATAAATTAATAATATAAAAATAAAATAATAAAAAATAAAACATAAATTAATAATTAATAATTAATTTATAAACAGTAAATAAACAATGAATAAATATATAATAATATAATAAATTAGAAATAAATAATAAAATAAAATAGAAAATAAATAAATAATAAGTAAGATGTTAAAAATAAACTAATAATAAAATAATAGTAAAGTAAAAAAAATTAAAAATAAATTAATAACTAATGTATACATAATAAATAACTAATTAATAAATAATAAATAATAAATAAAATAATTATTAACAATTAAATAACATATTAATAATAAAATAATAAAATAATAAAATAATAAAATAATAAAATGACAATCTAATAAATAAAAATATATAATATATAAATTATAAATAATAAATAATAAATAATAAATAATAAATAATAAATAATAAATAATAAATAATAAATAATAAATAATAAATAATAAATGATTAATGATAAATAAAAAATAAAAAATAAAAAATAATAAGTAATAAATAATAAATAAATAATAAATAGTTATTTAATAGTAATTTAATAATAAAAATAAATCAATAAAAAAATAAATATTAAAATAATTTATAATACATAATATATAATAATTTTAATTACTAAACAATAACTAATATATAATAATTGAATAAATAATAAATAATTTATAACAAATAATAAATACTAAATTGTTATAAATATCAATAAATATAAATACATATAACAAAATTTACATATATATATATAAGTAAATATGAATATCTCTATATATATATTTACTTATATATGATATAAAAATATATAAACATAAATATGTATAAATATTTACATAAATATTCATAAATTCATATAAAGAGATTTATATAATTGATAATAAATTACCAAAAGAGGAAAAAACACAATAATTGCAACACCATCAAATCAATAGGAATATAACACAATGGAATAAAATCTTAAATGACATTAAAAGCATATGAAGAAACTCTTAAATGAAGATGAAATCTCATCAAATATGTATGATATATATATTTAATTTTTTAAAATATATTTTATTTTAATATTCATTTACATATATTATAATATAAAAATAAATATATATCTACTTATCAATACACTTGAATATGTACATATAAACCTTATTTATATACATGTGTGTATATATATATTCATATAGTTTTACTTTAAATTCATTTATATACTATATTTAATTATAATGGTATATTTATATTAAAAAACATTTACATATTATTTATACACACAAATATTTACATATATATATGTATTTATTTATATATATTAGAATATACACATGAATATTAATTTTTTATTTAGACACATATTTAAATATAAAAATTACATGTATACGTATATATATACATATTAATTCATTTTTATAATGTAAATAAAGTCTAAAATTATTTATTTTAAATGAAATAAATAATAAATATTTATTTCCCTATTGTTTATATGTTTATAAATACATTTGTATATAAATATGTATTTATATATTTGATTTATTATAAGTAAATATAAGAAAACATGGATATATTTAATTATAAATAAAACTACATTGTGAAAAATGATAAAATTTCAAAACCATAATATTAATATAAATGTAATCCTTAGAAATAAATTTAGTCCCCCCTGAAAAAGGAAAAAATACCCCATTAAACGAGGCTGAAAATCCATCGAATGTCAAATAATTGGGCTACCCGGACTAAAAACTCAATTTTGGAGGGCTACTAGGCCTTTTTGGGCCTATAATGATTTTAAAATGTTTACATATGTTAATTGGGGTGTAGAGATCATCAGAGGCTTCGATTTGATATGTGGAAGAGACCAAACAGACACCCTGATTAAATGTAATGGTTGTTTGATGTTCGAGTTCTATTTCTAACTTTTCTTGAAACTATAATAAATTTTATTCTTTTAATTATTGAGAAATTTAAATCTAATGTGGTTTTAGATCATTTTATAATATTTGATTTGATAGGTTGTGGAGCTAAAACAGACTCTCAGACCAAAAGTTATGTCCATTTGATGTCGATGACTGATTTTCAACATACTGAATATTTGTTTTCACTTTAAAATTATTAACTAATAATTAGAAATATTTATTAATTTAAACATTATAAATAATTAAAGTTATAAATAATAAACTATATATGATAGTAAATTATAAATTATAAATTATAAATAATAAATACTAATTAAATATTTTTTAATGTTTTTTCCTTCAATTTAGTGGCAGTTTGAAAAAACAACCACTAAAACTAAATGTAAATATTTTTTGAAAATAATTAATAAAATTTTAAAAAAATATCTGAAAAAAATTTAGTGTTAGTTTTTAGAAACTCCGCTAACAACCCACCAAAAAATATTTTCTAGACAAAATTTAGCGACGGTTTGGAAAACCGCCAAGAAAAAACTACCACTAAATCATTGTTTTTCTTATAGTGTGTACTAACCCATATATTAAAAATCATTAGATATGGCTACCCATCCAGAACCTATTCCTAATAGAGCATACTTAACTGATTAATTCAATGAAGGTTGTTTTCTAGATAGGGTAGGTCTCGATTTTTACAGAAATCTCCCAAACATATACTGTTAATCTTCACACATTAGTCGGAAGGAGAAAAGATATGGTTCTAGATTATGTGAGTTATTATTTCCCAATGTATTTTTGAACGACATTAAAAATATTCATATTTATTTTAGTAGATACAGGAGTGACCCTCTAGGTGTATAAATTAATGTGACATTGAATTCTACAAGCCATTACATTACCAAGATTGCTACGATGCCCCTCTAAGAAAGAGAATTTCACCAAAACCACACCCTGTCAATGTGAATTGTCCCTGGATACCACTTTAAATACTAGAATATCCCACTACCAATACCATTTCCTAATTCTCATCCCTGGAAGAATTATTCTTCAATGAAAGTACTATCATCCTTCTCTAAATTAATTCCATCATAGAAAAAAATCTACATAGTAGGAATAAGAAATATAAGCCTAATTTGCATATGAAGCATAATCAACTTGTAAGCACACTCATGAAAATAAAAATAAAAATAAAAATAGCATGAAAATGGATCCAGGGTGACCAACATGAAAAAATAACTATAAATATAACCACAATCAAAACCCTAAACTCCCTAAGGGAATTTCCATCAATATATTTAGCAGGTATTGTACGTCTGTACTTCCCATTCAAAAAATCCAATATAATTTTCTCATATGAAAATTCAGAGTAGTATAATGGTTTAAAAAATTAAATGAAAAATTATCGTGTTTTGAAAAAAAATATACGGGTTTCATTAAACAAGACTGTTCCTAAAGTCATATAAAAATAAAACTTTAAATCCTTTCTAAAATTAGAAGGCATGAAGAATTATAAAAATTAAAGAAGGGTTTTCATAACTTTTCTTAAACCTATGACATATAAAAACTTCTATAAATTATTTATAAAAATACATTTTGTAAAGATTATTTTAGATCATAAACATATTAAAAAAAATTGTTGATAACATTACCTTTTTTTAAACCAACTTTTTATCAATAAATTTATTCAATCTAGATAATATAAATTTGTGAAACCAAATCATGAAACTAAAAATAAGTAATATAACTTGTCCAATCATCTCATATGCATGAAAATGCTACTGAATTTCTTATCAACTCATGATAAATAAACCATTTTATGATGAAGATCAGTTTCTTAATGTTTCAAAAACCATGACTATGTGAAATTACTTCCAAACATGAAGAAAACTAAATCACAAGATAATGAATTCATTTTCATATTTCATATCATTATGTTTCAAGGATATAAATTTTATTTAAAGAATTATAATATTGTATGTTCAATTTATAATGAAATTTAAACAACCCAAAATTAACACATAATGGGTTCTATATACTTTCATTTTCAACGAACTATTTATTTAGATGTTTACAAAATATATAAAAAATTACAATATCCTATCTATATATACATATAATAATTTTACTTTTTATCATATTTATTATAGAAAACGTGATATATTAATTATATATGTCACAAAAAATAATAAAATAAGTTATTTTTTTCTTATGTTTTCAAATTAAAAAAAATACACACTTCTTACCAGGATTTTGTGGCCCTTAATCAAATAATTGTATGAGTTTCCAAACACAATATTACATTAAGCGATCAAATTTATCAAATAATAATAATATTTTCCACACTTCTTAGTATACTAGATATGTGTTATTAATTATAAATATAATAATGAATTATTCATGCTTGTTTTTTTACATGACATTAAATTTACCAAGGTAGTAATATGTAAAGGATCTAACATGCTATTTATATATTTATAAGCAATATGAATCACCATTTAAAACCATTAAATTTAAATTTACACATAGAATGTCATCAAAATATTAAAATTTAAGGAAAAAATAGTAAAATATCTGTAAAGGTTTTTCTATAGTATAAACATACCATATAATATTTTTTAGTTGAGGTTTTACCAAGATATGTTCCATTTTATTTCTAATATCACGATCCTTGAAACAAAAACACTAAATAAAGGCATAAAAAAATCAATATTAAATAGAAATCAACACACCAAGAAAATTCCAAACATATTTTTCAAATTTTTGGAATCAATTTTATAGAAATGATTATTTTCATCCAGAAGAATAAATGACAATGTCTAGAAACAAATATTTCATTTATTATTTACCAATACATAACCAAACAAATAATAATTTAATGATTAAATCCTATTGGTAAGTCTCTTTAAAAATTAATGATACTTCTATACTCATTGGCTAAACCTACAATGATTATATGTTGATTCTCCTATTGGTTATTAAGAACACCCTTTATACCAAAACCACCTTGATAACTTTAAGTTCAACATAAATTGGACAGCTATGTGCTATAATTATCTATATTACAAGTTCCAACATTTCCTTTCTCTTTTATACCACCAAAACAAGAGAAAAAACCTAGCTCTAATTCCATACGTAACATCCCCTCCCATACCATTGGCTTGGAAAGATGATTTTCCCTTTTTATATAAACACAAAACCATCCCATAATAAAATTTAAATAAATAAAACTAAGTACATCTATATAAATGATTTATGCACCGAAACCTTACAAAAATAAAGTTATAAAAGACCAAAATTATTGTAATAATAGACAACTATAAATAAGAACACTAACACAACAACATACTAAATAAATCTATACCCAATGTGGCGCCATTATAGACTAGGATAACAACCAATCCATATCCTCATCTCCTCAAACTATGATTACAACACCAATAATCCCCACTATAGAAATACGAAACTCACCCCTTTCTTATATCATAGAAAACAACATCTGAATACAAACCAAGGTACATATGCAGTGGTTGATTAATCCTATCTAGTAGGAAAACCCCAATATAATTTTCTCACATGAAACTAATACGATAAATATTTTATCTCCCAATATTATAAAATACAATGGATGAATATCAAAAGATGATAAATATGTTTTTCAAAAGAAGATAAAAAAATTATGGTTTTCATTCAAGAATAAAAAACCATTCATTAAATTCAGCTTGTTATAACCATCCCATGTTCACACACCCACACACAAGTGACTATAAGAAATTTATATATTGGTGGTAGTTTAGTAGTGGATATTTTTGGTTTAAAAAACCACTAATAAATTTAATTTTATTGTTAGTTTAAAAAAATAATGCCAATAACTACCTGTTGATGCTTCTTTCCACCATAGAGTCTAACGACTGAAAAAGGGGAATACCTTAGCATAAAGAGATTTGTCCTTTGAAGAAACATAAAAAATTAACAAAGGCATGAACAAGGACTTTCTTAAGAATAGTCCACGCTAGTTTCATCATGGTCACAAAAATATACTTGCGCGCCACAAATTGGGCGTGCAGGTAACTTGCACGCCCTATTTTATTTTCACCCAAGGTCTTCTGTAGCCTATAAATACCCCTTGTGGCCCCCCCATTTCGGGGATGGAAAATTCTAAAAGTCATATTTAAGCTCTTGGCACCATAGTCTCTACTTAAAGTCTTTCTAATACTTATAAGGTAATTTCTTACCTAGAATGGAAGATCTAAAGAGGGGTAATAAGGCCTAAGTTTTATTATTCATTCACACTTGCGCACTTAAGTGTTCAACCTTTAAGGGAAAATGAAGACACTTGTGTGTCACCTTATCCCTTAAACAGAACTTGCGTGCCAACCTTTTGGAAGCCTTTTGGTATAATACTAAGGGCTTGAGCCAAGCCTCGCCCAAGTATTACCTTATGGGTTAACCATCGCGCAAGTATACATGTGTCGCGCAAGTGTACCTGCGCGACCAATACTTGCGCGCCCAACAGGACTTGCGCGCCTACATCGTTTTGGGTGCCCCTCCTACTTATTCAACTCTTTTCTTCAAATCCACCTCTCCTCTTCAATATTTAGCCTTCAAAACCCATTTCAAATTCATTTATGGAATGGTTCCTTTGTTGGCTTCCTTATCTGAAAGGAATTCTGTGGAACATCCCTCAAAACCTAGTGATTTACATGTATTTACGTCACTATGGTTAGAGATTTCATTCATTCAACCTCATCCTTTAATATTAGAAGATCTTTAATATGGAAATCCTACATAGGAGTAAGCCCCAAGTTCCATAATTTAGGAATCCTCTTTAAGAATAAGCCCCAAGTCCTAAATCTCCTTAAACTTTGGGCCTCCATCTCAGGAGTAAGTCCCAATCATAATTCCCTGTTGATTTGAGATTCCTTTTCACGAGTGAGCTCCAATTCTCAAATTTCCTAACCTGGGCCTCCTTCTCAAGAGTAACCCCCAGTTCTCAAGTCCCTTTAACCTATGCCTCCTTCTCAGGAATAAGCTCCAATCATAATTTCTCTTAACTAGTCGTAACATATTTTGATTTGGGCTTCCTTCTCAGGAATAAAACCCAATCACAAGTCCCCTCCTCATTTGGTCATCTTCCTAAGGAGTAAGCCCTAAGTTACAGTATCCAAATCTCCATAAAGCACATATATCTTTATGGACCTTATTCCTAGGCTTCTTCTCTGAAGTAAGTCCTGATCTTTATCTATTTGGGAAATCATATGTACATAAGCCCCATATCATTCCTTGTGACCATATCTTTCATGGAACAAATCTTCAGGTTTACTATACCTCTTATTTCTCACACTGAGCATGACTCACGTGAGCTTAGAGTGTAAAAGTAACCACAAAACATCTCTCTGGGCCATTAATCATACATATTACCCCACAATTCTTAACCAAACTACGTGGACTTTGATCTCTACCGTAAAAGTAGAGTACATAGGAATCCTTTCTAAGGTTCAAGACTATCATCCATTAATTTTCATTTGGCCCATATGATGTCAAACTATATCTTAATTCCTGAACTAAATGGGTTATGAATTCTTTTCTAAAAAAGGATACGTAGGTATCCCATCTGTGGGTATGATACCAACTCTAAAATAATCCATGTCCTTCTGAACGACAATAAACTTCAAGTGCCCCACTGAGTGGATTTAAAACCAGCATGGTCATCATAATGACCAAAATATTTCTATATAATGTGTTGAAGGATACCATTGACTAATAATCTATTACAAATACAGATGATTATCTATCGACGAAGAACCTCAAATATATATAAAAGATTCTCTAAATCTCATACGTATCAATCATTGATTTTCAGATCTAAAGTAAATCTCATTTTCATACTTGGTAATTTAATAAAGATTCATGAACATAACTTAAATATATAAAGAGAGTCCTAGAGTAGAAAATAATTCCCCCCAAAAAGGTGTTATGAGTCCAACCTCCCATCCTCTTGACAAATGCAAATTCTTAAGCCTCATCGGTCCACAAATAATGAGCATATGCCTTTGGAATGTAGGTCCAAATGGATATAGAATCATTGGATGTTTCCAATTATACAAATAAACCCGTTAGAAACCAGTTGGAATGTTTGAACCTTAAACAAAAAAGGTCATCCCCATTTCCAGAGGAAACAAAAAATGGTGAACCCGACGTGAATCCTTAACCAAGTTAAAATGATATTTTACTTATTTGTTAGGCCCCTATTTAACTTAATGAGAGGGCCAAAAAACAATAAATAACATATGTGCTCATCCAAAAGATTTAGTGGCCGAACTTATATTGATTATATCTGTTATATCAAATAGGCACTTGTTTTCAAGATCTCTCTGCATTATAGAAATGGATACACTAATGTTCACACCTGTGAATGCATCTACTGCTACTCTTGTTGGATGTTTTTCCGCTCTGAGGATGACATTACCTACTCAGCGTTTTCAAAACTGGGTATCAAATGCACTGGTTAAGGAATATTGTCAACACAGTATGATTCTGACTCTGGAAGTTACTCGACAAGCCCTCCAGTTCAATAATTCACCATGGTCGTCAGACAACGATGACCAGTGATCAAAAATAGGTGGTTCCAACCACCGTCTCCAACCATTTCGGGTCGTTATCCCTGGAACGCAATCACTAGTCCCTCCCATATTATAAGGAGGTGAATGAGAAGGTCACTCAAGGCCTTAGTTCAAGGATATATGAGTCCTTCCCGAGGGCTCCCATCAACAATCGCCGCCAGACTCGTGTGGCAGTGCACCCTCAACATGATGATTGTATCATTTTCAGGGGTTCAGCTCAGGTTCCTCAGACCCAAGCATGAAAGAAGAACCGCCAGAGGTGAAATATGGTCAAAAGTGATTAGTCTCATATTTTTGCCCCCTCCGGAGAAGTCCACCAAGCAAACTTGATGGCAAGAAACGAGCGGGCACATACACCCATCCGTTCTAATTCCGCTGTCCAGTAGACTCGTCTGGCAGCAACCCACCAATCTCACCATGAAATTATAGTGGAGTATTATAGGCAGGAATATACACCTGTTTATAAATCATCAGCTAGTTAGTAGTCTTGTCTGACTACAACCAAAGAAGCTCGCCAATCTAATATGGTGGAAACTGATAAGTAGGGACACACACTTGTTTACAATCAAAAATTCTGTAAGCAGTCTCCTCTTCCAATATTGAATGAAAGTTATCAACCATACTTGATGAAGAATAAAAAGAAGGCACATACACCTGCCAATGTTCATCAAGCCTGCCAATAGTCTTGTTTGGTAGCACCTGGAGAAGTCAGTCGGAAATCCCCGACGAAAAATTTGGAGTAGACTCAACTCTCTGCCTCCATACATGAGTACTATCAGAATTCACTGACAGGAAAAAGAGGATAGGAGTAGGAACATACACATACTCCAAGCACGGAATGGACATATATTCCCGTTCCGACAGTTGAAGTCACCAAGCACATTCTGTCGATGGTGAAAGAGTAGAATCAAATCCCTGCTCATATTCTGGATGCCTGTCAAAATATTATAACAGCTTTAGCAGCATTACAGGGAAATAAATACAAATATGTCCCTACCAGTGGAGTGACACATCAATATATCACTTCAGAACAGATACACACCTCTTTCCTAGTCCAGGAGGGTCATGATGCATACTCCCCCATGTCATACGGACAATCAATTCAGGCACATACACCTGATTTGAATAGAGATAATCAGCCTAACCTGACTATTTCTACTGAGTAGGAACATACACCAGCCCATAAAAACCACTTTTGTCAACAAGTGGTTCCCAAAATGGGTAAGAAGGCATCTAAGAAAAAGACCCATCCAACACAGTCAAGAAATCAAGAGCCAATCTGTAATAAGGACTTGCTCGATGCTGGAGTTCTTGATGCACTCAGACAATTATCTGTTGCATCTCAAGATTATACTATCTCATTTCCCAATAGTGGGGATATTAATTACAAAGGTCTTCATCAGACACTTCTTCATGAAGGTTTGCTTTATGATAGTTCGATCGATCTCGAAGTATCATCTTCAGATGAGAGCCACGATAACCCTCTACATGGCTAGAAGATCAAGGAGAAAAATGTTTCATCTTTTACTGTAACCCACCATGGTGGCCCTACCTATGATGATGAATTTAGATATTAAAGTCCTCTCCACAGTAGTAATTCACAATGCTTGGAAAATTCTTAAAACGACAACGCAGTGATGAGAAATCCCTCTTATTTTGAGGCAATTGCAAATGTGAAGCCAGTTATGTCTGATGCTTTATCTCTAGCAGGTGAAATACTTTCTCAATCAGAAGATAGCCCGAGATGTAGGTCATTATTTAAACCACCCCGGATCATTCATCTTCTAGTTTGATAAATGAACTCTCTACCAATATTGTTGAATCCAATGAAGCAAAAAGGAAGCACCGACTCTGGTCTAATCAGGTAGAAGAATCTTCATCAAATGATAAAGAGAAAGTGCTGAATATGAGAAAACAACTGGAGAAAGGTGAAGTACCAGTCATGTTTTGTCCTTTGGCTGACTCTCAGCATGACATTCCAGAGATGTTGACAGAATATTGTATTCATGATATTCGTTTCAACATGTGGAAAACTCTTTGTCAATTGAAAAATAAAATATTATCTTATGATGAATATGAAAATCATGTCAAGATAATAGAAGGGTTACAACGCCAAATTCATTTGGCATCTCTTTCAGTTTCTCGATATCCAAAGGCTGAAAAGCAACAGAGAGCCCTTCAGTGTTCATGCCTTGGCACACTAAAAAGGTTGCACCAGTTAATTTCCAATGCCCCATCTGATATTCATATCAGAGAATGGGGTGTCCATGGAGAACTAAATTTCACTATACTCTCCAGCCAACAAAGCCCGCCAAAAATGGTCTCATGCAATGTTATTGCCCATGGACAGCCACAACCAATTGGCTTTGTTTGTAATCAAAGGCTCACTCAAGAATAGGCTTCAACTAGTTATTCTCAACATCAGACATACAAAGAAAAAGTTGCCGAATTACTCTTGCATCAGGTAAATGAGAATATCGAACATGATTCTCGTTTAGAGCATGCACATCATCAAGTGACAGAAGTGTCAGAAATCATCCAATGGTCTTTTGAGCTAGGTGATTTGAGTGGATGTAGGTTGATGCATCCAGTGAATTTTCAGTTTAAAGTCCATAAGATCAAGAGAGATTTTAAGAAAGTCTAAGATGTAGCATCTCAAGAACTACCCCAGCTTTCCAGACTGGGGACTCTTTTAGCCCAACCCTCAGAATCAACAAATAGGATTCAAGGAGTTGAGTAGGAACAATATGAACAGCCCCAGTCCATAGGACTGGGGACTTTTTCAAATCCTCAGTCTCTTCTTCTGTAGAATTCAGTCTTCTATCGATTAGAGAAGAATCCCCAAGAGGAACGAAGAGCCAAATTATCAAAATATTCCCTCCAAATTATATTTCATCAAGAAGTTCCTGAGGGATAAAATCAACAAAAGGCAATGTATCATCAATGACATGGAAGAAGACAATATCACAGAAATGCCGATAGAAGGGATGAAATGCGTTATGCATCAATAAATGTCATCAATGCTGTTGTTTTTAATCCTCTAGAACATGAGGCTCACTCAAAGGGATCATATTAGGAAGTTCCTACTCAAGAGGTTGTGCACACAGAGGAAAATGAAGAAGGTGTGTGTACACGAAATCAAAGGCTTACCCAGAATCTAGGTATTCCTTTAAGTAATCAACTCCCCCCTCTCCGAAAGGCATCTAACAAGGGGAATAGAAAAAGTCAAGTTACATTCCACCCTTCCTCTGGAGAAGGCCAATAACTTTCACTAGAGAAATGATTCACACAATAAGAGGAAGAAATGAAGGAATTAAGGAGGTTGAATGAAGAACTACTTCAAGGTAGTCTTCCTCCTAAGCGTGCTGGAGTTAGTCAACCAAGAGAATTTTTTGTAGCTACTGAGATGGATCAAGAGTATCATCCTTTACCAATACACCCTCATAGGTATAATCCTATGGGTCATGCACAACAACATTAGGTGGTGCTACCATTAGTTGCAGTACCATCCACCACACAAGTCCAAGCTCCAATTATTGCACTTGCTCAGGTCCAAGCTCAGCCAGATGTTTCTCAAAAGTTAATAACTACCATTGAGTCATTAACAGCTCGATTTAATGCTATGGAAGGAAAACGTACACCAGTTCAACTAGAGAAGAGAGCTTACCCTGAATGGGTTGATGCAATTTCTCCCCCATCAAAATTTTCAAGTACCACATTCCCAATCTTTTGTGGTTCGGGAGACCCAAATAAACACTTAACACATTTTGTTTCTCATTGTGATCCTATGATGGGAACCCCTCAGCAAAAAGAACCAGTTAAGCTCAGGTGTTTTGTACAGTCATTACAAGGGCCTTCTTTTGTCTGGTATACAATCTTGCAATCTCGATCAATTACCAGGTGTGAGGATCTCCGTCAACAATTTCTTCTTCAATTAAGCTCAACTTTTCCAAAGACAACAGTTTTTTTATCTTCCAAATTGTAATCAAAGGGAGAATGAAAGAGTTTCAGATTTCATTGTTTGCTGGAAGGGATTAACATATTCCCTAAGCTTAGCACTCCCTAAAGAAGAGTTGTTGCCAATTTGTGTGGAAACTTTTCGTGATGAATTACGCACACTGTTGATCCCTGTGAAATACACAGGAGGGTTTTAAGACCTTACTTTGATCGCTCAGAAGATCGAAGACTCTCTTACAAAGACTAAGGATAAAACTCATGTAATTCCATCAGCTCCAGGAAGGAGAATGGGTAAAGCAGAGACTGCTACAGTTACGCTTAAACAAGAAACTGTACCTGCTTCTACTTCAAAACCTTCATATAATCGAAGGGATCCACCTCCTGAGCATCAACAACAGAGGCCGTTTTGTCAAGATGGTCAAAGAGATCAAATATGGAAACAATTTTAAGAGTTAAAGAGAAAATTTTATTCTTTCTGAAATGAAAAAGTTCTTGGTTACTTCATTTCGGAACTGGAAAATAATTTGGTTCAGTTGCCAAGGCCCAAAAGGCCAAACAAGGAAGGAGATGAAGACCGTCCCAACTATTTCCCATTTCATCAGATGTTGGGGCATCCCATTCGGGAGAGTTTTGTTTTCAATGAACTCCTATAAAAGATGGTGGACTCAGGACAAGTCAAACTAAAAGGTTCTTCAGCTCAGGTAGCATGTGTTACTGCTTCAAATCCAGAGGAAGAAGGCAAGTGGAAAGAATTAAAAATAAACAATGTGCAGAAATATGATGATTGGATGGTCAGAAAAATGATCAACTAAACTCATTCCATTTTACGAATTCAATTGAAGAAACCAATTGTGTCTTCTGCTATGAATTCCATAGAAAAACCTCCTTCAAAAAAAGAAAAATACTCAAAGAAACAACATAATTTAAAGAAATAGGAACAGCTAGAAGAAGATGAGATCGTGTCAAATCCCATGTTGTATTTGACTCTGGAAGATTTTATGCCATCTACTTCAAAGTCACGGTACCGCTCCACCAAATGACATAGCCTAATTTGACTAATCAGGAAAGCTCTTCATTGTAAAAAGAGTTATCCAAAGCTTGAGCCAAAGTGGGAAGGACCTTACTCAATACATAAGGTCTACTCCAATGGAGATTATTCTTTAATTTAAATGGATGGAGAACTCATCACGACTCCAACCAATGCCAGATTTCTGAAGAAGTATTTTATGTAACACAAATACCTTTTACGTCCAATAAGACATTAAACTGTATAACCAACGTCCTAGCTACATGACGCTAAAATGTGCAGCACTCGTCCAACACGACGTTAAACTATGTCATCCTAGTTATATGACGTTAAATTATATAGCCCCTCTTTTGTCTTTACTGCATGAAATTAAACTGCATAGTCCCCCTTTCGTCCAACATGACGTTAAACTGTATTGTCCCCATCGTCCTAGCTACATGACGCTAAACTGTGTTCATGTCCAACATGAAGTTAAACTATGTCCTTATATTTGTCTTACATGACATTAAAATATACTGCTCATTCATCCTACATGAAGTAAAACTGAAAAATGTACCTTAATACATCCTAAATGATGTTAAACTGTATTTTGTCCCTGCTACATGAAATTAAACTGTGCAGCACCAATAGTCCTCACTGCAAGACTTTAAACTGCATAGTCCCTTCTTTGTCCAACATGACGTTAAACTGTGCATCGTTAAGGTTGTTGCTACCTCTTGTTTCTCACACCGAGTATGAATCACGTGAGCTTAGAGTAAACTTCAACCATAATACCCTCTCTGGGCTGCTAACCATGTGTAAGTCCCAACACCATTTTTTAGGTCGTTGTCCTCAAGAACAAATTGATCACCAATTCATTCTTTAATCAAACTATGTGGAATTTGATCCGTTCCTTCTAGGATGGGTACGTAGGAAAACTCCTGAGGTTCAAGCTCGAAACCAATCTCTTCACATCGTTTTACCTCCATCTCATATGATGTTGATTCGTGAAACCGCCCCCAAAACCAATATTTTTTACATTGGTTCACCATCATCCTTACTATAAGACATTAAAATATTCGCACTTTTGACCTGTACGACAATAAACTAAAACATTTTTTGACACCCTCACCTGAGAGGGAATCATTAGTTACATCGATCTCCAATCATGTTATATTCCAAAGACTATGTGCATACATGGTAATGCCGAAAGTTTTAATCTTTGGTCAAACCATCATTTCACTAAAGTCCCCTTTCACCCTTCACTTATACAAATCAAATCTGTACAAGAGGGTATTTCCAGAATAATGTATGGCTTGATTCCCATACTTATAAGATACGTAGGAACATTTTATCATCCCCCGAATCCAGCCCCAAGTCATTGGGCCTAACCCCAAATCCCACTTTCAGTCCCTTAGCTGAAAATTCCCCCAGTGAAAACATGAATGTGGTATGAACACCCTAGTCTTCATTCACATCAAGTTTATAAACAAACACACAATGTGTATTCCTCATTATGGTCCGATCTCTATGAACGTAAACTAAGATCTCCCACACTCTCATCCCACATGACGTTAAAATGTATTTCAACAACTATGTATGGATTGATTCCCATCCTTATGGGATACGTAGTGAAGTACATCACCTCAATTTCGGACCCAACCACAACATGATTATGGTTAGCATTGGTCTTTGTATCTCTACATACATTGCACAATGCCCATTTTTATTTGTCATACTCCTAACCATAAATACTTCCAGATATTCATAACCCTTTTCTTGACTTATGGTCACAAAATGTCTGATACCTGAGAGTTATTTTGCTTGACCATGCAGCACATGCCCTTAGGCGGCCTTGTATAAAAAGCCTACATAATGGACCTGTTAGCCAAAAGATACTATTTTTTGACTATGCAGCCAATTCCCTTAGGTGGCCCTGCATAATTCAACCCCCTAACAGGTTTTTCAAATAGTGGTAACTTCATTCTTGGGAGGAAAACCTCTTTTGTCCTTATTTTTCTTAACTAAAATATGCAGGGATCCGCAAAAATATCCATCCTTAACATATTTTTCCCATACTCTTTTTCATGATATGAAAGTATTCAAGTCTATAGTTTATATTTCCCTTCCCTACGTTTGGGTCAGACCTTCAAAGGAGTAACATTCATCCAATTATTTGATAATCTTGATTGGAAATATCCTCTCTATATTCAAGTACCTCTCTCCGTACAAAAGACTCTGTGCTTTGGAAAATTTGAATCTCTATAAACTTTCACTGGCATTTTAGCAATAGAAAAGTAAAATTTCTGAGAGTTCTTTTGCCTAACTATGCAGCACGTGCCCTTAGGCGGCCTTGCATAAGTAGTCTACATAACAAACCTATCAGCCAAAAGATGCTATTATTTGACTATGCAGCCAATTCCCTTTAGTGTCCCTGCATAATTCAACCCCCTAATGGGTTTGTTAAATAGTGGTAACTTAATTCTTGGGAAATACTTCTTCTAATACCTTTTAGCCTTTTTTTCATATTATTCCTCAGATTAAAAATTTATTAAGTCATAGTTTACATTTTTCCCCTATACTTGAATATGGTAATATGCTTTCAGATAAATTATCAAGGACTTGAGTCAATTTTAATACATTCAGTCAAAGCTATTTCGACCTTAAACATTAGTTTTTTTCCAACGTGCATGACTTTAAACAACCCACAAAAGACAAGGGAACTTTGAAAAAAAGTCAAGTCCCAGCTCACTAAACATACATTTTGTATGATTTAGGTAATATTGAGAAATTAAAAGATTCAACGTTTGTAGGGTTATTTTTATAATCCTAGAAAAAATGAAACTATGATTACTAAGCCCATTGGATTAGGTGAAAATTTTAAGCAGGTAGTAAAATAATTCAAAAACAAATGATTGAATATAAAAGTGTATTTCATTGATCCACAAGATTTAGAAGGACATCCAAAGATTGGAGTCTCTTATCTTTTTCAGGGATTACAATAGACTTTCAACATAACTCTCCATTTGATTTACGGCATCCCGAGCTTCATCAGTAGCCACTTGAAGCTCATGCACTCGACCAGCTTCACTCTTTTCAGCTTGATGGAGTGCTTTCTTGGCATCTGCAATGGATTTCATACCATTCGTTTGAACTCATTCCAGTGAATTGTTATTCTGGTCAAGTTCCCCAGTAACAACATCTAACTATTGCTAGAGGTGCATCTGCTGGACAACTTTCTCTTTGATCTTATGCTTCAACTCCTTCAACTTGGAAGCATGATCAGCCTCATCTTGGGACACCGCAGCCTCATATTCGTTGATATTTGTCAACAGCCTTTCTCTGGTCAAATCATGATGGTACTTTTTCTACTGCTCCCTTCTTAATTTGAATTGTTTCACCACGGCATGGACCTCTTTATATCCAAAACCACTAAGTCCCAACATGACGAACAAGGATGAAAGTCGCAGGATCTTAGAGGTCATCTCTTTAAGAGGCACTTCATATATGGTCTTCCATATGTTACGTCGTGCCTTGCATTGTGAAAATTGGAGCGCCTTTTGTACTTCCGGGTCTGACTCAACATCACTGTCATAGGAGGGAATATAATCCAGGATTAATGCACTTAGAGAAGTGACATGTTCTGATCCTTCCCCCCTGACCCTTGTTATTTCACTTTCTATTCCCGTTGGGAATGAGGTTGAGGCTTCACCTCCAGATCTAACCAGTGAAATTGATGGCCCTGCATAGTCAATTGAAAGTTTTGGTTAGTTTCAAAGGATAAAAAAAGTTGATTAAGTTCTCTTTCAAATTAAGTGTAGCCACAAATATTATTATCTCTCACCCAATGGTAAGTCAGAAACATGATAAGGCTCCTACTCATCTTTCCTAGCTTCAACAAGATTTTCAGGATGAGATTCAGGAAGCTCTGCCGAGTTAAGCTCCACTTGAGCTAGTGTCTTTACAATAGTAGAGTTGTCTATAGCCCTTTCAGGCATTGGTAGTTCAGTAGCTTTCTCAGATAGAACTACACCTTTTTAACCAATTATGGTTAGAGATGTAATAAGAAGTTATTTTAGCAGGATGAAGGACAACACTCACGTCCAAAATCTTCTAAATTACATGGTAATTTAACATGATCTAAAAAGTATTTAAAATATGCGCCAAGTTTCATCATTTCATCCAATGATATCTCAGATTCCTCAGTGGAAGAATTTGATGTGTCTACTTGGCGACCTTCATCCTGCGGCCTCTATCCCCGGACAACTTCTTCTGATAAAATTACGGCATCAGTTGCAGTGGCCACCAAATGCTCTGGTGAAGGGGTTGAACCTAAAGTATCACAGAATGGAATTCAGTTGATGTTTTCATTCAACATCTTATAAAACATTGTTAATTTAGCAGAAGCAGGCTCTTCTCTCCTTGAAACAGCAGTAGGAGAGATACTGGGAATAGACGCTGGATCTTCTTCAGGAGTAGCCAAGTCAGCATGAACTCATGACTGTTCACCAACACACTCTGTCGTCCTCATAGGAGGATCAATCCTATCCCTCAAAGGTGAAATTGAAGAATCCCCTACAATCCCAAGAAGTATAACCAATCTTTTAATGGGTTAAGACTCATGACTATCTGAAGGAATTACCACTACTGATGAAACATTTAGTTGTGGACTTCTTCCTTCAATGTCTTTGTTTCTTCGGCCTTTTGGGAGTGATGACATCATCATCTCCAAATACAGGAATTGGAGAATGAAGAGCCATATCTATCTCCTCTTCCATGGCTTGCTGTCCTGGAGATACCTCACCTGGATCACGAGGAGATTCATTAGCCCCGATGGCAGTACCACCAGGGCTATACTGTGGGGAAGGAACCTCAGCAGTTCCTTTATTTTCAACCTACAAGATGAAGAAAGTAATTTCCTAAAGTAACAAAGATTTAACTAGAATCAAGTTACAAAGAAAGTAAGGAAAGAGAATTACATCTTTAGAAGCCATGTAATCATTCCACTCCTCATCTCCGGAAGCACCAGTACCCTCAGTGGTGCCACGATCTATCATTTCCTTCACCCGCCTGGTGACAAGAATGGAATCATCGGTGGCATATATGAGCATCTCCAACTCTCTGATGTAAGACCACACTTTATTTGGGTTATCCTCGAAATGAATATCGGTGGAGGCCCAAAGATTCCATATTCCAGGGATGTGTAACCCCTTGCATAGATCCAGCCAGGTAGTTTCAACATCGCAATATAAACTCCGCCATGTTTTGGATAACCTCTGGTCATAGATATTCAGCATGTGTACCAGAAGGCTGTGAGGAGGGTCCTACAATCTTAGACTTCAGCTTCTTCCCTGCTCCTACAACTATAGATAAAGGATAAGAAAATAAGACTTGTTTCTCTATAAAGTAATAGTGATTAAATTTCCCCAATTAAGTAAATCACTAAGAGTCGATGGATTTGGTCTCTTGATTCTAACAGGAGGATTATATCTGGCATGAGGTCACTTTGACACATGTCGTGCCTCATCATACCCATCTTGGGAATCCGGTGAGTCAAACCTGGGTAAGGAACTTGGTGAATTAGCTCCAGGTGTGGAAGAGTCACCTTCCAAATGAAGGGTTTCTTTCTCTATAGTTCTTTTCTTTTTCCCCACCCAATGAAATAGATGATTCAGTACCCCTTCAGGGTATGGTTCTATCTAGTTCTTGGCAAACCATGTAGTCAAGTTACTCGTCGGTTTAGCAACTGGTAGATCAAACACTACCCCGATATTCTCCATATATGTCATCAAACATAGTTTTCGGGCAACCATCAGATGCTTCTCTGACCTGACATGCACAGTAGGGGATATAACAGTTTGCTGTAGACACTTTAATTGGCGTGCAAATCTGTATGGATCATAGGCCTCGCATATAATCTCTCCGTCAATCCTGGTGGCCAATACACCATCTCTGAAATCCAGCATGTACGACCTCAATTCCAGGACAAGTGTTCCATCATCAACAAAATTCCAAGTTAGCGGGTTTCCATAAGGAAATAAATTTAATTCCTTGAACATGCTTAGCCTCACCTTCATATCATAGGAGTTAAGAGCTAACAGAGAATCTCCAGAAAATTCTTACACTGATGGCCTAAAAGAACTTACAAGAACCAATACTCCACTATGTACAGCATATGTCCTGAAATGAGTGGAGATCCATCCCCAAAAAACATGGAATGGTCCAACTATTCTCAAAGGAGACTTACTCATAAAGACATGGAGTATGCTCCTGTGAATCTTCGCCAAAATGGGGGTGGCCAACCCAACTATTTTCTTCTCATCCAACTTGGATGCCACAACGAAGGTCCCTGTCCTGACACCTCCCTTCAAATCCATGATTGGAAGAAGATAAACACTGAGACACAAGGCTAAGAAGCCCGCCAGATGGGTCTTTTTTTGGGATTCTCTGATCCACTTCGTACCCCCACTT
Organism: Viscum album; assembly: GCA_963277665.1. Lineage (NCBI taxonomy): Eukaryota > Viridiplantae > Streptophyta > Magnoliopsida > Santalales > Viscaceae > Viscum > Viscum album. The sequence continues at coordinate 1,304,494,865 of OY728119.1, forward strand.
CTCAAATTCTCCTGCTTCTAGGGTCGGCCAGAATGTGCCAAAAGAACCCCTCTTCTCTATTCTAGGGCAGGTAGTAAGATGAGTACATGTGGACCCCTTAACCTCCTTCTTGGTAAGAAAAATATCCATCCACTCCTCTAGATGAATATCCTTTCTAGAATGAGTTTTGGAGGTCTTTGAGTTCTTGAGCTTGTAGAAAATTTTCAACAATTCTTGAACCGAAGCCGGAGTCTTCTCTGAATCATTCCAAGTAACCTTGGGGGGGGGGGGATGAATTCATCATACATATCACCCAAAATTGGATCCCCTGAGATCTTGGAGACACCCCAAAAACTAATGCCTACTTCTTTATGATTCATATGGAAAGTGTTGTTTTCTGGGCTCCAGCAGGTGATTAGCTCCGATACAAAGTCATCATTCCTATAGACATATGTTTGCCTAGCCCAAATGACTTCATATATTGCAGCTCCTATCAAATACTAGACAAACTCTACAAAGGTTTGTGACACCCAATATTTCCACATCCATGTTGGATTCACACCTCCTCCAGGATGGAAGTCCCAACTCTTCTTACAGCCTTTGGATTGATCCATCTGTGAATTTCTAAAGATTAAAGGATAACAATGTGGTTGCAGCTCAGGATTGTGAGGTTTCAGATCTGGGGAACAAGGGCTATGATGCATTATGTAGGCATTCTCCACTGTTCCAATATTAAAAAATGATCCTCTAATTGTGATATTTTCTGAAGAAAAATTGGTGTAAGTTTGAAACCAAAAATGCGGGAGATAATTCTTTGGATCTGGAATGTTGACTTCTTGCAGATGACCATGCCTATACAAAGGCAGGTAGATGCTTTGGGGGAAATTAAGATGACACTTCTTTAAGTACTTTGACATATCTGGGAGAGTTATTTTGCAGACATTATAGTAATCATGGCCAACAATGTTCATCATATCATCAATTCGCTTGCTAGCCAGTTCATCAGCCATTCCAATTCTTCTAGGATCCATTTAATTTGCACAAAGGTCGAATAATTAACTCTTAAGTAAGTTGATTTTTCATAAAATTTGTGAAGAAAAGTGAAAAAATGGCTAAGGAATTAAGGCATGCAAGTCCAATGTAGGCGTACAAGTGCAACTATGTCGCGCAGGTTTCACCGCGCAAGTCAAAATACCTCTGTAGAAGAGCGAAAAAAACAAAAGCAATGAAACCATGGAAAATTAGTATACTTGAGCGATGAGAGAAACCTGCGTGGTGAGAGTAGGAAGGTGTGAAAGCCATTTTCTTTGCACGAGAATGGATGCATATTTATAGGAAAAGGCCGCAGCTAGCGCGTCGTGACCTGCGCTGCTCCCACCTTCATGCCTACACCTGCGCGCTCAAAAAATGAGCGCCACAGTTCCTTGGTTTTCTCCTTTACCTCAGAGTAAAATCCTCCTTCCTTTCAGATCCAACTCTGAAGGGGGAATTTTGTTGACTCTCTTTTCCGTCACAGAGTCTAACGACTAAAAAAGGGGAATACCCTAGCATAAAGAGATTCATCCTTTGAAGAAACATCAAAAATTGACAAAGGCATGAACACAGATTTTATTATGAATGGGCCGCGTAAGTTTCATCATGGTCGCGCAAATATACTTGCGCGCCACATATTTGGCATGCAGGTGACTTTTGCGCCCTATTTGATTTTTTCCCAAGGTCTTAAGTAGCCTATAAATACCCCTTTTGGGCCCCCCATTTCGAGGATGGAAAATTCCAAAAGTCAGATTTAACCTATCGGCGCCCTAGTCTCTACTTGAAGTCTTCCGAACACTTCTAAGGTAATTTATTACATAGAATGGAAGATATAAAGAGGGGGAATAAGGCCTAAGTGTTATAATTCATCAACACTTGCATGCCTAAGTGTTCAACCCTTAAAAGAAAATGAAGAAACTTGCGCGCCGCCTTATTCCTTCAACATAACTTGCACGCCACCCTTTTGGAAGCCTTTAGGGAGAATACTAATGGATTGATCCAAGCCTCACCCAAGTATTACCTTATGGGTTAACCGTCACGCAAGTATACCTACATGAACAATACTTGCGCACCCCAATAGGACTTGCGCACCTACCTCTTTTTGGGTGCCCCTCCTAATTATTCAACTCTTTTCCTCAAATCCACCTCTCCTCTTCAAGATTTAGCCTTCGAAACCCTTTTCAAAGTCATTTATGGAATGTTTCCTTTTTTGGGTTCCTTATATGAATGGAATTCTGTGGAACATCTCTCAAAACCTAGTGATTTACATGTCTTTACGTCACTAAGGTTAGATATTTCATTCATTCAACCTCATCCTTTAAGATGAGAAGACCTTTAATTTGGGCATCCTTCTTAGGAGTAACCCCCAAGATCCCTAATTTGGGCATCCTCCTTAGGAGTAAGCCCCAAGTCATAAATATCCTTAAACTTTGGGCCTCCCTCTCAGGAGTAAGTCCCAATAATAATTCCCTTTTTATTTGAGCTTCCTTTTCAGAAGTGAGCTCCAATTCTGAAATTTCCTATCCTGGGCCTCCTTCTCAGGAGTAAGCCCTAGTTCTAAAGTCCCTTTAACCTGGGCCTCCTTCTCAGGAATAAACCCCAGTCATAATTTCTCTTAACCAGTCTTAACTTCTTTTTTGGGCTTCCTTCTCAAGAATAAAACCCAATCACAAGTCCCCTCTTAATTTGGGCATCTTCCTCAGGAGTAAGCCCCAAGTTAGATTATCCAAATATTCATAAAGCACATATACCTTTATGGACCTTATTCCCGAGATTCTTATCTAAATTAAGTCATGATCTTTATCTATTTGGGAAATCGTACATACATAAGCCCCATATCATTCCTTGTGACTGCATATTTCATGGAATAAATCGTCAAGTTTATTGATACCTCTTGTTTCTCACACCGAGCATGACTCACGTGAGGTTAGAGTGTAAAAGTAACCAAGACACATCTCTCTGGGCCGTTAATCATACGTAAGTCCCCACAATTCTTAAAAGAACTATGTGGACTTTGATCTCTACCTTAAAATTAGAGTACGTAAGAAGCCTTTCTAAGGTTCAAGCATATCATCCATTAATTATCTATATCTTAATTCCCAAACTACGTGGGTTATGATTTCTTTTCTAAACAAGGATACATAGGTAGCCCATCTACAGGTATGATACCAACTCTAAAATAATCTATGTCCTTCTAAATGACAATAAACTTCAAGTTCCCCACTGAGTAGCTTTAAAACCAGTATGGTCATCATAATGACCAAGAGATTTCTATATAATGTGTTGAAGGATACCATTGACTGAGAATCTCTAAGAAATACAGATGATTCTCTATTGATGAAGAACCTAAAATACATATAAAAGATTCTCTAAATCTCATACATATCAATCATTGATTTTCATATCTAAAGTAAATCTCATTTTCATACTTGGTAATTTAATAAGGATTCACGAATAGAACTTTAAATCTATAAAGAGAGTCCCGGAGTAGACAATAATTCCCCCCAAAAAGGTGTGATGAGTCCGACCTCCCATCCTCTCAACTAATGAAAATTCTTAAGACTCATCGGTCCACAACTAATGAGCACCTGCATTTGGAAAGTAGGTCCAAATGGATATAAAATCATTGGATGTTTCCGGTTCTACGAATAAACCCGTTAGAAACCGATTGGAATGTTAGAACCTTAAACAAAGAAGGTCATATCCATTTCCAGAGGAAACACTACCAAATATCATAACAGATCCCCCTCTTTATTATTCCTCCCTTAGAAGATTCCCTAACCCTCTCTCATGGAGACTCCTCCCCTTTGACTCAACCTCCCCTTTAGTGACTCCTCCCTATACGATGTCTTCATGAAGAGACTCTAGTGCCTCGTCCTCTCTATAATAATTCATTCATATAGTCATCTAGTGACTCCTCCCTGAAAAGAGTCATCATTGAGAGACTCTAACACCTTATACCATAATTAAAATCTTCCACTTATAATGAACCCCTAAAAAATAAACCCCCTCTCATTTACAATAGTATTTATGTAAAACTTGGGTTTTTAATTTCAAATCTATGTTTGTAGTACAATTAATGAATAACTATTTTTTATTTAGTGTAAATAGAATGAAATATGTGTATATAATAATTTTTTATTTCAAAATATCCTTATAAATATAGATAATTAATGACGAAGGTCTTATAATGAATAATTCATTTTTGATAACCAATTATTTTAGTTTGTAATCATTATATAAATAGATACAACCATCAAAATTACTACTTAAGGTGGGGAAAATGAATCATATACTCACAATTAATGATATGATGGATATATTAGGAATTATTTTTAATGTTATGTTTGATACAGTAGGACTTATATTTTATATCGTTTATTCCTGAAAATTCAGTGAATGAAGATGAACATGTTTCAAAAAATCTATTGAATTTTCTTTTTGTTGACATTTTAGTTAGAACTCTCCCGTAATACAAAACTGCATTAAACGTTTTCTATACTATATGTGTATAAATAGTTCCGTATACTTTGAAAAATGTTAGAATTAACATTTATATATTGAAAAAATTACTTACATGGACTATACATTTATGTTTATTTTAAATTATGTGTGTATATTTTAACTACCATTAATAGTTAAAATATTAAATGAATATTTAATTTTAAATTTTAGATAAAAAACTCACAGTTTGGTGAATAATCATTATATTAGTTTCATAAAAAAATCTTTTTAGTTGTTATATTATACAAAAAATATTTAAAATTGTCAACTTCCTTCAGTTAATAATACTTATTTTATACCATAACTGTATCTGGGGATTTCTTCCTAGTAAAGTCGTAAAAATGAAAATATTTTTTTTATTTTAATATTTTTTTATTCTGCAATTTTCTTGTATTATTCTAAACATGATATTATTTAATTAATTTTAATTATCTTTTTAATATAGATTTTTATCAATATAAAAAATGGATAAAATTTGGTTTAATTTACCATAAAAAAGAGATCAATATATTAAGTTGTTGAATGAGTTTTTATATTTTAAAATTGAAAATATATTTTTACATGTAAGAATTATATTTCAGTGTATTGATTGTAATTTTAGATGATCGTTGACACAACATGATTTCTATGAGCACTTGATATTGAAATAATTTCATGATGTACATTTGAGATGGATTTGGAATGAGGGACTATACATTTAAGAATGTTCAACATGTATCCATCATCAATATGAAAAATAAACTACACCAAATCCATCTCACATGTCCAGGAAATAAAATGCCTATAAATGATTTCAATATATATTACTAAACTATTATAGATTAGCTCTAAGAGTTATGGGAAAATGGTTTCAATACATATGATTCATCAACAACCAAAATGTTCTAATTATGTAATCCTATATAATTAGTAGTTGTTGATTTTATTAGATTAGGAAAATTGTCTAGTTGGAGAACACACACTAGTAAGGAATATCTAGTTTGTAACTTTGACTTCAAGACAAGAGGATTGCCATATAGAATAAAGTTTTTCTTCACATGTAATCATCGATTATTTGATGTATCTCATAAATATCATTCTAACATGTCATGATTCCATGGAAAAAATGAGTTGAGGTTACCACCAAAATTATTATAATGTTTCAAAAACATGTCACAATTATCAATTTTTTCTTCATAATTTATGAAAGTGTATCAGTTGAAGGTTTCTTAGAAAATAATTAAAAACTCATTTGATACAGTAGTTACCAAACAATAGAAGAAACAAAGTATTTTTTTTTTCAAACTTCCTTATTTATAATTTCAATTGATACATCATAATCTTGATGTTATGAACATTGAAAAAATTTATGTGATAATTTCGTTTTGATAATATTGAATAAGTATTTAAAATTAAAATATCAACTTAATTTTCTTAATGAATGGGATAAAATGACTATAAAGAGTGATTTATTGGAAAATGAAAATGGAAACTATCATACTATATTTTTTTCACAGAAAAATAGGGAAAATGATGTTTTCATTTAAATAATGAAAAATGTTAAAGTACCTGATGGATATTCAAGCAACATTTCAATATGTGTTGACATGAATCATCATAAGATAAATATACTTGAAAGAAACGTATCACATATTTTGAAGGAGAAATTTATACCTTCATCATACATAAATTTTTACCAGATAAAATAATGACTATTGTGGTTGAGATTTATATATTATTCAGACAAAATTTTGAGAAATTAATAAACCCCATTGATCTTGAAAAAATTAAGGAAATAATTATAATGGTACTTTTTCACTCTGAGATAATATTTCACCCATTATTTTTTCACTATGATGATTCATCTAACAATTAATTTGATCAAGGATGTTAATGTTGGAGGGCCTATACATTATCAATAGATATATCCCATAAAGATATATTTCTATTTTACTTTTTTATACTTACGTCATTAAAATTTTAAAATTCCTTAAATATTTGGTTAATTTTTCTAAATTAATTTATTTTATTTGGTATCTATGTTTTTTGAAGTCTTTTATGAAAAATATATATCAATAATAAGTCTCTATTATTAAAGGTTATATGTGAAAGAGTGGCTAATTTTTTTGAGGTATTTAGATAATATTGAGATACGAATCAATCGAGTTACCCATGTCGATAATAAATAAAATAAAATGAAATCCTATAGTAAATCAGGAAAATTTCAAATGTTGGGTAATTAGGTTTGGAAAATATCATCAATTTTATTGACAAAAACCATGTTTATAAAATAACATAGATATTTCATGATAAATTTTGATAATGCGGATCCTTTCTTTAATGAGGTGAAGACACAAATAAAGTGTTGACTTCAAAATGTAGCATTAAATGATAAAGTGATAAAAAAGCTGCTAAAAAATTCATTACTGATTAATTTTCACATCATATAAGATCACAATAAATTTCATATACCTAAAATATTTATATAATTGTATTTTTTAACTAATAATATTTTATATTTATCCATGTAGATCATGAATGTTGATAATTAAGATGAATTTCTAGATGATTTGAAATATTTTTCTAGAGGTCCTTTAAATAAATGTAGAATATTTTATTCTTATAATATAAATAGATTTGAGTTTCATACACTTTTTCAAAAATAAGGTATAAAAACAAAGAATTATGGAATCTTCAACAAATTCTTAAACTTGGGATACTATGGTTTGCGGATTGACTTTATGAAATTAAATTATAATGGAAAATTTTTAGTTGTGTTATACAACTACAAGTGGGTTAATATTTACAGGGGAATAAGGAATGATTAATTAAAATTTACTTATGTTAACTTATGTAGGTTGATTGATATGGGTAAGAGTTAAGAATAAGATCCATATTTTTTTTCCTCTCAAGCTAAAATGATATATTTTTTTGGTGGTATATTCAATAAAGGATAATGTGTTGTAGTATATTTCAAACTGAGAGACTTGTATGTTATGGGGGATAATGTTGAAGATTTATTTTTTGACATAGAACCTCATAAACAATAAGATATTATTCTACCTATCCATGATGATATTGAAATATTTATTCTTTCAATGGAGGGTAAGGATGAAGAACTAATTTTAATGGTGAATGATGAAAAAATATGGTTAATTATGTATTAATTAATTATATTTTATATTATTTAACTTATATTTTATTTATGTATATATAATGCATGTATTTAATTAATTAATGTACAAAATATTGAAAAATATTTCTTTGTTTATATTTTATATCCTATTTTAACCTGTTTTATTTTCATATTGGATATAGGAATACCATGAAAAAAAATTATCTAATAATATGATCTAATCATCTACATCTCCCATGATGTTGGATGACCCATATTATATGATCACATTTTCATTAGGTATGCATTCTATTTTTGGTTTTATCACTTTTCCATCACTGGATTCAATATAATGTGCTCCCATATTCATTTAGTACACTCCCTACTTGATGTTCCATACCTTATACTCTATTGATATCATAGTAATTTAATGGATCATATGAAGAATGATCATCGACTGTGCCTATGGTGCCACAGTTACCATCATGAGGGTACTAGAGGGTCACTATTATTGTTATGTAATTGGTAATATGAAAAAAATAAAATTTTACATCTTTATACTAATCGTTGAATATATTTATTGAACAGATTCAGATAATAACATAATGAAAACAAACATGAATACATCATATATTTGGAGGCTGATTAATTTTGATTAACTTTTTACATTTTACATGTTTAGGGTGCCTAAAAATGATTTCATAGGCTTATATGTGAAGATCGTTATCTAGTCAGCGTGAAATATTTTTTCCCTTACCCTCACGTATCATGAATAGCGGCATATTCCTAGAAGTTGTAAGAATGAATTTTTGATAAAAAATTAATTATAATTCAAAATAAATATTAATAGTTTTTATCTAACATTTCTATTAAATATCAGTCTAAATATTTTTTTCATATATAATATATATATAAATTTTCATTTTGATGTGCATAACAGGGTTGTGTTTAATTAATGTCTAAAAGTTTGTGGGAAGTGTGGAAGGAACTTAATTACTAGTTATGGTGTGAGTTCAACGATACCTCCTTGAGAGTCTGTCAAATGCATGAAATGGTTCCTGAAGGGATACCTTCAGATCAATGGAAGTCCTTTACTGATATGAATTAGTATGATTCACACAAGGTATTTGATATTATATAACTATATTGATATTAATTTCATAAAAAATAAATTTATATTAACTTTAATTTTTTTTGTTATGAATATTCCCAAAAAAAACTCATCATAAAAGGATAAACAAGTTATCTCACAATGAACTAGTATTAAATGTTTTTTGAGAAGAAGGTTGAATATTGAAGTCTTATATCTATTTATTAAATTTTATTTTGTTTCATTTTAATTACATGATTTTTTATATTTTTAATTTTTTATTTGATGATATAGGAAAAATAAGTTGGTTATTAGGTAGTTCAAATTGATTTTTGGTTTGATGTGAACAATAAAGATGATGGAAATTATATAAACAATCCTTCTATAACCATTTGGGTAAAAAATCTAAATCACATTTTATTTTTCTTAATGAAATATAAAATGTTTATATTATTCTATTTTTCAAGAAAACATTAAAGAGGCATGATATGAAAATCCCTCACATTCATTGTTAGACTCCTACATTGATTCTATTGACTATGTTTTGGGAAAGTAACATGGTGGTCAAGTTTGAGTGTTGGGTTCTGGAATATCCCCCTCATGTCTCATTGGGAGGGTTTCTTATTCATTATATATGAAATATCCTCCTATAGGTTTAAGTAGGGTTACTATTTTGGATCCATTATAAGTACATAAGAAAATTATAATTCTAGAGATCAGAATACAGGAGTAGGAGACATGATCAATAACTTGAGATAAGAAGTTTACAGTGATAGGGAGTTCATTTTGTATGTTATTTTAGGTCATCATTAGGGGTATTCCTAAAAAACCAGTAATCCTGAAAGGACATACTATAGAGGTATTAAATTTGTAACATTTATTTTAAAATGCTTATGCTATGATAATATTATTTATTCACTATATTATAAAATTTAATTTGTATTCTAAATTTTATTTAATTCAGGAACCAAATTTAGTGGATTCTTCTAGTTAACATGAAAATAAAGAGAATGGGTCATCTGGAGGTAGAAAAAATTACATAATATAGAAGTTTTTATATTGGATCCATCTTTATATGGGTATTATTTGTGACTAAAACAAATATATATCACTTATAAAACATTTGAATGATTTTTATCTGTTAAGATTCTCTATTAATGTTTGTAAATGTTGAATTTCATTTTTTTTAATTTGAGTATTATAATTATTGAATTCTAAATACTATAGATATATCTATTTTTTTATACAGGATATAGGGGAATATTTCATAGAACTAATATTTTAATTTTTTTCTTCCATTATCGACAATTATAATAGGGATGAGATGATGAGAAACCATTGAAAAGAAATGTTTAAATTTAAAAAAAATATTATAGGTGGTTATAACTATTGATATATAAGAAAAAAAATTCAAAAAAGAAATATCACATATATATATATTTTATTGGTTTTAACCACCAAAATGTTTACTTAAATTTTTTGAAAAAAACCATTGAGTTTGTTTTAGTGGTGGTTTAAATACCACTAGAAAATAAAATTGGGAAACAGTTTCACAAAACCTTTTCAAATGTTATAAAAACCCTTAATTAATTAACAACTAATGAAAAATATAGTTGTTTCAATAACTTATTCTTATTAATAGGTGGTGGTTAAAACCAAAATGTTTTTCCAAAAACCCATGAATAATTAGTGGTAACAATGTTTTACCTTGTGGAAACTCTATTGTACATTCTCATGAGTGGTAACTCATCCTTTCACCAAGTGGTCTCTTGGTGAAACAATTTGAGTGTTACATCTAACAATAATTTGTTTGATGTTAACCAATTTATGGTGTAACTTCAAATGAAGACCCATACCACATGAAAATGAACACACCCCAACCTAATGTGCAAAGGAACCTCATAAAAATGAAATATTATATAAGAAAACAAAATCAAACAATTTCTCAAACACATTGTGGGAGAAAACCACAACCCATATTTCAAGAACAAACCAATAAGAGAATGTATAGTAGAGTTTCCACAAGTTAAATTCATTAAAAAGATGAATATAATTATTTAATTAATCCATGAGAATTCACATTATAATATAAGTTGAAAGAGGGAAAACCCACTAACTTTGGATATGTTCAGTGAAACAAATATTCTGTTATTCTATAGATATTTGTTCATTCCTCCATTCCATTGATGAATCATAAGAATATCCAATCATAACATATCCAGTCACATAAGTTTTTTCATCGTAACCCCGACATAGGTTTTTGTTCTAGAGAAAATAGGATGATCTTAGATATAAGGTATGAATAGAGTCATCACCTGTGACTTCCCAAGATCAAATACATGAAGGATCATCAAAATAAAAGTTTTGTGGTTAAGGATTTCATAAAATCACATATGGGAAACCTATGGTTAAAGATCCTATGCCAAGAGTGAAAGAAAGTTTCTTTTTCATATTAGTTTCAAATGATAAAGGCAATTTACATACATTAAAATCACTATTTCATTGTCAGGACAAAAAGTTTTTCAAATGGTGTGCTAATGGTGTGAATGGATCTTTACTGGAAATTCAATGCTACATGATTATAAGGTATGGTTTTTTAAACTGTGCACCAATAATACACCTTACCTACATTGTTACCCATATAATCTGTATGACTTCAATTAATCATGCTCTAACTATAAACCATACCAAACCTCTCCAAAACACCTTAAAATCCACTAAACCATCCCAATATTGAACCCACTTATTCAATAATTTAAAATAATTATTAAGGTAGAGAAAACGACAATCCATGGGCATTTTAATTGATCAGGACATATGATAAAACACTCTTTATTAACATGTTCTTCCTTCCTTCACTGTGTAGATATTTTTTTTATAGAAAACATTTGAGAAATTGAAGTCACTAGTTCTTTCCCCTTGTCACTTTTAAGATCCTTTTGACCAAGCAACCATGTCATGTATTTTATAGATATGTGGCCTTCCTTTTTATACCTTCTATGTTTAAAATTATTTTTTACCTTCTTTTATTAGGAACCCTTTCAAAATCATCATCATATAGGTCTTCCACTATATAAAAATTCATGTGTATTTCTTTGGTTGAGTCACTTTTTGGTTTAAGATGGATCCCTCAAACATTGATAATCTTGTACATTTTTAATGGTCCATAATATGGACTTATAACCACAATAAAAGCATCATCAATTTTCTTGTATGACATATTTCACAGCCTTCATCCCCATCTTCTTGGGAGTAGGAATACCAAAAACATTTTCCACTTAATTATTCCTCATGATAACATTATTTTCAGGTATTTTTTTTCTATTGTGGACTCTTCACATTATAATAATAATTATTGTTGGTTGGAACATACAAAAATTCATCATATGTGCGTCTATATTTATTTCAAGAATCAAAAAATATTTCACGGAGTTCAAATATGTTTCTTAGCGATAGATTCTACTTCATCTATGGAAATGGATTTTGTATAATAGTTTTTATTATAAATTCATCTTTTCTCCCCATTTAATCAATCACTATCTAACTTATATAAGTTTACATATTATGCCAAGATTAAGTTACTAAACTCCCAAACTTCAAGAAACATCAACAATTTCCAAGAAATATCCCTCTCTTAATTCTAGGATCAATTTATCTAGATTTACCACTTTGATCTATTTGAAAAAATTCAAAATATTTTTAGGTTTGGTTTGGGGAATTACTATTTTAACATATATTGACATCCACCATTGATATATTAGTGTGTTTATTTTTATTTTTCACTACCCATTTATGTATAGAATTTTATCTTCGTTTAACAGTTATTGATAAAATAGATTGAACACTTATATATTTATTTGGGATGTGGGATACCTTCATCCATGAGAAAGAGATGGAGGCCTCTCCACATGTTATCAAGATATCTAAACCACTACTTTGAATCCATTTTTATAAAGAAAAATTATCTAAAACATGAGTGATAATACAACTATTCATAGCAACATAGGATCCTCTATGTTTAACCACTGTTATATTTCTCTACTTAATTTTCAGTCCTAATAATTTCATATTGATTGAATATTTATCAATATAATCTAAATTAATCCTATTCTCCCAATCACTTTTTAACTTATAAACTTTTAATTAAGGAACCATGACGATTGATTAATGTGATGTATCATGTTTCTTAACTATTTTTTCTCTTACACCTAGCTAACCATATTTTACATTCATAGTGACTTTTTTAAGCTTCTATAAATAATAGATTACATCAGTAACAATATATTTTAATTCTTCCTTATCAATAACTATTAAATTCAACTTTTCATTAATCGATTTCATGTTATAATTTCAAGATGATATTGTTTATCAATTTTTGTTCACTAATTTTGAGAGGGTATAATATCTTAAAATATATTTATCCAATCCATTATCCATGTAATTAATTTCCATATTTTTCTACTATTTATTATCAAATAGGTCTTTGATAAAATTTTGAATATAAGTTAAAACTTCACCAAGAACCTTATTCAAATAATCCCCAACATAAGAGTATAAGTTTTAAACTATTTTAATATATTCAAACTCTCAATATCTTATACTAGAGTCACCAAAAGGATCATTTCCAACAACTTCTTTAGAGGAATAGTTACCACTTTGAATAGATACAAGTTCTGGTAAATCCTTATCCTTATTAAAAAAATTTATGACTTATTTTCATATTTATTGAATCTATTATTTAATGTGTTTTTTGAAACATACATTTATAATTTATTAGAATTAGATATTTCTTTGATTCGATATTCTTCATCAAACACCTTAAAATATGAACTTCATCTATTTAGATAAAAATTAGAGGTTTCTTGTATCTTTTCTAATTTAACCTTTATTTTATTTGATACAATTTAAAATGCACCAAGGATTAGAATACCATAAAGAGGGGATGTAACAAAACAATATTTTATTATATATATATATATATATATATATATATATTTATATAAATTAAACTTCTTTGGTAGCTTGTGTTACAAGAAACACTAATTTTAAATGAATTTTGATCTACTATTAAAATATAATAAAAATTTTACCATTATAACCAATCCATTAAAATTGGAATGTAGGAATATGAATAAATAAATTATATGATTTATACATGAATAAAATTAATTCATTAGTTATCAATTTATTATAAAATAAAATAAAATGATTTGATGGTAAAAGTGATGATTTTTAAAAAACTATTTTTATATACACAATATGATTTTAATAATAATATATTAAATTGATTACTATTACCGAATGATATTAGTGATATTTAGATATTCTATATTTGATAAAAAAATTAACATTCACATATGATTTTTTCTAGGTTTGAGATAAGAGTAAATCATGTTTTATGCTTAAAATTTATATTTTAATAAAAGCAGGTTTCATTGAATTTTATAAAATTGTTTTTAAATTAATTTTTTACACTTATATAAAATATGTATTGAAATTTATTACATAAGTCCCTTTTATTTTGGGTCATTATGACTATTAACATTGGTAAATATTTCTCACCATGGTAATGGTAAACAAATAAAATTGGGTTAAAACTAAGGGATAATGCTTTAGAAATGATCTAAAACTTTCCTTTATCATATTGGATGATTTTATTTCATATATTTCCATCCATGTATTAAAAATATGGCCACTTGGTTTCATTTTTATTTGATATTTACCTTTATAATATTTTATGTAAAGATAAATATAAAATTCCACTCTCTTGACATTAAAAATTTATTTTATGTTCAAATAGGGATCAAAATATGTTGCGAATAACTATTAAAAGTTATATTGTGAAAAATAAAAATATTTTGAAGATGGTAATTTATTTATAATTAATAGTGATTATATAATTACCTTAAGCCCTTACATAATGACGATATAGTATGAATGAATTTAAAAACATAAAAAGTAATACAATTTGGAAGAATTATTGTGTTACATGAATTTTATTGATGAATATATTATATTTGTGAAGTTTTAAAGTATTAAATTATAATTTTATCTTTTTGTTGACATATCTTATGTCAAATAAAATGAAGTGTTGAAAATTTAATTAATGATATTTTATATAAAATGATATTTTATTAAATTATATAAAAATCATGAAAATATTGAATGATGGAAAGGGGATATTATATGGTAAAAAATATCACCCATTTTACAATTAGGTGCCAATTTTTACCTTATATGTAAAATTATGACATTTTAATATTAAAAAAGTCATTACTATGGTTAAGATTAAAATTAGTTAACCAAGGGTTTAAACTAAAAGATAAGGTTTTAAATGATACCCAAACCTATAAAAAATTTATTAATTGATTATATTTTTAAATTATAATATTTTTATTATAATATATTTCTATTTGGAAGAATTATTCTTCAGAATGATATAGTTATATTTTATATTGTTTTCAAATACCAAGTTTATACTTTCCCTCCCTTATAAAAGTCACCACTTCCCTATCTTATTTACACCATTATGAGAAACCTATCTTGGCAAAGAAATTCCCAATTATCTTCTAAAAATCTCTTTTTGTGCTATAGAGGTGTTTTATTTCTCAAAATATCAACCCTTGGTTCCACAAGAAAGGATTTAAAATGATATCTTTCAAATAAGAGTTCATCACCATAACTGACAACTTTTGTTTTTTTAATTATTCTTTTAAATCCTAAGAATACTTGGTTTTAATATTAAAATAATAACTTAAGTATCCATAATATACATAAATTTTATTATTATTACAAAACATTTTTTATTCACCATCTTTTCCATCAAATGGGAAGTGAAAATATCTCTCGTGCATATGTACGACTGACTATCTCCACATAGAGATATGATTAATTTTTCATCACTATCTTTTTAGGATAGGTATTATAATATAATATATATATATATATGTGATAATTTTTAAATAGTTATTCTTTTAGAATTATAGTATAAAATATACCTTATTACCTTCAAATCCATTAGAAAATAATAAGGTTTCTCATGTGTACGTGTGGACTATTACCCCCACAATGAGATGCGATCCATTTTTAATTTATACTTTAGTTTTATATAAATAATGGTGTATTTAATAAATATATATGATATATATGATATAATAATGATTCTACAAAGATGAATTAATATTTACCTTTTTTTTCATTTCTTCCTTCATAAAAATAAAAAAAATGTTCTTGATACGTACGACCTACCATCTCTATGAACTATGTAATTCATTTTTTGATATATATATTTTATGAATGATATTAAATATTTTTATAATGAATATATATAATATTTATAGAATCATTAGAATACTACATATGATGTTAATAGGTTCAATTTATAAGGAATAAAACCATAAAACCAAAACATATAGGAAAAAAGAAGCGGTTATCACTAGGGAAAATGATTTTAATAAAACATTATAAATAAATTAGTAATAAAAGTTTGTAAGTAAATAATAATTAATATGATATAAATAATTTTGGTTATATAATATATTTATACTAAATATATATTTTTATGCATAAGGTTGAAATAAATACGAAGGTAGTCAGACATAAGGTAAGCATTTATTTCACAATCTCATCACAATTCGAGATTGTTTATCCTTAATTCTATGTTGATAGAAATATTTTATCTTTATATCTTAAAAAATATATATTATACTCTCATATGGTAATTTCTATAAATTATAAATTTTCATTTCATTTTCCTCTCTTGAAACAATAAAGGTATTGAAATAATATTTTTAATAAAACTAACTTTGTTTTTCTAGTCAGTCAGAAATATTTTTCTTCCATGTCCATTTTTTCCAAAAAACGTTTTATAAGAAAATTTTAAATTTATACAATGATATATTAAATACATTTTTACCCATGATATAATGTTTAAAAATGGTTTCAATGGATTATTTTTTCCTTTTTCCAAATGAGGTACTTTTTTACATTTTTATAAAAGTGTGAAATGAATGTTTTAAGTTATATGACATGAAAAGAATTTCTGACCATCTTAAACACAAAATAATTTTAATGATACTTCAAAATTTTACAAATTTATTTTCAATGAAAATTTATTCCTTAGTATTTGAGAAATTTTTATATTTTAAATTAGTGATTTAAATGTGAAATGTTTAATTCCGTGAAATTTTCTAGTGAATGTTTTCAAGTATTTTCATATGTGTCAACATACATTGTTGAATAGTATTACTTTATACAGATATAATCTAATAATACAGTTCATAATAATTCTTTAGATTCCATATGTTTAGTTTAACTGGGGATAATATTGATATTCCATATTCTAGTTCTTTCAATATGAACAGTTATTGATATTTATGTCATGTTGATTATGTTGTGTTTCTTATTTATATGATGAATTTATTGGAATTATTAAGTGATTTGTGGGGCCCAAAATTACATAGACCCTTGATTAATTGGTAGGTATCATGAGATATAATATATTGGGTTTTTGGCTAAGACCTTACACATTTTTGTAAAATGTCTTGGCCTGGGGCCTTGATGCTATATTATAGGTGACTTGGAATAAGGCTTCATGGTAAGTTAAAATGTATGGAATTATGAATTCCATCACTATGAAATAATTTATTGATGATCATGTCATTATTTTTTTGGGAATTATTTTATCATCATCTATTCTTTCCATACTATTCATGCCATATTAGCTTCTGTTGTACACATACCATTACAAAGCATCTCAGCTTACACTTTTCTTATGTTTCATTTCCCTAGGGTTATAAGAAGTGAATTATGATTGATATATAGGGATATGGTAAATTTAAAAATGGTGTTATCAAATAAAACATTATGTAGTATTTTATGTTTTAAAATGTAAATTGATATTAATGTAAGTATGTAGTTTTCCATTAATAATAAACTATTCAGTCATTTGATATGAGGGTTCCTATATTTATTTCTAATGTAATAACGTAACAAAAAAATATAGGATATTAGGGTTAGTTTCCTAATATTTGGTCATAACTTGAGTTATCCACTCCATCATTTTTTTTCATGGGTATTGTGACATTAATGCTCACTTGGTTCGACACTCAAGGAGGTTATTCTTTGGTTAATAGAAATTTTATTTACAAACCACTAAAAAATATCTGAAATTATTTTTATGATTTGAAAAAATTCTCAAGGAAACCAAGTTTATGATTATGAGAATAGTTTTATATATATATATATATTCAATTTATGTTATACGATCAGTTGTTTCAATATTATAAATAATGTTTCGTAATGATATGATCTAATGTAGTGTAATTCATTATTTAGATAGTTCATAGTAGAAGGAATGAAAAGCATATGAATACAAGAAATATCATTAGGGATTTCCCTATTGGAAAATATATAGAAGATGGAGATGGAGTTGTAGCAATAGATAAGAAGATTTTAACTATATTAGGGCATCTCACTTGGGTTATAACCAAAAACATTTCCCATATAGGGCTTCATATTGTTCTAGAATGTGGTGTAATAATGTTAGAATAATTTATGTGTTAGAAACTTCAATTATTCAATGGGATTACAAATCCATTTGTATAAAATCAAGATATAGGTTACTTAGAAAATATATTTCTCACTATAGGAATTAATTAATGGAGAATTTTTTACTAGTACTTTACAATATCTCAGGGGATACAAATCAATGGTGTTCATTTATTCAGAACACTAAGGATGAGGATGAAATAGTTATCTTGTTTTTATAAAATTTTAATGAAATTTCTCAAAAATATATATTCCTCACCAACAAAAAAGCGAGTATAGAGAGAAAAATATGGATTCTATGACAAAATTAAGAGGAAAATGTTCCTAAGTATGATGTTATCTTCATAATGTTATCAAGGAATACTATTGACTATGCATGTAATTTTGAAAATGATTTACTCTTTATTTAATGGGATTAATACAATACCTTAATGGGAAATATTCTCCAAAATATTCTCATCATATGAGGATATGTTATCATATTCTATCAAGATAGAGAAATTAATCTCCAAATCTTATGGCTTCAAAGGAAATCTAGAGAAGAAGAGGATAAATGAGTAAAAAATTTATTATGGGATGAAGAGAATGATGAATTTTCTAACACGTGATACTTGTGAAAGGAAATACCTTGGTACTTGTTTAAATGTAATTGAATTTTGTTTCAAGTGTGGATAGAAGGCCCACCAAAATCATAAATGAAAAATATAGTGAGAAACTATCAAAGTGCAGTAATTTACTTGTAAGGACATAGGGGACTATTCCAACAAGCTTTCTAAATGTCAAAGGATTTTTTTGAAATAAATTCAAGGGGAGAGGTCACACATATGAAATTACTACAACATAAGTAGATGTTACTAGTGATGCGGTGAATGGTATACTTATTATCTACTCTTGGATTGCAAATGTTTTACTTGATTAGTATCTACCCACTATTTTTTCCTAATGAATTTTCTAAGGGTATCACATTACAACCTCAAATACTAGTCAGTGAGTTGGTGGTCGAAAATTATATTGGTAGGATGACTGCATCTCATGTCTATTTCTTCTATTTTATATCACTTTGTAGGAATTTTCTTCGTAGGAATTTTTTTATTCTTCCTCTGTTGGAATATGACATAATTTTGGGTATGTATTCAATCTCTCTATATAGATCCCATATTAATTATTGAGTAAGAGAAGTTGAATTCAATATTATTAATCAACCTTCAATAATATATCTATGTGAGAATAAAATAGAACACCCAATGGAAATTACTTCCATAATATGAATTATTAATCCTATTAATGAGGGATATTTATCTCAATTAGTAAGGGAGAAACTCAAAATTGAAATTTTTTCTATTTTTTTGATAATTTTATACTGTGTTTATTGAGGACTTTCTTAGTATTCCCCCAAATCATGAAGTTGAGTTTTCAATAAAATTCATACTTGTTGCTACAGCTATAAACAATGCTACTTAAATAATGGACCTAATTTAGTTTCAATAATTAAAGAAGCAATTATAAGATAATCTAGATAAGTTATTCATTCGGCCTAGTTTATTTCCATGGGGTTCACCTATTATTTTTATTGAGAAAAAAGATGGTAAATGAATCAATTAATTGATTATCAAGAACATAAAAAGATCAAAATTAATAACAAGTATCCTCTACCCTCTATCAATAATATATTTTATCAATTATAAGTAACTCAATATTTTTTCAAGATCAATATTTGATCTGGATATCATCATCTAATGACCATGAAGGAGAATATACCCATGAAAACATTTTTTAAAAGGTACTGTCATTATGAATTTATAGTAATTCCATTTGGACTTACCAATTATCCTTCATGGTTTATATATTTAATTAATAGAGTTTTAAAATATTACCTCATTCATTTTTTCAGTGTTTATAGTTAATATAAATATTTATTTGAAAAGCAAGGAAGAAGTTTAAAAACATTTGAGAATTTTGCTGATGAACCTATAGAAGGATAGGTTTCATTATAAATTTTATAAGTGTAAATTTTATCTATATAATGTTTTATTAATAGGTTATATTGTAAAAAAATAATATTTTAAAATAAGAATATTGTGTTTGATAACATATACAACACACAATACTGAGTTTTAAGTGAACTATACACTATTAAAGTATTATTATTTAATATTATCATTATAACCAAGATTTTTAGTATGTGGGAAGGAAAATTTTGAATCCAATTATGAAAATATTTATGAAGGTTTTATTTAATGTATATATACTTAATTCTAAATGAAATCATTTTATGCTACAAAAATAAATTTTCTTTAAAAAGGTTTTATTTTACACTTAATTTTTGTGGATTATAATTAATTTGTAAAAATTTTAGAAACATTATTTTATTAAAATAATATAATTTATGAAATAATAATTCCAAAATTTTCTTTGGGTGATTTGTTTTGGATTTTTTTGGAAAGCGTGATTTTTTAGTGAACAATGAAAAATACCGTTTTTTGTAAAACTGTAAATTCTTTTCAATAAATTAATTAATTTGAAAGTACCATAATTAAAATAATTTTATTTAAAGTTAACCAAAATTATATTTAGTTATAATTAAAAATTATTTACATTTGAATCATCTTTATACCCAATTTTGGTATAAGTTTTTTTTAGGCTTAAAAACATATTTTTTTGAAAACTATTTTTAAGTGCATAATTTTTATCCAATTAATTAATTAAAATAACCCTTAATGAGGAATAATTAAAATTATTTTAATATATTATATATAAATATATTTAATTTAGATTAATATAATTATTATTTCAAGTCATAGAGTTAATATAATATCATCAATTGCTTGAAACATCATTTTTTCCTGAAAAATTACATTTTCATCAGGTTTGTAGGTTTAATTGAAAATTAATATCTAATAATTATATGAAATTAAAATCATGAAATATATTCCATATTTTGAATAATAATAATTAATATTATATAACAATTTGAACTTAAATTTTTTTCATAATGATTAGTAAAGAAAGTAAAATTTATTTATCGTGATTGAGGTCGAAATAGTGTTTTGCATGTGACATGAATTTGTGTTAAAATTAATTATCAAACACATTATACTTTTATTTGATTAATTTTATTTCATATTAAGAATAATTTGTCCTAAATTATCTAATATTTCTCATTTTATTTTATTCTTAAAGGATGAATTACCTAGGTTAAAAAAACTAATTACCATGGTAAAAAACAAAATTTTAAAAGTAAACTAAGAGTATAAGGAATAAATTTTTTAAAAAATGATTATTTTTCTATGGTGGGGTAGTGGATAAAACTTAAATCTCATACACTCCATTATTTATCAATTTCGGATGATCTTGGGGTGAGAGTCACATCCCATTATTGAATAGTTTTGGGTATTTAAAAAAATGCCACTCCTCATTTATAAGATGACACTCCCTCCCCTAACTTCTTCACACCAATCAAGAAATTTATTTTGAAAAAAACCTGAAAACCTATCTTACCAACATCATTATAAACATTATAGATTTTTTGGTATTCCTTATATATCAATACTAGTGTCCTTAATAAGAGATATAAAGGGGGTTCTTCTAAGCAAAGGTAAGCATATTCACTAAGCAATTTCTTTTTAAATTCTTCATTTATCACATTAAATTATGTATTAACAATTACAATATAATAAAATAAATAGATCAAATTTACTATGATTTTATCATTTTTATGGAATTATATTTTTCCACCTCTTTCTCCATCAAATGTGAACTAGAGCTATCACTTGTGTATACGGCGAACTACTTCCTTGAAAACTGATGTAAATTTTTTCCATCATTGAGTCACATGAATTTTCATAATGATAGAAATAGTGAATATAAATTATACAAATGAAATTATATTAATCATGGAATTTTAATAAATCACTTCCTTACCCTTTCACAGATTAAGGGAATGATATCATCTCTCATGCATAAGTATGGCCTACCGTCTACACGAAGTGATGTGATTCATTTTCTGTGTATAACTATAAATAATGATTATAAAAATGTATCTAATGATTAAATTTTATATTTATGATATTTAAATAATTCTTGATATTATTTGTCTATACTGTACTCACAATAACTAGAACTTCGACGAAAAAACATGCATGAGAAAACAAGTCACTTAATAACCGAAATAATAGTAATAATAAAACATTTTTAATGAAAGGGTAGTAAGGTATTATAAGAAGATACCATATGATATTATAAATATTAATATTACTATGTTATAAATTATTAAATTTTTTAAATTAATTATAAAGGAGGTTAAAGCACGATCAACAAAATGGAATGGTGAGGTAAGGAACTTCATCTCAATTTCCCTTCATTGGGATATATTTTAATGTTATGAACCTAATTTGTTTTAAATGGTATATATACAACCCTTTTTAGTGGTAATATTTGGGATCATTCATAATTAAAGAAAATTTAAGTTTAATTTTGAATTATTTCATCCAAGGTGATTTCAATTGAATGTTACTAAGTGGTAATAAATTTCATAACACAATTTATTTTAATTTGGTTATATTACTTCTTCATTATATTTGATTGTATAATATTACATGTGTAATGAAATTTTATCATTTTATATTTAATATCCACCTATTTTATTTTAGTTTATATTTGATACACATAATCAATTCATTGATTAATCACTACTTCAATTGAATGATCATTGTAATAGATTTCATCTCACTTTCCACTCCATTGAGACAAATTTGGTATTATGCCAATAATTTGTTATGGGGTTTGTATAAAATACTACAAAACAAGTGTTTAATAGCACTGGTATTTATCATTGCTAGAAAAAATCACTGATAAATGACATCTTTATAAGTGATAAAAAAATCACTGATAAATTTAACGCTTTATCAGCACTAATAAAGTGTCCCTTTATCAGCATTTTATTTTTAGTGCTAATAGAGGGCACCCTTTGTCAACAGTTTATTTTTAGCACTGATAAAGGGTAACCTTTATCAATGCTTTATTTTAAGCACTAATAATGGGTACCCTTTATCGGTGCTATATTTTTAGCGCTCATAAAGGAATCCATTGTCAATGCTTTCTTAGTGATGATAAATTTCTGAATGAATAAAATGAAATAATGAAATTAAAAAACGAGTTTATTAAAAATAATATTACAAATTTTATTAATTAAATAATTATTGATAAAAATGAATAAATTGATTATACTATATATAAAAGTTAAATAATAATAAACAGTATGTATTAAATATATAGATATATAAAAAATGAAAATTAAACAAATTAAAATTAAAAATAAGTAAATTGAGAAAAATATTAAACATTTTATTAAATAGATGATTATTTATAATGTTAATAAATAGTATATACTAAATATATAGATTTATATTAATGTATATAAATTGGATTTATATAATACAAAATATAATTTATGCTTTACATTAAATAGTAACGTATTTAGTGAATAATGGTTTATAATTAAAAATTAATATAAATTAAAAATACTAACTAATTTAATCGAGTAAAGGATATAATTGAATGTAGTTTGATTTTCCAATTTATAACATATATCAAACATATTATATTGATTTCACATATACATATTATATACATATTCACATATAGAAATATTTGTTTTGGAATTTAATCAATTTAATATGTATATATATATATATTTACTCTATTTTAATATTTTTAATATGTATTTATCTTTATTTCAATATATATCCAATTTTTAATTATTTATATTAATCACACTTGTCCAAATTTTCAATATATTATACTCATTTTGAATTGATAAATTTTTCTCATTTTTGACATCCATGAACATAAGATTAAATATTCATTAATAAAGTTAAAAATAATTTTTATAAAAAATATTTATAAATAAATATATTTATAAATATATATTTATTGTTTTTATACATTTATAGTTATAAAAAATAATAATATTTCTTTAAAAAGTAAATATATAATTATAAACAAATAATTATAAAATTATATTAAATTTATTTAAATAATTAATATATTTACTATGTTTATATATATATTATGATATAAATATTATTTTTTAAAAATATTTATATAATTATATATTCAAATAATTATAAAATTATTGTTTTATAAAAATTATTATTATAAGTATTATGATTATATATAATAATTATACTTGTTTAGAATAATATTATTTTTTAAAAAAGTATTGTAAATAATTAACAGTTCTTTTTTTCAATAGTTGATAAAAGTGTCACAATCTATTTTAAGAACCATAACAACCCTGAATCAGTTCGTGATATTTGATGCTCTCCGTGGAAGAGACCTTCTTTCAGTGCTCATCATTATCAAATCCAAGCTTGAATCTAGGTAAGAATCAAGACTCCAACTCTTCCATGACTCGAATCTATGTTTTGAGCAATTTAAGGGTTGAATACAACCACACCTCGAATGAAATACA
Organism: Viscum album; assembly: GCA_963277665.1. NCBI lineage: Eukaryota > Viridiplantae > Streptophyta > Magnoliopsida > Santalales > Viscaceae > Viscum > Viscum album. The sequence goes on from OY728119.1 coordinate 1,304,519,585, forward strand.
GGTTTTTTAATATCTCTAATTTCCCTCGATTATCCACTGAACCTTCTCATCCCACATATGTGTATCCCAAAAAGTTTAGTTTCACTATCCAATAATAAAACAACCCAAAATTCCTTAATTTTAGAAATATTGAAGTATCTTCTTACTCAATATCATGTCAGTCTCCTTGGGACAACATTAGTACTATGAAACTTGAAATATGTCAAACCCAATGTTGGGTCATGTTATTTTGAGTTATAATAGTATCCCAATAACTATTTTCTATTACATATACTTCTTTAAAATCATCAAATTTTAAAAAATTCATCCATATAATGGTCATTGTTTTCATTGGTTTTGAATATTACATTACGAATCACTTGGATGTTGAAATACCTGATATCATTGGGGTCTTATTTTATGTCATGAAGAAATTCTAACAGAGAGGGTTGAGTCAGGAGGAACTGACATATAGGGTTATCCCCTTCTATTTGAAAGTTAATTCTATAAGTTGTTTCCAAAAAATGGATGATGAAATTTCAGACACCTGGGAACAACTATATAATGGTTTTTTCAGGAAATTTTTTCCTAGGATAATAAACACTGAAATATTCTGTAAAATTAATGGATTTATTTAGTATTATTATAAACTATTCATGAGGCTTGGTATAGACTTAGAGGTCAATTATGAAATGTAACAATAAAATTATTAAGATGAATCTATACAATTATATGAGAAAAAACATTACTTATGTTTTATTTGATGTATTATTTATTTAACCATTTTTGGAAAAAATATTATGTTTTCAGTTTTTATTTTTGAAATATGTCATTTTTAATTTAAATAATATGACTTAAATACTATAAAAAGAAAAATAAAAGAGGTTTAAGGATCCATAATCCTTAGACTATATTATATTGTAAAAACTGATTTTGAGATAAAATAAGATTTATATTTTGATTTTTGTTGTTGAAATATAGTGATAAAATAAATAATTGGATTGATCCATTTTATAGAGAAACCTCAACATCATGGTGTTTTAAGAAACAAAACACTATTTAACTATGTGGGGAAAAATTAGAGTACATTTTTGATAGAATTTATTGTTCGTGTAGGATTAATGAATGTTTTTCTAAATTTGATATTTGATTTAAAAATTAAATTATTTAATGAGAAAAGTTTTCTATTATTTAATTTTTAAATAATATTTTAAATTATTAAAGAATAAATCTTATACCACTAGATTTAACGAATTCTGATAAAATAAAATATTTACAATGATTGATGTAAATTTAATAAATAAGTTTTAATAAAATATATTTTGTTAAAATATTTCTATTCATGGATACAATTATTACACCTTTAAAATACTGCTTCAATTAAAATTTATTAGTTTTGATTTAATAATTTAATGACATTCTACGTTAACTTTGAATTTTTAATTCTATTGAATTTTATGGTTTACAAACATAAGATTAAATCCATTTTTATGTACTTCTAGTGGTAATATGATTCACCATAGATGTGACCATATCAATTACATGACATAAAAATGATTCATTATAATACATTACCACTTCCTTTTATGTTTGGTGTTTTATAGAATTAGGAAAAAATTAACAAAAAACTCATGTATTTTTAAACTAATGGACATTTTTTGGAACAATATATGCAACAACCTGATCCATAAGACGCCTTCTATATTTTTATTTAGATCAGAATCCTCATGTCACATTATTCTTATTCAGATCAAGCTCTTCATATATATATTTGATCCAATTTTCATCCTTGTGAGATTCTACAAATAATTTATGCTATATTTGGGAAAATGTAATTTTGTTAGAGTCTTACTCCTTATAGTTTTCATCAAAACCTTCCAATAACCTATGAAATTTTATTCATTGATTTTATCCTTGTTTATATTTCTTATTGTTCATAAAAATATATAAATTTTGAAATGATAACACACTCATTAATAATTCTTTAAAATCAGTTCATTTGTTTCATCCCAAATCTAATAAACACTATGTATGTTTTACTTTAATACATTTAAAAATAGATCATTCTTTAACATTTCCTTCTGGTTCTACCCATAGAAATCTTTGATTACCATCCATTTATATCTCACAAATATAAGGTATTCACCTTTTATAAGGAATATTTTATGTATATTTATTTACTTATTGTACAAAATGAAAATTTAATGAACCCAATCATATATCATTACATTCTCTTGGATGATTAAAATCCTCAATTCAATGTATCTTATTTTCCAATAATCCTTATCACTCATTGATTGATTGTTTGTTGAAAAATATTTTCATTTTTTATCATGATTATTGCATTAACATAGGCATATCCCTAGAGTCAATAATGTTTAAGAGTAAAATCATCATTCATAGAATTAATGTATTGTTTCATATTAATTTTTAATTTATTTCTTTTCATTATTACTCATATAATAATTTTTTTCTTGTATAAGTGGATTCTTTTGTTCGATTTGGGGTTCTTTGTTTGAAGCTATCCATGCTCACAAGGGATCATACTTCGAACCTACAACTAAGAAAACAATAATAAGGAAATGAATCAAGAATGAATAAAACCACCAGGAAAAGATGAATTCCTACTACTAATTTAATTAATTTTGTCATCATTTTATCTACTATTTGTAAGATAATTTCCTTATCATTTTATCTAATAATTATTTTTTCTATATCTTTTGATATATCATGTCTTTATTTCAATTATTTATAACAATTCATAAAATAGATAAAATGATTCTTTCTTCCAATGCAACCACATTTTACATATTCATTTATTTTTTTGTTGAACTTCCAACACTGTATATTGATTCAATGTAGTTAGAAAAAAATTATTTTATAATTATTGAAATACAAGAGAGTAGAGGAAGATTATGTGCCCATTCTGGTTACTTCTCTTGATATAATGGTCACATGATCTTCTTCTTCTCTTCTGACTTTGAACAATGAGAAAAATGTTTCTTCTAGGAACATCAAGTTTGTATTTAGTGTTGAAAGTTAAACATAAAAAGATATTTGAAACATGGATACATTTATTGTTAGTATTTTTTGAGACTTTGGAACATGTAAGACTCAACCGCACATCAATCTGACACAGGGTGTAACATGTATGACTCCAACTACATTTTTTTTAAAATTGACATGAATTTTAGTAAAAAGGAAAATTAACAAAAAAAACATATTCTAATTAATTTTATACTTTATGTAAATGATCAATAAGTTATTTGGGACATGTAGGAATCAAACACACCTCAATCCGATGCGCGATGTGACCATTATGACTCAATGTATTTGATATCAGTTTAAAATTGACAGTTTAGTTCAAAAAATGTCACTCAATAAAAACCAAGCAAATGAACTTGGATTTTCTTGAAAATTTTGTACATTGATTTATTAGTAATTTTTGACGTGTAGGAATTAGTGTCACAATAACACAATACATGATGTGATAAATATAGGTCAAAGTTTGTGTTTCTATTTTAAAATGACATTTTAGTAAAATAAGGTGATGTACTGAAAATTGAGAATACCAATTCATATTGTTTTTATACTTTAGGAAAATGATCATTAAGTCATTTAAGATGTTTATGAATTAGAAAAACCTCAATCCGACGAACAGTGTGATAGGTATTACTCCAAGTACATATTTTTTTTTTAAAAAATGAAATCAATTTAAAAAAAAGACAACTATCAACCTCAAAACTAATAAATCACATTAAAATTGTTTTTATACATTATAAAATTGATCCATAAGAGATTTTGGACATATAATAATTATACATACCTCAATCCGATGTATGGTGTAACCAATATGACTCTAAGAGTGTCTTTTTGTTTGAAATTTATATCAATTTTAATAAAAAGGACAAATGACCTACTCAAAACTAATAAACCATTTTCATATTGTTTTTATACTTTAGTGAAACAATCTATAAGTCATTTTTGACGTGTAGTAATTAACATCACTTCAATTTGATACATTTTTTTCCATGTATGACTCAATGTGTCCATTATCAGTTTAAAATCAGATGTTTAGTTTAAAAAAATCCAGTCACTAAAAACCAAGTAAACACACTGGTATTTTATTAATAATTTAAGAAATTGATTAATAATTAATTTTTGATTTGTATGAATCATTCTCATTTCAAATTGATAAATGATTTGATTGTTATGAGTCAAAGTGTGTGTTTATAGTTTAAAATTACATTTCAGTAAAAAATTCAAGTGACATACTCAAAACTAAGTAAAAACATTCAGATTCTTTTTATAATTTATGAAAATGATCCATAACACATTTTCTATGTGTACTAATTAGTTGCACCTCAATCTAACACATGGTGTGACCAATATGACTCCAAATGCGTCTTTTTTATTTAAAATTGATATCAATTTTAGTAAAAAGGAGAACTAGCCAACTCAAAGCTAAGGAAATGCATTCATATTGTTTTGATAGTTTATGGAAATTATACATAAGTCATTTTTGATAAGTAGGAATTAGCTACACCTCCATAAGATAGATGATATTCTCGATACTACTCAATTTATCTATTATCAGTTCAAAATCTACCGTTTAGTTCAAAAAATGTCACTCACTAAAAATCAAGAAAACATTCTCAGATATTCATTATAATTTAAGAAATTGATTCATTAGTAATTTTTGAAAAGTATGAATCAATCTCATTTCAAACCAATACATGAAGTGATCATTATGATTCAAAGTTCATCTTTCCAGTTAAAAATGGCATTTTAGTAAAATGGACAACTGACCTAGTCAAAACCAAGTAAACACATTCAGATTGTTTTGATACTTTATGAAAATGATCTATAATCTATTTGGGAGATGTAATAATGAGATTCACCTCAATCTGACACATGGTGTGAATGATAGGACTCCAAGTGCATCGTTTTATTTAAAATTGGCATCAATTTTAGTAAAAATGGAAACTCACCTACTCAAAACCAAGAAGACACATTCATATTGTTTTGATAATTTAGGAAAATGATACCTATATAATTTTTGACGTGTAAGAATCAACTACACCTCAATCCGATAAATGATGTATACGATATGACTCAATGTTTCTTTTATTAGTTAAAAATCAACATTTATGTTCAAAAAGTGGCACTTAATGAAATTGAGAAAAAGCACTCAGATTGTATTTATAATTTAGAAAAACAATTAAGTAATTTTTTATCTATAGGAATTAGTATCACATCAAACTACCACATGATATGACTATTATGATTCAAATTGTGTGTTTCAAGTTTAAAAATACATTTTAGTAAAAAAGGAAAGCGACATACTCAAAACCGAGAAAACACTTTCATATTGTTTTAATACATTATTAAAATGATACATAAGTAATTTAGGACATGTAAGAATCATCCTCACATCAATATGATTCAAGATGTGATTGTTATGACTCAAAGTGAATTTTTCAATATAAAATCATCATTTCAATTTAAAACGTGCATCACATCTCCAAAACCGAGAAAACAAGACTATATTATTTTTTTTCTACATTTAAATTATATATTCATACTTGATTTTTCATATTTTGTGGGGTTTTTGGTGTTATGTTATTCTCTTAAAAAACACTATAGTATAACCCTTTATCAGTTATTTTAAAAGCACTAGTAAAGGGATCCTCTATCAATGCTTATAAAAGTAGTGACAAAAGACTTAGGCTTGTAATCTCACTCCAGTAGTCAGCACTTCTCTAGCACTGATAGAGGACCTTTTTAGCAATTTTAAATGACAATTTGGTAGTAGTGATACTAACCCTTTGATATTATATTCATTGAATTTTAATTTTTATTTGAATTTGTTTCCCTCATTTTGGTTATGATTCAAATGTTACTAAAAAGGTAAAGGTTACTGCTTCAATATCATTTTAATTGGGATTATTTATGATTGAATTTACATTGAAGGAACTTATTTGACAATTATACTATAAAAACATTTAATTTAATTCTCCTACGATTTTTACTAAAATTTTTATTTAATAGAAACTTTTTCCTCTCTTTGGTACTTAAAATGACTGAGAAAAGGTTTTCAAGAATATCTGACTTTATTTCACTCTTCGATCAAAAATACTTTTTATTAGAAAACCATTTTTTCTAAAAAAGTTTTCCTGAATTTTTTAAGATTCTATTGTGATTTTTAAATTTCTTTATACCTATTATTGGGTTTTAAAAAAACAATTAAAATTAATCTTCCAGTCATTTTCAAATAATGGAATTTTCCGAATTTTTAGTTATAAATATGAATGAAATCATTGATTTAACATACTCAGCATAAATTAAATTTTCTCACCATAATAACTGTAAGGACCCGGCCTTAAAACATTACATAATCTTGAATTAAATGAATAATTCACATTGAGGATCTTTTATGGTTTAGAGTTTTAGAGAATTAGGCCATAACTATTACATAACTACTTGAATATTACAAGTAGACACTACTACTCATATCCATTTTTTCATAAAATAAAAACACTTAAAAAGAAACATGTCTAGTTCCATATTTTATACAGCCTGACTTTTCCTTGATCCCATCCTTGACCCTATTCATCTTCAATTCCTATGGAAAAAATTTAAAAAACATGGGATGAGCATAAAAAGCTCAGTAAGGGGTATAAAATAAGGAAGGAAAAAATTATCCCATAAATAAATAGAAATCAATAAAAATATATTTTTCAATCATAACATACGTTACAAAATCATAAGATTTATGAATAACACACACAAATCATAAATCATAAAGGTTACTTATGGCATCCATATCAAAATTACATTGTAGCTATCACAACTACATAGGGAGTTACATTTGGAATAACCATCACAATATATTCCCTAAATCTCTTAAGAGAAACATCACGTTTACATCCGTCACGTTACCTAATGAATTGGAGAGCTATCTATGGCTCAACCACAGTAGTTTTATCATGGAACCACCTGTATAAAAAAACAATGCCCAATAACCATAACATAATCATAACATATAACACATGTATAATGGAAATATAACATTTCCACATTCCAATATATCAAATCAAGATATTGAAATAAATAATGTTTTATCAAATCATTTTCAAAACCATTTAAAAAGAGATTTTTGAATCAAAGTGTCCCATACCACTATGAAGCTTTTAAATGAATTATCACTTGAAAAAATTAATGTACATATAAATAACTCCTAAAACCCATTTTTAAAATATGGACATTAATGAGAAATATTTAGAAGAATAAATTGTTAAAAAATTTAAATCGATCTTTGAGTTAAAGAGTTTGAAACAAAAAGGAGAGACGCTTGAATAAAAATAATTGAGGAATAACATTTAATCAAAACATTATAATATCATGAGAATAAATGTATTCATGATATATTATTCCAAAGGATAGTATATACACCACATAAGAGTGAATTGGTGCATAACAACAATGAAGTATCAATGGAAATGTAAATTGAGATGAAATCCCTTATAAAGATGGTATCTTTAAATTAAGGATAAATCAATCACTTAATTATGTGTGAAAAATATAAATAAACCCAATATAAGTGTATATTAAGTGTAAAATAATAAGAGGTCATTCACACATATTCATAGGGTGACATTTTCAAGAAGTACAAGTTGAACATGAAGAATTGAAATTGGATTAAGAAGTTCCCTTGTAAAAATTCGACAACCTAACAGCGTCACTTTAAAATTCAGAAAATGAGTTGATGAGATAAAAATGATATCTCATCAATTGGAAATAAAATTTACATTAATAAGGATATAAAAGAACTTATCCCAACAAAATAAGATATATGTTAAAATACATAACAAAAATAAGTATTTTAAAAAAAAAGAGGAGGGTGAAAGATTCCCTTACCGATTTGGTAACTTACGAAACATACTACCCATGAAAGAAGAATCATAAAATTAATATTTAAACACTCATAAATGAAATTATATTACACAAAGAGTAAAATAATTTTCAGTACATACTCCAGACAAAAGTAAATAGTGGCCAATATAGCATGAATCTCATGGGAATAAAAAGTGAGATTAAAACCCTTACTTCATTGAATTCAAATTGAATAGTATGACAAAAAGTTAATAACCAAAAAATTAATCACATAATACCATGAATATAAAGATAATAATGATAATATATTTCAATGGTAGTACACATTACACCACATGTAATAAATAAGTGAAGAATAACGAAAATCTCACAGAATTAAAAGTGAGATAAAAAATCCCTTACCATGTTGTAATTCAATCGAGTCGTATGACTAAAAGTTAATAACCACCAAATGAATCATAGAATACCATGAATATAAAAGATAATAATGATAAAATATATCTAATGGCAGTACATAATAAACCACATGCAATAAATAAGTGGCGAATAATGGAAATCTCATGGAATTAAAGGTGAGATAAGAAATCCCCTTACCTCATGTCCGACTTGACTCGGTTATTCTTTAATCTCCTGAATAATAAAATAAACTTAATTTATAATTGATTAAGAACATTTTTAAAGTTTATTATTCCTTTTATATTACTTATTACCATTTTATAAACATTATGTAATAATTTAAGTTAATAATGTTCATTTTGTCGTTATTTGGTACTTGAGTCAAAAAAGGACTTCTTATAATTACATGTTGTTCATGTGGTCAAAGGTTCATTATATCCAGAATTATATTCATGATTTATATATCATATATATCATATATATATATTATATACATGTATTTATAATAGTACATAACATTTAGAGGTAAGAAATGAAATGCACCGTTCATAGAGACGGTAAGCCGTACGTACGCATGAACGCTACTTTTATTTATATTTCTTATTTTAATGGAATTAAAACATAATGATACATAGGTATATTATAATTCCATTATAATTTAATATATAATATCATATATAATATCATTAACTCCATCCTTTATATGTCCCACATATGGAATTAACGAGTCATATCACTTTGAGGGGGAGGTAGTCCGCACTTCCTATAATGAGATTATCGTGTTTACCCATAATGGAAACCATAAAGGTATGATATAAATGAATAATAAAAAATAATAAAGAAAACATAAACATAATATATATCATATATAAATACAGTTCCATCATAATGGCCACCATGAGAGGCGGTTGGAGATATTTGAACAATCATCGTTTCGTGAGGCGTTAGTTTGTGATCCACAGAAACATTATGTTTTTCATCCATTAGATGGAGGTGTGTGTAAGTGTATTTAGAATAATTATCATAAAAACATCCTAGTATATTTAGGATACTGGTTTTGTTACAAAATAAAGGAATAAAAAGAGTTTAGGGGTTGGAGAAGTAAAATAAAAGAAAACAATTTAAGAGAAACCATTACCTTTAATTTGGGTAACTCCCTTTGGTTTGAACCAAAGGACTTCTTGAAGTGACTTCTTCCTAAGTTAAGGATTTTAGGAGGAGTTGAGGGATATAGGGAGATTAATTGGGCAGATTTTGGACGAGCCAAAAGGCTTGAGAGGTGTGTGGAATTGGTTAGATGTGGTCTCCTTTTATAAGGGAGAGGAGGGGCTCTTTAGGAATGTGTGAAAACATTATTTTATTATATAATGATATTCGGTTTATAATGGTCCAAAAAGAATTATAGTCGAAGATAAGATAAATCATGGTCGAAATAAAATAATCCAATAGGAATTGGACAGGTTTTGGATAATATTTTATTCATTATAATCTTATTTATTTAAATGATTTATTAATGAGGTAAACACTGCATCATTATTGTGTCGTAAATAATTTAAATTATTTGATGTCTAAAAATTATAAAAAAATACCATGATATATTAAATATTTTTAGATTTCCAATGAATATTTATAGTCTAAAATATAATTTATATATCCCCTTCTAAAAATTAATTTACTAAAGGATATTTGCTTTTTTCATTTTTGCCTTTACTTTAAGTTAATTTATCTAAATTGTCATTATCACTCCCAAGTGGCTCAATGGTGTCCCAAAATCAACCCAAAGAAGCCCATGGTCGTTAATGACTCAACCAATAAGGTTTGGACAAGTTTTAAGGTAATTTTGAATTATTATAATATTCTTTTTTACCTTGAATTACCTTATTTACCTTTAACCGCGGTAAATAAAAGTCAAAAGTTACTATTCACCAAAAATTATTTTCATCTTAATGTATGTCATTTTACTTCTTTATAACTGCCATGTATGTCGGATTTTTTAAATTCAATTCATAGAAGTAGTAAATTTTCATTTAAATGAAAAAGTCAGTTTTTTAACTACCACTAAGTGGTTTCACTACCGTTAAAAAAAAAGTGGTTTCACTATTCATCAAAAAATGATGTTTTTCAGAATAATACCAAACATTCAGCCTAATCTATATTTTATATTCTGAATTCAAAAATGATGTATATTTTTCCAAATTAAAAAAATAAAAGTGTCATTAATTAATTTTAAAATTAATTCCCGTTGTTAAAATAAATAGCGTGTTTTTAAGAAACAATAACTATCAAAAGATTGAGACATATTTATGTCCAATTTCAAAGTGAATTTAATTCCAATGACCAAAATTGGACTAAATGGTAAAAATATATTCTAATTAAACTTTAAACACAATTAAAAAGATAATCTAACAATATAAATAAATTATATTAAAAGTCACTTTTGAATTAAAATACAATATTTTCAACTATTCATTAAAAAATGAACATTATCTGAAAAATACCCAAACATTACCCAAAGTAAAATTTAATTTCCCAAATAAAAAGAAGAATTTTATTTGGTCAAATAGAACATATAAAAATGACCAAAACTATATTGAAAGAGGGTTCACCATTAAAAGGCTATAAATCGACCTTTTAATGTAAATTATGATAAAAATTAGATTCATTCACATTTTAAGGCTCTAACTTTTAGTGGATAAAAGTAAATACATCTAACAAACATGTATAATAACATTTTAGTTGTTTTTTTCATTCCTACCAATACAACAGCTAGGAGTTAACTTCCTTTTAAAATAATAATATTATATTGTTAGTATGCAACATAAGATTTCAAAGAAACCCGTTGTGGCGTATCGGGTATACTATCGAACATAGAAACCCCTTTAAATTAAAATAAATATTTAGTTCACAAATATTAATAAATATGAAATATTTCTTATTCTTTATTTACAAGGGATGTTACATCCTTCCCCCTTTTAGGAATTGCGTCCTCGAAATTTTAAAACTGGTCTTGGAAACTTCAATAAAAGTCTCACATCGAAAAAGAGTCAGTAAAACAATCACTTTAAAAGAAAGAAAGAAAAGTACAATGGTCACCCGAGATAACCCGTACTAGGATTCCATGTAGGAAAACATGGATATAGAAGAGAGTAAAAACGTCCAAGTTCTGATAGAGAGTGATAGAAAACATGATATGGAGAAAGTTAATCACCAGAAAATCACAAACATGTGATGGGTTCAACGGTTCTTGATTCCCCAATAGGAAAATTTAACAGAAAATGTTTTTGTTTTAACATACTTTTCATAAAGTTGGGGAATTTATTTATGATATTAACTAAAAATAGAAGGAAACATACGTACTTGTCATGTATACTTTCATCCTTTACTAAATTCCTACCACAAACTCATGTTTTCTCTAAATGATGAGTATTCAGGATAACTTGTTCACATTAAAAGTGATATAACCATCTTTGAGAGAATCAAATAATCCACAAAAGTAGAACTATATATTTTCCTTGTCTTTAGAAATCAACTAAAACCAAAATGGTTAGTGAGATATCACATAATACCCAAAAAGGATAATCTTTTAGAAGAATAAAAACTACACTTAATCTCCAAAATTTGTCAAACAAAACCCAAAGATCAACAAAGACTATTCAATAAACAAATGTCCCTAAAATTCTTCAAAAGTAATCCAAACTGAGATTCTAACCCAAATCTCATAAGGATTTAATTACATAGACTTCCAAGATACATCTGAACATTTATCTTCAAATAACACCAGTTACTCATAAAGTCCCATATTGAAAATTAATTAACCTAATCACATATTATTCATGATAGGTTAATAATTTTCATAAATAAATAAAATCATCATATGTCCAGAATAAAAACATAGATTGTTCAAAATTTCAACCATTATTCCATAGTTGAAATCCCATAGTATTCTATCTTTCTTAGGCATATAGTGTTTCATAAAAAGAGAGAACATCTTCCACAAAAACCTTTATCACTTAATCACTAAATAATTTTTCTATACTAAGTATATCCATTTGATAAAACATAAGATCCAAAAATCAACTTATTCTTGTTCCATAAAATCATTTTACTAAAATAATAAGTCATACTGACCAGGGAATTCAAGTAGGCTAGTGGTAGGTGATGTGCCCTTGTCTCCCTTCAGTTGTGGGTTTTATTCCTGCAACCTTGCTGGATGCGACAGGTTTCCACCCATCCTACGGTTTGTCCTTTTTATAAAACTCAAAAATAACCCTAACATGTTTTAACCTCAATGGTTTCCTTATACCTCTCATTTTCATCCAAATTCATTATGATCTCAACATCTTAATTCTTGAAGTCTTATTTCACCACCATATGATAAAATAAAATGATCCCCAAAATGAATAACATCATACCTTGATCATGGTGTCCATTTGGTTTCATCGTCATCTTTTTCACAAAGGTAGAAGGTCCATGCATTGAAAAAATGATTTGGAGATCCTTGAAAATCATTTTCTTCCTCCATCCAAATACACCTTGTACAACATGGTTCATATTGGTGTTCACAGAAAAATAGTTATGGAAAATAATAATGTATGACATATAATTTTAAAACATCTGATAAAAAATGATTTCTATAAAACAGTCGAACCAAATTTGAGTTGAAACTTTCTATTAACGGACCTTTTAAAATACCATAAGTATGTGCTGAGAGACTGTATTGTAAAATCAAATATAAATAGGTTGCGTAAGGTTATCCTTCTTCAACACTTTTTTTAAAATCATAATATTCTTTAAAATCTTGTGATAAGGTAAAATATTTAAAAATGACTTGATAATATTTACATTTCTTGAAAATATGAGAATATTGGGAAAATATGATTTTTCTAAATACAACCAATGATCCACGATGATAATGAGGTATAGTGGGGGTGTTTGATATCTCAAACAACTGCTTGAAAGTGAGTTTTATTCTAGATAAAGTTTCACAATCATTCGAACATGACATTGCAATAATTATTGCAAGCATGGAATTAGGAAGAGATAGGAATGTCATTTGAGATCCTCCTCCTTCCACTTATAACTGAATTTCCATGACCGAAAAAATTTATAAAATAAGGATTTAATTAAAATAATAGACCTAGGGAAAACCACCTATTTAACGAAAACTCCTAATCCCAAAAGTTTTCTAATCCGACCTCTGATACCAACTGTAAGCACCCGGCCTTAAAACATTACATAATCTTGAATTAAATGAATAATTCACATTGAAGATATTTTATGGTTTAGAGTTTTAGATAATTAGGCCATAACTATTACATAACAACTTGAATACTACAAGTAGACACTACTACTCAGTATCCATTTTTTTCATCAAATAAAAACGCTTAAAAAGAAACATGTCTAGTTCCATATTTTAGACAGCATGACTTTTCCTTGATCCCATACTTGACCCTATTCATCTTTAAGTCCTGTGGAAAACATTTCAAAAAGTTGGGATGCATATAAAAAAACTCATTAAGGGTTATAAAATAAGGAAGGAAAACATTATGCCATCAATAAACAGAAATCAGTGAAGCTATATTTTTCAATCATAACATACCTTATGAAATCATAAGATTTATGAATAACACACACAAATCATAAATCATAAAGGTTACTTATGGAATCCATATCAAAATTATATTATAGATATCAAAACTACGTAGGGAGTTACACTTGGAATACCCATCATAGTATATTCCCTAAATCTCTTAGGAGAACCATCAAGTTTACGTCTGTCACATTACCTAATGCATTGGAGAGCTATCTCGGGCTCACCCACCCTAGGTTAATCAGGGAACCACCCGTATACAAAAACAATGCCCAATAACCATAACATAATCATAACATATAACACATGTATAACTGAAAGATAACATTTCCACATTCCAATACATCAAATCAAGATATTGAAATAAACAATGTTTTATCAAATAATTTTCAAAACCATTTAAAAAGAGATTTTTGAATCAATGTGTCCCATACAACTTTAAATATTTTAAATGAATTGTCATTTGAAAACATTAATGTCTATATAAATAAATCCTAAAACCCATTTTGAAAACATGGACATTAATGAGAAATATTTAAAAGAATAAATCATTAAAATATTTAAAACAATCTTTTCGTTAAAGAGTTTGTAACAAAAAGGAGAGACTCTTGAATACAAATAATTGAGGAATAACATTTAATAAAAACTTTATAATATCATGAGAATAAAGGTATTCATGATATATTATGACAAAGGATAGTATATACACCACATAAGAGTGAATTGGTGCATAACAACAATGAAGTCTCAATGGAAATGTAAATTGAGATGAAATCCCTTATAAAGATGGTATCCTTAAATTAAGGATAAATCAATCACATAATTATGTGTGAAAAATATAAATACACCGAATATTAGTGGATATTAAGTTTAAAATAATCAGAGGTCATTCACATATATTCATATGGTGATAGGTTCAAGAAGTACAAGTGGAACCCGAAGAATTGAAATTGGGTTAAGAAGTTCCCTTCTAAAAATTCGACAGCCTAACGGCGTCACTTTAAAATTCATAAAACGAGTTGAGGAGATAAAAAATGTATCTCATCACTTGGACATAAAATTTACATCAATAAGGATATATAAGAACATATCCCAACATAATAAGATATATTTTAAAAGGCATAACAAAAAGAAGTCTTTTTAAAAAAAGAGGAGGGTGAATGATTCCCTTAACGATTTGGGAACTTACGAAACATACAACCAATGTTAAGGGAATATTACAATGAAGATGTAAGTAATCATAAATTAATGTATATTAGACAAATCTTACAACCATGGACAGTACATATGCCACACAAAAGGAAATAGTGGCCAATATAGCATGAATCTCACGGGAATAAAAAGTTAGATGAAAAACCCTTACTCCATTGTATTCAAATTGAATCGTATGACCAAAAGTTAATAACCACAAAATGAATCATAGAATACCATGAATATAAATATAATGATGGTAATATATATCAATGGCAGTACAAATTACACCAAATGTAATAAATAAGTGATGAAAATGGAAATCTCGCAGAATTAAAAGTGAGACAAGAAATCCCTTACCATGTTGTCATTCAATCGAGTCGTATGACCAAAAGTTAATAACCACCAAATTAATCATAGAATACCATGAATATAAAAGATAATAATGATAAAATATATCAAATGGTAGTACATAATACATCACATGGAATAAATAAGTGGCGAACAATGGAAATCTCACGGAACTAAAAGTGAGATAAGAAACCCCCTTACCTCATGTCTGACTTGACTCGATCATTCTTTAATCTCCTGAATAACAAAATATAGTTAACTTATACTTTTTTAAGAATATTTTTCAAGTTTATTATTCATTTTATATCACTTATTACCATTTTATAAACATTATGTAATCATTTAAGTTAATAATTTTCATTTTGTCGATATTTGGTACTTGAGT
The DNA here is from genome assembly GCA_963277665.1 of Viscum album. Taxonomy (NCBI): domain Eukaryota; kingdom Viridiplantae; phylum Streptophyta; class Magnoliopsida; order Santalales; family Viscaceae; genus Viscum; species Viscum album. The sequence goes on from OY728119.1 coordinate 1,304,535,373, forward strand.
CAAAAATAGACTTCTTATAATTACATGTTGTTCAGGTGGTCAAATGTTCATTATGTAAAGAACGATATTCATGATTTAGATATCATATATATATAATATATATCCATTATATACATTTATTTATAATATTACATAACATTTAGAGGTAAGAAATGAAATGTACCGTTCATGTAGACGGTAAGCCCTACGTACGTATGAACACTACTTTCATTTCTATTTCTTATTTTAATGGAATTAAAACATAATGATACATAATTATAACTCCCATATAATTTCATATATAATATCATATATAATATCATTAACTCTATCCATTATATGTCCCACGTATGGAATTAACGAGTCATATCACTTTGAGGGGGCGGTAGTCCGCACTTCCTCTAATGAGATTATTGTGTTTACCCATAATAGAAACCATAAAGGCATGATATAAATGGAAATTACAGAAGAATAAAGGAAAAATAAACATAATATATATCTTATATAAATACAGTTCCATCATAATGGTCCCCATGAGAGGCGGTTGGAGATATTTGAACAATCATCGTTTCGTGAGGCGTTAGTTTTCCATCCACAGAAACATTATGTTCATCATCCATTAGATGGAGGTGTGTGTAATTATAGTTAGAATACATCTCATAAAAAAATCCTAGTATGTTGAGGATACTGTTTTTGTTAAAAAATAAAGTAATAAAAAGATTTTAGGTGTTGTAGAAGTAATATAAAAGAAAACAATTTTAGAGAAACCGTTACCTTTAATTTGGGAAACTCCCTTTGGTTTGAACCAAAGGACTTCTTGAAGTTCATTATGCCTAAGGTAAAGCTTTTAGGAGGAGGAGAGGGATTTAGGGAGATTAATTGGGTAGAGTTTGGATGAGCCAAAAGGGTTGAGAGGTGTGTGGAATTGGTTAGAAGTGGTCTTCTTTTATAAGTGAGAGGAGAGGCTCTTTAGGAAAGTGTGAAAACATTATTTTATTATATAATGATATTCAGTTTATAATGGTCCAAAAATCATTATAGTCGATGATAAGATGACTCATGGTCGAAATAAAATCATCCAATAGGAATTGGACAGGTTTTTGATAATATTTTAATCATTATAATCTTATTTATTTAAATGATTTACTAATGAGGTAAACACTGTATCATTATTGTGTCATAACTAATTTAAATTATTTGATGTCTAAAAATTATAAAAAAACTAACATGATATAGGAAATCTTTTTTATATTTAAAATGAATATTTATAGTCGAAAAGATAATTTATATAACCCCTTATAAAAATTAATTTACTAAAAGATATTTTCTTTTGTCATTTTTGCCTTTACTTTAAGTTAATAAATCTAAATTGTCATTATCACTCCCAAGTGGCCCAATGGGGTCCCAAAATCGAACCAAAGATGACCATCATCGTTAATGACTCAAAAAATAAGGTTTGAACAAGTGTTAAGGTAATTTTAAATTATTATAATATTCTTTTTACCTTGAATTGCCTTATTTACCTTTAACCGCAGTAAATAAAAGTCAAAAGTTACTATTCACCAAAAAAATATTTTAATCTTAATGTACTAAATTTTACTTCTTTATAAATCCTTGTATGTCAAATTTTCTAAATTCAATTCACAGAAGTGGTAAAATTATATTTAAATGAAAAAATTAGTTTTTTTAACTACCACTAAGTGGTTTCACTATTCATAAAAAATTGAAGATTTTCCGAAAAATACCAAATATTCAGCCTAAGCTATATTTGATATTCCAAATTCAAAAATGATGCCTATTTTTAAAAATTCAAAACATAAAAGTGTCATTAATTAATTTTAAAATTATTTCACATTGTTAAAACAAATAGCACGTTTTTAAGAAACAATAACTATCAAAAGATTGACACTTGTTTATGTCCAATTTCAAAGGGAAATTAATTCCAATGACCAAAACTGGACTAAATGGTAAAAATATGTTCTAATTACACTTTAAAACCAATTAAAAATATAATCTAACCATATGAATAAATTATATTAAATGGAAGTTTTGAATTAAATTACAATATTTTCCACTATTCAATAAAAAAAAATGAACTTTATCCGAAAAATACCAAAAAATTACCCAATGTAAAATTTAATTTCCCAAATCAAAGGAAGAATTTTATTTGGTCAAATAGAACATATAAAAATGACCAAAACTATATTTAAAGAGGGATCAACATTAAAAGGCGGTAAATGGACCTTTTAATGTAAATTATGATAAAAATTAGATTCATTCACATTTTAAGCCTCTAACTTTTATTGGATAAAAGTAAGTACATATAACAAACATGTATAATCGAATTTTAGTTTGGTTTTTTCATTCCCTCCGATTCAATGGCTAGGAGTTAACTTACATTTAAAATAATAATATTATATTATTAGTGTGCAACGTAGTATTTCAAAGAAACACTTGGTTGCGTATCGGGTATGCTATCGAACATAGAAACCACTTTAAAGTAAAATTAATATTTAATTCACAAATATTAATAAATATGAAATATTTATTATTCTTTATTTACCTGGGATATTAAATCCTTCCTCCCTTTTTGGAATTACATCCTCACAATTTTAAAACTGGGCTTGGAAACTTCATTAAAAGTCCCACATCGGAAAAGAGTCGGTAAAACTATCACTTTAAAAGAAAAAAATAAAAGTACAATGGTCACCTAAGATAAACCATACTAGGATTCCATGTAAGAAAAAATGGATATGGAAGAGAAAAAAATGGCCAAGTTCTGATAGAGAGTGATAGAAAACATGATTTAGAGAAATTTAATCACTAGAAAATCACAAACTTGTGATGGGTTTAACGGTTCTTGATTCCCCAGTCGGAAAATTTAACAGAAAATGTTTTTTTTAACATAATTTTCATAAAGTTAAGGAATTTATTTATGATATTATATAAAAACATAAGGAAACATACGCACTTGTCATGTAGACTTTCATCCTTTACTAAATTCCTACCACAAACTCATATTTTCTGTAAACGATGAGTATTCAGGGTGACTTGTTCACATTAAAAGTGCTATAACCAACTTCAAGAGGATCACGTAATCAAAAAAAGAAGAACTATATATTTCCCTTGTCTTTATACATAAAATAAAACCAAAATGGTTAGTGAGTGATCAGATAATACCCCAAAAGGATAATCTTTTAGAAGAAGAAAAACTACTCTCAATCTCCTAAATTTATCAAACAAAACCCAAAGATCAAAAATGACCATTCAATAAACAACTGTCCCTAAAATTCTTCAAAAGTAATCCAAATAGAGATTTTAACCCAATTCTCATAAAGATTTAATTACACAGACTTACAAGATACATCTTAACATTTATCTCCAAATAACATCAGTTACTCATAAAGTCTCATATTGAAAAGTAATTAACCTAATCACATATTTTTCATGATAGGTTAAAAATTTTCATAAATAAATCAAATCATCATATATTGAGAATAAAAATATAGATTCTTCCAAATTTCAAACATTATTCCACAATTAAAATCCCATATTATTCTATCTTTCTTAGGCATATAGTGTTTCCACAAAAGAGAGAACGTCTTCCACAACAACCTTTATCACTTAGTCACTAAATCATTTTTCTGTACTAAGTACATTCATTTGATAAAACATAAGTTCCAAAAATCAAATTATTCTTGTTCCATAAAATCATTTTACTAAAATAATAAGTCATACAATCCAGGGACTTCAAGTAGGCTAGTGGTGGCAATGCATCCTTGTCACCCTTCAGTTGTGGGTTTGATTCCTGCAGCCTTTCCAGATGCGATGTGCAAACTCCCATCCTACGGTTTGTCCTTTTTATAAAACTTAAAAATAACCCGAACATGTTTTAACTCCAATGGTTTCCTCATACCTGTCATTTTCATCAAAATTCATTATGATCTCAAAATCTTAATTCTTGAAGTCTTATTTCACCACCATATGATAAAATAAAATGATCCCCAAAATTAATAACATCATACATTGATCATGGTGTCCATTTGGTTTCATCTTCATATTTTTCACGAAGGTAGAATGTCCATGCATTGAAAAAATGATTTTGAGATCCTTGAAAATAATTTTATTCCTCCATCCAAATACACATTGTACAACATGGGTCATATGTGTGTTCAAAGAAAAATAGTTTTGGAAAATAATCATGTATGACATATAATTTCAAAACATCTGATAAAACATGAGCTCTATAAAATAGTCGAACCGAATTTGAGTTGAAACATTAAATTAACGGTCCTTTTAAAATACCATATGTATGTGAAGAGAGACTATATTGTAAAATAAAATATAAATAGGTATCACAAGAGTCTCCTTCTTCAACATTTTTAAAAAAAATCATAATATGCTTCAAAATCTTGTGATAAGGTAAAATATTTAAAAATTCTTTGATAATATTTACCTTTCTTGAAAATATGTGAATATTATGAAAATAGGATTTTTCTAAATAAAATCAATGATCCATGATGATAACAAGGTATGTTGGAGGTGTTTTATATCTCAAACAAATGCTTACAAGTGAGTGGTATTCTAGATAAAGTTTCATAATCATCCGAACATGACTTTGCATTAATTATTGCAAGCATGACATCAGGAAGAGATAGAAATGTTGTTTGAGATCCTCCTCCTTCTATTTGTAACTGAATTTACTTGATCTGAAAAAGTTATAAAACAATGATTTAACTAAAATATTATACCTAGGGACTAACCATGTGTTTAATGAAAACTCCTAATCCCTAAAGTTGTCTAAACCGACCTCTGATACCAACTGTAAGGACCCGACCTTAAAACATTACATAATCTTTAATTAAATGAATAATTCACATTGAGGATCTTTTCTAGTTTAGAGTTTTAGATAATTATTCCATAACTATTACATAACAACTTGAATATTACAAGTATACACTACTACTCTGTATCCATTTTTTTTATAAAATAAAAACGATTGAAAACAAACATGTCTAGTTCCATATTTTAGACAGCATGACTTTTCCTTCATCCCATACTTGACCCTATTTATATTTAAGTAATGTGGAAAACATTTCAAAAAGATGGGATGAGCATAAATATATCATTAAGGGTTATAAAATAAGGAAGGAAAACATTATCCCATAAATAAATAGAAATCAATGAAACTATATTCTTCAATCATAACATACCTTACGAAATCATAAGATTTATGAATAACACACACAAATCATAAATCATAAAGGATAATTTTGGCATCCATATCAAACTTAAATTTTATTTATCACAACTACGTATGGAGTTACACTTATAATACCCATCATAGTATATTCCCTAAATCTCTTAGTAGAAACATCACGTTTACCTCCGTCACGTTACCCAATTCATTGGAGAGCTATCTCGGGCTCACCCGCCCTAGGATTATCACAGAACCACCCGTATATGAAAACAATTACCAATAACCATAAAATAATCATAACATATAACACATGCATAAAGGAAAGACAACATTTCCACATTCCAAAATATCAAATCAAGATATTGAAATAAACAATGTTTTATCAAATCATTTTCAAAACCATTTAAAAAGAGATTTTTGAATCAAAGTGTCCCATACCACTTTGAAGATTTTAAATGAATTATCATTTTAAAACATTAATATCCATATAAAAAAAAATCCTAAAACCCATTTTGAAAACATGGACATTAATGAGAAATATTTAGAAGAATAAACTATTAAAACATTTAAAAAGATCTTTTAGTTAAAGAGTTTGTAACAAAAAGGAGAGACGCTTGAATACAAATAATTGAGGAATAACATTTAATAAAAAATTTATAATATCATGTGAATAAATTTATTTATGACATATGATTCCAAAAGATATTATATACACAACATAAGAGTGAATTGGTGCATAACAATAATGAAGTCTCAATGGAAATGTAAATTGAGATGAAATCCCTTATAAAGATGGTATCCTTAAATTAAGGATAAATCAATCACATAATTATGTGCGAAAAATATAAATACATAAAATATAAGTGGATATTAAGTTTAAAACAATCATAGTTCATTCACACATATTCATAGGATGACATGTTCAAGAATGACAAGTTGAACCCGGAGAATTGAAATTGGGTTAAGAAGTTCCCTTGTAAAAATTTGACAGCCTAACGACGTCACTTTAAAATTCAGAAAATGAGATGATGAGATAAAAAGGGTATCTCATCACTTGTACATAAAATTTACATCAATATGGATATAAAAGAAAATATCCCAACATAATAAGATATATGCTAAAAGACATAACAAAAAGAAGTCTTTTTAAAAAAAAGAGGAGCGTGAAAGATTCCCTTACCGATTTGGTAACTTACAAAACATACAACCCATGAAATAATAATCATACAATGAAGATGTAAATACTCATAAATGAAAATATATTAACCAAAGAGTAAAATCATGGATAGTACATACACCACACAAAAGGAAATAGTGGCCAATATAGCATGAATCTCACGGGAATAAAAAGTGAGATAAAAAACACTTACTTCATTGTATTCAAATTGAATCGTATAACCAGAAGTTAATAACCACAAAATGAATCATAGAATACCATGAATATAAATATAATAATGATAATATATATATCAATGGCAGTACACATTACACCACATGTAATAAATGAGTGATGAACAATGGAAATCTCATAGAATTAAAAGTGGGTCAAGAAATCCCTTACCATGTTGTAATTCAATCGAGTCATATGACCAAAAGTTAATAAACACCAAATGAATCACAGAATACCATAAATATATAAGATAATATTGAAAAAATATATCAAACTTCAGTACATAATACACCACTTGTAATAAATAAGTGGCGAATAATGGAAATGTCACAAAATTAAAAGTGTGATAAGAAATCCCCTAACCTCGTGTCCGACTTGACTCGATCGTTCTTTAATATCCTGAATAATAATAAAAAGTGTATTTATAGTTTCTTAATAACATTTTTCAAGTTTATTATTCCTTTTATATCACTTATTACCATGTTATAAACATTATGTAATCATTTATGTTAATAATGTTCGTTTTGTCGATATTTGGTACTTGAGTCAAAAATGGACTTCTTATAATTACATGTTGTTCATGTGGTCAAAGGTTCATTATATACAGAATGATAGTCATGATTTATATATCATATATATCATATATATTTAGTATATACATGTATTTATAATAGTACATAACATTTAGAGGTAAGAAATGAAATGCACCGTTCATGGAGACGGTAAGCCGTACGTACGCATGAACGCTACCTTCATTTCTATTTCTTATTTTAATGGAATTAAAACATAATTATACATAGGTATATTATAATTACATTATAATTTAATATTCAATATCATATATAATATCATTAACTCCATCCTTTATACGTCCCACATATGGAATTAATGTGTCATATCACTTTGAGGGGGCAGTAGTCCGCACTTCCTCTAATGAGATTATCATGTTTACCCATAATGGAAACCATAAAGGAATTCTATAAATGAAAATTAACGAAGCCTAAAGGGAAAATAAACATAATATAAATCATATATAAATACAGTTCCATCATAATGTCCACTATGAGAGGCAGTTGGAGATATTTGAACAGTCATCATTTCATGAGGCGTTAGTTTTCTATCCACAGAAACATTATGTTATTCATCCATTAGATAGAGGTGTGTGTAATTTTAGTTAGAATAATTATCATAAAAACAACCTAGTATATTTAGGATAATTTTGGTTTTACAAAATAAATGAATAATAAGATTTTATGGGTTGGAGAAGTAAAATAAAAGAAAACAATTTAAGAGAAACTGTTACCTTTAATTTGGGTAACTCCCTTTGGATTGAACCAAAGGACTTCTTGAAGTGCCTTATGCCTAAGGTAAGGCTTATAGAAGGAGGATAGGGATTTATGGAGCTTAATTGGGTAGAGTTTGTACGAGGCAAAATGATTTAGAGGTGTGTGGAATTGGTTATAAGTGGTCTCCTTTTACAAGGGAGAAGAGGGTCTCTTTAGGAAAGTGTGAAAACATTATTTTATTATATAATGATATTCAGTTTATAATGGCCCAACAATAATTATTTTAGAAGATAAGATGACTCGTGGTCAAAATAAAATCATCCAATAGGAATTGGACAGGTTTTGGATAATATTTTAATCATTATAATCTTATTTATTTAAATGATTTATTAATGAGGTAAACACTGCATCATTATTGTGTCATAAATAATTTAAATTATTTGATATCTAAAAATTATAACAAAAATACCATGATATGGGAAATATTTTTATCTTTAAAATTAATATTTTTAGACGAAAATATAATCTATATAACCCCTTCTAAAAATTAATTTACTAAAATATATTTTCTTTTGTCATTTTTGCCTTTACTTTATGTTAATTAATCTAAGTTGTCATTATCACTCTAAAGTGGCTCAATGGGGTCCCAAAATCGACCCAAAGATTCCCATGGTCGTTAAAGACTCAACCAATAAGGTTTGGACAAGTGTTAAGGTAATTTTGAATTATTATAGTATTCTTTTTACCTTGAATTGCCTTATTTACCTTTAACCGCGGTAAATAAAAGTCAAAAGTTACCATTCACCAAAAATTATTTTCATCTTATATTAACACATTTTACTTATTGATAACAACCATGTATTTCGGATTTTCGAAATTCAATTCACAGAAGTGGTAAAATTTCATTTAAATGAAAAAGTCAGTTTTTTTAACTACCACTAAGTGGTTTCACTATTCATCAAAAATTGATGTTTTTCAGAAAAATACAAAAAATTCATCCTAAGCTATATTTGATATTCCGAATTAAAAAATGATGTCTATTTTGAAAAAATCAAAACATAAAAGCTTCATTAATTAATTTTAAAATTAATTCCCGTTGTTAAAATAAATAGTGGGTTTTTAAGAAACAATAACTATCAAAAGATTGACACTTGTTTATGTCCAATTTCAAAGTGAAATTAATTCTAATGACCAACATTGGATTAAATGGTAAAAATATATTATAATTAAACTTTAAAACCAATTAAAAATATAATATAACCATGTAAATAAATTAGGTTAGAAGGCACTATTGAATTAAAATATAATATTTTACACTATTCATTAAAAAATGAACTTTATCCGAAAAATACCAAAAAATTACCTAAATAAAAATTTAATTTCCCAAATCAAAAGAAGAATTTTATTTGGTCAAATAGAAAATATAAAAATGAACAAAACTATATTTAAATAGGGTTCTCCATTAAAAGGCTGTAAATCGACCTCTTAATGTAAATTATGCTAAAAATTGGATTCATTCACATTTTAACCCTCTAACTTTTATTGTATAAAAGTAAATACATCTCACAAACATGTATAATCATATTTTAGTTGGTTTTGTTCATTACCACCAAAACAATGGCTAGGAGTTAACTTCCATTTAAAATAATAATATTATATTATTAGTGGGAAATGTAAGATTTCAAGGAAATCCGTTGTTGCGTATCGGGTACGCTATCGAACAAAGAAACCCATTTAAAGTAAAATTAATATTTAATTAACAAATATTAATAAATATGAAATATTTATTATTCTTTATTTACCTGGGATGTTACAATAACCACTCATTAATTTAAAGATTACTTAAAAATGTTCTATGATTATTTTCAAATAAAAGGTTTTTACTAATATTCTAGAAATTATGAATTTTTAAAATTGTTTTCCAAAGTGAGAAGAATATTTTCCTCAAGAATGTTTTAATTGTATATTTATGTTATTTATATTCATAAAATAAAATAACACTTTATTTTACCTATACCCACCTAGGAATATGTTTTAATGATACCACCATTTTTCTTTTTTTGGATGGTTTATGATCATTTTGATTATTGAAATTATTGAAATTAATTTTCTTGATTAATTTTTTGTATTCATTAACTTTACCTTGAATTATTCCCTTTCTTATGATTATTGTACAAGATATTACTCTTAAATATCAATATTCTTTTTTTTCATGGATATGAATATTTCTTAAACCGTATACCATTTTTACACATGTTATTTTTTATGAATTTTATTTGATTGACTAGGTAAAATATTGATAAATCTGTGTTCATTACTCAATACATACTTTCATTGATAATGAATATTTTTTATGAATTTAATAAATCATTCGATATTTGAGGAATGCTTTGGACATATAGTGATGGGTGGGACCAAGAATTACATCGCCCCTCAATGCATTAGTAGGCATCATTAGTCCAATCAGTTGGCCAAATTAAATGGGGGTTTACCCATAGTGTTAAATTGTCTTGGAGAAAGGTCTTGATGGTATAGATATCTTGGTGTCTAAAATGTTGAAATATAATACTAAGTATTTATTTCATTGAAAATTTAGTTATTATTATCGATGAGATGATTTGAATAGTAATTATGTATGGATACATTTTGTGATCAATTTATTGATTAACTGTCATGTTTTTTTGTTGTTTACTAAGCCATATTGATTGTACCTTATCTATTCATGATTGTCAAGTTATTTATTAAAATGAATATTTATTCAATTATTTACCCATCCATATTCACTATGCCTTATCTAATCTTGATTGTAAAGTTATTTATTAAATGGCATGTGATTTCAATTATTTACCTTTCGATATTGATTATGCCTTATGCCCCCAAACCGATGTATATATTTTTTATGACTTATTGATTCATGATATCTTCCATTATAAGTAACCCAAACTAAGTATTTTATGTCACCCTTATTTTTTCCCTTCTCTAGGATATGAAGAAAGAATATTTTAATGAATTCAAAGATGTAGAATATTTACTTTTACAATGTTTTTAATTTTTGTTTTCAAATATAATGTAATAACCAAGTACATATTTAGTTTACCAAGACTAAAAAAATATTCTGTCCTTTGGGATGCGATCAATTGTATCTGGAACTAATTTAATAAAGTAACCATCAAATCTAGGATACTAGGGATGGGTAATTTATAGTTTTTATCAGAGTAATTTTAGTAGAAACCATTGGAACTAGTTTCAAGAAAACATAGATTAGTGATCATAACCCCATGGTAGTGTTTGAGGATAAGTATAGAATAATATCCTAATGTTTTGTTATGAAGGATATTATATGGGTTTTCCAAGAAATAAATCAATGTATGAATACAATATGAAGATGTGGTTCTAGAAAAATTGTACCTATGGGTAATAATTTTGAAAAGGTGTATTGAGATTTGAATCAATCATCACCTACTTGGCGACAACAGGCATTGCTGCACACCAGGTTTGACACTCCCGAGGAATATACTTTGAATAATTCATATTTTATTTAAAAACCTTATAAATGATTTTAATAAATGTTTAAATTTAATGATCTAGGTTAAACATAATATATCATAGAATGAAAATAAGTTTGTATGATTTAGACATTTTATAAAGGATTACATGGTGATGCACTATGATTATTGTTTCTCGTACTATACTGAACAATGTAGTGATTATGAGAAATCAATTTGGATAATGACTGGAGTGATATATATCAAGATTATATTGAATTATCTATCCCAAAATATTATTAACAACATATAACTTAACCAACTCTCAGAATCACCAAAGAAAAGAAGTATGGAGTACTCTAAGAGATCGAGTTGTGGAGACCATGGAGGATAGAAGTAGTGATTTCCTTTATATGAGAAATTTTGAAAGAGATACCCAAGATATTTTCAAAATGAAATAAGAAATTAATTTCTGTTTGTAAAATAAGGGCTTATAGTAATGAATTTCAAAGTAAAAGTGAGGAGTTTAATGGAGAGAAATAAATTTCATTCTAGAGATCAATTTATAGTTTGTTTTATTAATTGTGGATAACTTGGGAATTATCCAAGTTAATGCATATTTTAAAATTTAATTCCTAGGAAAAGGAAGGAACTATGTTAAAGTAAAAGGGTTGAATTATTTATATATTTGGATTCTAGAACTATTATCTAGATGTATTTATTTTACCAATGGTATTTCAGTTATAAGAATCTTGAAACATCTAAATATTGTGTTAATTTTTGAAGCATATATGTATTAATATATGATTAAATCAAGAATTATAGATACCGTCATGGGTTTATAAGTCTATTTTTTATCATAATTTGAATGTATTAAATACCCATTTTGATGTTTCATGATATTGAGAGTTTATCAAGATTATGGGTAATTTGTGATACATTTATAGAAATAAAACCCATTGGGTTAGTATATGTTTTAGTGAAAAAAATGTTACATCATAGGTTTATAAGTGAGTTTTATGTATCATTTGTTTTACATAAATGAAATAAATAAACAAATTTCAAAACAAAAATATAGAAATAGTAAACATTTTATTTCTCCATCACTAATACATCACTCCATAAAATAATTAACCCTTAAAACCTACTGATATTGACAAGAAAACAACTAGAATACCAAAAAGAAACACAATTAGACCAATTGGGTAGTTCACATATATTTTATCTGTTATAATAAAAAAATTACAGTGATAACAATAGAAAGAAAACTTAGAATGAGAGGAAAATATAGCACCACTTCGAGAGAAATCAAACAAACTTCAATTAATTTTATGTGTGTTTGTGTGGCCATAAAATATATATTTATAAGGTTTTTTATTTGATCATTATAAAAAATTTCAATTAGAACTTTTTAAATTAATGTTGAAAATGATATATAAGAACTGTTGATATATATATATATATATAGTGATTGAATCTTATTATTAAACTTTTATTTTTACAGTAAAAATGTTGAAAGTCTTTTACCGTGAAGCTAAATAATATGATTTCAATTATTATTCTTAGTTTAAAGATATTAATATAATATTTTTATTTAACAATGTAAGTTATTATAAATATATTTTTTTAATATTATATTTGAATTATTATTATAACATATAATGCATAAAAACTAGAATTTAAATATAACAGTGATGAATATTTTTTTTAATGAAATAAGTTGTATTTATTTTGAAATATATTATTAAGATTATAAATATAGAATAATAAATAAACAGTATTGATGGATTTCCAATTTAAGCCTTAAAAATGGTGAGCGTCATCCATAGTTTTTCGAATACCAGTCTGTCCGCCTCTTGAAGTTCTGTATTTTTGTGTTTAAACCATTCAATTCAACAACCATTTTTTTTAACAAAATCATACTATTTTGAGAATATGAAATTAAACAGGCAGCACTTCAGTACTCAATTTTCGATCCACTTCATCCAATTAAAAGGATGTGATTTGAACACATTGACATTGATCCATCTATCCCGCATCACCTCCACTTCAACTAACTGATGGGATTTAGTTCAAAACTGAGATTAAATCTATGTTTTCCACTTATTCTTCTGGTGAAAATTCATCTTCTACATGTAAATGAAACCATGAGAGAACCCTCGACGATGCTTCACTTCTGTCTTCATCAACCTTTTTGACCTCTATATTAAATGAAAATGAATTGTAAGATCTTACCCCCAATTAGTATATTAAAATTATAATAACACCATACTGGAATCACTTTGAGATCCGACAATATAATAATCTGGTTTAAACAATTATATATGAACCATCACCATATATGGTTTTACATCTTTTATGAAACACTTGCGTCATAACTGAACTATCTATGTATAAAATATCAATAAATCCATCCATCATCATTGATTTTTCAATCATCATAGAATCTTTCATGATACACTTGTTCATATTTTCACACACAACCCATCCAAAATTTGATTTTGTTTCAGATAAAAACATGACTTCAATTACATGTCATTAATTTTTCACAGGAGATCGAAAGAAGGCCAAAAAAACCATTCATCCAATTGATAAGATATTTTTATTTACAAAAAATATAGAGGGAATATTTTGTCTATAAATAGGACCTAAAAATATCCTTGTGAATACACATAATCACCACCTCAAGCTTGAAAAACCAAAGAGACACAAGTTATTCCTCATTAGTTAAATAATCATGGGGAGGTAAGTTTGTTAATTTCAAGTTATAATCCCTATTTTTTGTGGTTTTGATAAGGGAATTATTTTTTCCATAATCATTTTGTAATGGTTATTGTTTTGTTAACCTATATATATGTATAAATATATATATATGTGTGTGAATGTATATATACACATATCTATTTTTAGTATATATAACACTGATTTTCTATTTGAAAACATTATTTATAAAAACCTATGAAGGGAATACTTGTGTATCTGGTTTTTTCAAAGGGGGTGTTTTAGTTTTCTCGAATAATTTATGGGTTTAATATTCTAAGTTTAAATGATAAATCTTTGATCTTACACCATTATTTTATATAGTTTTTCATAAACATTTTTTATCATTTGTTTTGCATCAATCTTATCGGTACCCATGTATGTCAATTACATTATAATTTATGGCCATTTCATGTAATATGTGATTTAAATGCATATATTAGTTCTTATCATTAATATTTAAGTATGTTATATGATTAATCATTCTTTTTTAATTTTTTTAATGGAACATATGTATGAAAATTTCTTTCATATCATGAAAAGACAACTCGATATGAGATTAGATTCTTTCTAATATAAAAAATATGTTCTTGTGAAAGTAAATATATATATAAATAAATATATGTATTAAAAATGTTTTTTATGTTTTCAAAGTAAGAAATCCCAGTAAAAATATCTATATACATAAAGAAATCTTAAAATTCTATTCATAAAGCCCTGCAGTTGAATTGGAGTGAACACATCCCTCAATTAGTGGGTAGACCCAAGATAACCTTCAACGTTACAAATTTACCTTATATTTTGTTTTAAAAATATTGCATAATATTTATTGAAAATCATTGGATTATTTTAAAATCATTTTCAAAGTGTATATGTTTTCAAAGTGAAAATATTTTTAATATTCCCAAATTATTAATGTTTTGAATAAACTTTTCATGATTTTTTTCATAATAATTTCAAGGTTATTTAATCAAAAGTTTTTTTAAGAAGAAGGATCTCCCTAAATGGTATTTCAATGGTTTTAAAACCCCTTACTGGGAAATTGAATTCTCATACCATTATTTTAAAATGTTTTTCATAGGTAATATAACGATTTTGGAGTTTTCATGCATGAAATCAGAATGGATATACTATTTTCTCATTTGTACTCTAATAAATTGAAAAATGTATTATGATTTCTCTAAAACATTGACCGATAAAAGGTCCTCTATTGTAATAACTGTTGTATAATAATTAAGTTATCTTTATATAAAAATTACACAACATTTTTATGCAATAATTTAGAAAGAGTGGGCTTGGAGAATTATAATTGGTATTAGAGGAATGATCTATATAATTTTGGAAAATTATAGCCCTTCGTTATATTGAGTATCCTTTCCGAGTCAAAATTTCTCTTTATAATTTTCATATATAAGGACAAAGAACTCAAACAAGTCTATAATGAATTCTAGATAAATTACTTGCTAATATCATAAAAAAATCATGTAATAGACAAACATATCTATATTAATCCATAAAACTTACCTAAAAACAACTTTAAAATATCTCATGTACATCTGATATACATCATCTTCATCATGGTTTAGGGTTTTTTATGAAGTCGTTAGGAATATAAAATTTTTATTCTATAAATGCCAATGAGAATATCTTTATGGTATTTGTAGGTTATTTATCCTATATGAGAAACCTAGATCAATCCCAACATTTTATAGAGCATAAGAAGATGAAAGTCTTCATGCATCTTATATGTGGAAACTC
The DNA here is from genome assembly GCA_963277665.1 of Viscum album. Lineage (NCBI taxonomy): Eukaryota > Viridiplantae > Streptophyta > Magnoliopsida > Santalales > Viscaceae > Viscum > Viscum album. The sequence goes on from OY728119.1 coordinate 1,304,551,231, forward strand.
ATAAGTTTTTGTTTCATGGGGAGAATCTATGATGAATTTGAATCATTTTAGGATGAATCAATGATACTTTCCTATATAAATTATATTCAAAATGTCTTTATGAAGTAATATATTGATTATCCTTCTATAAAAACTATATTCAAGTGTTTAAATCATTACAACCCCACTTTCAAAAGCAGCATAGGGGAAAACGATGTATAGGAATTTGATGCCACCTTGATTTATAACTTCCTAGGGGTATATTTTGGCAACCGTGGAAGTCAACTTTATAGAATATGGGGTTTTGGATATTCATCCAGACTCAAGGAAAGGGAAGATGAAAATTTGTGGTGATGAGTGTAAACGAATTGTGAGGGCACAATTCAAATAGGGGAGATGTAACACCCTAGGTTTATAAGTGAATTTCATGTATTATGTATGTTATATAAATGAAATAAATAATAAAATTTATGAACAAAAAGATAGAAATAGTAAACATTTTATTTCCCCATACCTAATACATCACTCCATACCAGAATTAACCCATCAAACCCACTTCTATAGACAATAAAACAACTAGAATACCACCAAGAAACACAACAAGACCAATGGGGCAGTTCACATTTATTGGGTCTTTTATAAGAAAAAATGTTATAGCAAGAAAACTAAGAATGAGAGGAAAATATAGCACCATTTCAAGATCAATCAAGCGAAACTTGATGAATTTTATGTGTGTTTTAATGCCCATAAATATAGATATTTATAAGGAATTTTATTTGAGCATTATAAAAAATTTCCATTAGAACTTTTTAAATTAAAGTTGAAATTAACATATAAGAATCATTGATATATATATATACTGATTTGATCTTATTATTAATCTTTTATTTTTACAATAAAAATGGTGAAAGTTTTGTACTGTGAAGCTAAATAATATATTTTCAACTATTATTATTAGTTTAAAGAATTTAATGAAACATCTTTATTTAAAAAAGTAAGGTACTATAAATATATTTTCTAAATATTATATTTGAAGTATTATTATAATATATGTTCTATGAAAACTATAATTTAAATAAAATAGTGATAAATATTATTAAATTAATTTAACCAAATAAGTGGTATTTATTTGAAAATATATTATTATGTTCATCAATTTAGAATAATAAATAAACTAGATTGATGGATTTTGTAATTTATACCTTTAAAAAAAAGATAAGCATCGTCTAGGGGTGTTCAAGAACTAGGTTGTCCGCCTCTTGATGTTATGTGTTTTTGTGTTTTCACCGTTCGATTCAAAAATTGATTTTTTTCAACCATTCGACCAGTTTTGTTACTATGAAATTAAACAACCATTGCTTCAGTACTCCATTTATTATCCATTTCATCTAATTCAAAGGATGTGACTTGAGCACATAGAAGTTGATCCCTCTATCCCGCAACACCTCTACTTCAACAGACAGATGCAATTTAGGTTGAAAAAGAGATTAAATCTAAGTCATCCGCTTATTTTTCTGGTGACCAATCGTCTTCTACCTATAGACGAAACCCGGAGAGTACCCTAGATGATTCTTTACTTATGTCTTTATCAAACCTATAGACCACCATATTAAATGTAAATGAAAAGTAGGATCTTACCCTCAATCAGTATATTAAAATAGAAATAGCACCATATAGGAATCACTTTGAGATCTGACTACATAATAATTTTTTTTAAAAAATTATATATGAAACATCAACATGTATGGTTTTATATCCTCCATGAAATCTGGCATCTTAACTGAACTATTTATGTATAAAATAATAAGAAATCCATCCACCGTCCTTTATTTTTCCATCACCATAGGATCTTTCAGGATATACTTGTTCTTATTTTCACAAACAACCCATACAAAAGATACTTTTCATACAGATAAAAACATGCATTCTATTTCCTGTCATCAATTTTTTACACGAGATCGAATGAAGGAAAAAAACCCTTTAGCCAATTGATAAGATACTTTTATTTATAAAAAATACAGAGGTAATATTTTATCTATAAATAGGACCTAAAAATATCCATGTGAATACACATAATCACTACCTCGTTCTTGAAAAACCAAGAACCCACAAATTCTTCCTCCTTTGTCAAATAATCAAGGTAAGGGATTTTTGTTCATTTCAAGTTATAATCCCTAGTTCTGTGGTTTGATACGGTATTTATTATTTTCAAAATTATTTTGTAATGGTTATTGTTTGGGTAACCTATATATATGTATATATATATGTGTATACACACACATATATACATATACATATCTATTTTTAGTATCCATGTGAAGGATTTTCTATTTCAAAACATTATTTCTAAAAACCTATTAAGGAATTACTTGTGTATTTGGTATTTTCAAAGGGTGTGTTTTAGTTTTATCAAATAAGTTATGGTTTTAAGATTCTATGGTAAAATGATAAATCTTTGATCTTACACCCTTATTTTATGTAGTTTTTGAAAAACATTTGTTATTATTTTATGTGCATTAGTCTTATCTGCACTAATGTATGTCAATTACATTATATGTTATGGCTACTTCCTGTAATATGTGATATTACATCCATGTATTAGTGTTTATCATTAATATATAAGTATGTTTTACGATTAAAAACTGTTTTTTAATTTTTTAAATGGAACATGTTTATGAAAATTGCTTTTATATCATGCAGTGAAAAGTCGATGTGGGATTAGATTATTTTGAATCGAGAAAATATGTTCTTATGAATATATATATATATATATGTATTAAATTTTTTTTTATGTTTTTAAAGTAATAAACCCATGTTAAACATTTGTATATACATAATGAAAGCTTAAAATTCTTTTCATAAAAAAAGATATTTGAATGGGAGTGAACCCATCCCCTAATAAGTGGGTAGCCCCAATATATCCTTCAATGTTACAAATTGACCTAGTATTTTGTTTTCAAAGGATTTCTTAATATTTTCTAAAACTCCATGGATTATTTTAAAATCATTTTGAAAGTGTATATGTTTTCTAAGATAAGATAATTTCAATATTCTCAAAGTATTAATGTTTTGAATAAACTTCTCACGATTTTTTTCAAAATAATTTCAAGGTCATTTAATGAAAATTTGTTTTTAGAAGAAGGATTTCCCTAAACATCATTTCAATGGTAATAAAACTCCTTACTGAGAAATTGAATGGTCATCCCGTTATTTTAAAATATTTTTCATAGGTATCATAGTTCTTTTGGAGTTAGTGTGCATGAAAGAATAGTGAATATACTATTCTATTTTTCAATCTAATAAATTGTAAGATATAGTTTGATTTCTCCGAAAACTAGACTGATAATACATCCTCTATTGTAATAAGTTTTTTTTAATTGTTCAGTTATCTCTATAAAAACATTACATAGATTTTTTATGCATTGAGTCCGGAAGGGTTGGATCAGGGCATTATAAAGAAGTTATTTTTGGAAGAATGCAATTACATTTTGTGGATATATGATTAATTGTAACGGTATCCTTTAAGGTTTATCATAACATTTATGTTGTGTAAATTATGGGTCACTATTGTCTTGGAATTTTATAGGAATTATATTAATATAGTTTTTTAAAAAGTACTACCCACATGTTAGGTGACAACCCATCACATCCGACATAGTTGGGAGGCTTAAACCCCCAATATAAGGGTGATACGGGTGGAATTTCTACAATTATATTATGTGATATCTTGACTAATATTACATTTCATAAAATATTTGATAGATAAATAATTATTGAATTGATTTATTTGAATTTTTTGTGTTACTATTGTGGTTTTAGAGATTAATTTAGCATATTGGTTAACTTATTCCAACCATTTTGGTTATGGTAAATATTTAGAGGAATTTGAAAATATTTATCACACTTTTATAGATCCTAGGATCCATCAAAAGTTAATTTTAGTGCTTTAGGAATAAAAAATTCATATTGGATGTCCATTCCTTAGAGTTAGAGGTGTAGAGGAAATTGATCAAAGTGAAACCAAATGATGAAATTGTTCTTATGAAATAGAAAGATATGAAGTAAGTATATTTACTTATGTTCATAGTCAACATAGTAATATAAACCTTCAAAATTAGGAAAATAAAATTGAAAGAAAAATTTTATTCTAATACCTTCATATATGACAAATGAATGTCTATTTAACTCAACACAAATTTATAGTTTTGTGGTCATTGAATTTATCTTGACCATTCACATTATTTTGTTCAATGATCTCAATAACAATTCATAATTATTTATTCTTTTATTCCATGTCCATATTTTTTTACTTCCCACTAATGTTCTCCTACATGTAAACCAAGTTATGTACTATTCCATATGTCCCTAATATTTCCCTTTGCCTCTTTTAAGAGGAAGTTTTATTAAACCTTTTTAGGATGTGGGTTTTCCATAAAGTTATTTTTAAATATCAAACCCTTAATTTATGAGTGAAAGTTAAAGTTTAAAGTATGAAATTTATTAAATGTGATAATAATGCGACACCTTTATATTTTAAAATATGATCATTGTATTCTATAACATTTATGACACACAACCCCGAATTTTAAAAGAACCATAAAATACTATTAAAATATTGTTATTTAATATAACCATTATAACCTAACCATTATATTAGTTTGAATAAATAATGTTAATAACATTATGAAAACATGTAAAATGATTTATATATTTTATTTTTGAATATGTACTTAATTCTTAACCAAATAATTCTATGCTTCAAAAATAAATTTTCTTTAAAAGTGGTTTTATTTTTCATTTAATTTTTAGGAATTATTATTAGTTTATAAAACTTTTAGAAATTTTATTTTCTAAAAATAATATAAAATTTTAAATCTTCTATCAAAATTATTATCTGGTGAAACTTTGGGATTTTTCTAAAAAGATTGATTTTCAGTGAATAGTGAAAATATAACTTTTTGTAAAAGCATCATTTCATTTCAATAAATTAAGTAATTCAAAAGTTCTATTATGATTATTATTTTATTTAAAATTATAAAAAATTATTAATTAGTTATGTTTAAAAATAAATTATACAAGAATCATTTTTTTTCCAAATTTTGGTAAAAGTTTTTTTGTAGGCTTAAAATGCATTTTTTCAAAAACTAATTTTTATGTTTGTAATATTTTTCCAATTTAATTAATTAAGGTATTATATAATGAAAAATTATTTAAATTATATATATATATATATATATTAATTTAAACATAAAAAATTATTATTTCTATTCTCATAATTTATATAAGATCATCTATTCCTTGAAAAATGTATTTTTCTTGAAAACCGCATTTTCATCACATTTAATGTTTTATATTTAAATTATAATATAATAATTATAATAGTTTAATTTCATAAATTTGATTAAATATTTTTAATTATAATAATTAATATTATATTATATGGTAAAATTAATTTTTTTTATAATGATTAGAAAAGATAAATTTTTTTTTACTACGGTTAAGGTTAAAATGGTGGTTTACACGTTATGTGTGATTATATTAAAATTAATTTTCCCATAACATAGAAATTTAATTTGGTAAATTATATTTCATATTAAGAAAAATTGTTTTCCAAATTATAAAATAATGGTCATTTTATTTTAGTCTTAAAGGTTAAATTACCCAGGTTAAAAAAACTAATTACCACAGGGAAAAATAAAATAGTAAAAGTAAATAAACTTAGAGATAAGGGATAACATGTTAAAAAAACATTTATTTTTCTTTTAGTATTTTTTAGACCTTATCATACATCAAATCCATTATTTATCAATTTTGGAGGCACTGGGGTTGAGAGTGACTTTCCATTATTGAATATTTTGAGGTAATTACAAAAATTCCATTCCACTTTAATCATAAATGGGAACTACCTCCCCTAACCTATTCACACATATAAATCCATTTTTCATAGACATACCCTAAAAAATAATCTCCCCAAAATCCTTATACACATTCTATATCTGATTTTATTTCTAAAATACTAAGCCTATGGTCCGTAATAAAACTTCCAAAGGAGGTTATTCTAATAAAAACTAATAAACTTCACTAAACACTTTATTTTTTTAATTATTATTTTAGAACCTTAAATTATGACTTAAAAATACTAATATATTAAGACTAGTATCTAAAAAATAAATAGATGTTATTATCTTTATGGAATAATATTTATTCATCTCCTTCTCCATGAAATGGGAAACAAATTCATCACTCGTGTGTATGGTGGACTACCACCTCATGAATGAATGAAATTTTTTTCCATCCCCAAATAAAATAGATAGTAATAATGGTAAAAATAATAAATATATATATTATAGATATGAAATTATATTTCTTCTATAAAATTAATATATCTCTTCTCTACTCATTCTCTCTTTAAGGTAATAATATCATCACTCATGCGTGCGTAAGGCCTACCATCTCCATGAGGTGATGATATTAATTTCCATTTCCATATTTCATGAATGATTTTAACAATTTATCCAATGAGAAAATATTATATTTATATTATTAATATAATTATTTTTATTATTCGATTATATCCTATGCAAAAGAATCATAATTTTGAGGACAAAAACACCTGAGAAAATTAATAAATTAACACCTGAAACAACAGTAATAATAAAAGTCTATTAATGACCGTGTGGTAAGATATTTTAATAGGATGATATATTATATTATAAATATGAATATTATTTTTATATAAATTAATAACATGTTAAGAAGCATTTTATAGGAGGTTAAATAATGATAAACTAGAGTAAAATGGGTGGTAAGGAACATCATCTCAGTTTCACTTCTTTGAGGCATATTTTAATGTTATGAACCAAATTTATTTTATATTGTGTGTATACTATCCCTTTTACATGTAATATAATGAATTATTAATAATTCAGGGATATTTATGTTTAAATTTGAATAATTTAATCTTATGGAATTTGATAAAAAAGTTACCAAGTAGTAAAGAATTTGATAACTCAATCTCTTTTAATTGGGTTATATTACATATTTATTTCCTTTGATATTATAAGATTACGTGTGTAATAAATTTTGATAATTTTATCTTTTATATCATTTTTATATTTATTTACATTTGATACACATAATTAGTTCATTTATTAATCACTACTTCAATTGTATGATAACTGTAAGAGATTTCATCTCAATTTCTACTCTACATTGACATATTTGGTATTATATACTTATCTATTTTTATGAGGTGTTCCGAATACACATATGATATTTTATATAATGAATATATTGGTATTCATGGTATATAATGTTTCATTCGAATTTGTTTCCCTCATGGGGGCTATGATTCAAAAGATACCAAAGTGGTAAGGGTTTATGTGTAAATATCATTTCATTCGAGATTGATTATGATTGAATTTTCATTAAAGGAAATTATTTGATAATTGTATAAAAAACCCTTTAATTTTTATTCAAATTTGGTTGTTCATGAAATTTTCATGTAAAATTACTATTTTCCTCCCTTATTTATATAAAGTTTTTGATAAAATAATTTCAAGATAACATGGCTTTATTTCCCTCATTGGTCAAAAATCCTTATTTCTCCAAATCCATATTTCCTAGAAATTTTTTTCACGAATATTTTTAATATTATCCTGTGATTTTTAAGGAAATTTTTACCCCTTATTTTTTACAATTTTTTTAAAAGGAATCTTTCATTAATTTTCCAAACATCATATTTTTAACTTTTATTAAAACAAATGTGAATAGAATCATGGTTTCTACATACTCATCATGAATAGAACTTTCCCACAGTAATAAACACTCATTTATTTTCAGGCCCCTTCACTATTTTCCATGAGTATTTTTAAATAAAATTTTCCCTAATATTCTTGAAATTTTAATTTTTAAATGTTATTTTAAAAGTCAAAAGGATATTTTCCTCAAGAATGTTTTAATTAGAATTTTATGGTATTTATATTCATAAATGACAAAACATATTATTTTACCTATAATCCACTAAAAATATTGTGTAATTATAACATCCTTACCATTTTTATATAAATTTTATGATCATTTTGGAAATTTAATTTATCTATATTCATCTTTTTGATTAATTTTTATCGTGATTTAATTTCCCTTGAAACATTAACATTCTTGTAATCATTATACATTTTATTCCTATTAAAAATTCATATTCATTGTATCATGGATAAGATTATTTCGTAAACTGTATATAATTTTTACGTATGGTTTTTTATTGTGAATTTTATTTTATTGAATGGGGAAAATCATGATAAATATGTATTATTTACTCAATACAAATATTTATTAATACTATATATTCTTCACAAATTAAATTAATCATCAGATATATGAGTAATTCTTTAGACTTGCAGTGATAGGAGGGGGTCAAAATTAGATATCCCATAGATGCATCGATAGGTCTCATGAGAAAAATATATTGGGAAAATAAAAATGGGGTTTTACCTATAGTTTTAAACTATCTTATAGAAATATATTGAAATTGAAACATACTGACCTAGGAGCTAGTGACATGGTTCTCTAAGCTGGTTGGTCAAATGGACTCAAGAACACATCCCTGTATACCAGAAGATATTGACTAGCAGTGGGTGTCTAATGATGATACAATTTGGAGACTATAAACTATTGATCAGAGTGGAACAATGTTATATCAATAATAAATCAATAGAAAAATCCGTTTAACAAAATAATAGAAAAATATAATAATAATTTATAAAAAGGCTGATGCCAAATCTAAAACAATGAATGTCCATGTGAAGCTAAAACATACAATAAATATATAATAAAAATATATATATGAAAAAAAAATTCTCCAAAGGCTATCTCCTTGATAATACTACACTCTATCTTATTCATGTGCTCATAAGCTCCCACATACAAGAGTAACAAAAAATTGTATAATATATGAACCTAAACCTGCAATAATGATGTCTATTCGGGTAACCCAGTGTAATGGTGACCCAAACAGGGTATGAGATATACTCAGCAGAATACCACCAATATTATCTAATACAATACAATTCATGAATATAAAATTATTTAGTGTGAAGATATATTAGTAATACAATAAATATTTAAATGTAAACAAGTTGTGCTTAGGTTCCTCAAGGGACACTTAGCCGACCGTACTTGCTTCGGCCTAAGATGGAATAACTATGAGTATATGTCACCATGTATATAGGTATATATATATGTATGTATTTAAATATATATTCACTATATACATAATAAAATATATATCCATATATATAGATACATAGTACTAGATAGGAATTGTGGAATAACACAAGCATCCATGTATAATTATAAGAGTATCACATTTTAAATAAGGGCTGCAATTCATGAGGTACATAATTAATATAAGTTTCCATTACAAGTATCATTATTATTATATGAATTTATTTCTAGTATCATGAATAATAATGGGATGGGTCATGCCCATACTCCAAATTGAGGGGGCATGGAACATCATGTCCAAAAACCCAAGTGATGTGAAATTCCATGTCTAACATCCTCATCCAAGGTGGCTTGATATTTCATTTACACAACCCCAACCATGTACCCTCTGTATCAATCCACTATAAGGTAGTCTTACTTTCCCTAGATCCCTTAGCCTAGGAGTTTCATAAAGAGGAAGCTGACAATGCTCAAGGGACAATATACCTTCATTATCACAATTCATTTAATTATATGACAATGAACTTGAGATTATACATTCCATTATCAATTAAAATATACATTTAGGTCAATAAATAATAATTTCTTGAGAAGAAGAAATACCATAATATAATTTAATTGTCCCAACATAATACGATTTTTTTTAGTTAAAACAGTTCACCTCAAAAGGTGATCAAGCATAAGAAAGGAATTATAATTATAGTCATTTAAAACAACATACAAGGAGGGTTATTTACTTACCTATAATAAGTATGTGTAATTATCATAAAAGTAATGCACTAAATGGGTGTTTTAAGTTTATGGAAGAGTCCTTTGACATTTTAACTTAAAGAAAAATGACTATCAAAATTTAAAAATTAATATATACATATTTAGTTTTTAGTTTAAAGGTGATTTATAGAGATTCCATCACATGGCACTATGGTGTAATTTATAAAATAATGGGAATTTAAGGGAAAATACATAGACAATGAACCTAAATCTTTTTATTCATCCCTAGTCCATTATTTAATTTTATTAGAGTTATAATGATAAAAATTTGAATATTAGACAAACACTTGTAAAATATGGAATATTTTCTTAAATTGAAATAGAATTAAATATAGATGGATACACTAATAAAGGATGCAAGAGGAGTTATAGACATACCATGAGGATTCCAATGCACCCAATGTTGATAGTTTTGGACAATGAATGAAGAATATCCAACCATGGTAAGAGGAGAGGGTGAGGCTTCATAGGTTGGTTTCTAGGTGAAATACATGTGAAGAATTGGGTCAAATACATTTAATGGTGGAGGGAAAAAGGTTAATTTCTTCCTTTTAATGAACCAAAAGGTTTAGTATCACAATTTGGTTAGTTTTTAAACAATCATGTGGTCCTAATATCTAAAGTTTCACCCAACTAAAATGACAAGTATATAGTTAGGAAAACTATGAAAACCCATGCACCAAGATCTATAACATTCTACAGATCCATCACATGGTAGTGTGAGATTCAGTAAATTGTTTGAAAAACTAGGTGACACCCTCCCTTCCCCTGAACTAGAACATGTGATTTCACATAGTGGGCTACATGATTTCTTCAAACAGTGTCATTGTAGGACATATTCCACATGATTAGTACTAACTATGATCCAACCATGAACCTCTATCTATTTCTATAGAATTAGAGTTTTTAGAGCCTAATGCAGCCAAAACTCAACTGAACACCCAATACACCTCTAAAGCCTTAAAACCCATATAAAAATATCGCATTTAAGTGATAAAATTCTTGAATTTTCATTATGAGGATCAATTAATGATTTACCATCCATAAAATTAAAATTTTAAACTCCTTTTATAATTTCAATCCACTCTAAAACATAAGTCATTACACTCTCCCCACCTTAGAATTTCATGTCCTCGAGAAGCCTTAAAGAAACAATTAAACATTACCTAAACTAATTGGGTGATGTAATTATTTCTAAAATTTTAGAGTTGCATATTAAATTATAAATGTTTTTGTTATAATCTCTTTTATATATACAATATAAAATCTATTAAGACTCGAGCCATTATTCATACTCAAAACTGAACATTGAGATGGTTCATACTCGATCCCCTATAACCCAAGACATAATCATATCATTGTCTCTTTAATATTTAAACCTATGGATCTTCCCATATTATATTATCTATTTAATGGATAATTCTAATCCAAGGTGATCCCATCATCATAATTTTGTAAACATAAAGTCCCTTAGTGATCAAATTATTCTCTTGGACGTGATTGAAAAATGATTGAATGGTTTACTCCTAGATGACTACATTCTATTTTGTAATGCTGACATTTCAAGGAAAATCCTTTGTTGAAATTTTCATTATAAGAATCTTATTTAGATGACATGTCAAAATTGATTCCTCACCATCCATATTCAATCAAACAAGGGAAAAAAAAAATCAATCCACCACTACAATATTGTTTCTGAAAACATTCAATTTTAGTAGCTGATGAATCCAAAACCTAATTATGATGCCTATAATCTAAGGATACTCTATATTTACTTATTAAAAGTCATTTAATAATGTAATTGGATTCTAGTGACATCTCTATAGAGTTGATCATTTCTATTATCACGCCACATTAGAAGAACATGTGTACTTTTGATCGAGTACCTATAAATTGTCACCCTAACCACATCATCTGATGTCAACTACAAGTTCGGGGTAAAATTGTATTCAACTACTTGAGACAAAATATCTCATCCAAGGTATTCCATAATCTGACATTTACTTTCAAGACATTAGTACTTAGAAGAAACATCTATATATCAAAACATTTTCTAAGCCTAGAAAGTGGTATCGTACATCTAGATCGAGTTAGAGAGTTAGCTGGTGTACCTGAGTCTCTCCAAGGCCTTCTTACATGGGAACCTTGGTATCACTCTAGATATTCCAAGACTCTATAACCAATGATGCTCTTGGATCACAACTCCTATGAAGTTTATTTATCAAATTTAATGATGTGTTTTTCATCTTTATTAGCACAATGTATAACCGAAACTCTCTCAGTATACCTTGGATGATGTCAATATAAGGGAATGATCTTCAATAAACCAATAATACACTAAACAATATTATAATAACTAATAATACCTAAGACACTCACATCATATCTGGCAACATGTTCCTATCATGGTTTCCATACAACTATATCCAACTATGCATAAGAAATAATAGTCGAACCACTTTTGGATGACTTCATTTGAAGAGATTCACTTCACCTACCCACATATTATAATTAAATGACCGTGATTCCTTTATTACCAAGGAATTATTTTTTTTAACCCCCACCACAATCCAACCTAGAATGACGGTTTCCCTGAAGGTGGCATACACAACCATTCATTTTCATCGTCATGCTGCCATGAAATCAGTAACATACATTAGTGGTGTTATATTCTATACGTCTCTCAGGCACCCTAAATATAAATACAACATCTAGAACAGCTCCAACCCATAATCAGGATTTATCTCTACCATTATCTCAATGTCTATAAACTTGAATTTAATGGCCTCATATGTTCTCAAAGTCCATTATGACCATATGAAAATTCCTCTTTTCATTTATTCTCCCTATGCTTGTAAGGATACACTAAAACCCATTTGGTATGACACTAGAATCCATAGGAGTTTCCTTGTAATAATTTTTGAGGAAGAAAATATTTATATTTTACACACTCCATCCACCATGGGAAAGAGTTTCTAAATCTGTCTAACACACTTTTACAAATCAGTAATTCAAAATAGTGCGGAGAAAATATGCTTGAATTCATTCTATATCAGAATCAATTTAGGAACACATGTAACTTTATCCTGATCTATGATCACACACATAATTGGAATAAGGAATATAATCGAGAACTAAACATATCAGTAGTGTCACTGAACCTGATCCTTTTTAATCATCACACCAAGAAATTGGACTAATCAAATTCCTTTTATTCCCAGGCCACTCTACTATAGAGGTAGCTTGATAAAATAGCATAAATGGTCAAAGATGTAATTATTTACCATATAACTCATACAATTTTATTCACCACTTTATCAATTTGATGGGTACCACATGCATCGATGCATACTACCCCAATATTTTCTCAATTCCATGGCACATCATTGGAAGCTATCCGTAAGCCTATCAGACCTATGCATCCCAGTAGTTTATAGACCATAAAAAATATTTATCCTAGAGATGTATTATCAAATAAAAATATTAATCCATTCAAAAACCTCCTCCATCATCCATCATTAAATAAGAACAAGGGTCACATGTCCAACTAATTAGTTTATCATTCCCTAGGCATGTGTAACCCACTAAAATAGTGCATTAGATGATGATCACACCCTTTAAAAGGATAAACATACCGAATAAACACCTGTCAATTCGAGGGTGTTATTTTATCACTATGATTCCTACTCAGGATCGATAGTTCTAGAATGACACATCAAATTTAAAACTCTTTTAAAATAATTTAAAAATTCTAGATTACCTTTGAGGGAGAAACCTCAACTGTGATATCCCATAACAAAGGCATAGAGAATCGAATTTTAAACTAGAGTGATACTAAAAAGGTAGCTAGGACCTACTGACTATACTTTTGGTTTAACAAAACCTAAAATAAAGTTAAATAATCTTATATTCACCACTCACATTCATATTCTAAGGATAATGTTAGAGAAAAACGTAAACTTCCCTTATAAGAGGGTCAGAACTAGGAAAACTATATTAAAGTTTCATTTAGGTCATTAAACTAATTCAAATTTAATTAATAAATATTTCAAAGGATAAATTTTTATAAAATCACAAACCATTTATAAATCAAAATTTCTTGGTGATTTATTTATCTAACTCCACAGGGAAATATTGGGAAAATATAGAAAACATCCCTTCAAAATGATTTATTTACCTGACATCCTGTCACAATATGAAATTTATATAGAAATTACATTTAACAATTTTTTTATCCATAAATATTCTCATATCTGGATTAGTTAAAGAAAATTTTAATTCCAAACAATAAAGAAAAAAACCTCTAGTTTGTAATTGGAATTATGATTAACAAAAGACTCATAAAAAAATCTCAAAAATGGATAAATGGTATCTTATCATTTAAATGGAACATGTTTAGTAAGAATACCCAATAAATTTATATGTGACCCTTATAAATTGCAATTAACCCTCTAGATAACCATCCCCATGTTTCATGAGTATACCACCGTGGGTTAAAGCACTAAAGAATACCAAAATAAAGAAGCTCTATAAGGATCCCATTATTTTAACTTGGCTACATCTAAATTCAATGTAATTATTGTTGATTTATTATGATTAATTCCACCCGAAATGAGATTAGTTCATAAGAAACTTTCCTCTACTGACCCACTTGGGTATAGTCAGGCATTAAGGGGTTTATATTATAAGGAACATTCCCCAATTGATGCACTTGGTTCTAGTTGTTTATTTAGGGATCCAGTCATAGAAGTCATCTAGCCCAAGACATATAGGTACTAATCTTTATAAGTGAAATAATTTCTAGTGAAGATTTTAGTTCAGTACATACAATGGTTTAGTTAGATGAATTACCATCTCCATGTTATAAAGGTATGAGACTTTATAAGTTATAATAGGCATTTATATAGATACCACTAGGTTTTTAACTTTTATTTTTTAATAATAAAAGAACATGAAAAGTATTCGAGTATATGGGCCACCCTTCCCAATTTATAATGGACCATACACTTTACAAATTGAATAATTATCTGAAATTTATCGCAACCACTAATGTTTCTGCACATGAAACCAATGATCCATGGATCAAACATGTATTGATTGGTTAATTAAGGTTACACCATCAAGATATATGGGAAAAAATTTAGGTTGATGCAAACACACTAATTACCAAATATATATTATAATTATAGAAAGTTATGCTATAAAATAGTCATCACAAATACAGATATATAAATAGAAAAAAAAAATCATGGTATATAATAAAAAATGATAGATAATCACCTAAACATGGAACAAAGATAATCATTCTTCTAAATCACCCAAGGAACAATCCAACACATACAAGGATGTCAAGAAATTCAATCTACATGGCACAAAATATTCATTTCATGTGAATATATATGTTCATATAATGATACATGCAATGATACTTCCATTCCATACTGAGAAAAGGGTAAAATACTATAATCTAACAAATTAGTAATAAGTATAAATTATATCAATCGCTTGAGTTGAAATAATAATAAACTGTAATAACTAACAACATGAACAATAGTCTCATCCCTATCCATATGGTCTTTTACCCATGCATGGGTTGATCACTCCAAGACATGGATCTTTACTTACTACTAACACATTCATAGTCTCCTATCTACTAAAAAAATAGTAAGGTAATGTAACATAATATCTAATTCCAGATTTTGACATCCTAACTTTTGAGCCATTGAAATGGTGCCCCGAGCTGGTCAGTCACATGGCCTCAAGAACACCTCCCTGTACACCAGAGGCTGCCAACTAGAAATGAGTGTCCTATGATATTATGGGGGGATACTATTACCTCATCATCTGAGTATAATAGTGGTATATCAATAATAAATTAACAATATAAGTATAAGAATAAAATAATAGCTGAAGATAATAGTAACTAATAAAAAGGCCAATTCCAAATATATAACCATGCATGTCCATGTGATACTACAATATAAAAATAGTATATAATACAAAAAAATGAAAAAAAAGATAAAATCCCCAAAGGATATATCCACAAGAATCCTAAGCTACAAATTAGTCCTATTCATCAAAGCTCCCATGTACAAAAGTAACAATAGATATCATAATCCATGAACCTAAACCTGCAGCCATGAGGTCTCTTTAGGTACCCTAGTGAAATGGTTGATCAAATTAGGTGTGATTATACTCAATAGGCCACCAACAATGGTGTATAATGTGATCCACTATGTGTGTATGAAATAAAATAGTTTACAATTATATAAATAACATAGTAAATAAATTAATGTAAACTAGTCAGGGTTAGGTTCTTCAAGGGACACCTGGAAAACCATACCTACTTCAGTTTAAGCTACAACACCTCTAAGTATGTGTCAAAATTTATATAGATATATATATATAAGTAATTATATATATATATTCTCTAAATATGTAATAACATATATATATATATATACATAGTACTAGTAAGGACCCGAGGCATAACTCAAGTGACTATGTATAAGAGTATCACATTTTAAATAATGGTCTCTATGCATGAGAATCATAATTAATATAATATTACATGGTGATTATTGTAATTAATATAAGAATCCTTATTGAGTATCATGAATAATAATGATATGGTTCATGCCCATCCTCTAAATTGAGGGGGCATGGAATGTCATGTCCAACAATTCAAGTGATGTGAAACACCATGTCCAACTTTCTCAACCTAGGGGGTTTGAAACACTATGTCCACAACCCCAACCAAGGTAAATATGTATCAATCTATTATAAGGTAGTATTACTTTCCCTATGACCAATTTTCCTAGTTTTTTTGTAAATAGGAACCCACCATCGCTCAAGGAATAGTTTACCTTGATTATCATAATTCATTTAATATTATAAAAATGACCATTATAGAACACACTCCATTATCAATTAAATTATATAGTTAGGGAAATCCATATAAACAAATATGATGGTCATAGGAATTAACCATTCTATAACATAATTCAATTATCTCAAAATAATCCTCCCCTTTCATTAGATAAATTAAATCACCTCAAAAGGCGATCAAGTGAAAAAAATACAATATAATTATAAGCATTTAAAACAACATCCAAGGAGGGTTATTTAATTACCTTGATAAATCATAGGTAATGAGCGTAAAATAAATTCACTCAAATGGTGGTTCAAGTTAAGTGTAACATCCTCCAATTATTTAAATTAAAGGACAATGACTATCAAAATTTTGGCATTATCATATGTATATTTAGTTTTTAGTTTAAAAGGTGACACATAGAGATTCTTCCATGTGGTGGAATGACATAATTTATAAAAAAATGAAACCTTAAGGGAAAATCCATAGAAAACCAACCACATGATTTGTATTCTTTATTCATCCATTACTAGGATTTTATTCAAGATGGAATGAGGGAAATTAGAATATTATACAAACACCCTAAAAATTGGCCATATTATATTTCATTGAAATAGTATTTAATACATCCAGATAAATTGAAAAATGAAGCAAGAGAATTCATATAATTATTGAGAGGCCCCCAACATGAATTAAATCACTTGATTTGAACCAATAATTAAAGAGAATCCACCATGGTAAGAGGAGATGGAGGAGGGCACATGCGGAGGGTTTCTGGGTGAAATCCATTTAAGGGTGGCGGGGAAAAAGGTTCATTTTTTCATTTTAATGAGCCTAATAGTTTGGATATATATTTTGGATAATCATGTACAAACTATGTAGTGATACTATCCAAAGTGGCACAAACCTCACATGACTAGCACACAGTTTGACAGACTCTGCATTTCCCATACATCCACCTCTGAAACATTTTTTAGACCACTTGCATGGCCATGAGACCTTAGGTGAATTTTTTAAATAATTGTGTGACAACCTCCAGGAACCTTCACTAGTATTCAATGTTACCCTATAATGATACATGTTTTCTTCAAAATATGAATCTATAGGAGGCATACCACATAGTTTGGGACGCACAGTTGGTACTAATTGTGTGCCTCTCTCTATTTCTTATGAAATGGTGTTTTTAGACCCCAATGCTCAAAATGATTAATAAAAAATTTGAGACAACTCTCTAGACTTAAAAAACTTATATAAAAATCACATTTAAGTGATCAAATAATAAATTTTTCATTCTAAGGATCAATTAAAGATTCAACTATCCAGCAAATGAAAATTTCAAACCCCTTTTGGAATTTTAACCCAATCTAAAATACGAGATGTTATAGATGGTATAGGTATCTTGATGTCTTAGTTCATGACTTACAATAATAATAATTTCCTTCATTGATAATTTTTTATTATTATCTATGATATTATTTCCATTGATATGATCCATGGATGCATTTTGTGCTAATGTTATTGATTAAATAGAATGTGTGTTCAGTTATTTACCTTTCCATATTAATTACGACTTATCTAATCATGATAGTAAAGTTATTAATTAAATTGAATGTGTGTTAAGTTATTTTCCTATACATATTTATTATGAATTACTGATTCATGATAGATTACACTTTATGTAAACCATACTAAGTATTTTACCTCACCATTATTTTTTTCCTTCCTAGGATATAAAGAAGGAATATTTGAATGAGTAAAAGGTTTCAAAATGTTTACTTTCACTATATTGAAATTTATATTTTAAAATTTAATTCAAGACACAAGTATGTATCTAGTTTACCAAGATTAATAAACTATTTAGTCCATAAGGATGTGATGACTTGTATCCTGAACAAATGTAATAAATTAGCTACCTACTCTGGTCTACTGGGGTTAGGGTCCTTACATATAAAATCTAAAGTGAGGGTATATCGGTGGATCCTTCAAAGATATAAGTTATTGAAAAAAAACATAGAAAAAAATGGTAACACAAGTATATAGTTTTATTAGGTTGGGTGGATATTACCAATGCTTCATGGGAAATTTCTATAAAAAATACAATCCAATCACCATGTTTATACATAAGGGAGTTGATATATTATGGGACAATTAATGTTAAAGGAGTTTTAAATAATTTAAGAAATTTTTAGTTAGCAAAATGTGCTTACACTACCATATAGTAGATAAGGGGTTTTAATCAATAGTGATGAATCCATGAATAGAATGGGATGCATCCTCATAAAAAAATTACATGATGGTAAAATAAAACTCTCACCAATTAAAAATTCGTGGGAAAAATTAATAAACTTCTGATTTGGAGTTGGAAGCCGTCATTTTGGAATTAAAGATATAAAAGAATTATTTGTATAGTGAAACTTATGATATATATACTGATCATAAAATATTGAAGTATATATTTACATTGAAAGTGTTTATTATGAACAAAATATAAAGTTTGGAGTTAATCAATGATTATGATTTATCAATACATTACCTACCAAGGAAGGTGAGCAAGGTGGATAATGCTCTGAGTTAGAAATAAAAATCTAGTTTTCATATGATGAAGACTAAAAGAGTTCCAATATTTATGGATTTTTAGAATATGGATCGTAAATTCACGAGGAAAGGGGAAATATCCTATTTTTCTCAAATTAATGTTCAAACATCCACCATTGAGAATAATATTAAGCCATAGAATAAAGATAAATAATTATAGAATAAGGTGTGGAATGTTACTATGTTGCACAATGATCATGTAAGAATTATATGTTTCAGGAACTGAGTATGTGTCCCATTTTTACTAGACATGAAGAAGGATTTGTCTAGTGATTATTATAGTTTATCAATATCTATTCACCCTATAATTATGAATATGTATAGAGGTCTAAAAGATTATTTATTTTGGAATGATAATAAATGGGATATTATAGAGTACATATACCAGTTCATGGTAAGTCAATAGGTTAAAGTTTAAATACCAAATTATATGGATATATTACAACCATTACCCATACCATATTGTAAATAGAAACACATCAACTTGTATTTCATCATTATACTCCCTAAAACATCTAAAGGGAAGAATGATATATGGGTGGTAGTTGATCACCTTAAAAAACCATTGCATTTTATTTCTATCACATAATAATTCTCTTTGGATTATATTTCCAGAATATTCATCACGGAAGTGGTAATGTTTTATGGAGTACCACATTATATTTTATCTAATTAGGATCCAAGGTTTACCTTAATGTTCTAGAAAATTCTTCCGCAAGATCTTGATATAGAGGTGAGTTTTAGTATTTATTATCACCCTCAGATAGATGGTAAGTTCAAGGGGACTATTAAAACTCTAAAAGAAATGTTGAGATATTTATATGGGGATTTAATATGTGGTTGGGATCAATAATTTCCTTTTGTGTAATTTTTATACAATAATATCTTTCACTCGAGTATCCAGATGGATCTTTATGAATCTCTCTATGAAAAAAAGTATATAACTCCAATATGTTTTAATGAGTTAGAGAAATAAATATATTGGGAAGTGATATATATAGGGAAATTAAAGATCATATTAGATACATTAAATAACAAATAATGTAATCTCAAATTTGATGAAGAAATTATGCTTATAATTTTAGATGAGATCTTGAGTTTGAAGTTGGTGAGAAGGAAATTTTTTGAAGTTCTCCCTGGAAGAAGGAAATGGGATTCTGAAATAAGTAAAAACTAATACATATTTGTAAGGGAACCTTTAATATACTTTATAATATTGGGATTATATCTTATCTCTTGGAACTTAGACCAAATCTCTCTCAAGGTAACGACTTGTTCTATGTATCTCTCTCAAAGATATACATACATGATCCTTCACATTTACTGAAATCAATGTCTATACTACTATGAAAAAATATATCTTATGAGGAATAACCAGTGGATATTATAAATTACATAGAAAAAGTGGTATGAAACAAGACCACTCACTTGGTTATAGTTTAATAGTGAAATACTAAAATTGAGGAAGCTACATAGGAATTTGTGGTTATGGTGAGACCGAAGTATCCTAAACTGTTTATATCAAAGTGATATAATTTCAAGGTATATGTTCTTATAATTTGGATATAATTTAACACCCTATGATTTCATAATATATTTATTTTTAAATGAATTTAATTTCTTTGATATATTTCTTTACAAAATTCATCAGGTTTAATAGAACTACAGTCTGCTATAAAATTATTATTTAGATTGGAACATTATAACATAGCTATTAAAATTGGTGTATAGAAATTAGAATAATTTTTTTTATGATTTTGACATGTTTAAAATTAATTCATCAGTTATCATTGATTAGAAATGAAAATACAAATCATCTGAAGGTAAAAGTGAAGTTTTTCTGAAAAAACCATTTTTATGAATGAAAAGTTATCTTATATTAATAAATTAAATTGGTAACTTTTGGTGAAGGATTTTAGTAAAATTTATATATTTTATATTCACTAAAATATTTTAGAATTCATCTCATATTTTTTCTAGGTTTGGGATAATAAAAAATCCAGTTTAATGTTTTAAAAAATAAAATTTTAAAATGTGGATTTCATTGTGTTTTTTATAATTATTTTAAAGTAAATTTATAAAACTTATAGAAATTAAATATTATAAAAGGGATTCGATACTTTTAATTAGTATTATAAAATATGGTAAATAATTTCATTTTAAATTTTTCATTATAAATAGTAACCTTGTTAATTTTTTTACCTCATTAAGGTTAAAATAAGTATAATGGGGTTAAAACTATTGGAAAAGGATTTCTATTTCACCCTAAGACTTTACCATATTTACCTTTAGATGTCATTGTAATACCCACAACACTATATTTCAATAAAACATTATTTAGTAACGTTTTTCATAGTAAATTAAATAATATCACTTTTAGAGAGTTTAAATATATATTATATATAAAAAATTTTTTTACACTCCTCTAATATACATAGTATATGAACAAAACCAATATTACACACAAAATACTATATTTTTAAGGAAATTTTACTGCATTTCAATAGAGAAACTATTTTAAATAATAATTTTGACATAATTATGAATTTAATTTGATAAAATAAACATCATTTTGGAATTCATAATGTCCAAATTATATTAGGTTTATTTTTTGGAATTTTTCTGAGAAACTTCATTTTTAGTGAATAGTTAAAAACACTACATTTTAGTTAAAAACTACATTTTCATTTAAATAAATTTTAATGTTAAATTATATTAAAAATTTGTTTTTAAGTCACATTGGTTCAATTATACACCTATTAATACAATTTAGTTCATAAATAAATCCAAGGAATCTTTTGGTATACACCAAAAGAAGTTACCTGATTAAGATGTCACACTTTCTATCAAGATCTATAGTTTCATTTCCATTCTCCACTACATATACGCTTATTATTATATGATTTAATAACAAATACAGTATCCTAAATATACTAGGACGTTTCTATATTAATATTTGGACCAAAAAGAGCACACACCTCTATCTAATGGGTAAGAACATACTGTTTCTGAGTACGACGAACTACTGCCTCCTGAAATGATGATTGTTCAACATTACCCTACCGCCTCTCATGGTGGACATTATGATGGAAAATCTATTTATATATAATATATTTTTCATTTATAATTTCTTTATGATTATGTAATTTTTATTTATAACATTCTTTTATGCTTCCATCATGTGTAAATATTGTAATTTTGTTTGAGGAAGCGTGGACTACCGCCCCCTCAAAGCGATATGACTCATTCATTCCATACATGGAATGAATAGAGGATAGTTTTAATAATCCTATGTAATATATATAACATACATATGTTGCTAGAAATAATAATATACATATTTTTCATTAATTTTTAATTCTTTTCATTCAAAATAGAAATAAAAGTAGCGTTTAGGCGTACGTACGACCTACCGTCTCCATGAACGATGCAATTCATTTCTAATCTCTAAATGCTATGGACTATTCAAAATAAAAATGTAGTAAATATATAGGATAATTTAGTCATTATTTACATTATATATATGATGAAACCATGATATATTTAATAATAATAACAAATAACAAGTCAAAACTTACTTGATAAAACTATGCAATTAACACCCAAAACAATTAAAATAATGAAAGAGAGTTAACAAACACGTAATAAAATATTATAAAATATTAATATATGATATGATTGTGGCTGTGGTATTAGTTATTAACATATTTTAAACCACTATATAGGAGTATAATGACCACACAACAAAAAGGAATGATAAGTTAAGGGATTCTTGTCTTACTTTTCTTTTTGTAAGGCATATGCCATATACACCACTTACTTCTTTTGTATAGTATATATAATACCCCTTTTATACATTATATAATGAATCCATTTTCTTCATGGTATTAAACACTTTCCATCATGTGGATTATGAATTAAATTTTTCAAGTGGTATGGGACACTTTGGAATGTTTAATGATGAATTTCCTAAAACATATTCTTAATACTTATTTTTGAAATGTCACTTCCCTTTGTGATTGTTAATTTTTTTGGAAAAAATCAATTTATTGTAATAATTTTTCATTGTAACTTACCTTTTATATCCATATTATCACACAATGGATATTATTATTTCCTAAACTATATATTATTTTCATAGGGTGTTCACTTTGATAGTTATTTGATTAAGTGGGGAATTATGGATAAATTTTTCTCTTATATTCATTATGGATACATATTGTTAAGGCACATTGTTCATGAATATGAGAAATGGTTTAGAATGGTACGACATGGGTGGGTTCTGGTTATTGATAGCCCCTCAATGCATCAGAAGTCTCATGAGACAAATCATTTGGCCAATTAGATGGGGTTTTACCCTACATTTTTAAATTGTCTTATGAAAGGTCTTGCAGGTAAATGTACAACATACCTAGGAAACTTGGAGTCCAATAATTAAGAATTAAACTCATTTATATTTTTTTATTATTCATCAATGAGATATTGAATCGATATATCTATGAATACATTTCATTTTCAGAACTCATTTATTATTCATCCTTGAGATATTGAGTCGACATATCTACGAATAAATTTCATTTCTAGTTCATTGATTAAATGAAATGTTTTTTAATTTCCTAAATTTCCATATTGATATTTCCTTATATAGTTATTTTAATGGCATGTGTTATCAGTTATTCACCATTCCATGTTAATTTATTCTTATTGATTCATTATCAATTCTACATTCCTTTCCCTTATTGAGAATTTGAGCTCACCCTTATTATGTTTTTCCATAGGTTATGAAGAATAGATCTTTGAATAACCATTTATGGGTGCAGTTTATTTTTGTTTATTGTGTATCATGTTCTATTTTTCTTTCCCATTGTAATACGAGTATCATTTATTTAATATGGATTTACAAGACTACTAAACTGTACGGTCCTTCAAGATTTTCTTCCTTGTAATAATTCCAATTTAATGTAATAATTCACCAGCTCTGGGAATCTGGGGTTGGGGTGTTATATTTTATATCACATGGAGGGTTAGAAACAACATTGGAAACTGGATTTAGAAAACACATATTAGGGAGGAAAACCCTATGATATACTTCTGGTGCCAAAATTTGCGTAGAGGAAAAGGATGAAAAGAGGAAACCAGTTCCAAAGGGCTACTTCAAAAAGTTCCTTCACAGATCCCTTTAGCACCGTAGCCTTCACAGATCCCATTAGCACCGCGGTCGGTGCAAAGTTGTGGCCCCCTCTATGGTCTCCATAGAGAAAAATAGGCAGAAGGATCTGTAGTTAAATCGTAATTAATGAGGAGATTCGCGCCACTGAGGGAACCAAATCGCCTCTACGATCCCTTATAAATTAAAAAAAGCCTCCATGAGCATCGTAGAAGGAATTCAGGAGGCCTTTGCACCAAGCATGGGATGATGATCGACTCCAAGGTTACAACAAACTTGACGCAATCTGTGGCCGATCATAGAGCACCACATGGCTTCGCAATGAGCTATCAGAGCTCTGTGCCACCCCTCACCTATAAATATCAGGTTTACCTCATACAAAAAGGATAGATACCCCAAACTTTCACCTTTTCAGCTCTCAAATCATGAAGAACATTATTTTATGTGAAAAATTGAGAAAAATGAGCTCTTCAAGGTACTTGATCATTATGAAGTACCTTTCCCTTAGCTCAAAACAACCCCTCTTCAAACAGGGTTCCATCTCACAGAGCCCACATATAATAAAAAAGAAAGGAGATCCCTAAGGGTACTTGAGTCTTTGAAAATAACTCATGATTCCTGAAGTACCATCCATGCACATGTGGACCCCATGCTAAGGCGGGATCACAATGCTTCGTGAAGTACATTACTTCACAATGACCTGCTTTGTAAGGAACCCATGCTCTGTGAAGTAATACTCTATGAAAGCAATTGCACTTTTAGAAGAACCCTTTATATTCATGTATACCCAATTTCTAGTATAGGGCACTCCACTTTATGAAGAATACATGTTCGTGAAGTCCCCCCACTCTATGGAGCACCAGAGCTTCACACAGTCCTTTCCTGTGAACCCATTTTCTTAATAAACCCTTCTCTCGAATGACCCTCCAGGTTTTTACTAAGTGATTTCAAGGTCCCTTGGGTGGTGCTCCACATTGCGTTGCTTAGCCTCACGCTTCTTCCCATAGGCATGCTAATGGCTATTACTTCTTTGCCTAGCCAGACTAACGTGACCCCTTAATGGATCACTCCATAACACCACCTCACCAGGGAATTGATGATGCCTTACCTTCCCTAAGGGTGGGTGGGAATCAATTATGCAAGTCCTAGGGGTGCAGAGTGAACCCACCTCATCCAAGATGTAGGACGTTAAACTACCAAGCACCATCGTCCTCAACACATGATGTTAAACGGTGGCCTCACCCAGTGAAATATACGCGGGGTGCCTCACCTCAGATATTTTCCATGCCCACTGGTCTCCATGTGAGTGGATCTTCCTCACATGGAATGAGATCCTCCTAGCATGGAACAATATCTGTCTGCAGGGAAGGGAAACAATCCTGGTGTAATCCCTTAGTCTTTCTTGTGGGAGGTAGCATCCCTTCTCCTCCTCTCTTCTTTAGTGCACAAAGACTAGAGGAGATATGGGCACAAGGACCTCTGTCACCCCGTCCATATCTCTATGGGATTCATCTTCATCAGGACTCCATCCTAGATTAAGCCCCAATCACCATCTCCATGGGCCTCTAACCACACGTATGTCCAACTCTATTTCTTGTGTATGTAGCTTTTGAGACGTGATCATATGGTCTTCGGTTTCTCTTGTCTCCCACACTAACCATGAATCGTTTGGGATTAGAGTAAGAATCGACCATGGAATCCTCCCTTGGATGCCTTAGCGTTTAAACCATAATCCCCCAACCTGAACTACGTGTACTTTGATCATTGTCTCCTTGGAAAGGTACGTAGGAAGCCCCCCCTGAGGTTCAAGTCCATTACCCATTGATCCTGACCATCTTCATGTCGGTTCATCCTCATCCTAAATGATGTTAAATTGTACGCCCCTATTCATCCCCCATAATGTTAAACTGTATTCTTTCGAACTACATGGACTTTGACCCTTGCCTCTTTCCGAGAATGGTACGTAGGAAGCCTCCCTGAGGTTCAAGCCTGTCATCTGTTGGTCCTGACCACTTTATGTCGGTTCACCCTATTCTCGAATGACTTTATAATGTACACCTATTTCCATCCCACATGATGTTAAACTGTATGCTTTTGAACTATGTGGGTTTTGATCCATGTCTCCTGGATAAGGTATGTAGGAAGCCTCCCTGAGTTTCAACCCAAACCAACATTAAGAAGTTGTAGTCCCCTTTGTTGGGACCCATGTCTCTGGTCCGCGCCTAGGTGTCAGAGTAATTCCTGGGCCGCTAACCACACCTATTCCCCAGTATGTGTTCAGGTCGTTGTCCTCTTTTCACACCCATATTCCATGTCCCATACTAAACTACATGGACTTTTATTCC
This sequence comes from Viscum album, assembly GCA_963277665.1. NCBI lineage: Eukaryota > Viridiplantae > Streptophyta > Magnoliopsida > Santalales > Viscaceae > Viscum > Viscum album. Next base: position 1,304,578,184 of record OY728119.1, read on the forward strand.
CTACCATGGCGATATGTAGGAAGCCTCCCTGAGGTTCCATCCAATCACCCATGTCTCATCTGGGTCTCTCTCTTGAGCCTCTGTGTTTTGGGAAGGTCATGCCCCAACCCAGAAGTTCCACTTCCTTCGGGTCCAATCCATGTGTCCACTCTCGCAGGTGGCCTCCTCAGGTGTCCCATCACCCCACCAAACTACATTGACTTTGATTCCCTACCATGGGGATATGTAATAATCCTCTTAGAGGTTCAATCCCAACATCAACATCATCATCATGTCAGTTCCATCTCATTCTCCACCCACTTTAGTCAACCATCCATATCCTTCCTGATTCTTACCCAGGCTGCCACAGCCCGATGAGATCATACCATCCACCACCTCACTTCTCCTAGAAATACCTGGGCCACTATCCACACATAATCTTCATCGTGTTTTCAGGCTACTGTCCTTTGTGTACACCCTAATTCCATTCATCGCCCCTATGAACTACGTGGGTTTAATCCCTATCTCCCGGGATAGGGTACATAAGAAACCTTCCTAAGGATCAATCCCTGAAAATGGAAAACCCTAGCATCCCCTTTGTAGGGAACCAAGCATCCTCAGATCTGTATTCATTGTACTTCTTGATCCCTCAATCTTGTAAGACTCTCAGGTTATCCCTCCCGGGGATGCGCCCATCTGATCCACTTCCGTCAGTGTTCTGATCAGTCCAATCTATCTCCGCAAGATGTGTTAACATGCAGCATACCCTGTGTAAAACATTGGAAGATGGGAAAAAAATCAGAGACATTCCTACGGCATATAATTCCTCACACTTGACATGGGATGCCTTATGCTTCTGCACCCTCGATATTCCCTTTCATAAGGGAAAGAAACCCAAACGCATCAGTGTTTAAGTGTCCAGACATGCCACCGATGTCCAACATGAATACTCCCCTGATCAAAGTTTTCTTACCTGACTTGAACTTTTGGAATATCCTGAAAACAAAATAGTGTAATTAACTGGAATCCACAAATATGTGGCACTAGGAATAGTTTCATGAACAACATCTAAATCTATAATGGATACCCGACCAAGGTGATGAGTTCTGATGACGAATCCATGGAAGGAGGAACCAGAATCCCATCACCTCATTCCAATGAAGTAGAAAACATCCCTTATTAAGAGACAGATGTCACCCACCTTTGGAAAGAAGGAATGTGGGGAAACAATCTGTGCATCCTCCATAGATGGATGTGCACCCCCATGAAAGCATCAGAAACAAAAACATTGAATTTTATGTGAAGTTCTTATACTCTATGTGGATATTAGTAGTGTTCAAGTCATTAGTGGATAAGCATGTCACCAGATCCAGTTATCCGACTCAAGGTCCCATGAAGAAAATAGTGGGTCTGGCATGAAACTCACTAGAGATTGGGGTAGTGAACGTTGGACATCTCGATCATCGACGTTGTCAGTATGTATCCTCTACCTATCATTGGAAATAGAATGGTACTAGGGCACTGGAAATCTCTTCCTTCCTTTTATCACTAATGGTTGAATCTCCCAACTTTGCAGGACCCAATCTTTTATGACAGGAAACCGATCACTACCCACCCATCTATGTAGGGGCCGAGGCAACACCAACATGGAAATCCCACACAACCCAATCTCTTCTGTGATGGCCTCCACATCCATGGATTCTAGGAACCCACACCCTATTTCACCATATGAACTCATTTAGAGGATGGTGATTAATGACCTTGTTCGATGATATTAGGAATAATGGATTATCTAAACCTGGGATATGGCCCGACCGAACCTAGAGGCTTTTGAGCATTCTTGTTTCTGACACCCCTAAGGGATGTGTAGGGAGACACTTCTCCCCACCCAGATCTACAATCATTTTGGGAGCCTCTCCCTAGAGTACTTTGATGACTCCCTCCACTACACCAAGGAGGTGAGGGATTTATGGGCCATCCCAACTGTAATCCTATCCCGGGGGCCACCAAGGAGGGCACCCACTAGGCAGCATTAGCACCACCACCCGGCCCCACATGGTGAGGAGCAGGTGAGTTGTACACCTACACCACCAGCCCTAGTATGGTTAGCTCAAAACCAACATCAGGTGAAAGTTGAGGAGGAAGCCTACTTGGGGGTCTCATCAGCGAAAGCTACAGTGGTTCATGCCACCCCTGATATATACCATTAATGCCTCTTTTATATTGAATAGAGGCACTAATATGTTAGCTGAGATTGAGGCCCCAACCACCCCTTGGTCATGTTGGGACAACTGTCCTGGTCACCGACACAGGTGGCGTCCATCGTGGGCCGACCCACGGTGATGATATCCAGCACAGACATCCTCCTTGTACCACCTCCAACAAGAGTGCAGGTCCACCTCACTCCTAAGATCGGTGTGGAGGTCCTCCCCATGCCACAATCAGTTCGGTAGAAGCCTCTACCCACCACATTAATATCCATCATGGTAGTTTCTTTCACACATGTGATCCCAAGTATGGATCCATTCCTCTTATAGTAGGTATCCGATGCAAAGATCCTCCTAATCCACCCAACCACCAACATGGGGTTCTTCCCCATGTAATTATAGTAACCGAAGAAGGTCCTCATCATCCTGAAAATTAGAGAAGCGAAGGTCTTTCCTACTTTGTTGGCATTCAACATGGAGGTCCTAAATGTGTTCAGCTTGACTAGTATGAAGGCCCTCCTGGTACCGTCACTGCTAAGGGAAACAAGCATGGAGGCACTTCCCATACTCCCACCAGCTCCAGCATAGTTCCTACCCGCTCCAAAACATCCTATGGGGATTCTCTCTATGTTCCAGCCAACGGATGTGGAGGCCCTCCCAGTGTTCCTTTTGATACTTTTCTAGGTTCTCCTCACACACTGACTTTCCCAGGCATATGACCTCTCCACCCTAGAAGTAGTTCAAACGGAGGTCCTCCTCCTTCTGAAAACCTACCTTATCCTGAAGAACAATACGGGGAAGGAGGGTGGGTCACCAATGCCATAAGAAGAATATTGAGTTGTTTTAGACAGCTATTTAGCCCATCTATTTCTCAGATTCTGATGCGGAATGCAATTTGGTAATGGAACCCTCACCCTTATCTTCGGTATCAAGGGACGGGGTGTTAACAAGGAGTATAATCCCCATCCTTCTAGAATATGAGCTCCACCATATTCCTACCTCCCTCCAAAGATACATCTAATAGGAGGAATATTTGGCCTCTTTCTATGGCCTGGCCATGCAATCCTTCCTATCGTCAACATGATCATTCTCTACCTCAACCAGAGATCATGAAGATTTATCTAGGGACCGATAGAGGATGAACAGTAGCCTGACCAACCATCGGTAACCGCAACCCCTGCACAAACCACTACGGTCAGTAATCAGTCTTACTGAGATGTGGTGGTGTAGTTGTTACATTCTTTAGAGGAAAACCCAAGATGTGGTTTCTTGTCAGCTCACTCACCGTATTCTCCACTGGCCAACCTATCATCTCAAAAGAATGCCTCAGTACCGTTATTGTTCCCTCAGCATCCCCCAGTCGATGAATGGGGAAACCAAGGGCTGGATCCCTAGTCTGTGCCAAGGATACTGTGGGACATCTTTATAGTGGATTATTTCCCAGAGATGTTCTAGTCAGTTGAAACCACAAACTTCAGTGAACCCGAATCTCTTATCCAGGAGGAGGTCGCGTGATTTCGTCAAACCCTCTAGGAAACACACTTCCATATCCATTATCGGTAGTTGGATTAACCCATGTGTTAGGAACACATTGATGATATTGGCAAGCAATGTCGTATGGCCAACATAGATGCACTCCCTATGGCCTAGTGCCTTGATTCACCCAGTCGCCACCGGACCCTCCATCAATGATGCATTTAGAGCATTAAAGTGATCTACTGAATTATCAAGGAGGATTCCCACGACATCTAGGTCCATGACTGGGGGTAGTAGTAGCCCTTTATTTCAGTTCTATCTTGAACCTGCCCACCTTTCTAGTCGATATTGAGGATATGCCTCTTGGTATAGCCACGATTAACCTGACAAACCTATCAGAGGGAGAGAATGAGCTAAAGATCCTTGAATAAAACTTTCCCCCTGGGGTAATTCCAAAACTATTGGATCTGCCGAGAATAGTTACTCTCTAGAAAAGAAATTTACTGGGCCTTCATGTATCTATAGAGTCATTATCCCTTAGTTGGAATCCCAATAAAGGGAAAAGAGCATCTTGGGGCCATCAAACCCTCTGAACTATCTGGATATGTGCAGATGAAAAAAGATGATCTCAAAAAGGTTGCACTGCATGAACAGCTCACAAATCATAAGAATATGGTTGATGACCTCCCTGATAAATGTGTTGCAGAATGACGACTAGAGTATGGTGATCCTCGAATGGGTTAATAGGGGAATGTACAACTTCCCCCTGGAATGTTTCCTCCAGGTTACCCTGACCATCTGTCCCACATAGACATGGTTGAAGCCATAACTTATGGAAATAGGGCACGATATGTATCACCAAATCCACCTAAGTGACACAATAATCTTTGGGACCCGACTCAGGATCCCCCAGCTACTCCACAGGTTGTTCCCCCAACAATATATTATGTCATCCCACCAGCCACTCCATGAGCCACTAGGCCTTATTATCATATTGATACACCTAACAATGCACTGGTGGTTAGGTAACCCCACAAATATAGGAATCCTCATCCAGATGATCTAATGGAAGCACTCATTTCCCACCTCAAGTCTTTGGAAACTCGACAGGTGGAAATTTCTCCTGATGTCAAGCCATATCTGGCATGGGTGGATGATATTCCAACACACCTAGATTTGTAAATCTTACCTTATCCCCATTTAATGGGACATGTGATCCACTAAAACATCTGGCCCACTTCATCTCAAGGTGTGGACCCATGTTGGGAACTCTAGTGTAGTAAGAGGTTTCCAAACTCCAGTGTTTCATAAAAACATTAGAAGGGCCTATGTTTGTCTGGTATAACCAGCTACTCATTGGGTTTATAGCATACTGGGAAGATATTTGTAGGAATTTTCTTTACCAGTTCAGCTCTACCACCTAGAAGACGAGTATTGCAGACCTTTTCAAGTGCAAGTAGAGGCCTGACGAGCGCGTCACAGACTTTGTCACCCAGTGGAAAGGCCTCAACTACTCACTGGGTATTCTAATGACTTAGGAAAAGTTGATTACAATTTGTGTGGGAATGTAAAAACTAAACTGGTCCCCTCTCTCATCATGCATAACTACCCAATGGGATTTCATGATTTCTCTGACAGAGCCCATCGTCTAGAGGAATCCTTGCAGCAGGCCAAGTAGGGACGTCTGTTGCCTCCTATAGTTCCTGCGAGAAGGGCCACCAAGGAGCCTATAGAGGTAGCCCAAATAGAGTCCCCCAGGCATCTGAAGTTATTACCCATGGAGAGAGCTCAGCAGCCTCACTCAGGCCTGCCACCTCTGGCATAGCCTCCGGCCTAGCAACACCCTCATCATAATCGGCAAGCACCCCCACGTAACGTGCCGCCACCACCTAGGTGAGATATCCCAATTCCACCTCCTAAATAGGCTCCTACAACCCCTCATCAGGGTCAAGATCCTAAAGCCCCATTTTATAATAGAAGGAACTAGTCCTACTCATTTAATGAGGCTCAGGTCCCCCGTTTTTTCCAAAGTACCTTGGAATAGGGAATTCTATAATTTCCAGAATGCATAATCCCAAAAGAGGCAAAGATCACTAATCTCCCCAATTACTGCCCCTATCACTGGATCTTTTGGAACACCCTCATGAAGTGATATGTGTTTAAATACTAGCTTCAAGACCAGGTTGATAATGACATAGTCAGGTTAGGACTTTCCCCAATACAGCTAGAATGTGTATTCATAAATCCTGGAAGTGGTAGTGATAGCGAGGGTGAGTGGCAGTAGGTTCCTAACAAAAGGTCTCAAAAATATGACCACTATATAGCTCATAGGGAACTCTTCCATGTCCATGGTATTTTCCATGCAATTTTGAATTGACCTAAGCCTTTAGAAGTCACCACGTCACTCGCAACAACTACTTCTGCATTAGCATCACTATCTTCCTCTTCATAGAGGGGAAAGCATCAACGACATAAGGGAAAACAAAGTCCACCACCGATGCCATTGTTATCCAATACTCTTGGAAATTTCATTCCCTTGGAGTTAGTGAATGCCCCCCAAATCCCCCCAGTGATAGAGGGTTCTTCAAGTGATGGTCAAGGGTGTGCATTAGTTAACACCATGGGGTTGGTAAACCCCTACATGATTCCCAATGATGAGAAATGACCGAAGGATCCTCCAAAAATCCCCATCAATTTCTAGTGTTGATAATTTCATGGTTATGTGAGTCCTCAAAATTCCTCGATCAGTGCTTCCAGCAAGGATGTGCATGCCACTGAAACCATAAAATATGCCCCACAGAGAGCAGAACACACACAACTTTCTCATCTTGTTTAATCATATATGTGTCCACCTTCGTTTGTGTTACTTGATTAAGAAGAGCCACCATGATCATGTTACGATCAACCATGTTCCATTGTGGATCATACTTAGTCTTATATATCTAATCTGGTGGTTTCTCCATGTGTTTCAACTAGTGTGTTGTGGGAAATTCCCAACACCAGTCGGACGTCGGTTCAACCAGAATGGCCCGTCACACCTCCTACCACAGATTGAGGTCCTGCAAGAAGAAGTCCATGTTTGGCACGAAGGTATGATATCATTAAGAATCTTTCCACCATTCATGCAGGGCTCTCTATCCTCGAGGCTCTTTTCCTATCAACGGATATTTGTGAAGCCCTTGTAGAGGATTTAAGAAGACCCCTACAATTTTAGACAGAGGTAGAAGCCATAAAAGCCTTCCATGATGAGGCATTTGAGAATGTGGAATGTCAGGCCATTATTTCTTTTTCTAGTGAATATGAAGGCTCTCCCATATATGGGTATATCTGGCCACTGTAAATCACTATCCATTTGAATGAAGTGGAGGTTTGACACTGTCCTTTCGACATAGGGTTAGGGATTAACCTATTCCAAACCTGGACACTCTAAAAAATGGTGATTTACGAGTATGATCTGAGTCCCTATGACCTAAAAAATCAAGGTTATGATAGGAAGGAATAGACACTGGTTGGAAAAATATGCCTGAAGTCCCTGTTTGGTGGCTTGGTTTCCAGCACCGAGTTCATGGTTGTCTCACAAGACACTGCATACAATGCCTTGATGGGTAGGCCATGACTCCACATGCAAGAGGCAGTCCCTTCTTCGTATCACCAATGACTTAAGTACTCCCTTAATGGATGAGTGGGAATACTCCAAGGTGATGGATCTCCATTTTCCTCTTTTGAATCCCACTACCTGGATGCTAACTATTACAAGAGAAAGGACAAGAAGATTCAGTCTAATGTGGTTTAACACACTACGACTGCAACCAACCTGTGGACAGACTTGGACAACGCCTACATTTTCCCAATCCACTGATTGTGGGCCATGAACCTGGACTTCGGGGAATGATTTTTTCTTTTTTAATAAAAGGGAAGAACATTACCATGTCTAAGGGACACTGAGAGATCACCACGTATTCCTATGAAAATCAGGCTCAGGTGATCCTAGATCCCCCTACTCCAATAAGGTATCGGAATTTCTATCCCATGGAAAGGACAATACATCATAATTGATTGTTTCACTAGGATGTAATAAGACCACTCAAGATGACGCGCCACTATTGATTTGATATCATCAAGATTGACCCCTTGAGCTGAAGGCCAGATGAGATCAGGCCAACAACCTTCATCACAATGGTGTTAGTAGTAGAAGAGCTCCCTGATGTGGTGTCCACTACCAATCATGATGGCACCAGGGTCCTGTCAGGATCTGTTTACTTGAAATAATCTTCTACCACCGAGGATCCCTCCTTTGGGAATGAAGAAGATGGCTTGGAGGATGCTCCCCCCACATTCAAAGAGGGTGTCTCTGCCACAGTCGATGAATTGGTACAGGTGAACCTTAGTAACGAGACAGATCTGAAACCCACACTGATCAGCGCTTTTATTCCCGTCGAAGCGAAAAAACGATATATGAACTACCTTAAGTAGAATCATGATGTATTTTCTAGGAGTTATGATGAGATAACAGGACTAGATCCTTGGGTCACCGTCCACCACCTCAGTCTTCTAGAAAATCATCGTGGGTCCAAACATCCTCCCAGAATAATGCACCCTTCCCACGGTTCCATGGTCGAGGCTAAGGTAAATAATCTCATCAGATCCAACTTCATCAAGTAGGTCTATTATACCATATGGTTATCCAACATCATGCCCGTTAGAAAGAAGAACAAAAAATTCAGAGTCTGCATCGACTTCTGGGATCTCAACTGTCACTATCCGGAAGATTATTTTTCCCTTACTATGAAAAAACAGTTCATTGACGCCACTGCTGGGTTCCAAGATCTCTACTTCCTATATGGGTATTCTGGGTATAACCAAATTTGAATGCCCCCTGAGGATGAAGATTCTATATCCTTCAGGGCACCACAAGGTACTTTATGCTACCGGGTAATGCCCTTCGGTCTAAAGAATGATGGTACCACCTATTAGCGTGCCATGAATTTCATATTTAAGATGATCCTTGGGACATTGTTGGAATTCTACATGAATGATCTGGTGGTCAAATCTCACCAGCATTAGGACCATCTTAAAGACCTCGATAAAGTGTTCAGCTTCCTCCGATCCTGCCACTTGAAGATGGACCCCTTGAAGTGCACCTTCTAGGTCAACTCTGGAAATTTTATTGGATTTTTTATCAGGTAAAGAGGAATCGAGGTCGATCCAGTGAATATTAAGGCCATTAGTCAGATGTTTCCTCTGAGAAACATTCAGAAGCTTCAATTCTTTCAAGTCCACTTAGCCTGCATATGCTGATTCATCACAAATCTCGCTATCAAGTGTAATCCCTTTTCTAGGATCATGAAGAAAGGTGATGATTATCATTGGGATGGGGAGTGCCAGATTTATTTTGAGGAGACCAAGAAGTACCTATTTTAACCTCTAATTCAGATTCCACCAATCTCTAAAAATCCATTAGTTCTTTATGTGACCACTCTGGAATGATCTTTCGACACCCTTCTCACCCAGAAGAACAATGAGGTAATGGAGAATAGTTTATACTATCTCAGCTGCATACTCCTAGATATGGAGACCATATATTCCTCTATCGAGAAGAGCTTCCTTGTGTTGGTATTTAGAGTGCATAAATTGTGACACTATCTACAACACCACGAGATACAACTAGTGTCTCGAGTGGATCCGCTGAAGTACATTATGAACCGCCCCATGTTGACATGTATTCTAGATCACTAGGAAGTGATCCTCTAGTAGTTCGACATCATGTATGTCCCCTAGAAGGATATCAAGGGACCAGCATTGGAAAAATTTCTTACCACGTATCCAACTCTCTCAAACCAGTCTTTGGATCTTGATTTTTTAGATGAGGCCATCCTCTCTATGACAACCCTGCTTTTTTATTACAACTTAAACATGGTTTATTACATAAAACATCACTTGATACAACAAATAAGATCGAGAGGTTTAGTGTATTTGGGGCTTAGGATCATTACATAAAAGATTTAAACTTGAAATACAACATCTTTATTGAAAACTTCCTTTACATGACCACTACATTCCTTCGTACTTAGCACTGCATGGGATAACCTGAGGACATGCATAAGAAAAGGATGAGCTATAAAGCCCAGTAAGGGAGTACAAAATGAATAACATGAGGAGTAAAATACATGTTAGGCAATAGTAATATCAATAGATCATAAGAGTAACATGAACATAAAGGCATGATAAAGCATGATAATCATAACATGGAAATCTGGCAACAACACTTAACATTGAGTTAGCATGAGACAAGGCTCATTGCACATAGAGAATGAGTAAACCCTCATTGCACTTGAAGCATGAGTAAACCCTCGTTTCACTTGAATTAGCATGAGTCAACACTCATTTCACATGACATATCATGATACTATACTTTACCCAATGCATTGGAGCGCTATCAGGGCACACCCTTCTTAAACATTTCATTTCATGCATAAGTGTGCCACATGGATCATAAAACATGGATTCATAAAACATAATAATTTGTTCCAAGATAAAGGAATGTGGAATTAATACATGAAAATTTATAATCAATAAGTAAATGTGCATAATGGTGAATACCCTTGATGGAGAAATGGGCATGGTATTCACTACACAATGACATTGCCTTAGAAAATCGGTGCGATTTCGGCAGCGTAACGGCGTGACATAAGAATTCATAAAAATGGTTGATGAGAGAGAAAGGGGTTACTAATCATATTTACATGTAATGGAAAGTAATAAGGTCATATATATACATGTCCCAACAATTTAAATGGAATTTAGATTCATGATACAAAAGTATTGCTTGAATGTAAAAGAAGAGAGAGAAGTTCCTTTCGGAATTTCGGCATAGTAACGGGTGTGCATGGGAGGCATTTAATGAGAGAGAAAAGGGTCTCCCATCATTCAAAAAATAAGAGGGCAGTATGGGGGAGGTGCGAAACCATACCCCAACATTCATAATTGAAATTAAAAGGGAAATACAACTTAAAGAAAATTGACAAAAATGAGAAAGGAAGAAAAAAACCCTTACTTGGAAGTGTGCTTCCAAAGGCTAGAGAGAGGCTTGTGAGAGGATTCTTGGGAGCTTAGGGAACCTTGAGAGGATTCTAGAGAGAGTAGGGAAGAGGTTGGACGAAATCAAAGGGCTTTGAGTGAGGAGGAAGTGGGATCTTGGGTGGGTTTATATAGGAAATGTGATAGAATTATTTATTATTTAGGTTTGGGACCCCTTATATTAAAATAATCCAAACCAGAAATCATCCCATGGTATTTGCCCATGGTTTCTGGAAACGGAAAGAGGAAAAAAATATTTTACAAGGCCAAGGTCCGAAATTATTATAAAATTATGGTTTCTTATGTGGAGGTGAGTCACACTCCCATGGAAATTAATTTAAAAAGGCAAAGTGTTGAATAAGTCTTGAGGGCTCCATTAATGCTTTGAAAAGTAAGTAAAACAAACCCAAAACCTCATTATTTTAATGATAAAACATATATTGTCGGAAAATAAGGATTATGGTATTTTATTACATCACCATTGGGTCATTATGATGTCATAAAACACATTATATATTTAAATCGTATTTAATTTTTACCCAAAAATTTGACTGTCTCAGAAAATTATGAAAAATTCACTGTTGGATAATTTCGACATCCTGATTCCAAAAATAATATTTATTTAATCTAAATAATTTTCTAAATATGTGAATTTTCACTTTTAAAATAAAAACAGACATTTATAAAAAATTCACGGGTTTTGACAGAAATGGCTTTCAAACCTTAATAAAAATTTTAATTGCATTCATAAAATTATAAGATCATTTATATTTAATAAAAATTAATTTAATATTAATAATAGTATTTTACTAAAATATTATTTAATTTAAAAATCCTTTAATTTAATAAAATATAATTCTTAATTAAATACTAACTAAAAACACCATTTGTACTTTAAAATCTATTTAAAAAGTATCAAAAATGACTAGAAATTATATTCATTATTATATACAAAAATAATGTACATGGAAATAGTACTACTTATTTGTTACATAACCCCTTAAAATAGCTGCATAAGACCTAAGGGTAAGGTGTGCGATGGTGACATACTCTTGGGGCGGCTCGGATAACATCGCTCGAGTGGTAATCTCTATCAACTTCCACTTTTCCCGTAGACGGTATCATTCAAGCTTGACATAATAAAGCTCAGATTGGGCTTGGTCAAGGGCGAAGCCCAAATACACCACCTGTTTTACGAGCTCTGAAAAATGGGCTTCGTATGGGGCAATTCTACTGGATGAGGCCATCGCTTCCTTTGTCTGAGTAAAATTGGGTTCGTTAAAGCCATATATTTATACTACTCATGTGATCACTGTTCAACAGCTAAAAAGTAACGGTCACAAATCTTAACATAAAACCAAAGAAGTTGACATCTTATAAAAACGTTTTTCATAAAGAAACATTTAAATGGATCAAGAGGGATTTTCCATTAATGAAACTTTGGGTCGTTACAATATTCCCCGCTTAAGAAATTTCGCCCTAGAAATTTTCCTTTTCCCACACTAAAACAAATGTGGGTAACTCAGCTTCATCACATCCTCCAACTCCCAAGTTGCTTCTTCAAACTTGTGTTTTCTCTACAACACCTTGACGAGGGGAATTATCTTATTTCGTAGAACTTTTTCTCTACGATCTAAGATCTTCACTGGTTTCTCCTCATAAGAAAGATCATATTCCAATTGTACCACCTCGGAAGAGAGTACATGTGAAGGGTCCGGTATGTACTTCCTTAAGAGGGATACATGAAAGAAATCATGCACCTTGGCCATAGTAGGTGGAAGTGCTAGTCGATAGGCCACAACCCCAAAACGATCAAGAATCTCAAAGGGGCCGATGTACCTTGGACTTATCATCCCTTTCTTTCCAAACCTCATGACCTTATTCCACGGAGATATGCGTAAAAACACCATGTATCAAACTTTAAACTCAAGGTCTTGTCGACGATTATCTGCATAACTCTTCTGTCGACTCTGGGCTGCCTTGATATGCTGCTGAATGGTTTTCACATTCTCCACCATTTCTTCGACCATTTTTGGTCCAAGCAGCTTACGTTCACCGACCTCATCCCAACATGCCGGTGTTCTACACCTTTTCCCATACAGGGCTTCATATGGTGCCATTTGGATGCTCGAGTGGAAACTATTATTATAAGATAACTCAACTAGAGGAAGATGTTGATCCCATCCTCCTTTAAAGTCCATTGAGCACGCTCTCAACATATCCTCAAGTGTTTGGATAGTCCGCTTGGATTGGCCATCAGTTTGAGGATGATAGGCCGTACTGAAGTTCAGTTCAGTATTCAGAGCATGTTGAAGACTCTTCCAAAACTTAGTGGTAAATCTTGGATCTCAGTCAGACACAATAGATAGTGGTACTCCATGCAACCATACCACTTCCCTGATATATATCCATTCCAGTTGATCTAAAGAGAAATCCTCTCAAATAGCAATGAAGTGTTCAGTCTTTATAAGATGATCCACAACAACCCAGATTGCATTGTTGCCTTTGGATGTCCTTGGAAGTCCGGTGACAAAGTCCATGGCGATGTTCTCCCATTTCCATTCTGGTGTGGGAAATGGTTGCATCATCCCCTTAGACTTCTGCCTCTCTGCCTTCACTTGCTGACACACCAGGCACTTTGATGTATATTCAGCAATCTCCTTCTTCATATTATCCCACTAAAAGTTTTCTCGGAGTTCTCGATACATCTTTGTGCTCCCTGGGTGAATAGAGAAATTTGAACTATGTGCATCATCCAAAAGTTCCTTCTTCAGCTCTGGACTTTATGGAACACATAGTCTTTTCCCAAACCACACAATTCCTTTTTCATTAAAATTAAACTCTGAGGATTTTCCCTTTTTGATAGCTTCCACTTTTTCTTGGATTCCCGCATCATCCTTTTGATCATCCTCTAACCTTTCCAAAAGAGATGGTTGAGCAATCATTTGTGAAAGGATTGATGATGTTTCCTTATTTATGATTCCCACGTCCATCTTCATCAAGTCTAAGAAGATTGGATCCTTCTCAATTCTCATCATTGATAGAATCGATGGATCCTTTCTACTTAGGGAATCCGCCACCTTGTTCGGCTTCCCAGGGTGGTAATGTATTGAACAGTCATAATCCTTGATGAGCTCTATCCATCTTCTCTGGCGCATATTAAGCTCTTTCTATGTGAATATATATTTAAGACTCTTGTAGTTAGTATATATCTCACATTTCTCTCCATAGAGATAATGCCGCCAGATTTTCAAGGCAAGGATCACCTCCGCCAACTCCAGATCATGCGTTGGATAGTTTCGCTCATGGATTTTCAACTGCCTTGAAGCATAGGATATCACTTTATCATTCTGCATTAGCACACATCCTAAGCCCTTCTTTGAGGCATCACTGAATACCATAAAAAGTTCTCCACTTGTGGGTAATGTGAGCACGGGTGCAGTGATAAGCCTCCTTTTCAACTCCTTGAAGCTTTCTTCGCATTCATCACTCCAAGAAAACTTTACTCCCTTTCGAGTTAGCTTGGTAAGAGGGTTGGACAATCGTGATAAATTTCTCACAAATCGTCGATAATATCCAGCTAAGCTACGGATATCCGTTACCGATGTTGGCCTCGTCCATCCCTCAATTGCATCTGTTTTGGAGGGGTCCACAGATATCCCATTTCATGTGATGATATGGCCCATGAATGAGACTTCCTTCAACCAAAACTCACACTTGCTGTAATTTGCATAGAGCTTCTCCTTGCGCAAAGTCTCTAGTACAGTTTCTAAATTCTCCTCATGGTCCTCCTTGGTTTTGGAGTATATTAGAATATCATCTATAAAGACTACCACAAATTTTTCAAGGTAATCTCTAAAGACTCTATTCATCAAGTCCATGAATATTTTTGGAGCATTGGTGAGTCCGAAAGGCATTACTATGAATTCATAGTGCCCCTACCTTGTACAAAAAGCAGTCTTGGGGATATCTTCCTTCTTCACCCTTACTTGATAATATCCCGACCATAAGTACACCTTGGAGAAGTATTGTGCTCCACACAGCTGATCAAACAAGTCATCGATTCTTGGGAGAGGATACTTGTTCTTTATCGTGATTTTGTTAAGTTCACGATAATCGATGCAAAGCCACATTTACCCATCCTTCTTCTTGACGAAGAGGACTGGTGCACCCCATGGTGATGCACTTGGGCGTATAAACCCTTTATCCAGATTCTCATGTAGTTGTTTCTTCAGCTCTTCAATATCAACAACAACCATTCTATATGGAGTCTTGGATATTGGTAGCGCCCCAGGTATAAGTTAAATTGAGAACTCAACATCTCTTCATGGAGGAAGACCAGGAAGTTCCTCGGGAAACACTTCAGCGAATTCCCTCACAATAGGAATTTCTACAAGGGTGGTTTCTTCCTTGGACTCAATCATATAAGCCAGATATGCATGCTCATAGGGCAGTAGTATCCATGCTTGAGATGATGGAGCTAAAGGAGATTCATCTTCCTCCTGACACTTGTAAATAATCGGGGGTTGATTATCCATATGGAGTGTGATTTCCCTCTCCCGACAATTTATCTTGGCTCTATATAAGGAAAGCCAATCCATGCCAAGAATTGCATCAAATTCCACTAAAGGGAGTATGACGAGGTTCGCTGGGAAATTCAATCCACAGATTATAACAGGAGAGGACTTATATTCATGGGATGCAATGATTTCCCCATTTGTCGTACTCACTGACATCTTTACTTCTAGGATTTTTGGTGGTGCTGTGATTGTTCGACTAAACATTAGAGATATAAAAGAATGCGTAGAACCTGGATCAAAAAGTACGTTTGCTATTCTTGAATTAATAACTAGCGTACCTGTCACCACTTCGTTGTCGGGGTTCACTTCGGCAGAAGTGATGGCAAAAGCTCTTCCTTGCTGTCTTGGAGGTTGTTGGTTGCCTCTGATAACCCTTGGATTAGGGCACTGATTTCCAAAATGACCCAGTTCTTTGCATTTGTATCATTGAACTACGCGTTGAGGTTCGAACAGAGCGTTCCTCTCCTCTGTCGCAGTCGCGGGTCCTTCTTGCCGACAGTTAATAGCTAGGTTCCCTTCTCTTCTACACCTAAAGAATTTTCTCGTCCCCCTAAGGCAATTTATAGGGTTCTTCATTCCGCACTTTTGGCAAGTGGGGTGCTGGAACTTCTTAGCACTGTTGGATTTATCCATCGGACCACCAGCATTGAAGTCCACCTTACACTTCTTTTCCCCATGATACCCCTGTGATTCTCCGATCTCTATTTCAACCTTGAGGGAACATCAGAAAATTTCCTCATAACTGTCGAAGTCACGGATCGCTAATGCTTTCTGCAAACTAGGTTTCAACCCACCAAAGAAGCAGTCAACCTTGCATTCGTGGGTAACGACAAAGCCGGAAGCATATCGTGCAAGCCTTGTGACGTTTTCCTCGTACGCTCCCATAGATTCTTCATCTTTTTGTTTGAGGGAAAGGAAGTCCCTTTCCATCTTAAGACGGAGGGTGCACGGAAAATATTTATCGAAAAACATCTTCCAGAATTCCTTCCATTCCAAAGCCTCAATCTCCTCCTCAGGCTTCATATTTTTGATCAACGTCCACCATTGATCAACTTCACCCTCCATACGATAAGCCACCAGGAGACCCTTCTCTTGTTCAGAACATTGGAGGATGGAGAATATCTTTTCAATGGAGTTGATCCATTTCTCAGCGATCATGAGATCAGATGATCCACTAAAAGTAGGAGGCCTTTGTCTCATGAAGCTCTCGATAGCGACATGTTCTTTCTTAGTGGGGGTTGAACGTTCCTATTGACCCGTGTTTCTATTCAAAACTTGAGTTAGCTGAGAGAGAAGCGTGACAAAGTTCGCGATTCCCACTCCCATTGTATTGGGCATCTCATTAGTTCAATCATCACACTGATCTTCACAACGGTTGTTAGCCCGAGTCCTCCTATTACCGGCCATTGGCTGGAATAAAAGGAAAGTTAGGGGTAACACATAAAGGGTAATCCGAAGACAAAAGATGATGACTTATAAATAAACTTTAATCTCTTTAACTCATGAGTCTATAGGATTCAATCCAAGATTTTCAGGATCTGCCTTCTAACATATATTCTTAGGGGCATTTTTCCCATAATAAGGGTTCATACTAAGATTGTGAATTTATCAAAACATATCCCCTGGGAGTGTCGTAACCAAGAGTGCACCAAGGCCCGTTGTCGTGCACCAGTTCTCGTTCGAGTCTAGCTCAAAGCGGTGTTTTCGGGTTTTACCCCTAGGATACATCTGTGCCAGAGCCGCCTCTACCTGCTCGTATCCAGACAGGGATGTATTTGTTTGATAAACCACTTACTTAGTATTTAACAAAACTTAGGGATGTTTTTATTATACTTAGTCTTGTTTCTAAGGATTTACTAGGGTTCCCTAATCCCAAAAATAACTAAACCTATCCTCTGATACCAACTATGACAACCCTACTTTTTATTACAACTTAAACATTCTTTATTACATAAAATTTCACTTGATACAACAAAGAAGATCAAGAGGTTTAGTGTCTTTGGGTCTTAGGATCATTACATAAAAGCTTTAAACTTGAAATACAACATCTTTATTGAAAACTTCCTTTACATGACCACTACATTCCTTCGTATTTAACATTGCTTGGGATAACCTGAGGACATGCATAAGAAAAGGATGAGCTATAAAGCCCAGTAAGGGAGTACACAATGAATAACATGAGGAGTACAATACATGTTAGGCAATAGGAATATCAATAGAGCATAAGAGTAACATGAACATAAAGGCATGATGAAGCATGATAATCATAACATGGAAATGAGGCAACAACACTTAACATTGAATTAGCATGAGCCAAGGCTCATTGCACATGGAGCATGAGTAAACAATCATTGCACTTGAAGCATGAGTAAACCCTCTTTGAACTTGATTTAGCATGAGTCAACACTCATTGCACATGACGTATCATGATACTATACTTTACCCAATGCATTGGAGCGCTATCAGGGCGCACCCATCTTAAAAATTTCATTTCATGCATAAGTGTGCCACATGGATCATAAAACATGGATTCATAAAACATAATCATTTGTTCCACGATAAAGGAATGTAGAATTCATACATGAAACTGTATAATCAATAAGTAAATGTGCATAAAGGTGAAAACCCTTTATGGAGAAATGAGCATGGTATTCACTACACAATGACATTGGCTTAGAAAATCGGTGCGATTTTGGCAGCGTAACGGCTGACATAAGAATTCATAAAAATGGTTGATGAGAGAGAAATGGGTTCCTCATAATATTTACATGTAATGGAAAGTACGAAGGTCATATAGATACATGTACCAACAATTGAAATGGAATTTAGATTCATGATACAAAAGTATTTCTTGAATGTAAAAGAAGAGAGAGAAGTTCCTTTCTGAATTTCGGCATAGTAACGGGTGTGCATGGGAGGCATTTAATGAGAGAGAAAAGGGTCTCCCATCATTCAAACAATAAGAGGTATGTATGGGGGAGGTGAAAACCATACCCCAACATTTATAATTGAAAATAAAATGGCAATACAACATAAATAAAATTGACAAAAATGAGAAAGGAAGAAAAAAACCCTTACTTGGAAGTGTGCTTCCAAAGGCTAGAGAGAGGCTTGTGAGAGGCTTCTTGGGAGCTTGGGGCACCTTGAGAGGATTCTAGAGAGAGTATGTCAGAGGTTGGACGAACTCCAAGGGATTTGAGTGAGGAGGAAGTGGGAGCTTGGGTGGGTTTATATAGGAAAGGTGAGAGAATTCTTTATTATTTAGGTTTGGGACCCCTTATATTAAAATAATCCAAACCACAAACCATACAATGGTATTTGCCCATGGTTTCTGGAAAAGGAAAGAGGAAAACAATATTTTACAAGGCCAAGGTCCGAACTTATTAAAAAATTAGGGTTTCTTATGTGGAGGTGAGTCACACTGCCATGGAAATTAATTTAAAAAGGCAAAGTGTTGCATAAGTCTTGAGGGATCCATTAATGCTTTGAAAAGTAAGTCAAAAAAACCCAAAACCTCATTATTTTAATGATAAAACATATATTGTCCGAACATAAGGACTATGGTATTTTATTACATCACCATTGGGACATTATGATGTCATAAAACACATTATATATTTAAATCGTATTTAATTTTTACCCAAAAATTTGTCTGTCTCAGAAAATTATGAAAAATTCACCGTTGGATAATTTCGACATCATGATTCAAAAAATAATATTTATTTAATCTAAATAATTTTATAAATATCTGAATTTTCACTTTTAAAATAAAAACAGACATTTATAGAAAAGTCACGGGTTTTGACAGAAATGGCTTTCAAACCTTAATAAAAATTTTAATTGCATTCATAAAATTATAAGATCATTTATATTTAATAAAAATTAATTTAATATTAATAATAATATTTTACTAAAATATTATTTAATTCAAAAATCCTTTAATTTAATAAAATATAATTCTTAATTAAATACTAACTAAAAACACCATTTGTACTTTAAAATCTATTTACAAAGTATCAAAAATGACTAGAAATTATATTCATTATTATATACAAAAATAATGTACATGAACATAGTACTACTTATTTGTTACATAACCCCTTAAAATAGCTGTATAAGACCTAAGGGTAAGGTGTACGATGGTGACAGACTCTTCGGGCGGCTCGGATAACATCGCTCGAGTGGTAATCTCTATCAACTTCCACTTTTCCCATAGACGGTCTCGTTCAAGCTTGACATAATGAAGCTCAGCTTGGGCTTGGTCAAGGGCGAAGCCCAAAGGCACCACCTCTTTTCCGAGATCTGACAAATGGGCTTCGTATGGGGCAATTCTACTAGATGAGGTCATCGCTTCCTTTGTCTGAGTAAAATTGGGTTCGTTAAAGCCATATATTTATACTACTCATGTGATCACTGTTCAACGACTAAAAAGTAACGGTCACAAATCTTAACATAAAACCAAAGAAGTTGACATATTATAAAAACGTTTTTCACAAAAAACATTTAACTGGATCAAGAGGGATTTTCCATTAATGAAACTTTGGGTCGTTACACTCTCGATAGATCAAGCCTTTCCATTTTGGAAGATTCATTTTGATGGAGCTTCCCGAATCCCTACCAGCAAGAAACTCAATGATCCCATACTCAATAGAGTGTTCTTGGGTATCATCTTCATCATTCCAAGGAATTTTTTTCTACCATATTCATTCCTATTATTAGAAGGTTGTACCAACAATGAGACAGAGTACCATGCTCTCATTAGTGGTCCCAAGCTAGCCCTCTAGATTTATGTTCCCCACTTACATGTGAAAGAAGACTCTGAACTAGTGATCAAAAAAATCAACGGTTACTATGTCATGAGGAAGATGGAGCTCATACCATTGTTAGAATGTACCCAGTAGCTTATGGCCCAGTTCTCATCTCAGCCAGAAGTTAATCATGTCCCTCGGTCCCAGAACAGTCATACCAGCACCTTGGATAGATTCACTACATCTATTGTAGAGCCTGATCAGGATGATCTGATTATTCATGTGGTTCATCAGAGATTCATCACTCAAATCACTCTGGATGACGATGATAACACATAGGTAAGCCACCTTACCGCATGTGCCTCTACGTCGGGACCCCGGGTCCCCCTGACGCGATGTTGGTTGTGACTCATGACCAGAGTTCCCCATTTATTGAGTACCTCTAACATGGTAATATCACAGTAGATTGAGCTGAGCGTGAGCGAATCTGATGACCCACATTGTATTTCACCCTCTAGAGTGGTCCCAATCTTGATCATATCCTCTATAGATCCAGTTTGTATGATATTATCCTTCATTTCACTAATGTGGTAAGATTTTCTTGGTCATATAGGAGGTTCAAGATAGTTCTTGTGGGGCTCATCAGACATGGCCAAAACTCTCCCACCAGATCCATAGATTGGGGTATTTTTGGCCCACCATGATCCGTGAATGTATTGAGTCACCAAGAGGTGTCATGAGTTCCAAATACTTGGAAATTTTATGCATATATCACCAGAACCTCTCCACACTACTAATTACACTTATCCCTTTGTGTTTTGGGGACTTGATGTCATGCGACTATACCCACTGGTGACAGCTCGATAGTGTAGGTTCATCCTGACCGCTACATATTTCTTTTCAAAGTGGGCACAGGAAGTTCTACTCAAGGAGTTCTAGGCCCAATCTATCATTGAATTTGTGATCTCCAATATCATCTATCAATTTGTAGTCCCTCACTCCGTACTCACCAATAATGGTAACAACTTCCGAGAAGCTGAACTAAATAAGTTTCATGCCAAGTACAACATATGTTCTAACCATACCTCCCGCTATCATGTGCATGAAAATGGTCAAATCGAGGCATTAAGAAAAACCCTCTCTAATATTCTAGAAAAGATGGTTGGTCAAAATAAGAAGAGTTGGCCGAATAAAATACCCAACACTCTCTGGGATTATCTGATGACGAATGGTAATTCCACTCCAGTGACCCCATATTCCCTATTGTAAAGAACGAAGGCAGTCTTACCCATCGAGATTCTATTGCATAAATTACACACAACTGTCTATGATCTGCATACAATAAATAAAGTAGCCAAAATCTATTTGGATGATTCAGAAGCACTTGATGAGAACATGCTTTGTGCCCAACACAATTTGGAGAGGCATTATAAGAATATAGCTAGGTCTTTCAACAAGAAAGTTCACATCCACTCTTTCTTACAAGGTGACATGGTGTTGGCCTTGAGAAATCCAATGATACCTGGCAAGAATCCACCCAACTTAGAGCCCAGATGGGGAGGACCTTAAATCATTCACAAGGTTTACCCCTATGGAGCATACTCTCTAGTTACCATGGATGTTGAGAATATAACTTCTACCACTTCCAAATTCCTAAAGAAAATATTTTACCTAAGTAAGTCGGTTCTACATGACCTTAAACTATTCTTTCCTCAGCACACAATGTTAAAATGTGCGATCCGTCCAAGATGAAGGACATAAAACTACTCAACACCCATCCCACATGATGTTAAAATTCTTTGTCGTCATGTATGATGTTAAAATGCGATTGAAAAATATATGATTATGGTCTGTGCTCTATGACCATAAACTAAGATCTACCATGTCATTTTTGCAAGATGTTAAACTGCATGGCATCTCAAGAACTATGTATGGCTTGATTCCCATCCTCATGGGATACATAAGAATGCTCAGACGCCTCATCTTAGAGTCTATCCCCAAAATTATTCTCTTTGATTTCCCCTCAGTATAGTTCTTTTGGAGGATCACATACAGTGTAGTGTATAATTATATGGTCCCACTCAGGCCGGGTTTACAATGATCGCAACATGTGCCCCTCCTCATTCTTCTATCATCCCACATCCTCAACACATGAAATTAAACTGCATGTCCATTTCAAAACAACGCATGGCTTGATTCCTATCCCAGCATGATTTATAGGAATTCCCAGACATTTCCTCTATAGGAACAACCCCAAACTTCAATATCTCCTCTTGGGTCTGACCCCTTGGCCCAAATGCTTCTCAAAACACATTTTGTGGGATGGGATTTGTTTTCCCTCATCCAAATTGGGTTTATCATGACTGCACCATGTATTAACCTCCATGGATATCTCCACATCTCATGTATTCCCCTCTTTGGATATCTCCACCTCTTTCTTCCATCCCACATAAATTTCATTGGAATTGTCACGCTTTACGTGTCCCATCATTTGGGTTTCCAACACCTTTCACATTCGAAAGAACCCCTAAATGGTATGGATGCTCTACTTTATGGATCGCCTACCATTTTAGGAGAACGTACTCAAAGATTTTGAATGAAAATTCAACATGAGTCCCGCATTGCGAATATTGATAGTGGTCTATGCTCATTTGTTATTCTCATTTCAGGTCACACGATATGAGTGCAATGATCATCCTCCATCATCATCACCACCCTAATATGTCCCAAATGTTGGGTGCAGTGATTCATTTTGTCCTACAATCCCTTTGAACATCAGTATGCCTCGAGCAGGAATGTTGGTCCTATAGGGATCGACCCCGCCTGATCTATTTTCTTCATTGTTGTGCCCTTATATGTTGGGGAGAACCTGATCCCACTTCTTGTTTCCCACACCGAGCATTGCTCACATGGGATTAGGATCTTTGCTAATGAAATACCTGTATAAAGGGTCACGTTATCATAGTCTGAGATCTATGACCTTAAACTAAGATCAACACCATCCTCACCGCACAATATTAAATTGTGTGATACGTCCGAACTGAAGGATGTAAAACTACTCCGTACTCGTCTTGCATGACGATAAACTGCAAACATGCTAGGAATTTCCATCCTCAGGTTCCTCAACCTTTCCAGCCTATGTCCCATGTTCTCATTTAGGATTGTGTAGTGTGGTATGGACTCCATGTTCTCATTCACATCGGGCTATTTTCTCCACGCCAAACATATCCCCATGAGACATCCCTCCTTTATCAGTCATCCTTGCCATAATACATTAAACTTTATTGGTACCACCACACTTTACGAATACCATAATTTGGGCTTCCATCACCTTTTAGATCCAAAAGGACTCCCAAAATATATGGATTCTAGGCCCCATGGCTTTTTTACTTTCTCGGGCCAACATCCCCAAGGATTTTGGATGAGAATTTGATACAAGTCCCGCATTGCGAATATGGTCAGTGGTCGATGCTGAATTGTTTTTTCGCATACCAGGTCACACGATACAGATAATGTGTTGCAAATATGGTCATTAGTTATCCTCATTCATTATCATCATTTTGTGGTCTCCCAAATGACCGACATGGTGATTTACCCTTTTCATCCATATGTCTCATACACATGACATTAAATTCGGCATCTACGGTCCGAGATCTATGACCATAAACTATGATATACCATCTTGATTTCCATAATATGTAAAAGAGAAATCTTCCAGAAATATGTATGGATTGATTACCATATTCATGAGATACATATTAATACCCAGATGTTTTGTCTTCAGGTCCATCCTAGGTTCATCTATATTTTCTCTCGGCCTCCCATCCCAGGTTGTGCCCAGGAATTATGAATGGTGTGGCATATGTGGGTTTACACCCTGATTCTTGTCAGGTTACTCGCCATGCCATACACATTCCTTGTCAAGGTCCCCCCCTTCTATCTTCGTCCTTGTCACATGACGTTAAACAGAATGACATATTCTAGAACTACTTGTGTATTGATTCCCTTGCTCATGGGATATGTAAGAATACCCAGACATTCTGTCTTCGGGTCCAGCCCTGTTTCTTAGAAATCTCCTCATCTTTCTGGTCTATTGGTATGAGTCTCTAGGGAGGGGGTATGTAGTGTGGTATCATCTTATTCTCTCATACACGTTGGGTTAACAATAGACACACCACATACATCCCTCTTCAGATCCCTGCATCCCCCTATCCTCCACTCATCTTCTTGAGTCGTCTGCTCTCAAATTATGCCCCCAAACCTCTGGAAATCCACCAATGTTCCCAAGAGCACTTTGGTTTAGGACCTACAGTGTTGGATTCTATGTGGACATGATTCCACCCATTTCCATGCTTTATGTTTCCCTTTATTTGGTATTTCATCATCTTTCAAATTTAAAAGCACCCCCGAATGGAATGAATACTAGGTCCTAGGGCTCTCCTACCATCTTGGGCCAACATCCTCATGTATTCTAGATGAAAATTTGATACATGTCCTGCATTTCGAATAAGTTCAATGGTTGAAGCTGATTTGTTGTTCCCATTTTAGGTCACACAGTATGGATGTTGTGTTTCAAAGATGGTCATCAATCATCCTCCATCGTTGAGCCACCCCCATTAAGCTGTAAATATTGGTTGCGTGATTCACATCCTTTTCAACTCCATCATGTCCAAGTAGAATTTTGACACTCTTGGGGATATCCTTTAGTGATTGTTTTCATGTTAAGAGGAAAAATACATGATGATGTGTCATTTGAAGCTCTAGACCATTTCCACATTTCTCTTTATTCCACGTGTTAAGAAGACTTTCTCTACTCTTGTTTCCCACACCGAGCAAGACTCACATGGGATTAGGGATTTGTTCAAGGTTTATGCCCGTTTGGAAGAGTCTCGCTTCTTATGGCCCAAGTTCTATGACCTTAAACTATGACCCCCTTACGTCCTTGTCATATGATGTTAAACTGCAAGAAATCTTCTAAAACTACATACATATTGATTACCATATTTATGGGATACATAGAAATGCATAGATGATTTGTCCTTAGGTCCAGCTCATGTTCCACTACTTACCTCTTATGTTCGGCCTTTTCTCCCTGACTCATATAGGGTTTCATGGTGTGGAATATGTGGTTGTATGTACTAATTCATGTTAGGTTTGTAATAGTTTCACAACATACTACCCTTTTAGGATCCAGTCTCTACTATCCTCATCCCGTATGACATTAAAATACAATATGATAACTACACATGACTTTATTCCCATCCTCATGGGGTACATAGGAATGTCCGAACACTTTGACTTGGGCCCATCCCAAATTTATCCATCTTCAGAATGTTGACCTAAGATTTCCCTCAAGGTTACGTGGTGTGGTATGGACTTCCTTGGTCCTCATTCACGTCGAGTATATAATAGCCGCACTGCGTACTCCCCCCTTCAGGGTCTCCCCTTCAACTCTCCATCCTATCATATGACAATAAACTACATAGGTCATCTAGAATTACATATGGATTGGTTCTCATTCTTATGGGGTACATAGGAATGTCTGATCACTTCCCTTTGGGTCTATCCCCAAGTCAAGACACCTCTGGTCTACGGACTAAAGAATCCCATTGAGAACACGTGGTGTGGTGTGGATGCTCACGGTACTCATTTACGCAAGGATATGTACCATACTACACGTTTCCTTTCTGGTTAACCATTTCCTCGACACATGACCTTAAACAAAATCCCTACTTGGATATGTAACGTACCCTGCGTTTCCTTTCTGGGCAACCATGTCCTTGACTCATGAATTTAAAATTCAGCCATACCCTGAACAAGTTTATAATTCCCCATGATAATTATGGGATACGTCAGCTTCCTCACTAGAGAGTATTTCCCCTGACAACATTTGTCTCTAACCATGATGTGCTCAAGAACTACGTTTGGATTGATTCTCATCCTTATGGGATATGTAGTGACACCCAATAAATTCGTCTTAGGCCCTGTCCAAGGGTTATTAACCCTTCTGGACCCTCAGCCTAGATTACAGTATAGTCTCTATGATGTTAATATAGGATCCTACAGTCCTTGCAACATGACTTTAAACTATTATCATTGGTCTAGGTAGAATGAACCTAAAAATATGTGTACTATCCTCACTCTATGATGTTAGAATATGTGCCTATCATCTTCATTGGTATGGCGTAAAACTACAAGTAATTATAGGTCCTCACCAGAGAGTTCCTATCAGGAAGAAGGTACGATCCCTGATCAGACCGATGCAATCAACTAATGCGTTCTCATCACGGTGGAATAATTTCAAGTGTGTTTGAATCCCTTTTAACTCATCACTCTACCCTCCATGATTCACATGTCCTTTATTTAGGCCCTCATCCTCTTTCCTGCCTAAAAGAACACCCTAACAGTACAGATTATCAACCTATGGTTAGCCTAATATCATGGGCTAATGTTCCAGAAGACTAATGGAAGACATTTTTAGTTAGGACCTATGTTTCGAACATGGTCAGCGTTCGACCCTCATTTGTTATCCCCATTTCAGGCTAACACAATAGGGATACTATGTTTGGAACATTGTCAATAGTTATCCTTCATTATCATGACACCCCTACAGTGTTCCAAATTTTGGGTATCATGATTCTCACTTACCACTCACCTGTGTTCCGATAGATTCTAATTCCCCTGGAGTTACCCCACTTCTGCACTAGGGCATGTTGGGAAAAAGATAATTCAACTATTCTGAGAACTTCATTCTTCAGCCATGCCTCCCTATTTCTTTCTAGAAATCTAGATCAGTTGTTCTAACCCTAAATACCCAGAGCCTGGTCATCACTCTCAAATTCGAAGGGAATAACTGTGTGATCATCCCTTGTTTCTCGTATCGAGCGCGACCCATGTGAACTTAGGGATGAATCACGGGATATTTCTCAAATGTGATGGAAATAGAGTAAGACAAAACAAATAGTGGAACTCATGCATGTAATTAGCATAAAAAAGAAAAGTACGAAAGTACGTGTATGAGTTTACAGAAATTATAGCAACCAAGGATTGGACCCACCCATAGATGGGTTGACCTCTTCAATAGAGAATTCCTAATCCTGCACTCTCTGGATGGTAGCATCAAGGATCTTATGTCGCCAGTTAAGCTCTCACTCCTCCTCAATGGATATGGGGAGTAATTCATTCACCTCAATTTGGGCCATTTCCTTGTCAACTCGGATGATGGCCATCTCCTCAGAGGCTCACCTCATTTCTCTTTATAATTTTCCAGCTAGGCCTTCAACTATGATACAAGCCCTGATTGTGCGTCAAGGAAAGACGAGTACTCATTTGCCCATTCTTTCAACCACTGGATCTCATTTTCAGCCTCCTGGATTCTATTGATGTTCATAGACTTACTCCACTGCCAGACCACACTAAGGCCATGGTCATGCTCCTGTATCTTCTCAGTCATGAAATATCAGTTGAGTATATGACGATACTGGGCATCTACTCCTCCAATGCATAGTTTGTGTAGCCGATAACGAAGCCTCTCCATCTGGTCAATCCATTGTGCTTGTGGGGTGTCCCCAATGAAGATCCTGATCAGCTTCCATGACTGGAAATAGAGTACCTTACTATCCTCTTCATAGGAAGTTGTCTTTTCCTGGTACACAGGTTTGGAAGGTTCATATTCCGGGAACACCTCCAAGAACTCATCAGTAGGGTCCTCATCTGGGGTCTAATTGTGTAGGCTAAGTCCCATGTCATCCGACTAATCCCCATTAATGGATTCCACCACTATAATTTTAGGTTTGGTACCACTAATGGTTCCTCCTATAATTGGGAGTGTCGTGGCTTGGTCAATTTGGTCTTCTTCTTCCACAACCACCGACTCCCCCTAATAAAATTATTTCCAGGGTCCCCAATCATCCTCTCCAAGGAGGTCCATTCCATTTTAAGAACTATGAATACAGAAAGTACACATACATCAATTGACCTGATCAATGGATGATAGTTAAGGATTCTGTGAAGAATACTTATAGAGATCAAATAATTGGTCTCGCCCCTAATTTGTTGCCTCCAGAATCCTGAAGAATGGCCCTCCATATATGGTTGGAAAATTTGAAGACTCCAGGAGAACCACCCTAGGTGTTGTGACCCCACTAGTTGCAGTAATAACCATTGTCACGAGCATAGATTCTGAAGCTCCCACAACTTCATATAATATTGCACAGGAGCAGGTTTTGCATATAAGGCCCTCCTGCATAGCTCAAATTTTAGTTTATATGTGCTAAATTACCTAGATGATAAATACAAGAAAATATTTTAGGGTTTACCTCAATAGCCTTGGAAAACTCTTCTAGTTCTGAGTTTGTGACCTCACCCACCTCCAAAGGGCTCCCTCTACCAGCCTCCTCCCCCCAAGAGGACCATTTTGATTCTTCTGGTAGAGGGAAGAGCTCCATCAATTCAATGGTCAACAACTATGGAGCATACATTCAATCGAGAAACACCTTCACTGAATCTGTCATTGGTTGCGGAGCACCATAAGAGTGCACAAAGTCCCCCAAATCAGCAATGTACTGCTCGCCCTCCCCCTGGGAAACTACATAGACATCAATGGCACAACCAATCCCCACCAAATACATCTTGAGATGGTTTAGATGGTTCCACATCTGGGAAGGGTTGAGGAATCATCTCTTGACATCCCAGATGTCCCAAACCTCCAGGAAGACAACGTCTTTAGGCATATCTATGTGGTCCAGCCGCTTCCCCAGAGCTTGAGTGGGTACCCTACAGAACCCCCTAGGTGGCCTCCCATCCGACTAATTTTTCTCTTCCGGGACCTCTAGGTCTTCCACTGCCACCTGGCTCCCGATCAGTATGGGCCTCACTGCTACTGCAGCCCTGCCACCATGAGATTTTATCAACGCTTTATGGCCTTGACCTCAAGGTTGAGGGGGGACCCTATCACTGGCACAGACGGTCCACCGCTTCAACATCTCCCCTAGGTAGGCTACCTCTCAAATCCTGGGATACTATTTTACAAGTCCATAGACCACCCTGGGTGGAGGAATCTCATTCCGCATCTTCCCATCCTCCTGTGTGAACATGATCCCCATCTGCATCATCACACACAGATGGTCCCCATGGCATACTCCCATGTAGACCCACAGGGTGAGCCTCTGTATACACTGGAACTACCTCACGAAGCGGTGTAGGGTGTATGGCTCACAGAGGGGCTCGTGATCAACGTTCACCACCAGGAATCCATCCTAAAAAGACAGGAGGTAGGACCAATGCTCTTCTATTCCCTGGTCTTCATTAGTTAACACACCCATCAGTAATGGGGATAGGTGGAAGTTGAAATCATCTACCTTCCAGACCTGATTGAGAAATAGCAGTGGGGTCATCCTAGTCGGTAAACTCCCCACTGCATTCATAATAGCTATTTGGAAGTCCAACCCTAGGGGAGAAATAGGGTTTGGGTACTCATAGGTTCCCATATGTGTAGCTATCCACCTATACAGAAGATTGATCATCCCACACACCTTATGGGGATTATTCCCTTCACTGATATGCCACAACAATTTATATATCTTAGCATGCATCAGGATCCCTATATTGACCTACCTTGTTGCCGACATGGAATATAGGATAAATGTACTCGGCCATACTCCCATGTTCATGTACCTTACTCTAAAAATCCATTCACAAATGAGCATAGAGATGAACGCAACCAACATAACCACTAGTTTCTGCTCGGTGCTGACACTGAACCCCCATGTATTCCACTGGATGTCCTCCAAGTGTCTCAAGTAGGATTTCTCCTTACTATGATGGACCCCTTTCAAGAAAGTAGGAGGCCTCATAAAAAATTAAAATCTGTAGGGGAATTGAAGAACGAACTGAACCACCGCATGAAATGGACGTCCATCACTGAATGATTGTCCACTCCTAGCACCATGTACAAAAATTCCTTTGCTAGTAGTGGCATCAACTTTAGGTCATCCCATGTATTCATGGTGAGGAGGAAGTCATCATACATTTTCCCCAAAATCTAGATCCCTAAGATTTGCTATTGGTCCCAGAGGCTGATACCTACTTCCCCATGGTGAAGATGGAAGGTTTTGGCCCTTGATGACTACCAACTTAGAAACTCCAACATTAGTTTCTTTAGCTGGTAGATGTTGAATTGGGAGGCCCATGCTACCTCATACAGGCCCACTTGTCTTATCTCTACACCAAACTCACTACAAGAGGCACATACCAAGTAACCCCAGGCCCAATCATCTAAGAATTTTCTACCATAGTGCAGATCCCTCTCATTGGTCCACACCTTCTCTGGGTTCCCCAAGGATGCCTTTTGAATGGGGTGGTATAGCGGTGGAGATACCTATGGTTGTAAATCCTTCCCATCAACATTTTTTGCATGGTTATACATGTATTCAACATTAACAGAAGTATAATCCTCCCAAGTTTGACCATCGACCACCCTAAACCACTAGCACTGGCATGAAATACTCCTGAACCAATAGTCCAGCTCGTCCCTATTTGCTTTAGGTATGAAAACATCATTCCTCAGACCAAATCCATATAATGGAAGTATTTTTTATAGAGGGTAGTTCTTCTAACATTCTGATAGTAGCTCCACTGGGGACTTGTGATCTAAGTGGCTCCACACACATTCCCTGATCCATAAGTTAAATGAAAACCCTGATATTTTTTTTAAAAATTAAACATAATTTATTAAATAAACTTCATTTGATACAACATAGAATATCGAGAGGTATAGTGTATTTGGTGCTTATGATAATTACATAACTACTTAAAACATGAAAAAACATCTTTATTGAAAACTTCCTTTACATGACCACTACATTCCCTCGTATTTAGCATTGCATGGGATAACCTGAGGACGTGCATAAAAAAGGGTGAGCTATAAAGCCCAGTAAGGGATTAATCATGGAAAAACATGAGGAATACAATACATGTTAGAAAATAGGAATATCAATAGATCACAAGAGAAGAATAAACAAAAATGAATGATAAATCATGATAATCATAGCATGGAAATGTGGCAACAACACTTTACATGGAATTAGCAAGAGACAAGGCTCCTTGCACATGGAGCATGCGTAAACCCTCATTGCACCTAAAGCATGAGTGAAACCTCATTGCACTTGAATTATCATGAGTCAACAACCATTTCACATGACGTATCATGATACTATAATTTACCCAATGCATTGGAGCGCTATCAGGGAACACCCTTCTTAAACATTTCATTTCATGCATAAGTGTGCCACATGGATCATAAAACATTGAATCATTCAACATAACCATTTATTCATCAATAAACGAATATGGAATACATACATGAAAATCTTTAAACAATAAGTAACTATGAATAAAGGTGAATATACTTTATAGAGAAATGGGCATGGTATTCATTACACAATGACTTTGTCTTGGAAAATAGCAGTGCAATTTCGGCACCATAACAGCATGACATAAGAACTCATAAAAATGGTTGATGATAGAGAAAGGGGTGTCTCATCATATTTACATGACATGGACAATAAGGGGGTCATATAGATACATTTCCCAATAAATGTAATGGAATTTAGATTCATGATACAAAAGAATTTCTTGAATGTAAATGAGGAGCGAGAAGTTCCTTTTAGAATTTCAGCACAGTAACAGTTGTACATGGGAGTCATTTAATGAGAGAGAAAGGGCTCTCCCATAATTCAAACATAAAGAGGACAGTATGTGGGAGGTGAGGAACCATACCCCAACATTGATAATTGAAATTAAAAGGGCATAACAATTTAAATAATATTGGACAAAAATGAGAAAGGAAGAAAAACCCTTACTTGGAAGTGTGCATCCAAAGGCTTGAGAGAGGCTTGAGAGAGGCTTCTTGGGAGCTTGGGGTGCCTTTGGAGGATTATAGAGAGATGTGGGAAGAGTTTGGATAAACTCCAAAGGCTTTGAGTGAGGAGGAAGTGGGAGCTTGGGTGGGTTTATATAGGAAAGGTGAGGGAATTATTTATTATTTAGGTTTGGGACACTTCACATTAAACTAATACAAACAACAAACTATCTCATGGTTTTTTCCCACCGTTTTTTCCAAAGGTAAGTGGAAAAAAATATTTTATAAGGACAAAGTAAGAACTTTTTAAAATAACCGGGTTGCTTATGTGGAGGTGTGTCACACTTCCAAGGGAAACAATTTAAAAAGAAAAAATGTTTAATAAGTCCTAAAGAGTTCATTAAAGCTTTGTAAAATAAATCAAACAAACCCAAAATCACATTATTTTAATGGTAAAACATATATTAAATGAACATAATGTTTATAGTATTTTATTACATCACTATTGGGTCATTAGGATGTCATAAAACACATTATATATTTAATTTTGGATACTTTCGACGTCCTGATTCCATAAATAATTTTCATTTTATCTAAATAGTTTTCTAAATATGTTAATTTTAACTTTTAAAATAAAAACAGGCATTTATATAAAATTCATGGGTTTTGATGAAAATGGATTTCAAACGTTAATAAAAATTAAAATTGCATTCATAAAATTATACGATCATTTATATTTAATAAAAAAAATTAATAATAATATTTTATTAAAATATTATTTATTTCAAAAATCCATTAATTCATCAAAATAGATTTCATAGTTGAACATTATCTAAAAATACTATTTGTGCTTTAAAAACTATTTAAATGGTAACAATAATAAAATGAAAGTACATTCATTATTATAAAAAAAAATAATGTACATAACCATAATACTAGGGTCTTGTTATATAACCCCTTAAAACACCCTCATAAGACCGAAGGGTGAGGTGTGCGATGGTGACAGACTCTTGGGGTGGCGCATATAACATCGCTCTGGTGGTAATCTCTATTAACTTCAATTTCTCCCATAGGTGGTTCTGCTCAAGCTTAACGTGTTCAAGCTCAGCATGAGCTTGGTTAATAGTGAATCCCAATGACACCACCTCCTTTCTGAGCTCTGACAAATGGGCTTCGTATGGGGAGCAACTACTGGATGAGGCCATCGCTTCCTTTTTTTGAGTAAATTGGATTTGTTAAAGCCCTATATTTAAACTAATCATATGATCACCGTTCAATGACTATATTAGAAATGGTCACAATTCTTAACATAAAACCAAAGAATTTTACATTTTATATGAACGTTTTACATAAAGAGACATTTAATTAGATAAAAAGGGATTTACATTAATGAAAGTTTTGGTCGTTACAATCTTCCCCCCTTAAGAAATTTCTACCTCAAAATTTCCTTTTCCCTCACTAAAATAGATGTGGCTATCTCTACTTCATCATTTCCTCTGATTCCCACGTCACTTATTTAAACTTGTGGTTTCAGCACAACACATTTATGAGGGGCATTGTCTTATTTCATAGAACCTTTTCTCTATGATCAAAGGTATTCACTAGTTTCTCCTCATAAGGAAGATCATCCTCTAACTATACCACATCTGAAGAGAGTACATGTGAAGGGTCCGGTATGTACTTCCTTAAGAGGGATACATGAAATACATCATGTACTTTGGCCATGGTAGGTGGAAGTGCTAGTCTATAGGCCACAACCCCAACACGATCAAGAATCTCAAAGGGGATGATGTACCTTGGACTTAACTTCCCTTTCTTTCCAAACCTCATGACCTTCTTCCATGGAGATATGCGTAGAAATACCATGTCTCTAACTTTAAACTCAAGGTCTCATCGATGGTTATCTGTATAACTCTTCTGTCAACTATGGGCTACCTTGATATGCTGCTAAATGGTTTTCACCTTCTCCACCATTTCATCAACTATTTCTGGTCCAAGCAGCTTACACTCACTGACCTCATCCCAACACACTGGTGTTCTACACCTTTTCCCATAAAGGGCTTTATATGGTGCCATTTGGATGTTCGAGTGGAAATTGTTGTTATAAGAGAACTAAACCAAAGTAAGATATTGATCCCATCCTTCTTTAAAGTCCATTGATCATGCTCTCAACATGTCCTCAAGTGTTTGGATAGTTCGCTGGGATTGACCATCAGTTTGAGGATGATAGGTCATACTGAAGTTCAGTTCAGTATTCAGAGCATGTTGAAGAGTCTTCCAAAACATATAGGTGAATGTTGTATCTCAATTAGACACAATAGATAGTGGTACTCCATAAATCCTTATGACTTCCCTGATATATATCCATTCATGTTGATCTAATGAGAAATCCATTCAAATAGAAATGAAGTGTGTATCCTTTGTAAGACGATCCACAAAAACTTATATTCCATTGTTGCCATTGGATGTATTTAGAAGTCTAGTGACAAAGTCCATGGTGATGTTCTCACATTTCAATTCTGGTAAAGGAAATGGTTGCATCATCCCATTAGACTTCTGCCTCTCTGCATTTAATTGTTGACACACCAGGCACTTTGATGTAAATTCGACGATCTCATTCTTCATATTATCCCACCAATAATTCTCTCGGTGATCTCGATACATCATTGTGGTTTCTGGGTGAATAGAGAAATTTAAACTATGTGCATCATCCAAAAGTTCCTTCTTCAGATCCAAACTTGATGGAACACATAGTCTTTTCCCAAAACTCACAATTCCTTCTTCATTGACATTAAACTCCGTGAATTTCCCTTTTCTGATAGCTTCCATTTTTTCCTGAATTTCCACATCATCCTTTTGAGCATCCTTTAACCTTTCTAAAAGTGATAGTTGTGAAATCATTTGTGAAAGTATTGATGATGTTTCCTTATTTATGATTCCCATGTCCATCTTCATCAAATATAATAATATTGGATCCTTTTCAATTATCATCAATGAAGGAATCACTGGGTCCTTTCTACATAGGGAATCTACCACCTTGTTTACTTTTCCAGGGTGGTAATGGATTGAGCAGTCATAGTCTTTGATCAGCTCTAACCATATTCGTTGGTGCATGTTCAACTCTTTCTGTGAGAATATATACTTGAGGCTTTTGTGG
The DNA here is from genome assembly GCA_963277665.1 of Viscum album. Lineage (NCBI taxonomy): Eukaryota > Viridiplantae > Streptophyta > Magnoliopsida > Santalales > Viscaceae > Viscum > Viscum album. The sequence continues at coordinate 1,304,613,268 of OY728119.1, forward strand.
TCCATATATATTTCACACTTCTTCCCAAAGAGATAATCCCGCCAAATTTTCAAAATAAGATCACTGCAGCCAACTCGAGGTCATGTGTTGGATAGTTCTGTTCATGAACATTCAATTACATTGATGTATAGGTAATGGCATTGTCATTTTCATCAACAAACATCCCAGTCCATTATTCTAAGCATTACTGAATACCACAAAAAGTTATCCACTTGTGGGTAAAGTGAGCACGTGCGCAGTGATAAGCCTCCATTTTAACTTCTTGAAGCTTTCTTCGCATTCATCACTCCAAGAAAACTTTACTCCCTTCTGAGTTAGCTTGGTAAGAGGGTTGGACAATCATGCTAAATTTATCACAAATCATCGATAATATCCCGCTAACCCCAAGAAGCTACGGATATCCGTTACCAATGTTGGACTTGACCATCCCTTAATTACATCTTTTTTGGAGGTATCCACAGATATCCCATTACTTGTGTTGATATGGCCCATGAATGAGACCTCCTTCAACTAGAACTCACACTTGTTGTACTTTTCATAGATATTATCCTTCTACAAGGTCTCTAGTATAGTTCTTAGATGCTCCTCATGACCCTCCTTGGTTTTGGAGTATATAATAATATCATCTATAAATACTAATAAAAATTTATCGAGGTAATCTCTAAAGACTCTATTCATCAAGTCCATGAAGATTTCTGGAGTATTAGTGAGTTCTAAAGGCATTACTATGAATTCATAGTGCTCGTATCATGTACGGAAAACTATCTTGGGGATATCTTCCTTCTTCACCATTACTTGATAATATCCCAACGAAAAATCCACGAAAAACAGTGTTGGGGATATCTTCCTTCTTCTCCCTTACTCAGTTTTCAGGGTGCTTCTTTCCGTACCTTTGGAAAGTGGGGTGCTGGATCTTATTAGCACCATTGGATTTATCCATAGGACTACCAACATTTAATTCCACCTTAATATTCTTATCCCCATGATATCCCTGAGATTCTCTGATCTCTATTTCGACCTTGAGGGAACATCGAACAATTTCCTCATAGCTATCAAAGTCACAGATCGCCAACGCTTTCCACAGGCTAGGTTTCATCCCACCAAAGAAGTGGTCAACCTTGCATTCAGGGGTAACAACAAAGCCAAATGCATATTATGAAAGCCTTGTGATGTTTTCCTCGTACGCTCCGATAGATTCATTGTATTTTTTCTTGAGGGCATGGAAATCCCTTTCCATCTTAATCCGGAGGGTGTGCGGAAAATATTTATCAAAAAACATCTTTCGAAAATCCTTCCACTCCAATTCCTCGATCTGCTCCTCCGGATTCGTATTTTTGATCAATGTCCACCATTGATAAGCTTCACCCTCCATACGGTAAGCATCCAGGAGAACCTTCTCTTGTTCAGAACATTGAAGGATGGAGAAGATCTTTTCAATGGAGTTGATCCATTGTTCAGCGATTGAGGGATCAGATGATCTAATAAAAGTAGGAGGCCTTTGTCTCATGAAGCTCTCGATAGCGACTTGTTCTTTCTTGGGGGGGGGGGGGTTGAACATTCCTCTTGACCTATGTATATATTCAAATCTTGTGTTATCTGAGAGGGAATCATCACGAAGTTCACGATTCCCCATCCCATTGGATTGGGCATCTCATTAGTACAATAATCACATTTATCATTACATCGATTTTTAGCCTGAGTCCTCCTATTACAGGACATTGGTTGGAATAAAAGAAAAGTTAGGGGTAACACATAAAGGATAAAACAAGGGAAAAAATAATGACTTATAAATATCTTTTATTTATTTAACATATGAATCTATTGGATTTAGTATATGTTATCCATCATCTAATTTCTAACATATACTCATAGGGAATTTTTTCCCCTTAATAATGTTTCATACTAAGCTTGTGAATTTACCAAAGCATATCCCCGAGAGTGTCATAAACAAGAGTGTAGCAGGGCCTATATTCATGCACCAGTTCCCATTTGAGTTTAGCTCAAAGTGGTGTTTTTAGGTTTTACCCCTTGGATACATCTGTGCTAGAGCTGCCTCTACCTACTCGTATCCAGACAGGGGTGTATTTTCTTGATAAACCACTTAATCAATACTCACAAAAACATAGGGATGGTTTTATTATAATTAGCCTTGTCTCTAAGGCTTTACTAATTTTTTCTAATCCTAATCCAAAAAATAACTAAACCTATCCCCTGATACCAACTATGGTAACCCTGATCTTTTATTTCAGAATTAAACAAAATTTACTACATAAACTACATTTGATACAATATAGAAGGTCGAGGTTTTATAGTGTCTTTGGGGCTTAGAATAATTACAAAACAACTTAAAACATGAAAAAACATCTTTATTGAAAACTTCCTTTACATGATCACTACATTCCCTCATACTTAGCATTTCATGGGATAACCCGAGGACATGCATAAAAAAAGGGTGAGCTATAAAGCCCAGTAAAGGATTAATCATGGAATAACATGAAGAATAAAATACATGTTAAACAATAAGCATATAAATAGAGAACAATACAAGAATAAACATAAAGTCACGATAAATTATGATAATCATAACATGGAAGTGTGGCAACAACACTTTACATGGAATTAGCATGAGCCAAGGCTCATTTCACATGAAGCATAAGTAAACCCTAATTGCACATGAAGCATGAGTAAAAAATCATTGAACTTCAATTAGAATGAGTCAAAACCCATTGCACATGACATATCATGATAATATACATTACCCAATGCATTGGAGTGCTATCAGGGCGCACCATTCTTAAACATTTGATTTCATGCATAAGTGTACCACATGGATCATAAAACATTGAATCATTCAACATAATCATTTATTCTATGATAAACGAATTTGGAATACATACATGAACCACTTTAAACAATAAGTAAATGTTCATAAAGGTGAATACCCTTGATATAGAAATGGGCATGGTATTCTCTACACAAGGACTTTGGCTTGGAAAAGCGCAGTGCAATTTCGGCAGCATAACAGCGTGACATAAGAACTCATAAAAATGGTTGATGAGAGAGAAAGGGGTATCTCATAATATTTACATAACATGGAAAGTATGGGGGTCATATAGATACATGTCCCAACAAATTTAATGGAATTTAGATCCATGATACAAATGAATTTCTTGAATGTAAATGAGGAGAGAGAAACTCCTTTCGGAATTTTGGCATAGTATAGGGTGTACATGTGAGGCATTTAATGAGAGAGAAAGGGGTCTCCTATCATTAAAACATAAAGAGGGAAGTATGGGGGAGGTGTGAAACCATACCCCAACATTTATAATTGAAATTAATAGGGCATAACAATTTAAAGAATTTTGGACAAAAATGAGAAAGGAAGAAAAACCCTTACTTGGATGTGTGCTTCCAAAGGATTCAGAGAGGATCGAGAGAGGATTCTTGGGAGATTGGGGCACCTTGGGAGGATTATAGAGAGAGTAGGGAAGAGGATGGATGAACTCCAAAGGCTTTGAGTTAGGAGGAAGTGGGATATTGGGTGTGTTTATATTGGAAAGGTGAGGGAATTCTTTATTATTTAGGTTTGGTACACCTCACATTAAACTAATCCAAACCACAAACCAGGCATTGATTTTTTCCCATGATTTTTGGAAAAGGGAATTGTAAAAAAAATATTTTATAAGTTCAATGCCCGAACTTCATAAAATAATGGGGTTGCTTATGTGGAGGTGAGTCACACTCCCGAGGAAAATAATTTGAAAATTCAAAAAGTTTAATAAGTCTTGAAGGGTCCACTAAAGCTTTGTAAAATAAATCAAACAAAACCAAAATCAAATTGTTTTAATGTTAAAACATATATTTTCAAAACATAATGTTTATATTATTGTATTACATCACTATTGGGTCATTATGATGTCATAAAATACATTATATATTTAAACGGTATTTAATTTTTACCCAGAAATTTAACTGTCTCAGAAAATTATAAAAAAATCACCATTGGATAATTTCGAAGTCCTGATTCCAGAAATAATATTCATTTTATCTAAATAATTATCTATATATGTTAATTTTCATTTTTAAAATAATAACCGACATGTATCGAAAATTCATGGGGTTTGACAAAAATGGATTTCAAACCTTAATAAAAATTACAATTTCATTCATAAAATTATATGATCATTTATATTTAATAAATATTAATTTAATAATAATAATTTTAATTTATGAAAATATTATTTAATTAAAAAATCCATTAATTTATCAAAATAGATTTCTTAGTTGAAAATTAACTAAAAATACTATTTGTGCTTTAAAAACTATTTACAAGGTAACAATAATAAAATGAAAGTATATTCATTAATATATACAAAACTAATTTAAATAACCATAGTAATAGGGTATTGTTATATAACCCCTTAAAACACCCAAATAAGACCGAAGGGTGAGGTGTGCAATGGTGACAGACTCTTGGGGTGACTCGGATAACATCGCTCGGGTGGTAATCTCTATCAACTTTCACTTCTCCCATAGGCGGTTCCACTCAAGCATAAAGTGTTCAATCTAGGCTTGAACTTGGTCAAGAGTGAAGCCCAATGATGAAAATCCTTTCCGAGATTTGAAAAATGGGATTCGTATGGGGAACGTCTACTGGATGAGGTCATCACTTCCTTTTTTTGAGTAAATTGGATTTGTTAAAGCCATATATTTATACTAATCATGTGATCACTCTTCAACGACTATATTAGAAATGTTTACAATTCTTAACATAAAACCAAATATGTTGACATTTTATATAAAAATTTTACATTAAGAGACATTTAATTAGATCAAGAGGGATTTACATTAATGAATGTTTGTGTCATTATAGGTTATCATCCATATATGCCCTCCAAGAAGCATTCGCAAGGACCCCCTAGAATATTCTTGGCGGGCCATTTCCTTCTTAACTTTAGAAATTTTTTATTTTGGACCATGAAGCTTCATCGCGTAGCTCGATTGAAAAGCTCGGTCACATAGGCAGGTCATAGAGCCCAATCACATACCTCACAGACATAAGCTGTAGGGCACACACATTCATAGTTGGAAGACTTTCTGGGCACTGTAGAGTAGAAAGGACCCGATTTAAAAAGAACGGTCACAAAGCATGTGGATATTCACAAATCGAGAGAAAAATCACAAAAAACATGAAGATGAGTAAGGATAAAATAAGGGTAATCCTCCCCTATTTATAGGAAATTACCTCTAAGTTTCGTAGTGCACCTGGCCATGGAGATATTTGCATATTTCTCAAAATACGCATTGCCTCTTGGAATTGTGACCCTGATTCACAATATTGCTTTGCGGTTAGCCTAACAATTTTGGTGATCTACCCACATACTTTTACCCTCATTTTCTCTTTGGATCCAAGTATGAGGGGTGCATTTGTTGGAGCCAAAATATGTGCAGTTGAAAAGGACACAGAGAGGAAACCAATGTCAAAGGGGCTTATTTGTGAAGCTCCATTGCGGAGCCCTTTAGTACCGCAGCCTTCGCGGAGCCCATCAACACTGCGGATAGTGCAAAGCTGCAACCCCCTATGTATTCACCACTGAGTAAAATAGGCAGAAGTATCTGTGGTTACAATGTAATTAGTGGGGAGCTTCTCACCATAGAGGGAACTGGATCGCCTCTAGAATCCCTTAGAAATTGACGGAAGCCTTTGAGAGCACTATAGAGGGAAATCATGAGGCCTTTAGACTGAGGAGGGGCTGACGATTGACTTCGCGGTTATGAAAATCCTGATGCAATCTATGGCCAATCGTAATGTGCCATGTGACATTGCAACGAGCTATTAGAGCTCTGCGCCGCCCCTCACCTATAAATACTAGGCTTCTGTCGGACCCAAAGGACATATACCCTGACCTTTTTCCTTATCATCCCTCAAATCACAATGAACCTTATACTCTTCAAAAAATTGAGAAAAATGAGCTCTTGAATGTACTTGAGCATTGTGAAGTACCTTTCCCTCAGCTAAAAAACAACCCCTCTTCATGTAAGGATGCTCCTCACAGATCCCATAGTCCATTGAAAAGGAAGGAGATTCCTAAAGGGACTCAGGTCTTAAAAAATCACTAATGTTTTGAGAAGTACCTTCCATGCACATGTGGACCACTTTCTAAGGTAGGATCACTGTGCTTTGTGAAGTACATTTCTTCGCAGTTCCCCACTTTTCAAGGAACCCATGATCCACAATGTCTTACTCTGTGAAATCACTTTCACATTACGAATCTCCCTTTATATGTAGGTATACCCTATGCTTAGTCTAGGACACTCCACTTCACAAAGCATAACCCTTCGCGAAGTCCCCCCCACTCTGTGGAGCACTAGAGCTTCACAAGGTCCTTTACTAGGAACCCATTTTCTTTACAAATCCTTCTCTTATACAACCCTCTAGGTTTTTATGAAGTGATTTCTAGGTATCTTGGGTTGTACTTTACATTTTGTTGCTTTGCCTCATGATTTTTCACATAGGCACTCTAACAGTTAGTTCTTCTTCACATAACCACACTTACATGAGCCCCTCAATGTATCACTCTATAACACCACCTCACCATGGAATTACTGATGCCTTCCTAACCCCAAGGGTGGGAGGGTATTAGTTATGTATTTCCTAGGGGTGAGGAGTGAACCTACCTCATCCAAGCTTCATGATGTTAAACTACCAAGCACCATCATCCTCATTAAATGACGTTAAACTGTGGCCTCACCCCATAAAATATACGCAGGGTTCCCAACCATGGACATTTTCCATGCCCACTAGTTTCCACGGGAGCGAGATCTTCCTAACATGCATTGAGATCCTCCTATAATGGAACGATATCAGTCCGTGGGGAAGGGAAATCATCCTAGTGTAATCCCACAGTCTTTTTTACAGGAGATATAATCCATGATCCCCCTCTCTTCTTCAGTGCACAAATACTAGAGGAGTTATGGAAAGAGGGACCTTCGTCACCCCATCCCTCTCCATCTGGACTTTTTCGTCATCAGGACTCCATCCTGGAGTGAGTCCCAACCTCTATCTCCCTTGGCCACTAAGCACCTGTAAGCCCCGCTCTATTCCCCCCGTACGCACCTTTTGCAATGTGATCGTCAGGCTTTGCTACCTCTTCTTTCTCACACCAAGCATGACTCACATGGGTTTGGAGTAAGCATTAAGCATGAAATCCTCCCTGGCCCACCTTAGCATGTAATCCCTATTCCCCCAACCCAAACTATGTGAAAATTGATCGTTGTCTCCTAGGCAAGGTACATAGGAAGACTCCCTAAGGTTCAAGACCATTACCCATTGATCCCAACTATCTTCATGTTACTTCATCCTCATGCTACATGACGTTAAACTGTATGCCCCTTTTCGTCCTACACAATGTTAAATTGTATGATTCCAAACTACGTGGATGTTGATCCTTTCCCCTTTATGAGTGAGGTATTTAGGAAGCCTCATAAGGTTCAATCCCATCATCTATTGGTCCGGACCACTTTACGTGTAGAGACTCGAAGCTTGATGTACATGGAAATTACATTACTTTTTCGGAATACATAGTACATAACAAAAACAGACACACAAGGACCGTAATAGTTTAGTGTCTTTGGAAAATTAGAACATAATCTTCTAATCGTGGTGAAAGATCTTCAACATCTCCATAAAAATATTCCCCTTTTGTTTTCTTACCTAAAACCTTTATTTATATCTTGGGGAAAAGAAAACATATAAAGGGTGAGCTCAAATGATCAGTAAGGGTAAGCATAGAGAACATAAAATAATCCATAAACATTTGAATGCAAAAACTTGAACATAAAATCTAAACATCAAAACCTTGAGCACATACATAAATCTTGGAAGTACGTAAGGCATATATCATAAAGGAACATCAATCATGATAAAATAGCATGTGAATAAAACATGTAATTGTGGAAACCATTAAGCACATGATATTATTTCCATAGTATCCAAGGCATTGCTGCCAAGACCATCTTGGTGGACAAAGTCCCTTTCTGAATCGAGTTCACTCCTCGTTCCAGTCCTGTAACACTGAACCAGATTAACTTACCATTCCAGCCATGTCTATCTCATGAGATATAAATCTATACCCAATGCATTGGAGGGAGATATAGGTCCCACCCATCTCATAATGATACCATTCTTATGTGTTCCACAAAATTATAAACCATACATCATAGCATAACCCATGTAATAAAAATGGGATTCTTAAACATCATTCCATCATAACATAATCCATATAAGATAAAAAGACATCATAAAAATAATTCCATCATAAAATAATCAAATCAATTTAAAATAAGGATGGAAATAGAACCCTATATTATCTTAGATGGAAAATAATTTTGATAAAACACTTGAACTCCATTCTTAAGTAAAATATCCTTTATACTTCAAAAACATTTTCCTTTCTTAACATGTCATATAATTTTAAAATAAAAGAAGTTGATTAAAAATAAACATGAAAACTTGTAAAGGAAGATTCTTGGAAATAATGTTTTAAAAATCCATTCATTCCGTATAAGTTAAAAAAACATTCTTCTCGTACTTTGGCCAAAAAAGTCAAAAAGTACCTCGTACAAAAAACGACAAAAGATTCTTTTCATATCATTTACTAAAAACTCAATGAAGGGTAAAATTGGATTTAAAAAATTTTAGGAGGACATAAATAATATTACATATTGAGGAAACAAGGATGTGGATGATACATATTCTCCATTGAATTCTGAAGTATAAACAATCGTAGATAAAAATTGAGATTGCGAGATTTTCCCTTACCTTAGGTCCGATTTTCTTTGTAAGTGTCTGAACCTTCTGTATAATGAATTAAATAATGTCATTGACTTATTCCAGAATCATACTTATTTTTATGATATCATATATGGTCATATTATTAGCTTCTTATTATTAATATTTCATTGCAACTTGTTATTCGAGTGTTTATTACTTTTTGTTCTTATGCGTGTTTTGTCGAATAAATTCATATTCTTGTTTTTAGATTATAGATACCTAATTTCCAGAATGGTATTAGTGTAATATATATCATATTAATTCATTAAATTAATTTATATAATCATTAAGCAATGAGGATTGTGTATAATGAGTCGCATCACATCGTGGAGACGGTATTTCGTACGTACGCACGAGCGATGATATCGTTCCCAGGATCGTGGAATTGTATTGGAGTGTATGTATAATATTTCAGAATCAATAATACTTTACAGTAATCATATATAGTTATTTATTTGCACCATTATACCCATCCAAGTATGGTGGTGGTGGAAAATAGATTACACCATGGCGTGGAGACGGTATTCCGTACGTACGCACGCGCGGTGATTTCGTTTTCCGTAGGATGGATAGATGATGAAATAGGGTTGTTTCATACTTCTAATAACATATCATTATATTAGTGATACTGATGTCATTACTTCATAATTAAACAACTAAAGAAGAATAAGTTGAAGAAGAAATAAAGTTGAAAGAATCGGTAACGGACATTACATCTTCTTTGAAGCGCCTCTTTGAGACCTCCTTTTAGGGCACTAAAATTGGTATTTGAAGAAGAAAAGTACCTATAGGATGTTTCTAGGGAAGTTGATAAGAGAATTTGGCAGGGGTTGGCTGATCTTGAAGGCTCAATGTGATGTGATGAAGAGAGGGAGGAGGTGCCCTTTTATAAGGGAGGAGAGGGGCACCTTTGGAAAAAATAAAAATATTATTTTATAATAAAGTCATATTCGGTTTTTAATAGATCCAAATTGATTTATTTCTAAGCTAAGGTAGGGATGGGTCTAAATAATCTCATCCAATAGAATTTAGACAAGTTTAGGTATCTATTTTAACCTTATCATTTAGATTTAACTTTAAGTTAGATAATTTATATTTTACCGTGTCTTCCTGTTTTCTTACACTATAAGGTTAATAAACTTACTATAACAAGCCAAAAGAACCCCAAGTTATTTATTATTAATATATATAACCTTATATATGTCATTTTTCCAAACCTTAGATTTTTAGGAATAAAATAACAATTAATAAAATAATATTTATTTTAAAAACTATTTTATGTCAATTTTGACACTATTTGGTAATTGATTTTTTTGAAAATCATAACAGAAATATTAGTTCGAAAATTTTTACTTAAATCAACAATAACATGTCATATTAACCTAGAAAATTATTGTAATTCATAAAAAGTCTCGGATTACATTTATTTGGGTATTTATAACATCAATTATGTCAATATTTCATTAATAATATAATTACTGCATCATTATTGTGTCATAAATACATTAAATTATTTAAAATCTAAAAATTACAAATAAAATACCATTATGTAGGAAATCGTTTTATATTTCTAATAAATATTTATAGTCGAATTTATCTTATGTATAAATTTATATTAAAAATGATTTACTTATTAAATTTTGATTTTAACTATTTTAACCCTTCTTTAAATAAATTAATATTAAATGTTCTAATCTAATCCAAGTGGGCCTAAATGGTCATATTTTATTCCTAAGGTTTTTTTTGGTTGAATTAAACATATCCAATAGAATTAGAACATGTGTTAGGGTAATAATAATATCATTTTTACCCTTAATTACCCTATTTACTTTTAACCGTGGTAAAAAAAGTAAAAAGTTACTATTCACCAAAAATTATTTTTATCTCATTGAACCACATTTTACTTACTGAAATAAACCGTGTCTCTCAGATTTTTTAAATTCTACTCACAGAAGCGGTAAAATTATGTTTTATGTGAATTTGGAAATTCTCCTAGGAGGTGGGTAAAAGACGGTGAAAAGTTCAATAAAATTTTTATATATCTAAAATTATTATAAAATGACTCCAATGAATTTCATTGAACGTATATAGGTATTGTGTATCAATTTTGACCTAAAATAAATTTAAATAAAATAAATAATTATTTAAATAAAAAGTCGGTTTTTAAATAGTAACCCCTTGTTTTCACTATTCATCAAAAATTGAAAGTTTTCAGAAAAATACCAAAATTTCTCCCTAGGCTAATTTCGATATTCCGAATCCAAAAATGAAGTCCATTTTAAAATATGAAATTTAAAAAATTTTAAAAAGTGGTTTTTACTATTCATAACGGCTAGTTTTAATAATATTTTAATAGCATATCGTTGTTTAGTGAAACTCGGTATTGCGTATGACGCAAGCTATCGAGGAAGGTCGCGATTGCGTGTAAAGCAAGCAAAGATATTTTTGTGTGTAGTGAAAGATCCCTTTGATGATTTATATATCATAAAAACAAAATATTTCTCATAAAAGTCTTGGGTGTTACATTCTACCCCCCTTAAAAGGAATTTTGCCCTCGAAATTTGTCACTTCATTACAAATATATGAGGATACCTCTCCCTCATCATATCCTCAAGTTCCCATGTAGGTTCTTCTAATTGGTGGTTCCTCCATAAAACATTCACCAAGTGAGTGTTCTTGTTCCGTAGGACTTTTTCGCTACGATCCAGAATCTCTATCAGCTGTTCTTCATAAGAAAGATCTTGCTCCAGGGGTACAACTTTTGAGATGAGTACATGTGAAGGATCAGGTATGTACTTTCTCAGGAGAGATACATGGAACACATCATGAACTTGAGAGAGATTCGGTGGAAGCGCCAATCGGTAGGCTACCTTCCCAACATGATCCATAATTTCAAAAGGACCGATATACCTAGGGCTCAACATTCCCTTGTTTCCAAATCTCATTACTCTCTTCCAAGGAGATATTCGTAAGAACACTTTATCACCCACTTAAAACTCTAGGTCTTTTCTTCGGTTGTCAGCATAACTTTTTTGTCGACATCTCTAATGTGTTGTTGAGTAGATCTGACCTTTTCTGCCATCTCATCAAAAAGATTAGGTCCTAATAGATTTTCCCCCAACTTCATCCCAACAAGTGGGAGTCCTGCATTTCTTTCCATAGAGAGCTTCATAAGGAGCCATCAGAATACTGGAGTGAAAGATATTATTATAAGAAAATTCCAACAAAGATAGGTGTTGATCCCAACCACCTTTGAAATCCATAGAGCAAGATCTCAACATATCTTCTAGAGTTTTAATTGTCCTCTCAGACTGACCATCTTTCTGAGGATGATATGCAGTGCTGAAACTCAACTCTATATCCAGAGTATGATGAAGACTTCGCCAGAACTTCGAGGTATATCTCTGATCCCGATCAGATATAATGGAATGTGGTACTCCATGAAATCTTACCACTTACTTTACATATATCCTGACAAGCTGATCAAGAGAGAAATCCTCTCTAATATCAATGAAGTGTGCAGACTTTGTAAGACGATCAACTATAACCTAGATAACATTATTTCCTTTGGATGTTTTAGGAAGTCCAGTGACAAAGTCCATAATGATGTTTTCCCATTTCCATTCTTGTATGGGTAATGGTTGTGACATCCCCTTAGACTTCTGTCTCTCAGCTTTAACTTGCTGACAAACCAAGCATCGAGAGACATATTCAACAACATCTCTTTTCATCCCATCCCACCAGAAGTACTCTTTCAGGTCCCTATACATCTAAGTGCTTCCATGATGAATAGAGAATGAAGAACTATGAGCCTCATCCAGCAGTTCCTTCTTTAATTTGGGGATGGGAGGAACACAAACCCGATTCCTGGACTTTATTATCCCATCACAATCAAGGTTGAATTTAGGATCATTTCTCACCTTCTTTTGTAACTCGACATCTTCTTTCTACGCCTCTTTAATCATAACATGTATAGATGGTTGAACATTCATTTGAGAAATATACGATTTTCCCCTTTCATTATAATTCTAAGATCCATACTTTTTAAATCCATAAATATTGGATCTTTTGTGACCCTTATCATGGATAAGCTAGCATGGTCTTGTCGACTTAATGCATCTGCCGCCTTGTTTGCTTTCCCAGGGTGGTACTGAATTGAGCAGTCGTAATCCTTAATCAGCTCCAACCAACTTCTTTGGCGCATATTCAGCTCCTTTTGTGTGAAAATATACTTTAAACTTTTATGATTAGTATAAATTTCACACCTTTCTCCATAATTATAATGCCTCAAAATCTTTAATGCAAAGATTACCGTAGCTAACTCCAAATCATGAGTTGGGTAATTTTGCTCAAGGATTTTCAACTGTCGTGAGGCATAAGCTATCACCATATCTTTTTTCATGAGAACACACCCCAATCCCTTCTTGGATGCATCACTGTAGATCACAATCCTTTCTCCACTACAAGGAAGTGTGAGAACAGGTGAAATGGATAACCTTATTTTCAACTCCGTGAAATTATCTTCACATTCCTCCATCCACAAGAACTTAACTCCTTTTCGAGTCAACCTGGTGAGTAGATTAGATAATCATGAAAAATATTTCACAAAACGTCGATAATATCCAACCAAACCAAGAAAACTTCAGATCTCAGTTACTGTTGTTGGTCTCGACCATCTTTCAATAACCTCTTTTTTTGCTGGATCCACAGATATCTCCTCTTTTGAGATTATGTGACCCAAAAATGATACTTTTTGAAGCCAAAATTCACACTTGGTAAATTTGGCATAAAGCTTCTCCTTTCTCAGGGTCTTCAATATAATTCTCAAGTGATCTTCATGTTATTCCTTTCTCTTTGAATAAACAATAATATCGTCTATAAAGACTACCACAAACTGATCAAGATAGTCTCTAAAGACTCTATTCATCAGATCCATGAAGATAGAAGGGGCATTAGTAAGACCAAATGGAATCACTATAAATTCATAGTGTCCATACCTTGTACGGAAAGCCATCTTTGGTATATCCTCCCTTTTGACCCTTAATTGATGATACCTAGAATGAAGATCAATCTTGGAAAATTATTGAGCTCTGCATAGTTGGTCAAATAAGTCATCAATGCGTGGGAGAGGATATTTTTTCTTGATAGTGATCTTGTTAAGTTCTCGATAATCAATGCAGAGACTCATTGATCCATCTTTCATATTAACAAACAGAGCTGGTGCTCCCCAAGGTGACACACTTGGGCATATGAATCCCTTATCAAGATTCTCTTGGAGTTGCTTCTTCAAATCCTGCAACTCAATTGGGGCCATTCTATAAGGTGTCTTTGAAATAGGCAAGGCACCCGGTATGAGTTCTATTGAAAACTCAACTTCATGATTTGGTGGATGACCCGAAAATTCCTTAAGAAAGACATCATCAAACTCCCGTACAATGGGCATACTATTAATCATGAGTTTCTCACCAACCATTTGAGATAAATAACCATCATTTAGTGGAATCAAGACCCATAAGATGGAAGAAATTTCCACTGGAAGGTTATGTTCATCCTTGCATCGATTGACGATCATAGATTTATCTTGAATATGAAATGTGACTTCCCTTCATTGGTAATTGATATGAGCTCCATATAGAGAAATCCAATCCATGCCAAGAATCACATCAAATTCCACTATAGGAAGGATCACATGATTTTCAGGAAGCACTTTCCCACAAACTTCAATCGGAGAATAATTATAAACTTTTGATGCAACTGTTATGCCATTAGAGGTTGTCACAGCTATCTCAACATCTAATTGTTGAGGTAATAAAAAGATACCATTAGAAAATTATTTAGAAATAAAAGCGTGGGTGGATCCAGAATCAAATAAAAAAATTTCTACTTTAGAGTGGATGGTAAGTGTACCTTTCACCACTTCGTTATCATACTCCACATCAATGATAGAAATTGCATGTGAATTTCCTTTATTTTTAGCCTTAAGAGTTTGTTGATGTCGATCATCATCAACAACCCTTGTATTAGGGCATTGATTGGCATAATACCCCATTTCCTTGAACTTGTAACATTGGAGTGTAGGAGGTGCACTCTGTTTATCCTTTTCTTTGTTCGCATCACTAGAAATCTTCTTCCCATCATTGCGACATTAAAATGCCCGATGGCCTTCCTTTCCACATTTGAAACATTTACTTGTCCCTTTATGAAAACTCTCTCCCTGTTTCTTTCCACACTTTGAGCATAAGTAAGAAATTATCTTCTTTTCAGCGTGCTCTTTAGATTTTCCTTTGAATTCCATTTTCCTCTTCTTATCAAACCCATATGACTGATGGGTTACTCCAATCTCCATCTCAACCTTGAGAGCACATCAAACAATTTCCTCGTAGCTATTTAAGTCCCTTATGTGTAACGCCCTTCGAAGACTTGGTTTTAATCCACTAAAGAATCGATCGATCTTACTCTCAGGTTGGGATAATAATACCAGAAGCGTACCTTGCAAGTCTTGTAAAATTTGCTTCATAGGTACCAACAGATTCATCATCCTTTTGCTTCAGTTCAAGAAACTCCTTCTCCATCTTTGTTTGAAGAATACGAGGGAAGTACTTATTGAAAAATAAGTTCTTGAACTCATCCCATTACATGGACTCAATTTCATCTCTTTGCCTCTTATTCTTGATAAGATTCCACCATTGATCAAAATCACCTTCCAAACGATATACTGATAAGATAACTTTATCATGTTCAGAACATTGAAGAACTGAAAATACCTTTTCAGTGGTACTGATCCATTGTTCAGCCACTAATGGATCAGAATACCTGTTGAATGAAGGTGGACGCTACCTCATGAAGGATTCAATAGAATGTTTCTCTTTCCTTTTCTCGTTTTGAAGTCTTGCATGATTCATAGCTTGAGAAAGTTGTGTGATCATGGCTACAAGATTTTTCATTCCAGCTCCCATAACCTTTTTTTTCTCACGGGGACAATCATTGCATTGCCCGTTGCATTCCGCATTAACACGGTTCCTTCGGGTTCCATCCATTGACTAAAACCAAGAATAATAGTGTGAGCAACACTAATTATAATAGGAAAACTACATAATCATGAATAAAATTTCACACTTAAGGTATTATCATAGGTTGTTCATTGCCATTTCTAAAACACTAAGATTGTGTTCTATGCTTAGAATTATCCTTAGGGTTCTTACTAAGGCTTTCACATCCTAGTTTCCAAAGGTTGAAAATACCTTTCCTCTGATACCAACTTTAGAGACCCGAAGCTTGACGTACATGGACATTACATTACTTTTGCGAAATACTTAGTACATAACAAAAACAGACACACAAGGACCGTAATAGTTTAGTGTCTTTGGAAACTCAGAACATAATCTTCTAATCGTGGTGAAAGATCTTCATCATCTCCATAAAAATATTCCCCATTTGTTTTCTTACCTAAAACCTTTCTTTATTTCTCGGGGAAAAGAAACCATATAAAGGGTGAGCTCAAATGCTCAGTAAGGGTAAGCATAGAGAACATAAAACAATCCATAAAAATTTGAATGCAAAAACTTGAACATAAAATCTAAACATCAAAACCTTGAGCACAGACATAAATCTTGTAAGTACGTAAGGCATATATCATAAAGGAACATCAATCATGATAAAATAGCATGGGAATAAAACATGTAATTCTGGCAACCATTAAGCACATGATATGATTTCTATAGTAGCCAAGGCATTTCTGCCAAGACCATCTTAGTAGACAAAGTCCCTTTCTGAATCGAGTTCACTCCTCATTCCAGTCCTGTAACACTGAACTAGATTAACGTACCGTTCCATCCATGTCTACCTCATGAGATATAAATCTTTACCCAATGCATTTGAGGGAGATATAGTTCCCACCCATCTCATAATGATACCATTCTTATGTGTGCCAAAAAATCATAAACCATACATCATAGCATAACCCATGTAATAAAAAATGGGATTCTTAAACATCATGCCATCATAACATAATCCATATAAGATAAAAAGACATCATAAAAATAATTCCATCATAACACAATCAAATCAATTTAAAATAGGGATAGAAACATAACCCTATATTATCTTAGATGGAAAATAATTTTGATAAAACACTTGAACTCAATTCTTGAGGAAAATATCCTTTCTACTTCAAATTTTTTTTCCTTTCTTAACATTTCATATAATTTTATAATAAAATAAGTTGATTAAAAATAAACTTGAATACTTGTAAAGGAAGCTTCTTGGAAATAATTTTTTAAAAATCCATTCAAGTCTTATAAGTTAAAAAAACATTCTTCTCATACTTTGGCTGGAAAAGTCAAAAAGTACCTCATACGAAAAATGATAAAAGATTCCTTTCATATCATTTACTAAAAACTCAACTAAGGGTAAAATTGGATTTAAAAAATTGTAAGAGGACATAAATAATATTACATATTGAGGAAAAATGGATGTGGATGATAAATATTCCCCAGTGAATTCTAAAGTATAAACAATCTCGGATACAAATTGAGATTGCGAGATTTTCCCTTACCTTAGGTCCGATTTTCTTCGTAATGTCTGAACCTCCTGTATAATGATTTAAATAATTTCATTGAATTATTCCAGAATCATACTTATTTTTATGATATCATGTATGGTCATATTCTTATCTTATTATTAGTAATATTTCATTGCTACTTGTTATTCAGGTGTTTATTACTTGTTGTTCTTATGCGTGTTTTGTCGAATAAATTATTATTCTTCTTTTTAGATTATAGATAACTAATTTCCATAATGTAATTAGTGTAATATATATAATATTAATTCATTAAATTTATTTATATAATCATTAATCAATGAAGATCATGTAGAACGAGTCGCATCACATCGTGGAGACGGTATTCCGTACGTACACACGAGCTATGATATCGTTCCAATGATCGTTGAATTGTATTGGAGTGTATGTATAATATTTCAGAATCAATACTAATTTACAATAATCATATATAGTTATTTATTTTCACCATTATACCCATCCAAGTAAGGTGGTGGTGGAAAATAGATTACACCATGACGTGGAGACGGTATTCCGTACGTACGCACGCGTGGTGATTTCATTTTCTGTAGGATGGATTGATGGTGAAATAAGGTTGTTTCATAATTATAATGACATATCAGTATATTAGTGATACTGATATTATTACTTCATAATGAAACAACTAAATAAGAAGAAGTGGAAGCAGAAATAAAGTTGAAGGAATCGGTAACGGACATTACCTCTTCTTTGAAGCACCTCTTTGAGACCTCCTTTTAGGGCCCTAAAATTGGTCTTTGTAGAAGACCAAGACCTATAGGATGTTTCTTGGGAAGTGGAGAAGATAATTTGGTAGGGGTTGGATGATCATGAAGGCTCAAAGTTGTGTGAGGAAGAGAGGGAGGAGGTGCCCTTTTATAAGGGAGGAGAGGGGCACCTTTGGAAAAACTAAAAATATTATATTATTATAAAGTCATATTCAGTTTTTAATAGCTCCAAATTGATTTATTTAGAATCTAAGGTGAGTATGGGTCGAAATCCTCTCATCCAATATAATTTAGACAAGTTTAGGTGTCTATTTTAACCTTATCATTTAGATTTAACTTTAAGTTAGATAATTTAACTTTTACCGTGTCTTATTATTTTCTTACACTATAAGGTTAATAAACATACTATAACAAGCCAAAAGAACCCCAAGTTGTTTATTATTAATATAAATAACCTTATATAAGTCATTTTACCGAACCATAGATTTTTCGGAATAAAATAACAATTAATAATATAATATTTGTTTTAAAAACTATTTTATGTCAATTTTGACACTATTTGGTAATTGTTTTTTGTGAAAATCATAACAGAAAGATTAGTTCAAAGAAAGTTACTTAAATCAATAATAACATGTCATATTAGTCTAGAAAATTATTTTAATTCATAAAAAGTCTCAAATTACATTTATTTGGGTATTTATAACATCAATTATTTCAATATTTCATTAATAATATAATTACTGCATCATTATTGTGTCATAAATACATTAAATTATTTAAAGTCTAAAAATTACAAATAAAATACCATTATGTAGGAAATATTTATATATTTATAATGAATATTTATAGTCGAAATTATCTTATGTATAACCCTATATGAAAAATGATTTACTTATTAAACTTTGAATTTAACTATTTTAACCCTTCTTTAAATAAATTAATATTAAATGTCCTAATCTAATCCAAGTGGTTTTAAATGGTCATAGTTTCTTCCTAAGGTTGTTTTTGGTCGAATTAAACTTATCCAATAGAATTAGGACATGTTTTAGGGTAATAATAATATCATTTTTACCCCTAATTACCCTATTTACTTTTAACCGTGGTAAAAAAAGTAAAAATTTACTATTCACCAAAAATTATTTTCATCTCATTGAACCGCATTTTACTTACTGACATCAAACTTGTCTCTCGGATTTTTGAAATTCCACTCACAGAAGCGGTAAAATTATGTTTTATGTGAATTTGGAAATTCTTCTAGGAGGTGGGTAAAAGACGGTGAAATGTTCAATAAAATTTTTATATATCTAAAATTATTATAAAATGACTCCAATGAATTGAATTGAACTTATATAGGTATTATGTATCAATTTTTACCCACAATAAATTTAAATAAAATAAATAATTATTTAAATAAAAAGTCGGTTTTTAAATAGTAACCATGTGTTTTCGCTATTCCTCAAAAATTGAAAGCATTCAGAAAAATACCAAAATTTCACCCTAGGATAATTTCGATATTCCGAATCCAAAAATGAAGTCCATTTTGAAAGATGAAATTTAAAAAATTTCAAAAAGTGGTTATTACTATTCATAACGGCTAGTTTTAATAATATTTTAATAGCATATCGTTGTTTAGTGAAACTCGGTATTGCGTACGACGCAAGCTATCGAGGAAGGTCGTGATTGCATGTAAAGAAAGTCAAGCTAGTGTTGTGTGTAGTGAAATATCCCTTTGATGATTTATATAACATAAAAATTATAATATTTCTCATAAAAGTCTCGGGTGTTACATTATGTTAGTTCACCCTCATGCCACATGACGTTAAAATATACACCCCTTTCCAACCCGCACGACGTTAAATTGTATGATTTCAAACTACGTGGGTTTTGATCCTTGTCTCCTGGACATGGTACGTAGGAAGAATCTTTGAGGTTCAACACCAACCAATGATAATTAATTGTAGTCCCCTTTTTTGGGAACCACATCTCTGGTCTGCCCCCCTGAGGATTTGACCAATTCCCAGGCCGTTAACCATGCATAAGCCCCAGTATGTCTTCGGGTCGATGTCATCTGTGAACACCCTGATTCCATGATCCATATAGAAATATGTGGAATTTGATTCCCTACCATAGGGATATGTAGGAATCCCCCCCCTGAGTTTCAATCCCATCACCCATGTCTCATCATGGTCTCTCCCTTTAGCCTCTGTGTTTCAGGAAGGTCATTCCCCAAACCGAAGGTTCTACTTCCTTTGGGTCCCATTCATGCATCCATTCTCATAGGTTGCCTCCTCAGGTGTCCTATCACCACCACCGAACTGCATTTACTTTGATTCCCTTCCACAGGGATATATAGGAAGCCTCTTAGATGTTTAATTCAAACATCACCATCATCTTCACATCAGTTCCATCTCATTATCCATCAACTTCACTCAACCATCCATATCCATCCGGATTCTTACCCAAGCCTCCACATCCTAGTGAGATCATGTCATCCACCTCCTCACTACTCCTAGCAGTACACAGGCCGCTATCCATGCATAAGCCCCAATATGTCATCAAGTCACTGTCCTTTTTTACACCCTGATTCCATTCATCGCCCCTTTGAACTACATGGGTTTGATCCCTATCTCTAGAGATGGGGTATGTAGGAAACCTCCCTGAGGTTTAATACCATGTATGTAGAGACCCGAAGCTTGACGTACATGGACATTACATTACTTTTGCGGAATACTTAATACATAACAAAAACAGACACACAAGGACCATAATAGTTTAGTGTCTTTGGAAACTCAGAATATAATCTTCTAAAGGTGGTGAAAGATCTTCAACATCTCCCATAAAGATCTTCCCCTTTTTTTTTTACCTAAAACATTCCTTTATATCCTGGGGAAAAGAAAAACATAGAAGGGTGAGCTCAAATGCTCAGCAAGGGAAAATAAAGGAAATAAAAATCAAATCATATCTTTTTGAAAATCAGAACCTGCAAAAGAGATCATAATATCTTAACATGGAATAAATCATAGAAGTGAAAATGAGATCCCCATAATCATAACATAAAACTTGAAACTTTGTGGCATGCACACATAATCATGGAAAATCATTTCTTGTTAGTCATGACTCATTGCCAAGACTATCTTAGCGGACAAAGTCCATTTCTGAACCGAGTTCACTCCTCATTTCAGTCCTGTATCACTGTACCGAAGTAACCTTACGTTCCAGCCATGTCTATCTCATGAGATATAAATCTTTACCCAATGCATTGGAGGGAGATATAGTTCCCACCCATCTTATAATGAATCCTTTCTTATGTGTGCCACATAATCATAAATCATACATCATCGCATAACACATGTAACAAAAATGGGATTCTTGAAACATCATGACATCATAAAACAAATCATATAAGGTAAATGACTTCATAAAAATAATTCCCTCACAACATAATCAAATCAACGTAATAATAGGGATGAAAATAGAACCCTATATTATCTTAGATGGAAAATAATTTTGATAAAACATTTGAACTCCATTCTTGAGGAAAATATCCTTTCTACTTCAAAAATACTTTTCTTTTCTTAACATGTCATACAATTATAAACTAAAATAAGTTGATTAAAAATAAACTTGAAAACTTATAAAGGAAGATTCTTGGAAATAATGTTTTAAAAATCCATTCTTGCCGTATAAGTTAAAAAAAAATTCTTCGTACTTTTGTCAGAAAAGTCAAAAAGTACCTCGTACGAAAAACGACAAAAGATTCCTTTCATTTCTTTTACTAAAAACTCACCGAAGGGTAAAAATGGATTTAAAAAATTTAGGTGTATGGAAATAATATTAAATATTGATGAAACATGAATGTGGATGATAAAATACACCCCAGTAAATACTTACGAATAAACAATCTCGGATAAAAATGAGATTGTGATATTTCCCTTACCTTAGGTCTGATTTTCATTGTACGTGTCCGAAGCTCCTGTATAATGGTTTAAATAATGTTATTGACTTATTCCAGAATCATACATATTGATATGATATCATATATGGTCATATTCTTAGCTTCTTATTAGTAATATTTCATTGTTACTTGTTACTTGGGTCTTTATTGCCTTTTGTTCTTATGCGTGTTTTGCCGAATAAATTCTTATTCTTATTTTAAGGTTATAGATACCTTATATCCAGAATGGTATTAGTGTAACATATATAATATTTATTCATTCAATTCATTTATATAATTACTATGTAATGATGATCATGTAGAACAAGTCGCATCACATCGTGGAGACGGTATTCCGTACGTACGCACGAGCGATGATATTGTTCCCATGATCATGGAATTGTATTTAAGTGTATTTATAATATTTCAGTATCAATATCAATTTATAATAATCATATATAGTTACTCATTACACCATTATACCCATCCTTGTAAGGTGATGGTGGAAAATAGATTACACCACGGCGTGGAGACGGTATTTCGTACGTACGCACGCGCAGTTATTTCATTTTTCCGTAGGATGGATAGAAGGTGAATTAGGGTTGTTTCATATTTATAATAACATATCAGTATGTAAGTAATACTGATGTTATTATTTTAACATGAAACAACTAAATAAGAAGAACTTGAAGAAGAAAGAAATTGAAAAGATCGGTAATGGATATTACCTCTTCTTTGAAACGCCTCTTTGAATCCTCCACTTAGGGAACTAAGATTGGTCTTTGAAGAAGACCAGGACCTCTAGTATTATTCTAGGGAAGTGGAGAAGGGATTTTTTCAGGGGTTGGCCGAGCTTGAGTGCTCAAATTGGTGTGAGGAGGAGGGGGAGGAGGTGCCCTTTTATAAGGGAGGAGAGGGGCACCTTAGGAATATCTCAAAATATTATTTTATATTAAAGTCAAAATCGGTTTATAATGGTTCCAAAGGGTCTTATTTAGAAGGTAAAGTGGTGATGGGTCGAAATAATATCAACCAATAGGATTTATACAAGTTTAGGTTATTAATTTAACCTTATCAATTAGATTTAACTCTAAGTTAAATAATTTAACTTTTACCGTGTCTTTTTGTTTTCTTACACTATATGGTTAATACACTTACTATAACATGCCAAACGAACCCCAAGTTGTTTATTATTAATATTTATATCCTTATCTAAGTCATTTGGCCGAACCTTAGATTTTTAGGAATAAAATAACAATTAATAATATAATATTTGATTTAAAAACTATTTTGTGTCAATTTTGACACTATTTGATATATGATTTTTGTGAAAGTCATAAAAGAATTATATGTTCGAACCAAGTTGATTAAAGCAACAATAATATATCATAGTAACCTATAAAATTAGTGGAATTCATAATAAGTCTAAAATTACATTTATTTGGGCATTTATAACATCAATTATGTTAACATTTCCTTATAAGGGTAATTACTGCATCATCGTTGTGTCATAAATAAATTAATTTATTTAATGTCTAAAAATTATAAATAAAATATCATTATGTAGTAAATATTTTTAGATTTTTAATGAATATTTATAATCGAATTTATATTATGTATAAACCCATATTAAAAATGTTTTAGTTATTAAACATTGATTTTAACTATTTTAACTATTCATTAAATAAAATAATATTAAATGTCATAATCTAATCCAAGTGGACCTAAATGGTCATATTATATTCATAAATTTGTTTTTGGTCGAATTACACTTATCCAATAGAATTAGGACATGTTTTGGGGTAATAGTAATATCATATTTACCCTTAGTTACCCTATTTACTATTAACCTTGGTAAAAAAAGTAAAAAGTTACTATTCACCAAAAAATTATTTTTATCTCATTGAACCACATTTACTTACTGATATCAACCGTGTCTGTCGGATTTTCGATATTTCATTCACAGAAGCGGTAAAATTAAGTTTTAGGAAAAATTCAGTTTTTAACCTACCACTTAGTGGTTTCACTATTCATCAAAAATTGAAAGCTTTCAGAAAAATACCAAAATTTCACCCTAGGCTAATTTCGGTATTCCGAATCCAAAAATGAAGTCCATTTTGAAAAATAAAATTTATAAAATTTCAAAAAGTGGTTATTACTATTCATAACGACTAGTTTTAATAATATTTTAATATCATATCGTTGTTTAGTGAAACTCGGTATTGCGTACAACGCATGCTATCGAGGAAGGTCGAGATTGTGTGTAATGCAAGGCAAGTCAAGGATGCATGTTGAGCAAGATCCTTTTGGTGTAGCGTACAACACAAGACATTAATGAAATTAAAAAGAATATTTTTCATAAAATCTCAGGGTGTTACATTTTCCCCCCCCTTAAAATGAATTTCGCCCTCGAAATTTGTCGGGGTTATAAATGGTTTACTATTCGAAATTTTCTTTAATAGAAACCCACATCGTAAAAAGGAATACCAAAACCAATCTTTAGAAATAAAAGTATGAAACATAACGGTTACCCAAATAAACTAATCACTGGGTTTCCACATAGGTGAAAATATGGATATGGAAGAAAAATATAACCATCATGTTCTGATGGAGAGTGGTAGAGAACATGGCTATAGAAAAGCCAACAATCACAATTCCATAAATTTGTGATGATCTAAGGTACCATCTGATTAATCAGATATAAGAGCACTAGGACAACATTTTTGGTTTTCAAGATCGTTTCCCTAAAGTTGATGAAATTGGAATTAGAAGAAATACTTTCGTGATTTTGGTATAGTCTCACCATTTGTCGTTCTTTGGAAAATTTCCACTTCATCTCTTAAAGAAATGAAGTTGAATTTTTCATTCGTGATGTGTTAGCAGATCATGTGATAGAATGGTGGTTCATTCCATCTCTTTCAAACAAAAGGTTAGCAAAAGTTATTAAATATACATAAGTCATTCTATAGTGAGATTAATCATATATGGTTCCTAAAATGAACTTATACTTCATATATCATACCGCTTAATAAAATAAAACTAGTTTCTACTAACCATGGACTTCCTGTAGGCCAGTGGTAGGCAATAAAGGCCAGTCGCACTTCAGTTGTGGGTTCGATTCCCACAGCCTTGTCCGACACGATGGGCTGTCGCCCATCCTGCAGGTTGTCCTTTTTCCAAAACTATATTACTATAACATCCCATCAATAATATCGAAAAAACAAACAATACTAACTTATGTACAACATAATCCATTCCAATATTTAGGCTTATCCATAATACTGCAGTCGACTCTCATAATATAGTGAAAACGATTACCAGAGATTTAATACCATCATTGATCCCCATATATCATAAGATATGTCTTGTTGGTCACATTCCAAACATTCAAAGGCCTTAATCATGTATTCTATTGAATACCCATTGAACCTTAGTGAAAACATGAATGAAATTAAAAGTTAACACTTTCCACATACCAGAATCCTCAAAATTCTATATACTCAAACCATGATATCACTTAGTCCTTATATCAATCATGAGCTCATGAATATTGTCAAATATTTCATTTTCTCATTTTCCCTTCATTATGCGCATATCATCTTTTTCCAAAAATACCTCAATCACTTTGAATACCACATTATACCAATACATAAATATTCCAATACACCATAAAAGTACCTCAACAACATTAATCTTGAATACCAATACATAAACACTTCAGTCCATCCACTTCAATGATTGTCCTGGAATAAGTCCTTCTTTGATTTAGAAGTAACTTTTTAGGTCAGGGAATTGAGTTGGGTAATGCCCATGTTCCCCACAAATAAGACATTGAACTCCATAACAGTCGGTCACTCTATGTCCCTTTTCTCCACACAGATAACATCTGTCCCTCCATTTGAGGTATTCCTCAAGGTTCTTCTTCCCTTCTTTAGAAATCTCAATCTTTCTTTCTTTATGCTCCTCAACATGGGAACATGCATAAAATTCTATCTTCCTCTTATTTGATGAATTAGGCATACCACTAAATTTCACCTTGTTAATCATATATCGCGATGACTAATTTGGCATAATCACATATCTTTCTCTCTAGGAATTACACAATTTTGTTGCTCATAGTCCCCAATTTTTCCATTGGATTCAATGCTAACCGAATTCTTTCTGGTTCCCTCCATTAACTAAAACACAAAAAGAATCTTGTGAGGGGAAAAAATCATGCAAGAGAAATCAACATAGTAAAGGGGGAGTACCCTCAATATCTAACATCTTAGGTTAAATTCTAAGATCATTAGCGCAATTATTGGACTATAACCTATACGTATACTTAACCTTAGAGACATACCTAGACATACCTTAGAAATATCTCTAGGGATCTCACTAAAGTTCTCGCATCCTAGTTTCCAAAGGTTGACTAAACATTTCCTCTGATACCAACTGTAGAGACCCGAAGCTTGACGTACATGGACATTACATTACTTTTGCGGAATACTTAATACATAACAAAAACAGACACACAAGGACCGTAATAGTTTAGTGTCTTTGGAGACTCGGAATATAATCTTCTAAACGTGGTGAAAGATCTTCAACATCTCCCATAAAGATCTTCCCCTTTTTTTACCTAAAACCTTCCTTTATATCCTAGGGAAAAGAAAAACATAGAAGGGTGAGCTCAAATGCTCAGCAAGGGAAAATAAAGGAAATAAAAATCATATCATATCTTTTTGAAAATCATAACCTTCAAAAGAGATCATAATATATTAACATCGAATAAATCATAGAAGTGAAAATGAGATCCGCATAATCATAACATAAAACTTGAAACTTTGTGTCATGCACACATAATCATGGAAAATCATTTCTTGTTAGTCTTGACTCATTGCCAAGACTATCTTAGCGGACAAAGTCCATTTCTGAACCGAGTTCACTCCTCGTTTCAGTCCTGTATCACTGAACCGAAATAACCTTCCGTTCCAGCCATGTCTATCTCATGAGATATAAATCTTTACCCAATGCATTGGAGGGAGATATAGGTCCCACCCATCTTATAATGAATCCTTTCTTATGTGTGCCACATAATCATAAATCATACATCATCGCATAACACATGTAACAAAAATGGGATTCTTGAAACATCATGACATCATAAAACAAATCATATAAGGTAAATGACTTCATAAAAATAATTCCCTCACAACATAATCAAATCAATGTAATAATAGGGATAAAAACAGAACCCTATATTATCTTAGATAGAAAATAATTTTGATAAAACATTTGAACTCCATTCTTGAGGAAAATATCATTTCTACTTCAAAAACACTTTTCTTTTCTTAACATGTCATACAATTATAAACTAAACGAAGTTGATTAAAAATAAACTTGAAATATTATAAAGGAAGATTCTTGGAAATAATGTTTTAAAAATCCATTCTTTCCGTATAAGTTAAAAAAACATTCTTCGTACTTTTGTCAGAAAAGTCAAAAACTACCTCGTACGAAAAACGACAAAAGATTCCTTTCATTTATTTTACTAAAAACTCACCGAAGGGTAAAAATGGATTTAAAAAATTTTATGTGGATGGAAATAATATTACATATTGATGAAACATGGATGTGGATGACAATATACACCTCAGTAAATACTTATGAATAAACAATCTCGGATAAAAATGAGATTGTGATATTTCCCTTACCTTAGGTCCGATTTTCTTTGTACATGTCCGAAGCTCCTGTATAATGGTTTAAATAATGTTATTGAATTATTCCAGAATCATACATATTGATATGATATCATATATGGTCATATTCTTAGCTTCTTATTAGTAATATTTCATTGTTACTTGTTACTTGGGTCTTTATTGCCTTTTGTTCTTATGCGTGTTTTGCCGAATAAATTCTTATTCTTATTTTAAGGTTATAGATACCTTATATCAAGAATGTTATTAGTGTAACATATATCATATTTATTCATTCAATTCATTTATATAATTACTATGTAAGGATGATCATGTAGAACAAGTCGCATCACATCGTGGAGACGGTATTCCGTACGTACGCACGAGCGATGATATTGTTTCCATGATCGTGGAATTGTATTTAAGTGTATTTATAATATTTCAGTATCAATATCACTTTATAATAATCATATATAGTTACTCATTAAACCATTATACCCATCCTTGTAAGGTGATGGTGGAAAATAGATTCCACCATGGCTTGGAGACGGTATTCCGTACGTACGCACGCGCGGTGATTTCATTTTTCCGTAGGATGGATAGAAGGTGAATTAGGGTTGTTTCATATTTATAATAACATATCAGTATGTAAGTAATACTGATGTTATTATTTTATCATGAAACAACTAAAGAAGAAGAATTTGAAGAAGAAAGAAATTGAAAAGATCGGTAATGGATATTACCTCTTCTTTGAAACGCCTCTTTGAATCCTCCACTTAGGGAACTAAGATTGGTCTTTGAAGAAGCCCAAGACCTCTAGTATTATTATAGGGAAGGGGATAAGGGATTTTGGCAGGGGTTGGCCGAGCTTGAGTGCTCAAATTGGTGTGAGGAGGAGGGGGAGGAGGTGCCCTTTTATAAGGGAGGAGAGGGGCACCTTAGAAATATCTCAAAATATTATTTTATATTAAATTCAAAATAGGTTTATAATGGTTCCAAAGGGTGTCATTTCGAAGGTAAAGTGGGGATGGGTCTAAATCCTATCAACCAATAGGATTTAGACAAGTTTAGGTTATTATTTTAACCTTATCAATTAGATTTAACTCTAAGTTAAATAATTTAACTTTTACCGTGTCTTTTTGTTTTCTTACACTATATGGTTAATACACTTACTATAACATGCCAAACGAACCCCAAGTTGTTTATTATTAATATATATATCCTTATATAAGTCATTTGGCCGAACCTTAGATTTTTAGGAATAAAATAACATTTAATAATATAATATTTTATTTAAAAACTATTTTGTGTCAATTTTGACACTATTTGATATATGATTTTTTTGAAAGTCATAACAGAATTATATATTCGCACCAAGTTGATTAAATCAACCCTAATATATCATAGTAACCTAGAAAATTAGTGGAATTCATAAAAAGTCTCAAATTACATTTATTTGGGCATTAATAACATCAGTTATGTTAACATTTCCTTAAAAGGGTAATTACTGCATCATCGTTGTGTCATAAATAAATTAATTTATTTAAAGTCTAAAAATTATAAATAAAATATCATTATGTAGGAAATCTTTTTATATTTATAATGAATATTTATAATCGAATTTATTTTTTGAATAAACTCATATTAAAAATGTTTTAGTTATTAAACTTTGATTTTAACTATTTTAACTATTCATTAAATAAAATAATATTAAATGTCATAATCTAATCCAAGTGGACCTAAATGGTCATATTATATTCATAAGGTTGTTTTTGGTTGAATTACACTTATCCAATAGAATTAGGACATGTGTTGGGGTAATAGTAATATCATATTTACCCTAAGTTACCCTATTTACTATTAACCGCGGTAAAAAAAGTAAAAAGTTACTATTCACCAAAAAAATTATTTTTATCTCATTGAAACACATATTACTTACTGATATCAACCGTTTCTGTCGGATTTTCGGAATTCCAATCACAGAAGCGGTAAAATTATGTTTTATGCAAAATTCAGTTTTTAACCTACCACTTAGTGGTTTCACTATTCATCAAAAATTGAAAGTTTTCAGAAAAATACCAAAATTTCACCCTAGGCTAATTTCGGTATTCCGAATCCAAAAATGAAGTCCATTTTGAAAAATAAAATTTATAAAATTTCAAAAAGTGGTTATTACTATTCATAACGGCTGGTTTTAATAATATTTTAATTGCATATCGTTGTTTAGTGAAACTCGGTATTGCGTAAAACACACGCTATCGAGGAAGGTCGCAATTGCGTGTAATGCAAGGCAAGTCAAGGATGCATGTTGAGAAAGATCCTTTTGGTGTAGCGTACAACACAATACATTAATGAAATTAAAAAGAATATTTTTCATAAAATCTCGGGGTGTTAAAATGTAATGGAAAACTCTGGAATCCCCTTTATAGGGACCCAAGCATTCTCAAATCCATCTTAATTGAATGTCATTATCCGCCCATCTAGTAGGACTCTCAGGTGATCCCTCCTGGGGATGCGCCCATCTGATCCACTCCCATAAGTGTTTGATCAGTCTGATCCATCTTCGTGTGATGTTAAAATCGCTACATACCCTTTGTTAAACATGAGAAGTTGAGGAAAACCTCAGATACATGCCTATGAAATATAATTCCCCTCACTTGACGTGGGATGCCTCGGGCTTCCTCACCCTTGGGAATCCCTATAATTAGTGAAAGAAACCCAAATGCATCAGTGTTTTAGCATCCAGACATGGAAGTGATGTTCAATGTGACTACCCCCTCGATCAAAGGATTCTGACCTAACATGACCCCTTGGAATATCCTGATAGAAGTAGTGTAATTAACCAGCGCCCACAAAGATATGGCACTAGGAAGAGTTTCACGAATAACATCTAAATCAATAAGGGAGACCCGGACTAGGTGACGAGTTGTGAGGAGGAATCCACAGAAGGAGAAACCAAAATCCCATTATCCCATTTCAATTAAGTAGAAAACACCCCTGAATAAGCGACATATACCACCCGCCTTTTGAAAACTGGAATGCGGGGCAACAGAAAACGTGTCCTCCACCGGTGGATGTGGGCCCCTACAAAAGCTTCAGAAACATAGACATTGAGGAGAAGAGTAGAAGAACATACTAGAATTTTGTTAAGGTATAGATTATGTTTGTATTTCTAGAAATACATCCATATATAAATACTACAAGTGGTTGTGGTTCTGGAAGAAATGTACCTAAGATTAAAAACCCTGACAAGGGGTTCTGGCCTTGACTCGGGGTAACCTGGTACACAACAATGGGTCTTACTATGCACCTGGTTTGACACTCCGAGGGGATAATCTTAGGAAAATTCATGTTATATTTAACTATAATTATGAAGGATTTAAATGAGAATGTTCTATCAATGTAATCAAAGCTAAAATTTTAGATATATTTATATTGAGTGTTATACCATATTTGAAATTCATGATTTTAGGAGCTAATCCAGTACATGCCATTTTTTAGAAATGTCACCTGGAAGAACAAATGGTATTAATACTCATGGAAAATGTAGAGACTTCCATGTTGAGGAAATCAATACAGCTGGTATTAAAATGTAGAAAATTATTCATATTTTAAAGAATTTTAGTCATGTTATGAAAAATAACCTTTCCCGAATAAGGAAACCTATTCCACTGAGAGAAACTCATATACTGGATCACTTTATGCGACAGAATCCCCCATCATTTAGTGGGACTACAAATCCAATTGTTGAAGATTAATGGATTAAGTCTCTAGAAAAGATATTTATGGCCTTGGAATATAGTAAAAAGGTAAAAGTTACACATTATATCCATTTTTTCCAAGGTGATGTTGATTAATGGTGGTCTCTTATCCAGAATATAGGAGAGGAAGAAGAAATAAATCTCTTGGAATAAAGGACTTTTAAGGAGACATTATTTGATAAATACTTCCCATGTGATCATCAAATTGAGATGAAGATAAAGTTTATTAACTTAATGAAAATTGAAGAAGATAGTGTTTTGTATTATGAAGATAACTTTACAAGGTTAGCTAAGTATGCTACAAATTATATACGCAACACAGAGTGCAACATTGACCACTTCTTTGAAGGTCATAATCCAAATCTATAAAGGGAGTCAATTTTCCAAAAAAAATCATCATATGTAGAAATAGTTCTGTGCGTCATCAAGACAGAGAGGAAATTATCAAGATCCTATGAATTCAAAGGAACCCCATATAAGAAGAGGTATGATGAAAACCAAGAAAATGGGAATACATCAGAAAAGAAGATGAAGATGAAAAAGTTCCCAACATGTGATAATTTTGGAAACAATCACCCTAGGAAATTCTTGAAGGGAATGAGAGTTTTCTATAAATGTAGAGAAAGAGGTGATAATGTTAATGAATGAAAGAGGAATAAGTAAACCCTAATGTTCCGTGTCACATTTTCATGGAGTTGTGTCACTATTCAAATGAATTCCCTAAGCATCAAGGAATATAATATAGAAGAGGCCAAGAGGGGATGCCCAAGATGATTAAATCACTACAGTGGAGATGGAAGTACCAAATGACGTGGTGGAAGGTACACTAATCATATCTTCAAATTTATCCAAAGCATTACTTGATCTTGATCATCACACTCTTTAGTATCTACTCAGTTTTCCAAGAAAATTAGAACCTTCCCTTTTGATTTAACAAGAGAGTTTTCTTATCAAAACTCCTAAGGGAAGTATCATTGAAACAAAGATGTGTTAGTTACTCCCCATTATGACACATAAAAATGACTTATGTGCTGACCATATAATCATACCCATGGTAGACTTTGATATAATCCATGGTATGGATTGACTCTCAAAATATGATGCCAAAATTTATTGCAAGAGAAAGGAAGTTATGATTTGTAAGGAAAATGTTGAATCCATATTCTTTAGAGAAGAGGATTCCTCACCTGATTCCTTTTCAGATCCACCCTCAATATCTCTACTTAATGAAATTCTTGGTGAATAAGAAGATGAAATGTCTAGTGAAGACAAAGGTAATCTTCAAATTGAAGATGTACCAATTGTGCAAGAGTAAATTGATATTTTTCCTAAGTATTTACATGGACATCCCCTAGAGTGTGAAGTTGAATTTTCTATTGATTTAATCCTTGATGCAAGGACAATATCAAATACTCCCTATATAATGACCACTATAAAATTGGTATAGTTTAGAAAACAACTAGATGATTTGGGTAATAAATGTTTTATTCTCCATAGTTTTTCACCTTTGAGAGCCCCTATCCTCTTTGATAAAAATAAATATGGATCCATGAGGTTGTGTGTTGATTATAGTGAAATAAATGCCATTAAAATAAAGAACAAGTATCATCTACCATGCATTGATTAATTGTTTGGTCAACTTCAATGAGAAAAATATTTTTAAAAGATTAATATTTGTTTTGGAGATCACCAATTATGAGTGAACATGGAGAACAATAGAAAGATTGGTTTTTAGATAAGGCATGGACATTACAAATTTACAGTAATTCGATTTTTACTGACTAAGGAACCCTATGTTTTTATGGACATAATGAATATATTAATCAAGGAATATCTGAAGGATTTTGTTGTAATGTATTATAATACCTATGAGGATCATGAGGATCACTTAAGAATAATCCTTAAGACTCCTATAAGGGAATATATAAATGGGAAATTTAGTAAATGTGATTTTTGGCTTCAAAAAGACTATTTTCTTGGTCATATAATCTCTAAATATAGCATATCAGTTGATCTTTTGAAGATAAAATCTAATAGATAATGGCCTACGCCAACAAACATAACCGATGTACATAGTTTTATTGGGTTGGAAGGTTGTTATTGGCGATTCATTCAATGTTTTTCCCGATTAGCTGACCCCTTAAACAAAGATTACACGTAAAGGTGTTATATTTTTTTGGATGAAGGAATGTGAAGAATGCTTTGATGAGATAAAGAGAATTTTTGTTATTACTCCAATCCTGACTCTACCATCTGGTTGTGATGGGTTTTTCATATATAGTGATTCATCAAAGAAGGGACTTGGTTGTGTCTTAATGAAAATGAAAAAGTTATTTCTTATGCATCAAGGAGATTGAAGACTCATGAACAGAACAACCCAACCCATGATATA
The DNA here is from genome assembly GCA_963277665.1 of Viscum album. NCBI lineage: Eukaryota > Viridiplantae > Streptophyta > Magnoliopsida > Santalales > Viscaceae > Viscum > Viscum album. Next base: position 1,304,647,166 of record OY728119.1, read on the forward strand.
GAGTTAGCGGCGGTTATCTTTGTTTTGAAAATATAGAGATATTATATCTATGGATAAATGTGTGAGATATACACAGATCATAAATCCTAAAACACATCTTCTCAAAAAAGAGCTCAACATGAGATAACAAAGACGGCTCAAACTACAGAAAGATTATGATTTCTCAATACACTACCACCAAGGGAAAGTGAATAAGGTGTAAGATGCATTGAGTTGGAAAGATCATAGACTTCTAACCCATGTAAGGAATGATATGGGTATTATATTCATGGATATAGTGAAGATGGATATGGGAATATCTAAGAAATGGGATACATAAATCATTTATCAAATGATTAGAAAACCATATTTAATTGGGAGGATAATTAATTATTAATCTGATGATTAAGAATTTGAAAAGAAAATTAATGATGTGATATATGGAAAATTAGAAAACTTTGTTTGTGAAGATGGCGTTTTAAAATTTGGAGCAAAAGACTTTGTGTTCCAATTGTACATAAGATAACAAGATAATTGTTGGATGACACTCATATCTCAAATTTCTCTATACACTCTGGTAGCACAAATATGTATAGGGATATGAAGTAACACTTTTGGTGGGATAACATGAAATGAGAACTTTTGGATTATGTGTCCTAATGTTTGGGTATCCAACAATTGAAATATATAAGACAACATCGTAAAAACGTTTTGCAACCTTTTCCTGTACCTATGTGGAAATGGGATGAAATTACTATGGAATTTGTCACGAGACTTCCAAAGACTCCTCGAAAGAATGATGAAATATGGGTTATTGTTGATCTCCTAACCAAATCTTTACATTTACATACCCTAAGAGAATACCTACCTCTCGATCACCTCTCAAGACTCTACATTAATGATTTTGAAAGACTTTGGGAATACTTATGTCAATTGTATCCAATTGAGACCCCCGCTTTGCATAAAAATTATGGAAGAGTCTTTAGAAGGCCCGTGATACTGAGCTTCATTTAAGCACTTCCTACGATCCAAAAACTGATGGAAAATCTAAAGGAACAATTCAGACAATGGAAGATATGTTTAGATCAGGTTCACTCTATTTTTATGGAATGTAGGATCAATACTTATCTTTGGCGGAGTTTACCTATAATAATAGTTTCCATTAAAGTATTCAAATAGAACCATATGACGCATTATATGGAAATATTTTTTATAATCCAACTTTTTAGAATGAAGTTGGCGAAAGGAGAATCATAGGTCTATAATTTTTTGAAGAGATGACGAAAAAAGAGAATGTTATTCCAGGATATATCAAAACATCTCAAACTAGGTAAGAGAGTTATGCCGATAATTGAAGAAACAATTTATAATTACAAGTGAAAGATCATGTTTTCCTGAATGTATCTCCATGAAATAGTGATATCAAGTTCTTTAAGAAGGGTAAACTAAGTCCCAGGTATATCAGACCATTCTAGATCCTTGAAATAGTAGGATCTGTTGCTTATCGAATAGCATTGCTGCTGAATCTCTCGAAGGTTCACGATGTGTTCCATATATCTATACTGAAGAAGTACATGTATGATCTAACTCATGAGATCACATCTGATTAAATTGACTTGGAATCCTATCTTTCTTATTGTTAATAACCTATCCATATTCTTCACACCATAGATTTAGTATTAAAGAATTAAATGACTCATCTTGTAAATGATCTTTGGAGAAATAAAAAAATAGAAGAAGAAACATGAGAACCCGAGGATTATATGAACGAACAATACACACACATTATTAATGGTAATAACCCTAAATTTTTTAGGAAAAATGTTTTGTAGTAGGAATTAATGTATCACCCCAATACTTTACCATATTTACCTTTAGATATCATTACAATACACACAACACCCGATTTCAACGAAACATTATTCAGTCACATTTTTCATATCCAATTAAATTATCTCACTTTTAGAGTGTTTATTTATATATTAAATATCCCAAAAATAATTTTACACTTGTCTAATGGTCTTAGGATAATAACAAACCCACTATATTTGTTTAAGGTAATTTTACCGCATTTTATAGAGAACCTATTTTAAAAAATAATTTTGACACACTTTTAATTTAATTTTATAAAATAAGATTAATTTTTGAAATCATAATGTAAAAATTATATAATGGAGATTTTTTGGTATTTTTATGAGAAACTTCATTTTTTAGTTAATAGTGAAAAATTCGGCATTTTAGTTAAAAACAGCATTTTCATTTAAATTATTTTTAATGTTAAATTATATTATAATTTTATTTAAGGTCACATTGGATAAATTTTAAATATATTAATACAATTTAGTTCATTATTAACTTATCCTCTATTTTCTCAGAATGAAATTCAATGAATCTTTTGTTATACAACAAAAGAAATTACCCGATTAAGAGGTAACACTTTCTCTCAAGCTCTCTAGTTTCATTTCCCTTCTCAAATCCCTATACTCTTATTATTATATGATTTCATAACAACTATATTATCCTAAATATACTCTGATTTTTTTATATTAAGAGTTATACTAACACATACATGCACCTCCATCTAATGGGTAAGAACAAACTGTTTCTGAGTACGGTGAACTATTACCTCACAAAACAATGATTGTTCAACTTTCTCCTACAACCTCTCATGGTGGACATTATGATGAAATATATATATATATATATATATAATATTTCATTTATAGTTTATTTATTCTTCTATAATTTTTTTATAACATTCCTTTAGGATTCCATCATTTGTAAATACAATAATTTCGTTTGAGGAAGTGTGGACTATAACCCCCTCAAAGGGATATGGCTTGTTCATGCCATAAATGGAATGTATAAAGGATGGTTTTAATAAAAATATGTGAAATATATAAAAAAATACGATAATGTAAATTATAATATACATGCATAACATTTAGCTACAATTCTTGTTATTAAACAATGAAATGAAAGTAGCGTTTAAGCATACGTACGACCTACGATCTCCATGAACGACACACTTCATTTATAATTTACAAATTATATGGACTATTATAAATACATATGTACAGAATATATATTATAATTAAGTCATTATTTACATTTTGGATATGATGAAACCCTGATATATTTAATAAGAAGAACAAATAATAAGTCAAAACATACTTGATAAAACTAGTCAATTGACTCCCAAAATAGTTAAAATAATGATATAGTGTTAACAAACGGGTAATAAAATATTATAAAAGGTTAATATCTGATATGATTTTTGTAATGGTATTAGTTAGTAAAATATTTTAAACCACTATATAGGAGGCCAAATACCACACAATAGAAAGGAAGGATAAGGTAAGGGATTCTTGTCTTACTTTTCTTTTCATAAGGCATACGCCATATACAGCACTTACTTATTATGTATAGAGTATCTACTACCCCTTTTATACATTATATAATGAATCCCTCTTCATAATGGTAGGAAAAAAATTACATCATAGTGATTATGAATTAAATATTTCATGTTTTTTGGGACACATTGGGATGTTTAATGATTAATTTCCTCAAAAACATTCTTAATAATTATTTTGGAAATATCTCTTTCCTTTGTGACTGGTAACATTCTATAAAAAAATATATTTATTGTAATAAATTTTCCATGTAAATTACCTTTTATATCCATATTATCATAGAATGGATATTATTATTACCTAAACCATATATCATTTTCTTGCGATGTTCACTTTGATAGTTATTTGATTAACTAGGGAATTATTGATAAATCCATATCTTCGATAAAATATGGATACATCTTGTTTTGGAAAATTGTTCATGAATATGAGAAATGATTTTGATTGGTATGAAATGGGTGGTTCCCAGTTGTAGATATCCCCTTGATGCATTACATGTCTCATGAGATGACTCATTTGGCCAATTACATAGGTTTTTACCCTACATTTTGGAAATCGTCTTGTGAAATGTCTTGATGGTAAAGGTACCATGTACCTAGGAAACATGGAATCCAATAATTAAGAATTAATTTCATTTATATTCAGTTATTATTCATCAATGATATATTGTGTCAACATATCTATGGATACATTTCATTTTTAGGATTTAGTTATTATTCATCCATGAGATATTGCATCGACATATCTATGGATACATTTCATTTTCAGTTCATTGATTAAATGGAATTTTTTCTAGTTTCATAAGTTTATAAATTTATATTTCCTTATCTAGTTATTTGAATGTCATGTGTTATCAGTTATTCACCTTTCCATGTTAATTTATTCTTATTGATTCATTATTGCTTCCACATTGCTTACCCTTTCTGATCATTTGAGCTCACCCTTTTTTTGTTTTCCCACAAGTAATGAAGAAGGGATATTTGAATAAGTGTTTATGGATGCAGTTTATTTCAGTTTATTATGTAGCATATTCTATTTTTCTTTCCTAATGTATTATGATTATCATTTATATAATCTATCTTTCCAAGACTTCTAAACTTCATAGTCCTCTAGATTTTTTTGCTCGTAATAATTCCAATTTAATATAATAATGTACCAAATCTAGGCTACTGGGGTTGGGGCATTACACATTTCAAACTATTTAACACTTTAATGTTCATATTTTATGAGTGAATTTAGTCCATTTCCATCAATGTATTGAAATATGGCAACATGGTGGTATTTTTATCTTATATTCACCTTTATATTATTTAAGTAAATAAAAATAAAAAATGTCACTATCTTGATGCTAAATTTTTCTTTTATCTTCACATAGGGATAAAAATATGTTTTTAATTAATATTAAATGTTACTTTATGCATAATGGAATTATTTTTCTGATGGTAATTTGTTACTAATTTTTAGTGTTTATATAATTACCGTAAGAGCTTGTACAATACCGAAATTGTATGAATGATTTTAAAAATATTAAAATAAATAGAAGTTGGATGAATTATTATCTTCCATGAATTTTATAGATAAATATGTTATATTAGGGATGCGTGAATGGACTATACTTAAATTACATATTTTTATTGATGTATTTGAGGTCAAATTAAATGAATAGTGTCCAAAAGTACATTAATAATATTTTGTGAAAATTATATTTTATACACTATTTACAAATGATAAAAATTTTGGAATAGGAAAATGAGGATAACATATGGTTGAAAATATCAACCCTTGTCCATTTATGTTCCAATTGTCACCTTATAAATTAAATTATACTTCTTTAATATTAAAAAATCCATTACCATTGTTAAGATTAAAATTAGTTAACCAAGGTGTTAAATCCAAAGATATTGTTTAAAATGATACAAAAAACTATATACATTTAATTAGATAATGATAATTCAACTATATAATTATTTTATTCGATTCTATGGCTTTTTAGAATCATTTGGTTTGGTAATGACTTAGTTATTTTTTAATCTTTCTAAAAACTCAAAGTGTGTCCTTTCATTCCCTTATAAAAGGACACCCTTTCCATCAGTTATTTTATTTTTATTTGAAAAATAGATAATACATTACATGACTATTACTCTTATAAACATACTTATCCAAGTTCTTTATCTATTTGTATTATCAAAATACCAACCCTAGGTTCCATAAGAAAGGATCCAGAGGAGTTCTTTCAAAGAAGTGGCAATCACCTTAACCGATCATGTTATTTTTTATTCTTATTGTAACTCCTTTAAATATGTTTTATTAATTATAAAATAATAAATTTAGAATACTTAATATATTTAAATTTTATTATTATTATGAAAACACATTTATCCACCCTCATTTCCATGAAATGGGAAGTAAAAGTATCTCTTGTGCATACGTACGACTTACCATCTCCACATAGCGATATGAATCATTTTTCACCACCATTATTTATTAATGGGTATTATGATGGGATTAATATTTATATATAATATTTAGGACATAATTATGATTGTATAATTATAATATCAAATCTAACATCTTATTGTCCAATCCATTATAAAAGGACAACGTCGCTTGTGCATACATGTAGACTACCACCTCCACAAAGCGATGTGATATGTTTTTCATTTTGACATTACATGGATGGTTTTAATTGTATATTTAATATATATATTATATATAATAATTTTTTTTGAACATTCAATTATTTTTACATTTCTTTCATTACATCCTTTGAAATGTGGAAACAATGTTCATGTGTACGTATAAACTACAATCTCCATGAATGGTGTAATTCATTTCTCTATCTCTATCATTTATGGTTGATCATTAATACATATATAATTATTATATATTTTATTTATACCATAATTAAAATTCTGGATATGATAGAAACATTATCATATTACATGAATGAAACTACTGAACCAAATCATATATGAAAAATGAAGCAATTACCACTCTAAATAGTGATTTCAATAATTTTTTTAAAAAATATGTGAAAAACATTATAAGTAAATATTATATTTAATTATATATATTAATATTTATCAATAATATATATATATATATATAAAATAAATTTATATTTATTATATAATAGTTTTTAACACATATGAAGGATTTTAGACTTGAGGTAAGAGTTTATTTCACAATCTTGTCATTAATCTAGATTGTTTATGTTTAAGTATCTACTCAAGGAAATAATTTATCTTTATATATTAATGCCAATATAATATATTCTAATATGAATACTAATGGGAATTAAAACTTTTCCTTTAATTATTCATAGTAAAAATACTTAAGATATCGAAATAATGTTTTTAAGGATAATCGACTTGGTTTTTTTACTCATTCAAAAGTATTTTTATTCCATGTTTATATTTTCATTAAAAAGGTTTAAATAAAATTTTAAATATTATCAAATAATTTATTAAATAAAATATCCCCATGTTTTACTTTTTCCATAATTTTTTAAAAGTAATCTTACTATCTTTCTCTAAATGAGGTAGTTATTGACCTTTTTTTTACAAAAGTGTTAAACGAATGTTTTTTAACTAATTCGAAAGGAATAAAATTATCCACCATGATTAACACTAAATAATTTGATCATTATATTATGATTTTACCAGTATATTTTTATTGAAAAAAATTTCCTGAATATTTGGTAACTTTGTTAGATTATAAATATGTTATTTCAAAGTGAAAAGGGTGTTTTCGTCAAGATTTTTTCTAGTGATATTTTTAAAGTATTTTAATCTATGTCAAAATCCATTATTGAATATTATAAATTATTAGGTACATAATCAACTAATACAGTAAAATAGATATCTATGGATGGTTTATGATCATTTTTTACTTGATATAGTATTTATATTAGATATTCTAGTTATTCTAATACAGATAATTATCAGTATTTATTGAATGATGAATAATTTGTGTTGTTTATTAATATGATGAATGTATTGGACTTATTAAGTGACGAGTGAGGATTAAAATTACAAATACACTTGATTTATTGGTATTTCTCATGACATAAAATAGATTGTTTATTTGGATGAGCCTTTAACCATTTAAGTAATATTTCCAAGCCCGAGGACTTGATGATATGTTTTAGATGTATTATCATGAGGCCTAGAGGATAAGTTTCAGATGTCCGAAATTATAAATTTCATAATTAATTAGTTATTTACCATCTTGTGATTATTTTATGTAACTTTTTTATCACCATTTATTCTTGTCATATTATTCATGAATTATTAAATTATTTTTTATGTATACCCCACTGCGTATCTATGCTCACCCCATTCTTATGATTATATTTCCTAGGATGACAAGAAGTGTATAATTATTGATATTAAAGGATATTATAAAATGAAAAATGGTGTTCTCAAAGAAAATACTATATTTTATTTCATGTTTTCAAAGGTAACATGTGATTCAAGTGTGTATATAGTTTTCCATGTCTAGTAAACTATTCAGTCCTTTGGAATGTGATCACTTAAATGTAGTGAAAATATAATAATGTATCCAGTGACATTGGAATATTATGGCAATTGTCTTTATAGGGGACGGGTGAATCAATAGTATCATAAATTTTTTATGAATTGTTATTTTCAGTTAAACATAATTTATTTATCCTTCTCATTATTCTCTTTACATTATGTCACACAACATCACCCTAATAATTTAGTAAATAAAGGCATAAGAACACATGTATTTTAAAGGTTTGATATTAAAGATACACATATTTTCTTGATTTTTTATTCTCGCCTATCAAGATTTATCCACTATAATCAAGCTCTCACTATAGTGGTTTTAGTGCTTCTCACACCTATGATTCACACATCATACAAGAATTATCTATAAAACACCCCATGGGAATTCTTAAAAAAAATTGTACTTTAGTCATAGATTCATAATAGGATCTCCCTGCATACCATGAGTCGCACTAGTTCTATGGGTTTTTACCATATATATGGAATTTTATCTTTTATCTCCTTTTCAAAGTAGATCGGTGATTAACATAATGATTTCAATATTTCAATAGAATGATTTATTTCTATGTTAGAAATAGATTCTTTGAATAATACATGTTCTTTTATATAAATACATGCAACTTGGTCTCCACTTGAATCTTAAATTCACAGATCTTCATATACTACTCCCAAGGATTTCTCAACTCATTATGCTCCTATGATATTATTGAATATTGAAGCTCCAAAATATACTAAAAGGATGCACCCCAATGTTCCCAATATTCATAGAAGGCCAGTCACACCATAGTTATTCCTCATTTTCTTCTTCCAATTGTATCTGTAGACTGATGAGATCTCAAAATGGTGGATAGATCCTTCTCCCTTTAGTTTCAATACTTGATAGATATTCTTATTCGTATTATATGGTCCATCTTCATCATCGAAATCTTATATTTTTTATTATATCACCTCATTCTCAAATAAAATTCACACACACACCTATTTTGTCCTTCTTTTTCTTATTATATGTATCTCACATGAAAAATATTTTCTATATGGAAAATATATAATTTCTTCTACTATCGATGACCCTGAATTTTATTTTTATATTAATTTTTGGTAAAAGGGTGTTCTCTATGTTCTTACATTCTCTTTTTATATTCCATTTTCATAGGTGAGGTTCCCACAATCAAAATATTCCATTTTCTTCCCCAACTATTGTCTCCTATACATTTATAAGAGTACCCTCTCTTTTTCTCTTATTCTTGATTTTTCTCAGCTGAAAGTTCTTTTATATCCTTATTTTAGCAGTCTTGAGTTCCTATTCTTATTAAAAACAAAATAATTTCAATAAAATCCACAATCATACATATTTCATAGTTGTATCATTATTGTAAAACAATTTTAGGCATGGAAAAACTCATTTAACATTTTGGAGTGAAATATTATAAAATTTAAATATATCCCATATTGAATAAATATTTTTACAACACACCAATGAACTCATATAATCATTTATATTTAATCATATATTTTTTAATATTTAGAAAATTTTAGATAAAATCCATCATGTTCACATTCTCCTCACTTACAGATTATTTATTTGGGAGGAAGCCAAATTTAGATTTTTTATGAGAATTCAAATCAGTATAAATTTATTTCAAAAAATATTGTATCATATGGTGTTTTGATATTTTAATTAATTAATATAATCACTTAAATCATCAATATTTTCTTTAAAATTAAATAATTCTGAAAATAATATAATTTATAATTGAAAAGTCTCTCAAAATTTCTCCTACATTGATATTTTATTTTTCATAATTAAAAGAGCGTATCTTATAAAAGTAAATCACAGTATCATATATATTTTGTAATTTTATTGTTAGATGCCCTAAATTATTGATTTTATATTTATTGAAAATGGATTTTATGTTTATGAATATGGTTGTTCAAGAAGGTTGGTCAAGATGAAATAGATAATGGCCAAGGTATGTTGTTTATATCAAGATTTATGTAAATGCTGAAAAAGTTATGATTGTATAATGGGAATATGAAGTGGGAAATACTATATTTTATAATCATAGAGTGTATTTAAAAGGAGTTAAATCCTGCCAAAATGGTCAATACCACACCATAATGGTGGAAAAAATAGGAATGATGAGATTGGAGTTCACCCATCTATACCAAAAAGATCATTATCCAATTCATAATGGTAATAATTGATCTAGTTTTGATAGTATATGTCTTCTATCTATTTTTCAAAGATGATTACCAATTTTTTAGAGAAGATATTGATGAGTTTACTACACTATTGTTAATCTTTCTATTTCCTAAGTCTATACAGTAGAGTGAAAAAATACATCCAACCTTGGATACCTATCTAATACTTCTTGACCCTACATGTGTTTGAAAATGATCATTTTTCTAGGGGAATTTGTAAGTCTATCCATAAATTAATAAACTAGGAGGCATGAAATAACATACATGGGAAGTATCACTAGGATGTAGTGGTCTGCACTGTAGGGCGACAACATGGAGGTAATGGTCAGTGCTATAGAGTAGAAGTGTAAACAAGGTTTAGAGTGCACCTCATTACATATTTAGTAAAATCAAGAGGATTTTTCATTATAGGATACAAAGGTATTAGGCTATGCTGTAGGTAGGTGGACCAAGGCCCATAAACCTTTGTGTAAGGTTAGATCACCCACTACATAAGGCCAATCTCAAGATCATGTAATTGTATTCCAATATTTCCACACCATAGAAATATATCCACAACACAAATGGGGTTTCAGAGGACTTTCAAAACCAATGGAGATTTTGAGGTGTCCACACCACAATAGAGAAGGCTATTCCAAAATTCTCATAGAGAATAATAAGTCCACGTTGTAGTTATTACATGTATTTTTAAGGTTCTAAATTAAAAAAATTTAAAAAATTCAGGGTTCTTCTTTACCACAATAGGACAATCCATTGTGATGTGTCTACACCATATCTAATTCAGTGTGATAAGATGTTATATTAGATCATGTTGGAGATCTTGTAAGAGTGATGGAGGAGATTATGTTCGAGTTTTGTGGATCTAATCAAGAAATAGAGGAACACACCATAGTACTAAATACCATTATCTAGTAATGTATGATTAAGTGAAGAAGGCACCATGGTAGACCTGTCCACATAATATAAGTTTAGAAATAGGATGTGATATGCCATAGTACTTAATAACTCACCATAATAAAGAAAATATTCATTTATATAGCATTTTTTCTAGAAACTAATAGAAAGAGAGATATTTTTTAACCTCTAGGGTGTCCAAATAAGATATATAGTCAAAGTATTATCATATTTAGTACATGGGACACATTGAATGATCGTAAAAAATAGAAGATTCAATATTAACCATTCAATTAAAACTAAATATATGTATTCTCTACAAAGATGATATTACAAGTTCAGGAGAAAGAGGGATTTATACTATGAATACTTTTCATTATCATATTCTCAATGGGAAATAATATTTTGTTCCATATGAAGGGATAAAATACCTAAATAAATAATTTTTTTGATGAAATTTATAAAAAATAATAAAGAGTTTGTTTAATATGCATATAATAATTTTTTTTCTGGTGATATTTGAGAAGGAATAAGGTACTATATCATCATGCTTTCATATTTTCAAAAGGATTAAAAAATGGAATATCAATATGGAATATATTTATAGTGATGGATTCATTCCATGATATTGATGTTGGAGATGGTGCATACATGTCCATAATGTTTTATGGTGATCCTTTCCACCTACATTGAGCCAATGAAGAAATGATCGAGGGATTGACCCTTAGGAAGAAGTGAGCTATCCCTAAACCTTTCAAGGTAGTGAAATTTGGCATATGAGTGACATAAACCAAAAAATTTTAAGAATTGAGCTTCATAGTGATTTTTTGAACAACACAATACTGATGCATTCTCCATGGATGTAGCCTAGTGAGGGTGAAACAAATAAATATTCACGTCGATAATTACTTTATGCTTCTTCCAAAAAAATCAAGAAACATTACGATAATTAGATTGAAAAGAATAAATAATTAGACTTAAATATTGGGAAGTCAATATCCTTTTGGGAAAGTGAGATATTTAATTTTAATGTGTTTTAATTTTTAAATACATTGTATACCACGATTCATCCACCCAATTAGGGTAATAACACTCTAAGACCCTTTTATAATTCCAACAAGTGGTATCAATGGTAGGATCAACTTATAATTTTTTATTTATCTAAATTTATCTGAAGTTTTGTTTAAAATTTCATCGATAGTTAAAGATCCATGATTCGATGGTAATAATTTACATTCATATAAAAAACTTTCCTCTGAATCTTTTATGTTTACATTGGTGTTTAAAGAGAATTTATAGAATATGAAATTATTCCATTTAGTAGAAATATTTTTTATTTGAAATATATCACATAAAATTTTCAATTTATGCTTCATTCAAATATATATTAATTGAGGATATCAAGGAATACATTCACAAATAGGTTAATCATTTCAACTTATCTAAAGATAAGATGTTGAAACTGGATGAATTATTTTTCAAAGAAGAAATACAATGTGAGAAGTTCCTTATGACAAAAGGAAAGAAGAAAAATAGTATGAATTAATCATACCATAAGTTTTGTTTTCTAGAAAATGTAAGATATGAATTTGATAATTTTGATTCTAACCTTCATGTGGAGAAAGGATGTGAAATTTTAGACCCTCTATAGAAGCTGAATATGTGATGTGATTTTAGAGATCAAATGGAAACAACATCTTCTTTCTATTCCAAGGAACTGTGAAATGAAAACCAAGATCATTGGAATATAATTAATGTAATATAATAATCTAATTTACAATACATTTCATTTTAAAAAAAGATTAATAAGTGAATTAATATCCTTAAATTCAAGCATGAATAAAATGAGAACAATGATGAAGGATAAATGAGACATTATTGAGAAGCTTTTCAAAGAGATCATAAAGGAAATGGACACATAAAAGGATATGAATGTTGGTATATACCTCTTAAGACCCAACTTGACGAAACAAGAAAATCAAGTATAGATGGTACTTTAAATATAAAGGATATGGTAGCTAAAATGAAAGAAAAAGAAATAAAAATAAGAGATCATGAGAAGAAGATAAAAATAACTCCAAAAGATTCCATAGAAGAAATAAAGGTTCCAGATCTAAAATCTAGATGAAAGGAGTTATTTATATTAAAAATATAGAATTATGGTTCTATAAAATTTTAATGTTCTAATGTTCTTTTATTGTAGAAGATTTCATAATGACATGGATAGATTATTTTAAGCCAACAAGCCCAAAGATATGAGAAGATATCTAAAAGTGATAACATCTCAATGAATGATATAAATAATGAGCTATTATTCTTATTATAAATGTTTCATTTTATTTAAACCCATTTACATTTAAATGTATTGTAATTTTATAAAATCATGAAAATGTAAATAATCCAAATAAATACACTATATTCCTATAATTTATAAGGAGATACCTTAATAAAAAAATGCCAATTAAGCTAGAAAATAACTTCAATTTTTTAAATAAAGAGAAATAGCCTTAATAAAAGGTGTATCAAGTATTAAAAATATGATTTTCACAAAAATATCTTTTAAGGAAGAAGGAAAATTATGAAGGAAAAATAAATAGATTATTCTAGCTATGAAAAATGTGAAGAAGAATGTTAAGTTGACTTCACAATGGAATATATATTCCAAGATGACACTTTTTGTAATCAAGGAAGAGGTTTGATAAAGTGGTCCTACATAAGCTAGTAATAAGAATAAGAGTAAGATACAATAGAGAATAATTTTATAGGTGAGATCCACTACTGCTTGTACCCAATAAGTTACTTGTTCAATTGTGGTCGATACCATAATTGTAGAAATTCCTAAGACAAAAAAGGATAAAAATGTTAAAATCCATGGAACAAAGGGCCCAATAGGCATCACAAAAAAAGTTATCCATTGGAAAGAGGATATGTTATTTGGATACAAGTGATGATGAATAAATTGAATAGATTATTTCATTTCTTTACCAATATTTGAAATAATGAAAAGTAAAGGTGAATGGTGATGGGTTGGTTAATATTGATAGCCATATTCCTCAACTTGAGGAACATTGATATACCCTTATTCCCATATTATTTATTATGTCTAATTTTATGGGAAGTTGAACATAATTAATTGGGAGATACAATCTATGGGGTTATTCTTCTTAAAAATATTATTAATGCATGTTCTAGAAAAGTTCAAGTGGATGTAGTATAATGAAATTATGTACATGTAGAATATATGTCCCCATATTGTACATAAACAAGTGAAAAAAATGGTTTCCAAAAATAATGAATTAGGGCGATTTGTTCTAAATATCCAAGTCTACTGGTCCTTATTTGATATTTTTGAAGCTTATGAAGAGATGAGAGACATAAATTTCAAATGATATTATTTGTTCAGTGTGGAGAACTTTTAAAATTATTGGTGTAAAATGTTTATCAAGTGGTATCAATTACTACATAATTTGTTATGCTTATCACAACCATGATATTTTAGGTTATGTATGAATGGTTTGGTGTGAAGTTTTGGAGATTAAATGTTCACTTCTAGAAGTGGAAAATCCAATTCTATTTTGTGTGTTTCTTAGTATTAATGAGTGATATAGAAATCGTAGTTATTATCAACAAAAACAATTATTTACAACATGGTGATTTGGATTAGTAGTATTAAAGGATTTATTTTCATGTCATGTGATTTTTTTTAAAACTAATTATTTAATCTCTTATGAAAATACTACTTGAAATGATACTGACTTGTGTAACATATGGGTTCATAGGATTTTGATCATCAAGATATGAATGATGCAAAAGAATAGTTTTTTTAAAAATGGGTGGGGAATATATCCCAATTAGATAGTTAATATTTATTTTAATATTTTTTATATTGTGGTGGATACAATATGAATATTGTAATGACCCGGACCCGAACAGCCACCCGAACATTGCTAAACGGGTCGGGTGTTACTACCGTAGGTGCAGCTCCCCGAATGTCAAAGGCTACCGACTAGCAGCGAGGGTCTTATAGGTATTGTGGGGAGGCTATACCCTCTTGGAGGATAATAATAATGGTACTGGTCTGAGTATAATAATAAATATGCAGTGAAATAAATGACTCATCAGACTCGAACCATACTCGCAGAGCGGAAGCACATTCAATAACAATAAACAGCAGAAGAAATAAATATGAACAACTACAGCGGAAATAAACACAACAACATGCTGATCACTTGTAACTACTACTGAATGAAAAAAAATTCATCCAAAGAAGGTCATACATATCTAAATATAATGGGAGACAATGGAAAAAAAAACTATAACTACGAACAAGCATGTTGATACAAGAGAGTATAAAAAACATAGTAAACTCCAGCTAGGCAAGACCTCAAGGTCCATACTATCTCCATGGAACAGCTAACACAACCCAGCTCATAAAGCTGACATCTTTCTTGCACGTAAATCCATAAAGTCTGCATGAGTCCCAAAGGGCCCATGTAGGGTTTGAGATGAATCTCAGTAGGATACCACCCAACGGTGCGTACCTAATATAAGTGTTTAAGAAGGTATGAATTTATATGTAAAGAAGTAAAAAATAATGATGAAAAAATAAAAAAAAACTCCACTTGTGCTCATCAACCACCATAGAGTGTCACCTGCTTCAGCCAACACTGAAATATCTCTCATGTAACCCAGCACCATGTTCCCCCTGACACCGCATGTCTCAAGTACTGACGTCCCGAAGGCACACTTGTGAAAAGCAGCAACCTGGAGGAATAGTGATGCCTATTCAAAATAAGTAACTGGAGGGAAAATGATGTCTACGCTCAAAATATTTAGCTGGAGGGACATCGATGTATTCCCTCAAAATAAAGTATCCGGAGGGACAATGATGTCTACCCTTAAATAATAGAGAGCCTCTGCCCAAAACCTGATAGACTCAATGCTATCCCCTGAAGGCTCCTCACCTTCTACATGGATTCCAACGACAAGCACCCCCAACCCATTAGTACCTAAACCATAACTAACGGGGGCCTCTACCCACATGAGTGGTCAAAACCACCTCATCACAGAGTATCTCTATGTGGACACTACTCAATGTTTCTTGGTGAGCGGTAATCACCAAAATGGTACCCAAGCCACAACACCTCTGACACCTCATGTCCCTGCGACCATGCCAATAAAGTTTGATTGCCTTGCCATCCCAGTAACATGTGCAATGCCCAACCTGACAGTCATCCTACCTCAAACCGATGCCCATGACACCCAATCCTGTGGTCAGAACCACCCAACGTAACCTGGGCCAAGCCCAACCTGATCAGTATCACTCATTAATATCCGGGCCATGCCTAACACAACCAAAAGGGTTCCAACATATGCAATTCATAAATTACATATATACACATTTAAACAAAACACAATAACAGGAAACAAAATCTAAACAGTTGAATTACACTAGCTCATCAGTTATTTAACAACACTGAGGTCTTTAAGGCCTCTAACAAGTCATATTAGGGTTCAATAAACTAAAATCAATAGTTTAGAACAATACAATTCAATTAATAACATTTTGGCACCCCTAGCCAAAATTCCCCAATGATAAAAAACCACTCACCCGACCCCGTCCAAGCAACATAAGTAACAGGGCATACCCAAGGGTATTCCATAGTTCAATAAACAATGTAATATGAAATATCAGATAAAACTGGGTCCCGGTAAAAATACCTGAAAACCCGCTGAAGGCCGCATCACCCAAATTACCACGAAAACACAAAAAATGTTATGCACCACCTATGTAAGACACGTACGATTATACTCTTCCGATAACAACCTCCAATTAGGTTTAAAACGTGGTATATCTACAAAATAATCAAAACCGCTCAAACCCAAATAACTCGTTCTAGAACAAAAATTAATAAAAACGACTCAAGTGGAATCAAGGCCTTACCGAGGGGGTTCCAACGGATTATCCGATGTTCGAATCAGGTCTCGGACAAAGGAACGAGATGGGATTGAAGTCCCGAATGGCTCTCCTTGTTCAACCCGATGAAGGTATTGAGGTTCTGCCTCAATACGAGGCTACTGCCCATTTTAACGAAAAAAGAAAATACACGGCATGTACTTTAGAACTACATGCCATGTATCATTTTACTGTTCATAAGAGGGTATATATTCAAACGACTTACTTTCCAGAACCTGCCGATATGAGTACACGGTGTGTAACAAGGGTACACAACGTGTACATAGTTTTTGTTCTCTTCCTCACCAACATACCCACACGCTATGTATATCCCTCATACACAGCTAGACTAAACGGTGTTTCCAAAGAGAAAATGGAATGTAATTGGTTAAACGATCCTACTCGACCAACAGGCCTACATGCCATGTATGGCCTCCACATGGTAATGGGTACACGACGTGTCAATAACTACACATCGTGTAGTAAGAAGTGTCTACACGGTCATCACACGACATGTACTCAGCGGCACACGACCGGTGCTCACCCAACCCAGACATGGTGTGTATTCTACATTACATGGCGTGTAGTCTGGATATTCCATAAACTACCCAATTTCTCCAGTTTTCTCTGGGACATGTCAAAATTTCTAACAGGGTTGGGATTTTGACCCGTTCTAAAAACTCAGGTTCTTACAATCTCCCCACCTTAATATAGCTTGTCCCTAATCTATCAAACGAAACCAGAATATGGCACCAAACATACCACCCCGATCAAAGTAACCAAGACTTCCCTAGTCTCAATGATCCTAGCTAAATTCCTCAAGGTTCTCCCCACCTTAGGAATCACCTAACTCAGTCTCAACACGACAAAACTCAAAACAAAAAAAGGTTCACTGACCTGTTTCTAGACGCATAGTGCTTTTGTGATGCATCGTCACCCCGGTACCTCATTGGTGATCATGTGTTATTCCCGACACCCAAAAGATCCAGTAACGCATCAGTGTCTGCCTCCATGAGGTCCTACATCCCACAGATGCTGATAAACAAACCTGGTGCTTAGCACCTCAAGTCACCCACATCCTCTAGGCCTCGATTCCCAAGGCACCTCAAGTAACCCGCATCCTCGATGACCTGATGCCAACGACACCTCAAAAAACCCACATCCTCGATGAACTGATGCCCACAACACCTCAAGTAACCTGCATCCTCGATGCCCCCGATTCTACGCATATCATACATATATATAAATATATCACGCACCCGATATAGTGCCAATCCCACTAACTAACATCTAGTCAATCCACATAGATCATGTGCATCACGTGCACTCAAAACGGACATACCTCTATAGTTCATGCCAAAAGGAAACATGGAAATCATGGTCACACCCTTGGTGTACCTCTAATCGTCGTTGGATCACCAGCCTGCTTAGCCTCTAGTATCTCCACAGTGTGCACCTGGTGTGAAGTACAACTGCCTGATGCCTGACCTCCCTGCGGTGTTGCTACAACCACCGACTACTAACCCCTCAGCTATATCCTGCTATATCTTTCATGTCCTCCACGTGCAGGTGAACCTCGACTACCCTCTCTTGGTACCAAACCTGATCCAACTCCAGATTCCACCATCTATCCTGGTCCCTGCCTTCTGGTCGTCTAAGAAGGCTGCCTGCAAAACCTCTCAAGGTGCCCGACCTGTCCACATGCCTTTCACTCCTTTGGAGGCCTATCACACTGAGTCCGATCATGCCCTGGATGTCCACACTAAAAGAAGACCACTTATGAACTGTTACAAGGTGGTCTAGCTGAGTCCTTGGCCTGACTACCCTATTGGAACTCATCCTGTCCTCGCTTCCTGATATCTGAACCCTCACCTGAAGCCGTCGTCCAGCCAACCTGAGGCCCATCACTCTGGTTGCCCTCCGCTATGAGTGCCTGATTCACCGCCTCTAAAAAAGAAACAAGCCTGAAGATATTCTCCTGGATCCGAATGGCATTTCATAAGCCATCCTCGAAGAACCTCACCCTAGCTTCATCATCACTTACCATACCCAGTACAATGCAAGAAATCTCAGTGAAAGTAGCTATATATTCCCTGACGGACATGTCTCTCTGCTGAAGACTCAAGAACTCCCAAGCTTTCTTGGATATCAGTGTCTCTGGGTAAAAGTTCTCAAAGAATCCATCCACGAAGTCCTTCCAGGCCAGTTCCTCATGCCTGCGAGCCTGAACCTGAACATCCCACCAATGCTTTGCCAGTCCTCGTAGAATGTATGTTTCCAGCTTGACCCTCTGCCTTGGAGGCGTCTCACGCTACACGAAGATCATCTGCATGCTGTTTATCTAGTTTTCAACTGCCTTTAGAACACCCTCACCCTGAAAACGCGGTGGGTGCCCCGACTGGAACTCCCACATCAGATATTCCATAGATGGATTTGTAACCTTTGCACCTCTACCAATCCCCTGCAAGACACGTATCAAGATAGGTTGGATTTTCTTGTCGAGCCATGGTCCAAATGCTTCCAAACCTGACCGTTGTCCTTCCTACACTAGATCATGAACATGATCCTATCCCTGAGCCTGTACCTGCGGCTCCTACTCTGCCTACACTAGATCCTGAACCTAATCTTGCACCATCAGCATCGTGTCGTCACCCTCCTGACACTCCATCGAGATGTCTAAGAGGAACCCACTAAATACCATAAATGGTCAGACATCCCACATACCTAAAAATTTATACATATATAATATGGATACAGAAAGAAATAAAAGGTAGTGCATAACTACTACCCTTAATCTCCCCCACCGCAACCATGCCCCATGGAATCCTGGCCTCATGGCCTCCTTACCCACCCTTAACAGAGCCAAGTATCAAAAGTACCTTAGGCCATGCCCGTCCCAACAACCAACGTTGTCTCAAACTGACGACTGAGTCACCCAATCTTGGTGATCAAAATCACCTCAACCAATAGTACTTGCCTGCTCGTACAAGATCCAGATCCAAATACCCTGTCACATGTAGTTCTACAAAAAAATTTAAAGCATGGCATCCACATTGCAAAAAACAAGAAATTATATCAGTAATTTCACCTATTCACATTTCAAAGCCTACAAATCATGGAAAATGATATCATTCACACGACATTATCACTTCACAAAGCATACGTGAAGTTATGAAATTAAAATACCCTAAAAACGTGCCTATCAAAAACCAAGAAAACAAGACTTGCCATACCGGGCCAGGATTCAATTATCCCTTATCACACCAGGTCAAGAGTCACATATCACAATCAAAAAAATCACACACCAAGTGAGCCACCGAGGTGGAAATCATATAAATTGTAATCTGAGAAAAAATAAAACATCAAATCCCACCCATGGAAACTTGGTTCATCCCTCGTACCTGGGGCTACAGGTAACGAAGCACAAGCTAGAATCCCAGTTCCAGTAATAACCTATCTCTATTCAACCATATCCCAAATAGTAAAACCAAAAAAAAAATTAAAAGAGAAGCCTCAATCTCATTAGTATCTACTAAAATGTTTCTACTAAATACCTGTCAAGAACTCCTCTAAAATCACTTTTTAATGACCTGGACCCAAACATCCACCAGAACATTGCTAAACGGGTCTTTTGTTACTACATTAGGTGCACCTCCCTGAATGCCAAAGGCTACCGACTAGAAGAGAGGGTCTTATAGGTATAGCGGGGAGGATATAACCTCATGGAGGATAATAATAATGGTTTTGGTTTGAGTATAATAAAAAAGATGCAGAGGAAAAAACTACGCAGTAGGCTCGAACCAGACCCACAGAGTGGAAGCACATTCAATAAAAATAAACAACTGAAGAAACAAATATGAACAACTGCAGCGGAAATAAACACAACAACATACTGAACACTTGTAACTACTAGTGAACAACAAAACAAGCATCCAAAGCAGGTCATACATATTTAAATATAAAGGGCGCCAATAGCAAACCAAAACAAGTATGATGATACAGGAAAGTAAACAAAACATAGTAAACTTCATCATGGAAAGACGTCAAGGTCCATACCATCTCCATGCAACAGCTAATATAGCCCAGCTTCTAAAGCTGGCCTCTTTCCGGCACATAAATCCATAAAGTCTGCCTGCGTCCCGAAGGGCTCGTGCAGGGTGTGAGACGAATCTCAGTAGGATACCATCCAACGGTGCACACCTAATACAGGTGTTTAAAAATACATGAATTTATAAGGAAAGCAGTAAACAGAATGATGTAAAAATAAACACAAACTCTATAGGTGCTCAGCAGCCACCATGGAGTGTCACCTGCTTCAGCCAACACTGGAATCTCTATCATGTAACCTGGCACCATGTGCCACCTAACACCTCATGTCTCAAGTACCGACATCCCGAAGGCACGCTCGAGAAACAGTAACCCGGAGGAACAACGATCTGTGTCCTCATTAATTAACCGGAGGGACAACGAAGTCTTCCCTCAAAATAAGTATCCAGAGGGACAACGATGTCTGCCCTCAAAATAAAGTATCCAGAGGGACAACGAAGTCTACCCTCAAAAAACGGTGAGCCTCTACCCCCAACCTGATAGCCTCAATTATTTCCCCAAAAGTTTCCTCACCTTCCACGTGGCTTCCTATGACAAGCATCCCCAAACCATTAGTACCTAAACCTAAACTAATGGGGGCCTCTACCCACATGAGTGGTAAAAACCACCTCATCATAGAGTCTCTCTGTGTGTACACTACTAAATGTTTCCAGGTGAGCGGTAATCACCAAAATAGTACCCAATCCACAACACCTATGACACCTCGTGTCCCTGTGACCATACCGCTCAAGTATGATGGCCTTGAAATCCTAGTAACCCAGGCCATGGCCAACCTGACAGTCATCCTACCTCAAAGTGACACTCATGAAGCCTAATCCTATGGTCAGAACCACCCAATGTAACCCAGACCAAGCCTAACCTGATCAACATCACTCAACAATATCTGAGCCATACCCAACACAACCAAAAGGGTTCCAGCATAATCAATTCATCAATTACATATATACACATTTAAACAAAACATAATAAATGGAAAAAAAATCTAAATAGTTGAATTGCACTAGTCCAGGAGTTATCTAACAAAAACACCGTGGTCTTTAAATCCTCTAACAACTCATATCAAGGTTCAATAAACTAAACTCACCAGTTTAGAACAATGGAATTCAATTAATACCATTTTTGCGCCTCGACCAAAATGTCCCGATGAGCAACAACCACACACTTGTCCCCACTCAAGCAACATCAGTAATATGGCAAACCCAAGGGTATCCCATAGGTAAATAAACAATGTAATATGCAATATCAGATAAAACTGGGTCCCTCTCAAAATACTCGAAAATGCGTCGAAGGCCGCATCACCCAGATAACCACGAAAACAAAAAAAAGTTATGCACCACCTACCTGAGACTCGTACGATGCTACTCCTCTGATAACAGCCTCCAATTAGGTCTAAAACGTGGTAGATCTAAAAAATAATAAAAAACATTCAAACCCCAACAACTCATTCTAGAATAAAAATTAATAAAAATGGATCAATGGGAATCAAAGCCTTACTGAGGGGGTTCCAACAGATCAACTGGTGTTCGAATCAGGTCTTAGAGGAAGGAACGAGAGGGGATTAAAGTCCCAGACGACTATCCTCACTCAACCCGACGAAGGTATAGAAGTTCTGCCTCAATAGGACGATACTGCACATTTTAGTAAAAAAAGAAACTACAAGACATGTACTTTAGGACTACATGTCATGTGTCTTTGTACTGTTCATAAGACTGCTGATATTCCACCGACTTACTTTCAAGAACCTGCCGACATGAGTACACGGCGTGTACCAGGGGAACATGGTGTGTACATAGTTTTTCATCTCTTCCTCGCTAACTTACCCAAACACCATGTATATCCCTCATACATTTCTACACTACATGATGTTTCCATAGAGGAAACGACGTGTACTTGGTTAAACAATTCTTCCTGTCCAACAAGCCTACACGCCATGTATGGCCTCCACATTGTCATGGGTACACGACGTGTTGATAACTACATGCCGTGTAGTAAGACATTTTTACATGGTCATCAGACGACATATACTCGGTGGCACACGACTGGTGCTCACCCAACCCATACACGGCGTGTACTCTATAGTACACGGCGTGTTGTTTGAAAATTTCCAGAAACTGCCCAATTTCTCCAGTTTTCTCCGAAAAAAGTCCAAATTTCAAACAGGGTTGAGATTTTGACCCGTTCTAAAAACATGGGTTCTTAAATATATTATGAAAAATAAAATAATGAAGATAATGAATAAAATTACATCACCACATTTATATTGTAATATTTGAAAAAACCCTTTTAATTCCAAAGTTCATTTTTATTTCATTGGTAACAAGGGGGATTATAAGATATCTACATAAGGGGAGGGGGAATAAGATATCATTGAATGTGAGATGATACTTCCATGAGTTCATTTAATAAGGGTTTTAAAAATCATGTTGTGTATTTTCAACAAAATCCAAATGGGGTGATTGTTAGAAATCCTAAAGGATTGATGTTGGATTTATTAAAAATGGATTTGATGACTAACAATAAGGTTGTTTTAAGAAAGTTTTCAAAAGATAAAAAGGTAATGGACAAGGTATATTTTGACATCAAGATTTATATATATATCAAAAAAGTGATGATTAAACATTTAGAATATGTTTAGAGACATACCAGAAGTGATGTTCATGAAGTGTGATACACAAGAGTGAAAATGTCCAAAATGTGAAATACCACATCGTAGTGGTGGACATGGTAGGAATTTTGAGAAGGTATTTCTTCTAGTTATTCTATATAGATCACACTCCATTCCATAGTGGTAGTTGGGGTAGGAATTTTGAGAAAGTAGTTCTTCCAACTACATCATAGAGATCTTACCCAACGTCATAGAGGAGATATTGAAGTGGAAACTATGCTATAGTGCATCTTGATATTCCATAAGGCTATATGGAATGGTGAAGAGAGAATGATAACCTTATCCACCTAGACAAGATAGATCTTCCATGAAAGTGTCGGAGAATGATTGACTATTTTGGAGAGATATCAAGGCTAACTATCCATGATGACCCGAGGAGGGAGGTGGTCACACACATTGGGAGGAATGGGTAGAAGCAATGGTCGACACCATAGGGTGGAAACATAGATGAAGTGGTCCACACCAAAGAGAGGAAATTTGTAGGATGTTGGGAGTGAACCCCTTTACTTTAATTCGGTGAGTCATGGGAGGTGATTTTATATATACCACAGGAAATACAGATGAGTTTTGATGTCACATGTAGAGTTTATAGGTGATGATGTAGGCATGCACACCACGATGTAGGACCTTGTGAATAAGGGTATAATACTTGATGAATAAGGATATACCCAAGATCATATATGGACATTTTAAGGATTCCAAACATTGGAGATATTTACATGATGCAGTGTGGTTTTAGGGGAATTTCATAGACAATATATATTTTGAGGTTTCTACACTGTTGTAAAGAAGGTTATTTTAGAGTTACCATGGAGAAGAAATAGTCCATTCCATAATTATGCTTTGTTATGTGGAGGGTCTGAATTCAATAGAAGTAAATAATTTGGAGGTCTCCATTCCCATTTGAGACAACACCATATTTTTATATCCATGTTGTATATAGTTCAATGAGATAAGTGGTTAGTTGATATCACGATAGAGATCATGAAAGAGAGATAGAAGAGTCTATTACCGAGTTTGGTGGATCTGGTCAAACAAAATATGACCAAACCCTTGTAATCTAGACCCCATCATAGTAAATTTGGTATAAGTAAAGATTACACCATGGTATACATCACCATGGTAGAAAATATACAAAATAGAAGGTGTTATGAAATAGTACTTTATACCATGCTGTGACCAGGAATGTTTTTTTAACAGATAGTTTCACAAAAAATTAAAATAAGGGTCGTTATTATGTTGACTCAAGGATTTATAACTATAATTCAAAGGAAAATTATAATCACATTATGTACATGGGAAAATTGTAATAACCCTAGGAAAAAGGATATTCAATGAAAAACATTAGATGGAATGTAAAGAGAGGTATTCTCTATAAATATATTATTGAAATATTATGAGAAAGAGGTACCTACATTAATAATACAATTACATATCTAATTTTGAAAGTTTAAAGTGATTTTGTTCTAGAAAAGGGGAAAAAAGTCTTAAATAATTATCATTATTTTTAATATTTTCAAATAATAATAAAGAGATAATTTTCTATTTATACAATAAAAAATTTGGTCTAGAGATATTCTGGGAAAAATAACGTGTTTCTGCAATGTATTTTTTATTGTTTGTGAAGGAGTTGATAAAAGGACTTCAACAGAGCATCTCTCTATAGTGAAGGATTAATTCTATGTTATTGATTCTGGAGAAGGGACCTACATATTCATAAACTATGAATCTGATACTTTCCACCATCAATGATCCAATGACAGAACTTTTGAGGGAGTGAACCTTATGAATTATTGATCTATCTTTAAACCTTGTAAGGTGGTGAGTCTAGGCAAAACAGTTACCTAACCTAAATATTTGTATCTAGTGAGATTCAAAGTGATTTGGGTACAAAAAAAACACTATTTTTTGCATTTTGGACGTATCCCAGTGAAGGTGAACCAAGTAAATATTAGTGTCCATATATAATTTATGTAAGAATACCAAAACAGGTCAAGAAACCTCATGAATATCCCCTTAAAGTGAATAAAAATTTGACCCTCAATATTGAACGGTCAATATCCTTTTGGGAAATTGACACATTTAATGTTTAAGAGTTTTAATTTTTAAACACACTATATACCCAAACTCACACCCTCTCTTAGGGTAATCTCACATTAAGTCCCTTATAAAAGTCTAATAATTTTAATCCTTTACGATTAGTCCTTGAACCGTTCTAATTAATTTCCAATACGAAATATAAATTTTATATATTAGTCTATAGAATTCTCAAATTTCTGAGTATTGATTCATACATAGACTGGTCCTTTTAAATAGATTAATATTAAAAAAATTTATCCCTCTGTTAAATTATTCTTTTGATTATGCACCAAATTTTTATGAAAAAGTATTTATACATATATAGAGGTAATTCGTGGTTACACAGATAAAACCTCCACAAATGATGCTCATATAAATAGTGGATTATGGTTACATAGATTTTTGATGGTTCTTACACACATCTTAAATCAGTGCAGATGATGGTTATACAGTATTATATCATTATTGTACATGGCATTTTTCTTTAAGATAATGCATACATAGAATTCTAGAAGAAGACAAATTTCTTCTCTAAACTAAAAAATCTATAATTCTTTTAAATATAGTTTAAAATCACTTTCACTCATCTCAAATCCTCTTCAATCACTTACTAACACCTTTGGGAATTATTAAAACCTCTTAAACCAATTAAACACAATTTCAATGAAATCATGTAGAATATTCATACTCAAGTTAGAGTATTTTCATTAGTTTCACTACCTTATAAATTCCATATTCAAAAAACATTATCCATGATATCATTAACACTATATAAAATAGTTAACTACAAAACTAAACAAGGATGGATTCTTTTACCACACAAATAGATTTTCATACTACCAATATTTCTATTCGGTATAATAGAAAAAACTCACTCCATATATCACATGGTGGAAAATTATTCTCTCTTTATCTACACATGTATCCTATATCATCGAAGACCAACTATATAATAATAAAAGTTTTCTATCTAGACACATAACTTTCATCTCTACAAAAAATACATCATTTGAAACTTTTTAAGTATATAAATAAAAATCCATCTCCCCTTAACTTTTCATTACCCATAATATAAGAAATTTTTTTCATGTTTTCAATTGGGTGGATTTTAATTCCATCACCAAGTATCTCTAAAAAAATTTCATTGAAAACTAACTAATAATATATTAACAAAAAATACAACATTAGGTTTAACAATCCACAAGGGTAGTTCACTTTATTATATTGAGAGTGTAATGAAAGTGATAAATTATTAGATTGATCATGGATATGGATGGTGATGACAATGGGTGTATTTTGATTTTCTATACTCTACTTATTATTGCATCACATAGACACTTGATGTGTTGGGTCTGTCTTACTACATGGAAAGACCATACTGTATACTGTTATATTTTTCTCTACATGTGCACATGGATGTTTTTCACCTTATTTCCCTACAAATTATGATATGTGGATGAAAAATACCCTTAGAGGATGGATTTAGATGGTTAATGTCTATATTTTGTTCGGTGGAGTTCCCATTATGATGATCACCATCATATCACCAATGATTGGGATTACATCTGTTTGGGATGTGTGAGTTATGTCAAGTTGTTTCATTTATGTTATCTCAAATTGTATCATTGAGGTTATATAAATAAATATATATGATTCTACTCTATGGTTCAATTTTGTACTTCATGCATGTCATGGTGGATTTGGATATATGATAATAGGTGAAAGGTTGATTAGTGGTAATGGAACCCATGCTTGTGTAGATAAATTGGCACAAGTAACTTCCCCTAACCTAGTGGCGGAAAATGTTGGGAGTTCACTTACTGGTGAGTCATGTCATGAAATTTAATTTTTACTATTTTTAGTAAAGGTATTATTAATTGTTATTAATTACATTACTATTATTAAATTTTTAATTACTTTATTGAATTTTATTTATTATTAAATATTTTTAAATACAATATTAGTTACATTATCAATTACAGTATAGTTATTCATTATTATTATTAATTAATTTTTTAATTTCATTTAATTAATTTCATAATTATTAATAATTGATAATTAATATTTATAATAAATAATATATATAATATTATTAATTATTAAAAACTACTATTAATAATTAATGACATTATTATTATTAATCAATAATTAACTATATTGTTTATAGCGTTTTTAATTAAATTGTTAATTAATATTAATCATAGTATTAATTACTATTAATTATAATGTTAATTAATAGGTAAATTATATTTTAATTATATTTTCTTATTAATTGTGATTAACTGCATTACAATTATTATGAACTTTTAAAGTTCTTGGATTCATGGATAAGTAAAATATGGGGTTTTCACTTTAGGGGATGTTTGGACCTCCTCACGATCTTACGATGGGAACCGAACTGATGGATCAGATAGAAAGTGGATAGATATGAAGACTATCCCTTGACTAAATAGTTGAGATGAGATAATGTGACTTAGGATATATACTTCCAAATCTCTTATTGTGGGAACTAAAGAACATGACCAAGGTATGTATCATTTTAGGGATATAAATGCTTTCCTAGTTAGTCAATTTTTTTGGCCATGGACGAGGAGGGATTAGATCGGGAAATCTCATCTAGGAATGATGATGTTATTGATTCAGCTAATCAGATGAGAGATTATTTTTTAAATTATGAAAATTGAAGGGAAATAACTGTCCACATGATTTTTTGAACTCACATATCCCTGGGGTCTTGCACAAGGATCCACCTTTCAATCATAATGCTTGAACCATGCCTACAAATTGTAAGGATCATAAGTGGCCATTTAAGAAGATCGACTCTTTAGAACCAGTGGAATGTTTATACATTGGTGCTCATAGAACTATGATAGATAAAAAATAAAGAACAATGTACAATTCCAGTGGGGAAAGTATTTATAAGTCATTGTAAGGTTGGCAGTGTGAATTTATATGAGGATGAAAATGAAGCATAATGTGAAAATGATTGAAATCCTAGATCTAAACTGCCCTATGCCAAAAATAAAGTTGGGATAATTTATAATCAGAATGATACACATGATTCATTCTATAATTCTAGAAATAGGAATTTTTTTCAGATAACTAAGATGATTTTAGGAACAGTTCCCATTGAGATAGTTGACCCTTTCCCTACTCTGGTGGATGAAAATACATGTGGGATGGTGGACTCACAATTAGACACTATAAAAGAGGATTTTTTTTGTGAACTATAACATTTATACTCCAAATGCGTCAGGGTTAATTGTTTTTGATAATGAAAATGAAAGTGTTTGTAGTATTAGAGCTCAAATTGTCTATAAATCTGGGGATAAAGAAATGAAAATGTTGGTTCCTAACATTTTTTAATGATGGAATTTTTTAGTTAACGTAAGTTTGATATGATTTCTATTTAGATCCTATAGAAGGTTTTTTATCATAATAGGCGGGATAATATCCAATTTTTATTGAATTATGAATTGATAATCCACTAGGATATATTGGTTAACCTAACATAGTGAATAATGTTGAGATTATTAATAATTCCATGAATGATAATATGAAGTCTACCTCCACACATCCTAAAGTGAATATGAACAAAGTTATAACTGAAACCCCATATTGTTCATTATATAGGGATTTATCAAATTCATAAATTCATTAGTAATTGTGATTAGATGAATAGAAGGACACACATTGGGATGATTCTCTAAAACAAGGAAAGGATAGAGATAATGACTTTTATGAATGATGTCAAGAGCCTCATCATAGATCTATATTGAAGGAATATTTAGAAGATCCAGGTGAGAAATAATAGGGATCCAATATGAAAAAAAAACTACTATATGGAAGATTCCCCAATAGAGGAATGACTTAACACCAGAAAGAATTTTTTTTTTTGTTTTGGTAGGGGA
This sequence comes from Viscum album, assembly GCA_963277665.1. Taxonomy (NCBI): domain Eukaryota; kingdom Viridiplantae; phylum Streptophyta; class Magnoliopsida; order Santalales; family Viscaceae; genus Viscum; species Viscum album. Next base: position 1,304,676,904 of record OY728119.1, read on the forward strand.
ATAAAAAATTAAAAAAAAGATGAATCCTATTTTGTAATTCTTGGACTATACGGAGGATATATGTTATTTATTCTTCTAGTGGAGGGTATTTTCATGTTTGATGGGAAACATAAGAAGGATCATGTATTATGATAACAAGGTGAGTGAACCATTAGAATCTTTACTTGTATATATATTTTACTTTTGGTTGGAATTGTTTTGTGAATTTACTAGAACATGAAACCCCATATAACCTTGTGTCTATGCAAGTGTTTTCCTTTAATTGTTTTTGAGGGAATGGGTTTTCGGTTTCAAAATCCATGGTTCAATTCATCGTTGATTATTATTAATGTGTAGTTATTAATAATATATTTTTATTCTAATGTTCTAGAAAATAGGAACTAAAATCCCACCTTGAATATCTGAAAGGGATGACAAGAAGAACTCCCTTATAAAAGGGATGATTGGTTGTGGTTTTGTGGTGTTTCATATTTATAGAATAGTTTAATGAAAGTAAAAATGAATAAAAAAATAGTTAACTGATGTTTAATATATATATATATATATACAAAAAAAGCATAAAATAACTCTAAAAAAATTTGAAGGATCCTAGATAAAATACACCATATTTAATTATTTTTGAAGAGGGTGATGGGAAGGAAAACACCCTCTTTGATTTTTTTGAAGGAATTTGTTTTCCAAGAAAGTGCAGTCCTTGGAAAATCTAAAAAGAAGGTGATTTTTGGGAAAGAGGAATTGTTGAATATTAATAAAAGAGGGGTAATAATGGTTTATCATCTACACTTATGCCAAAAAACCACTCAAATGTGGGAAATAATTTAGGCTAATATATTTTTTAGAATTTATTTTTTATATTTTTGATAATGATTTTTCCCAATTCATCTATGTATTGTTCCATGATGGAACATAGAGAGATGTGAGACCATATCTCTCTAATAATCGCGAGCAGCTAGGGCTTTCTAATCTTCCATGCTCCTCTTCAATGGATGATGCGTTCCTTATACCTGGGAGATTCGACTCCCACCTCTTCCAAAATCAGAAATCTGATACACGAGAACCTGTTGCTGAAAATAATGCAAGAAATTAGAATGATGGAGATCCCACACCTCCAGTCGCAGGGATATGAAATGACGTCTCCTTCCTGGATGCGCTTAAAGGAACGAATCTCAGCAAAGATGTATTATCAACGAGACCCCATCTCGTCAAGAAGCTCGATGATGGCGGATTATTAGTTGAAGCAAATCCAGTGGAACTCCATCAATGTGAGATGCTCTACAAATACTCCATCATGGTCAACATCTCCTACCTGAAAGGTGATCACCCCTAGACTATAATAGATCTTAAACCTAGAATTGCACATTGTTGGGGTATATCGAACTTGAAACTTGTTTCCATGGGTCGTGTATATTTTCACTTCTTATTCAACTCTCAATCTGACCTTGATAATGTATGGGACACCGGTAACCTCCATTTAAAACCTGGTCTACTTAGGATTTTGGAATGGGACTATGCATTCAACCCTTACACTCATAGGAATACAATGGCCCAAATTTGGGTCAGATTACATGGTTTAAATTGGTACTTTTAACACCCCAAAATGTTTAATGACATTGTGTCTTGCATTGGATTACCTCTTAAAATCGACCAATGAACACTAAATGCTAATTTTGGCCTATTTTCTTAGGTAATGGTTGAGTTTAACCTTGATTCACCTCTCCCTAATACAATAAGTTTATTTGTTAAAGATTATAAAACCGAAATTAGGATCGAATATGAGAAAAAACCACCATTCTTTGTAATTTGAAAACTTATTGGCCATACTGTAGAAAATTGTAGGGTGATCAGGAAGCATATAGTCCAACCGATAGAGACTGACTGGAAGGAAATAAAAAATAAAAAATAAGGAAACCCAATCAACACTGACATCACTGAATCTTCCAAATGATAACATAAAGTATGGGTGAAGAAACCCACTAAATCAATATCTGTAACCACCAGGGCTGATCTTGTAAAAGAGGAGGAAAATAAAATCCTTAATGATTTTGAATCAACTATCATGGATGTTATTAGAAAATAGTAGGACATGATACTTGGGGTGAATGAAATAGGTAAGGAAAAAGCAAAAGATACTGGGAACTTTGTTGGTAACCTGGTTGCAGGTACAAAATTCCAACATGAGGAACTAAGATATAGTTGTCTCCCAACATGTTCGGGTTTGGGTAGTGACACAACCTCTGCTAGTGGGCTCCTTCAGGATACTGCATCACCAGTTCTGCAACCACTGGAACCATCTGCAGGCTGTGACTCAAAACAGGCAGACACATCTTCACTGGATCCTGCGCAGCAAGTAGGTATGCACCCACTGGAACCATCTGCAGGACGTGAATCCAAACAGGTAGAAATATCTTCACCAGATCCTGGGCAGCAAGTAAGTATGCACCCACTGGAACCATCTTCAGGATGTGAATCAAAACAGGCAGACACAGCTTCACTGTATCCTGGGCAGTAAGAAGGTATGCACCCACTGGAACCATCTACAGGCTGTGACTCAAAACAGGCAGACAAATCTTCACTGTATCCTGGGCAGCAAGCAGGTATGCACCCACTGGATCCTGGCCAGTAAGCAGGTATTCACCCGGGCTCTTCATCCCATGGCTCTGACTCAATTTTCTTAGGTACAAACTCTAACAGAAACTCAGTAGATTTAATATCTAACGATCATTTAATGCCCGTGAATGTTATGGACATAAAATCTTAGAATGAAGATAATCCTAAGCCCAATATCACTATAACCACCATGGAGTTTCTTATCGAGTAGAAACTTAAGACATCAGGAAGGGAATCACAACAGGAACCTGATACATGCTGTTATGCTAACCAAGATAGCTCTTTACCTGGGTCCAAACAAGTTTTAGCAACTACACCTAAGAAGAATAATCACATGCTAAAACCTATCGTAGATGTGGACAATGGTATGTTAATTTATTGTGATGTTCAATCAATTGGCATAGTCAATGTCCACAATAGGAGGCTTTCACAAGATACAATTCAGGGCAACCCCTAGAGTTTATGGTCATGGGTTTTCAGAAAATGCAGAGGATGATCAGAATCTGCTAGACTCTCCCCCACAAGACTCTAGGCAGCAACTAGAAAGGTGTTCAGGTACATCAACTCATGGACATACCCAAAATTTTCAAGGTAAAAAATCTTTGCATTACATCACTAAATCAATAGATATAAATTGTAACAATATAATAATTGAAAATACCGGGATCCTAAATACTCAAAATGAGGAAAAAATGATACTAATGGAACTATAAAGACTACAGATTTACCTGAGAAGGAGATTTCTAAAATATGTAGCACAAAGAACCCTCATACTTCTACAACTAGTCAGGATACTACCAAGATCCCACCTAATTCTAAACCAATTAGAAGATCTAATCGACCCAAGGGCTTGGGAAACAAAAAAATGGGAGTTCTAACTCTAAACCTAGGTATAAATGAAGATACTCTTTTGGAACTATCAGGGAATTGCAATATTTGACACTCTCTCTGTTCTAAAAAGAATGATTATCACTAAGTACCCCATTTTGTTTGTTATTGCTGAACCTAAGATCAGTTTCTTCCCTAAGTTCCACCACTTATGTCAGTATTGTTATACCTTCACTGGTGCTACTAAAAATTCCTCTGCGATTGATACTCTTTGGATCTTCTCACACTCGTCCATTCATAATGTTAATATTTTTAGCATACCGAATCAAGTCTTCACATGTGATTTTATCTTTTAGAGCACTCGTATTACCTGCTACTTTGTTTATGCTAAGAATATATATCAAGATAGAAGACCTCTTTGGGAGGATCTCACCTATATAAACAATAACACTCATGCTCCTTGGTTTATTATTAGAGACTTTAACACTATTCTCAATTCATGTGAGAAAATTGGTCCCTCACATGCTACGATCTACACGAGAGAATTCAAATCCACTATAGAAGATAACGACCTTATTGAAATAAACCTTACGGGTGCTAAATAAACTTTGTATAGAAAGCAATGCAATAGAGTGGTTACCTCCAAACTGGATAGAGCCTTCACAAACGTTCCGGCCGTTGACAAATGGGGCACTATTTCCAGCACCACCCTGCATAAGCTCCATTCTAATCATCACCCTATTTTGGTCAATATCTCCACTAGTACTGTTAAACATCCTCTCCCTGTTAGATTTAATAATGCTTGGTTCTCTAACACTGAATTCACTGACATAGTTTGGAACTTTTGGTTTTACATGAATCATTGCAATGATTCTTTTGCTTGCACTTCCAAATTAAAATCCCTTAATAAGATTCTCAAAGTTTAGTGTATCTCACATTTCAAAAAAATAGAGAATGATATTCTCCTCCTTGAGAACGATTTGAACCAGCTTCAATACCATAACATGAATTATGACTTTAGCACTGATCCGAACCATGAAATCAACATTTTGATAAAGCTCAATTCTTTGCTCATCTTTAAAGAGAGGATGAGAAAACAAGTCTTTAAGGTAAAATGGTTATCTTACGGGGACAGAAACACTAAGTTCTATAATTCCCTTCAAAGAGCTCGAAAAGCTTGTAGACCTCTTGCCTCTTTAAAATATGGTGACAACATTTTAGACAATGAAAATGATATTTCCAACTATATTGTGTCTTATTTTGAATCAATCTTTAATGGACTTGATATAAAAAAAGACCTCTTACCTGAGATAATTCCGGTGGTGGTTAGTGATGAAGATAACAACTTTCTTATTAGCATCCTGCTTGATCATGAAATTATAAACATTGTCTTTAGTCTAAATCCTGATAGTGCTCCTAGCCCTGATGGTTTTAGTAATGTTTTCTTTCAACACTACTGGGATATTTTTAACTTTGATGTTTTCAAGATTGTCAAATCTTTCTTCACTAATGGTGTTCTCCCTCATGGCCTAAACACACAATTTCTCTCTCTAATTCCAAAGGTTGACAATGCCACTGAGATACATTATTTTAGACCAATTTCCTTAATCAACACCCTCTATAAAATCATCAAGAAAATCATTTCTAGAAGACTCTCTTATATCACTAACAAATTAGTTTCCTAGAATCAATTTGGATTTATCAAAGGCAGATCCATCCAAAACATCATTTGTCTTTCTTCAGAATCCTTTAACACTTTAAATGAAAGCAACATAGGTGGTAATATTTCCATCAAACATGACATTAAAAAAGTTTTCGATACCATGGACTGGAGTTTTATTTTTAAGGTGCTTAAATATTTTGGATTTAGTGATGCATTTATCACTACTATCCGAACTTTATTCAACTAGGACTCCATATCCATTCTTATTATTGGTTCTCCCAGGGGTTACTTCAAATGTACTAAAGGGGTTAGACATGGGACCCTCTTTCTTCCATCATTTTCTCCATTGTAGAGGACTATATTAGCCGACTCCTCACTTGTCTAGTTAATCAAAACAAACTCAAACCAATCCATGTTTTGCGAAATCTAAATGCTCCTACTCACTTGCTGTATGCTGATGATATCATTCCCTTTCTTCAAGGTGATAATAAAAATATTCGCACCCTTAAAAATTCCCTTGCACACTATGAGGAAATCTTTGGTCAAATGATTAGCTGGAACAAATCCTCTATTTACTTTGGAAACAATTTCCCCTCAAATAGAAAATGTATTATTTTAAATGACTTAGGTATTAAAGAGGGTTCTCAACCTTTTAAATACCTGGGTGTTCCCATATTTTGGGGAAGTCCCAAATCTTATCACTTTATTGAAATTTCCAATCAAGTTACAAACCAAATTTCCTATTGGAAAGGAAAATACCTCCCTATAGACGGTAGAATCTACCTTGTAAAATTGACTATTGTCTCTAAAATGGTATATTCGATGATGTTCTACAATTTTCCTGCTATTGTTATTAAAAAACTGAACACCTCAATCAAAAATTTTGTTTGGACTGGTAGCACGGTGGAGCGAAAACTTGTCACCATTCCCTGGTCTAAATGTTGTCAACCAATTGAGAAGAGATGTATTGGAAAAAAATATTAAACATTTTAATGAGGTTGTACAAGCTATGATAACTTGGAACTTATTCTACAATAACTCTGATTCTATCAACTTTCTTAAAAATAGATTTATTCAGAAACTCAAGAAAGGAAACTCTACCTTTCTTTCCTCCTCTATATGTCCATACATAAAGAATTCATTTCCCCCCATCATGAGTAACTCTAAGTGGATGGTCTCTAGAAACTCCACCATGAACTTTTGGTTGGATAACTGGGCTGGCACCCCTTTAATTTCCACGGTTTCCCTTGACCAAATCCCTTGGGACACCAATCTCTCTATTAGAGATGCTCTTAATTCTAGTAATGACCCTCTTCCAGATAACATTATGACTATCATTGACACTTACCCCTTCTCAAACACTAATTATTTCTTAGTTTGGGAACCTTCACACAATGGTATGATTGATTCTAAAAACTTTTACAACCATTTCTTTTATAACTATGAAAGTGATTTTGGGTGGTTGAAACTTTTTGACAAAACTTGGATAAAATCCTCAAGATTTACTCTTATATGGCCACTTTCTCATAACAGAATTCCCACTGATGACCGTCTATAATAATCTGGTTTCCAACTTTGTTCTAAATGCAGCCTCTACAATCAGCATAGAGAAGAATATAATCATATTTTTCTTTCTTATTCCACTGCTTCTACTCTTTGGAATTATATTTTGGACATTTCTTACTGTAGAATGTGGATGCATGACTCTGTCAAAACTCAATTAACGAGATTTGCAGATCTGAATTGTTCTCAACAAATCAAAAACATCTTTCTTGCTGTTATCTCTGAGCTTCATCACGTGATATGGTATGATATAAATGATTTTATTTATAATAAATGCTTAACCAATCTTAATGCAGGAAAAAATCAGATTCTCATCGCCATTCGCGAAGCTGCTTTGATCCAAAAGGGTCATTACAGCATCACAGTCCAAGAATTTAGCATCCTTCGACGTTTACATATTGGCAGAAACTATTTCCAACCTCATCATACTTTTGACGTCTTTTGGAATCCCCTTCTACCAGGATGGATTAAAGTTAATGTGGATGGTTCTTCCAAAGGCAATCCTGGTCCTGCAGGGTGTGGCGCCATCTTCAGGAATCATACTGGCCAAAGTGTTGGTTGCTTCTATGAGAGCTGTGGCATTGCACCCCCTCTGGAAGCTGAAATGATGGGTATGACTCATGCCGTCTCTTTTTCCAAACAACATGGCTGGAACAACCTCTGGATTGAGAGTGATTCAACCACTCTTGTGCAATCCATTTGGAATGGTTTGATACATCTTGTGTGGCCGATCACCACTCGTTGGATGGACTGCATCAATGCTCTTCATGAAATCAACTACATCATCACTCATATTTATTGAGAAGCTAACATGGTTGCTGATGGTCTTGAAAACAAGGGAGTCAATCAAGAAATCACTTGGGTTGATGAACTTCCTGATGAATTACCTCATTTTGATAATAAATATTGTAATATGTCTCTGTCCTTTATACTTTTGTATCTCTTCTTCTTTATATATTTAGTGCCTTGGTTTTCTGGCCAGGTACCATCTTTAAATAAAATATATTTATGCTTCCATAGATTTGAACCGTTATCTTTTTTTTCTTATTTATTCAATAGTTCCACCCATTATATAATCTAAAATGTCTAGAATTTTTATGACCATCATTATTTTAAAATAAATATTTTTTTCAAAAAAATCCTAAATGTTATAACATATAGCTACTCAAATAGTCTTTACATAATTATTACCACTAATCATAATTGAGATTAATTTTTTTTTGATATTTATGTGAGACTAAGGATTCAAGAAAATCCTTTCATTTAAATTTGAAAAAATTTTCTTTTACTCATAATGAACTAAATAAAAAAAACCCAAAAAAATATTTTATTATCAAGGAAATGAATTAATGTTTAGCTGTGATTTAAAATTTAAAATATTCAATATGAAACTATCATGTATAGACTTATAATTAGTTTTCATAACTGAATAATAATAATTTTATTCCTGAATAAATTTTAGGTATTTTGAACTATAAATTCAAGTCCTGTAATAATGTTTTTATCTTTAGGATTGATTTTTTTTTGAAACCAACTTATTACTTTCCTAAATAGTCTTTATTTGTTTATTTTAGCTTCACAATGTTAAATTTACCTTCCAATAAACCTCTAAATAATATATTCCTTCTCAAGGAATACTTTAGGATGATATAATATAGAAAAAATTTTATTTAGATAGATTTAACTGATTATTTCCTTCAGGATATATAATAAAAAAATTTATAATGTTTTAAAGTGATAATAAAATTTAATGAAATATATAAATTATCTATCCCAAAAACCAATTCAAAATAAGATAATTTTTAAACCAATATATGATATGGTTTCTTAATATTTTAAAATAGAATAAATATTGTCATTAATAAATCTATAGTATTATCTCATAATAAATCATTAATGGTTAGAAATAAAAACTAAAACATGAAAAATCTTCACTCTAAGATAATAAGTAAATTTTCTGTTGTGAAATAAATTTATACTTCAATATCATTTAAGTAAAAATTTTGACATTAAATATCATATTTTATATAATTAATGCTTAAATTTTATGTATGAAAATTTAAATCATCCATAATATGCATCATGTGAATCATTTAAAACATGTTCCATGTGCTAAACACAAAAATATAAAATAGATTTTTGAATAACAATTATTCATTATTCAGAAATATTTAAACTTTATTTTACCATATAATGGAAACAGAAATGTTATCCATATATAATGTGACATAAATAATTAATAAACTCTTGAAAAAAAGTCATTTTGATAATTTAAATCATATGTTTCCCCTTCAAATGTAGTTACCATTATTACTTTGATGAAATAAACCTATTACATTAGATTATTCCATTAATTTCTTATATAAATTATAATTAATTTTACATAAGAACAAAATTGAAATTCATATTTGTTATCATATACCAATGAGTTATAATTTTATAGATATTTAATTTCTATAATATTAAATAACTTATGTTGGATATATAAATTTATTTCACTACTCCCTTGAATATTCCCAATTATTGCAACAAACAATTGACACCTCGTAAAAGGAGAGGGGTGAATTAGGGTGTGACTTTCATTTTCTACTATGGGATATTTCTCCCATGTTAATATTAGCATCTTAAACCATTAATTATTTCAAGAACACATGTACCAATATATATTGGGAAATTTAATATTGGATATAGAAAATTTACAGGGAACACCCAAAAGGTCTAGCCCAAGGAGAACACATCAATATCCTATTGATGCTCCATAGTTATAACACTCCATACTATGGTTTTTACATGGATTGAATAAGGGAATTTTTTTGATATAAGGAATACTTAATCTTCTTTTTATCTCATATACTATTAAAGATAAGGAAATACAAGTATCACATGACATCCAGGTAACTTGTAGTATCATTCATGAAATAACACCAACACAAAGGGTGTTGTTTTTTGTTCTTATTATTCATTTATCCTTCATTATAATACCATATATTAATAATATTAATATATCATATATATATTTTAAAGGAATTATTGATGACTTATTTATCCACATAATACCACCTACATGTACAACTGTCAGTGGTATAAATCACTAAATGTTTCTTCATGTTTTGTGATCGTGACACATGTAAATTCAATGAAATTGGTTATATTCAAAAAAATTCTCCTAGAATCACTCATGAATCTATATTCATCAAAATTTTAAACCAATTCCCTTACCACATTCACCTTCAGATTCTTTAAGCTTTAGGAATATTTCCATTTAATTCCCATATTTAAATCTATATGATGTTAAAGATTTAACTATTCTCTGGAACATGATATCCCATTATATATAATAAATTATATTTAAATATCTTTTAAAAATGTACAAAAACTCTCTCCATTACCATAATGGATATAGCCTTAAGAATACTCAATATACACCACACATTTATCCACAACATAATGTCTTTTTATTTCTCATTTTCCATCCATGAATCATGACATTATGTAATGATTCATCTTATCTCTACATGAGTTTACCACAAATGTAAACAAACATATAGAGGGATTTATCTCTTTATATAGGTAAAACCTTGAACCAAAATGCCTATATCTATGGTGTGGTCACCATTTTCAAGTCATTTTCATCATTATTGAAGCCCTTCAGTCTTACCATTAATGAAGATAGTTTTAAAATTATAAAATAAAAGTTAAATTTATGCATTAATAATCTCAACTTTACACTTATGAATTCTTGTATTCCTTTATGAAATACTCCTTTACCAAGAGACATTCATAAGGTGTTATTAGGTACCATTACGCATCCCAAAAAGTGCCCTTAAACAATGATATCGTTAATATATTCTCTTATACAAATGGAACCCTATTTTAATGTATAAAATATGAGAATATAGTAATGACTAAAAGGATCTATATATAGTTCAGATCAAATAATTATTACATTTATCATTTCCTCCAATCTGATATTTCTCCTTATTCACATTAATTTTTTGATCCTATACACAAATAAAACCAGCAATATAGAAAAAAAATATTCAATGGGTAAAGGGGTATATTAAAAGCTCATTAATGTGTAGTAGGTAGTGGAACACCAATGTTAAACCATTATTTCTCAATTATTATGAAATATAATGGGTTATTCAAAATTTTAGTGACATGTTGGTCAATTTCAATAATTTACAAATAAATAACTCATTTTTCTTCTTTTTATTTGATAAAGTGGCATTGAATCTCGGTGTTCTTAGTCAAATAGTGTGAAATTAGATTGTTGGTAAGTGGAATGGACCTTTTTTAATCATATTTGATAACTGTAATATACTAGGATAGTTCCATAAGGTATTCACACTCTTTCCTCATCCATTTTAACTTTTACATTAAATTATGACTACAATATATTCTTCTTCAAATATACATAAAGAAATACTTCATGCTTATTTTTTATCAATACAAAAAACTTTTTTCTAATAAATGAAGAACGCACAAAAATGAATTTTCTACCTAATAAATCAAATTTTTTATAAACATCCATGAAGTGTGAAATTTTTTGTTCTCTATTAACATAAAATGAAATCCACAATTGATTATTCCTTAGATATATATCATGATTATTTTTACTGCCTCTATATTTTCTTCTTTGGGTATTCATTAAAATAGATCTTCTATGTCAGTTGGAAATGATATAACAAGTCAATTTGTTATAATTTACAAAAAATATCCAACATTATTTCTATAATTAGTGGCGTATACAATTGTTCTAATTCCACATTTTCCCATATTGGTTCTAACTACTGTAGGGGTTGAAATCAGATTGGAATCATGTTTTGTAATGTCCCAAAATTTCCGTATAATATTTTTAATTTTATGGAATTATTTTGAGACCGAAACATCTGACCGTACATGATTCCAAGTGCCGGAGTGCTCGGAATGATCTGTCGAAGTTTTGTTAAAATTTAAATAGCGCACATAAGAAGTTTTCCTAAAAAAGTGGAATAACTATTAAAAGGTTTCCCATATCAAAAATATGAGGCCACCATTTCCCTCAAGATGGAGGGTTTACCCTAGGCACGACTTAAGTTTATTCGACACGAGCCTCCTATGGGAAAACCCAAAAATGGCACAACCGTAAATAAAATAATTAAATAAAGTTATTTTATTTTTCAAATGCTTATAACTCACGAATAGTTACTCAGATTAAAAATTTGAGACCACCACTGAGCTCGTCAGGTTATGCTCTCTTAATGCAGACACTAACATTGGTCGGTGCAGGCCACCGATGAAAGTTAGTTTTTGGCCGTAAAAATAATAATTAAGTGACAATTATTTTATTTTTGAAATCCATAAATTCTAAATGGTAACTCATATTAAAAATACGAGAGTACCATTGGGTTCTTTGGGGCATGTTCTCCTTAGGTATAGCCTAACCTCGACCATCACAGGTCTAGGGTGAACATTATTAATATATTGAACTTTTTTGAAGATACGTTCAATAAATGCGTGAGTGACGTTTTCTAAATTTTGAACCGGAGCTCAGATTAAAAATCTGAAGGCTCCATCAAACTCGCAGTGTCAGGATTCGCTTAAGGGAGGTTTAACCTCGACCACAATGGGTTGGGAGAAGAAGTTGGTTTTTTAATTTTTTCAAGGAGGATTAAATAAAATAAATATATTTTAGTTTAAATATCCTCTAACCTATCCTTTGAATTTTTTGTGGTGGGGACCACAAGAGGGTGGTCGGGCATTTAAATTCTCTACATTAAATTTCTGGTTACACAAAATGTGTAACCACCAATCCCTTTCATTAATAGGATTAATTAGTTCTAAATAAATGAATCACCACTTAAAATAAGAGTTATATTAACTCTTACTTGGGGATGGGTGTTTGTTTCCGTTGGCGAAAGGAGGAGAAGGATATTGAGGCTCTTGATGAAGAACATATCTCACAATCAAGAACTGAATATTATTGTTCGATCATCATCTTTTTAAGCTTATTGCGGTAACAACAAACACCGAGGCACTTTCAATCATGAACATTCTTCAACAGATTTACAAGGTAGGGGGTTTAATTTTATGTATGATAAATATCTATTTGTTAATTCCTCTTGTTCTTGATTCTCAACGACGATGGCCAAACAAACATGGTCATTGATCCTCACATAGACCATGATCCTTTCTATTTCATTCTTCACACGTTCTTCATCACCAAATAATTAAGTGCGCTAAAAACCTAATGTTTCATTGAGCGCGACATATAAACGCGGAGATATTGACTTGAGGATTGTGAATCTATGGCCATCACATTTTTTGGGCTTAAAATGAAGATATGGTGGCCCACGGAAGGGGTGACATGGTGGTGTAATTTTAGGAGTGTGTACAGGGTGAAGCTCTAGGCAAGGTAGATGGTTCCACGTGTAGTGGTGGGGGACAATCGATAGGAAGCATCTAGGTGGTGCGGAAGTCTGGAGGCGCCATGGATCTGGTAGCTGAAGGTTGTTGCGACGGTCTAGCCATGCAGAAAAAGGAAAATCATGAATTAAGAAAGGGGGATTGGAGAGAGAAAAGGAAAAACACAATAATGTTAAAATAATAAAAAGGAACTAAGAAATTGATGGTGTCTGTTTCCAGCGCGATAATGGGCTCCAAGCTTGAATTGATTTTGTATTTAAGGAGAAGTAATTAAATAAGTAATAAATAATAATAATTATAATATATTGTTATTATTACTTTTGATGATCAAACACCTTTTTGTCCACAACTTCTCCGTGTAACCATAGTTTAAAAAACCATCTATGGCCGTACGACCCTGACTCTAAGATGGATATTCTGAGTCCAATATTGGATGTCTTATTTAGGTTTTTGGATTGGGTACTCGAAAAACTTGTGAAATAATAGATTTAATATTGTTATTAAATCTTCAAACCACCAAAACTCCTACGTGCGACGTCTGATTGACATGTTGTCAGTGGCGATGTGATCCTGTCATTTAGATGGTCGATCCAAGTCTAATGTCGAATATTACATTCTAGTATGTGACTTGGGTTCACGGAACTCCCAATAATAATGTTATTATTATTGTTGTTGAATATTTATTATCTAAAAACTCATTCATACGACATTAGATTAGAAAACCATAAGTTGTGTTGTGATCTTGAAATTTAGAGGGAAATTTCAAGACCAATTTTGGATATTTAAGTTGAGGTCGAGGTGCGGGCCCCACGAGGCTCAGTTTGCGCGTGTTGCGTTGAAATGAAACTTTTTCATTGGGTATCCATTTTGAAAAAATAGGTAGTCCATCTCGTTTTTTATTTCATGGGATCGTAACAGTGTGACCCGTTTGGTTATCCAGTGTCGTTTGAAGTACAGCCGGGTTGGATAGAACACAAATCCAACTGGGCCCTCAGCACTAAAATGCCAATAAATTATAGATCGGTTGTCCATTTGATGCACCATCTATAGTGTTGGAATTATAAGGATGAGTCATTACTATTAATATACTCCATTGAGAGTTTTGGAGAAAGTTGGAGTACAGACTGGTTGGATCGACTCCAAATCAAACTCGGCACTCGTCACTAAAATGCCTATAACATACAGATCGGGCGTCCAGTTGATGCGACATCAATTGCGTTGGAACCCTTACGACATGGAGGTCCTATGGGTTAATAATTTTTTGAGATTAATGGCAGTCAAGGTACGATTGGTATCTCAAGGGGAAGATTATAAGGAGGTCGAGCGCACCGAGTGCGAAGAATCATGTGGATGGCTGTAACGTGAAGAAAGAACATCTATACTGTGTGTCTCAGTACTCAGTGATCCTGTGTGGGTCAGTGCATATCGATCCTATGTGGGTTAGAGATGATTATTTACCTATCGATCCTATGTGGGTCAGAAATAGTGATACTTAACAGAATAAGATGATCTAGCATTATGACTAATCAACTATACTTTTGTACTTAAGTTATACCTAATTTTGAGCTAAGTCACTTATATCATCTTGGTGTTACCTAAATGGTACTTATATCTTCATGGTGTTACATGTGTGGTACTTCTACCTTTGTGATGCTGTCTTCGTGGTGTTTCATGTGTAGTACTTCTATCTCTTTGGTGTTACCTTTGTGGTACTTCTATCTTAGTGGTTTTACCAGTTTGGTATCTCTACCTCTACAGTGTTCCCTTTGTGGTATTCTTCCCTCATGAATGAGATGGGCATATCTTGATAACTTAGGTATATGTATGGTCATATACCTTAGTGTAGTTTAATTCTTGCTTTGGGTTATTTTCTTTATAGAACTCTAGGAGACCTATGGATTCTTAGGGTCCCTACTGAGTATCGTTATAATCACCCCTACATGGACTATGCCCACACCCTGTTGTGTCTTGTGCAGAAGACAGACAACATTGATCGAGGCTGAGGGAGCCAGGACTGGACGATACTCAGAGGTGGACTATTTTGTATGACATGACGCATGGACTACTGATTATGAGTTGTACCTACCCTTCAGGTAGGATCCTTGGTGGATGATCTAGGAGCTATTTCCCCCTTTTTAGTTGTATTTTTACTTTTCCTTTGTACTTGTACTTCTAGTTGGGATTATATTCTGGCCACTTTACATTTAGCACTCTTTTATGACAAAATATTACTCTGTGGTTACAAATGTTTGCATAGTAGTATGTGTGTTTGTACAGGTTTAAAGGCAATGCTTTCCCATTATAGGTATATGCGTTTTCGGTACTATTTTCCAACCCTTGGCCTATGGAAGGTGGGATTGGGGTAGTAAAGGAATGGGCCCCGAGGGACGAGTCATCACAAAGTGTATCAGAGGAGTCGATTCTACCAAAGAACTAGGACTCTGATATTTTTTATGTGGAGAAATAGTGTTATGTGTTTTGAGTTTGGTTTTCAGTTCTGGGAGTCTAGTGTTGGTGCAGTGGCCAACATATCCATACAACAGGACCCATAATTCTGATTTCTAACTCGGTGCATGAAAACACTAATTATGAATGTTTTGGGAATTCTTTTCCTTGGTTTCTTTGGAGTCAGATCACCAGTTATAACTTAATAATCATGGAGCACCTATTCCTTATCAGGATACCAACACATAGACAACCATCTAGGACTCCTTAGAGAGTACATTATGACGGACCACTGAGCGATGAGGCTCTGGTGTCGGGCCCTATTACTGTGTTGTCACCTTCAGGTGGTGTAATAGTAGCACCACCACCCATTGGGTAGCAGTTAGAAATAGGAGTTACCAGTGGATTTTGCACGCTGACTGAGTGCATTGCATGAGTTCCAATGGAAGAGGCCTCTAGGGTTCTGAGGAAAGATGAACCTGCAGGCAGATGAGGACTGGATGGAGGCTGCGGTTAGATTTTTACCCCTAGTTGAGACACCAGTATAGTATATAGTGATCTTAGATTCTAGTCTTTTCTAGTGAGTGATCATGAGGATGATCTACATAGTGATTAGGCTTCGGTACGTGGACTGTTTCTTGAGATAGTTTCTTCGGGTAGTGTGTCAGCTATATCATGACCCGTTGGTCAATAGTTACAACTGGCTGTACTGGTAGAGGACACATGTAAGCTTAGTGACTTACATGTGTTTCAACATCATATACACCTCAAGTTCCGAGGGGAGCCCGAAACACATGTGGATAAGGACTGGCTTGAGGAGGTTGATGAGATTTCATCCAGTCAGGGTACCATTCGATCAAATGGCTGTCTTGGTAGAGAGCCTTATAAGAGGCTCAGCAGGATGTTGAATGGGTTTAGATTACTCTGATCTTGCGAAGAGGTGACTTTTATTGTGGACAAGCTTGAGAACCTTCCTCAAAGAAGGGGGCCTCTTTCCATAAAGAGATAAGGTATGAGAGTTCCCTAATGCTTCTAAAACATCAGAAGGACGACATATCGGTAGCTGAGTATTCAATGAGGCATAACGACCATCCCAGGTTCTCGATAAATACAGTACAATTAGTTCTTCAGGGCCATACCTCTGAGTGGGGTGTGGTTAGGGACATCCGAGCCAGAACTATTCCTCTAAGCATTCCTACTTATGTTTTGGTGCTATAAAGAACCTTTGTGGTTGAATGTTCTTTGGAAGAGCGAATGCAGGCAGTGAATTTTAATAATGGGAAAGAAAGAAAATAATGCAAGTCTTAGAGACCTGGGCGTGTAAAATCTTTTGAGAAGAGTAAGTGTTAAGGATATATGAATCTGTAGGGTTGAAGGCGTGGAAGCAGAGCTAGGAGAGCAGCATGAGGTGATGTAAATTTCAACATGTTACAACCACCACCCCAATGTAGTCCCAACTAGGTTCAGGGAGCCGAATTATAGGACATGGGAGTAGCCGTATGCGGTCAAAGAGTATGACCCACGGGCTCTAGGAATGATTCGTGGTGCGTTTTTTGTCTACTACTCGTTGTCGTATCAGTAGACATAGGTACCAATCATTCCTACCTTCCAAAAATATTGTTCAAGACCTAGAGTTTTTGGTTAAACCATTGACCTGAACCTTATGTCTAAGGATACCTTTGGGAGGAGAATCGATAATTAAACTTATGCCGATAGTGTGATCTGACCCTTGAGGCAAGAGTTTCGGTTGGAACCTCTTGGGGGAAGCGTCGAGGACTTATGATGTTAGTTTGGGTATGAATTGGACATCCACAGTTCATACTATGATTTAATGTATTAGGAAAAAAGGTTGTGGTTTATCTACAATGTTGGAATGGGGTTTCCTTGGTCGGCGAAAAAGGAAACCGAGGCAGCACAGAATAAACTCTTGCATTGGAGGGTGCATCCGATCACTCTTGAGTCAGCCAACCTTACCATTGTGGTAGCAGGAGTTTTAAGTTTTCAGTTCCCAACAGTAGTGGTAGAGTGTGGGGCCATCTTTTCAAAATATTCTTCTAGGATTAACTCCCTAAAGGGAGAGAGACTTATTATTTGGCTGGGTACTACTGGAGTCTTGAACCCGACTTATCCAGGGTAGCATCACCCTTGTCTGCTTTAACGAAGAAGGGGGAGCCTTTCTTGCAGACAGAGAAGTGTCGGCAAAGATTTCAGAAGTTGAGACAACGACGATGGCTAGAGTTCCTCTAGGACTATGACTTTGAGATAGTCTATAATCATGGGAAGGGAAACAAGGTAGAAGACACACTCAACAGGAGCTCTGGTCTACAACTGCTGAGTGGGGCATCAGATCAGCTAGTCCTGCTTCAGATATCGTTCGTTGATAAAGATGGAGTAGCTTACCTCCAGTCTATGAATGCCACTCCCCCAATTCCTTAGCGAATTTGGGAGGCACAACTTGGGACATTGACTATAAGGCCCGACGTGCTCAGATTTCCTTATGAAGGTCTGATAAAGGATTTTATATAGGTAAGAGCACATTAACCTCTTCAAAGGTCGCACCATGGTACCTATGACACTTCGAGAGGAGATGTTTAGGGAGACCATGTCTTCTTATGGGGTTCACTCTGATGAGGATTTCAGAGGTTTGGATGGGTGACAAGATATCTCTAAGGTTCATTAGACCTTTCTAGATTCTTAGTAGAGTGGGCGAGGTGGCATACCATCTATCACATTCCCCATAGATGCACTGGGTGCATACATTTTTCCATGTTTCACAGTTTAGGAGATGAGTGCATGATCCATCGCACATTATCGACTAGGGTGAGTTGAACTTTGATGATGAGGTGACTTTTATGGAGTTCCTAGTGGAGATAGAGGATCAATAGAAGTGATTATTTCATGGGCGATCGATACCTTTGGTGCATGTTTGCTGACAGCACAGGAACCTCCAAGAGAGCACATGGGAGCGAGAGGCTCAGATTCGTGCTTAGTACCACCATTGTTTCCTTAGCCTGTGTTCTGGATTTCGGGGAAGAAAATCCATATGGTGGGGGGGATGTAATGTCCCAGAATTTTCGTATAATTTTTTTAATTATATGGAATTATTTTGAGACTGTGAAATCTGAATGTGCGTGATTATGAGGCCTGAAGTGCCCAGAATGATCGGTCGATGTTTTGTTAAACTTTAAATAGAATGCGTAAGAAGTTTTCTTAAAAAATCTGAATTACTCTTAAACAGTTTCCAAGATCAGAAATCTGAGGGAACTATTTCACACCATACGGTGGGTTTACCCTAGGAGCGACCTATCTTTAGTCGGTGCGGGCCTCCTGTGGGAAAACCTGAAAATGGAATAACCATAAATAAAATAATTAAATAAATTTATTCTATTTTTCAAATGCTTATAACTCATGAATGGTTACTCAGATTAAAAATCTGAGACCACAACTATGCTCATGTGGGTATGCTCTATTTAGGAAGATACTAACAATGGCTAGTGCAGACCACCCATGGAAGTTAGTTTTTGGCCGTAAATAAAATAATTAAGTGAAAATTATTTTATTGTTAAAATCTATAACTTATAAACGGTAACTCAAATTAAAAATTTGAGAGTACCGTTGGTTTTTTTGGGGCATGTTCTCCTTAGGAAATTCCTAACCTCGGCCGACACAGGTTGAGGGTGAAAATTATTAATTTATTGAACTATTGTTAAGGTACGTTCAAAAAATGCATGAGTGGAATTTTCTAACTTTTGAACTAGTGCTCAGATTGAAAATACAAAGGCATCATTGAACTTGAAGTGTCAGGATTTTCTTAAGGGAATTTTAACCTCGACCACAGTTGGTCGAGAGAATAAGTTGATTTTTTCATTTTTTCATAGAGGATTAAATAAAATAAATATATTATATTTTAAATATCCTCCCACATCCCCTTTTAATTTTTGGTGATGAGGACCACAAGTTGGTGGTCGGGTATTTAAATGCTGGGCATTAAATGCTCGGTTACACAAAATGTGTAACCACCAATCCCTTTAATTAATAGGATTCATTAGTTCTAAATAAATGAATCAACACTTAAACTAAGAGTTATATTAACTCTTCCTTGAGGTTGGGTGTTTGTTTCCATTGGAAAAAGGAGGAGCAAGATCTTGAGGCTCTTGATGAAGAATTGATCTCACAATTGAAAACCGAAGATTGTCGTTTGAGAGGCATCGTTGGAAGCATGTTGCGGGAATGATGAACACCGAACCACCTTCAATCACGAACGTTATACAATGGATTTACAAGGTATGGGGTTTAATTTTAAGTATGATAAATATATATTTCTTAATTCCTCTTGTTCCTGATTCTCAATAATGATAGCCAAACAAACAGGTCCATCGATCTACACACAGACCATGATCCTTTCTATTTCATTCTTCACACGTTCTTCATCACCAAATAATTAAGAATTATAAAAACTTAATGTTTTGTTGAGAGAAGAATACGGACGCAGAGATCTCGACCCGAGGATCTCGAATCTGCTGTCGTTACATTTTTTGGGCTTAAAAAAAATATGTGGTGGCCCACAGAAGGGGCGACGTGGCAGTGCGATTTTCGGCCTGTGTTTAGGGCGCGACTCTCGGTGAGGTAGACGGTTCGACGTGCAATGATGGAGGACTGCCTGGATGCAGTGTCTAGGTAGTGTGGAAGTCTGGAGGCGCCATTGATCGGGTATCCGGAGGTTTTGGCGCTAGTCTAGCTGTGTGGAAGAAGGAAAATCATGAATGAAGAAGTGGGGATTGGAGAGAGAAAAAATAAAACAAAATAATGTTAAAATAATAAGAAGGAAATAAAAATTTTATGGAGTTTTTTTGTGGTGCTTAGTAATTTCCTCCAGGCATGGATTGATTTTGGAGTTAAGGAGAAGTAATTAAATAAGTAATTAATAATAATAACAAAATATTGTAATAATTACTTTTGATGATGAAACATCTTTTTGTCCATGACTTCTCCGTGCGACCTCGATTTGAAGAACCTTCTGCGGAAGTGTGACCCTGACTTTGAGAAGAACATTGTGAGTCCAATATTGGATGTCTTATTTAGGTTTTCGGATTGGGTACTTGAAACACTCATGAAATAATAGATTTAATATTATTATCAAATCTTCGAACAACCATAACTCCTGCGTGTGATGTTCGATTGACTTTCCATTAGTGGCGATGTGATCCAGTCATTTAGACGGTCGACCCAAGTCAAATGTTGAATATTAAATTCTAGTCCATGACTCGAGTTCATGAAATGGCCAATAATAATTTTATTATTATTATTGCGGAATCTTACATATGTCAGAACTCATTCATACAACATCATATTGGTGAACTGTAAGGGGTGTTGTGATCTTGAAATTAAGACGGACATTTCACACCCAATTTTGGATATTTTAGTTGAGGCCGAGGTGTGGGCCCCATGAGGCCCGGTTCGCATGTGTTGCGGTGAAATTCAACTTTTTCACCATGTATTTGTTTTGAAAAAATGGGTAGTCCATCTCTTGTGTTTTAATGTGTGGATCGTAATGGTGTAACCCATTTGGTTATCTTGTGCCGTTTAAAGTATGCCCAGGTTGGATAGAACATGAATCCAACCAGGCCCTCAACACTAAAATTCTAATAACTTAGAGACTGACCGTTCAATTGATGCACCATCTATCGTGTTAGAACCCTTAGGATGAGGCAGCCCTATTGAGCTACTACATGAGAGTTTTGGAGAAAGTTGGAGTATGGATGGGTTTGATCGACTCCAAATTCAACTAGGCACTCGACACTAAAATGCCTATAACTTACAGACTGGGCGTTCGGTTGACACGCCGTATGTTTCATTGGAACCCTTACGACATATAGGTCCTCTGTGTTACTCCTTTTTGGAGATTAGTGGTGGTCAAGGTATGGATGGTTTCTCGAGGGGAAGATTCTATGGAGCTCGAGCGTACTGAGTGAAAAGAATCCTATGGATGTCTATAATGTGAAAAAAGAACATCAATCTTGTGTGGGTCATCTCTCAATGATCCTATGTGGGTTAGTGCATACAGATCTTGTGTGGGTCAGTGCTCAGGGATTCTGCATGGATCAGCGCTCAACGATCCTATGTGGTTCAGTGCATACTGATCTTGTGTGGGTCAGAGGGGGTTATCTAGGTTTTAGTTCTATGCATTCCTTCATACCAAAAAATTTTAGTATACTGATCCAGTGGTTCAACGTAAAATTTTAGTATGCATTCCTTCATACCACAAAATTCTAGTTCTATGCATTCATATGTGGGTCAACGTATACTGATCATGTGTGGGTCAGAGGGGGTTATCTAGGTTCTAGTTCTATACATTCCTTCATACCAATTTTGGATATTTAAGTACTTTCTGGTTCTAGTTCTATGCATTAATTCATACCACAAAATTTTAGTATAACTTTTCAATGACCACCCTGAATCATGGAAGTAGATCTGTTGGTGAAAAAGGAAAAAGGGGGAATTATCTTATCCCAAGTAGATAACTCCTACCATGTTTACATTTGTAGACTGAACTTCCCAGAAAACCGTTTCATACTCCCTTTGGTGGGGTTTTATGCAATTCTGGGCATGGATTGGATTTCCCTATATAGAGCCACCATACATTGAAGCGATGAGGAAATCACTCTTAATATTGTAAATCGACCCTTGATTCTGTACAAGTGCAAGGAGGATAATTAATCTTCTTTAACACCATCATCTCATGTATGGATATTATTGACTTATGAGAACGTGTATCTAGATAAAATGATTGAGTCTAAGGAAATTATCATTCTTGAAGACATGTATATTGTGAGGTAATACACTGATGTGTTTCCTAAGGAATTTTCTGGTCTTCCTCCTAGATGAGAGGTCGATGTTTTCTATCGAGATTATACCAGGGGGTTTCCATATCCAAGACTCTATATAGGATGAATGTTATTGGACATGAGGGGATAAATATAAAAACACAATAGAATTTGGGAAAAGGGTTTGTACACCCAAGTGATTCACCATGGGGTGCACCATTTGTCTTCATCAAGAAGAAGTGTTAGAAAATTCGCGTTTCAATTGATTATCATGAGCTCAACATGATTATGATAAAGAAAAATTATCCTTTTCAAAATATTGATGACTTAATTGATCAACTATGTGGAGCACAATACTTATCTAAGGTGGAACTATGGTCGAGTTATTACCCAAGTTATGGTGAATAAGGGGGATGTCCCCAAGACAGATTTTTTGAACAAGGTACGAGAACTATAAGTTCATAGTAATTCCCTTAAGTCTACCTAATGATCCATTAGTATTCATGGACATGATGAATATAATCTTTAGAGATTACCTTGAAAAATATGTGGTAGTATTTATAGATGATATTCTAATATACTCCAAAACAAATGATGAGAATTAATAGCATATGAGTACTTTGGAAAAGACCTTGTGAAAGGATAATCCTTATGAAAAGTATTGAAAATGTGAGTTTTGGTTGCAGGAAGTCTAATTCTTAGGGAATATCATCAAAAGCAATGGGAAATTTGTAGATCATTTAAAGATAAAAGGAATTGAAGGATTTTTGAGGCCAACATCCATGAAAAATATCCGTAGTGTTCTTAAGTTAGCTGGATATTATCTCTGATTTTGGGGAAATTTATCATAATTATCAAACCCTATTACCAAGATAACAAGTAAGGGAGTCAAGTTTTCTTGGAATGATGAATTCGAGGAATTATTTGTGGAGTTTAAAAGTTCGCTTATCACTACCCTTTTCTCACACTACCCACAAGTTGAAAACATTTCATAATATTCAGTGATGCCTCAAATATGAGATTAGGTTGGGTATTAATTAAGAAAAAAATTCATATCCTATGCTTTAATGTATTTGAATGTTCATGAGGAAAACTATCCCACACATGATATGGAGTCAAAATTTGTGATATTTTCATTGAAAATATGGTGGAATTATCTATATGAGTATAAGTGTGAGATATATACTAATCACAAGAGACTCAAATATATATTTACAAAGAAATAAATTAATATGATCCAGTGAAGATGTTTAGATCTAATTAAGGATTACAAATTATGAATACACTATTATCCTGATAATGAAAATAAGGTGGCGGATGCATCAAGTTGAAAGGACCTAGCAAGTAGGTCATTGATGAGAGTTAATAATGATATCATCTTATTGGATTTGAAGTGTATCGAATGGGAATCATAAATAAAGGAACATCATCAATCCTTTCACAATTTTTTTTATCAACCACATCTTTTGTAGAGGTTAAAGGATGCTAAAAAAGATGATGTGGGAATTCAGATGAAAGTAGAAACTACAAGAAAAGGGAAATCCTTGGAGTTCAGTGTTAGTGAATAAGGAATTGTGATATTTGGGTCAGGACTATAAGTCAATAAAATCATAAGTTAAAGAAGGAACTAATGGATAATTCATATAGTGTTACTTTCTCCATTTACCCAGGAAACACAAAGATGTATTGAGTTTTTTAGGATCACAATTGGTGGGACAATATGAATAAGGAGATCCCTAAATATACATTGAAGTGCCAGGTATGTCAACATATGAAGGAAGAAAGTAAACTATGTAAGGGGATAATGCGATCATTACCCATACCAATATGAATATAGGAAAAAACCCTATGGACTTTTTTAGTGGACTTGCGAAGACATAAAATGGAAAATAATTATATCTAGGTTATTGTAGATCATATTATAAAGACTACAAAAAACATTGAGATTCGATTGGATATATCACTATATCAACTTTCATGGATACATGTCTGAGAAGTTGTAAGGATCCATGGACTACAACTATTGATTATGTCTGATCGATATCCAAGATTCACCTCCATGTTTTAGAATAGTCTCCAGCATGCTCAAAAAACTGATCATAACTTTGGTAAGACCAATCATCCTCAAAATAATGGCCAATCTAAGTAGACTTTTTAGACAATGGAAGACATTTTTTGAGGATTTTCTATGGACTTCAATGGTGGATGAGGCCAATAACTTTCATTTGTTGAGTTCACTTACAAGAGCAGTTTCCACTCGATCATCCAAATGGCTCCCTATGAAGCCCTTTATGGGTAGAGGTGAAAACAAAAACATGTTGGGATGATTTTGGGGAATGGAAACTTCTAGTTCTTGAAATGGTTGAATAAATAGTTGAGAATTTTAAGACCATTTAGTAACACATCAAGGCTACTCATAGTTGAAAACAGAGGTATGATGAAAATTGTCGACGAGACCTAGAGTTCAATATTAATGAAATGGTATTCCTCCACATATCTCCAGGGAATATAGTGATGATATTTTTGAAAAAATTAAAATCTTATTCTATGTTACATCACCCCTTCTGAGATCCTTGATCACATCAAAGTGATGACATATCAAATAGATCTCCCACCAAACATATCTCAAGTACATGATGTATTACGTGTATCCTTCTTGTGAAAGTGCATACCAGAAACCACACAAGTACTAAATATAAAGGTGGTAACATTAGAGAATTACCTTTCCTATGAGGAGTATCTAGTGAAGTTCATATATCATAGATATAAAGTTCATGAAAAAAGACAATTCCCCTTGTTAATGTGTTGTGTAGAAACCAATAGTTTGAAGAAGTGACATAAGAACCGAAGAAATTGATGAAGAAGGGTTTCCCTAATCTATTTTAGTTTTGGAAAAAGAAAATTGAAAGGATGAAATTTCTAAAGGGGGGAAGATTGTAATGACCCGAACTGTTATAAATAATATTTACCTTTTGATTCAATTAAATGTATTATTATATAACATAGTTATAGGAAACAAATAAAATTATTTTGTTTTATTATATCCAATTTAATTTTAGTGAACTTTATGTATCTTTTCCATCGATAATATAGTTGTGGAATAGTGATCACAAGATTAATATAAATATAGGTTTTTAACAAATCCTATTGACACAAGATAATGAAGTTACGACCTCAACCAGTAGGATCATACCCTGGAAAACCCATTTATAAAATCTTTCAAGGGAGAGATCATTTCTCTGAATTTCTCTAGATCAATCATAATATGAGAGCCAACAACTTATGTATGAGATAAAACTTTAATGAGAGAAGTTAAATATCATCGAGATCGTGTCCTATACCATATTCACCGAATCTCCCTAGGAAAGTCCCACCATCATTCACCTTACCCTTAGGTAATTTTGTAGTGTATTAAAGGGATATGTGATAAGGAAATACAAATATAATTATGCATATCATTTTTCAAATATTATTGAATATATTTTCATCCAATTAGATCTACATTATAAATTATTTTTATTTCAACTCAATAAAACACAATAAATATTTTTTGTTAATATTAAAATTCAATTAATGAATTTATTTTTATGAATTAAAGGAATTATTTAAAATAAATAATATTTTAAGAAAATATTATTATTAAATAATTTTTATCAAATATAAATTATCATATAATTTTTATGAAGTAAAATGTAATTTTTATAAGGGTTTACAAAATGCTATTGTCAAAAAATCCTTCATTTCTAATAAATGTCGGTTATTATTTTAAAGGATTAAATTCCAATATTTAGAAAATTATATATATAAAATAAATATTATTTTTAGAATTTGGACAATAGAATTATCCAAAGGTTAATTTTTCTTAATTTTCTAGGACTGGAAAATTTTCAGGTAAAAAATAAATACTGTTTAAATATACATTGTGGTTTTTGACATCAGAACGAGCAAAAACTGATGTAATATGTCATAAAATGTGATAAATGAACAAATATATGTTTAACTTTAATACAATGTAATTTTATTTTTGTTTTATTTATTCTTTAAATCCATTATGAATCCCCCAAGACATATAATATATTTGAAGATTTTAAAATTATTTCTTTAATAGTGTGACTAACTTCTACATCACCAATGATAATATTTTAATAAGATATTCTATTGAAAATATAAAATAATTAAAAAAATCCCATTTTTAAGTTACCATGAGCAAAAACCATTGGATGATTTTTTGTTTTGGATATTTTATTATGTAGTTTCTAAAACCTAAATAATAAAGAAATCCCCCTCTTTTTCTATATAAACCCACCCAAGATACCATTTATATTTACTAAAAATCTTTAGATCACATCAAAACTCTGAAATACACTCCATATAGTCCTCCCAAGTATCCCTAAATCTTTACAGAATCCCCTCCCAACCCTTTGGAGTCACACACTCAAGTAAGGGAACCTCATATTCGACTCTCCTCTTTTATTAATAACTTCTTTTATGTTATGTATTTAACTTTTCATTTTCTTATGATGGGATATGATATTACATATTACTTTAATTTCTATTTTATGAATAAATGATGATATATTACTTCCAATCTCATTAATCTTTCCATGATCATTTATGTACACATGTTACCATACTGAAATTTCGTAATGCTTCTTTTCTCTATTCACATTTCTTTATTAAATTATTCCATATATTTCTAAATTTAAAATAATGGTTTATCATTTTCCATGTCCCTATTAATTCCAATTTTATTTCAAAATAATTAGATACCCCATTTTCTCTCATCAACCATTTTCACCAATTTTTATGTAATGTCATTATGCTATTGAAATTTCCTCATGTTTTTCTATGCCAAAAATAATTGTGTAGTGAATACCATACCCATTTTTCTATCAAATATATTCACCTTTATACACATATAATTATTGACTGGGGACTTAATGTATGTGTTACACATTAATTTATCATGGAATAAATTATTATGTTGAATAAATGCATGTTTTTTGATCTACGAGGAACACTTATGCATGAGAATTAAATGATTATGATGTGTGGGACTAGATTGCGGTCCAATGCATTGGGTAATGTTTAGTATCATGTAACATCATGTTGGGGAAAGAGTGTACCTAATTATTTTATGGGAATTTCCAACCATGAAGTCTTGGCAGTTTATCCTTGATATATATTTAAGATTCAGTGTTTTTAGTTGTTTCCATATTTCCCATGTTATGATTATCATGCTATATCATGCCTTATTAATCATGTTCCTTTAATTACTCATTAATATGCATATTGTTTAACCTGTATAAATTATTCAAGGTTTATTCCCTTACTAGGATTTAAAGATCAACCATTTCTTATGTATATCCCTAGGTTATCCAATACAGTTTTAAGTTCAAAAGTGTATTTTGATCATGTTAAAGAAGTTTTCAATAAATCATGTTAAATATGTTTTTAATGATGTTATTGTATCCCATATTCCAGATGTTATGTTTTGTACCTAATTACCAAATACAGTAGAATTATCGATATTTTGAGATGTATTAAGTGTAGTTTTATGTTGTTAATTATGTATTAATGTGAAATAAAAATAAGGGTTGTTATAATATGGATTTTATACCAGTTATTTGAACTATAGCCCAATACAATATAAGAGGGAATGGGTGAATTAGGGTAAGACATTCATTATCTCATATTAGATATTTATTTTAGGTTATGAAGAGATTTATAGACCTATCAATTTTTCAAGAATGCATATTCCATTTTATGAAGGGAAATAATATAGTGAAAATAATGATTTTACTTGGTTTACTCAAAATGGATAGTACAAAGATGACATGTAAATGTTGTGTTGATGTAATAGGGTTGTAAAACAATGCACTATATTTATTATAGTGATTTTTGAAGGGATACCTACCTATATCAAGTCTAATCCTACTTTTATGCTCTTAAAAACATTTTAAAATAATGAAATACAAATATTATGCAATATAAAAGTTTCTTATAGAATTATTCAAAAAATAAAACCTATATATAAAGGGTGTTATAATTATACTTCTTATACTTATTTTCTCCTTCATTAGAATACCAGATCTTGAAAATATTTTATATATCATATCCTCATTTTCATGGACTACTTTGAGCCTTATTTATCCACATAGGACCCTCTTCGTGAACTACTATCAGTTGCATAAATTACTTCATATTTCTCTCTGGCCTTTGATCATTCCACATGTCCATGTAATGAAACCAGCTATCTTCAAATAACTCATCAATGAATTTCTCCACTATCCCTATTAATCAAAATTTTAGACCACTAACATTACCTCCTTAATCATACAATTCTTCAATATTAATCAATATTTATATTTAATTCCAACATTTGAATTAAATATCCATTAAATATTTAACTATGGTATAACACATCAATTCCCATGACATAACATTACTTTTATTAAAATTTCTTGGAAAATACTGATTGAAACACTCAACTTGCCCATGGTTTCTATGGATTTATGAAGACTCAATGAACACCATAATTTCCTATAAGATGAAGTGTTTTTTCATTTTTCTATCCATGAATTACAACTAGATGTTGTGCTATGACTTATCTACACACGATTCCACCATGAATATCAACATTACTAGAGAGGGATTCCTCATTTAACATAGGTTAAATATCAAACCAAAAAACCTTACAACATGGAATAGTCAACATTGTCAAGATATTTTGATCATTATTCATCACCTTAAATATTACCCTTACATGATATAGGAGTCCCCTTACATGATTCAGGTTATCTGTATGCATGAATTATGTCCCCTTGATATAGATATATTGCTATACACCTTTACAAAACACAATTTGATGTATATAAATTATGAAGGCATTATTAGGTTACTTTAAACTACCCACAAATTGACCTTATGTAGTTTTAGAATTCCATAACTACCTTTACACCATCTGATGTGTACCTTTATCCAGCCTCTATTATCTTTTCACATGAACACTATTACCTTTAAAAGGGTATTAAATGTCTCAAGTTACCTTAATTATACTTCTCAAATCAAATTTTCCACTAACACTAGTCACTATGGATTTTGAAACAATATTCCTCTATGAAACTTAATTGAAAAAACAACCAACACGATACAAGTCATAGTTCCTATAAAAATAATTTATCTTCAAATATATATGATTACCATAAAGATAATATTTTCTACCTTTTAAGAAACAATATTTTAGTATTAGAAAAGAAAATTTTTCCCTATAATCTAATTGTTTCCTACTTATTCTTTTGTTCATGTTTTTATTCTTATTCTTGTTCACTATAATAATAAATCCAAATACAAAACCTCGAAAATCCTTATCTAAAAATATTATGTTTTTGAGAAGAGAAAGTAATGTGTTTTCAAACATTTTCAGGTTATAGTGGACAAAAAACAAAAAAATTAATCTCAAATGATGATTACAAGATGAAATCTATATCTAAATCAAACCTCTAAGGAGAAACCAATCTCATTAAATAGTTAACATACAAAATGACACAAATAATATTAATAGAAAATGAAGATACCACAAACATTATACATTTAAAATGTTCTTTTGAATTTTTATAATACACAAGCCTTAATTTTTCTTGATAAAAAAGTTAAATTTTCAATCAATTTGATATCCTCTATTTTATCATGGTTTATTCAAAATTAATAACTATTGATTTAGTAATAATCAAAAATATGTAAATATAATATTTAATATTCTTACTCTAAATATAGTCTCATGTTTGTTAATCTTCATTATCATATGAATTTTCCAGTGGAGGTTATTATAGAATATATAAATTTTCTTAATATTTGAGGAAATTACTTAAATTTTTATCTGATATAACAAATTAATGAAATTTAGATTCAGATATTCTAATATAAATATCAGGGAAAGGTTTTATAATTTATTTATTTATTATATTTACAAAAATCATGAGAATTTTATGAATGAGTTTTATGCATTACAGAGGTATATGATACAGTTTTTTATTTATTACACAGACAAACCCTTAAATAGTCTTTATGAATTAATATTTTATTATATTTAAAATGAAAATTGGAATAATTTCTGAATTATTTTTATTCCTTATATAGTTATTAGATAAAGGATTTTATTTCAGACACTCCCAATATAATTTTGACTGATTACATCACATATATTTTTATACCAATATCTACATTTCTTAATGAGTTAACTTATCTAATCTCATATCCGAAGTCATAAATATATAGATAGGAAAACATTCCAATTATATTATATATAAATATTAGATAATTGAGTTGGTAATATATTTCCCAAAAACATCCATTGAGATGCCTCAAATTCTTTTATCTAGACACCTAAATGTCAGGGACACCAATGAGAAGGCTATGATATTTAGAGTTTGTACCTTTCTTTATGTTTTTATTGAAGTCGAGAAGATGTAGATTTGAGTTGTAGTGAATATTAATCTAATTATAAAATCATGTTATAATGGTTTATATTACCCCTTGATTTGTTCTAGTAGAAAATACTATAATAAACCTCATCATTCAGGTTCATATAAAATTTTACTTTCAGATTATAAATATTAAATTTTTTAAATTATAGTTTTAAGAAGTCACAATTTTGATGTGATGGGAGTAAGGTGAGAAAGGGGTAGAGGTGTGTTTTTGAAATAAAATTGTGTACCAAGTAACTATGTACCAAATACCCAGTGGCCACTAAATTTATCATTGATATTTAATAATTTTTTGATTTGGTAAAGGTGGGAATTTTTTAAAATATAATATGAAATTATATTTTTATCTTAAAATCCTATCCTAAAATACATAGACTTTTTGATTTTCATTTTTTAGGAACATAAAACTCTCTATCAATTATTTCCTATTATATATATCCTCTTATTTGTGGTTATACCCATTAATCTTGATTTTTTATTTGTATACGTTTTTTTGGGATACTTCCTTTAGGGAAGATATAGTTATATAATCACCCTCATTTAATGTTTTTTCTTTTATATGGTCTATAATTAAATATATTGAGTTATACTTTATCTATGATTTGGAAATATATCACATCCTTTTATTTTTCTCTCATCATGTTACAGTTGAATTTTATATTTATTGATCTTCAGGTAAAAGCAATCCTCCTTTATCTAGATTTATTTTATCTCTATAAAGGATGATTAATCCCTAGATACAAATATTCTAGGATTGTTGAATATTTTTGGTGATTGTACAATATCTTTATATAGATTTTATATTCAGTTTCTGTTTACTAAATCATAAAGGACCCCACATATCATCCATATTTTTATATTTTACTAGTCAAAAATAACATGGGAGGGAATGGAGATAATACTAAAATATTTGTTTTCCTATTTAAATGTTTTTTTAACTATGATGAAAATGTAATTTTTTATATTTAAATGTTATTAATTTTTTTGATACTAATATTTGTTTTGTTATTATCCATTCCAAATGTTATAATTTTTATAGTTTACTGGTTATAACTCATTTGGAATTGAATTTTGGAATATATAGCATTGGTAATGAAATTAATATTTCATGTATATAAATATTTTTTTTCTTATTAATTAATGATGGTAGAAGGGTTATGATATTATTTTAAGATATTTTCATGTTCCTTCGATCTGATAAGGGTGCCTAGTTTTAGTAGTATAAATGTTTCTTGGGAACATGAACCACCCTCACATAGACACATCTACTTTATTCAATTTCCTTTGAATATATTTATCCTCCATATGAATGGCATATCCCTTTCTTGTATAAATTTTCCTCCTTTGGGATGATTTAGTTTGAACATTAATTTCACCTATTATTTTATCTAAGAGGATATATCCCTTATTATGTATTTTTAGATATGATCAATGTTGTTATGGTCAATTCTATAGTAAATATGAAATAATGTGGGAAAAGACATTAATGTTATGAATTTTATATATTTATTTTCAAAATTTTAAAATAATCATGAATTACTTTTTATGTGGTTATATTCTTATTTTTGTGCCACCACTATAATACCTAGTTTTATGATATATATATAGGGATTGGGTGGTGACCACATATATGATATAATTTAATAACACCCTATAAGATTCCCCTTGTAATGTATGTAGATTGTCTCATTCATTATATAGTTAGTGGAAAAGCCTCAGACCACGAGTCTTCCTCTAAGGAGAATATATAAGATGTATGAAAATATTTAGTTATTGTTGGGTATGGAATGAGTAAAATGACTTAAACCATCACTATTACTCATTTTGGTTATTATATATAAACATTTATTATGTTTTAGTTATGTCTAGTTTATAAAATGTATGTATGTTTTGGACTGCAATTATATTGTGTATGCATATATATATATATATATATATATAATTTTAATTATCTTTATATATAGGTATTATAGAGACCCTAGGGCGTACAAGTTTTTTCCTCTAGAATACTATTTTTAATTTTTTATAATGTCTTATTTATATAGGGGTTAAGATAGAGTTTTAGTAGAATTTAAATATTTTTATGTATAATTCCAAGTGAGGTAAAATCACATACCTCTTTACCAAACCTTATCCCCAAGAATTTATTCTAGCCTTCAGTGATAGTCAAGTGACTCTGAGGTATTTTTTCAATTTCGGTCAAACACTATGAATTTATAAAGGGTTATTACAAAATGTTAAAAAATCCCATCAATGTTAGTTGAGTTTAGTACTAGCTAGGAGAGAGGATTTTCAAGACTCTTTATGTAAGTTATAAATATGATTGTATATAATAATTATGTAAGGAGTTTTATTTTCTTGAGTAGTCTATGTTTGATTTTTGTTCAATTTTTATTCTAAACATATTCCATTGAGTCTTATGCATCATGATTAGGTATTTATTGATTGGAAATTGGATGAAATATTGAAATATTATATTGTTATGCTATTTTTTTAATTAATGAACTACATTAATTGAAGATTTATCTTAATTAAAACATCAATAATTAATAAATTGTGTTTTCTTATTTATTATTCATGATTAAATTAATATAAATCTCTAAGTGATTCAAATGGATGAGAAAACCCATTTTTATTAATTTTAGGTGGATTTTGCTTTCATATTTATAAATTTATTTTAAAAAGGTATTTTAATTATTATTTATAGTATGTACGGATTTGATAAAATTTAAAATAATAAGACATGGGAAGGTTTTTTATCCTAGAAATTATAAGGATTTTCTTAATTCTAAAGCTCTCTATTCTTAGAAGAGTGATCTAATGTGATTTTATACTTAAATATACAGTATGATTCCTTAAAGAACACTTGTAAAAGAAGGTGATAAATAGAATGCTCTATCCACTAGGTTTATCATTGATACATATGCACTAGAGAGTCTTTCATAACCACAATAGTATATATAATATGGATCAACATGACAAGAACCTATTATTTCCAATGTCATGGAAAATATCCAACTTCACTACACCCATCCATTTAGGGTGATATGTCCTAGTAGGAGGTAAATGAATGGGATGAATATATCCATAGCATATTCTAGATTATGAAGACCCCTAAGAAACATAGAGTGATATTTGATGACTTTATATTTTAATTGGATGCTCATCGATGGAGGGATGTTATGATCAAATCTAAGAAACATTAAGGATTGATCTAGAAATGTTTTCAAGAGATATTAATTGAGTAATTTTACCATGAAAAATTTCATTAGGTAAAATTTCAAGTGTGTGTAGAACTTAATCAAGGGTTAATGAATATAATGGATCATGTTTCTAAATTTACCACCCTATATTGATTTTCTCCCCACTTGTGTGGGGATAATGAATCGAAGGACCAAAATTTAAGATGAGTTTTAAGGATAATTTATAGACTCAAGTAATTTTATCAAATATTTCTAAATTTTTGAAGTTTTGATGATGTATTTTCTTACCAAGATATGTTGCAAAGGATGTGTAAGTGTTGGTAGTTCGATTTTTAGTTGTAGAAAATGAGACAAATCATTTATTGGGTGGAAGTAATATTGAGAAGATATTAGTTGTGTTAGATCATTTTAGGGTAGTCATAGTGGAAGTAATTTTCACACTCCTAACTTTAGGAGACCATGAATTCGATTATATCAATGAGGATGCCTATGATACAACAAGACAAATTGTACAAATGATGTAGATGAGTTATATTTATGTGGAAAATATAGCCATATATAGAGGTTTCTCAAAATGAATTATTTAATGAGAGTTAGTTAGTTTCCATAGAAGGCTCATGGTTCACATGTTCATCCTAGTTGATGGTTTATAGGGGATTTTAATAAACTACAGTTACAAAGGTATTAGAAAAGAGGTAATTTAGTCAGAGTTGACTATCATCTATACCTATTTCTTGGTAGGTATTTTATCCATGGGTCCTTCAAGAGAGAACTAACTAGAAAAATATATCCAAGAAAATTACTATTGGTGTAGGTAATGGGATTTTTTCTATTTAAGATTCTATTTTAGTGTCTTGTACTATTTTTTATTCCTTATATGATATAGAGTATTATTTTTTTTATATTTAATAAACAATATCTCTTTTATGATTGGATTTAAAGGAGTTTTTGAATCAAAGGAGCCTTGGTATTCTATTGAAAAAGTGTATAAGGATGAGTAAAATGTATTTATATTTTAATATTACAGTAATCACTGATGGGTATACATGGGATTTACTTACACCTAAAATGAAAATATTTTATCTTATTTTAGGTATTGGGTTGTTAACCAAGTTTGACGACCTTATTTAAAACTACTGATGATATATATCTTTATCTTATAATAAGTATTCAATATATACATATTGAAGGTTTTAAATTTAAAGTTGGTTGATAGAGTATAAGTCTGTTCTAGGTTATATATTATCTTCTATGGTAGTCATATTCCTTAATTTTATCCCAAATATTTCTAAATGTTAACTCAAAAATGATTTCTAATGTTGTTTATGGAGTCTTTTCCTAGAACATAACTAATATAAATTGCACATTTTTATATTTATAAAACTTATATTGGATAATATAAAATTTATCTTGAAGAATTTTAGTAAAATAGTTTTATTAATCCCAACAAATGTCCTATGGATTCCCTAGTACTTTTCACCATGAAAGATAGTGAAGTCCTATAGCTATGTGCAGACTATCAAAGGTTGAATTACTTGAACATAAATAATCAATATATTATTCATTTAATTGAGGATTTATTTGGTAAAAAGGAGGGGTAATTTTTTTTCAAGGATTAAACCATGTGTCGGTTATCATTAATTTAGGTAAAAATGGTGGACATTCTGAAGATGATTTCTTAAATCCTTTATAGCCACTTAATATATTTTTTCATTCATTTTTTATTAACTAATTCCTTAATAACATTAATGAAATTAATTAATAGTATATTTCATCCATTCTTAGACACCATTGATGTCTTCTTTGGGGATGTAATTGTTGTCTACTCAAGATCTGTGGAAGAACATGATAAAAGTTTCCATATTATTTAGAGACACTAAGAGGGTACATAATTTGTACTAATCATTTCAAATTACCTTTTTGGATTTGGGAATTTAAATTTTTTGTGGACAAGGTATAGTAATTTTGAGTTTTCTTATTTCCTAAAATAGTAGTTGTGGATTTTTATTATAATGTATAAACAGATATGTTTTATATCAGAAGTTTTTAGGACTTTAAATATAATATCATCAATTATTTTAGAAATTTTCTGAAATATATTTTTTAGGACAGCTTGGGTGACATTAATTTTAATTGATCAATTATAGATTTATTTTCAAGAGTAAAATAAGAGACTAAAAATTAATACTCCTATATTTAATCTAATTCAAGAAGGTGAAGGGTTTGAGGTATATTTTGATGCCTCACTAATGGGTATTGGCCATGTAATAATGCATGATCATTGTATTGAGGCCTATGTTTTAAGTTAACTATGGACACATGGAATATAATATGTAACCCAAAACCTTGAATTATCCATGGAAGTACGTGTCTTAACGTACTAGTGGTACCATCTCATTGTTGAGTGACTTGTCGAGTTCATCAATAGTAAAATATAGAACTATAAATTTTTATAGTGATATTTAAATTTGATGATTATTGGTGGGTTTAATACCTACAATTATTTTATTTTGATTTTTTCTATACACATGGAAAGGTAGAAATGATTTTATATTCTCTTGGAATGAAAAAAAACCACAAATTGAGTAGGAGTCCAATAAACAACGGAGATTGGAATCTTTGATAGTCGAGATTCACTTGGATGTCCCTAAGGATTGAGATGGGATATATTTATTCTATACCATGTTCACATAATCAATTGGAGATAAAGTAAAATAATCCAAGATTACAGACCATGAATTCATAATTATTCATTAAATTATTGATGGGGTGGATATTCTTGAAAAATTGTTTTAATATTCATTTTCATTCCTCTTTATCCATGATATTTTTGTGGTTCTAATCAACACTAATGAAGATGTTTTGATAGAATATAATTATTTAAGTAGTATTTAAAACCTACAGTATCAAATTTATATTATTATATTCTCAAATTATTCTATCCTCTAAGTATAAAAAGGTAAATAGTTAGTTTTATTTCCTGATTACTCACTTACCAATAAGTGAAAGAGAAACACCAATGAACCAAAAGTGAATTGTAGTTTCTTCTTCTACTAGTACAGAAATAGTATAAACTATTGATATATTTATTTATCAATATTTCAAGATCACTAAATATTTGGGATACTATTAAGGTTATAATATATTGGATAAGGTGGATTCCTTCTTATCCATTAGCAAATCTTCTTTTGTACATGAGATGGATAAATTATATGAATTTGAAATCATTAATAATTATGTTTTTTAACAAGAATCACTTCTGTTCATGACCCTAGGTTAAATTATATATTTTTGAAATTTTTATGGAAGGATCATGGTAATCAGGTAAAACTAAATAATTTTTATAACCCTCAGACTAATGGAGAGTTCAAGTATTTTTTTTTGTATTAAAAATGATACTTTATAAGTATATATCCTTTATTTTTATGGATCTTTGGAGGATTATTTATCACATATATTTTTATTACAATAATTGTAATGATTTATTAATTCAAATTTATCCCCTAGAATATAAATATGATAGAACATACCATTCTCTTGGTCACATGAAAGATATTAACAAAACATCCATGATTGGGCCTCAGATAGTATAGGAGATGACTGAGCAGGTAATGTTAATTTAGGTTAGATTTTCTATTTATATAATTCTAAAGAATCCATATGTAAATATTAGGTATCAAACATTGTAATTTAGGTGGTTTATCATGTATTTATTTATTTTTCTCCATGGTTGGGTAATTCATGGATGTGGAAGTAATGAAAACTGGCTCATTAATCTGTTGGACCCTTTGAGATCTTAGAGTGTATCTAATAAAATGCATTCATATTAACCTCACTAAATCATCTCATAATTATTCATAGTTTTTTATATGTTTCATAATTGAGGAGATATATACCAATCCCTAGTCTTATGATTTTATTTAATGATATATAATTGTAATCCAATGTTTTTTCTGTTATCTAACCTGTATGTATCATTGATTGAAGTGTTAAAGATAAATAATTAAAAGAAATTCATATAGTATCACATAATTTTGACTTGGAAGATTTTATGATGAAATATGGGAATGATAGTATGAGGTTAAATCTCAATGGATAAAACTATTTCCTCATGAGCTATGATGATTTTGTTGGGTATGAAATGCATGATGGTGGAGTGTTTCTAATGAAAATTAACATTCAAGTCTCTATATATATATATATTTAATTGATTTAATTGTTAAACCATATTAATAAGAATTTTATTAAGTTTAAATATTAATTATAAGGGATAAGGAGTAGTGGTTTGATATAGGAAAGAGCACCGAGTACTATATGGTTTGACTTTGGATACCCAAAATTCCCCTTACACAATTATAGTAGGGTATAATCTGGGTTCTTTGAATAGATTGAAAAATGGTTTTTTAAAAATATCAATAAAAAATACATGTACCTCAGGTTTTTTTAAATTAAACTCTCTAAAAATCCCCCTTAAATGATTCCTCTCATCCCTATACTCTCCCTAGTTGTATGACATATCAATATTTAGATATTATTTCTCTAGGTTATCAAAATAGAAACCCTTTATAGAATACGGGGATATATCATTTAACACACTTTTATTTTATTCTTCTCGTAGTTATAACGTAGAAAATACATAATTACCATGTCTTTATTATTCATGGATTTTTCAACTTCTATGGTATCTCATGCATAAAATAATAATAAGATATTATATTTGTTGATCATAAGGTGTGGCCATGCCAATTTACTCATGATTTATATTTCCACTATGGAAGTTTATTAACTCAATGGATTCTTATCTTTTTGGTTTTTTAAATCATTTGAGTTATGTCAAACTCTCTTCCTCCAATATCTTGATTAGGGTCCAATAAGTTAATTAGTAGGTGATCCATCATCTATTCAATACTTTCTCTATGTATTGGTTCTTATTATCATGATATAGATTAAAAAACTATAAAAGAAGTGCTTTTTTAAATAAATATTTTTCTTAATGTTTTTTAACATGTTTTTTAAGAATTTTTCATTTTATTTATACTATTTTTTTGTTATTATTCATGGTATTTATTATAAATTCACTAAATTATAGGATAAATTTTGTTAGGGATGGAATATTTGAATGTGTAATGTTGGAATTGGGATATTTATTTCCTATATATGTATATTTTTATCTATATATTCAAAGAAGTTATAAAGGATAAGATATTGTTATAAACTATTTTCATGTTCCCAAAATTTGATAAGGGAGCCTAAGGGGATCATAATGTTTATGTCTATGCTTTACACATAGAAACACATATAGTTTCCTCACCTATGGAAATATTTACCCCCATGTAAAGGATTTAGCCTCTTCCATATATATACTTTTTGTTCTTTAGGAGGTTGTAATTTAAATGTATATTTCACTTCTTTGGATATATCCCCTATTCTAGATTCTGATCAATGTTTGAAGGATTTATGGCCAGTTATACTAAAAATTAGAGAACATGTAAGCACCATCACCCATGGTAAGAAATCTGTTTATTTATTTTGAATTAATTGGTAATAAGAATAAATAAATGTTTACATTCTTGTTTAGTTGAATGTTGTATATGCAATATAAAATTGGTCTTATGATGGTTAAATATGGGTTGTGAGGTGATTGTAAATTAAGAATGACTTACTCAAACACTATATTTTTTTCAATTAGTATGTGTATAGATCTTATTATTCACGAACCAAGAGAGGGAAATTCCCAAAATCACGAGATTTCCTAAGGGGGAAGAGATTGGGGTTATATGAAATTTTTAGATACTTTAGTTGATATCCTTAGTGAGTATCACTTGAGCTATTTTATATTTTCCTCTATTGTTATTACATTTATTTTAATTATTTAAGGTCAATTATTTATATTTATGTTTGGTGATGTGATTTTACTATGTATATATACATATAGATTTATAGTTTCAATAATATACATGTATGATAGGTAACTTGTTTTGTAAAAGATCATTTTATTTAGTATACAGGTTTTAAACGTTTGGAATTCCTAACTTCTAGACTAAACATCTAGAATTTTTGGTGGAATCTAGAAATGTCTTAAACTATTCCAAGAGAGAGTAAATCTCCTCCCAATTTTTTATGCATTATCTTCCTTTGTTTATTCCATCCTTTGGTGATTGGGAAGAGTGGAAGAAGTATTTTTTTGATTCATATGAAACTCATAAGATCTATATTAGGTCATTATAACAACTATGTTGATGTAATTTTTCCTAAAAAATGTATATCCACTAAGAATTATGAAATATTAATTTCATTGTGGTATTTATGACTATTATGAAATTGTTTAAATTAGATAATCATGATTTGTGGAAAGAATTTTAGTATCATATCTAGAAACTAGTGGTAAAGGGGATATTTTATAATATTATTCCATGGTTTTTATGTAATTATTAATCTATTTTATAGTATTTTTCTATAAATCGTTTTGGATTTTGGTGTGAATATATTTAATAGAAAATATATAGAAATTTAAATAAGTTTGACCATGACTTGGATTTAGGATTTATCATTTGATAGTCGAGGTTATGTTACAATACGGAATATTATTTTGTTGTATGTTATTAATCATTTAATTTTAAAGGGGAACATCCTAAAATATATTAAGAAAATGAGCATTTTTTCACCAAGATTTTTTAATCCCAGATGATAAACATACATTATTCCATAACACATTATCTTATGTTATAATTTTAATCATAATTATTTAGTTTTAAATTTTGATGTGTATCTCCTATTATATATATTTTCTTCCGGTCAAGGATAAATCTTGGTAATGGGTGAGGTTTTCAAAACACCACAGAGTAATCATTTAATTTTTTTTATTTTCTTCCTTTTTGAGACAAAATCTATGATGATAAAATACTTTTCCTTTAATTATTCTTTATTTTATCATCTAAATATTTTATTAGGTATCCATGGATAATAAATTCAGAGTTTTAAAATAAGAAGATTGAAATTGGATTGATAGATTATGAATTTTTTTGGGGTTCTTTATCATGTCATGATCATTAATATAGAAGATTAATTATTAAAAAATGTAATGATTTCAAGTGCTTGATTATGGAAGAAGATTTTGGAACTCTTGTTATTTTATTATTTTTAATATATAATTATGATTTATATTATAATTAGATTATTGATGTAGATAATCATATAAAGTATAATGGAATATATGATGTGTTAGAAGTTATTTTTATTTTTGATATATATATTATAATTTCCCAAATTAATTTGAAATTTTAGAATATGATAGATATTTGAGTGGTAGTTGTTGATATGGGGTAAGGAAATGAGGATGTGGTAGTGATGTGATTTTGATTTGTTTTCTTGTTAAAAGGACACAAGTTCAATGGAAATTTAATTAATAAATCATATAATTGAAATGAATAATGTTCAATATGTTAACATTCAATGAGTTAATAGAATGATAGAATTAATTATTTAATATTGTAAATATATTATGAGATAAATCGATAAATAATTATTAAGTGGATGAATTTAAAATATAATATTGAAAGAAACTATGTGGTTGATGTGTTGAAATTATATTGGAAATAGATGAACGTATGGATATTTTGGTGAAATATTTTGGTGCAGGTGTAGATGAACTTGATATAATATGGAACCAAGTATGGGATATGTGAATCTATATATGTCATTGTATATTTTTTATTTTAGTAGTGGGTGATGTGTAATTAACCACTATTATGCACCACCACCCATGTCTAATAACCTAACCAACACCCATGAGGACTTGGGTTCTTGGTGTTCCCCCAAAATCTAAGATGTTATAGATATGGATGGATGATATCTCCCCATATCTTTCACTACATTCCAACCATTGATGTCATTGTGTTCATGGATGTTGTTTTAGTGTTGTTGTGGTATGAGTTGGTTTTGGTTGTATACACGATATGATTAAGTAATGATAGTTATATGATGTGGTATGCGAGCATGTGAAGAGATGAGAGAACCTATAAATATTCTGTTAGGATTTATGGGTGATTATATTAGTATAAATGTGGGTGGTATGTACCTATATAGTTATATATTACCAAATTTATTTTTCTTATAATATAATAAGGTGGTGGAGATTGTTATTTTAGTTAGATGAGTTCACCGATTACTTTTATAATAAGATCATGTATTTATTTTACAATTTATTTACTATAACAAATGTATTCTTATTCTATATTAATATAAGTTTTCTTAGGGAGTAATCTACAGAGTATATTTTTATTCAATCCCCAAATTCAATAAATTAGGTTTTAAAGTTATATGATGGCATTGGATATTTGGTTGGACCTTAATAGCTTCTGATTTAGTGGATGGGGACATTGTTGTACTCTTTACAATTTATCTAATGGATATTATCATTTTAGTTTTTTTAGTGTTTTTTGGTTGTTTTACATTAAATTCA
This sequence comes from Viscum album, assembly GCA_963277665.1. Taxonomy (NCBI): domain Eukaryota; kingdom Viridiplantae; phylum Streptophyta; class Magnoliopsida; order Santalales; family Viscaceae; genus Viscum; species Viscum album. Next base: position 1,304,719,392 of record OY728119.1, read on the forward strand.
TATTATATGGTACATTTGAGTTTCATAATATACTATTATGGGGTATTTATTGGAAAATTCTTCTCAATTTAAGGGGTTAAAAGTTATAATTCTAACCATATGATATAGTTATACTCTTAGTGCCAGTAATTTATTTGATCAAAACCACTGAAGCCTCACTCGACTAAGAAACACGCCATGTGTCTCACCTAAAACCCACTAAAAATAGTTTAAGGGTTGTTTATTTGCACCGTGTCGGCATATCACACAATATATGAGGCCTTAGCCTATATCAAACTATAACAAACACTATGTGGAATGTATAAAATAATAAATAGAACGTGATGGAAATATATATAATAATTTCATAATAGACAAAACATGCATGTGAGATAAAATAAAATTATAACACTATATAGGAAACCCCCCAAGGAATTGTTCATTATATATGCCTTTGAATATGATAGAAAGAATCTCTAGAAACATATTCCTCATTGTGTGCACTCCAGGATATATCCCTAGTGAAAATGTTTTTTCCACTATCATAAACCACAAAACATCACTATATGTCACCCTAAATCACCATGATTTATCTTTAAACAAGCAACATCAGAACAATGTTCACCAAAAGTTTCCATAAATTGTGTATTATTTTTGAAAACACAACATGTGAGGGAAAACATCTCAAATAGATGCGAGTATAAACACACTTAGTAGGATTCCCTCAAACCACAAGGAAGTGAAAAAAACAAGTTCGCTCAAACATTATTATAGGAAAGAAACAAGGAAGAATAAAAGAATGATCTAAATATAGTCAACCACTAAAATTATTAGGGTCACAAAGAAGTCCGAATTATCCTAAATTCAATATATAAAGGATTACATATCAAAAGTAACTAGGGATGATCAGAGTAATAAAAATACACAAAATAAGAAGTCGATAGTCCAACTATATTCCCATGGGTTCTTAATTATTTATATGTTTCTGATTTGTTTATCCCCTCTATATTCCACATCACAAAATAAAACCATGAAGGTAGACTCGCTCCTTGCGGAATAAAAACACATTAATTGAGGGAGTACCACATTATACATCACATATTTTATATAATTTCTCTAAGAAACCATAGGGGAACCTTTACCTTAACCGTCATTAGATAGAGGAAATAACATTCCATTAATGGATCACTATGTTGTATAGGGATATCAATGAAAGAATCATTATCTGCATTGTTATTGAATAAAGTAGACGGAATCATGAGTCTCAGAATCTGGAAAAAAACTATATTATACAAATATTTGATTTTCTACACAAATTCAAGAGGCATACACCATAAAACCTCCTATAAGATATCTAGTCAATGGTTAATATAACACAACATAGTGGTAACTACTATCCACTCATTAATAAATATTTTCCCAATGAAAAATGGGGAGAGAAACATCCTTTAACGATGAGACAGAGATATCTCTTAACATAGTCTTGGAAACAACACCTCATTGCTCACATACTAGTGAAAATATACCTAACTACATGTATGGTATCATTAAAAACCTTCCTCTAAATAAAAGTAAGATATCATGGATTACAACCCTACATTTTATAGGATGAACCCATATGGGTTAGATCATATCTTGATTAGATGACATGAAAAGTGCATGAAAGATTATAATTTACCACTATATGATACATGTACAAACATTATTATAACAAAAAATCAATGTATTATAGATATTGGTTGACTAATATGTTATCAATTTACAATAGAAAGGAAACACTGATAATTGTATCTATGTTGGTCTCAATTTTCTGATAAACAAACTCAAGACCACATAATATTATTACCCGAAATTCCCAAACCATTACCCGCATGAATTTTACCTCTAATATCCATCCTTAAGACTCATCTAAATTGATAACACTCTAACCCAAACTGACCATCTGGTACCCCACTCATGTTACAACCTAACATTTTATGAAATATTTCATTGAAATATGTTTAACATCTTCAATTTATTGCATTACACACAATAATAATTTTAAACAAATCATAGTATACTATTAAAAATATTATTTAATGTTACCACCTAGATTCTAAATTGGTGGGTATCAATAGGATTAAATAAATTATTAAATATATATTAAGGTCCTACTAAATATAAATTTATTGATAAATTCATCAAAATTAATCAAATAATATTTAGAAAGTTCATTTTATTCTTTAAAAACACATTTTCTCCAAAAATGATTTTATTGTTTTTTGTGAAAAAATATTATAATTAATTTATATAAAAATTATAAAATTTTTATATAAAACGAAATTATTTTTTTGTATCATCATGTCAAAATTATCTTAGTGTTATTTTTTGATATTTTATTGAAAATATTGATTTTTCATTGAATAGTAAAAAATATAAATTTTTGTACAACTATCTATTCTTTTCATTGAATCAAGTAATTTGAAGTCTATTTTTTTATTTATACATAAAGTGAAATATGATAAATATTATTTTTAGAAATCAATTTAATTTCATTTGAATAATTCTTTTCATTATTTTTTTATAAATATATTTTTATTCTTAAAAACACATTTGATTGAAAACTGTTTTTTAGTGCATAAATTTTTTCCATTTACATTATTTAAAATAACTCATAATTATGAATTCTCTAAATGAAATTTATATATTACATATCTATATATATGAATTGAAATTTCTATAATGAATATTTCTTAACTTAGAGTTAATGTAAAATCATATTTTCATTGAAAAATAATTTTTCCTGAAAAAATATTTTTCATTATGTTTTGTGAAATTATTTTAATATTAATTTCAACCACTTATAGGTATTTAATTTGATAAAATTAATTACATAACTATAATTTGTAGGCTCAAATTTGTTAAATTGGATTATTTTATTTTTGGTCAATATAAATAGTAGTTGTGGTAAAATTTATCACCTCGCTAATGTGTAAATCAGGTTAATCGATGTTAAAATTAAGTGATAAGGCCATGATATTTTGTACTAATTCTCACTTGATGATGGTAATATGAACATATTAACCTTAGGATCTAATTGTATTTTTTATTGGAAACTTTTAAAATAAAATTAACTATATAATATTTAATGAATATAATGTTACAAAATGTCACTCTCTAAGTTTTAAAAATCTCTTACATGTCCATACAGGGAAAAATGAAACTTATGAATGAATATTTGTGTTGTTTGAGGATAATTATATTATTTTCCTGATTTAAATTTATTTTTAATTTTTATTAATTATATAATGACCTTAAATTATTATGAAAGATCGATGAAATATTTCTCCAATTAATAAAAATAATAATAAATTATTTAAAAATATTAAAAGTAAAATAATTTGAGTGAGTTAATGTATGAAACCAATTTTTTAGATTAATAAGATATATTATGTTAAATAATTATATTCTATTTTCATGTTTGTATTTATTCCTTTTATTTTAAATTAAATGAATGTAGTTTGAAATGGAAGTAGTGACATTTTTTGAAAATAATATTTTATTAAATTACTTAAAAATCATAAAAATATTAAAATATGGAAATGGTGATAATATATGGTCAAAAAAATATCCCTTTATAATTTTTATGTTAATTTGAACTATTTTTGTAGATATTGACCTTAATATATTTTTTATCTTTTAAATTTTTAATGGGATCCCCTCCCCTCAATTATAAAGGGCACCCCTCCCTTCTCTTTATAACACAACCTTGATCCTTCTAGAACAACCATTAATCTAAAATGTTCTATTATAAACTCCATAAATACATTTTATAGGTTATGGTCCTACCAAAATAAAATAATCTGTAACCCTTAAGAGGATATCTAAAGGAATTATTTCGAAGATGAGGTAATTTATTTAACCAATCACTTTCTTTTTTATTATTCTATTAACTATTGTACATCTATTTAATTAATAATAAAATAATAAAATATGTATAATAAATATACTTAAATTTTATTATGATTATGAAACATCCTCTATTCAGCCTTTTACCATCAAATGGGATGTTAAATTATCTCTCATGCATACATGCGACTTACCATCTCCATGTAGCAATAATATTCATTTTCCATGACCATCCTTCATAGATTTTTTTTTAATTTTTTTTATGGTTTATATATTATTTTTATGTCACAATTATTATTATAGAATTAAAATATCATATCTAAATTATTTTTATCCAAACCATTGAAAAATGATAACGTCATTCATGCATACGTGTGGACTACCACCTCAATGAAGTGATGTGATTTTATTAATTTAATTTTTATTTGGATGGTAATAAGTAATGATATATTTAATATATATGATATAAATGATACAATATTTTTTATTGGAAGGCTATTTATTAATCAAAAATCTTATTTTCCATTTGTCAAAAAATAAAAATAGCATTCATTAATACATTAGATCTATCATATACGTGAACAATGTAATTTATATTTCTATATCTATCATTTAGAAATGATTGAAAACAAGTACATAATTAATATATATGATATTTATATAAAGATTAATTTTTTTGAAATAATGGAACCAAGATCAAAATACAAGGACCAAACAATAGAATAAGAACATATATAAAAATCAAAGAAGATATCATCTGGAAGAGTAATTTTGATAAAGAAGTGTTTACAAATGGGTGACAAAAGGTAATAGTTTCAAAATATATAGTATTATATATATGATTATTGATATTTAATATATGTATAAGGAATATATATTTATTATATATAATGTGTTTGAAGGAAGTAAGACCTATGGTAAAAAATCGACTTCTCACCTTTTCTTCAGTGAGGTAGATGCCAAATTTAGCACTTGTTTCTTTTATGTTGTGCATATTTTACCCATGAATTTATTTTATAATTATTAGTATGAAATTTATTGGGATTTAAAAATCCATATAAGATTTTTTTTCATGGGGATTATGATTCAAATGTTACCAAAGCGGTAATGGTTTTATGTTATAATCTCATAATTTCTAATGATTAATTATAATTAAGTTATGGTGATGAAATATTATGTTATATATATCATGAAACTGATGAATTTTAGCCACCTATAGTTATTTATTTAGAAGACATGTTTTAAATTCATTTTTTTCTCCTTAAGTACTAAAGAGACCAAACATATTTATTAAAGGAAAATGGAAATTATTTCTCTCTTTGGTCAAATTTGTTTTTATTTCATATCCATGTTTTAATAAAATTTTGTCAAGAATGTTTTTACTGTTTTACAAAGATTTTTTAAGGTCATTTTTACCCTTGATTTAATGGTTAAAAATGGTTAAAAATTTATCTTCTAGAAATTTTTTGAATGAGGCACTTTTTTAAGTTTTAAAAAAATTTGACTGAAATGAATTCTTTTAACTAATACTACATGAATGTAATTTAACTATTCCTGACTTCTTAATGTTTTGAAGCATAATTTACAAGTTAAAAATGTTCTTTTAAAATAAATTTTTTCGATGATTTTTTTAGAAAAAGTTTTAATCTAAAATTTATTTTCAAAATGGAATGTTATTTTCTTCAAGATATATTTTAATGATATTTTAATAAAATTAACATATACGATAATATCCGTTGATTATAATTTACTATTTATCAAAGATATGATCTACTAGAACCCCGATTATTCTTTATATGGGTGGTTAATGTTTTTTAATGAGTAGTTTAAAAAACCCATTTATTTTCCATGGGTTATGCTATAATGAATGAATGAAATGTTTATGAAAACCATTTTCTTTGCATGAGTTATGATGTGAAGATATGATGAATATTATATTATTTTAAGAATAAATAATTATGGTTTTAATTATTAGATAGTGTTTATGTTATAACCAATTATGGTGGTTACTTTATATCCAAGGTGGTGGTTCTGTTATAACCAAGGATGGTGGTTAAATTATAACCAAGGATGGTAGTTATATTATAACAAAAAATGGTGGTTACATTATAAACAAATATGGTGGGTCCCACTCTAATGAATTGGGTAATGATTGATATCTCATGAGATAAATATTACTTTAATGGGGAGTGATCCGAGTTCAGTAAGGGAAATTTATATCTATGATAGTATTGAGAGTGAACCTTGATGTCTATGAAAGTTTTGAAATTGAACACATTACACTATGATATTTATAGAAATCTACCTTGAATAATAATGAAATTATTTTCTATTCTTATCTGTGTTCCCAAATATTAGTCGTATGCTAATGTAATTCCCTCACAGATCATGTTATTTGATTCATTTATGATTCAGGTCTAATGAAATTCCATGATTTCTTCCATGACTCATGATTACGATTGGTAATATGTATAGTATGATTTTAAAATGTTATGCTCATGTTATCATAAACTTATGTTCATGTTATGATCAAGATAACATTGATATCTTCATTTTTTATCATTAATTACCAATTTATCTCACTCTTTATTATGTTTCCTTTCCTTATGATATGAATAAAAGTAATCAGTATGATATATCTAAGAATGGTTTTAGTTATAATGAAATTAGTGGGAGATGATATAGATCTTTTATGATATAATTATTTGTGTTTCAATGTTTCCAATGGAACTAGACCTATACGATTCTTTAATATATTATTATGATATGTAATGATTATTAATATATTAATATGTGGTGTCTTTGTATGAAAAGTACGGGTCATTATAGTTTGTATGAGAGAAAAGATTAGTAATCAATTGGAAACTTGTATTAGATAAGTATAGTGAGAAACCTGGTGATAATTATAAGTATTGGATAAAATACTAATGTTTTTGTAATAATTATGAATGAACTAGGTTAGTACTAAGTGGTAATTAAAGAAGGTTTTAGAATTTAAAAATCATATAAATGGTTTTTAATGATTATATGGTTTTCCTCTGTGATTTTTTTGATCACACTGTGATTTTGGGTTTTAGTGAGTGGATAGAACAATGAAGATTCATGCTAACAAAGGATGTGATGTAAAATAAAATGAGTTTCCTCATGTGAAACCAAATGAAATGGGACCTTGAATGTGAAACCATGTTAATATATCTAATCTTCTATTATATGATTAAAAACATGAACTTGGATATGATTCCTTATAAACATAATTTGAAAAAGATGGACGCCCATGAAGTTAATGGAGTGAAGAATATTCATCTTTATACATGTTGAGAATGTGGGAATATTAACTCAAAGGAATGTATCATAGGAATATGAAGATGTTTTTGTTGTGGAAAATAAGGAAAAAGTGTCCATAATTACTAAGGAAAAATGAAAATTCCAATTAATGTAATGGATTGGAATACATGTTTTCCTAAGTTATCAATGATATTTAAATATTTTAAATATATAAGGTGTTACATTATAAAAATAAATATCCTAAAGAGAAATCTATAGAAGAGGATCATCATGGTTTTATGAGTGAAGGTTTTGATTTTGATTATGAAGAGACTATAAATAACATATTAATGGAAGGATATACTAAGGAATAAGATTATGAATCCTAGATAATGGTTTAATAATTATGTGGTACAATTGAAGGGGTAATATAATTATATTTATGAATTATATCAATGATATTTTAGATATAAGAATCATGAAGTATCTGTGAATGGTTCCATAAGAGTTTTATTTAAGGATTAAAAAACATATGTTGAATGGAACCAATAACCAAGAAAAGGGATAATTTTTGTTATGACAAATAGATGATTGAAACTTATAGGTGAATATTGGTGAACATAGATTTTTATCATTATTTTATGATAAATTTATTTAGAAAATATTTAATTAATTTTATTATATATTTGGATTTATGGAAAATATTCAATAATCTGTAAACTTATTAGTGGAATATATATTGTGTTAATTTTTAGAAGCATAAATGTTATCATGTGAGTTTAACTTAAAAGTCATGGATACTATAATGGGTTTAAGGTTGATCGGAATTTTAATGGAATAGACTCCCCAAATTGACATTTTATGTGATAATTTTTGAGATGATTAATAATTTATTTTATTATTGGATTGAGAAGGGTAATAAACTTTTGTGTAAAGTATTTTAAGGTAAAAGTTATATGTAACTTATAAGGGTTTTGTCTTTATATGGACCATTTTCATTTTAACATGAAATATTTTATTTATTATTTTAATGATGTTAATTTCTAAAAATTAATGATCATTTCTCAATATGGAAGGAAAGAAATAAATCCAAACCTTATTATCCCAAAACTATGACTTAGTAATCAATATTTTGGATAAATCTTGATCAAATATTTTTGAAATCCTTTTCAAAATCCAAATCACCTATAAGAAACTATTTTATCTATAAAAAAAAATTAAAATTTATATGGATAATGGTTTCTGTTTTTTCTAATTTCAAAATATCTATTTATCCATCTCATTAGATAAGGAAAATACCACTATGGACTTCACTATTTATTTTCAAGAGATATAGATTTTATGTTAGAAGATAAAGTGGATATCAATAATATAAAATAAGACCCAGATGTTGGGATTTAAGTTATAAATTATTTTATTATGTTCTAAGTATGAAACATTATTGGGATTATATTGAAAACCATAAGGAAATATTTTAAATATTTTATTTATAGGAATAATGTTTAAAGGGATAAGGCAATGAATCCTAGTTAATGGTTTTGGGATATTTTTGTAGAGTTCTAAAATTTTTTATATAATAATATTTTATCAATATTATGAGAATCATGAAATACCTAAGGATTATTATATAGTAGGATTTGTTTTAATAACAGGAAAAAATATGTAAGATTTAATTGTTATCTTAAAAAAATGGCATAGTGAAAATGTAATAATTTTTGGGAAACATTTATTGAGTTTTATAAATATTTTTGGTATATGTAACCCTTCAGTATAACATGTGGAAAAGGTTATTTGGGTAAGTATTACCTTAAAATTGTTGGAAATAAGTTAAAATGGATTTATCAACTTTAGGGTTTATATGAATTTATATTTCTAGGTAATTATTGGTTCCTACAATTTCGGAACATATATTTTATCTTATAAATAACAATGCGATTGAAAATTGATTAAAGAATGAAATTATTCTATCATGTAGATAAATTTCCATAATTTCTCATTCAATATGATAAATGAGTTCCTAAAATTTAGGGAATGATTATTTAAAGAAAAATTTGATAATATTATCTTCTTTTTCGATGAATGAATAGTATTTTTGACACCTCATCGGGTTGTAGTTTTATAGTCTTTCAATTCCTTGTGATCAATGTTCAATATCACCCTCCATCATTAATTGGATTTTTTTAATTTCATGTATGCATATTCAATACATATAACAGTCCATGTTTTTATGAATTTTTATTGTTTTAATAAATTAAATATCCTTGATAACCTATATTACATGGAACACCTTGTTTGGCATGTGACACATGCACCACTATTTTAAAGCAAACTGTGATAAATTATTAATATTATTATTTAAAAGAAAACAATATTACCAATAATTTAAACATGGAAGAAATAAAAGGAAAAACAAAATTTTAAATATTTTTTATAATGGTTTTATATAAATAATACACATTGATAAAAAGTACTTAATTTTTATAAAAGACTTTATGTGTTTTGGAAATACAATTTTCTAATTTTTTTTATTTCTTTTTATGAACAATAATAAAATTAAATTTTGAAACTTTTATAAAATTAATTTAATAATATAATATTAATTTTTTAAATAATTATGTGAAATTATCTTAGGGATAATTTTTGGGTTTTTTTATGAAAATAATATTATTTCACTGTAGTGACAGTGGTAATATAGCTGCCTTGGTACTGTAGCAGTACTATTCACTCAGGGTACTTTGGGTAACAAATATACACCTTCCGGGAAATGTAATGGAATTTTATTCCCACTAGGGCTATGGGTTATATAATGGGTCTCCTCTACCTGAAAAGGGGGTTTTCCGTTTTTTAAAAATAAAGAAGCTTTGGCCCAAAAATTTAAAAAAACTGCTTTTCCATCACTTCTACTAGTAAAATTTAAAAATAAAATTTTCCACTTTTATAAATGGAATTTTGAAAAATGGATTCCATAATTTTAATAAACATAGTTTTTTATTTAATAAAGTTAACATAATTTTATAACATAATGAATAGTAAAAACAATAAAAGTTATTTACCGCGGATAAAGTAAAAATGATTTTACCTGGGGTTGAACTAAAATTATATGAGTTCAAAATTAGAAAAAACTTTTCTAAAACAAATTGTATGGAATTAGTTAGTACTTATATATTATATGATCTATAACGGTTCATTTTGTAACTATTTTTCATTTGAAAATGTGGGTGCACCTTTTTCTTTCTAAGATTTACAATTGTGCCCCTCACCTCACTTATAAAAGGCCATCCACTCTCCTCTCCTATTTATGTATTAATTTTTTTTTTCATAGAAAATAATTCAGATAATAAATTTAATATGTACATAATCAAATTCTAGAAACCTTATTTTGGTCATAAAGTGAACCGCACATGCCTTTTGGTGTAAACCAAAAGAGGTTTTCTAAAGAAAATAAAATCTCCTTAACCGAGGATTTTATATTATTTCTTAATACACTTACTTAAATTCTTATTAAACGATGATGATATAATTTCATTAGTATATTAAATATACTAATATGTTTTTAGGTTATGGGAATCACCTACAACTATCTCCCCTTCCATAAAATGGGTTATGTAACCATCATTCATGTGCATGACAGACTACCGCCTTGCGAACCAATGTCATTTGTATTCCATCACCACCTCTCACATATAGATTTAATAATGGATTAATTGTTTTTATATGACATTTTTTATATTATTATACCTTTTAAATTATTATTTCCCATATACCTTCATACTTCCCATTATGTGGGAATATAATAATGTCACTCATGTGTAAGCATACTAATTCCTCGTGAAGCAACATGATTCATTCATGATTTACATAGAAGGTAAAAAGTATTATTTTAATTAAAATATGTGACATATATGAAATAAAAATTATATTTTAATGGTTATATATTATTTAAATTTTTTTCTTTGAATCTAACAAGAAAATAGAAATAACATTCATGAGTAAGTATGACCTACCATCTCCATGAATAATGTATTTCATTTTCTGTATATAAATCTAATGGATAACTCTATAAACATATACAATTAATATATATTATATTTATATAATGTTAGATATTCTATAGGTAATGGAACCATGATCAATTTAATAATTCCAAAAATCAAAAATCAAAACATACACAAAAACAGAGCAATTTTCATTTTCCAAAAACATGGCGTTAATATGAAATTATTAATAAATATTTAATAAAAGTTAATAAGAAAATAATATATGGTATGAAATATATAATTATGTTTCTGAGATATATTTTTAATAATATTATATTCATCATAAAATCATTTTTAATGTGTGTGAGGGAAGTCGAGACTTAATGTAAGGGATTTCTATATCCCTTTTTACTTCTGTGAGACACATGCCGTATTCAAAACCTATTAATTTATATGGTATATATACTTCCCATGAAATTATTTTATGATGATTATATAGAAAATATTTGTATTTACATATCTATTTTATGATATCTCTTTTATGAGGATTAATATTCAATGGTACCAAAATGGTAAAGGTTTTATGTTACAATATCATCATTTATTGGGATTGTTCAAGATTATTCTTACAATGATAAAATATTATGATATACCTCTCATGAAACTAATTTATTTTCCTATACTATTGTTATTTATGAAGAATATGTGTTTTACCGTAATTTTTATCTTTTTATTCACTCTAGAGTTGAAAATAATGTTTTTTTTAAAACCATATTTATTTATTTCATTAGTTGAAAACCCTTTTTCTTCAAAAATCAAAGATTATAAAACAAATAAAAAAGGTTATAAACATTTTACAAATTATTTAAAATGGAAAATTTTCTCCTCTTTAACATTTTGAAAATGTTTTGAAATTAATCTTCTTTCATTTTTCAAAATAATATCCATTTGTATTTTATCAAAAATGTGAATGGAATCTTCATTTTAATGTTTAAGGAATCAATGAAATTATCCACCATCATGAATAACAATTTCATTGAATATTTATCTAAAATAATTCAAGTTTATTTTCAAATAAATGGTTTTTTAAGATGTTTAATTTCTTAAAAATTGTTTTTCATAGTGGAATGGATTTTCATCATGAAATGTTTTAAAGAGATTTTAAATCTTACTTTATATGTTTTCAAGGTTATTTTTAAAAAGGGTTTTCAAAATGTATGCTTTTTTAAAGGATTTTTTTTATAAAGGAAAGATATTTTCCTCGAGAAATGTTTTAAATGATATTTAAATATTCCTTTATATGGTTTCACAGATATTTCCAAAATGTTTTAACTTTTAAGAAGTGTTTTTAAAATAGAAATGTTTATTATCAAGAAATGATTTAAATTATTTTTAAATCATCCATTATATTATTTCATGGTTATTTTAAAAGATAGGATATCAGAAATATTTTTGGATTTTTTTAGTTTTAAAAAGTGATTTTCAAAGAAAATTTATTTTCCCCATGAAATGATTTAAATGTTCTTTTAAATTAATTTTCTATATAAGAAGAAATATGTTGATATTAGTTATTCTTTACTAGAGATATTATCTAAGGATACTATTCTTATTATTTCTCAGAATTATTTATTTTTATGATGGAATTTTTTTATGAAACCTGTTTCTATTCCATCAGTTATAAAATGAGGAAGTGCTTATGAAAACCGCTTCTTTTGACATGTTATGATATGATAGAATTATTAAATGGTTAATAAAATTGTCTATTTTCCCTAGGTTATTATGTAATGATTTTTTTAAACCTATTTCATTTCAAGGGCGTTTTATGATCATGTGTCTCACATTCATATAATTTTGGTTATGGGTTGTGTGGGACCTATATCTCATTCCAATTAATTATATAAAAAGTTATATCTCATGAGATATATAGAGGTAGAACTAGGAGTGAACCTAATTTAGTTAGGTACACTTCTATATATTATGGTCTTGGGAGTGAAATATTACTACGATGATGGATTGGGTAGTGAAATAATTCCTCTATGATAGCCTAGGAAATAATTTTGGACTACTATGGACATAATTTTCTATAATTATGTGTATGAAAAAATTCCATGTCTCGTGTTAAATTTATGCTGCCATGGATCATGTTCATTTATTTCTTTATGATTGATGTCTTATTAATTTCAAATATTTATTTTATGACTGAAGATTTCAATCTTTGATATGTAGGGTATGGATTTCAAATGTTATTATTATGTTCTCAAACCATTATGTTTATATTAATCTTATGTATCGACCTTGTTTTCTGTTACTAGACATATAATCTCAACCATTCTTATGTTTCCTTCCCCCAATTTATGATGAAATTTATTATGTAAGATTTTACTAAGAAGGGTGATAGTTATAAAGAACTTATTGAGAGATGATTTAGTTCAAAATTGAAAAAGTGGTTTATGTTTCCATGTTTCCAAAGGTATTAAACCTTTACGATCCTCAAACATATTTTTTATATTGTAATGAATGTTCAAAAAAAATTGATGTAATGTATATATATGAATATCCTGGGTCAATATAGTAGGAATAATTGGATACATTTAGTAAACATTTGGAAATTAGGATGATAAAATATTAGTGAGATCCATAAGGATATGTCTAAGGATAATTTTAAGGTTGAGTCAATGTATAGTAAAATATCCTAGAAATATAGAAAAGGATAGTTAGAGTGGTTTCTAAGAAATTAAATCCCTATCTAGATACTAAAAGTGTATGTGGATCAGGGAAAAAGGTACCTAGGGATAATAACTTGAAAAGGGTGCATTGAGCGAAAGTCTATCTTCACCTAGTTCATAACAATAGGCCTTACCACATCCCTGGTTTGAAACTCCTAGAGGATATTCTTTTGAAATTAAAAAACTCATTATGAACCATCATGATGTATTGAAATAGACAATGACTATGTATAACCTATGATAAACCTACAGTTTCATAGATTAAAAATAATACGACATGATTTATACATAGTATATGTGGTTTTTCATGATTGTGTGGTTATCCACTATAATATTTTTTTCAGTTAAACTCTAATTTTGGTTATATTCAATGAAATGAAGATAAAGGAAACATTTTAATACTCAGTTCCATGGATAATGCATTGATTTTACTCTTGAGGAGCCTCACATTATGGGATGTCGAAATAAAAAATAACATTTTTATGGTGGACTCTTACCAATAATACGAGTTAATAAGATGAAAATGACATCATTTATTTGGATGAGTTCAATAAATTATTTTTTTAAAAGTACATTACTTCTATTATTTATATGAATATAGAGAATGAATTACTTAAGATAAAGAAAAAGGAAGATTAATCTATTGGTACCTATGAGGAAAATTTTACAAAACTTAGATGGTTTGATTTTGGTGTTATCATCTATACAAAAAGTAAGTTAGATCAATTCATCACTGAATTAAAACCAATTATTCAAACGGAGTTATCCACTAGTGACTTCCGTATCTATAAAGAGATTGTTTGATGTGTTATAATGGGATAAATGGAGGTTGGAGATACATTTAAATCTAATGGTTTTGATTAGAAGAGAAAAATGGAATTTAAAGGAAAATCTAAAAAACATGGAGAGAAGAGAATGATATTTCCATTATGATTAAAGTATGAGAAGAAACATTGAAAAAATTTCATAAGTGTACTATTAAATGTTTTAAAAGTAGAAGGGAAGATCATTTGGAAATCAAATACTGAAGTGATGAGAAGATGTTTGATAATGATGGAAATAGAGAGAAATATACGTAGAATGCACCACCCACACTAAAGTATATCAAAAGCACGAAGTATAATAATTATGTTAACCAGTGCCCAAATATAAAGGTTAATAATGATGATCAATTCCAAAAACCTCTTACATTGATAGATTAATTGAAATCTCAAATGATTATTGTTTTTTATGAGGGGTTCAATAGAGATGTGGTTAAAGGTACACTTACTATCCACACTAGAAATTATAATATCTTATCTAACATTAGATCTTCCCATTAATTCATATATGAATAATATTATAAGGGTATTAATATGTCATAGAAATTATTATATTTATAACTAGTAATGAAATCCCCTGATGGTACAAAGATTGCATCTCAAGTAAATGATTCTTATTTGGTTGAAGTTTGTGAGACTATGATTCCATAAAATATTTACATTCTTCTTATAGTTGAATTTGATGTTATATTAGGAATGGATTGGAATTCAATACACAAATCCCTCACCAATTTAAAAGGAAGGGAATTCATTTTTGGTATTCGAAACCAACCTCTGGTCATCTTCCAGTGTTATGGTAAATATGAACTTTCAATGGAAATCAAATACACTATAGAGATTTTGGTTCCTATTCAAGATGGGTGCTTATCTTAGATGGTTTGGGAGAAATTAAATATTGATGATATTCTAATTCTGGGGGAATTTTTTGATGTATTTATAGAATATTTACCTATCCTTCCAGAAAAACATGATGTTTAGTTCTAAATAGAACTCATACTGTGTTCCACACCTATTTTAAAGAATCCTTATAGATTTATCCTAATATATTTTCATGAGATGAAAATGAAACTCTTGTAGAACCATGAGAAGTGATTAATTCAGTAGAGTGTGTCACCTTGGGGAACACCTATTCTATTTTTTAAATATAAATATGTTTTGATGTGACTCTGTATTGATTATCAGAATGTGAACTAGATCATAATCAAGAACAAGTATCCTCTTCCCCATATCTATGACCTATTTGATCAACTACACAGAGCTCAATACTTTTAAAAGGTTTTCCTTAATTTTGGATATAATCAATTGAGGGAAAAAAGGAGGATATACCCAAGAAACAATTTTGTACATGGTATGGAAAATACGAATATGTAGTGATACCATTCAGTCTTACTAATTACTCCACTATCTTTATAGATTTAATGAACATAGTGCTTAGATATTACCAGGATCAGTTTGTGGTAGTCTTTATAAATGATATATTTATCCATCCAAAGAAAAGGAAAGTTGTTAATATGACTTGATAATTGTAAAAAAGACCATATAGGAGGAGAAAATATAATCAAAATTTAGAAGGTGTAAATTTTATTTTGAAAACAATTTCTTTATTGGGCCATATAATCTCTTGAGTGGGTATACGTGTAGATTCATCAAAGAAAGAGGGTATTTAATGTTAGCCCTTACCAACCAAAAAGTCTAACATCCATAGTATTCTTGGTTTATTTTAATATGATAAATATTTTGTGGAGAATTTTTCAAAACTATCTAATACACTAACTAAGTTAACTCAGGAGGAAGAGAAGTTCTAATATAAATATGAATGTCAGAATTGTTTTGACTAACTTTATAGAAGATTAGTTAGTGCACCTATACATACAATGAACTATAGTGGATAAGGATTTATAATATATAGAGATTCATCCATATAATATTTGGGAGGTGTTTTTATATATAATGACACGGTTATAGATTATGCCTCATGAAAATTCATGTTACATGAGAAAAATTTCCCAACTCTTGATTTGGAGTTAGCTGTGATGGTTTTTTTATTAATGATATGGAGTATTTATAAAAATTGATAAAAGTGTAATATATATATATATATCGATAAAAAATGTTTAAAGTATATATTCACAAAAAAGGAGTTGAATATGATCAAGAGATGATGGTTAGGGCTAATTAATGATTATTATTACTCAATACATTACATCCAAATAAAACTGAACAAGGTAGATGATTCCCTGCTTAAAATGGATCGTATTATCTTATCAAAGATAAGGATAAAAAAGATCAGATATTTTTGGGTTTTAAAAGGATGGATCTATAAATATGTAAGGAAGCTAAGAAATCGTGTCTTTCTCAGTTTAGTGTTCAACCATATATCCATGTAATGATTAAATAGGTACAAAAGGAAGATGAAGAGTAGTAAAAGATAGATAGAAATGTTCTGGAACATAAACTTGATCATGACAGAATGATGAGGTTTATGAACTGTGTATGTTTTCCATGCATATCAGATTTGAAGAAGGAGTTGTTAGAGGAAGATCATAGTTCTTCATTCTCTTTTCATAATGGAATTATTAAGATGTATAGAAATTAAGAGGATTATTTTTTGTTAGATGTAATGAAGAGAGATATCGAAAAGTGTGTATATCGATGCATAGTTTGTGTGGAATTTATGGTTGAATGAGAAATTATATGGGGATGTTACATCCATTTCCTATACCAGAATGAAAATGAAAAAATATCACCATGGATACTATTTTTGAACTCACCAAAACACCTAAAGTGAATAATTTTATATGTGTTATGGTCGATAAATATAAAAAATCAGCACACTTCATCGCTATTAGATAATTCATATTTCTGGGTCAAATTTTCAGAATATACCTTAAGGAAGTGTTATGGTTTCATGGAGTACCAAATCCTATTATGCCTAATTATGATCTAAGATTTACCTCAATGTTATGGAAAAGTCTTCAACATGATATGGATTCAGAGTTATGTTTCAGCACCACATCTCATCATAAGATAGATGGTCAGTTTGAGAGAACAATTAAAATCCTAGAGGATAAGCTGAGATATTGTTTTATCGATTTCAAAGGTGTTTGGTATCAACACCTTCTTGCAGTGGATTTTTCATAAAACAATAGCTTCCCCTCGAGCTTTGAGATGGATACTTAAGAATCCCATCTATGGAAGGATGTATAGATCTCCAATGTGATAGAAAAAAGTTGGATAAAGAGATATATTGGGACCTAAGATAGCTAATGAAATAGTAGAGAATATTTTATCCATTCAGAAAAAAATCAAAGTAACTCAGAGTTCACTAAATATTTATGTTGACAATTGATGGTGTGATCTAGAATCTGAAGTTGGTGAAAATGTGTTTCTAAGAGTTTCTACATAAAATAATTTAGTGAGATATGAAAAAATGGGAAATTAAAAACTAGGTATATCAGTACATTTGAAACTCTTAATCATATCCGGATGATATACTATCCGTTGGTGCTTCCAGTAAACCTTTTTCAAGCCCTTGACGTGTTCCATGTATCGAACCTGAGAAATTACGTACCAGATACATAACAAGTGATGAACATAGAGTTTATACCACTTGTGTAGGATCATTATTATGAGGAATAACCATAAGAGATTATTTATTGTACAATGAATGTTCTATGAAACAATACCACTCCCCTAGTCAATGTTTTGTGCAAAAAACACTAGTTTGAAGAAGATATATGGGATCTTGAGGAAATAATGAAGTAGAAGTATCATAATCTTTTTTACCAGAGTGAAACATTTAGATGGATAAATTCATTTTAAGAGGGGTCAAATGTGACACCCTAGTCAATTAGGATTTTTTATTTTTATGAATAAATTAAATTTCTTTTAAAGATTTTGTTACACACCACACCGAGTTTAGGTTGTGTTCAACCCGACACTGAGTTTTTTAAATTAAAACATACTATTAATATTACTATTTAAAAGAGAATTTTTTATGTATCCATTAAACAAGGAATCATGAATAGTAACAACCAAATTTTCAGTATTAATAATAATATTTTTTATATAAAGAAAACATATTCATGAAAAAGTACTTAATTTTTGGTAAAGTATAAATCTTTCAGAAATATTGTTTTCTCAAAGAAATGTTATTTAATTTATTTTTATGGAAAATAATAAAATTAAAATTTTACATTTTTTTAAAAATAAATTGAAAATATAATATTCATTTTTTAAATCATCATTTCAAAATTATTTTAGGGTGACTTTTTGGGTTTTTCTTAAAATATTATCTTCTAGTGAATAGTAAAAAATACAAGTTTTTATTGATAAATTCCTTAATCTTTATAAAATTTTTAAGTTAAATTTTTATTTTAAAATGGACTTAAAGGTAGAATAAAATATTTAATTATTATATTTATTATATTATTATAATTTTGGGATTATTATATCACATATACCTTCATACTTTCAATTATGTGGGAATATGATAATCTCCCCCATGTGTATGGTGGACAAGCACCTCGTGGAGAAATGTGATTCGTTCAAGCTTTACAAGGAAGGTAATAATGGTGTTTTCAATTAAAATATGATATATATTTGAAATAAAAATGATTACTTAATTTTAATATATTATTTAACTTTATTTCTTCCAATCCATCAAGAAAATGGTAACATCGTTCTTGCATACATTTGGCATGTCGTCTCCGTGATTGGTATATTTCATTTTCTATCTCTAAATATTATGGATTAATATAAAAAAAATATATAAAATATATATGATATTTATATCATTTATAAAATTATAAATATAATGGAACCATAATAAATTTAATAAGATAGAAAATAAAAAAATCAAAACATGCATAAAAATCAATGTAGTTGTTACCTGAAATGTGCCTTTAACAGGGAATTGATAACATATAGGTACAAAAAGGTCATAAGAAAATCATATTTGGTATGATATATAAATATATATGTTTGTGTGTGTGTGTTTATGGTTATATAATATTTTCATAATAAATTTATATTTATTATATAGGAGGTTTGAACATGTATTAAGGATGATGAGAATTAAGGTAAGGGATTTTCATCTCACTTTTTACTTCTTTGAGACACCTGCCATATTCATCACCTATTTACTTTATATGGTGTATATACATCCAATGAATTTATTTTATTGTTATTATCATGAAAATTATTGGTTTTTACATATCCATTATAGGACCTCTCTTATAATGGGATTATTATTCAAATTTACCAAAGTGGTTAAGGTTTTATTTTACAATATCATCATTTATTAGGACTGTTCATGATATTTCTTACAATGATGAAATATTATCATCTAAATATCATTAAAATCATATAATTTCTCCTCTATTAGTTATTTATTGATAATATGTGTTTTAAATTCATCTTCCTATTTTTATGTACACAATAGTTCAAAATAATGTTTTTAAGAAAAATACTATTTCTTTCTCTCTTTCATTAAAAAAATTTTTTCTCCCAAAACCATGTTTTTAAAAAATCATTTCAAAATATTAAATAGTAAATAATAAAAATTATTTATTTAAGACAAGTTTACCAATTCTTTAAATTTTATTTTTTTCATGTAATTTTATAGTCATTTTCCAAACATGGCATGTTTGGATTTTACAAAAAATTTAAAGAGAATCCTCATTTTAACATGTAATGCTTGAAATAGATTCTTTTCCATCATGTCCAATCATTTCTTTCAATATTAATCTTTTAATATTTCATGATTATTTTAAAATAAAATAATTTTGAGAACGTTTTATGTTTTGAAAGTGTTTCATTCAAAGTAGAAAGTATATTTTACTCACGAAATGTTTTAAATTATTTTTAAAGATTTCGTTATAAGTTTTCAAGGTTATTTTCAACCAAAAATATTTTTAGAATATTTCATGTTTGAAAAACTATCTTACAAATAAAAAATAAAATTTTCGCAAATAAATGTTTTAAATGATTTTTAAAGATTCTTTTTTTTTGTTTTTTAGAAAATTATTAGGAAAATCATTTTAAAAATGATCAATTCTTGATAATGTTTTTTTAAATAGAAACTAATTTTTTTCTGAAGAGATGTTTCAATTGATTTTGGAGATTTCTTTAGAAATTTCCAAGTTTACTTCCAAAGAAAAATATTTCCAATATACTTTATGAATTATTAGTCTTAAAAAAAGTTTTAAATGATCTTTAAAAATCACTTTCCATATAAGATGACATCTTTTGATGTTACCTATTACTTACTAGGGATGTGATCCAAGGATAAAATTCTTATTCTATATTTAAATGGTTTATCATTATTATGGAATTATTTTTATGTAACTTATTTCTCATCAAAATTTAACACCATGAGGAAATTATTATAAAACCAACTTTTTTCAGAGGTTATAATACGATGGAGTGATGAAATGAGTATGAAACCTATCTATTTTCCATAGGCTATAATATGATAAAATTATAATGAACCCCATTTTATTACATAGGTTATAATATGAGGAATGATTTTGGATCATGTAGAATAAATACATATGACTTTCATTATGTGACTTTCCAGACCTATATCTCTTACCAATGAATTTTGTAATGATTAATATATCATTTGAAACATAATACTGGAATGGGGTGTCAACAAGAATAATTATGGGATTTTTTTTCATCTATAATGGTCTTCGGATTGAACCATTTCTAGTATGATTATTTATGGATTGAACCTATTCCACTATGATAACCTTGGAATTGATCGTTTAATACTATTGAAATTACATTTTATGCTTATGTTTATGCCACAATTCTAATTCTAATACCAATGTTATACTCTCTTCCTTGTGTTCTTTGATTTCCTTATGATTCATGTCTTATAAACTACCAATCATTATTCCCAGGCTCGAGATTATAAAATTTAATATACAGGGTATGATTTTTAAAATATTTTCCTTTGTTCCCATACACTTATTCTCATGTTATACTTATATATCTACCTTGTTTACCATTACTGTTCATTTGATATCACCCCTTCTTCTATGTCCATTACGCAGGTTATGAAAAAATCTTTTATTTAATATTTTTCTATAAAGTGTGCTGGTTTTGAAGAACATAGTGGGATATTATATAGTTCACAAATGAAAAAATTTTTATGTTCCCATATTTTCAATGGCACTATAACTTTATGATCCTCAAGAATATGTTTGTATAATGTAATGAATGTTCATTAAAAAGTATGTAATATATACGTATGAAAACACTAGGTATCTATACAACCCATTAATTTTATCTTATTTTTAATCCTAGTATGTGTTATTCTATATGAACATTGTACTTACCTTTCTCTATTTTTAATATTATGTTTTATTGACCATTTTTATGATGTGGGATTCCATGAAAGAATTTACAAAGGTTAAACACTTGATTAACAAAAATAATTTTGATGAAAAATTTAATTGGGGGGGGATTTAACACCTTGATATTTTATGAAATACATATTTTAAATATATGTAACATTCTTGATATCTTACATTACACTTAAATATGATTTGAAATAAACCGTGATATACTATTAAAATTATTATTATATAATGTTATCACCCAATCTCTAACACGTGAGGTAATAATATGATTAAATAATCTATAAAATATATATAAAATTCTAAATAAATATTTTTTAATAAATTATTAGTAATTAATCACTCAATTTTTAGAAAATTCATTTTATTCTTCAAAAATATGTTTTCTTCAAAAATGATTTTATTTATTTTTCTGAATAAATATTTTAAATAATTATTTAAAATTTGAGAGTTTTTTATAAAATTAACACTTTTTTTAAATCATAATGTCAAAATTATCTTTTGGATATTTTTTTTATTTTTATCAAAGTAATGATTTTTTAGCGAATTTTGAAAAATTCAATTCATTTTATAAAATTATCTCTTATTTTTATTAAATAATGTAATTTAATATTTTAATGTGTTTTTTATTTAGTTTTAAATTTAAATATGTCCAATGTTATTTATAATAATCAAATTAATTTCATTTTATTTATAAAGTTTTATGATTTTAGTATAAATATATATTTTTTGCATAAAAATGTATTTTTTCTTAAAACTATTTTAATGTGCATAATGTTTTTCCACTATAATATTTTCAATAAAACCATAATTAGGAATGATTTAAATAAAAAATTCATATTATATATATTTATGAATTTTAATTCATATAATAATTATTACAAGTCATAGGGTTAATATAAAAACATAATTTCCATGAAAAATGCATTTTCCTGAAGAATAGCTTGTTAGTGCATTTTGAAAACTTATTTTAAAATTAATTTATTCCAATTGTATGTATTTAATTTTATAACATTAATCATATATTATGTATCATTATCTTTAAATAGTCCCCTTTTATATCTAGTCAATATGAATAGTAATTTGTGGGAAAATTTATCACCTCGATAAAGATAAAATTTGGTAAATCTAGGTTAAAACTAAGTGATAAAGCCATAATTTTAAATACTAATTCTTATTTAAGTAAGGTTATTAAATACTTATCACCTTAATCTCTAATTTAAATTTTTAATGGACACTTTTCTATTAAAATGAACTATATAATATTTAAAGAAAATAATGTTTAAAAATTTCACTCTCTTAGTTTTAAATATATCTTATGTGTACACATATGGAAAAACGAATGTTATGAATGAATCTAAGTGTTGTTATTGAAATAAAAAAAATAATTTTCATGATATAAATATATTTATAATTTTTATAATTTATATATTGACCATAAATTCTTATGAAACACTGATGCAATATTTTTGAAAATAATAAAAAAATAAATGATTTAAAAAAATTTAATGTAATATAATTTTTGTGAGTTAATGTGTTCCCAGAATATTTTATCTATATATGAAATATTTCTATTAAATTAGTATAATTAGGATATTATATATTTGAAAATTTAGTCCCATTCCCATTTATAGGCCATTTAGAAACATTTGTAAATAGAATAAACTTAATATATTTTAATCATTTAAGAAGTCCCAAGGGAATTCCTCCCCTCAATTATAAAAGGGAATCTCTACTTTTTCTTCCTCAGAAAAATTTGATCCTTATAGACAGAGAAAAATCTAAAACTTTCTCATCTTCAATCCCTTATAAACATTCTATATTTTCTGGTATTCCCAAAATACTAGTCCTAGATACATTAAGAGGATATATAAAGGAGTTATTTCAAAGAAGATAAAATCACATTAACCAATCACTTTCATTTTGATTTATTTTCTTCTTAAAAATGTATTATCTCTACTATAAAATGGAATTATAGCCATGTATTTGGGAAAAAATGTTCGTATAGCTATAGTATGGGATCGTATACCCACGGTTTCGGAAAACCATGGGTATATAACCCCCTATAACAATGGTTCTAGGAGAACCAAGGGTTTAGGTTGTTTTCAAGACCTATATCCATAGTTTTGAATAAACCATAGGTATATGGTTATTTTTTGAGACCTATACCCATAGTTTTTATAAAACTGTGTATATAGAGTTGTTTTTTTAGGACTAATACCCATGGTTTTCCAAAACTGTTAGTATAGATTTCCACGTTATGGGGGGAAACGTTTTCATGGGAACACCTATTCCCATGGTTTTCTTTATATATCCACAGTTTATATATATATATATAATAAGATAAATAGGGTAGTTTTGTGGCATTAGAAGAGTAAATGGGCGATCAAGGGATCAAATCCCACTGCCTCATATTTTATTAAATCAATACCCATAGTTTTACAAACTCTGGGTATAGTTTATTGACACAGTGGAGTATACCTTTACCCACGGTTTCCAAAATCATTGGTATAACTTGAGGCTATACCGACGCCTCAATTACCCACAATTATTTGAAAGTGTGGGTATATTTTATACCCATGGTTTTAAGATATATACCCACGGTTTTAAACTGTAGGTATAGGTTAATTTTTCAATAGTCTTTATTTTTCATAAAATACCAAATTTAGTATCCAAAATATACCCAAATGTTATTATTATTATTAAACCACTTATATTTTCCTCTTTCCTTCAAATGAAAAGTGAAATTATTACTCTTACATATATACGACTTACAATAACCATGTAGGCAAACAGTTCATTTTCCATCATCATATTTCATGAATGGTTATTATGATTTGTTTAATGATTATGTATGATATTTGTTATAAAATTTCTCACCTTTAATGATAATACTATATCTACCTTATTACCTTTAAAATCATTATCGAATGTTAACTTTTTTATGCATATGTGTGGAATACCACCTCCGTGATATAATGTGTTTTGTTTTTCATTTCAATTTTACATGGAAGTTAATAAAGATGGATTTAATGAATATATGTTTGTTATGTATTATTGATAAACTGAAATCATATATAAATTTTTATATAATTTTATTAATGATTATCCATGTTTTTACTCAATAATGCACCAGGTATATGTTGTTTATTATAAGAAATAGGTTTTGAGGTTTTCAAATTAAAAACTGATGGAAATAACAAAAAATGCTCATTATATATTTTGAAACTCCAATACATGATGTGTAGAAATTTTTTACAACATAAGGACAAGTAATGAATAATTTAAATTCATGAATCCATTACACGAAATTATTCACCAATACACATATTGTATCATTTGTATTTAATTCCCACTTAAAATATTAATCTTTTAGAAAGATACACATTGTGAGTCCTAGATACAAATTGTGAAAGGATAAAAATTTCCACATTTTCAATAGAGATTCACAAAACATTAGCGTAGTTTAAAAAATCATAGAATGAAACATGGATCAGAATTACACGATGTGAAACAACATTACATTTAGTGTAATATCTTGATTATTTTCTTATAGTTGGTGCACAACGGACATAAGGAATGACCAAAATTATAATTTTTCTCTTGTTTTATCTCAACTTCCCTCTCGATTTGTTGTCACATTTCTCCCAAAAAAACATTTTGTATGAAATAATTTTTCTATTTTAAATTTATCAAATTAGCATTAATTGATTTAATATGAAACCTTAATTCTTTTTTTCATTTACACAACCTAGTTACACAAATTAATTTTCTCAATAGACAACCTATGATTAATTCATGATGTGTTTTTTCTTGTTATTATTTCAAGTAAGTAGTTGATTAAAATTTTTATTATTTTGGGGATTGAATTAATATTCTTGATTATATATTTATTAATAAATAAATCCCAATTTTTGCTTCTTTTTTAATTGCATAATCCCAATCTGTTTTGGCATGTTAATCAGGATTTATATTCATTGTCTATTTATAATTGATTCTACCATGAGTAGCTAAACTAATTAGAGTGGGGATCAAGAGTGGGGGTGATTAAGTCTAATTAATCATTAATTATAAACTTGGAAATCTATAAAGAATAGTATTTAGGTTAAATAATAATTGTCATGAAATTACTTTAAGAAACCGTGACTATAAGAAGTTCGTAAGAACATCCCTGATCTAATTGGAGTATAATAGGATATTATCAATAGCCTATGATACGTTCTTATTTGGGAGCCAATAGTAATGCATATTGGTTTCATCTATCTATAGGCCAAGGAATAGATATATCTTGGATAGATTTATTTGTGTTGGTCCTAGACAACTAGTGGCCTATTCTTGTTTCACATCCTCACCTTTAGGACTATTCAATGTTAGAAATTAAGAATATCCTTACTCCTAAACCCTGAAATTAGTCATAATACATTCATTATCCCTAATAATTTTCAACAAAGCATTTATTTCTATTTATTCCCAAACTAAACCACATTGAGAGTACTCCTACCCCAAAGTCTTATAATCTTCATTCCATCCAACCAATCCATAAATCATCAGGGGACCGACCCCGCAAAACAACTATACTACGCCGTAGTAAAAAGTATAGTTTGGGAAAAATAATTATATTATGACTATATCCGACATGAATTAAACAATGCTTGAAGACACATCAAATTTTTATGGTGTTTCTTGGGATTAAAAAAGGACAATGATTAATAACGAAAAAAACTATAGAAAAAGGACCAAGGATTAACTCTAGCTTTCCCCATTCCACTTTTCATTAACTTTCAATTTTCTTTCAAAATCCACAAAATCTCTCTTCTTCTATCTTAGTGCATACATCATGTCCATTTAAATCATTAAATGAGCCTTGAAGAATGAGAAAATATTTTCTTAGAGCCTGAAATTAAATGTTATATCTTTGCATGCCACTATTCAAAAATAGATGACCACATCAATCCTGCAGGTCTGAACCAACCTAACCTACCAAACATGCAACCCATAATACATGGAGAGAATCCAGTTCTGCAAGAGCATTCCATAATGGATTATGGATTACCATAAATCAATTTCTCTACACCAAACATAATATTCCATCATATATAGGAACATACTTTTCAAATAAAACATTGACTCATTTATATGATCCAAACTTTGGGCCAATTTAGTGGGATTCAAAGTGAAGACCCCCTAAGCATATTTCAATCATCCGAAAAGCCTATAACACCTTTTACAACTATGGAGTTTCTTATAATTCTATAAGTCTTCGATTATTTACATTATCCCTATGAGACCATGCTATGTATTGGCTCAAAAGTCAAGATAGAGAGTCTATCGCGGCTTAGGAAGATCTAGCCATGAAATTCTTGGATAATTACTTTTTGACAATTCGCACTTGGAAATTGTGGAATGACATCCATAATTTTTCTCAAACAGATAGATAGTCAGCATGGAAATCATGGTGCTATTTTAAAAGGATAACTCAAAAGTTCCCAAATAATGCACTAGATATGTGGATTTAGCTTTAGAAATTTTATCAAGGCCTCCAACCAGTTGCTCACACTATCATTGATGCATCCGATGATGGTGGGTTAATGTTTAAAACACCTAATGTAGGCTAAGATATTCTATATGAATCCTTTAATAATTCCATTATGTGGTAATAAATCATGGGCCTCCCTAGCATGGGATCCATATATTTTAATAGAATATTTTACTAGCTACAAAAGTTGAGTATTTTTCTAAGAAGGTAAAATTATTAAAACTACCAACTATATCACCAACCCCTCTTTATCTACTCATTGAAATTCATTCATGTGGAATGTGCAGTGAACCTCCCCTTTATCAAGACTGTATAACAAGTTTTGATGATCCTTCAAGATAGGAGTGTAATTACATCAATTACAATCAATAAGGGAAACAATTTTAGTGGCTTTAGAAATACTTTCACTAAAGTCTAGTTCAACAGCAACAAAAAAATCAAGGGTATTTACAAAAAATAAGTGGACAGGAACCATCGAGTAATATAAGACCACTAGGATATCCATTTATTAATATTTTACCTCAACCACCATAACAAGTAATCCAACAAACCTTCCATCTAAGATACCAAAAAAAAATTTAATCATTTCCACTAGAATCTTCAGAACCTCCCATACATCTATAATCAAACATGGAAAATCTACTCCATGCCTTCATTCAAAAGGAAGATGAAAGGAAGAACACTCAAGAGATAGAAATAAAGAACCAAAGGGAAGCACTCCATAAACATGAACATCAAATGGGTCTGATCTCAAATACTTTTTTAGAGATATTTCCAGTTACTTTGCCTAGTAACATAGAGAAATACCCAAGAGAAGAGGAAAAACAGTAGTTCTAAGGAGTGGGAAAGTGTTTAATATTCAACAACCATACAGAGGATATGGAAGAAAAGTTAAGGAACCAAAAAAGAAAACAAAAATTATAGAAGAAAAAAATGATACATAAGATATTGGAACTTCTCAAGTGACACCTCAAGAAGTTACACCATTTACTAAATCCCAAATAATTGAGAAGCTTGAGGAAGAATTATATATTTACCCACTACCCTATAATCCACCACTTCAATTTCTATAAGGAGAAAGTCAAGGAAGAAAAGAAGGGAAATATAATTTTTTTTCTAAATATCCAAGAAAATGAACATCAACCTTCATTTTGCTGAGGAAATAACTCGAATTCCTACCTATTATTTTTTAAGGGACTTATTTCTAACAAAAAAAATGGATGACCTGGGAGTAATATCAATGAATAATGAATTATTTTCGATCATGCAGCAGAAAGTGTGTAAAACAATGAGATGCCCTAGGATATTCTCAATTCCATGCACAATAGGATGGTGTAAAATTTGAAGATCCCCAGACAATTTAGGAGACAACATCAACCTTATGATGATGAGTGTATTCCAAATGACAGGACATGAAAAACTCAAAATAACCAGGTTAGAACTCCAAATTTCCAACTAATTCGTAAAATATTCCCGAGGAATTTTCATGGACATCTTATTTAATGTGGAAAATGTTATTTTTCCAATAGAATTTCTCATTCTGGACATGGAAGAAGTTGGTGATGTTACAATCATATTAGGCCAACAATTCTTGTCCACTAGAAAAGAATTAATTGATGTAAATCGAGAAATATTTATACTTTGAGTAGGTTATTAACAAGTCATGTTCAACCTAGTAAAGGCATCACAACAAATTGACGATTATTCTAATTTCCAAGCTATCTTTCTCATAGATGAAAGAGTGGGATACTTGAACATTAAAGAAAAAAATTATGAAATGGTCACTAATAAAAATGAGGAATATTACTTTGAAGAATTAATCTACACAGAACCTCTTATAAGGGAAAACATCCCACCTTTCATAACCTTAATCATTCAGCCACCAAAACTGGATGTAAAACCCATCCCAAGTACACTCAAGTATTCCTTTATAGAGAATACTGATGCAATAATAGTTATCATTATCTACGAACTATCTCATAAAAATGTGAAAAAATTGGTTGAATTTAGGAAATGAAATAAGTAGTCAATTATCTTGGGGAGTGGAAAAAATTAAAGGAATCAACCCAACTTTATACACCCATAAAATCCTACTTGACGAAGGTGAAAAACCTAAATGTCAGCGAAATAGGTGACTCACACCACCAATGAAGGATGTTGTTAAAAAATAAGTAATGAATCTTCTAAATGATAGAATAATCTTTTCAATCTCCGATAGAGAGTGGGTGAGCCCGTTATGGGTAGCTCCCAAGAAAGGTGGCCTCATAGTGGAAAAATGATGACAATGAATTGACCTCAACACGTACCATCACTGGATCAAAAGTATGCATGCACTATAGAAATATTAATGCAACAACATAGAAACACCATTTCTCCTTGCCTTTCATGGATCAAATGTTATAGAGACTAGCAGGACATGAATTTCATTTTTTCCAAGAATTATATTTAGGATATAATCAGATTTTGTCAACTGAGAATATTATACTAAAAAAACTTTCATGTGTCAATTTGTTACCTAAGCCTAAAATAATATGTCATTAGGTATGTGTAATACACCAGAAAATTTTCAATAATGCATGAAACATATATTCAATGATATGGTATATGAATTATAATAAATTATCATGGATGAATTTTCATTATGTAGAAGTACCTTCAATTCCTTCCTAAGATATATTGAGTTAGTCCTAATGCTTTGTGGATAGAAGATTCTAGTTTTAATTTTGGAAAATTACACTTTACGGTTTAATTAGGCATAGTCCTTAGACAAAACATTTACAAGGATAGAATTTAAATCAATTCGTCTAAAATAAATGTGACCAAATATTTACTTGCATCCACAATAGTTAAATACATAAGGAGCTTTCTAGTCCATGATTGATTCTATCACTGATTATTGAAAGAGTTTTCTAAAGTAGCCCACCCTTTGACACATATGTCTTCAAAGGAAACTTCATTTCAATTCAATGAAGAATTTTGGTGGTCATTCAAGAATTTAATGAAATTCTTGATATCTACTCTTGTAATCATTACACCATATTGGGAGAAAATATTTTAATTGATGTGC
This sequence comes from Viscum album, assembly GCA_963277665.1. Taxonomy (NCBI): domain Eukaryota; kingdom Viridiplantae; phylum Streptophyta; class Magnoliopsida; order Santalales; family Viscaceae; genus Viscum; species Viscum album. The sequence continues at coordinate 1,304,750,017 of OY728119.1, forward strand.
GACGCTAGTGAATTTTTTGCTGGTGCTGTTTTAGGATAGTTAATTAGTCAAAAATATTTCTTGATCTACTATTCTAGTCACAAACTGATTGAATCTCATATGAACTCAAAACTATAGAGAAGGATATATTAATAATTGTTTTTATCTTTCAAATTTTTTTACTCTTATCTAGTTTTATAAAAAATGATTTCACAGACTAATCATACTACCTTAAAATATATGATTAAGAAAAAGAATTCCATGGCACGATCGGTATGGTAAATAATATTGCTTCAAGATTTTGACATTTTCATCAAGGATACTAAGGGAATGTAAAATTTGATTTTAGATCATATATCACAACTCCCACTACCTCTTATAAAAGATGATGATGGTCTCAAAAAAGAAGTTGACTTCCCTAATAAAACAATTTTCATATTAAAAAAATGTCACAATCATAGTTTTCTATTATTGGAAATCATCTAGATTCAGGATACCTATACCCAGACTTATCATACTAGAAAAGGAGGTTTTTTATGGATCAATATTCACACTACTATTTACATGACCCACTCATTTTCAAATTAATTTTTGATGATTTGTTACGTCACTACATTCGAGAGGATTAAAATACAAATATGTTAGAAATGTGTCATGCATCACAATAAGGTGGAAACGATGGACTAGATTGCATAGTGGAGAAAATATTGAAATGTGGACATTTCTAGACAACACTCCACCAAGGTGAAAGAGAATTTTGTTAATGTTGTGAGTTATTCCAATGAACTCGAAACATTGGACAAAGGATAGAAATTAAACAAAACCCAATAATGGAATTTGAAATATTCTATGTATGTGAGATAGATTATATAAGACCATTCCACAATTAAAATGGAAAATCCAATATCCTTGCTGGTATTTACTACATTTCCAAATGGGTACAAGATGATGCTATAGATCATGAAACTGCAAAGGAGGTCATCAATTTCTTAAAGAAAAATGTGTTATAAAAATGTAGAATTTCTTGACTAATCATTAGTAATAGAGGATCTCATTTCACTAATTATGTTGTTGAAGTATTTCTTACAAGTTATAACATTGGATAAAACATATGAACTCCCTACCACCTGGAAAAAAGTAGACAAGTTGAATTATATAATATGGAAATGAAACAAATCATAGAAATGGCCATGAATACAAGTCAAAGAAATTAGTGTCTAAAATTAATTGATGCAGTTTGGGTGTAATGCATGTCATAAAAATCACCCACTGTAACCTCACCTTTTTTATTGATATATGGGAATCCCTTTCATTTTCTAGTAGAACAAGAGCATCACTCATATTGTGAAATAAAAAAGATCCATCTGGATTGTCAAAAAATTAGGGAAGCCTGGATGTTGTAATTACATGAATTATAAGATATCAGAAATGATGCTTCTGAATATTCCAAGACCTATATAGAAGAAAACAAAAAATGGAATGACCAACACATTGTGAGATGAAATTTTTTTCTAGGGAATATTTTTTCATTATTTAACTCAAGATTAAAATTGTTCCCTAGGAAGCACAAATCTAGATGGTTAGGAAAAATTTTGGTCGCTCACGTATTTAGTTATGGGATTATTGAGATTCATAGAGAAGTTACACCCTCATTCAAATTAAATGGTCGAAGGATAAAAATTGTTCAAGAACCCTTCTAGGAAGGGTGTGTTGTCAATCGGAAATTCATCTAATCATCAAAGAAACTCGATCTTGACGTTAAATGAAGAGATGATTGGTAAGTCACAAATATTAGGATTCCTTATGCTATAATGGGTTAAAATAATATTTATTATATCTTAAGGAATTCTAGGAGAAAGGGAACAAGGTCTAGTTTAAATCTGAGTAAAAAGATCAAATTACCCATCCAGTAACCATAACTCATGACATGTATTTTCGCAACATAAAATTTAATAATTTTTTAAATATACATCCTGAAAACATAATAAACTTATTTTATTTCCTAAATCTAATTTTTAAAAATATTTCATAAACCTAGGGTTCATGACTTATCCCCCACTCACTCAGCAGTCGAACCCCACCCTCATCAACCACTTGATAGCCAAACCCCAACCGCCTACACCGTCCTCCTTTCCTCCCATTATCCCTTTCCCGGACCCCCTATCTCTATCGACTATTCATAAGCCTATATTCACCAACCCCAAGGCCACATGGAACATAGAAATACTATGAACCCTTATCTTAATGATTCCTTGAGTGAGTGGGATGAACTACCTCTAGTGAAGATCCTATGAGGTACTCCACCTCCCACACCCCCGCCTCCCACATCTACCCCCCCATTTCTAATATAGGCTTTCTGCAACTCGCTACTCCATAGGACACCCAATATACCTCCAATGAGTCATTTGACGATGACCACCATAATCTAAAACTTATTATCCACTTTTCCAGCACAAAACATCCTATAAAACTCAACTGGTTTCATCGAAGCTGATGTGGCACAACAAAACCATCAATATGGTCATTCTTGATTTCCTACATATCATCCAAGAGGCCCTCCAACTCCTTGAGAAATTCTATATTTCACCCATTATTCAGGTATGTGAGGAGATGTAACATGAGATATTTATGATATTTCTTTCTAAATTTGAGATTGCATTTGATATCATCTACTTCAGACTAGGTAGATGACTTCACGGGATTTCCTTCAAAAAATTCGCCATTAGCCTCAAGATCTATAAAGAGGATTTCTCCACATCACAAGTATTCGCTAAACTGCAGCGTATTCTCACTAAGTATTATTTAAATAGGATTCAATGGATGATTACATAGGATTCTCACGTTGAGTAAGATCCCAGGATCACTAAGTCCACCTAGCTTCGAGGCCCAATGCTATGTATCCTGAACAGAGCCATGACACTTCCTAGTTGTCCCAAGCCATGTCTCACAACAGTGTTAGTTAGATATATTTCATTATATTGTCCATAACCATAGTTTACCCTACCATTAACATGCTATCTTAGTTTGTGTCCTATTTTATAGCCAATTCTCATAGGAAGTGAGTAACACTAATGGGGGGATTGTTCATTACACACCAATCCCATCATCTCGTGGTTTTTGATGCCACCCTGACACATACCTCAATATGTCCTACAGATTCCATTGACTTCCAAATGATACACAAGATGTACCTCATTATTGAGGATGATGATACATACTTATAGGAATTTGGATTAGTTTAGGTTGCTGATGAAGCACCATGAGATCAGGACATAGATCACACACCACATACATCCCCAACACCATCCTAGGACCCACATCTTCCATCACCACCCCTTACCCTCCCCATTTTCCACCCCCCATAATCATCTACCACTCCTTCACCATCCACCTCCCCTGCCAAATTACCATATGATATGACAGACCCTATAGCCCAGCAGGAATATGTAGAAAAGCATACCTAGAGGGGCAAGGAACCCTGATCCACCCCATCCACCAGCTCACCCTTCGTTGATCCTACTTCCAAACCAATGACCACACTACGGATTGGTACCTCCCCACTACCCACCACTTAGATAGCTTCCAGCACCATGAAACCATCATCAGTAGCTAACCGCATATCCCGTTCTATCATCACAACCATTGACAAGGAGGGGTCGTTGCAGCCACACTTTGTTCGGGAGCAGACTATCAATGATTTCATTTATAACATTGATTTTTTATAAGTGTACCTGAGTCCCCTCCCTAAGTTTTGAATGCTTATAAAGTGATCATAATTTTTTTCATCTTGTATTCCATTTCATGAATTTATCATTACAGTTCATTTTTATATGTGATGATAATTTTTCTCCATTTTACTTAGATTATTTTTCAAATATTTACACTTTTATAGTATCAATGTATAACTCCTATATTTCATCTATGGTTATAGATGTACTTGTGACACTATCTTCCCTTATTTGATGAGTGACTCAACACCTGGCCGGGGTCTAGCATTAGATTTAGGATCTGTCACTTGAGATTTGGGCTCAGTAGCCAGCCCCAAAAGCATAAATACATTTCATTTCACACCATAGTCATTCCTGGTATGCTCCAAAAGTAACCAATCCTTCCAAATGACCCCATGAGCTAGAGGACCCTACCACCATTAGGTGAAAGAAAAAAAGGTGAGACTGAGATAATGAATGATACCACTTAATAATTTAGTCCATTTGTGTTGCTAACAAAGTCATTATTAGCACTTTATGGAAATAAACCTAGATTTCATCAGTTTTCTCATACTTTTTAGATAGGATTTTGTTGAAGTAATCCTTTTATATTTATTTTTATTTTTAGTAATGACTCACTTTAGGCTTTACTGTACAAACATAACTATATTTATATTAGATATAGTCTAATAATATTACCTGTGTTAACATACCTAATATATATCATACAACATGCTTAAACTCTTTAGGATAACATTTTATCTAGTAAATAATTTGTATTTATGACATATTTTTTAGGAATCCCAATTCCAAAATAATGATAGCTCAACTTTATCCATGGAATACGACTCTATATAGAGATTTATTGATTCAATATAATTTAATTTTCCAATTTAAATTTCAATAATCTGAGATTTTTCTATCATAAACCTCACACAGTACCTCCAGAGACATTGAAAAAACATTCTCCCTCAAAGTGTGAGGGAGTTTTTCTTGTGTTTCACTTTCGGTATAGCTGATTTTTTTCTTGTTCTCATTTATCTAGGAGACATTTTTAATTTAGAAGCATTCTTTAAACCTAAAACTTATAATAACAATTTTAATAAAAGAAGAAGGTATGTTATCATTTTTTTGAAATATATGTTTTCCCCCTGTTTAGATTTTTTAATGATCTAAGAGCTTATTAACTTAATTAAAATTATATATTTTTCAAGTTCCTTTTAATTAACATATTACTTAATTTCATACCCTTAGTGATTTATAATTTTCCTTATTTACTCTCATTCCCGAGAGTATTCCGAGCATAAAATTTTATATTAATTTCTATGAAATTTTTTTGAGTGACACCTAGGACATGAAAACCTATCAGAATTTGTATTGTGACCTTATTGAGGATAAGACTGAAAAAACAAATTTAAAATGATTGGAGCATTATTTTATGAGCTAATTTTTTATAAGACCCAAATTACACATTTTATTAATTAATCTCATAGTTTCCATGAATTTCCTTATAGGATGGATCTATTCCAAGCCAATTATCCCTTCCTACTCGATTGTTTGTATAATGCATGACATAAATTGGAACAGGTGTGGGGGGATTTTTCCGCCGTAAGACACATGATTGTTTTTACAAATGAGATGTGTTGTGTTTCTGACAAGACTATTTGACTATGATCCATGTGTACATTCTGGTATTTCGCATCTATCCTGTTCGTTTGAAAAATACAAAATAAAAATAAAAATATGATTGGGTTGTGTATTAGAAAGGTAAAAAATCAATGTTTTCTGACCGATGAATCACATGAAGGATCATATGATTTTAGGGAATGGATATGAGATATGACCTTGACATGAATTTTGAAATATAAAAATACTAAAGAAAAATAAAGGAACATGATACCTTCTATACTCATTGGATATATATAAATGGACCCAACTTGAGAAATTGGGAGCATAGAATTATGTAGATATGGAAGAGACATTTCAATACATGTTTCATGATATTCATGCAATATACTTCAGATCCCACCCACCTTTGGAGCTTTTTTTCACTATTTACCAACCTTCCCATATTCTCAAAATCATTAGAGCCTAATTGTTGAAGCCCTCATGATTGATTTTTTTTATTTTTCTTTATGTAGTGGAGATGATTGAACCAATGTAAGACTATGGTTTGGATCATCAACATACGCTATCAGTATAACTACAATTTCATTTTACCCTGAGTGATGAGTGAAAATTTATTGTGATGTAAATTTCAAATGGGTATATAGTTCAAATAATATTTAATAAATTATAATTAAAAGATTAAAAATTTGTTTACAGAAATGAGCATTGAGGCATGACCAATTTTATATACACAGATGAATCTAGAGGCTGACTTTTTCTACTAACACATAGTTTTATTTTCCTATATATAATGAATTTTTACTATTTTAAAAAAATTCTTATCTTTTTAAATCCCTATTGAGATATTTTTTCTTGAGGACATGATATTGTTCAAGTGTGGGGGAATTTGACAAGATTAAATCATATATACATTTTTATATCATTTTGTTAAGGATAATAGATATTTTTACCAAATAATTCACCAAGTATATGTAATTTATTATATGAAATATTTTTTCAAAAATTATTATAATAAAATTGAGAAACTGACCAAAAATAATCATTACACATCGTGAAACTCCATTGCACAATGTGTAGAAAATTTTCATTTCATAAGTAAAAGTCATGAAGGAAGTTACAGAGAATTTCAAGTCCTAAATAAATTACATGACGTGATTTACAAGTAAAATTTATTTAACATCTGAATTCAATTCTAGTTTTGAATATTAATTCTGGTGGAAGATACACATCATGAGTCCCAGATACACATCATGAAATGAGTAAAATTTAAAAATCAACAATAGTGATTCATACGAGATTTGAACAGGTTTATAAATCATGGAAGGAAACATAGATCAGAATTAAATTACCTAAAACACCATTACACATCATGTATTATATCAATTATTTACCTACAATAGGGTCAATTCAGATAGAATTCATGATAGAATGTCTAATTTTTCCCTCATTTTCTCTCGACTTCCCTCTTGATTTTTTATTACCTTCCTCCCTAAAACACATTTTTCCCCAAGTCTTTTCATTTTTATGTCTATTAATGTACCATGGATTTATTTTGAGATGCGTTATTATTATTTTTAATAAATATTTTCATGTTACCTGAATTATTCATCTCGATCACCAATATACGATGAATTCATACTGAGTTTTTTATAGTTCTTATTTCAAGAAAGTAATTGATTAAATTTTTTATTGTTTTGAGGATTTCATTTCTATTCTTGATTAAATATTAACTAATTTATAAATCCTAATTATTTCACGTTTTATAATTGTGTAATAAAAATATGTATTGGCATGTTAATCACTATTTCAGTTCTTTATCTATTTATAATTGATTAGACCAAGAGTAGCTAAAATTCATAGGGTTGGGTCGAGAGTACATGTGATTGTATTGAATTAATATTTAATTCTAAACTAGGTAATACCTAGGGAATAGTAATAAGGTTAAATTATTATTTTCAATACAATTATTTAAAGAAACCTTGACAATATTAAGTTTGAAAGAATGACCATGATATGATTTGAGTGGAATAGGCTATGACCAATAGCTTATGATACTTTCTACTTTTAAATCCAGACTTAATGTATCATGGTTGCAACTACATCTAGGACAAGGAATAAATATATCATGGATAGATCTAGTTGTCTTGAAAATATCCAATTAGTTACCTATACTTACCTCACATCCTTGGACACATGACCATACCAAGTGAAAAATAAAGATTATCCTTTCTCCTGAACCCCTAAATTGATATTGAACCCTTCTTTATCCCTAATACTTTTCTAGTGTGCCTTTAGTTTTAGTTAATACAGAACTAAACCATATTTTTATGACTCAGATCCTAACTGTTTTTCTAATTAATTCCTATCATCCAATATATAAATCCTTAAGGGACCGACCACACACTACCACTTTACTACACCCTAGTAGCTTGTGTAGTTTGGGAAACGTAATTCTAATATGATCCCAAACCACATAAATTAAATAACATGTGTGGAAAAATCTATTATATAATAACTATTATTAAATTTTTGTTATTATTTACATTTATTTCATTTCATCCATTAAAAAATGAAAACAATTTGCATGCGTACATATGCCATACCGTCTCCATGAACTCTATAATTCATTTTTTATCTATATATTTTAAGAATGAATTTATACACCTATATAATGAATATATATGATATTTATATCATTATTATCATTATAGAGATTATGAAACCATGATTAAAATACAAGGAACAATCTAACGAATCAGAATATACATTAAAAAAGAAATAGACATCACCCTGAATAATGATTTTAATTAAGTGTTGATAAATAAGTGATAAAAGGTAATAGTTACATAACATATTTTATTATATATATTATTATGGGTTTCAAATAGATTAATAATAAACATATATTTTTTATAAATTTGGTTTTACTAACTATTAATGAAGTTAGACCTAAGGTAAGGGATTTTAATGTCACTTTTACTTTAGTGTGATACATGTCGTTTTCACTACATGTTAATTTAATGTTTTGAATATAGTTCCCATGAATGTTTTTGTGATTCTTATAATTAATTTTATGGGGATTTAAAAATAAATATAAGGTTATTTATTTTATGTGGATTATGATTAAAATGTTACCAAATATGTAAGCACTTTATATTATAATCTCATTATTTATCTAGTTTTTTATGGTTCAGTAATGATAATGATATCATATGATATATTTATCAAGAAACTCTTTAATTTTATTCTACAATATTTATCTATTTATAATAAAATTTCATTTCGTTTTCTCACCTTAAATACTCAATAGAAAAAAATATAATTTTGACGAAAATATACATTATTAATCTATTTAGCCAAGAAAACATTTTCTTCCAAATCAATGTTCTCTAAATAAGGTTTCAAAAATGTTTTTAATATTTTACTATGATTTTTAAATTAATTTTTAATTTTTTTTACTCTTTAGAAAATTATGTAAAAAAATGTTATTTTCGTTTTTCGATAGAGGTACTTTTTAACTTTTTACAAATAATTTGAATTAAATGTTTTCTTTTAAAATTTTTGGAATAAATTCAATTTCTCACCATCATGAATGCTCAATGTTTTAAAACAACCTTTATAAGTATCCAAGGTTCTATTAAATTATTTTTTTCTATAATATTATGGAAATATTTTTATTTAAAAATTCATTTTCAAAATAGATAGGTTATATCCCACAAGAAATATTTTAGTGATCCATTAAAGAAATTTCATATAAGATGACATCATGTGATGTTAATTATGATTTTCTATAGATATGGTCTAATGGTACCATCCTTATTATTTCTATGGGTGGTTAATATTTATGTTTATGACATGTCTATGAAATCCATTTGTTTTCCCAGGGTTAATCTATGATGAAAGAATGTAATGTTTATGGAACCCATTTTCTTTTAATGGGTAATTATGTGATAATATGATGAATGTTTTATGATCTTATGGAATAAATAAGTATAATTATGTGATGGTAGTTATCTTATGACCAACTATTGTGGTTTTATTATAACCATGTATAATTGCTACGTTAAAACCAAGGATGTTGGTAATGTTATAACCAATGAAAGTGGTTTTTCTAAATCCAAGGACAATAGTCACATTATAATAAAGGATGGGTGGGACCTATATATCCCTCAAAATGGATTGGGTAAATATAGATATACAATTAGATAAATAGGACAATAATGGGGATAAAAAATATTAGATAAAGTGGTTTTTCTAAATCCAAGGACAATAGTCACAATGTAGAAATTTTATAAACCAGTTTTTTATGTGTACAATATTACAAAGTAACTAGGACTATATAAATTTGGTTTGAATAATTATGTTATCTAATGAATATTCAACTATTAATATGTGGTCTTTATTTCAAAAAAGTAAGGATTTTTATAACTTGGTTTAACTATAAGATGAGTGTGTCACCCAAATACCACCTCTAGTAGGACATGGGTGAACAACCCAGGTAATTATAGATTAATAATTTTGGATATCTATTAATATTTGTTAATTGGATATTTATTATACTTTAAAGGGGACTATATGTTTGATAGCATACCAATCACACAATAATGAGTTTCTCTGAAATATTACTTTGCACACAAGATTGAGTTATACCGAAAAAAATATATTATTAATATTAATATTTTAAGTTGAAGTTATAAAATAGCTATTAGAATAGATGGAATGAATGATATATACTAAATAATAAAATTAGGGATTATACATGTTTATATAATGATTCACTGGTTAAAAAATAAAAAGCAATTGAATATAAAGGATGGATTTTTATGAAAAACTATTTAAGTGCGAATAATTATGTTTATAAAATATTAAAATCACTTTTTTTGAATTATTTTAATGAAATATAAATGAAATATGATTTTTAATATTCATCTTATATGTTTTATCGATATTATATAAGAACAAATACAATTTTATGGATAAAATGAGTGTTTTTCGAAAAATGCAGTTTTACAGTCTTGATGGCGAACACATTTAAATATGGATTTTGATAATTTAAAGTTTTATTTGAAAAAAAGAACAAATTATTTGGAATAAGTACATAAAATTTAATTTGGTTTAATTTTTTGTATTTTTATGATTTAATTCATATTTTAAGAAATAGTGAAAAATACTGCATTTTAATTCAAAACTGCTTTTTCTTGTAACTTCTTTATATAGATTGATTGTCTTTTAAATTAGTTTGAAAGTATAATTATATTTAGTTTTTATAATTTAATATAATTTTGGTCATTATATGTTATTTCACATTGAAATTAGATATAAACTCGTATTAATATTCTGACCATATTTACTTTTTAAAAACATGTTTTCTCATTTTAAAATCGACGATTAATTTTTAATTAATTTGTAAAAATTATTTGTTCTGAATTTAGAAAAATGGATTTAATATTTGGAATCTTAAGGTCCTAATTTTTTTTATAAAGTTTCATTTTATTTTTGGACATTATGAATAGTAAATTTGGTAATAATTGTTTTACCATGGTTAATGGTAAATCTGGTAATTAATGGGAAAATAATATTATAATAATATAAAACTACCCTAAAACATGCCCTAATTTAATTGGATGTGTGTATCTCAACTATTATCATATTTAGGTCGATTTTAGGACCAATTGGAGCCAAATTGATGACTTTAATGCTTTTATAATATCATATTCAATGAATAGTCATTTTTGCTACACTTTTTTCTTTAAAAAGTAAAGTGTTTTAATATGGAGTTATAGAGGGGATATATTTAACTAAATATTCATTGAATTTTTTTTACCAAATTCATGATAATTGATATATAATTTTTATAAAAAAAATTATTAAATTTAATTATTATAAAAATATGATGTAGTAATTTATAAATTAATGAAAGAATAAAATAAATGATATTATAAATATTAAAATAAATATTATTTCACATAATTTATGTCATATATGAATTTTTTTTGACATATTTTACATTTTAGTGATGATATAAAGTAGTTTTTTTGAGCTTATATATCTGTTATGATATTGTTTTTAATTCAACTAATGAATAGTGTTATAATTGACACTATTGGTATTTTAAAATATAAAATCCTTTGTTAATTGTTTTAAAATTTCTAAAAATAAAATATTCAACCAAATGGTTAGGATACATCCTAGTATGTAATAAATGACACATCGTGTATCGTTTGACATGTTATGGTAATTAAATTAACCCAGAAAGTGTAAATAACATGATATCATGATATGATTAAAAAAAGGTAAAATAAGGGTTAAACCAAAAAGTAAGGATTAAATGATACTCAAAACTTGTCAAATTTTAATTTTATGATTGGTATTAAAAACCAAATCATATTATCTTAGAAAAAATTATTTGTTTACCATTTGTAACTGAAATTAAATTTGTATTAATTTATTATTTTAAGAGTTTCCAAGGGTGCCCATCCCCTTTCCTATAAAAACGTACCCACTCTTCCCTAATACTCACTCTTACAAAGACTTTTTTTCAGATAATATCTACCCAAATCCCTTCCTAAAATCCCTCCCCACATTTTTTATGCCTTAATTTTTGTATAAAACCCTCCTTAGAGGGGTTAAGGTATTCTTCAAAGGCGATCAACTGAAGAAGAGGTATCATTTTTTAAGTGTTTCTATTTTATTTCTTCTTCGACTTCCTTTAAATCTACCTTGTCCATGATGAAAAAAAAACAAGTATCCTTAATATACTAATATTTTTTTGTTAATATCACCACATAAATCCATCTCCAATTTTATAAAATTATAAATGAACATTTCTTTCGTGTGTATGACATACTACCACCTCACAAAGCGATATTGTTTATTTTTCCTTATCATAGTTCAAGACTGGATTTAATGATGAAATAAATATTTATATATGATATTATTGACATTATAATCATTTTAAAATTACAATATTACAATTATTTTCTTACTTTTGACACAGAAAAAAATGATAACGTCGTTCGTGCATATGTGGGAATTGTCACCTTGAAGAAGTGATTTGAATCATTTTTATTCACCAAATCACATGTATAATATATATAAGTATATTTAAAATATTTTTATTAATTCAATTATATTATTATAATTATGTAAAAAATAATTAATAATTATTTTATTTCCTTAATGATCAATAAAAATGGAAAAATTACTCATGCGTACGTACGACCTACCATCTCCATGATTATAAAATTCGTCATTTTTCATACAATAAATTAATTATTTGATTTAAAAAGTATAATTTTTGTATAAAAATTATTATTATTTCAGGAATTTTATTCTTGATATGATTGAATTTTTAACACATGGACTAATAACATCAAACCATGTTAATTTTCGACTCAAGTACCGAATATCGACAAAACAATATATATGAACTTAATGAAATAGTAAAATTGAGGAATTTTATCAATAAAATATAAATTAACATAATTTTATTATTAAACAATAATGTGTAACATATGTGATGAATCAAACTTAAGGTAACAGACTTAGTCTCAATCTTGTTTCATTGAGGAATTTCTTGATAATATGCCCTTTATTCTTTTATTATGTGTATATACAGACAATATGAAATTTCATATACATATTTTATCTATAATAATGTTAATTAACATTTTTTAAATGTTTTAACTAATAGAGATTGCGATTTAAATGTTCAAAGAGGTATGGGAATCATTGAACGTTTAAATATTTAATTATAAAATATATTCATTATGATATTAATTCACTTATTTATTTTTATGTATATAAAAGGATTATAAATTTCATTTTATGATTATATTTTAATGATTTTTAAAATGAATATTTTTAAATTAAGATTATTACTTTCATTAAAAATGGAAAAAGGAATGATTTTTTAACATATGCGGCGACAAAGAATTCTATATCGCTATAACCATTTTTGTAGATGTGGATTTCTCTATAATAATTAATATTCTTAAAAGGAAATGAAATCCATTTTCTATTTTTTGAGTATTTTGGTATTCAAAATGGTTTTGAAACTGAATTTACTATTTTAATATCTTGAAATAATTTCATGTGATTACAAATGAAATTGTCCGAGTGAAACATTGAAAATTGGAATATTTTATATATTGTGATTATATAATGGTACTTGTACATTTGATAGGTGGTTACATGATACCAAAAATACGGTTGGTAGAATGATAAACCAATGACGAGTGGTTATATAATAAACTATGTATGGGTGGTTACATTATAACCTCCAAAACACTTACTATGGACGTCGGTCATATGAATATTATAATTAGTGATATGTGTGGAAGTAGACTGTATGGTTATTCCATTTATGTTTTATTATGTCCCAAGTTACCTTTATATGTTATATATTGATTTATATGGGTTTTATTGTAATATTTTGGTTAAAAAATGGTAAAAATGACCTTTTATTCAGTGAAGAGTATTTACTAATTCAAAAAGGTGAAAATATTACATAATGATAAAGTATTCATTGTTTAATTGTTTTTGAAAGACTAACAGTTTTCCTTCTTTATATATCCCTTTCTGATATTTTTTATATTCAACCCATTTTTTGGAATGTTTTACAAATGATTTAAATAAGAATAGGGTCAAGGATGTGATCAAAGAAAAGTTATGATTAAACATGAAATGAAACCACATTTCATTTTAAAAGTTTTTGTTTTATAGAAGAAGTGGATACTATTGTAATTGTCAACGTTGTATTTCGATTGTTTTTTTGTGTATGATATATGGCCTAATTCTCTAAAACTCTAAACCTGAAAAGATCCTAAATGTGAATGAAATTAAAATTATTGACTTAACTCAAGATTCAATAATGTTTAAGGATGGCGCATTATAGTTGGTATCAGAGGATGGTTTAGACAACATTGGATATTAGGACGATTTCTTATGAGTTAAGGATATCATCACGGGTTTATAATTTTAAGATTGATCATAAGATAAATGTCTTATAAACCCATTTTTAGGATTTATGTTTAGAAATATTAATGTGACTAATGGTATTTTTGGAGATATTCACCTTTGAATAAATTATGGGTTATTAGTTTTTGGGGTGAAAAATGTGAGTTATGAAATAACTTTTGAGGATGAAACATGTTATGGTTATTTTTATGAAATTATATTATTTTTTGAATATTATAAGAGTTTTATAGTTTTTGAAAAATGAAAACATGTAGGATGGGTGACAACTCGTCATGTCTGTCATGGTTGTGGGTATTAAACCCAAAACTGAAGGGCCACAAGGGTTCATCGCCTACCACTAACTTATGTGATGTCCCTAGTAAGTATGCATGATTTTTTTAGTAAAATGATTTGATGTAGTGGGAATAATTTTATTTCAGTAACTTATGTTTTATCAAATACATATCCTTATTATTGTAAAATGATTTTTGGATTACGTTATAAATGTTATTTTGGAAAACGTTAACTACTTTGGGAACTTTATATGGTTAAGGTAAATAGAACAATAGGGGATTTTAATAGAGTAATGGTTGAATTATATTTTGGAAAAATATATGATTTTAATTATGGGATTTTGGGAATCAAGTTATTTATTGGAATTATTAACCTATCACGGAGAATATGTGATTAGGATAATTACTTTTTAGTATGATACTTTAAGTGTGGTCAATGTTATTTGGAGGTAAATATAAATATTTATCTTGGAAAACTATGTGATCAAATCCTTCTAAATTATGGGTTTCAATATTCATTGGGATTATTTTAATGAATTTCAAGGATAATTATTTTTGGAATGGTAAATATTTAAATTTGGGTATCAATGTTGAATTTTGGAAATAAATATAGTTTTTATCATATAAAGGTTTATTCATTTTAGAGAATTATCTTACCTTGTACTAACCATATTGGTTTTGGTTAATGTTTCAAGACTTGGGAAATAAATAGATAATATTTTATGGATTATGTGATTCTATAAAATTTTACTCTAGTGTTTCAGGTGGGAAAAATTCAACTTGAATACTCATCATTTAGGGGGAAAAGAAGAGTTTTTGATGGAATTAAATTAGTTGATGAAAATATACCTGTCAAATAAGAATATTTCCTTGTGTTCTTATTCTAAGTAGTAAATGAATTCTATATACCGATGAAAAGGATATTATAAAAATCATTATCTTTATACTTTTACTTCTATGAAAACAAATAACATCTAACCCAACACAAGTATATGGTTTTCTGATTATTAACTTTCTCTGGGTCATGTTTTCTATCACATTCTATCAGAACATGATGGTTAGTTTTCTCTTCCATATCTATGTTTTCTTAAATGGAAACATAGTATGTGTTATCTTGAGTAAACTTTGTACATCAATATCTATCATTTAAATTGGATGTTTTTTTAATCTTTTTTTTATATGGGATTTCAATAAAGGTATTTTGAAAAGTCAAACCCTAGTTACCTAGCCTAAATTGAAAATTGCGAGGACACAATTTCTAATAGTGGGAAGGATACAACATACCAAGTATTTATAGAATAACAAATTTTGATATCTATTAATATTTATGAATTATATATTAATTTTACTTTAAATGGGATGCTATGTCCTATATCATACCAGACACGCAATATTAAATTTCTCCAAAATCTTACATTGGCCACAAAATTGAGTTATATTGAAAAATAATATATTATTAATATTATTATTTTAAGTTGTATTTATCCCATAGTTGTTAGAATGGTGGGAATTTATGATATTAAATAAATTATGAAAATATGCTTTGCACATGTTTATATAATTATTCACTCGTTATAAAATAAAAACCTATTGAATATAAAGGATGTGTTTTTACAAAAAACTATTTAAGTGAAAATAATTATGTTTATAAAATAATAAATTCATCATTTTGTATAATATTAATTAAATATAAATTAAATATGATGTTTAAAATCCATATAATATATTTTATATACATTATATTAGAAAGAATACAATTTTATGGATAAAATGAGTGTTTTTATAAAAATATAATTTTACCGCCTTTTGATGGAGAACCCATTTTAAATATGGTTTTTAACACTTTTATAAGTTATATATGATAGAATAAACATCTTATTTAGAATTGGGACATAAAAATTTACTTTGGTTGATTTTTTGGTATTTCTATGATTAAATTAACATTTAAAGGAATACTAAAAAACACTGGATTTTAATTCAAAATTTCTTTTTCATCTAACTTATATAGATATATTATACTTTTAATTAGTTTTAAAGTATATTTAGATTAATTTTTTATCATTTAATCCAATTTTTTACAATGGAAGCTATTTCACATTGAAATTAGATATAAACACATGTCAATGTTTTGATGGATTTTACTTTTCAAAACCCATTTTCTAATTTTGACAATGGGGATTAATTTTTAATTAATTTCTACCAATTATGTGTTTTTTATTAGGAAAAATTGATTCCATAATTTTTTATCATAAGGTACAAATTATTTAGAATGTTCCCTTTTATTATTTGACATTTTTAATTTTTAACTTCAGTAATAAATTTTATTACCACAGTTAAAAGTAAATCAGGTAATTAAAGGTAAAAATAATATTATAATAATATACATCTACCTTAACACATATCATAATTTAATTGGATGAGTTTATCCCAAACATAATCATCCTTGGGTATATTTTAGGACTACTTAGAGAAACTTGGTAGAATTTAATGCTTTTATAATATTATATTCAATGAATATTCATTTTTGTTACACTTTTTTATTATAAGTAACTTATTTAAATACAATGATATATTGGGGATATATTAAAATATAAATACTCATTTTAAATATAAAAATATTACCTAAATCATGATTATTTATTTATATTTTTTATAATTTAAATACTTAAATTTAATTGTGACACAAAGATGAAGTAGTGATTTATTAATCATAGAATAAAAAACAAAATATTTTATAAATATTAATATAAATATAATTTGAAATAACATATGCCTTCCATGAATTTTTTGGATATATTTAACTTGTTGGTAATTATTTAAAGGAGTTTTTTTGAACATATCTAAATTTTGTGATATTTGATAAAAGTCCATTAATGAATACTGTCGAAATTGATTCTATTAGTATTTTAAAATATAAAATAATTTATTAAATGTAATAAAATTTATAAAAATATAATATTATTAAAAATGGTTATTATAAGTCATATTATGTCATTAATGAAACTTATTATTATCTTTTTACAAGTTATGGTAATTACATTGACCCTCAAAGTGCATATAACGTGATATCCTGATACGATTAAAAAGGATAAAAAGGGTTAAAAAAACTTAAAGATTAAAAAATATTAAAAACTTGCCTATTTTTAATTAATTGATTGGTATTAATCCAAAACTCATATATTATTCTAAATAAATTATTTTGGGACTATTTCGAACAGAAAATGAATTTATATTTATTTAATATTTTAAGAGTTTCCAGGGGTGCCCCTCCCTTCTCCTATACAAATCTAACCACTATTCTCTAATAATAACACTTTCAAAGCCTTTTGGTTCACCCAATACCTATCCCAAACCCTTCCTAAAATACCTCTACACATTCTTGAGGCTTTTTTTAGGAATAACCCACTCATTAGAGGTGTTAATGTATTCTTCAATGTTGATCAACTGAAAAAGCGGTACCATTTTTAAGTGTTTCTAATTTATTTCTTCTTCCACTTACATTAAATATATTTCATTGATGATAAAATGATAAATCCTGTATTTTCAATATTATTATATGTTATTATGTTAATATCATCACATAAATCGATGTCCAATTTCATCAAATGGGAAATGAACATTTCATTCGTGTGTACAACGAACTACCACCTCACAAACCGATATTGTTCGTTTTTCATTACCATCTAAAAATAATAAGTAAAATGATGGAATAAATGTTTATATATGACATTAATGACATATTTATCATTTTAAAATAATAATATTTCAATTATTTTCTCACTTTCGATGCACATGAAAATGATAACGTTGTTTGGGCGTATGTGTGAATTATCACCTCCACAAAGCGATGTGAATTGTTTTTATTCACCACATCACTTTTATGATATATAAAAGTATATATAAAATATTATTATGAATTTAATTATATTCTG
The DNA here is from genome assembly GCA_963277665.1 of Viscum album. Lineage (NCBI taxonomy): Eukaryota > Viridiplantae > Streptophyta > Magnoliopsida > Santalales > Viscaceae > Viscum > Viscum album. Next base: position 1,304,768,515 of record OY728119.1, read on the forward strand.
ATCATTCTAGAAATATAAAATAATGGTTACCTTATTTCCATTATGATCAATGAAAAATTGAAACATTACTCTTATGTACGTATGAACTACTATCTCCATGATTATAATGTTGTTCTTTTTTAATACCATAAATGAATGGTTTCATATAAAAAGTATACTTGATGTATGAAAATTATTATCATGTAATTAATTTTTTATTGATATGATTGACTTATTACCACATTGACTAGTGACATCAAACCATATTCATTTTCGAATCAAGCACAGAATAATGAAAAACATACTATAGGAACATAAATAATTATGAAAATTTTATAACATGGTAATTAGTGATATAAAAGAAATAATAAGATTTAAAAATTTTCTAAAGAAAGTATAAATAAACCTAAGTATATTATTAAGGAATAACAAGGAAGATATGTGATGAATCAAACTTAATCTAAGAGACTTTATCTTAATCTTCTTTCATTGAGGCATTTCTTGATAATACACACCCTTATTCTTTTATTTGGTCTGTATACATAAACTTTGAAATTTTAATATCATTATTTTATCCATAATAATCTTAATTAATGTTTATTAAATGTATAAATGCATGGAGATTAATATTTAAAGTTCAAAGTGGTATGGGACACCTCAAACGTTTAAATATTTAGTTATCAAATATTTGCTTCATGATATTAATTCACATATTTATTTATATAGATATAAAAGGATTATACATCAAATTTTATGTATATATTTTAAAGGTTTTAAGAAGGAAAATTTTTATTTGATGCATTTTTCTTTCCTTACAAAATGAAAAAAAAATGATTTTTAACATATGTGACGACAACGACTTCTATATCGCCATAACTATTAATCAATATTTGGATTCCTCTATCAGCCTTAATGTTTGTAAAAGGAAAAGAAAGCCCTTTTTCTTCCCTTTCTGGGTATTCAAAATATTTTTTAAAGGTGATTGAATATTTGAATATTTGAACTAATTTATTATTATTGCAAATGAAATTTTATGAGTTAAATGTGGATAATTACAATATTTTATGTGTTTTGATTATATAATGGTACTTGTACATTTGATGGGTGGTTATTTGATAAACCCAAGTTGACTGGTTATGTGATAGACCAAATATGGATGGTTCCAAGATAAACTAAGGAAGGGTGGTTACATTATATCCTCCAATGCATTTGGTATGGAAGTCAACCATATAACTATTCCATTATTGATATGTATAGAAGTTGACAGTATGGTTATTCCATTTAAGTATGATTATGTCCCAAGTCACCTTTATATGTTATATATTTATTTTTATTGGGTTTATGTTAATATTTCATTTACAAAAAGGGAAAACAATTAGCTTATATTTAGTGAAGAGTATTTACTACTTCATAAAGGTAAAATGTATTACATTATGATAATGTATTCATGGTTTAAATGTTTTCCATGGACTAATAGTTTTACTTCTTTATGTATCCCTTACTAATCTTTTTTATTCTAATCCCAATATTTGAAATGATTTTCACAAGATTTAAAGAATAATAGAGTCAGGGATGGGATTAATTAAAAATTATGATTAAACATAAAAAGAAACCACATTTCATTTTAATTTTTTTTATTTTATGGAAGAAATTGATACTATTGGAAGTGTCCACATTGTATTTCTATTTTTTTTTATGTATGAGTTATGGATTAATTTTCTAAAACTATAAACCTGAAAATATCCTCAATGTGAATGAAATAAAAATTATTGACTTAACTCAAGATTAAGTAATGTTTAAGTCCAGAGACTTATAATGGGATAGTGACTAGAATTGTGTATGAATATCACATATTATGGTAGGAATTAGTCTATATCAGTCATAGAAAATATTAAATTTTTAATGGTTGAAATAACTAGAAACACCAATAATAAATATATTTATATATTTAACTATACATCAAACATTAATAAGAAATAAAACAGATGAAAAATGATACATAGAAAAATACCAAAGGATTCATTACATATAATGATCCTTTGAATATGAGTCAAATAAACATTGTAAAACTCCTTATAAATAAAAGAACTCGTTGATTGATCTCAATCTATAACAGTCACCACCATGATCACTAACCACCATTATTCAGAGTGTTTCTAGGAATTACCAAGTTCTAGATCTGAACAAGAAAAAAAGTTCTACTTCCACCTAGAATATTCCCAATCTATACATTATCTATAAAAATATAATACACGTGAGAACATAGTATATTTTTTGTAAGTATGATTAAACTTAGTAGGATTCCCAAAAACCATAAAAAAATACCATAAAAATGTTATCTCAAACTCCTGTATTTTCAAAATAAATGCAAGGAACTCAAGAATGTTATAAATATTCTCAACCATATCTCAAGGAAATAGAGAAGTCATAGTCCCCTAAACTCCAATATTTAAAGGTCCATATTGAACAAGAAATTAGGGATTCCTAGACTACCTTAAATCTATAAAGTTTAATGTTAATATCCTATATGTACATCATGTTTCTAATGGGACATGGAGGTTCCTAAGGAATCATAAGGGTTGGAGTATATGATCTGATTATCCCCTCCAATATCCATAGGGTCATTTGAAACAATAAAGAAATATTATCTCCTTAATAAATCATGTGAGCATTAGTCAAGTTAGTAATACACCTTTTTTCCCACCATTTTTATCATCACTCTCGGAAACCTTATAGGAATATCAACCTTGACCAAAAGATATATATCGACAAACATAGTACTAAACCTTACCATCATATCCACCCAGCTATCAGAAACCCATATCACCTCACAGAAATAGTAGTGGAGGACTAACGCCTCATCGAATGTCAAACAATATATAAGTGAGGACCTAAATCCATATATATATGACCCACACCTCATCTAGGATATAATAATCACACAATAGAGGTATTTAGTTTCCAAAATCCATGATGAATGTTGGGGACTCATTCAATAACATGAAAATGATGTCAAACCCCAAGAATATTCTTATCTCCATGCTTGATCCCTATTCTTGACCCAATGAAACCAAATTCTAAAATTATCCATATAACCATAAAAATTTATTTATACAACAAAAAATATTTTTCTTCCAGTTTAAACATGAAAAAACACATTATATAGATCATTCATTTCCCAACAAAACCTAGGGTTAAAGAGTGGTTAAAAATTCCCTACACAGGAGAAAGCGATCCATATAGTGGCCCCTAGGAGCACCACATGGAAAACTAAAGTATGGGGAGATTATACCATTATGGTAAAATTTTGATCCATATACTAGGTAATTTATGGGTGTGTGGAAGCCAAATTTTTTCTCCCCCAAGGATGGTTCCTGGAAACATGACCCAGCTCTGGCACCCACCCGACTATGAGGTCAGACATCTGTTGTGAAAAAATGCACCATCACCCACCACATGTTGGGTGGAGAAAAATAAAATATTGGTTGATTAGATGGTTGGGGAGTGGAATATTATCCCCCCATTTTCCTCTTTATGTTGTGGATGTTTGTGTGGTTGCTGCTTGTCATATTGTAGGCCAGTAATGCGGCTGACCTCTGGCATATCATGGAAACCCGCTTATAGATGCTTCTTTCCAGAATTGTTGCCTACCACTATTTCTAGTCCTTCCATTGTTATTTCCTCCATACAAGTTCACCAAATTCAAATATCATGATTGTTATGATTTCATTCTCCCCATCTCTACCACCATCACACTGTTGCCAATTTACCCCTAGACACTGACCATAACCATCCCCAATCACCACAAATATCACTAAAATACCATTTTGATCAATCAAATGTGACAAACTAGTAAAATTTATGGTTTATGGATATCCTTAATATGAAATCAAAAAATAGTGGTTAGTGAGAGTATTGATCATTGAAAAATTCGTTAACAATACAAACCAAAGATACAAGGAATAATAAGGGGTTCTAAAAATGGGAATACAATGTGGCGATTAGGAAGTAATTCACCCAGGAATCATGATGAAATAAAATTCCAATATTTGATAAACTATATTCTTTTAGAAGAAGAACTAAAATAAATTGGACAATAATCCATAGAGATTTAAAATTGAAGAAAAAATCAATAATTTAGTTATTTCAAAAATAATTTTCTTAAAGGATAAGTCATGAATGTAAATGAATAATACCTAACTCATCTATCAATCGCTTTCTCTTCGATCCATTTACCCTATTTTTTTGTTCATCAATTATAGAATATATAGTCGTTGATTCCATTATAGACCTAGTCTCATTCCTTCTATATGATGTTGATTGATTCCCTCCCTTGATGAATCTATACCTATCAATCTCTATCTCACTCTCTAGAACATGATTTTATTTCATGTAAACCTAGAGAGATAAGTTTGAGATGATTACAATATGGGTTCTGGTGTTTATAGTGATTAATGAATAAATTAATTAACTGATATTATTTAATTAATTAATTCCACCCACAATTAACAGATCATGATGACCCTAATGAGAATGAATGTTATATCATTCCTAGGTTAAATCCCTCATTTGAGATGCAGTTGAAATGCAAGGATTCTCATTATAAGATCTGATAGGAAAAAATTCCAATAATTCATATACATGCATGCATTGGAAAAAAATAATATATTATTGTCAAGGCTCCAAGACACAAAAAATATAACATTTTCCCGACGAATCGTCTCAAAAATATTATTTGAAATAAATTATATGTTTTCATCATAAAATATTTTGGTAACTACATCCTCTCCAGCTTAAAATAATTTCATCCTTAAAAAGAAAACAACAAGGTATCCATTTCAAATCCGAAGCTGCAATCGACTGGAAATTTTCGATGGAGATCATCACTTGAAGGGTCCAAAGCAAGAACCCTCTAGATCATCCACACTCTCTTCAAAAATCCATGGGAGCACCAATCGTCGAATTGCTAGTGCTAGCGCGGAGATCAGACGATGCTTTCGACATCCCGATGATCACCGCTTCGATATTCCTTCGATGCAGAAGAGAGATCTTGATCCGAGCATCTTGGATCGAGAGCTTCTCTCTCTAGAGAATGGTAGGAGAGAGGGGCTCTCAACTTTCATTCCATGAATGAATGAATAGTGATTTCCACACCAAGGGTGAGAGCCTCCTCTCTAATTTATAGTGGAATTCCAAAATACCCGGTTGGGTTCCCCGACCCCCATTTATTTCAATGTCCACTAAATAAATAATTTTGATGAACTAAACTATGGTAATATTATTTTTTTATTTTATCACATACTTGTAATATATATAAAATATATTACGTGATATAACCCGAGCCATTTAACTCGACTCATTGTCTTGCTTAATATTAAATGAAACTTTAATATTAAAATAATATTTGTTCGATTAATATTTTTCTTGTATTTACTGAACTTGTAAATAAATTAAATAAATTCAATCCCAATTATTCATAACTTGAACAATAATGAATTTATTTAATTATTTTGGTTATCGATAACTTGGACAACACTCGGACCCCCTGACGGGGCCCACTATGTCCAAATACATATTCAACTGAATAGGGAAGATTCTTAAATACTCTATTGTGTGTGGAACTCTAGGCCATTATCTCGATAGCAGTTAGTAAATCCACAGACCAAGAGCGGAGTCTAGCAACCCATCATGGCCCATAAAGATATAAGGATAGTCATAGCAATGAATACCATCCTACGAACACTGAATGTGTACTATAATCTCTAGGTCATTAAATGTCACATAAAGTAGGACACACTCTTGAGTCATCATCCTTATCATGATTTATTATTTTTTAATCTATCCGAATGGATTTACCTTTGTACTGCTTTGGCCAAAGACTTATGAAGGTAGCACCATCTTGATCAAGTAGGTGTGAGATATACAACTTCCTAAACATAGAAGCGACAAATCCTTTCATGACCATTCAACCATTGTCATATCATCAATGATACACCCAACACAAGCTACTCCTCTTTGATTTCAATACCATGGTTTTTGACTTGTATTAAAGTACATAATCAAATGATACACATTGTTAATGGTCTCAATTCAGGAGACCAATATACGTTTCTGTAGATAGGAACGACCAATGACACCCAAAACATGTGTTATTCCTATTGGCAGGTTTGTCCTCATGATCTCACTACTAGAGATCACCGAGTGCGAACTTCATGAGAAGAAATATCAAGGCTTATGAGCCCCCAACACCTGATATTCAAACATCTACTGTGTTCAGTAAGTAAGATATATCTAGATTATAGAACATATATTTAAGATTAATGTCATAGTATCTTGAGGTTATCATTATAGCCTGGGATCTACTATAACCTCTCGAAATGACAATAAATCTTTGAACATTACCATTGTAATAGTGGACGTAGATAAGTCTACACTATAATGGTAATATCACATCATGTATAACTAACTGTACATACGATATGATAATCAAAAGTACTGCATAGTTAGGTCTAGGGAACCCACTGTTTCAACATTCACACTTGCACTAGAGCCAACTTGCTAACTAATACTTTTAGCTACTCACATGATAAATATCATGCTTTTGCTGAGTAATGGTTTTAACTGCTGGGCCTTCCATGTTTTCGCTGCGTGGAATATCTACTTATATGAGTCCTAATTTGATTGAGTAAAACTTCTCAAGATAAGGTATCCCTGAGTATATCACATTTTTCTATTGTCAGAACTTGTAAACTTGGCTAGTAATAATATCATAATTTACATTATGATAATACATTTCTCACTAGGAGTGAATACAAGAACTAGAACAAATCATTACGATTTATAACTGCTTCTTAGCTGCCTTAGAAGCTGCAATGTAATCAGTATTTGTAGGTATGGCTACCAATAGATTTTATGACCTTGATTCACACAAAACCTTTTCCTAACTGTGATACTAGATCATATTGATCTATGGATTACTAGTATGTGTCCCACCATAACTAGTATACCTTCTTCTCCTCACACCAGGTACATATAATTTGTACTCATCAAAGTACAAGATGATAGTTTTGGCTGCTTCACTTGCAGTGATCCTGGATGTAATTGACATCTAACTACAATAAATTATATTTTGTAAATATCAATTATTTTATATATTATGGCATACATTATTAGATCCATCGTTGAAGCGTATGGAACTCAACTCACAACATTAATCACTGCCCATGCTCTGAACATGTTAACCTAGAGAGATCAAGCCATGTGACGTTGGAAACAATTCTAAAATTGAATTGTTCCAAATTATATTTTTCAATACAATGTCACTATTTTTATGATTTAATAGTAACAATATACCTATGTATCTACCTCATTAGATACTATTCCCTAGAACTCATGTTTCTACTTTTAGTCAATCAATGGAGAATTTCTTTTATTCTAATCTTATCTAACGGTTAGATTAAGATCTATTTTCCATATGTTGCCAGACATAATTCACTTGGAAAACATTGGTACTCCCACTAACCATTAGTAGACACAAGTCAAAGATTCATTTATAATGGATGCTCTAAGATCTTGTTGCTTACTTTAATCCAGAATTGGATTTTAGTAATTTGTAACCCTTATTGGCATCATATGATGTCATAATCTCTTTATGGTTATTTCATGTAGACACCTTCCATGAAAAATAATCTTGACATCCAATGACCAATAGAATAATCTTAGAAGTTAGCTATGACAAGTAAATTTTTAATGGATTTAGGTGTACTAACTTGGTATAATCAATCGAGCCTTATTGGTACTATTCTTGTACCATTCATGTATCATCTCATTTGAATACCCACCACAGTATTCAATTTATAACCCCCTTTTCATTTTTATACATGGAATCCTTTATTGAATTTTAGTTGATCTTTTCAATCTTAGCTCATTTCCTTATACTTATTACTTGTATGATTTAATATTTTTAGTGAATAATATATCACCAGCTGTGGTGAATATAAAACCACCACCATGGTTTCATTCTTCCTACGCATTATGTGTATCTACAACATGCATATTCCTCATGTACTTGTGGAACTTGTTCCTATGCCAACCATTTGTGCATCTCGAGCATTGAAAAAGTCCAAGTCAATTCAACTCCCACTATCTCTAATAGAGATGTGAACCCTTGTAAAAAAATGTAGTCTAATGCTTGACTACATATTTTCTATCTTAGGAATTTATGTAATATCCTAAGAAACTAGTAGGATAATTACATAGATGCACCATGTGTTAAGATTGATGCATGTTTTTTTAACAATCTCTTTACATCATAACACATGATCTATGGAATAATGTATTTTCATCATATTATGACTCATATGATATCTACTTTTCATTTTAGTTGTCATATTGGTTATGGGTTTCTTCTATTATTTGAAAATCATGTCATGAAATATAATGGAAGTTACTGCAGGTTATAACATTGATACTACTTACATCATAACATTGATGTATAAAATGTGCGTTTAGGAATTTCTCCATGCTACATTTTATTGATCATTGTAAACATGTAAGATATTATCATCAATCCTCCATATGAACATCAATATGGTGATGTAGATAAGGTAACATGTGTTTAGGAATTACTCCACACTACATTATCATGATCGATGATTGTTTGGTCAAGATATTCTTCGGCATGCCGATCCGAAGAAACTCATATCTCCTTACCAAAAATATACTTCAGTTTTCCTTAATAACATGAAAGAATCATATGAATTATCTTTACCTCTAGATTTCTTTGGAATAGTTCACACTCTTTTATTTAACTAACCCTAGAAGATTTGTGGAGTACCTTTAATTCTGAATATTTCTTTACCTAAGATAAGGATGTCAATAATACCAAAGGTGTTTATCTATGATGAGCCTAAATACCATACTCAGTATATTATTGACATCCAATTTTAGTTTTACTTGACAAAGAATCTTCTTGCCACAACTGGATAGGTCTTACATTTTATATTCATCATGTATTGCCTTTGATTCAAGTATGTCTGAACTATTTGTTGAATATGTTACCAAAAAAACATTCATTCCAAAAACATGGAATGATGTCTCATCATGACCAAATGGGGACATGAGATAAATGTTTTTGGTTATACCCAACAACTTTTTTAGTATGATTCAATTACTTGTCAATTTGAAGTTATGTGTTTGTCACCGCTAACATAGAAATCACCCTTTCTTAGCTGCTTCGAGAAGACACATTACTCCTTGTAATGTTTCTACACTAACATGGTTACATTATTTCAATACATATATGTGAAAATAATATTTTATTTTAATACCCAAGAAGTATGTGATAAAACAATACTTTTATTTGATGAATATTAACTAAACGAGAAGCTGGTACTCGGTTCGGGTCTTTCAGTTCATTGAATTTTTAAACTTCCACAAATTTATTTCATTATGTGATAAAAATAACCTCCTATTAAATAATCAACCAGTTTTCTTTGAAGGCCATGATGAGGATGCCTTTGGTGTAACATTTTATAGGCCTTTCTGGCCTGTCTTTCAATTTATTCACCATATGAATAAAAGATGGCGTTATCTCCAATATTCTTATTACATGGTGAATGTTACCATAAAGGTAATGAAGCACTTACTCTATATCGTTGATTTTTACCTTTAAATGAAACTATTGTAATTGGGTATAAAAGGTATAAGAATGGGATGACATGAAAGATTGTGAACTGTCATTTAATTTACAAAAAGGAGTGCAATCATGACATATAAATCTCACTTAGCTTTCTCTCTTGAAACTTCATGGAGATGAGACTAGATGTAACAACATCCATGTCACGATGTAGCATCTACAACTAACATCGAACTTTGATGATAGCATTATGACAGATCCATTATATACTTTTTTCAGGAGTCTTCTGTAAGAAATTTTACACCGTTGTTTCCTAAGGTGGTTTAACAGGTTCAGACACACGCACCTTGAATTTATATTATGGTAGTAATGTACGCAAGTGCCTATACTACACTTGTAATATCGTGCCTGTTCGGAAATTAATTTTGTTCAAACTTTGTCTAATTTTTATTGTGGTATTACTTTCCATAATCTACAAATAAAATTTAGAAGACTGTACTTTTATGTGATTACCAAATGTGACATTACTGATCATTTAATCATTAAATGTCTCCCACTAATTTTTCGAATTCCAGGAACCTTCTGTACTTGAATCGGAATACTCCTGAGTAATCTACTGGAAAGTATCCCTTAACCTCCCTTATAGTCTAGAAGCTATGGCTACGCCACTACTCGGAGGGTCAAAGGAAGGATTTTGGCTGGCCAACCAAATTAACTCCTGGTTCCTTAATCTGTTGAGCGAAGTCCCATCGTCGAAAATCTTTACTGATTTACTCAACGCATGCCTCTAAAATTACAAAAATCTAGCTATAGCTATTTCATTACTAAAATTTTAGTTAAGTAAACCCACCATCCTAATAAGAACTCCCTGGTAGTAAGAGGCACCTTCAGCTATGGCATGACCGACACCTCGAACACCCAGTTTTTCTTCATAATTTAATGACGGAAGGCAGTCGTGACACAATATTTTCATTGAGGGTTTTGTTGGTTTTTCTCTTGACAAATGTAATACATTTTTATTAAAATTTTCCATCAATGTTGTCAAGATCACAACTGAAATTTAATAGATAAACATACACCATTTTTTTACGTATTTTATTATCTAAAATTTTATGTATTTTCCCTCTCTTCTAAAATGAATAAAATAATAAATAAATTCTTAAAGGTTAAACTACTACCCGACTGGTCTTGAGCATCTAAACGAACTACGAGACATCATTCCTGAGTCAAAGCTTTACTCTTGATACAACTAGCCCCCATCTTGTAAGTTCTCTTCGCATATAAAGTATCACCTCATCTTAGAATGGTCCACGTCAAATCTTGGAACACCACCTTGTCTTGGAAGGGTTCATGCCACGTCATTCATCGTCTATGTCATTTGCGTTCTTCGTCTGAAGTACAAAATTACTTATGAAGAGGTGAGGGGGACTAGTGGGATAAATGTACATTAGATAAAAATTAGGCTCACAGGCCCATATACATTTTAACCAAAAAAGAAAGACGATGCACATAAGGTCTATTTAATTAATTACAAGTATCACACATAGTTAATTAATTAATTAAATAAATGCGACATACAGGAGTCGGTTCTCAAGACCAGAATCTAGGTAAAATAATGCGTGATAAAATTAAAAATACATTAATTAAGTACGAGGGTTATATAATTAAATTAAATGAATTAATAAAATAAAATAATTAAAATATTTATCATTACGTTAATTAATTTAAATTTAATGCCAAAATTAAATTAATTTAACTTAATTAAGATTAATAATTAAATTGAATTAATATTCATCTGGGTATTAAAATTTATTTCTTTCATCTACTGTTAATATATTAATTAATTTAATTTAAATTCATGATTAAATTAATTAATTATATTAATTGAGATTGATACTCGGGTCTCGAAACCTTCCTCTTACCTATCATAGGTCGTGCCGAACCTGGTCAGACCTGTAATTGTTTGGGCACAGCCTGTACATGGCTTAACTGGGCTAGGAAGGTCTGCCCAGACCCAAACTTGGCTGGGCTGATTTTTCTGGTCCTCACTAGTACAAAAACCATTTTTATGTCAGTTTTTTATTTTTTAACATCGGTATTTAGGCGACGTTATTGCGAGCGATGTTAAAAATATGATTCTTTACGTCGGTTATTTAATAACCAATGTGAAAAATGGGATTTTATGGTTTTTGACTTCAGTTTTTAAAAAACTGATGTGAAATACATTCTGTAAATGGTGTTATGAAGCCATTTTTTACATCGTTTTTTGAAAAGAACGATGTTAAAACCCCATTTTTTACGTCGGTTATTTAATAACCAAAGTTAAAAGTTATTTTTAACTTCTCTTATTAATTAACCGACGTAAAAAATGTTTACCATCTTATAGAAAATTTCCTAAGCTTTCATTTCACAGGTCATAGAGATGAAACAGAGTTACGGATCAAAAGTTATTACCATCATAAGTTTGATATTTTTTTCGAGGAAAGACTGAATGAGCCAACCATAGATTCATCTTAGAAAGAATTTTTCAATCCGTAGGGGGGTTCATAGTTTTACCATTATATAAAGAATCATCCATCATTATAATAAATTAATAATCGTTAAATGGTATATCAATTAAGAAAATTACTCATAGAAAATATAAATCATGGGAAAATAATTACAAATACCATGACGAGGTCGTGAAAATAAGAAATTGTTGATTCAAGTGGAAGATCATACAAGTTGATTTGCTGGAACGTTTATGGTTGAATTAAATTATCGTAAAATGGTATATCAATTATAAAAATAAATCATAAAAACCCTAAATCATGGATATATGATTAAACATACCTTGATGAGATCGTAGAAAGAAGAAATAATTGATTTACGTTGAAGATCAAAAGAGTCAATTTGGGGGAACGATAATGTTTGAAATAAATGATCTTTAAATTATGATATGTGTATAATGGAAACATATAGTTGAGATGCTATGAGAAAAAATAGTATTAAAAATTTTAGGCAGCAATTCAATATTTGGATGCCGCGATGTGAAAAAATTGAAATTTCGCATTCGCGGGATATTAAAATTTTCTTTCACATAGGTTTTATGATAACCGATGTGAAAAGATATTAAAATTTTTACTTATTTTTCATGTCGGTTATTATAAAACTGACATGAAAAATCAATCTTCATCACTTTTTCACATCGGTTATTATAAAACCGACATGAAAAATCAATTTTCATTACTTTTTCACGTCGGTTATTTAATAACTGACGTTAAAATGTATTTTTCACGTCGGTTATTTAATAACCAACGTGAAAAAAGTTTATAAAAATGTAGTTCATTTCCTAAGAATTAATTTGACAGGTCACAGAGCTCAAACGGAGTTACGGATTAAAAGTTATGGCCTTAAGAAGTTGATCATCTCTAAATGATGTCTTAGGGAAGGCCAACTTCTGAAGGCCATAACTTTTAATCCGTAACTCTGTTTGAGCTCCGTGACCTGTCAAATTAAATACTGAGAAATGAAATACATTATGGTAAACCTTTTTATGGTCGGTTATTAAATAACCGATGTGAAAATTACCTTTTAACGTCGGGTATTAAATAACAAACGTGAAAAAGTCATGAAAATCGATTTTTCACGTCGGTTCTTATATAACTGATGTGAATGATCTGAGAAAATGTTTTTTTACGTCCATTATACAATAACCGAAAAAAATAATTGATTTTCAAAAATTTCATGTCGGTTCTCAAAAATCGACGTGAAAAAGTGCGACGTAATTTTTTTTTGTAATAGTTCCTCTTTCGAGACAACCTGGAACCCACAAGAGGTTTCATGGGTTACATTCACCAGGCTTCATCCCAAGACCATGGATCCATTATTATGATGCAGTGGAGGTCGGGTAGCAGGCGAGCTCTGGTCAAGGAGGTGGTCGGCGGTCGACCAGGGTTTTCCATGATCAAGTCGGTGCTGTGAGGTGGGGTGCCACTACGGCGACCCGAGGAGGGCGACTGGACTTCCGGCAAAGTTGGAGACTGGCTATCCTTTTTCGGGTGGTGGAAAAAAAGTTAGGGTGGCGAACCATGGCTCTCCTATGTTGATCAGTGTGGGGCGGATGCTACATACATCTCAGATATCAGAGGAGAGATAGAGGTGACTAGAACAGTGGCGCGACACTGCTACGGGTTACCTGGGAGGGTCGGCGGCGTCCGGATGGTCGGCTACTACATGCATCTCAGGATGGTGCGCTGGGATGCAGGGTTCATCCGAAGACAATGGATCCGTTGTTCCGCTGTGGGGGAGGTCAGGTAGCAGGAGGGCTCCTGTCAGGGTGGAGGTCGGCGGCCGACCAGGGTTTTCCATGATCAAGTCAGCGCTGTGAGGTGGGGTGCCACTATGATGACCCAAGGAGGGCGATTGGACTTCCAGAAAAGTAGAAGAATGGCTCTCCTTTTTTCGGTGGTGGACCATAGTTAGGGTGGCGACCCATGGATATCATACGTTGAGCATTGTGGTGTGGATTCTACATACAACTCGGACAGTGGAGGAGGGATGGAGGTGACAGGAACAGCGGCGCGACACTGTTGCGGGTTACCTGGGAGGGTCAGCGGTGTCCGGATGGTTGGCTACTACATGCAGCTCAGGATGGTGCGCTGGGATGCAGGAGGCAGACAAGAGGAGGACAGTGGCCAGGTGTGGTGAGGTGGTCTGAGAGGCCTCTGACATGGTGGAGAAAGCCGGGATAGTGGGGAGCCCATGTCCAGTGGCGTGATACTGGTAGAGGGGTGTCCAGCGGCTGGCTCCTAGATTGCGGCATCCCCTAGATGGGGCCTGGTGTTGTTGCGCTATAGGGATTTCGAGAGCCTTCTGGTTTGAGCGGTGCTATAGAGGTAGTTGGCCATCAGGTGGTGCCACCTATAGCGGCGTGCAGAGGAAGGGCAGAAGCCGAACGGGGCTCCGGCGGTGGCCAGACACCACAGTAGGGTTTTCGGACCTTGTTTTTTTGTTTTCATTATCTTTTATTCCTTAACCCACCACACCCCCTTTTATTTTTTTTACTTTCTCCATGATTTTTTAAATCTCCTTCGCCTTTTAAAAAATTTCCACTCCACCTCTTTTTTTAAATGAGTGAAGTACACACCATTATTTTAAGTCAAGTCATATCCCATATTTAAAAGTCTACTTAGTCTTTTAAATTAATAAAAATAAAAATATTATATTTAAATAATAATTTATTATTATATTATTATTATAATAACAAAATAATTATTATTATAACAATAAAATTTTAAGGAAATTACTAAATTGTAAACATTATAATTTTCACATTTCTAATTATATTCTATGAACTGATATAAACTTGATAGGTTCATTGGAATAAATGAAACTTAATACCCATGGTTAAAAATGCAAATTCGATCCAATTCAAAAATTTAAAATGGCCATAACTTGACTGTTCGAGATTGGATCGATGCGCAGTTTCAACTGATTAGACCAGTTTTGAACCCTCTACCTAATATTATTGTAATTTTAATTTTCTAGGCTCAGAAAATCTATGCGCTGCCTCTGATTCCACTGTTAGGTTCCAGGGCCCGCAGCGTAAGCCGGTGGGCTGGAGATTTTAAAATTTTTGTCGGTGGGACGATGAGACTTCTCCTCACTAACGATCTGAGACCCAGTAAGGCCCTAGGATCTCACGTAAATTGTAAAGAGAACAAAATTAAAATAAAACGTACCTCTTTCATATCCAAAGTTGCGGTCAACTGAAACTAGTCTATGACGATAATCACTTGAATGATCTAATGTTGGAACCCTTTGGATCGTCCACACATGCTTCAAAAATCCTCGAGAGCGCAGATCTTCGAATTCTGGGTTCTAGCTTGGAGAACCGACGACACTTTTGACATCCTGATGATCAATTCATCAACATGCCTTCGATGCTAAAGAGAGATCATGATCCGAGCAACTTGGATCAAGAGCTTCTCTCTCTATAGAGTGGGAGGAGAGAGAGGTTCTCAACTTTCATTTCATGAATGAATGAATAGTGTTTTTCACACCTAGGGAGAGAGCCTCCTCTCTTATTTATAGTGGAATTCAAAAATACCTGGTTGGGTTCCCCGACCCCCATTTATTTCAATGTCCACTAAATAAATAATTTTGACAAACTAAACTATTCCAATATTATTTATTATTTTATCACATGCTTGTAATATATATAAAATATATTACGTGATAAAACCCGATCCATTTAACTCCACTAACTATCCCGCATAATATTAAACAAACCATGAATATTAAAATAATATTCGTTCGATTAATATTTTTCTTGTATTTACTAAACTTTTAAATACATTAAATAAATTCATAATTTGAACAATAATGAATTTATTTAATTCTTTTGGTGATATATAACTTGGACAACACTCAGACCCCGTGGCAGGGCCCACTATGTTCATATACATATTCAACTAAATAGGGAGGATTATTGAATATGCTATTATGTGTGACCCTCTAGGACCTTATCTTTATAGAAGTGAATAAATCAACAGACCAAGAGTGGAGTCTAGCAACCCATCATGGCCCCTAAAGTGATAAGGATAGTCATAACAACGACTACCATCTGACAAACACTGACTGTGTACTATAATCTCATTGTCATTAAATATCTCATAAAGAAGGACACAATCTTGTGTCATCGTCCTTGTCTTTCTTTATTATTTGTTGATCTATTTGGATGGATTTACCTTTATACTGCTTTGGCCAAAGACTTATGAAGGTGGTACCATCTTGATTAACCAGACCTGAGATATACAACTTTTAAAACCTGGAAGCGAAAAATATTTTTTTGACCATTCAACCAATGTCATATCACCAATGAAGCACCCAACACAAGCTACTTCAACATGATTTCAATACCATGGTTTTAACCTTGTATTAATGTATGTAATCAAATGATACACATTGGTAATGTTCTCTAGTCAGAAGACCAATACACATGTTCGTAGATAGGAATGACCAATGACACCCAAAACAGGTGGTGTTCCTATTGGAAGGTATGTCCTCATGATCTCACTACAAGAGATCATCATGTACGAACTTCAAAATAAGAAGTATCAATGCTTATGATCCCCCAACACCTGATAGTCAAACATCTTCTTTGTCCAGTCATTAAGATATATCTAGAATATAGAATATATATTTAAGATTAATGTCAGAGTATCTCAAGGTTCTCATTTTATCTTGGGATCTGCTATAAACTCTCGACATGAAAATGAATCTTCAGACATTTCCATTATAATAGTGGACGCAGAAAAGTCTACACTATAATGGTAATATCACATCATGTATAACTAACTGTACACATGATGTGGTAATCAAAAGTACTGCATAGTTGGGTCTATGGCACCAACTATTTCAACAATACATGTGATATTATAGGTATATAAAAATAACATTAGATGAGTGAGAATAATTAACTCTAACATTGAATCATGATAAAATATGATAACATAAGAGAAATGTGATAAGATGGAAATAAAATAAAACAATACATCATAAACATAAGTCAAGGATAACCATCAAGACATCATAAAATAGTGTTCTTAGGATATCCTATGAAGGACCATACATGGTATCAATTGAATAATAAATCAGTATTAAAAAATTAATGGAAATATAATCAATTTAGATTTATAAGGCTCAATAAAAAGATGGTTCTTAAATGGAAAATAAAAGAGAGATATCCCTTACATTGAGAGAGAACTTCTAAAAGATATATAGGAGATTACTAAGAGTTTGAGAAAACCAAGGGAGGGATTTATAGAGGGATATTATGTGTAATTTTTGTATATATTGGTTTTGAGTAAATTTGAGTGGGAGTATTAGTTGGTATTTATAGAAAAAGAGAGTGGTATTCATTATTAATCTCAAAACATTGGTTTTAGACTCTACATGATAAAATAATCAAAACCATAAACCATCCCATTGGTTTTGAAAAAACTTTCTACCAAATTGGAGTGGTTTTAAATATTTTATTTGTCTATAAACCTAAATCTCTAGAATAATACACTTTCTGATGTGGAAGTGTGTAATGTTCATAAATAATAAATTTTAAAAACATAAAATAAAATATTGGTTTTGGAGGAATCCTTAAGGGTTTATAAAATTAATCAAATAACTTTAGAAAAAATATTTTAATGTATTAATATAAATTCGGTTTTAGATTCCTATTATTGCATTTATTACATCATTTTTTGTCCATTTTTATTTCATAATTCAAACTGTATATTTATACTTTATTTAATTTTCACCCAAAAAATATACTATCACAAAAAATTATGAAGAAAAACCATTGTATAATTTTTATATATATATTTAAAAATAAATATTTATTTTATATAAATAATTCTTTACATATGATAATTTTAAATTTTAAATTAAAATATCTATTTATTTGAAAAATACCGGTTTTTTATGATAAACTCATTCTGACTCTTATAAATATTATAATATAAATAATTAAATTATATTATCATTTATATTCAAATAAATATTATTTAGAAACAATATTTTATTAAAATAAAATTTTATTTCAAAAATTATTAAATTTATCAAAAAAATGTCTTAATTAAAACTGTATATATATTTTATCAAAAATATAATTTTCTTTCCACGGTATCAAAATCTATTTTTATCTAACTCATCAATAATTTATAATGTAACAATTAAGATGATAAATATAATAATTATTTTATCAAAAATAAATTATAAAACACATATTGTTATGTTCTAGATACATAATCCCTTATTACACCACCGTACACACTTAGGGTAAGGTGTGTAGTGGTGACACTTTCTTAGGGTTGTTTGACAAACATGGTTTTTGATGTCATCCAAAAATTATTGATATTCTGCCATAATAAATTTCACTCAGGATTTTGTTGTTGAATCTCAGATTGGTCTTGGTCAAGTGAAAATCCTATAAATGTCATCAACCATATAAGCTCTGATAAATGGGATTCATATGGTCTGATCTTACTGGTAAATGCCATCACTTATTTTTTCTATTCCAATTAGATTTCACCATAACCCTTATTGTATACTAGTAAAAACATTCACTATATAGTAACTATATTATCAATCGTTATGATTCTAAACTATGTTTTAATTACGATATGATATAATGTACAATAGTCCAATGTAACCAAATAAGTGATTTTATTTTCTATATATACATTTCATAATAATGAATTTTACTCAATTAAAAAGGGGATTTACTTTATAAATGTTTGCGTCATTATAGTCTCCTCCCCTTTAGAAAATTTTCCCTCAAAATTTCATTTCATACAATATAATATTTGAGGGTAGTTTTTTTCATCTCCTATTCTATCTCTAATGTTTCTTTCTCAAACATGTGGTTCTCCCATAACACATTGACCAACTGGGTTATCCTGTTTCGTGGAAATATTTCTCTATGATCTATGATCTTCACCAGATACTGCTCATATGTATGAAAATTTTCCAACTATACCACCTCTGGATTGAATACATGTGAGGGGTTTGGTATGTACTTACTCATGAGGGATTCATGCAACACAACCTATACATGAGATTGTTTATGTGGGAGTTCTAGGAAATATAAAATAGACATGATGGTATAAAGGATATCAAATGGGTTAGTGTATATAGGTATAATATTTTAATTCTTCCCAAACCTCATGAAATTATTCCATGTGGATATACAAAAGAACAAATTATCTCAAACCTCAATCCTCAGGTCTCATCAATGACTATCTTTACAGATTATTTGTATAAATTTTGTGGATTTCAAATGACATTGAATGGTTTGAAACCTCACTATCATCATAGATATATTAATAGGTATGATAAGCTTCAACTCCCCAAATTTATCAGAGCATATTGGAGTCTGAAATCTCTCCAAATAAATATCCTTATAAGGTTCCATTTAAATGATAGAATGCAAATTGTTGTCATATGAGAACTCTAATAGAGGAATTTATTGATCCCAACATCCTAAAAAATCCATCAAAAATGATCTCAATATATAATATAGAGTATAAATGGTATTTTAGATTAACCATCAAACTAATTGTTATAAGAAGTTTTAAAATATAGCCCTATATATAGTAATTACTGAAGGATTCTCTAGAACCGTGACATAAACCTCATATCTATATTAAATATAATGGAAATGGTCACTCCATTCTATCTAAAAACTTACCTTATGTATATATTGTAAATTTGGTCAATAATAAATATTTCTTGATGGAAATTAAATCTACTAAAATTGAATGGAAATTAACATCCACCCATATGGAATTGCTATATTTAGAGGTCATGGGGATTCCTATGATAAAATCCATGGTTATTTTCTACCATTTACATACTGGTATGGGAAATGGTTGAATCATAACATTATATTTCTACCTTCAAATTTGACTTGTAGTTATACCAAGGATCGAGATAAAAATTCTAAAATCTCCATCTTCATGTTATCCTACGAGAAGTATTTATTCAAATCTCTATACATCATTATGATTATGGGATTAATAGATAATGATGGAATATGTGCATCATCTAGATGTTCCTTATTTAGTTCTAGTTTTATAGAGAACAAATCCAGGTTACATATCTTTAAATAGAATATTTATAAAGGATTAACTTTGTAATATTCACAAATATTTTCTATAGCACCTCATAATCTTTTGGGGCCACCTTAATCCCCTAAATAATGGATGATGGTAGGATAGTTATAATTTTACTATTACCATGTCCATACTTTTCATGTCCAGGAAGATAGGATCCCCTTAAATCTTCAACAAGAATTGACTTGTTGGATCATTTCAACTTATACAATATTCCTATTTGTTAATCATCATAGAATGGTAATGAAATGAACGATCATAATCCTTAAACATTCTTAACAACATTCATTGGTGCATAATGAGATTTTTTTGTGAATATATACTTGATTATTTTATAATCCATATATATGTCACAGTTTTCCTCATATAGATTATTTCACCAAATCATTAACATTAATATCACTTCCTCGAAATCCAAATCATGTAATGGACTATTCTACTAATGTATATTTTATTGGAGGGTGGAATGGGCTGTCAATTTTTCATCTTGCATGAGAAAAAAACCCATAAACTTTTTGTAGGAAACACTATATATCAAAAAATTATTTCTCATTGGTGGGTAATTCTATAGTTATTGTGATTAAAATAGTAATTAACTCTTTAAATATTTCCCCACATTCATCATTCAAGAAATGTTTCACCATTATGACTTATCATGGTAAGTGTTGTTGTTAATCATGAGAAGTTACTAATAAATTGAATATAGTAGACATATAATTCAATGAAACCATAGATCTCTATAACATATGTTGGTCAGGGCCATCCATTAATTTTATTTTCCTAAAGGATCCATAGATATCCTTTAACTATTGATAACATTCCATAGGAATGTTATATTCTCCATCCAGAAATCATATTTACTTTATTTTGGATATAAATGTTATTTTAACATTTTCTTTAGTATAACATTAAAATTTCCTCATGTTCCTCCTTTATTTTAGAGTATATAAGAATATCATCTTTAAATACTACTTGAGAGGAAGAGCGTGAGGAGAATATGAAGATAACTAGATAACTAGCGAGTCCAAATGGAATCTCTATAAGATCATAGTGTCCATACCATATATAAAATTAGTTTGGGAATATCCTCCTTCTTCACCATTAAATGATAATATCCTGATCAAATATCCACCATAAAGAAGTAAAGGACTCCATGTATCTAATTGAACAGTTCACCAATCAATGGAAAAGTACAATGGTTCTTTATCACAATCTTGTTGAGATCATGAAAATAAAGTCATATAAGTATTGATCCAACCTTCTTCCTGATAAAGAGGACTAGAACACCCCATGGTGAAGCACTTAGGTGTATAAAACCTTTATCATGATTCCCAAACAGTTACTTCCTCAACTCCTGAAGTTCAATGGTGTCCATTGTATATGGAGTCATAGAAATTGTAAATGATCAAGGTAAATGTTTTTATTGAGTATTAAACCACTCATATACAATAAATATAAGAAAATGATTCATCAAAAACATTTTGAACTACTTGATAGTGGGAATTCCCTCAAGCATTATATTTTTATTAATCTCAATCATTTTCTCTAGATACACATTCTGATAGGGAAATAATATCCATTCTTGAGATTATGATACCAAATGAGATTCAGCCTCCCCATTGATCTTATATGTAATTGGAGGGAAATTTTTTATATGGAGGGTGATTACCTTCTCTTGGAAATTTATGTTTGATATATACAAGGAATTCCAATATATGGCCAGAATAACACTGAATTCCACAAAAGGGGGCTATAATAGGGTTTTCATGGAAATTCCTTCAATAATTGTTTAAATGGAATGCTTTATATTATTTGGATTGATTAATTGACCCATTTTATTAATGATAACCCAAGCTCCATATTTTGAGGTGGTGTTTGAATCGTTATACTAAACTCTCATGTGAAGAACCCTAATAATACCAAACATTACATGTTCACGAATATATGATAATTATTCTATTCAATATTTTATTATGTTTTTAATCATTTACTGCATCCAAAATCAAATTATGGATATGAATATTCAATATTTTACACATATAAAAGGGAATATAGTAATATTGAATAGATAACTCATATATGATATAAATTACGTAACCTATTAACTTCAAGGTTTCAATATAATATATCCATTGTCTATTGACTTATATAACATTTTATGGGAATTTTTATTCTCTACCTAATTCTTCATAAGGATCTTTTGAATTTACCAAAAAATATCCCCAAGAGTGTCAAACTAGGTGTGAAAAAAGGTCTCTTTGTCATGTAGTAGGTGATGATCAAATGAAGACCAACACACCCATTTTAGGTTTATTACCCCTAAGTAAAACTTTTCCAAATCCATATCCAATTATAATTTCCAAACATGGATGTATTTTCTTAGAAACCACTTACTATAAACATTACCAAAATTTTGGGATGTTTTCCTATTTTTAGACTTATACTTATATCATTGATTAATGTTTTCTAGTCCTGATCCCCAAAAATAACTAGGATATCCTCTGATACCAAATATTATAACCAATATTTTAAAAAATCTTATTTCATGATTTCTTACATAGAGGTATATATAATAAAATACTAGAGTATTTTGAGGCCTAGTGTCTTTGGATATATAGTTACATAACATAATAACATGAAAAATGGGTATAATAACATTCATTAAAAACATCACAACTTACCTTTAAAATTCTATTTCTCTTATAAAAAATTCATGGATGGTTTTAATGAGATTTAAAAGGATATACGATCAATTTCACATCAAAAGTACTATAATAGGGATGTATAAAAACATATACCATCATGATAAATTGGAAATCCAAAGTCATTTCATGAATAATGCATAGAATGAGAGGATCTCTTATTTCATCATGGTAATGAAATTTGTATAGGTTATAACATGAGGAGGATAAATGGTATGTCATTATTATAACATCAATTAGATAGTAAATGGATATATATAAAATTATGAAAACAGAATCAATTGTGATTAAAAATACTAAATATAAAAAGGTTCTTTAATGGAAATGAAGAGAGAGAGAGAGATCCATTACCTTGAGAGGGTGATTCTAAAATCATGGTAGGATCTTCTTAAGATATTGATAACACCTTGGGAGATATTTATGGGGGAATAAGGTAAGAAAATTATTGCTTAATGGATTTCATGTGAAGATGAGTGTGATAATTGGATGATATTTATACCAAAATAAAGTATAATTCCTTGATAGTTTCTAAGGTTATGTTTTAGAATCCATATGAAAAAATGAAAAAACCTTCCCCCAGTTTTTCCCAAATTTTTCTCCAAATAGGATTGGTTTTAAATATTTTATAAGGCTAAGACCAAAAATAATTAAAAAATATTGTCGGTGATGTTGATGTCAGTAATGTTCTTAAAGAATTTATTTTAAATCTATAAAATATAACATAGATTATTGAGGATTAAATATGGGTTTAAAAATTAATACAATTACTCAAAAAATATTATTCTAAAGTATTAATAAAAATTTGTGATTGGATATCTCTTATGGAATATATGTCATAACTTTTTGTCTATTATGATGTCACAAATAAGACCATATATTTATACCTTATTTAATTGTAAAAAAATTGAGAGTTTAAGAAAATAAAAAAAACATTTGATAATTTAGATGTACTAATTTCAAAAATAATATTTATTTTATTAAATTGTTTTTATTAATATAATAACTCTCACTTTTAAATCAAAATCTCCATTTATTTTTGAAATACTAGTTTTTACAACGATAACAGTTTCTTAACCATTATGAAGATTATTTTAGACTTCATTAAGTTATACAAACATTTCTATTAGAATTGTTATTATTTAACATGAAGTTTTTGTTAGAATAAAATTTATTTTAAAAATTCATTAATTTATCTAAAAATCGTTTCTTAATTTAAACTATATAAATATATTTTCCCAATATAAAATTTTGATTCCATTATATAAACATATAATATTTGGAAAACACATTAATAATTTATAAATAAGTAAAAATAGGTTTAAATATAAGAAATATATTATTAAAAATAAAATATTTATATTTATACTATTATGGTCAAGATACCTAACCACTCATTACACCAACATATTATTTAATGGTATGGTTTGTGATGGGGACACTTTCTTGTAGTGGTTGGATGGAAACAGTTTTGGCCAAGATCATGATAAGTTTGGAAATATCTTATATATAGTTTTGATAATTATTTAGTTGTTTAATATTGTATTGGGTTTATTGAAGGGAAATCATATTAATTCCATCTCCCTCAAAATATCAGATAAATGGGATTTATAGTGTATAATACTACTAGTGGAGGACATCGATTATTTCATCCATTTCAATTAGATTTTATCATAACCCATAATATATACTTATAATAATGATAACTATACGATTACTATATTATAATTTTTTTTTATGTTTAGTGGTCTTTTAAATAAAAAAATGACTTATAATGGTCAAAACTAAGAAAATTAGTGAATTTGTTTTCTATAATTACATTTCATAATAGGAAATTTTACTCATTTAAAAGTGTAATTTAATTTATAAATGTTTGGGTAATTACATTATATTTTGTGGAATAAATTATCTCCTAACCTTTAATGATAATTCTTGAAGGTTTTTCTATGAATACTAACTATTTACGACACACCCCACCATTGACCACTTCATAAATATTTCACATTGAAATTGGAGGAGATTCCAAACTACATTCTCCCCTAAATGCTCATTAGTTTCTATATAATATTATTATTGTAAGAAACATAAAATAATTTTGTGTCCCATATATCCAATGGGTTCACATACACTCTCATGGAAAGGCTGGTTATGTTATCATTTCTCTTTAATGAAATATAATGTCATGAACATCATAAAAAACACTAACTATATCCAACTACCCATTGCCAAACCACTAACCATTGGGTGTCACAATTCACCAAAATAAAAGGGGGTGGTATTTTCCATTTAGATGATGATTTTATGTCAAATCCAAACCCTAGGATAACACCTAAAAAATTAGAGGAATAAAAAAATAAAATTTCCTAAGGAAACATCCTCATTATCTAAGGAGAAAGAATTCCCATGTGAGGGTAACACAAAAAAAATATTTACTAGATATTCCCCACTAAGGGTAGATCCCTAAAACGATGTTCCTTACTTTAAATATTTATCATGATATTCAATACAAACAAAAAAATAAAAACAATTATCCAACTAGGTAAGTGGACCACATGCTCCCCGTATTTTGGAAAACCCTTTAGGTCTATCAGATGAGAATATTTGGTCACACATGACTACAATATCAACATCACAACAATTGTAATGACTTAAAATTTTGAATAATATTTTTTTTCTAATGATGTGTGTTGTTTTATTTTTTACTCAACAAAACTATATCCTTTAATCAATAAAGCGAGTATAATTAAAATGATACTGGTGGGTTTTGACTATTATCTGACCGTTGCTCAATATGACTGTTGGAAAATATACTTTTAAAGTTATGATTATTTTTTATAAATACAAATGATCATGGTTACTTATTACAGAAAGAAGAGTTGATGGCCTCATTCAATAGACTCGGGCCATACAAATCCCATATATCAGAGCTTAGGAAGAAGTTTGAGTCACTAGAATTTGCTTTAGACCAAACCCAAGATGAGCTTCAACATGTGAAGTTTGAATAGAATCTCCTATGGGAGAAGTTCAAGCTGATAAAAATAACCAATTGAAAAATGTTTTCCAAGCCTCCCCAAGATTCTATCACCATAACACACCTTACACCTAGGTGCTATGTAGGTGTAGAAAGAAGCTAGGAAACGTGTCCTTAGTTACTTAGTGTAATCCTTTTGTAGAAATAAAATTTTTATTTCTTCTTATGGTAAATTTTTTGAATTTCATATGTTTGGATAAATATTAGGTGAATTTATAGAAATTTTATATTATTGATGAATTTGGGAAAATGTGTAATTTAAAATATTTTTGTATACATTAAATAATTAATAATGTGAAATGATTTTCAAAAAATGGTCTTCTATAGTTCTGATCCGTAAGAAATTTAAAGTCTAATAAGATCAACTTAATATTTAGTGAATTATACATTATAAATAGTAATATTACCCTTATGAATAGTAATATGATGGATGTAATTGTATCCTCACTTAAGAATGTATATTTATAATTTAGGAATTTTGAATGGTGAAGATATATAATAGTGTAAGTAAATAACTGTTTTAGAAATTATTAGTTAAGTATTAGAATTTTTTCAGGTAAATAGTGTTTTTACTTAAAAATAAAATATCTCATAATTAAAAATTATTTTCATAAAATTTAGTTCATTTTTGAATTCAGAGAATCGATATGAGGTTAGGGTGACTTTTTCTGAGTTTTATAAAAGGTTTTGTTTTTCAGTGAATAGTAAAAATAATATTTTGAGTTTTAGTGTGCTTAATGAATCATCAATGATGTAATAATGATGTAATAATTCTTGTATACTTTAGAATAGTAAGATATGTTATGAGGTGTCCCAAGTAGCCAATACCATGGACAAATACCACTTATAAGGTGTCCTTAGAAAATTAATTAAATATTCCTTCACTTTTGCTATAAATACTTACCCATTCCTTCATTAATTTTATTGAAAATTCCTCCTCATAGAAGCTATAGTCATTTTACTTCCCAAGGAGTCCTCCCAAGGTTTCCTCAATCCCCCCAAGGTCCCAACCTTTGAGCTTTTGATGTTACTCTTCAAGGTAAAGGAACTTTCACCCTCCACTTTTAAGTCATGACTTCCTATATGTTGTGTCTTCTAGTTTCCATCATATTATGTTGGGGTGTGTTCTTATATGTACTTATTTCTGTAAATTTTATGTCCAATTTATGAGAGACCCTTTACACTCTCATCAACTTATTTTACTGAATTTTAAGCGACGTTGTTAGGCTGCCAAATTTTTCATAAAAGAAATCTCATCTTCTCTTTTTTCATATTTCCTTTTCATGTGGTAAGTCCTTCAAATTTCCATACCATGATATTTTTTATTACTTATTATGTACCAATACTTTGTTATGAGTTATTTATGATTTTGTGATCCTTTTTCTCTCTCTTTTCAATGTTTTCTAAAACCATATTGTATAACCGTTATGCTGTAGAATTTTCGTCTCAAAATCACTCTCTCGTTTTCTCAAGAAATGATTTTATTTTATTTATGTGAATACCCAAAAGTATTTTTGTTTTCATGGTGTCTATAAAATACTAAAAATGGTATGTTTGGTTCTATATTTGACATACATAAAACCCTTATTCCTTTTCAATTGGTTATAAATTACATAACAATCATGTTTTTAAGCACTTTTAAAACATCGCGATTTTGAAATAAAACCCTTTTTATTATTATTTAGGTGTTATTTATGAAATGTTTGATTGTGATCTATGTGTCTCGCATGAAAATAAATTCATATTAAGGGTGTACCCAGATAAATCCCCAATGAATTGGGTAAAGAATTAATCTATAGAGATGACATGTTTCATGATACTTTGGTGAAAAACCCTGGTAATTTTTATGACACCTTGGGGATGAATCTTGGTGATATGTTCATGAATTTATAAATTAAATTTTGTATCCAAATTTTCAAGTTATTATTCATGTTATTGTTTCTATGATATTCCTCTTTATCATTCATTTATGATATCCCTCATGTTCTTATTGATATCGCTCAAGATCACATGTAAACGGTTTCAATTGTTTTTCTTACTGGGCCATCTACTCACAATTTCCATTGATGTACCTATCTAGGTTATAAGTAGTAATTATACATATGATGAAATTATGGTGAAGCATTAAAAGTGTATTACAAGAATGTTTTATTTTGTTTTCATGTATATTGTTCCTAATTTCCAAGACACTAGACATTAAAGATCCTCTATTTGTAAAATGAAATGAATATTTATGAAATAAAAAGGAGGGATATCATTGTTAGTCTCAAAGAGAGGTTTAGTTATTTATATAAATTAGTCTATGAAATCTTTAGGAAGAAACCTAAAGAAAATTTTAAATATAGGAAAAAATTCCTGGTATTTTGGTGAAATATTAAGTGGTTACCAAACAAATAAATCCCTATATGGATACAAACAAGTGGATGTGGCTCTAGAACTGATGTACCTAGGAGTGAAAACTCGGACATGGAGTTTCGTGCTTGACCTGGGGTATCCTGGTACGCAAAAATGGGACTTGATGCACTTCTGGGATGACACTCCCGAGGGATATGTTCGGTTAATCATAAGCTTGTTATGAATAATTATGAAGGATTTATAGATAAATGTAATTTTCTAAGCATAACGTTTTAAGGCATAGAATAATTTATAGTTAAAAGATTCATAACTGAAATAATCTTCTCACTAAGGTTTTATTATTTATGAAAATGGAAGGAAATATGAGGAACAATGAAAATGGTGACTAAAATGGACCATGTGCTGACGACCCTTGGATGGAATTTAGAATGGAAACTTTCATGTGAATGATGAACCAACTGACTGAAGTTATGGAAAATAACTTGAATCAAGCTGAGAGACTGATCTCACCACAAAAGGAATGACATTCTGCTGTGTATATTATGCGTCAAAAACCACCAAAATTTAGTGGATCTACCGACCCATTGATTAATGAATAGTGTATCAGCTCTATCGAGAAGAACTTTTTTGTGCTCCACTATTTGGAACCAGAGAAGGTCATCCTGGATATTTATCGCTTAGAGGGAGAACCTGATCAGTGGTGGGAATTGATTAAAAACACGATGATAAGAGTGGAGGTTGAAGCTATAGAGTGGTAAGAGTTTAGAGGGATCTTCTTTAGTAAGTATTTCCCTTGTTCCATGAGAACAATAATAGAGAAAGAGTTTCTCGACCTAAAGTAGAAGGAGAATGAATATGTGGGAATATATGATATTAATGACATAAGGATTTCACATTACACCTCTAGCTTTGTCTTGGATCCAAAGGGTAAGGTTGATATATTCTTCGGTGGACTGAGACCTCATCAGCAGAAGAATCTAGCAAACAGAGACTACGATAGCTATGAGGAGATCGTGTAGAGTGTGATGAAAGTAGAACTGGATTTTGGTGAGATGAATTGGTTCAAAAATAATATGACAAAAAATGATTTCTAGATCTATTTTTAGGATGGACTTTTGATCAGGCATTACGAGGCAGGGAAGTGCAACATCCCTTGTGTAATAAATGTGGGAAAAAGCATTCGGGGAACTGCCTTTTTGGGAGCAGGAAGTGCTAAAAGTGTGGAAAAGATGACCATATCACATATAATTGTCATAGTAAGGTAAATCCAAAACTCCCAAACACTAATGAAAAGGGGAATATGGTGCATTCCCTACCTGATGTCCAATTCTATAAGTGTGGACTACATGGGCACTATGCCAATCACTATCCAAATTTGAGGACAGTGGAGGGGAATCACCATTAGCCTCATAAACAAACAAGGGAACAAGGTCGTAAATTTTCAATCACTATGGATGAAGTTGAAGTTCCAAATTATGTGGTGGTAGGTACTATTGTTGTTCTCTAAAATCTTGAAACTAGTTTATTTTATTCTGGTTCTACACATTCCTTTATTTCTTCCAAGTTTGCAAATAATATAGAATCAACCCCCAGTTTTCTAAATGTAGAGTTATCAGACAATACTCCTGGTGGTATAATCCAAGCATCATCATTATTTAGAAACACTAGCATTTACTTTAGTGAACACAATCTTGTCACAAATATAGTTGTCATTCCCATGCTGGAATTAAACATTATACTAGGGATGGACTGGCATTCAAAGTTTAATTCTAAGATCAAATGCAGAATCAAGGAAATCTCAATAGTGTTGAATGGGAAACCATTAGTTATCTTACAAGGAGAGATATATCAATATGATTTTTGTCAAGAAGAACCTCCTATATCCATCTTTATGGACTTGATCGGAGAAGAAGAATAAATAAATGAGATTTTAAGGATAGAAAATGTAACCATCATCCAGGAATACATCAATATATTTCCTAAGGAGTTATCCTGACCTCCCCCTTAAAGAAAGGTAGAGTTCTACGTTGACCTCGTACTTGGATCTCATATGATATCAAATAACACATATAGGATGGAAAACGTGGAGCTAGAGGTAGTAAAGAAAGATCTATTGGATAAGGGGATTATTCGGCCATGTGTGTATCCTTGGGGAGCACCTGTTCTTTTTGTGAAGAAGAAGGATGGATCCATGCATCTATGTATTGATTATAGAGAACTAGACAGGATCATAATAAAGAAAAAAATACCCTCTTCCATTAATTGAAGATTTACTTGACCAACTTAATGGGGCTCAATTATTCTCTAAGGTTTATCTTCTTCTGGTTATCATCAATTGAGGGTGAAGAAAGAGGATATTCCAGAAATTGCCTTCTAATCAAGATATGTGCATTATATGTTTGTTGTTATTCCCTTCAGACTGACTAATGCACCTGATATTTTTATGTATTTAATGAATAGAGTCATTTAGGACTACCTTGATAACTTTGTGGTAGTTTTTATTGATGATATTATGATATATTACAAATATTGAGAGGATCATGAGGATCATATAAGGGTAATTTTTCAAACTCTACAAAAGGATAGGATTTTTGAAAATTTTAGAAAATGTGAATTTTGGTTACATCATGTTGCTTTATTGGGGCACAATTTTACCAATGAAGGAATCCTAGTTGACCTTCTTAAGGAAAAAGATGTAGAGGAGTGGCCTCATACTACAAAAATAATCAAGATTCGTAGTGTCCATGGATTAACAAGATATTATAGGATGTTTTTGAAAATATTTTCATGAATTTAAAACCCCTTAACCCATTTAATTATAAAAGGGGTCAAGTTCATCAGAAAAAAGGAGTGTGAGGAAACATTCCAAGAGCTAAAGAAGAGTTTGGTTACTAAACATGTGTTAACTCTACCCTAATGTGGAGAAGGATTTGTTATTTTTTTCGATGCATCAATGAATGGGCTTGGGTGCGTCTACATGAAAAATGAAAAAGTCATTGCTTATGAATCTTGACAGTTGAAGGCTCATGAGAAAAACTATCCTACGCATGATCTGGAGTTGGCTGCAGTCTTTTTTGTACTAAAGATACAGGGGAACTATATTTATGGGAAAAAATGTGATATATACACAGAACATCAATGTTTGAACTATATTTTCACACAAATAGAATTGAACATGAGACAATGGAGATGGTCGGAACTTCTTAAATACTATGATTGTTCAATTCATTATCATCTTAGAATATAAAACAAAGTTGTTGATGTAGTAAGAAGGAATGATCCATCTATTCTCTCCATGATGAGGATTCAAAGAGATCATTTGATAAATGACCTAGTAAATTTGGACATGGCGATTATAAGGGAAGGGACATCATCAACCCTAGCCCAAATTATTTCTCAACCGTCATTGCTAGAGAATATGAAGGATGTTCAAAAAGAAGATCCTTTGTTACAGAAGAAGTTTGAGCCTGTGAAGGATATAAAGTTTCCTAAGCTAAATATTGATCAAGAATGTGTATTGAAATTTCATACAAGACTATGTGTTTCATCTATTCTAGAAATAAATAAGAAGATGATGGATGGACCTCATAGATCTACTTTCTCTATACATTCTAGAAGCACGAAAATGTATAGGGACCTTCGTGATAATTATTGGGGGAATAATACGAAAAGGGATATTGATGAATACACTTCAAGGTGCCTAGTATGTCAATAAGTGATGGCAGAGGGAAAAATTACTAAAGGGTTATTGCAACAACTACCCATACCAGGATGGAAGTGGGACAATATCACTATGGACTTCTTCACTACTCTCCCAAGATCATCCAAAGGAAACAATGTGATGTGGGTTAATGTGGATCATATCACCAAGACTACACATTTTATCTCCATTAAGAAATATTACACTCTTGATCAACTTTCCAGGATTTACGTGAACAAGGGTAAGGTTGCCTGGAGTTCTAACTTCTATCGTATCTGATCATGATCCATGGTTCAGATCAAAATTATAGACAAGTCTTCAACATGATCGGAGCACTGAATTGAATTTAAGTATGGCCTATCACCCCCAAAATGATGTCCAATCGAAAAGGACTATTCAAAAACTTCAGGACATGTTGAGAACATTCTCAATGGAATTTAAAGGTCGATGGGATCAATATCTCTCTTTAGTTGAGTTCTCTTACAACAACAGCTTCCACTCGAGCATTCAAATGGCACCCCCATGAAGCTCTATATGAGAATATATGTAGAAATACTAGTTTCTAGGTTAAAGTTGGTGAGAGAATGCTTCTTGGGATTGATCGTGTGCAAGAGATGACAGAAAAAGTCCATGCCATTCAACAACACATTAAGGCTACTCAGAGATGACAAAAGAGCTGTGTCGACAACTCTTGAAGGGATATGGAGTTTGATGTTGGTGACAATGTCTATCTTCAAATTTCACCTTGGAATAGATTAATGAGGTTTGTAAGAAGGGTAAGCTGATCCCCAGGTGCATTATCCCCTATGAAATCCTTGATCACATGAGAGCAGTGGCTTATCGGCTTGCACTTTCTCCAAATCTAGCACAATTTCATGATGTCTTCCATGTATCCATATTGAGGAAGTACATACCTGACCCTTCACATTTACTAAATCTAGAGGTGGTACAAATCGAACATGACCGCTCTTATGAGGAGTAGCTGGTGGAGATCTTGGATCGTAGAGACAAGGTTCTACACAACAAGACTACACACCTTATTAAGTTTTTGTGGAGAAACCAACAATACGAAGAAGCTAGGTGGGGAACCAAATGATTCTATGAGGTACACGTAGCCACACCTATTCTATTATGAAAACTTCTTAAGGGTGGAAGAATTTAAAGACCCAAACTTTTGAATAATATTTCTTTCTTAATGTTGTGTGTTATTTTATTTTGTACTCAACAAAACTACATCCTTTAATTAATGAAGTGTGTATAATTAAAATGATACCGGTGGGTTTCGACTGTTATATTACTGTTGGTCAATATGACCATTGGACAATATGACTATTGGAAACTATACACTTAATGTTATGATTAGTGTTTATAAATATAGATGATTGTGGTAACTTAATACAAAAAGAAGAGCCGATGTCCTCATCTAGTAGACTCGGTCCAAACGAAGCCCATCTATCGGTGATTGAGAAGGAAGCTGCATCACTAGGCTTTGCTCTTGACCATGCCCAATCTAAACTTAAACATGTGAAGCTTGAATGAAATCATATAAGGGAGAAGTTCAAGCTGATATAAATAACCACTCTGATAATGTTTTCCAAGCCGCCCCAAGATTCTATCACCATAGTACACCTTACACTTAGGTCCTATACAAGTTTTATAAGGGGTTATGTAACGTGGCCTTAGTTACATTTTGTAATCCTTTTGTATAAATAAAAATGTTATTTCTTCATATGGTAAGATTTGTGAATTTAAAGTGTATGAATAAATATAGGATGAATTTATATAATTTCCATATTATTGATGAATTTTTGAAAAAAAGGTCTTTTAAAATATTTTTGTATACTTTATATAATTAATAATGTGAAATGATTTTCAAAAAATTGTCTTCTATAGTTGTGATTAGTAAGAAATTTAGAGTCTAATAAGATCAACTTAATTTTTAGTGAATAGTAACGTATGAATAGTAATATTATCCTTATGAATAGTAATATGACCAATGGAATAGTATCCTCCCTTAATAAAGTATAATTATAATTTGGGCATCTTGAATTGTGAAGTGATATAATAGCATAAGTAAATAACTGTTTCAGAAATTATTAGTTATGCAATTGTAATTTTTTCAGGTAAATAGTGTTTTTACTTTAATATATAATATATAATAATTAGAAAATTATTTTCATAAAATGGATTTCATTTTTGAATTCAGATCACCGATATTAGGTTAGGGTGAATTTATGATATTTTTAAAAAATGTTTTACTTTTCAGTGAATAGTAAAAATATAGTTTTGAGTTTCATTGTGATTGATGACAAAATTAATGATGTAATAATGATGTAATAACAATTTTAGACTTATGAATAGTAATATATGTTATGAGGAGTCCCAAGTGTCCAATACCAGGGGAAAATACCATGCGGAAGCCCATGGTTTTGCAAATACCACTGATGAGGTGTCCCTTGGAAATTAATTAAATATTCCCTCACTTTTGCTATAAATACCTACACATTACTTAATTAATTTCATTAAAAATTCCTCCTCATTGAAGCTATGGTTTTTTACCTCCCATGGAGTCCTCCGAAGGTTCCCTCAATCCCCCAAAGGTCCAAAACATTGAGCTTTCAATGTTACTGTTCAATGTTATGGAACCTTTCACCATCCTCTTTTATGTCATGACTTCATTTATGTTGTGTCTTCTAGTTTCCATATTATTATGTTTGGGGATGTTCTTATATGTTCTTATTTATTTACATTTTATGTCCAAATTATGAGAGTCCCTTTCCACTCTCATCAACTTATTTTTCTGAATTTTAAGCAATGCCGTTAGGCCAATGAATTTTTCGTAAAAGATATCACATCTTCTATTTTTTCAGGTTTCCTTTTCATGTGGTATGTCATTAAAATATCCATTCCATGATATTATTTATTTTTAATTCTATAACCATACTATATTATGAGTTATTTATTAGTGGGTGATCCTTGTCCTCTCTCTTTTAGATGTTTTCTAAAACCCTGTTGTATAGCCGTTATGCTGTAGAATTTTCGTCTCAAAACCCCCCTCTCTTTTTCTCACGAAATTCACTTTTTTTCATTATTTGAATTCCCAAAACTATTTTATTTCTAGGGGTGTTCATCAAGAAATAAAAAAAATATATTTGGTTCTCGATTTGATATACATAAAATCCTAATTCCTTTAATATGAGTTATAAATAACATAACGATCAGGTTTTGAAGCACTTTTAAAACGTCATGATTTTGAAACAAAACCAATTTATTTTATTATGTATGGGTTATTTATGAAATTTTTAATTATGATCTATATAGACCAATTGAAAATAAATACGTATTAAGGGTGTGCCCATATATAACTCTAATGAATTTGGTAAAGAATTAATCTCTAGATATGAAAAGATTTATAATTCCTTGGTGAATAACTCTGGTAATTTTTATGACACCTTGGGGATAATCCATTGTGATATGTTCATGAATGTGTAAATTAAATTTTGTAGCCACATTTTCATGTTACGATTCATGTTATTGTTTCTTTGATATTCCTATTTATCATTCATTTATGATACCCCCATTGTTCTTATTGATATCACTCAAGATCATATGTAAACTGTTTCACTTGTTTTTCTTACAGGGCCTTCTACTCACCCTTTCCTTTAATGTATGTCTCTGAGTTATGAGATGCAGTAATTTTAATTAGAATTAAAATATGATTATGCCTTATAAGTGTATAAGAATAGTGTTTTATGTTGTTTTCATGTATATTGTTCCTGATTTCCAAAACACTAGACTTTAAAGATCCTCTATTTGTAAAATGGAATGAAAATTTATGAAATAAAATAGGTAGGATGCCATAACAATGTGCATCTCTCACACAAGGGACGAGTATGGTCCACTAATGATGATCTTAGGGAGATGATATTTTGGATATACTACACCGGTATAATATTTATAAACCACCATATATTCAACTTCATGAATCCCAACATTACTCTGTGGATGCGGAAGTCATGCTATTAGCAATTAACTACATAAATAATACTCTCATGGTAATACATGGACAATTCCCAAAAGGTCCAACATGATCCTCCTTGAATGTAAATGGAATGACTCAACCCATATACTCCATAAATTCCACATGTGTGTTCATTATTCCACAAAAAAATCAATAGATTGCGAACTATATAATACAAGATGAGGTATACATTGGTCTTATATCAATGGGAAACCATGGGTAATTCATTAGAATAATTCATGAATTCATAATAATTCATAGAAATTGAATTATAATCCATACACTTAGTGAATAAATCCATTCTTATGATGCAATGTATATATTCATAAAACTTCTTGAGTGTGTGATCCATTTTTAATACATGAGGAGATCCCACCCAAAACTAGTGGGGGTACCATTCCCCATTTACCCAACTGCACATCACAATGTAGTACTAGAACTAATACACAATCCTTTATTATAAAGGAAACACTAGAGTCTATCTCTTCCATTTAAGATTAATTTGAAATGAATATTTTTCCCCAAAGGATAAACTCACTTTACCAGGGGTTTGTGAATGAGGGTCACCATTAGTGGAAACTCTCTAGATAAAAAGGGTCTAGCTTGGGGTTTTACAAAAATATCTAAATCTAAAACCATTGATTTAGACTAAATAACTCAAACATATGTTTTCTAGTATGAGTTGATGATAATATTGGATAAAAATCATTTTCCAAACCTCATCCATTAACACATGACAATAGTCTTTTATCACATACATCTTCCAACAGCTTCGAATGTTAGCTCCTCATGCTAGATAATAACTATCCAAGGGTGATGGTGATAAGAAAGGATCAAATAACCATCTAATTTTCATGTTCATATACAACCTGATACCCAATTGGATCTTCCACCTGCTTGACTAGTTAATTCAATAGGAAACATTTCTACTTAAGTTATATCATTAATGTGGAGATGTATCCAAATATATGCTCTAAAGTTCCTTATGAAAAGAGCTATCTTGTTTTCAATTATAGGGTTCATCACTTCCAAGGATCCTCTATCTATCCATGATCACTCAGGGTCTCTAAAATAGGCGGTGACATGAAAATACAACCACAATTTAATAAATAATCATCTAATGTGTCTAGAAAAAATAGAAATCCTGAATGATTACACCCCCAATAAAATCCTGGAAACATATCACAAGGGTAATGATCTTTAATATATAATCATACCTGATCATGATACAATATAGAGGGTCAAACATACACTAATAATACTTTATCCAATATAAGTGCTCAAACATCAACCATGAAAGAGAAGTCTCAAAATGAGCTTGAGGAATACATCATCCACTATTGGGTTAAATTTCCATATAGGGACCACAATGAAAGAATCCTAATAATATTATTAAAATTATGAACTGTATGGAAATATGAATCTCTGGCTCTAGTTAAACTTTTGTGATATGTATATCATTATCTCCTCACACATATACAAGGCCTCTATCATCAACATACGCGCACACACACACAAAATATATACAATATATGATTATTATCTCCAAAATCAATGAGTAATAACATCTTATTTATAAGAAAAAACATCACTAAGAAAAAAGGAATGTGACATTACCTCAGAATATGGATTAAAGATATCTCTCAACTAATTCTTGTAATCAATGCCTCATTTATCACTAACCAATAGTATAAGACCCAATTATATGCATGTTCTTTTAATGAACCTTAATCTACACCCAATTTGGATATCATCAAGTAGCAACCTATATTTGATAGGATAAACCCATAAGGTATACATATCATCTTGATGATCTATAATAGGAATGACATGAAATTCATAACTAAACACTATATGAAGCATGTACCAACCTATTTATACCCAAATATCAATTTATGAGAGATTTTGGTAGACTAAAAGGTTATAAAATTATTTATAAATGGATTAGGGATCGACCACACCTATGGTAGTCTCCTTGTTCTAATAACAAAACACAAGACCCACCTAACATCATTTATTATAATTCCAAAACTAGTCCTCACATGAAGACTGAAACCCAAAATTATCCCTAGGAATAAATTTATTTGATACAAATTTCACATGGCCCGATAAAGTAAAGGCCCACCCATGTTGATAATAAAATTATTGTTCCAACCCATTAACACTAAAAATATGTCATGTAGTGGTGACTATCACTGAATAGACATATCACACAAAATGGGAAACCTTAGCCTATATCAACATAAACTAGACACATATCTCTAAGGATTAAAATAACCATCAACAATAGAAATAAATACATAAATAAAAATTAATTGTATACAACACATTAACAAGAAATCACATACAAGCACAATTCCACATAAGAAAATACTCAAAAAATCGTACATTCAATAATCCTCTAAATCTAAAAGACACTAACCCTAGAAAACTCTCTATCCCTTCCTATAATCAAGGATTGATCTCCAGTCAAAATGGTCACCACAACCATAAAATACCACTATGCATCACCATGAATCACCAAGAATCAGCTCTAAATAAGTAGAATTGGATCCACATCCACCAAGACCAACCCGAAGC
Organism: Viscum album; assembly: GCA_963277665.1. NCBI lineage: Eukaryota > Viridiplantae > Streptophyta > Magnoliopsida > Santalales > Viscaceae > Viscum > Viscum album. The sequence goes on from OY728119.1 coordinate 1,304,807,169, forward strand.
TATAAATCATTTCTACTAACGAACAATATACGGTAAAAAATATCATGAAAGAATGAGTATAAGAATACTTACTAAAAAAAATGAAACCGTAAATAATAGAAATAAAATAAGTCAACTCAAACATTAGTATATGGAAGTTATTAGAAGTAATAAAAGAACAATATATATATTCTCAACTACTTGAAATCTTAGTGATATAGAAAAAACCCTACCATATTGGCTTCAATCTATGAATGTTTTCATATGACATGAAACTAGGGATCCTCTGTGTACCAAAAACCTAAAAGGTCTAATTTAAGTTAGAATTTGTACATTTTAACACAAAGGTTTCATAGAGTTTCTAATGGTGTCACAATTCATGATGTATCTAATCTACTCAACCCATATAACTTTCATATCTCTATTAGAAACAATGAAGGATGACTCACTCCTCACTGAATCATATGTTTATTAGTTAAGAAGGTTCCAAAAATCACTATCCATCATTTCCATCACAATAATAGGAACCCATAGGGGAACCCTAACCTTTAATAAGGATAGATATCTTTCAAGGGAATACTAACAGTTACCATTATATCCATCCTGCTACGATAAACCCCACATTACTTTAAAAAACATAGTAGAGGACCTCCTTTGAATTGAGTAGCACACAATATAATATTTAGTACCTTACTCTATATATATTTTATTCCTAGCTCTATTAACATATTATAATCACACAAAAAATATGGGGGAACATAAAACTAGGATGAATATCAGGGAACCCATCCATTACATATGACTAGTGGGTACGAACCATGAGAATGGTCCAATCACCATGATTTATCCCCGTCATTGTCCCTATAAATCTAAATACTAAAATTTAAAATCTCACTCTAAAAATGGACATTAATGAAAAAATAGACAATTGATTAGGATCTACATGTATGCTCCTTAGGTTAATATATTCCTTTTCCTAAAATTATCACATGGTGAAGGAGATATAAAAAATAACCCACGTAGATGGAAGAGGGCCACATCGTGTCCCCTGAGTATGCCATGTGGTGTGATGGGGAGTGGTAGGGAATATTCTACTAAGACTATTGTACTCCATGAATGAGGTTTCACATGGAATCATAAAGCCCATGCTCACCCTTTATTAAGTTTAATTTAGGAAAACATGACCCAAATTTGGTACCCCTTGCCATGGGGTTTGGTCTCCCTCATCTATGGGATCACCTATACCCACCTAATGGTGAGTGGGGAACTCTACGATCCTAGTGGGTCATAATTTTTGTGGAAAAAACAAAAGCTTTACACTCCTCATCTGCCTATTTTCACAATATTCCCGATGTATTCTCGTCACCAATAATGTTGACATTTCCAACATCTATCCCCTTTCTTTCCATGAATAACCACCACATCCACCTCCTACTAATGATGATAGTTACTACTATAGTATTTACTTTTCCTGATTTATTTTCCCACCATTGAAAATTTAAATATTGTTATTGTGTACGTATGGCCTAAAACCTCTATGAATGGTGTATTTCATTTTATATATCTAACTTTTACATAATACAATAAATATAAATATATTGAATATTTTAAGGTAATTATTGTATATTAAAATTTTGGAATGTTTTAGGCATTATTTTAATATTTTTTGTAGAAAAAGGATAACCCATAGGTCAGGAAAAAATATGTCGAATCTAGGAAAGCAGAAGGGCTTGAACAGACATCCAAAGGATGATAAGGGTATAACACCAACCACTGGCCTTTGTGTATGATTATATTTTTTGTGACACCCAACATACCATTGACTATAAACATGATTTATGTAATAAATATTACATATTTAGATGAAATTAATCCTAAAGTAATCAAATAACATGATCCATCGAAGTATAAAATATTCATGAGACCTGGAATTGTGGCATACAAAAAAGCATAGAAAATTATTTACTTAGTAATAGTAAACATGAGAGAGGTTTTTTAGATTTTTCAAATGATACATTATCATCCCAATACGATCAATATTTTAAATGAGAATAATATACCTGGGGATTAATTTTCCATTATTTCAAAATCTCATTACCTTCTTCCATGGAGAAATTTGTAGTAACAAATTCTCACCAAATTCAAATTCTAGATCACATTGATGATTTTCAGAAAACAATTTCATCTACCATTGTGCTGCCCTTATCTGTTTCTAAATGGATATAAAATTATCTATTATTTTTTTATCAAGATCATGTCCCAATAGATTTATTTTTACAAATTAATTCCAATCCATTAGAGTTGTATACTTAATTAAATGGAGGGTTTCATAAGGATCCATCTAAAAGATTGAGTGAAATATATTGTTTTAATAAAACTTAACTATTATTGTACCACAACTCACTTTTCTAATAATAAATCCAAATTTAGTACTAGAATTGGTAACCAACCCATTCTTATATAGGAATCACTAGATGTAATATATTCAATAATATATTTCTATGGAAGGTCTCTTTCTCCTATAATGATAAACTCACTTTAATAGGGGTGAGTGAATGATATTCACAAATAGTGGAAACTTTATACCCAAAAAAGTACTAGCTAGGGGTTCAAATAGAATATTTAACTCTCAAACCAATTATGTAGAAAGATAAATCACACATATTCTCTCTAGTATATGGGATTGTGAAGAGAGGAAATAAATCATACTCCAAACTACATAAATTGACATCTGACCATAGTCAATTACCATATACATATTCTGGAAGCTATAATAGTTATAACCCCATGTATGAAAGGAACTATATATGGGTGGTGATAAAGAGAGAGTCTTGAATCACCATATATCATTTTCTACTCCCACACCACCTGATACCCAACTGAAACTATTCCCTGATTTCCAGTTCCTTCAATAGGAAACTGTTATACTTCAGATCTAGTTGTAATATGAATATCCATCCACAACACTATTATGGATATCTTTTTTCAAAGAACAAGAATATTTCCAATGCTAGAAAACATCATTTTCAAGGACCTTATATCTACCCATACTCACTCAGGGTCTCTTACCTAGGTGGAGTCCCATGAAAACACCACCACACGTCAATAACTCATCCCCTAAAATCTTTTACCAAACCACTAATACTAAATTATTCCACCCCCAAACTTATCCACAAAACACATCATAGGGTTTATGAGACTTAATGTGAACCCATAAATGATAATGATAAAATATATAGGGTCAAAAATACTCTCATAATAATCCCACATAGATAAGGGCACAAACTGAAACCACAATAGATCTATCTCAATACGAGTTTGAAGAATAAATAACCCGGTAATGATGACCTTTTTCCTATAGGGACCTCAATACAGGAATCATAATCTTGTTAGTGAATGTATGAACTACATGGAAATATGAATCTAATAGTCCAGTAAATTATATGAGACCTATGGATCTGGATCACCTCACAAATCCTTAAGGTCTCTATTATAATCACATGAACATACACACACAAAATATATCTAGTATACATGTAGTCTCATATTAATCATTATGTAGTAGCATCCCCACTAAAATAATGATAAGAACTGAGAAAAAAAGTAAATTGAAGTTTCCTCAGACCATGGGGTAAGGATATCTCTCAACTCAGTCTTGTAAACAATGCCTCATTTCTCACTAACCAATATTACAAGACCTAACTCTATGCATGGAATTCTATGAATATACCTCTACAAATAAGTTGTATATCTTCATATAGAACTGTAAGGACCCAAAGTTTTTCAATGGAAATTCCCTTCTTATAAATATGTCATAAAATCACATGAAAACACATCATAATGAACTAATAAGTGTTAAGTGACCATTAAACATAAGTTTTCCACTTTTGTATTGGGAATTATGAAAATCTGACATACACAGTTGTGTTCAAGATGATTTTTGGAGTCTAATAAAACAAAAATAATTTTTGATGAATAGTAACCTACCCTTATGGATAGTAACCTAAACTTATGAATTGTGATATAACCTAATTAATAGTAACCTTACCTATGATAGTATAAAAATAAAATTCAAGTGAAATTACGATGTACCTATATTTTAGAATTAGTAAATGAATGTTTTAAAACTGGCTTTTTAAAAATAAATTTAGATTTTAATTAAATATTAAATTAATAAAATTTTGATAATTATCTTTGAGAAAAGGACTTCATTTTTGGATTTACACATTGAAAAATGGTTGGGGTAATTTTTTGGGATTTTTCTGAAATACTTGATTTTTTTGTGAATAGTAAAATACATTAATTTACCGTATAAATACATTATAATTTAAAATCACTATTCCTGACATCCCAAGTGATATAAGCACCCAAATATCGAACTCACATACCCTATTTACTATTCTTGGTCATTTAAGACTCACTATTCCTTGTCTTAAAGGAAATTAATAAACTAATGACTTTTATATTAATGAACCCCCTCTCCCCTCCACTATAAAGACCACCCTTCACACCCTCATTTCATCAAAACATTCAAGATTGATCCCTTGTCTAAAATCTGCAAAAACATCTTACCTATCACCTCCCCAATGTCCAGGAGCAGTTGGTCTCATAAAAAGACCAAGATTAGGCCCCTTAAGGAGGATCTCAAGAGAAGGATTCAAGAGGTAATTTCTCTCCCTCTTCTCCTTTAATCCCATTTCAATTTCACGTTCTTTTCTTATTCTATCCCCACCTATATATCTCTAAATGGTATGTTGAATCTAGTAAAAAATACATACTAGAATGTTATGATGCTAATGGGATATTATATCATCCAACCCCCTTTATCCTCTTTTTTATTTTATTAAAGAGAATGTCATTTGTGAGGTGTTAATTTATCACCTTCAAGAACGACATGTCTTATTCTTCCATTTCTACCAACAGATCTGGTCATGAAACCATTTTTATGGTTGAACATGAATATTATATATATATATATATATATTATTTCCTATTTAAAGTTCTGGAACTAACTTATGTACATTTTACTAAGTGATAAATTAAAACAAGTTCTTTGTGATCGAAAAACCACCCAAATTAACCCAAACAATCCACATTTAATTTTTTATCTAATTATTCATCCACATGGTATATAATATAATTAATTATAAGATAATTTTAAATTATTTAATTTCATTAATAAAATTTAATATCAGTTTGGGATTTTTACCCATGTTTTACGCAAACTTTCATTTAAGAATACGAGTTAACCACTCAAGAAGACAATAAAAATGAACATTCCCAAACAAAGTTTTTATACCCTATAACTCATCAAAAGGCCCATAAAATAACATAATGAAACAAAAATGAACTCTAATATTGTATAAAATGTTATGTAATTTCTAATTAATTAATATAATGTAATTATACAGGACATTAAAGAGAAGGAAGAGTTTAGATACAAGGTAAGGGAAAATTCTCGAACCCAAATTTCATCCTTCGAGTTCTCCCTCCTTCACTGCATTTTTTGATATGGTTACTCCTAAAAAATAATTTTTTCATCGTTGACTTTCCTTTTATGGGATATAAATGTTTGACACTGTTGTTTATGTCAAAAAAATGTTTTTTAAAAGAAATCTTCTTTTATGAACTCTTCTTTACTTCTCATTCAAGGTTGATGGTTCTTATATCAAGTATGTTATTCCCTCTTTGTTTTGGGAACCCAATGTTTATGAATGTGTTCATATGATATGAAAAAAATTCATTTACATGTGTTAGTTATGTTCATTATTGATATATTTTTTATGTGGCATGCATGATAATGATAATATTATGATGTGATGGGTGCACCCAAAATTATATAGCACAATATGAATGTTTGAATGTGACGGGTGCGACCAGAATTACACAGAGCTCCAATGCATTGGGTAATGTTATGAATCTCATGAGTAAATGTGGAATGATGTGGAAAAGATGCTATCTTTTTTCCCAATTATGTGTGGTAGTTAACCACTAAGACCCGATGATTCATTTTTATGCATTGCCACACTTCAAGTCTTTTATTTATGCTTCATCTCATGTTCATGATCTTTTTCCTACATTATGATTATGCTCACCCAATGCTATATTGTTCATATCTATCATCATATAGGGATTTTATCTCACCCCTTTTGATGTATATCCTCCGGTGGTTACATGTACTAAGGAGAGGTCATGTGTTAATAAGAAGCTAAAGAAGATGAAATTAAATAAATGTTAATGCTTGATGATGTAATTTATTTTTATGGTACTAGTTTTCCAAAGACACTAAATCTTTGGATCCTCTATTTGTAATAATATTATTTTGTTTATCATAAAATTACGTAATATTAATGTTTCAAAATGTTGGGTCGCTATAAGAACCCCATATTTGAAAGGATGAAACCATAAGGGATAAAACTCATCTTGATGACCAGTAATATGAATGAAATAGAAATTCATCACAGTAACAATATCTTGAATTTACTAACCTATTTATACCCCAAAATTGATGTATTAGAGATATAGGCTGACTAACAGGTTATGAAAGTCTTTATGAAAGGATTGGTCATCCACAACACCTATGATAATATCATTTTTTTGATAACCAAACTCAAGAACCTTTTTAGATCCTTTCCCAAAATCCCAAAACCATTCCTCATGTGATGTCTAACTCCAAAATCTATCCCTAGGAATCAAATTATATGATAATGATATGACAAAACCTAATAAACAAGATACCACCCTGGATGATAGTATGCCAAGTGTTCCACCCTATGACCACGTAAAATGGGTTAGGGGATGATGACTATCATTGAGTAGTCATATAAAATAATATGGGAAGCCTTATCCTATAGAAACCATTAATAGACACATATCAATAATTCATAAAATAACCGGCAAAAATGAAAATAAATATATATATAAAACTTAATTTTATAAAACACATTCATGAGGCATCAAATACGATCACAATTCCCCATAATAAAATACAAAAGAAAATATACATTTGATAATCCTGTGAATAAAATAGACACAAACCCAAGAAAAAATCTCCATCACTACCTATACTCACAGATTGATCTCCAATCATAATGGTCACTAAAACAGTCACAAACCACTATGAATCATCAATAATCTAAAAAAAGCACCAAATAAAAACTACCTGATCAAATCCACCTAGACCATCCCAAATAAATGAATTATTTGTATAGATATAAAATCTGTGGGCACAAATACCATACAGGTATGTGTATAAGAAAACATAGATGGCACTCCAAAACCTCAAATAATAGACCAGAAACAAGTCAAATAAAACAAAATTATATAGAAGTAATTTTTTGGAACATATGAATGATCTATATATGCTCAACAACTTGAATTCTAAGTGACATAGAGAAAACCCTATCATCCCATTGTCAATCTATGAATGTCCGCATATCATAAAAAACTTGGGATCCTTAGAGTACCAAAAATCTAAAAATTTGAATGTTACTAACCCAATTTTATGTTTCACCTAAAAGGTGACATAGAGTTTCATAAATATTCACAATTCTTAATGTATCTGATATATTCAACCCATTTTACTTCCATATTTCCATTTGAAACCACGATGGATTACTCACTCTTCACTGAATCATATGTGCCTTATTCAAGGAAATACCAGACCCTACTATCAATAATTTTCCTTACTATATTAGGGACCCATAAGGGAAACTAAAACATTACTAAAGATTGATATCAACCAAGGGAGTACTAACCCTACCGTCATATAAATCTAGGTATGGGAAGACCCACTTCACCTCACAAAAAATGTAGTGGAGGACTTGCACCTAATTGATCCTCACATAAAAGACAAGTGAGGATTTAACTTTATAGATAGAGGAATAAAAAATCATGTAACACATTACAAACATAAAAAAACTGGGAAACATATCTCTAGGATGAATATAGGGGACCCACACCTTGTAATACCATTAAAGTGTACCAAGACCAAGAAATCTCCGATCACTATACATGATTCACGTTATTGGTCCTATGAAGATAAATCATAAAATTTACTACATCTCCCTAAAATGGACATTAATGACCAGAAAAAAACTATTCCATTATAATCTATATATAAAATGATAAGGATATTATATTTGTTTTTCTAAAATAATCACACAGTGAGTGAGTTATAAAAAATTACACACATAGGTGGAAGAGGGCCACATGGTTGCCCTGGGAATGTCATATGGATGATGCTGAGTGGTATGGAACTTGAAAATGAGTTTATTGTGATCCATTCATGAGGCATCACATGGGTAAATGAATCACATAATCTTTCTCTCATCAATTTTGGCCAGAAAAACAACTACTATAGCTGGTCCATTCCATGCTTTAACAACCAACCACAACTTATACTTTTAATGAAGATCACCACTATTGTGGGATTATTTTCTGAAACTAATGTACCATATCCCTCATCACCACTTCCATCCCTTCATCATCGATTCACCCCACCACCAATCAGATTCATCCCAAATATTTTCATTCATTTCTATCATTCAATTCTGAAATTTCAACCATAGATCAAGGTGATGGTAGTTATGATAATTCATGGGAAACAATGTTCAATGGTCAATGTGAATACCATCCTCCTTAATAATCATACACCACATATATATAGAGGAAAATGGTGTCCTAAAATGGGAATAGGTAGTGATTGTTTAGGATGAATTCCATGGAAAAATCTTGCATGATGAAATTCAAAATGTTAGGAAATTGAATTCATGGGGAAATACCACAATAATAAGAAATCCGATAATATAAATAGATGTAAAATAATGAAAAAATATATAATTATGGGATCTTATAAATAATTTTTATAAATAAAATGGAATGAATTTGATGAAAGGAACCCTATATCATGGAATAATGGTTTTATCATTGAACCTTTGTTAATTCCATGGTTTCGTTTTTCATTTCCATGTGATCCAATCATCGACGCCACTATGGATGTAGTCACATTTCATTGATCCTATATATAACCATTCACACAATCAACGGATCTCCTTCCCCCCCTCTCTCTCTCTCACACACATTCTCTAACCCTATCTTATTTTAGGGTATATAGACTCTAACTGTCATGAACCAGCCTGAGTCGACCCTAAACCAATCATCTGATCCGGTCCACAACATTTCCTAAGGGGCATTCTGGATTCCCCCTTGGAATGTCAACAGGTTTCGGACATCATAACATACACTTGGGTACTATTTAAGCCTAAAAAAAACTAGGATCAATATAATCAGAACAAAATAAATGCAACAAAACAAGACAATTGTGTCTTAAATAAATAAACCACATATACATATATAAAGTACAAATGAAAAAAATTAAAAACCGAAAACAAGTCACATATACCATGATCTCTGTGTGACCCACATATCACCTCCATAGACAAGACCAAACCTGCTCCACAACGAGCACCTAAGTCAGAAAGACCTGAACAAAGATCGAACTTCAACTATAATGATAATGGATTGGCATGAGCACAAAATGATTAGTAGGGATTCCAGAAGATAACCACTGAATCCAATTGTTTCCTTAACCAATGTAGACTAATGACACTAGTTTTTAATACAATTACAAAGACAGGGTTTTTTCAAATTTTATTAAACAACACTCATCACATTTCATTTCCACAACCAAAACCCATTTTTTTAATCAAATTCCAATGCAAGGAAGACTAGGGTAGTCCAAATAGGAAAAAGGGATACAAAGAAAGTATATAACTACTGTAGTAGAAAGAAAACAAGAAATATAATTAAGAACGATGGGTGATCCTAAAAACCCTAGAAGACCCCTGGACGTACTTGGTTCGAAACCTGCTACCGGTGTATGGTGAAGTCCCATAGTCTATAACCAACTAATCGCTCTCATGAAAAAAACTAGTAGTACTCCCAATCAGGCCACAATATCTACCAGTGGGTACCGACCCATCTAATCAGCGAAGTTATGCTACCATCACTTGATCGTCTAAAAGATGCCACGAAACCCATGGTGGTAATAATAATCCTGTGTAAGTAGGAGTCCAATGCACACATAACTCAGACCATCCATTACCACTACACTTGGCTACCCCAAACGCAAACACCAATATATGATAACCCCTATTAGAAATACCTCCTATAAAGGTTACCCATATATGTGTATATACATTTCATGTCATGAAGGTTCCAATCGGTATGCTAATCCATGTAAATGTTCAAATCAATTTTGTTAAACATTTCAGGTTCCCAATCGTACACACACATTTTCAAAACCAAAAACCTTTCTAAGAGTCCACACAATTATCCCTTTGAGTTTAATGTTCCAAATGAGACTTAAGGTTCCATGTTTCCAAACCATCAACAAAAAAAATCTTTTATCACATTAGCATAGTTCATAATTTTATAAAACAACCAAAAAACCCCTTAAGCCTCACATTCAATAAAACATACACCAAATTAAAAATGGCAATACTCTCAAGTATTTCACTTTAAACCATTCATTTAAAAACTCACAATAGAACCCCTATCATTTATAATCCAATGAACCATTTTATGAAACCATGGTTTTTATAAAAACACTATTTTAAAGGTTCCATCATCATTTGAATACACATCCATGTGTGCACCTAGTGCACCGATGGGTGTGACAACATCCAATGGAACATAAATACACCAAGGGATACATTTAAAAACCATTCCAACAATACACCAATTGATTAAAAAACCCATACCAATAATTTGCATCATCAAAAGAACACAAAACATAACATTGGAGCCATTAAACCCTTCTAAAGTGTTTTGACACAATAAACAAACCATAACACAACCAAATCATACACATCAATCCAAATTCACTAACAAAAAATTCCATTTCTACAATTATAATGTTTATAACTTTCCGGAAATATCCAGTTCCTCCTTAAAAGAACAAAGGAAAATCAAAAAAGCTACTTAAGTAGCATAAACCTAGGTAATTTACACAAAACTCATTTAAACCTATTTTTATTAAACCAAATAAAGTCCAAAAAACCAAATTTTGTATTATAAGGGTTAGATGTAGGTGAATATCAACATAATAAATTTATTTTCAAATGGAAAACATGAAAAGAAATGATTTATAAAATAAAATCTTGGAAACACCTACTGAAATCTTGTGCGATTTAAATAAAACTTCAAGGAGAGGATGATCTAAGTCCCACGAATGGTCCAAATTCACTATCCATAAGAAAAAAGAACCACATGAGCCAACCCTAACCTTAGGGTTTATCCAATGTAGTAAACCGCAAAGAATCCCATGAAATAGAGAGAGGGAAGAGAGTAGAAGAGGCAAGAGATAAAATTGATGGAGAAACCATAGAGAATCACCAAATATTCCTGATAAATAATCCCCAAAGTGGTCCAAAACGATGTAGGATGAAGGTGGGGGGGGGGGTCCTCTGGTCGATATCCAACATATTGGTCTTTGTTTGGGAGGTGGAATCGCCTAGAAAAGAATTTTAGGTTAAAGTTATTATGATCTTAATGGGATGCACAGTTTTGCTCCACAATTTTTTAAAATGTGTTCAAACTGTGGGAATAGTACTAGAAAAATTCTGATACTTTGGAGTATAAATTTGCACAATTTGCGAAAAACCTTCTTAATCCATGGGACTAGAAAAATCATCCAAAAACCCTGAAATGAAACCCCAATCACTAGGTAATCCCACCCAATGATCCTTGAATATTTTAAACACAATATAGAGACACTATGAGTGTAACAAACTCTCCACCATGAAAATTTCTCCGCATAACATTAAAAAAAATTGTGAATCGGTCTAGAAGAAAGGTGAAAAGACCAAAACAAAAATAATTTCATTGGAAACCCAATCTGAACATCATTCAAAAGACCCAACATCAAGAAATACATAAAAAGAAATGAAAACCATGGTCGGGGTGTGATAATTCTCCCCATCAGAGACACTTTCTACCCCAAGAAAGTCATCGATCCAAAATTTAACCAAAACTCAAATCCACTTCTGATCAAATCCAAGAGAAACTGTGAACCCTGGGGGGACTATTCAATCTTCAAGTCACACCCAACCAATCAATATTTAACCACCACAAAAGAATGAGAATGAGGGGGTCCTCCCCAACACAATCACTCAGCCAATAAGAAATACATTTAATCCCCAAAGAACAACCTCATTAAAACCAGGAACTAAATATTATAATAATTAAAATTTGGAAGAATCTCGTACTGTTTTTATGAATGGTTTTCCAAACCATGTGCCAACTTTTCACGAGCTACTGGAATGAAGAGAAGCCCCAAGTAGCTTAGCCGCACAGTTTTAAAATGGTGTTCCAACCGTTCCAAACACCTCTGTCGAAAAATGACACCTAACCACATGATTACCTAGGCAAGGTGCATAGTTTTTTCTAACAATGCAGAAACCATGCTTAGGATAAAAATTCATCCAAAACAAAAAAAAATGAAAATTTTAATTGGGACACAACCCAAACATCCATGAACAAGCTGGATAGTACTTACACAAAAATAGGGAACCTACCACATGAACTGAACCCGGAATACATCAATTATACAAAACTAAATCATATCTAAATGGGAACTACTGAAAGATAAAACAAAGACCAACCTACAAAAAGGCAAGACACACTCAAAGGAGAACAGAAAATTATGAAGGTCACATTCAGATAGGCTCAACCTATTTGGTTACAATAGAATATTTCCATCATTCCTTATAAAAAAATGGTGAACTTATAACAACAACAAAAAATAATGAAGGAAATTTGAAATGTATCTCTCCCAACATGAGAAACAGTACCCGGTCCAAGGATTCACACACCTGTGACAACTCCTGACTATGTGCGAGAATCACTTTGTGGGATATGGATAGAGCCCTGATATTGAAGCATCTCCTTCCTCACAGTTTGACACTAGAATCCTATGATCAAGGCTTCTGGTTGAGATAATTATTTATAAAAAACTTCTCTAGATGAACCAAATGGAGACAGAAATGAAACATCTTTAGAGGAATGAAACAAGATGTCTTTGAGTGTCCAAAATGGACACACTAGAAGCATACAAGAGAATAGTCTGATGAACTATCAGTTTGAACTGAAAAAGAAGGTTTTTAGAAATAGGTTTCTCTAGAATACATTTCTTTTCAGAAGGTGAACCTTCATGAGAGGTAACTCCCACTTTATGCACCCCAAAAAAACCAGCTCCCCCGTGTACGCCTCATCAACCTACTCCACAAAGATGGTTTCAACAGATGAGATAAATTTATCTATAATTTTAATATGGAGACCCTAGAAAAAATTAGTGGCTTTCATCTGATCCATTAATGCTACTTTCAAATGGAATGGAACCATCTCTTTGAAATGGTCAACAAAAGACATTACTAACTACTGAACCTACTAAACACCTTGTAACTCTACCAACTTCCTTGAATTCACCTACTCTAGCATAAAATATTGGAATAAATTTTTCGTAATCACCACCCACATCGTCTCACCCGACATTGATAAAGGGGAAACTGACTCCCATGGGTCCAAGGATGTACCCTCAAACAACTTCTTAATTTCATGGAATCTAATATATTTAGGAGTTCAAAATGACCTAAAAAATGCACCATATCTTTAAGCTACTCCATAGACTTATTCTAAAATCTATCACTATAAAAAATAGGTAGCACCAGAGAAGTACCAAAAACTGGGCATGACTCATTAGAGACCTTGGGGACATTTTTTGGTGGCATTTCCTGAGCAACACGAAAATCAGAAACCAATTCCAAAATCAAACTGAGGAACAAACAAAAAGTATATAGCGACTCTATCCTTTTACATATAATATTACATGATTTTTATCATTATTATACATCATAGTACAATCCCAGGATCATATATTCTACTGTGTTGGAATACTAGGTACATAAAATTGAAAACAAGGAACTAAATAAAACATTTGTTTTTTTTAATATTCAAATTGAGCTTCTAACTTCATTTTTCCTCAAAAATATGCATAGGGTAACATAGGGAACACATGAACAAAGGAATGAGCTTAATATCCTAGTAAGGGAATAACTATAAGAACAAAAAATAGAACATGGGATAAACAACATGACATGATGATATAAAAATATCATATACATATGTAGGCATAACATATAAACAATGAATCATATAAAACGGGAGTCATAATAATGGGATAGAAACATAAATCATGAATTTAGAATTATTCAAGGCTAACCTTCAATATTGTTTCACATAGTAGCACATGCCATGACTAATAGCCAAGACCATCGCACATGGTAGCACAAGTCAAGGAAAACCGCCAAAATTGTCACACATAACATCTCATTAAACTCAACTTTACCCAATGAAATGGAGAGCTATCTGGGAGCACCTATCATAACATTTCATGAATATGTTTTCCACATAAATAATCATACATAATCAATGTTACATAAACATTATACTTACCCATGGAAAGAATTGGGTACCATAATCATGTCATTAAACATAAAAAATGGGAGTATCATAAAAGTATCCATGAAAGAAACTAAAATATACAAGTACATTTCATGTAAAATTAGGTCTATATCATGGTAATTTATGTCATGTAGAAGTGACAACATGTAAGAAAAGTATTTAATAAATTTTATCATTAAACCATTTTTGTGTGGGTTAAAAGATAAACTATAGAGCCTTTAAAATAAAAAAGGGAACAATCCTTTATATAAACCCAGAAGTGAAAAAAGAATGTTTTCAAAATAAAAAATACTGATTTTTAAAGACATTTTTGGCTTAAAATAGAAGATTTAGTTCACTTGAAATTGGGTAAGAATTCAGGAAGTTCACTCAGAACAGATGTACTTATCAGGAAGTATTGAGGAAGGAATCACTTAAAAATATATATATACCTGAAAGAGAATAATGAAAGGGTCTTGATTAATGAATTTTGTACATGTACAAAGAATTTATATGATTCAAGTAAATAGACAAGATAACTTAATTTTGGTAAAATGGAGATAAGGCAACCTGAAGGAACAAATGAGGTTTGAGTAGAATCACTTACGAATTATCAGCATGGTATCAGTTGTACTTAAGAGGGATTAATGGGAGAGAAAAGGGTTTCTAATCACGTATACATCAATAATGAAGTATGGGAGAGGTAATAAATCATATCCCATCATTATGGATTACACATAAAAGATCATAACATAGAGGAAACTCTAAAATAAAAGTGAAATAGAAAGGATCCCTTACCTTAAGTACGATGGTGTTCTCCACTTGATATTAATGACCTAAATAATCAAATTAGCCTCATTAATTAATAATTCCAGAACCTCGACTACATTTTATTTATTTATTATAACATTATTGAGTTCATTAATGTGTTTTTTATGAGTTAATATGTTTAATTTTAGTGTTTGGGAGCGTTTTCTTCTTTGGTTTTAACAACCAGTTTACATATTTTCATGAATAAAGAATCATGAAAAATGGGGATTATTGTCTAGAATTGGAGTGATATTTTATTATTGAAAATATATAAGGATACATGGTTATAAATTTAATATGGTTACTTGGAGTAAAGTTTAATTTTTCTTTAAAACATTTGTGACCCCCTTTGGGGTTTATTGGCGGGTTTTGATCACTAAGAACACATTTTTCATATAATTTAATATCAGGTGTACAAGAAGGATATAGAGACTTAAAAAAGACATAGTAAATAATAATATGGTTCAACCATAACAAAAATGGTTTCATGACTAGAATTGAAGATGGTAAAAGAAATAGAAAACTCATCCTCCTTGAATGTGGTAAATTAACACATCTTAGATGGTGTCTTTGCAACTAGTATAAAAGGAGAGTAAAGGAGAGATGATAATTAATTATTAAATTATCATAAAAATATTATATTACATGTAAGGTATGTGAGTTTTCATAACATCTAGATGATCAGAGGTAATGATAGAAAAGAAAACAAATTAACATAAAAAGAAAGTAAACGAATTGAAAAGAGGACTTTACCTCTGGAATCAACCTTCCTTGAGATCCTCTTAAAAGGAGATGATTTGGTTTTTTCAAGAGACTAAGGGATTTTGGACGTGGGGGAGGATCTTTGGGAGATATTTGTGGAGAATTTAGGCAAGGAACAAGGCTTGAGAGGAGTGAAGAGAAGAGGTAAGGAGGGGTGGTATTTTTAGTGGGGGAGAGGAGGATTTTCAAAATATTTAATTCATTAGATTATTAATTTCCCTCAAGACTAGAGATTGTAATGATTTGTTCACCAAAAATAGTAATAAGAGGATTTGAATTTGAACTATGGTTTATTACATCATCCATGATTCTAAGAATAGTCCATTTTTATAATGTATATATACGCTAAATTACAATATTTCACAGTTCATCAAAAATTCAAGTATTTAAGAAACAACCCAAAAATTAACCCTAACCATTTATTAACGTGTTGAATCCAAAAATGAACTCCATTTTATTAAAATAACTTTCTAAATATGATTAATTTTTTTTATTTAAATTTATAATTTACAAGAAAAATACGGATTTTTAAACTATAACTGATTTTATAATGCTTTCAAAAATTACATAAGGTCTTACAAAATTATCTTAAAACTATAAGACATAATATTGTTAATTTATAAACACCTTTTAGGAAAATACATTTTCTTGTAAATTAAATAATTAATTGGTATTAATTATTTATGACTTACAAAAATTCCAATACTTTTACTATGGTTAATTTATCACCTATAAGATACCTAAATTTTATTTATACAAACATGGGTGGGGTTACTATTCTTTTAGAAGATTTACTATTCATAAGGTTGGGTTACTATTCATAAGGGTAGGTTACTATTCACCAAAAATTAATTTTGTCTTATCGGACTCCAAACATCTTACTGATCGCAACCAAGTGTGTGTGATTTTTGAAATTCAAAACACAAAAGTGTCAAAATTATGTTTAATGGTCATATTGTACTTAGTAGTTTATTGTTTTGTGATTTCATGTGATTATATTTAATATTTATAAGAAATGAATTTTCATTGATAAAACATTATGTTATTACATTATTCCCCTCTTATGAAATTTCTCCCTCAAAATTTCATTTTACATTCTAATCCATAAACAAGTGCGAGTACCTATCCTTCCTTGACTCCTCTAGTTCCCATGTTGCCTCTTCGTACTAATAGTTCCGACACAGTACTTCGACCAGGTGAGTAGTCTTATAACATATAACTTTTTATATATAATCCAAGATATTCCTTGGTTACTCCTTGTATGAAAGATCATTCTGCAATTTTACAAATCTAAAGAGAGTACATGTGAAGGGTCTGTTATGTAATTCATTAAGAGGGATACATGGAAGACATCATGTACTTTGGCTATGGTATTTGGAAGTGCTATTTGATAGGCCACAAACCCGATATGATCAAGAATATAGAAGGGGATGATGAACCTAGGATTTATCTTACATTTATTCCCAAACCTCATGACTTTATTCCATGGAGATATGTGTTGAAATACCATGCCTCCAACTTTGAACTCATGCTCTTGCCGATGATTGTATTCATAACTCTATTTTTTTAACTTTTGGTCTTCCTTGATGTGATGCTGAATATTTTTCTCCTTCTACACCATTCATTTTACTATTTCAAGTCCTAGAAGCATACGCTCACTGACTTCATCACAACATGTCGGTGTTCTGCACCTCTTCCCATAAAGGGCTTCATATGGTTCCTTTCAGATGATCAAGTGGAAAATGTTTTTGTAGGAAAATTCAAAAAGTTGAAGATATTGGTCTCAACCTCCATTGAAGTCCATAGAACATGATATCCATATCTCTTCATGTGTATGAATATTTTGCTAAGATTGGACATCAGTTTGAGGATGATAGGACGTACTGAAGTTTAGTTCAGTTCTTAGAGTCTGTTGATGACATTTCCAGAACATTGAGGTGAATCTCAGATCTCGATTGGATATAATAGATAGTGTTACTTCATGTAGCATTACAACATCTTTGATATATATCTGAAAATTTTGACCGAATGAGAAGTCCTCTCAAATTACGATAAAGTGATCTATCTTTGTAAGACGATCCACAATGACCCATATAGAAGTGTATCCTTTGGATGTCATTGGAAGTACTGTGAAAAATTCCATAGTGATGTTCTCCCACTTCTATGTTGGTATGGGTAGTGGTTTCATCATTCCCTTAGACTTTTGTATTTCAGCCATCACTTGTCGACATTCGAGGCACATTGAAGTATACTCAGCAATCTCTTTTTTCATATTGTCCCACCAAAAGTTCTCTTGGAGATCTTGATACATATTTGTTATCTCTATGTGGGTAAAGAAGTTCATGCTACGTGAATATTTCATAAGTTCTTTATTTATACCTTGATCAGTTGGTAAACATAATCATGAGCCAAATCTTACAACCCGTTCCTCAATCAATCATGAACTCAGAGGATTTACCATTTTTAATGGCCTCCACCCTTTTCAAAATTTAAACATCTTTTCTCTGAGCATCCTTTATTATCTCCATGAGGGATGGTTGAGAAATCATTTGATAAAGGATTTATGAAGTTCTTCCCTTAATGATTCCAATGTCCTTCCTCTTCAAATATATTAATATATCATCCTTTTCAAATATCATCATTTATAAAGATGTCAGATCGTTTCTACATAGAGAATCTACCACCATGTTCGCCTTACCTGGATGGTAGTGGATTGCAAAGTAATAATCCTTGATGAGATCTAACCATCTTCACTGGAACATATTAATCTCTTTTTAAGTGAATATATATTTCATACTCTTCTGATTTGTATATATCTCACACTTCTCCCCATAGAGATAATGCCGCAAGATTTTTAACATAAAGATCACAGTCGCCAACTCCATATCATGCATATGATAGTTTTTATCAGGGATATTTAGCTTCCTTGAGGTGTAGGATATAATGTTTCGTCAACACATAGCCTAATAAATTTATTGAAGCACCACTATACACCCCAAAGTGTTCTCCACTTGTTTTAAGTGTGAGTACTAGTGCAGTGATTTGCCTCCTTTTCAACTCATTAAATAGTATTCACATTCCCGAGTCCAGAAAAACTTTACTCCCATCATTTTCTCCTTGGTCATTGGGTTTCAAAATTGTGAAAAGTTTTTCAAAAATCATCAATAATACCGAGATAGACCAAGAATGATCTGGGTCTCTGTTACAGATATTCGTCTGGGCCACTATTCAATTTCTTTTGTCTTGGAAGGGTCCACAAATATCCCTTAACTGGTAATAACATACCCCATGAATGATACTCCTTGCATGCATAACTCAAATTTACTGTACTTTTCATACAGCTTCTCCCCTCATAAAGTCTTTATCATAGTATTCAAATACTCCCCATGTTCATCCTTGATCTTGGAGTATATCAAAATATCATTGATAAAGACTACCAAAAATATGTCTAGGTAATCTCTAAAGACTCTATTCATTAAATCTAGGAAAATTCCCGAAGCATTAGTGAGTCTGAAGGTAATCCCTATGAACTCATACTTTCCTTACATCATTCTAAAGGCATTCTTGGAAATATATTTCATCCTCACCTCTAATTGGTGATATCCCGACTGAAGGTCCACCTTAGATAAATAACTATCCCCATGACTCTAATTGAACAAGTCATCTATCAATGTCAAGGGATAAGTGTTCTTTATCATGATTTTATTTAGTTCACAATAATAAATGCAGAGGAGCATTGATCTATCCTTCTTCTTGATAAAGATGATTGGCACACACCATGGTGAAGCACTCAGGCATATAAATCCCTTCTCCATATTCTCATGTAAATGATTATTCAGCTCTTTCAGATCTACGATGGCCATTCTATAAGGTGTATTTGATGGAGGTTAAGATCCATGAATAAGTTTAACTGAGAACTTAACCAATTTATTAGGTGGAAGACTAAGAAACTCTTCTGGGAAAACATCTATGTAATCCCTCATGATTGGAATATCTGTAAGAAAGATTATATACCTTGTCTCAATAATTTGAGCTAGACATTCTTGATCATAAGTAATTAATATATACACTTGAGACAATGATCCTAATGGAGATTCATATTCATTATTACACTTTTAATGAATCATCGGATGCTTTGGGATGTAATGAGTGATCTCCCTTTCCCAACAGTCGATGTTGGATTAGTATAATCATATCCAATCCATGTCCAAGATAGTATCTAACTCAACTAAAGGAAGTATGAAAAGTTTTTTTGGGAGGTTCGGTCAACAAGCATTAACTGGGGAGGAGTTATAAACCATTGGAAAAATAATTTCTTCATTCTCCGTTCTTATAGATAAATTATCCTTCAAATATTGAGGTTGTTTTTGAATATTTATACTAAAATTGGAAGATATAAAAGAATGTGTAGAACTAGAATCAAATAGAATATTCAGTATTCTTGAATGAATAACTAGATTTCTTATCACCACATAGTTTTTCAGCTCCACCTCAGTAGTAGTGATAGCACACGACCTTCCTTCATTCATTGGATGTTTTTGTTGATTTCCTCCAAAAACCCTCGACAAAGGGAAACTGTTCATATAATGGCTATGCTCCTTGAAATTGTAACACTACACTACATGATGAGTGTAGGTATGAACCTTCCTTTCTTCTTCAACATTAGGGGGATTCTTCATATCCTGTCGATGGATTTAGCTATATGTCCCAACATTCCACATTTGAAGAAATTCTTGGTTCCCTTTAGATAGTTCCTAGGATGCTTCTTCCAACAATTTTTACACATGGGATGATCAAACATTTTTTCCAACATGGAATTTATTTGAAGGACTACCCACATTGGATTCCATTTTCCTTTTCTTGGCATTGGGCCCTTGATATCACTCAGAGTCTCAATCTCCATTTTATCCTTTAGTGAACAACATACAATCTCCTCATAACTATCAAAGTCTCAAATCGCCAATTCTTTTCGTAGAATTGACATTAGTTTTCTAAATAAGTGATCCACCATTATCTTAGTGTTCATGAAAAATCCATAGACATATAGTGGAATACTTGTAAATTTTTCTTCACGCACCCTGATTGACTCATCTTCCTTTCTACTTGAGTCTGAGGAACTCTGTTTACATCTTGAGATGGAGGGTTCAGGGAAAATATTTATTGAAAAAAATACTCCTGAATTCTTCCCAATCCATTGAATCAATTTCCTCCTAGGTCTTTGTATTCTTGGACATTTTACACTACTGATAAGCTTCCCCAATAAAACAATAGACCACCAGTACGAATTTATCTTCTTCTGAGCACTAGGAGACAAAGAATATCTTATCAATGTAGTTAATCCATTGTTCCATGACGAGGGGATCAGAAGATCCACCAACCATGGGAGGCCTTTTACACATGAATTATTCAATGGAAACACTCTATTTCCTTTGAGGAGAAGGGTGTTCCACATGATTCAAGTTATTATTCATAACTTGAGCCAGATGTGAAATTATTTTCATGATGTTTTGATCACCCATTCTCATCATATCATTATTAAAATATTCACATTACCTGTCACATTGATTGTTGGAACAGGTTCTCGTATTTCATTCTATTAACTAAGAAAAAGAACATACAATTAGAGGGATTGAATACTTAGTTATTGAGCCAAAAAAAACATTGAACACAAGAGGATAAACCTTTAAAGTAGAAGTATATCCTAACTTGTGATTCCCTAGGTTTACATATAGGTTATCCTTGTTCTATTTCTTAACATATATTCTTATGGTATTTTTTATTCCCTTAATAATGGTTTTTACTATCTCATGAATTTACTAATTCATAACCCTTGGGAATGACAAACCAAGAGTAGAGAAATCCTCGTTGTCGTGCACCAGTTCTTGTATGAGTCCAGCTCAAACCAGTGGATTTGGGTTTTACCGCTAGATACATATGTTCCAGATCCACATTTACTTTTTTGTATCTATACATGGATGTATTTTCTTGATAGTCCACTTACTATATAATTACCAAAATTTAGTGGTGTTTTCTTATATGTAGTCTCATCCTCAAGGTTCTTTCTAAAGTTATCTATTCCTAATATCCAAAAATAACTAGAATGCCCATTGATAGAAACTGTAGAGACCCTAGACTTTTACATATAACATTACATGATTTTAAGCATAATTATACATGAGAGTAAAAACCAAGGATCATAGAGTCCAATGTCTTTGATGACAAAGTACAAAAAACTAAAAACATGAAACTAGTAAAAACATTTCTTTATTTAATGTTTAAATTGAGATCTTAACTTCTATTCTGGTCAAACATTTGCATAGGGTACCATGGGGAACACATGAACAATGGGATAAACTATATATACCAATAAGAAAATAACCATAAGAAAAAAATATTAGCACATGGTATAGAATGCATGACATGATGATATAAAAAGGCATGTAAATAATGAGTCATAACATATAAAAATGGAATAATATAAACATGTACCCATAATAATGTGGTAGTAATATAAAACAAGACTTTATCATGAGTCAAGGCTATCCTCCAAGACCGTTTTACATGGTAACACAAGCCAAGGATAACCGCCAATACCATCACAGATGGTAGCAGAAGCCCAGGCTAACCGCCATGACCATCACACATAATGTCTCATGAGACTCATATTTACCCTCTGCATTATAGAAATATATAAGGGAAAACATCTAAACTTTCATGAATATATTTTCCACATAACAAATCATACATAATCAATCTTATATAAACATAATGGTTACCCAAGGAAATAATTAGGTACCATAATCATGTCATTAAACCTAACTAATGGGCATATCATAAAAGTGACCATGAAAAAAGGAACTAAAATATACATGGAAATTCATAAAGGAAAAAGAATTGTATCAAGGTATGTGATTTCATGTTTAAGTGACAACATGTAAGAAAATTATTTAGGAAATTTTAGCATGAAAACATTTTTGTGCATTTTTAATGAAAATACTGTAGGGCATTTAAAATAGAAGAGGAAAAATCATTTATATAAAACAAGAAGTGAACCATGAATATCTTCATAATAAAATATACGGTTTTTTAAATATAATGGTGGCTTAAAAATTAATATAGAGTGCACTTGAAATTAGGTATGAATTTTGGAAGTTCCCTCTAAACATGTTTTCTTATCAGGAAGTATTGAGGAGGGAATCACATAAAAACATGTATATCCCTAAAATAAAATGTTGAAAGGGTCTTGAAAATTGAATTTGGAACATGTAAACTGCATTTAGAAGATACAAATAATAATATAATATGAATTCATTTGGGTAAAAGGAAGATATGTCAACCCAAAGGAACAAAGGAGGTTCGGGTAGAATCACTTACAGATTATCAGCATGGTATCAGGTGTACTTAAGAGGTATTAAGGAGAAAGAGAGGGGTTTCTAATCACATATAAACCATGAGGTCTGAATGGTGAAGGTGATACATTATACCCCATCATTATGGATTACACATAAAAAGGAATAACATAGAGTACATTCTTTAATAAAAGTGAAATAGAGAGGATATCTAACCTTTAGTCCGATGGTGTTATCAACTTGATATTAATGACACAAATAATAAAATTAATTTCATTAATTAATAATTCTAGAACCTCCACTACATGTTATTTATTTATTATAACCTTATTATGTTCATTCATGTCGTTTTTGATGAGTTAAGAGGTTCAATTTCATTGTTTTTGGGCGTTTGCTTTCTTGGTTTTAGCGATCAGTTTACTTATTTTCATGAACAGAGAATCATGTAAAATGGGGATGGTTGTACATAATTGGAGTTAGTTTTTATCTTTTAACATTAATAATGTTACATGGTTTTAAATTAAATTTGGTTAATTAGAGTGAAGTTGAATTGTTACATAAAACTTTAGTGATACCCTTTTTGTATTTCGTGGAAGTTTTAGATCACTACGAAATCGTTTTACATTATAATTTAATATCATGTGTACAAGAAGATTATAGAACCATAAATAAAATATATTACATAATAAACTGGTTCAACCATAAAAAACAGTTTCATGACCAAAATTGAACTTGGTAAAAGAAATTGAAAACCCATCATCCTTGAATGTGGTAAATTAATACATCTCAAATGATGTCTTTACTACTAGTATAAAAGGAGAGTAAAAGAGAGACAAAAATAACTTATTAAATTATCATATTAATATTTCTGTACATGTAAGTTATTGGAGTTGTCATAACATTTGGATGAGGAAAGGTAAATATTGAAAAGAAAATAAATGAACTTTAAAAGAAAGTAAAATAATTGAAAAGAGGAATTTACCTCTGGAATCATTATTTCTTGTGAGCATCTTAAGGGTAGATGATTTTGACTTTTGAAGATAATAAGGGCTATTAGATGTGGGGGAGGATCTTGGGGATAGATTTGAGTAGAATTTAGTCAAGGAACAAGGCTTAAGAGGAGGGAAGAGAAGAGGTAAGGAGTGGTGGTATTTATAGAGGAGGAGAGGAGGGTTTACATAATATTTAACTCCTTAGTTTATTAATTTCTCTCTAGACAAAAAATAGTGATTATTAAATGACCAAAATAGTAGTAAGTCCATTTGAATTTGATCTAAGGTTTCTTATATCAGCCCTGATGCTTGGAATAGCTTATTTATCTTATAATGTATATATACAACAAATTATCATTTTTTACTATTCCTAAAAATTCAAGTATTTTATAAAAAACCCAAAAATTGACATTAACTATTTATAAAAATTTAAAATCCAAAAATGAACTCTATTTTTTAAAAATAATTTCATAAACATGATTCATTAAATTTTTAATTAAAATCATAATTTACTTGAAAGATACGATTTTTAAAACTATAACTGATTTTATTATGCTTCCAAAAATTACATATGGTCTTATAAAATTAACTTAAAACTAGAATACCTAAAATTGTTAATTTATTAACACCATTAAGGAAAATACATTCAATTTGACACTAATTTTTTAATTGAAATTTATTTATTATGACTTACAAAAAATACCAATACATTTACAATATTTAATTTATCACCTATAGATACCTAAATTTTATATTCACAAACATGGGACAGGTTAGTAATCTTTTAGATGGATTAATATTCATAAGGGTGGGTTACTATTAATAAGGGTAGGTTACTATTCACCAAATATTAATTTCTTCTTATCAGACTCCAAACATTTTACTAATGGAAATCCTGTATGTCAGATTTTGGAAATTCAAAACACAGTAGCGTAATCATTATGATGAAAGGTCACATAGTACTTAGTAGTTCATTGTGTTGTTATTTCATGTTATTATATGAAATATTTAAAATAAATAAATTTCCATTGATAAAACATTGGGTCATTGTAAAATAATACCTTAAATCCAAAACCAACTGGCTCAGAAGCCAAGTAAAAACAAACAGCACCAAAACATCATTTCTAAAAAACCCACCACTTTCCTTTAAAAATTAAAAAATGCCTTATTCTAAGCCTAATTCGCAAATACCAAAAACTCATTTTCCCTGAAAAACAATTTTCTAAAATATTTTTATCATTCAATTCCACTTTAGAAAAGCCATGCTAAACCTTAAATTTCCAAACCCAACCAATGGTATCTTATTAAATGTTACATGTGTGTCCATCCATTTCTATACACACTATCCATAGACAAGTTCCCAAAATCAGTTTCCATACACACCCACACACATGTCAATGTCCATAAGGAATACCAAAGGACAACTATAATCCAAATTCTCAAACCCAAAACACTTTCAGTGTTTCAAAACTCACATTACCAATTAAAACCATTTGATGGAAAACACATCCATTTTTAAATCCATTTTCACTTAAAAATCCACATTCATTTTCAACATACACCTATACTAACTGAACCCAAAACAAAACATGAACCACAACGAAATACCATAATGAAGAACTAGTTTCTATGCCTAACTCGACGACATGGTGGTGGGTCATTCCCCAAGTACGGTATAAAAATAAGAGGGCATTGAACTGGGCACTTAGACTTTACAAGTGTCACCACCCCATCTGAGGCCACAACGTGACATAAATTCCCCTCCATTTTCAAACCTCAATCAAAAACAACCCGAGAAATAAGGCTCAAATCCCAAAATACCCCTGGTGAATTGGGGTTCAGAATGAGAAAGAGTTCATGATGACCTTCCCGCATCTACCTCCCGAGTCTCGACATCCCTAATCTCAATATACCAGACACCCCAAATAACAAGACCCATCTTTAATACTATTTTATCACATACCAGCCTGGGTCAACCCTGAATCGATTAACCGATCCATTCCAAAACATTCCTTGATGGGAATTCTCGATCCCCATAGGATGGAAACAAGTGTTATGGATTAAAAAACACACTTGGGAATGGATTAATCCCAAAAAAACCAGGATAAATATAAACAGAACCAAAATAAAAACACAAACAAACTAGAAATTTGAGTCTCAAATAAATAAAAAATAGAAATAGATATAAAGTAAAACTAAAAAGAATCCAAAATGAAAACAAGACCTAGATACCATGATCTTTGTGTGACCCATAGGTAACCTCCAACCAGAAGACTAACCTTGCTCTATAATGACAACCTAAGTTGGAATGAACTGAAAAATTCTGGACTGACAACTTTAATGTTAAAAGATAGGCATGAGAACAAAATTCTCTATAGGGATGACAAAAGTTAACAACTGAATCCAAGTGTTTACTTACCCAAAGAAGCCCAATTAAAATAGTTTGAAATTAAATTTCAATGATAGGGTTTTCCACATTATATAAATAATAATCTACATAATTAATTTCCAAATCCAAAAGCCATTTTTATTAATCAATTTCCAAAGCAAGGAAGACCAGGGTAGTGAAAATAGGAAACAAGGGAAAAACATAGGTATAGAACTAGTGTAGCATAAAAAAAGAAATATAAATAATAACCACGTGTGATCATAAACATACCTAGAAGACCCCTGGATGTACATGATTCAAAACTACCGACCTACATATGGTGAAGCCCCATAGTCTATAACCAACTGATCACCCTCATGAAAAAACCATCGAAACTGCCCATCTAGCCTCTATATCTACCAGTGGGTACCAAAACATATAATCAGGGCTGGTATGATAACATCACTTGATCATGTAAAAGATGCCCTGGAACCCATGGTGGTTATAATAATCCTATATAAGTAGAAGGACAACACCCACATGACTCACCCTGGATGTCGCCACTACACTTGCCTACCCCAAACATGAACACCAATATATGATAACACCTAAGGTGAATGCCTCCTATAAAGGTGACCCATATACATGCACATACATTTCATGTCATCTAGGGTCCAACTAGGTTGTTAATCCATGTATACATTCAAATCATATTTGAAAAACATTTGGGTTTTCCAAATAAGCACACAAGATAGCCAAACCACAAACCTTTCTAAATGTACCAAAAATTATCTCTTTGAGTTGAATGATCCAAATGGGCCTTAATGATCCATGTTTCCAAAAAATTGACATAAAGTGTTTTATCACATTATAATTGTTCTCAATTTTATGAAATAACCAAACAACCCCTTAAGCCACACATTACACAAAATATACTCCAAAATCCTAATGGGAATACACTCAAGGATTTAACTTTAAAAAATTAATTTTAAAGCACATAAGGTAACCCCCATCGTTTATAATCCAAATAACCATTTTATGAAACCATGGTTTTTAGAAAAATATTATTTTAAAGGTTTCATCATCAATCAAAGACACATCCATGTGTGCACCGAGTGCACCCATGAATGTGACAACATCTAATAGAACATCAATACCACAAGGGAGAAATTTTAAAACCATTCCCACAAAACACAAACTTCTAAAAAAACCCACCATTTACATCATTAAAAGAAAACAAAACATAACATTGGATCCATTAAACCCTTCCTAAGTTTTTTGACACAATAATAAATCCCTAACATAACCAAATCATACACACAAAACCAAATTCACTTAAAAAAGTCCTATTTTTATAATAATAATGGCTATACATTTCCTAAAATACCCAATTCATCCTTAAAAGAATAAAATAAATTCAAACAATCTTCCTAGGTACTATAAACCTTGGCAATTTACAAAAAATTCATTTTAACATATTTTTAACAAACCAAATAAATTCCAAAATACCAAAATATGTTTAACAAAGGTTCCATAGTGGTGTGAATAAACTTAATAATTTTATTTAAAATAAAAAGAATTAAAGGAAATGATTTTGGAAATAAAATCCTGGAAACACCTACCAAAACCTTGTGCAATTGGAATAAAACATCAAGGAGAGGGTGATCTAAGACCCATGAATGATTCACATATTGTAGCCAAAAGAAAAAAGAACCACATGACCCAAACCAAACCCTAGGGTTCTTCGAAGGTAGGAAACCCAAATAAAACCAATAACTAGAGAGAGTGAGGAGAGTAGAAGAAGAAAGGGATGGAATTGATGTAGAACCCATGAATAATCACTAACCTTTCATGAGAAATCATCCACAAAATGGTTAAAACGAAGCATGATGAAAGGGGGAACCCTCTAGTTGATACCCAACATATATGGCTATGTTTGGGAGGTGGAATAACCTAAAATGAATTTTAGGTTAAAAGTTACTCAGCCCATAATGGGATGCACAATTTTGCTACACGGTTTTGTAAACGGTGTGTAAACCGTGAGAATGGTACTAGAAAAATTATACTACTTTGCAGCATTAAGTTTCATAGTTTGGAAAAACCTTGCCCAAACTGTGTGACTAGAAAAATTGGCCAAAACCCCTCAAATGACACCCCAAACAATAGGGAATACCACCAAAAGATACTTGATTTTTTAAGCACAATGTAGAGACATTGTGGGTGTCACGAACTCTCCACTATGAAAATTTCTCCCCATAACATTAACAATAACCATTAATAAGTCTATAAGAAAATCAAAACCACAAAAACACAAAGGCTTTCATTTGACACACAACCAGAAAATCAACTAAAAGACCCATCATCAAGAAATAAACAAAAACAAATTAATACTTTGGTCGGGGGGTGACACTAACACTAGAGATATTAGTTAGAGATGATTATAAAGCGGGTAATATAGTTTCTATAAGTTAAAAAAATTAATTAATATTTTAAATTAAAAAAATTTATTCAATACACCCACAATGGACCAACCCCTACGAACATAGTGGGATTGATGGTTATAATATTCTAAGGGTAAAAAACTTATTTCGGACCCAAAAAAAATATCTGATTTATTATTAAAATCTGTATTCTTGAATAAATTCAAATAATTTACAAGCACACATGCACACACTAAAATTAATGTATTATATTTAACATATTATTGTCAAGACTCTGTAAAAATCAATCCCTCTCAAATATCTAGTGAAATATCTAATAAATGATGTTTTCTATATATTAACTATTTATATTATATAAAGTAATAGTCACTATATTGAATTTCCCATAACCTATTAGAGGAGGGCTTTGATGATTACTTATAGTCACACTTTTGTATCATGTTGGGTCCTAGAATTGTATGTACACCAAAGATTAGTATAATATATAGTGCTTATTTTAGGATGGATTTTGGACTAGGAACTACTTTTTATTTCATTAGGCTAGTAGGGAAACAATATCATTAGAACATAGTATATGATATAGGCATGAGATATTGACTAATACATAGATGTTCCCCTATATTCTAAATAAAGGACATAAATTTTATTCTAAATATTGTTATGAAAGTGCATAATAATGAAACAGTTTAACTTAAGTGTGGTATATATTTCATCCCCAGTAATGTATTTTTTATAATCTTTGAGTATTTTGAGGAATATAGATTTTTTTAGAAAATTAAATTAATTTATTATCCTTGTTTAAGAGTTTTTATTTATGATTATATACTTATTTGGTGGTTGATAACCTCATGTAGTTAGGTGGGAAAAGTGTATTAGGAAGATAAAGTTTTCCATTAGTAAATTGATCTGGTCGAGAATGAATCACTGTGGATGCCATAATTTATATGATTAAAAATTGTGGTATAAAGATATTATTAGGTCATTATTAATTATAGGATTAATTCATTCTAATTATGATTTTAATTTGGTTGGTGCGATTATATTTCTTTTATTTTAATATTTCTTGAAAGAAATTTAAATTCATGTTAAATTGAAACCATGAAATATAATGGTTGTAATTAAAAAAGAAATAGTTAATGATTAGTGAAATCCTTATTGAAATTGAATTTACACAAATTAATGAGATTATGTTTTTTAAGGTTTATTTAAATTTGTTATTGTGTGCATACATCAGTTTATTTCATAGTTATTCATGAAATTTTGTTAAGTTGAATGATCTTCATATATATGAAAATTTATTTTTTAGATGTATTTTTTTAGTTGACATTACAAATTTTATGTCATAAAAGTACCAAGCTATGTATGAAGTTTATTTTTATATGATTTGATGAGTAATATAACAGATATAATGTCATTAAAATATGTTTAAAATAATGAGATATTGAATTATTTTTTGTACATTATTTTAAATTTCAAAATATGATGGTTTGTAGAATTATATAACATTCTTTATTTTTATTTGTAGTACCCTGATCTATAATTTATTGAGTATGAATTATAGAACATGATATGTTATGTTACTACATAAAACTGATCAAATAATTTTGGAAACAAAAAATGAATATATAAGGAAAACATATAAAATAAGATATGTATCACCATGAGAATGTTGGGTCTGTATTCAAATGAGTTAGTTTTAATCATGATGAATTGGATTATGTAAATAATGAATGTGTTAAAAAAATTGTTATTAATTAGAAACATTTTGAGAACTATTGATAAATAGTTTAGTAAGATATAATTCAACATTTAAATAATATAAACCTTAATTATATTTTTATAATGTTATTATCTTATATAATAATTTTGAAATATGGGAAATGGAATTTGAATTGAAAAATAAACAATGGATTAAATTTTTTTTGTTATAAATATGATATTGACTACATTTAATTTAGTGTATAATAATGTTTTGTTATTGTTAATGTGTTATTATATGATGTTTAACCTAATTAATTTTAATAATTGTAATAGCTTTTAATGAAATTTTTTCTTTGTGATAATATTTTTTTAATTGAAACTTTTAAACATTTTTATAATGTGAAGGGTTTGTTTTTTATTTGCTGTTATTATGAAAAAAAATCATCATGATCTAAAGAAAATATGATTTTAAAGTTATACTTGGGGTAATGTTTCGAAATTGAAAATTTTAAAATATATTTTTTAATTGTGAATTTAAAAGGGTTTGGATATTCATGTCCCAAAAAAATTATGATCTGTTTAATTGATGATATATATTTATATAAAGATTAACTTTTAATTTGGAATTAAAAATTAAAAAATTTATTTTTTTTGTGGAAAATTCATGATGAAAAGATAAATTTATTATAATGTTGATTATTATTTCTCTGAAATATTATCATTGAAAAATTTTCATGAATGAATACATTTTTCTTATTTTGTGAATTTTTTGGATTTGGTTGATGGGTAGATGAGAAATTTCTATGCTATTCTTCTTAGAGTTAAGGATAAATGATTTATTGAATTATGATGTGAAGGATGTGGAGTATTATTTTAATGAGAATGAAAATATGAATTTATTCTTTCTTATAAACAGTTAAAAGAAAAACTTTGTTGTTTTTTTGGTTGGGTATGAGCGGTGGTGTATCCTAGGGAGAAATTATTATATCTCTTCATTATTCAGTTCTATGCATACTAATTTGATTTAATTTATTGTTATTTTTATCCACCATTTAATATGATGTTTTTATTAAATGAATTTCCCCAAAATGACATCAAAATGTTTCGCATGATAAAAAAGGAGGAATTATAAAGTAATGTGTTTTGGAGTTTCTAATGATAATATGTAATAATTTTTCTTAGTAGCGGGTCAAACAATAAGGCTAATAAATAGATACAGGGGGTTGAAACATCCATTTATTTGGTAAAAACCCAAAATAGATATTATGTTATTTAGATAAAATATTTTCTTTGATATGTCACCTGAGTATAGTGTAGGGTTGATTATGGTGGAAAGACTCATATATCATAAGAGATATATAAATTCTTGGGTTTTCTAGCTAATAACGATATACGACAACAACATTTTGAGTCATTTTTGAAACTAGATATTTGATGATGAGTAGCAACCCAATAGCTGAAAAAATTGAAGGATTTTATATATTGAAGTTATATGGAATTTTTAATTTCGAGAGCTCAATGTTTTTTTTATTGTTTTTAAATTATAAATGGAAAATTTTAATTTTACTAGTATTAGAATGAAAATTTGATCATGTTGTAAAATTAAAGATTTTTTGTTTAACCTAGTGTGGTATTTTTGTATTTTTACGAGATCATTGTAATTTTTTATTGACGGACGGTGTCAGTGGAATTGAATTTATTTATTTATTTAAGTGATACATTTTTAATGAATTTTTTATATAATAAATAATGGGATTTATAAAAGATATATTTGGTGGATATGGTATTAAAAATTAGATTAAAACGTGATCTAAATATTATATTATGATTATAAACTGTAATATGAGGGGGGTGAATATTGGGAATTGAATGAGAAATTAAATAGAATACTTTATGGGAATTGTGAAACTCAATTGATTGGTGTAATTAAATTACCTTCCCTGATTATATTTATATTACACCACAATTATTTTATATAATTTCTCTTTTATATATAGAATATTTTTAAAATATATACAGTATGATGGATTGACGAAAGTTAAGGATAAAGAGAAAAATATAGATTAATTATCAATAGGGAATTAATGGTTGATGTTTTTCATGGAAATGAGGGTGGGGACTCAATATTCTATTCCTTTTAATATTAATACCTATTAATATAGAAGAATTTTGATATTTAAGGATGGGTTAATAACTAAAAATAATCCAGGATGATGAGACATTGTTGAAAGTGGTTTTTCAACACACATTTCATAAAAATGTGGTTACATAACTTGTTTGTGTCCATAATAGGTGGAATGTTACTAAAATAATGAATTATTACAAAGTATCAGGATCATGTTAGATATCGGTGAGAGAGTAGTTTGAATATGGGATATAGTTATTTACTCCATTGGATTTATTGTATTAGACCTAGGTTATACTATAGTATATCTATATAGTGTGATTATATTCCCTAATACAATTATATTTTTGGCAGCCTTGGTGAAAGATAAAATGAATGGTGTGAGTATGAATCCATTTATTATATATGATGATGGATGTGGTGGTGGTGTGACTAATGTGGTTAGCTATAGTAGTAATGCGATAAAAATGGTGATAGTGCATGTTTAGAATGTGAGAGTATGAAAACCCATATTTTAATACAACTTAATTGAAGATTTATTATATAAAGACACAATTAATAAAACCACAAAAGATCATGATTCCTAGTGGGATTGAGAAATTATCTAGATAAAAAAACAACTTATAACATAAAAATCACAATATTATATAAAACTATTTTAACATTCTATTAGAAAATTCATTCCTCCTCTAAAACTACTTGGGATTACCAAGGGGCATACTAGGGGGTGGAATATACAGTATAGTAAGAGAATAAAAACATGGATTATGGTAATTTAGTTTATGTGATTCAAGAGGAATATCAAGGTAACATAATAGGGTTGAGAATCATAAAATTGAACATCAAAGCATGATATAATCTGATAACTTAATGGAATTGTAGAAATGTAGAGACAACAAAAAACATGACATCATAAGCATAAGTCAATGCCAAAAAATAAGAAATCCTAACATATTACTCTTTGGATAACCTCCCTTGTATCGTACATCAAATATCATGAGATAAAAACATTACCCAATTCATTTTATCACTATCTAATTGTAAGTCCACCAATCACATTCATATTATGTACATGAATAAGTGTTCCACAAAGAGAATTAAACAAAATATCATATTTCATCACATTTAAGCCCATGATTAAGAAGATTTGGTCACATAAATGGATGAACAGAATCAATTATGGATTTTTATATCTAGGGGAATACTATTTAGTTTAAATGGGGATGATTATTAACTAAAAAAACTGGCATGGAAAAAACACAGCATTATTTTAGAAGCATAACGGGGGTACATAAATAATCATGGACCGGTTTAATGGAAATAAAATAGGTCTATAATCACATGGTAATAATAATTAATACACGAGACATGTGTAAAAACGTTTCCCAACCTGAAAAATTTGTAACCAAAAGGCTAAATAGAGAGAAGGTTCTTGGATGAAGTGGCATAAGTGGGGATCTGTTACCTTAGAGGGTGATTATTAATGCTTTGTAAGATCCTATTAAAATATTTGGTAATCATTGGAGAGATTTATATAGGGTAGGTTATATTAAATTAATTATTTAATGGTTCTTAGTGAAGAATAATTAGAGGCTACATAATGATCCATGTTTTGAACCTGATAAAAAATACAAAAGAATTTAAACATTTTCAATTACTGGATGAATTATTTTTCAAAATGAGATTCGGAATGGTGTTATGGGAGTTGTAACATTTCCAAATGATGTTTTTGGACTTGGTTTAAGTCTTGATAATTTTCATGGGTTTCACGAGGAATTTCAGGAGCACTGGACATAAAAAATATGTTTTAAGGGGTCTGTAGAGGGTGCACATTTTATCTAAAACCGTGCAACCCTTAGTAGAAAACCATGAAGAATGTTTTAGGTCGATAGTTTTGGTACACATGGGTTATGAACAATTTCTAAAACTGTGTGCCTAGACTGCACAATGTGTGTTTGGAGGTAGTATCCTCACACTGTTCACCACATGGTTTGTTCATGGTGTCGCAAAAAGTGTGGTATACCATGTTTAAATAATATAAATTAAATAAAATTCGAATAAAATGAAAACTTAAAACATAAAACCCTATACTACTCCATGAATACCCACTCAGTGTGAGAATAGACCCCTACTTAATTGTCGACATGTGACACACCATATCCATGACCTCCTTCGATCTTCAATTTTCTACTGAATTTTCCTCTTTTTACTCCTTTGATCCAATGAGGTAATCATTATCCATCCTCCTTATCTCCATTTCTGGATACATTTAGTCCCCTCTATCACCCTGTGAGGATTTTATGAAACCCTAGTTTAGGGTTAACTCAATTTTTTTGGTTTCTTCTAATGTTAGGTTTTGCGGAAGGTCTATTGGGTAGTATTCTTGCATGTTCTGACATCTTCCACCAATGATGAAGTGGATGGGCTCATTTCGGTTCAGTACCAATAAATTAAGGTAAGGTTTTCTTCTATTTTCTTCTATTTCTTAGTTTATTATTGGGTATTTTGAGGATTATGGGTTCCTAGTAATTTTATTGTACTGTGATGAACTTTTCATTAGTGTTTTTGAGACTTTGGTATTGTTTATAGTATATTGGGTTGTCCTTGAGGTAGGTTTGAGTATCGGGATTCAAATGTGACTCACCATGGATGCATTAGTTGGAAAAATTTAAACATAAGTTCCCCCCATTATATGTATATTCATTAATGTAAATGAATATATATGTAAGGACCCCGATTCCCGGGTGCCCATGGGGCATGATGTATTGAAATATTTATTACAAAAAGTTACATTAATACATAATATCCCATTACTAAAGAAGATCGCGAGGCTTAGGATTCTAGGAAACCAGCTGCTTCAGGAAAACTTCTTTAGTACAAATCCATGCTTGAAAGTTTTTGAAAAAAAATGTAGGGTGATCAAAATATGCCCAGTAAGGGGTTTTTAAATGTTTAAAGAAAACTCTTTCTCAAGGCATCAGTTTGAAAATGATAAAATACTAAATTAAAACTGGGTGTTATCTTTTTCTTTAAACACATAAATTATAAAATCTTGAAAACCACTCACACAGAAAAGAAGTACGTACTTAAAATAGACTTCAAAGAAGACATAAATCAGAGAGTGCAATCATGCGAAGAATAAATGATGCATAATCAACCAAATTACTTCAGTTCTAAAAGGTTGAGTGTAAGAGGGTAAAACAATCATATCATGATTCATTGGCACATAATGTTCTTATAACAACATATCACATGTGTTACAGTTCATATCTCATAAATTCATTCTCATAGTCAAGGGAATTTCCAACTATAGGATGTCCTGTTAGTTGAAGTAACCCCTCGTTGACCATTTATCATCACATGCGGAGGGAATGTATAATTCCAGACATTGTCGAGACCTTTCATCAAGAACATAAAACATACGTAATACGGGTCAAGGCTAACCTCCCATCTCATTTCCATGGAAGCACAATCCATGGCTAACCGCCAAGATCGTCGCACATCAGGTCTCATGAGACTCTTCCTTTACCCAATGCATTGGAGCGCTGTATAATTCCGGGTGCACCCGTCCATAATCATTTATGTCCAATACATCCCTCAGATATTTTGATGTGGTCTTACATTCATATGGTTTCATTCATACATTCTTAATTAAAATTCATTTTACATACATATTCCTAACTTGAAACAGATCATGTCATAAATGTAGACGAACTAAACTTTTGGATTTCGATTAAACAGTGATGTACATGAACTAAAACCACATACTCCTACACATTAAATAATAATTAGAACACTTAAAATAATGTATTTCCATGTAGAATTACCTCATTTTCATTTATGAGCCACTTTCAATCTTAATGCTGACTTTAAGACATTTTCTTTTTAAACAATACCATGCTAGTAGTTAAAAACATAAATTAAATAAAAAAAGAGGTATTTATTGTAATTAATTCAAATTCATGGAATGGATGAGATTTAAAACAAACACCAAATAGATGTTATTCTTATAACAATTGTACACTTCAGAATATATATATATATATATATATATATATATATATATATTGTTTTGAAGTCTTATTTTGAATTACAATTATTCCACAATTATATATATATATATAGATATACATGAAGTCGTGTGTGTGTATATATGTTTTTGTGGTTAAATTATATAAAACACATTTGATTCATCACATGGTTTATGTGTTCTTAAAGACACTAATTTTCTTGACATAAAAAATGTGGCAGATAGGGTTTTATAAATGTACTTGGGATTCAGCTTAACATAAAACAAGGTATCCTACTGTATGTGTATTGTGGACACCAATAAATCTCATTTTGAATTCATAAAACTCAAAAGAATTTTGATTTGGAAATTATATGAAATCTTATACATGAAAACATATATATAAATTGCATAATCAAAACATAGTTGATAAAAAAATGTAGCTGGCCTTGTATATTTCATAACAATAGCTCATCATTAATAAAAATTCCAAGAAACCATACTCAGGTAAGGATTAAAATTGTTATAAATATATGTATATATATATATATATATATTTATATACACTTAGATATAAAAGTGAGTTCAAATAAACACCAACTTGAATATCCATCCCTCTAAGGATTTTACGCATCAGAGACATCGAATAACCCCTGGAAAACATTAAACATGTTAAGATTGGAGGTTTTTTTAAAACATAACATACACATATAAAAGAAATTTTTATATATCATCATATATATATATATATGTATATAAATATATATACACAAGGTGTATATAGGTATAAGTAAATACCCAAACCGAAATAGAACAAAGTCCCAGATTTTCCCTTACCCCGATTTGGGTTCTCCAAGCAGAAGCGGCTAAGAACTATTCTCAAGGCCATACATAGGTGTATACACAAGTTGTATATACATATATGTAAACATAAATATATATATACTGAAGCTTTAAAAAAGTGCAAGCCAAGACTCATCCCCTTACCTTCGCTTGGATAGGAGGAGAGGTAGAAGCAGGAGATGACGACGAGGTGTCCGAAGGTCCAAGGAAACATGGAGAAAAAACTCCCTCTCTTCGGTGCAAACTGGGGTTAAAAAACACGGAACCCTTCTTGCATGGAGATGTTGATCGGGTACCCAAGTCCGAGGCAGTGCCTAACCCATGGAAAGAAGAGGTAAAAACCGGGTCCACTGCCGGCCTAGATGAAGAATAAAGACGACCTATTCCACTGGTTATCACGCTTGAGGAAGAAGAAGACGCATGGGGTAACATAGATAAAAAAATAACGGCCAAGATTACACGAGATATGATCAGACGGACCTGACGTGGTGTGGCAATAAAAATCCATGGATGGCTGCGATGGAGCCGAGCTGGATCCGACGATTCATGAGGGAAGCTGTGATTTAAAAAAACAGGTGGGCCTCGCTTCTTTTTCTTTTTTTGTTGTTGTTTTATCTTCAATACCTTTTTAATTCTTTAATACTATTATAAAAAAATGCTATTATTAATATTATACAATATTTAATCAACTTGTATTATTTTATGATAAGTCAATGGTCATTAATTAATTCACCCCTAACTATAACATATCTTTATTTTCCTTTATTGACTTATATATACTAATTATCTTAATTTCTATAATTAAAGATTTATATTTATGTTATTAATAAAATAAGACAATTAACAAAACAACATTAATAATTATTTTCAA
Source organism: Viscum album (assembly GCA_963277665.1). NCBI lineage: Eukaryota > Viridiplantae > Streptophyta > Magnoliopsida > Santalales > Viscaceae > Viscum > Viscum album. The sequence continues at coordinate 1,304,845,921 of OY728119.1, forward strand.
ATTCACAATTAAGAGTGCATTAATTTAAATATTAACATTATGAAACAAATTTCATAAATGAAATCATAATTTGACATCATTTCAAAACTGTTAATTATAAAAAGTTCAAATAAACATTTGCATTATTATTATTACTTATTTTAAATTTAGGGGTAAGTATAATACATTTAACTTGAATTTTGACGTATCATTAATATATATATATATATATATACACATAACCCAAGCGTTTTCACACAAATCTTCATAGACTAAAAATAAATAAATCCCACCAGATTCGATATAGTCATTCAAAAAATAAATATTTACTTGCTCAAGTTAAAATGTGTATAATAAATAGTGGGAAATAATAATATTAATTCCCACTGTTTTTCATTATATAAAAAAATAGCATTCTCATATGATTCACATTTTGATAAAACAAACAATTAAATTAGATATATTATCATCATTATTGTTGTTGGTTAATAAAACATTAAATCAAATAACATAATTAATCTTTTTGAACCTTTTGGGGGTATTCAACTCTTAGCTTCAACTGTCCAATTGAAAATTAAAACATTAGAGGACAAGTGGATCATGGGGGAGCCAATGACTATATTTATTATTGTTAGTGTCTAACGGTCGAATATGTGTTCTATAAAAAACCTCGTCTCAGGGTATCCCACACTCAAGGCGACTGAAGAAGAAAGAGGAGGAGATGGTTCAAGTTATTCCTTTGGTGCTTAGTATGACATCGGTGCCTTAGTCCATCCTTATGTTCGTTTTGATGGATTCCAAAGACCCCTATCGCCTTCTCGGGGTTCTTGTGGTTTTAAGCGGTCTTCCTATAATTTTAATCGGGTTTTTAGTTGGAATCTTTGGTTAGCTAAGCTTCTTGTTTGATCATTGTGAGTTGTAGTTACCAAAGTGTTCCTCATTTGAATAAAATATCATTTCATTCATTTGGATGTGTTTTCTCTGTTATTATTATTATTATTATTATTTATATATGATGATTATTTTTTTGATTAAGGGATAAACTTGCCATTATTCAAAACACAGTTTCTTAGGTCGTTACATTATCTCCCCCTTCAAAGAATTGCGTCCTCGCAATTCTATTCATAAAAAGGAAAATAGTAACCCCAGCCGTACAACATTATCGAAATAGGGGATCCAGCTCGGTTAACGGAATACCCAATTTTGGCACATAGTTCTTCTGTTTCTCTAGCCCAGATACACCTTGAGCCGTAGGTTTTGAATCCTTGCTCATGTGTACTACACGCCGACTTACAAAGGGAGGCCCGTGCGTAGAAAAGCTCAGAAATTTCCAAGTGGAAAAATTCCCTGATAACCCTTTGAACTACATCACGCTCGAGGTATTCGAGGGGGATTATGCGATTGAGGATACTGAGGTTTTAGACATGGTAAATGAAGACTTCTCTGAGGTGGCCATCTTGAGTAGCTATGGGGAAGAAAGCTGTGGTGGAAAAGTTTTGCGCCAGAGTAAAACACTGGAAGATGCCTTAATAGTATCTTCCTCTTCACCTATAGTAGGGGAGTTTGGTAGTGGAAATGAGATGAAAAACATGGTCATCCCTCTGACACAAACGAAGAATCTCAGGACTGTTCGCTAAGTCAAGTAGACGTTGACAAGACCCTCGCAGGTGGAGAAAAGATGGATAATACACCATGCATGTCTGGATCAAAATAACCTCTACCAACTCATCAGGTAGAGATGAGAGGTTCGTTTGACTATCCATCTGAAAAAGAACATTCAAATGAAAGCACTTAGCAACACTGATAAGGTAGTGGCAGGAAGAAAACATGAAACATTCAATTACAAAAAAGTTACATGGCAATGCCTGAGTATACTAAACAAACACCACAAAGAGAGGAAAAACTCCCTAACTCCTCAAACCACACACTGGCTGAACAGACAGGTTTAAACTCATGGGAACATATATGACACCTCCTGAGTTTAGCATGAGGGGTATGGAGTTAGGAAACATCATTATACACCTGTTGCCTGCGAGACAATCGGGTGGACTCATCTTCTAACACCCCAATGTTTAAGACCTACCCCTGAAGCCGTAGTGAAAAATATGGCACAGGTAAGCCACTCGGAGGTCTCCGGCAGTAGAAGCTTCTTGAAAGGAGTTATCGAGCATCATGCCAAATTATTCGCCAGTCATGAACACTCGGAAGAGACCCTCGTGGTACCTTCCCCGACGTGCATAAGAGGGGAATTGGGTTGTAATCATTTGGAGTTAATCTATTCCCAACCCCTGGTGTAGACTAAGCACCCTAGTAAAATTTGACATGTCATACTGGTGCTTACATGACACAAGAATTCGAGTTTAATTAAGAAAGTTCTCACGGCTAGCTAGAGATATAATGTTCACTAGAGCCATAGTGGGAAGTGACAGTAAATCCGTAGATACATTTCCATCAGTAATCTCAATGTTTCAACATAATTATTTAGTCAATAATAGTTTTATATTCATACTAACTAGTTTTCCAGAGTTTCCTGAACCCATCCTCTAATACCAACTGTAAGGACCCCGATTCTTGGGTGCCCATTGGGCATGATGTACTGACAAATTTATTTCAAAATCTTACATTAAGACATCATGTCCCATTACTATAGAAGATCACGAGGCTCATGATTCTAGGAAACCAGCTTCTTCTGAAAATCTTATTTAGTAGAAATACATGCCTGAAATTTTTTGAACAAAAACGTAGGGTGAGAAAAATATGCCCAGTAAGGGGTCTTTAAAATGTTTAAAGAAAACTCTTTCTCAAGGCAGTCGTTTTGAAAACGATAAAACAATAAATTAAAACTGGGTGTTATCTTTTTCTTTAAACACGTAAATTCTTCATTATTGAAAACCACATGCATAGAAAAGAAGTACGTACTTAAAATATACTTCAAAGAAGTCATAAATCAGAGAGCGTAAGCATGTGAAGAATAAATGATGCATAATCACCCAAATTACTTCTGTTCTAAAAGGTTGTGTGTATGCAGGGAAAAAATTAATATCATGATTAATTGGAACATAAAGCTTTTATAACATCATATTATATGTGTTACAGTTCATATCTCATAAATTCATTCTCATAGTCAAGGGAATTTCCAACTAGGGGATGTCCTGTTAGTTGAACTAACCCCTGGCTGACTATTTATCATCACATGTGGAGGGAATGTATAATGCTGGACTTTGTTGAGACCTTGCGTCAAGACCATAAAACATACTTAATACGGGTCAAGGCTAACCACCCATCCCATTTCCATAGTAGCACAATCCATGGCTAACCGCCAAGACCGTCGCACAGAACGTCTCATGAGACTCTTCCTTTACTCAATGCATTGGAGAACTGTATAATTCCGAGTTCACCTGTCCATAATCATTTAAGTCCAATATATCTCTCACATATTTTGACATGGTCTTACATTCATAGGGTTTCATTTATACATTCTTAATCATAACTCCTTTTACATACATATTCATAACTTGAAACGGATCATGTCATAAATATAAAAGAACTATACTTTTGGCTTCCGATTAAACAGTGATGTACATGAACTAAAACAACATACGCTTTCACATGAAATAATAATTAGAACACTTAAACTAATGGATATCCATGTAGAATTACATCATTTCCATTTATGATCCACTTTCAGTCTTAATGCTGACATTAAAACATTTTTTTTAACCATACCATGCTAGTAGTTAAAAACATAAATTAAATAAAACAAGAGGCATTTATTGTAACTAATCGAAATTATAGGAATGAATCAGAATTAAAAAAAACACCAAATCAATGTTATTCTTATAACTGTTGTACACTTCAGTTAAAATATATATATATATATTTATTTATTTTGAAGTCTTATTTTGAATTACAAGTATTCCATAATTATATATATATATATATACATGAAGCTGTGTGTGTGTATATATGTTTTTGTGGTTCAATTAAATAAAATCCATTTGATTCATCACATGGTTTACGTGTTCCTAAAGACACTACTTTTCTTAACATAAAAAAAGTGGCATATAAGGTTTTATAAATGTACTTGGGATTCATCTTAACACAAAACAAGGTGTCCTACTGTATGTGTATTGTGGACACCAATAAATCGCATTTTGAATTCATAAAACTCAAAACAGTTTTGATTTGGAAATTCTATGAAATCTTATAAATTAATACAAATATATAAATTGAATAATCACAACATAGTTGATAAAAAAAATGTAGTTGGCCTTGTATATTTCATAACAATAGCTCATCATTAATAAAAATTCCATGAAACCATACACAGGTTAGGATTAAATTTGTTATATATATAAATATGTATATATATATATATATTTATATACACGTAGATATAAAAGTGATTTCAAATAAACACCAACTTGAATATCAATCCCTTTAAGTATTTTACGCATCATAGACATCAGCAGCCCATGGAAAACATTAAACATGTTAAGATTGGAAGTTTTTTTAAAACCTAACATACACATATAAAAGAAATGTGTATATAGCATCTTATATATATATATATTTATATAAATATATATACACAAGGTGTATATAGTTATAAGTAAATACCCGAAGCGAAATAGAACAAAGTACCAGATTTTCCCTTACCCCGATTTGGGTTCTCCAAGCAGAAGAAGCTAAGAACGATTCTCAAGGCCATACACAGGTGTATACACAAGATGTATATACATATAGATAAACATAAATATATATAGACCGATTCTTTTAAAAAAAATCAAGGTAAGACTCATCCCCTTACCTTCGCTTGGAGAGGAGGAGAGGTAGAAGAAGGAGACGACGACGAGGTGGCCGAAGGTCCAAGGAAACACGGTGCAAAAACTTCCTCTCCTCGGTGCGAACCGGGGTTTAAAAATAGGGAACCCTTCATGCGTGGAGATGTTGATCGGGTACCCAAGGCTAAGGAAGAGCCTAACCCATGGAAAGAAGAGGTAGAAACCAGGTCCACCGCCGGCCTAGATGAAGAAAAAAGACGGCCTATTCCACTGGTTATCGCGCGCGAGGAAGAAGAAGACGCGCGGGGTAACCGAGATAAAAAAGAACAGCCAAGATTGCACGAGATATGATCAGACGGCCCTGAAACGGTGTGGAAATAAAAATCCACAGACGGCTGTGATGGATCCAAGCTGGATCTGATGGTTCCAGAGGGAAGAAGTAATTTTAAAAAACATGCGGGCCTCACTTCGTTTTCTTTTTTGTTGTTGTTGTTTTATCGTAAATACCATTTTAATTCTTTAATAATCTTATAAAAAATATTCTATTATTAATATCTTACAATATTTAATCAACTTTTATTATTTTATGATAAGTTAATGGTCATTTAACACACATGTGCATTAATTAATTCACACATTTCTATAATATATCTTTATTTTTCTTTATTGACATATATATACTAATTATATTAATTTCTATAATTAAATCTTTCTATTAATGTTATTAATAAAATTACACAATTAACATAAAAACAATAATAATTATATTCATATTCATAATTAAGAGTGCATTGATGTAAATATTAACATTATGAAACAAATTTCATAAATGAAATCATAATTTGACATCATTTCAAAACTGTTAATTTTAAAAAGTTCAAATAAACATTTGCATTTTTATTATTACTTATTGTAAATTTAGGGGTAAGTATAATAAATTTAACTTGAAGTTTGACGTAGAATATATATATATATATATATATATATATATATATACATAACCCAAGTGTTTTCACACATATCTTCATAGACTAAAAAATAAATAAATCCCACCAGATTCAATATAGTCATTGATAAAATAAATATTTACTTACTCAAGTTAAAACGTGTATAATAAATTGAGGAAAATAATAATATTAATACCCAATGTTTTGAATTATATAAAAAATAGCATTCTCATATGATTTAATTTTGAGAAAAAAAACAATTAAATTAGCTATATTATCATTATTATTGTTGTTGTTTAATAAAACATTAAATCAAATAACATAATTAATCTTTTTGAACCATTCGGGGGGTATTCAACTCTTATCTTCAACGGTCCAATTGAAAATTAAAACATTACAGGATAAGTGGATCATGGGGGAGCCAACGACTATATTTATAGCCATTAGTTTCTAACGGTCGGATAGGTATTCTATAAAAATCCCAGTCTCGGGGTATCCCACAGTCAAGGAGACTGAAGAAGAAAGAGGTGGAGATGGTTCAAGTTATTTATTTGGTGCTCAGTATGGCTACGGTGGCTTCAGCCATCCTTATGTTTGTTTTGATGGATTCCAAAGACCCCTATCACCTTCTCGGGGTTCTTGTGGTTTTAAGCGGTCTTCCTGTAATTTTAATCAGGTTTTTAGTTGGAATCTTTGGTTAGCTAAGATTCTTGTTTGATCACTGTGAGTTGTAGTTACCAAAGTGTTCCTCATTTGAATAAAAGAGCCTTTCATTCATTTTGATGCATTTTCTCTATTTTATTGTTATTATTATTATTATTATTTTATATAAGATGATTATTTTTTCGATTAATGGATAAACTTTCCATTATTCAAAACACAGTTTCTTGGGTTGTTACTATATATATATGGGGATAGGTGTGCTAATGTATTATATGAAAATGCATAAACATGTGAGTAGATATGGGTGTATGAATATGAGCATATATGTAAGGATTCCCTGGAACATATTCATTGGACATGTAGATAGGTTCCAAGGGTCTAGGTGTACTTATATATATGAGAAGGTAAATATACAGAAAGGGGTCAACATTAGCTTTGGTTTAAAGAATCAAGTTACGAAGTTTCTTCATGGTCTTCTGATTGAGGTTGGATAACTTTCCTTTCCCTTTTAATCTATGAAAGCATTAATTAATTAATTTAAGGTTCTCTGAAATCTTATTTAATTCCTTTACAATTATGGTAGTTTATTCTAAATTTTTTACATTGATAAAGTTAATGAAATTATTTAATGTAGAAATTGATTGTATGATAATAAATTCCATGATTTAAAAATAAAACCCCTCCAATGGAGGTTCACTGGCTCCAAGATAAAAATTAATGATTAGGATTTTATGCATTCTTGGCTTATTTTTTGGTGTTACCATATCTTTTTCTGTGGTTATAGTTGTTAAATGTAATTTTTAGGTGCTTGGTCCCTTTTGTTTAATTTTATGATGTAGGCACATGCCTTGTTGTAATAACACATATCCTTTACACTTGAGCCCCTGTATTGTAGGTATAATGTATCAATGACTTAAATGAAATCATTAAGGTAAATAGAATGGTTAGAATGGATTAGTAAATATGGTATCATTCCTTAAGGGTAGTGAACATGAACCCCTTGGCACTTTTTTGTGTAATCCAATTTCCCATGTTTAGTAAAATTCAGTGAGATAACCCTATAAAGAATGTATTTCCTAAGGACATGCTTTCCTTTGAAATGGATTTAATAGGATAAATGTGTTTATTAGAAAAACATAAGAGCTTATTTGTTATGTGAATGATTTTGATGGAATTGACTTATCTATTGAATTATGAATATGGTATGGCTATTGAAATGAACAAGTGGTACTTCCTTGTGCATTATATTCTAATTATGACAATTGTTATAAATGGAAATGGGATAATGATATACATGAGAGGTTAATGCCTCATGGGTTATGTATTATGACTATTTACACCATGTAGGAACATGAATTCCAAGAGACGGTGAAGGATCATGGTATTAGGTTAGGGGTTGACCGTGAGAGATCCCCTAGAATTGGATGGTAGTGGTATGTCCCGATCAACCCAAACATATATCTAATGTGATAAATTCAAGACATGTTGAGGGATATTGGTATTGGGTTAGGGGTAGACCGTGGGATCTCCCATAGAATTGGATGGTGGTTGTATGTCCCGATCCAACCCAAGATATGTCAAATACAAGAATTATAAGAGACTGTAAGGGATCTTTTTATGGGTTAGGGGTACAACTTGAGATCTACCCTCGAATTTTATGGCTATGGTATGTACCAATCCACACAAACATATATTTACATGAAATATAAGAGATTATGAGGGATATTGGACTTGGGTTAGGGGTAGACTGTGAGAGATCCCCTGGAATTGGATGGCGATGTAATGTCATGATCCAAAACCAAATATATCTATATATATAAAAATATCTATATATATACTATATGTATATAGTTGACATGGTCAGACATACCATCCATGAAATGAGGTAGGTATCTCCGTTAGGTGTCCCTTAGGAACCTGGACGAGTGTCTGTTTATTCTCTCATTTTTGTTATTATTTCCCCAATCCATCACACTACCTAATTAACATTAAATTTTCAGGATTAGGCTAGACACTATGGGTTCCAACATACTGATATTTATATCTCACACCCTTCTCTGGTACTCTAGGTACCCAAGTAGACCTTATTTTTGTATGATCTATGTTGTTTTCTGTATTATTTTCACTTGCAAGTTAGGTGGAATGGACTGAGTTGGATCTCAGGATGCTCATGAAGATCACCCTAGGAGATTTAATTCATTTCTTTATCTTTGTAATATATTAAAAATAATGTTGTATTTTTACTACTTTATCTTCTGTATCATACATCATCCATGCATTATATAATATGGAATTGTCCACTTTTACTATAGTTTTTATATTATTTGTCCTATGATTCTTTTTCGTTGATATTTACTAGTTTTGTTGTTTTCTTTTATTATTTATTCTATTATATTTCTTTGAATCTCTAATAATAGGGTATATTATACCCACTATCACCTATCATGACCCTCGCTCCTAGTTGGTAGCCTTTGACATACAGGGAAATGTGCATGATGACATGGGACCCACTAGTTCAGCTATCAGTTTGATGGTAACCCATGTCTGGACATTATAATGAATTATAGGAGCTTAAATATTTTCATTGGGGTTTTGTTTGTGGATTGGTAGTAAGGATACTATGAATTTTTCATTTCTTGGTTAATAGTCATTATTGGGACTAATCACCCCACATATAGTAAATGACCAAGTGTACATGATTGGGAGTTATTGTTTTTGTTGTTTTCTATTACATTTGACATGATTTCACCCAGAGTGACTAGTGTACATTCCCCTATTGATAATTTATATAATTTTATGGAAATTTTCCCTTGGTCTTGTTTAGAAAGGATGATGTATGCCTTGAATCATTATAGGCACATAGAGATTAACATCACATTCATGTTCCATGCCTTATAGTTACATTTGTAGAATGATTGTTATATGAAATGTAATGCCTTTTATTCTTTAGCATGCCTATTCATTTAACATGATTTAGTATTTATATGACATGATACTTGACTATTTTTCACTCTTTGTTGATATTCCATTCATCTGTATTATAGAATACAACAATGTTACTATTTATGATAACATGTTATGTTATGTTTTAATATATAAATGGTTTGTTCATGGGCTGAAGAAATAGTGGTTGTGAATTAATGGGAACCAATTTTTGATTGTAAGGAGTATGGGATCCTTATAATTGGGAAATAGTAACCCATACATTCAAACCATCTTGAGAATAATATATATATATATTAAGGATGTTGTTATAATGTAAAGGCTGCTAAAGTTGAATTGTAATGTCAAATTGGTTTTGAATAAAGGGATCCAAATGAAAAATTGTAATGTGTATGAGGGCTTTATATGTTGGTATATGGCCACCCATATGATGGATCCATTTTTTTCAAGCATGTTAAAATATGAAAATGGTACTTTTAAAATTAATGGGGGGATAATTTTCAATCCATGAAGTGTATAAGAACTTCATAAATTGGGAAATGGAAAACCATATAGTCAAGATTTTATAGGACCATGTTATAATTTGAAATGAGATTGGTCTCGATTAATGGGAGCCAATTTTCAACCCATGAATTGTATGGTCCCTTAATGAGTTGGGAAATGGAAGCCCCATTTTAATGTTGTGGAATTTTGTTTTGTGAAATTATTATAAATGAAAAGGGATTTTTAATTTTGATCTAAAATTAATTTTGCAACTACTATTGGGTTGTTTTATAGGGAACCCAAGATGGCTTAGTGGGACCCTTTTAGGTCACCGTATTTATTAAAAATGAATTTATTTCAAAAGCATACTAATGAAAATGGACTTTTAATAAATTTTTAATGTTTTAAAATGTTGTTATACGAATCTTGTTTGTTTTTCCCTTGGTATATTAGCTTAATCAAGTACATTTTGTGTTTGTTTTAAAAAAATTGTAACTGTTATTTTGATTAAATATTCTAATGATTATTGATTACATGTAAAAAAATGTAAAAGGATTGGAAATGGAACCTGTAATGGTTTCCCGTAATTGAACCCTTGTGAAAGGTTAGTTGATCTACTCTTTGAGTTTCCTAGGAATGGAAGCAAGAGCATTTTTGTAGGCTTCCTCCATTTTAGCAATGGATTAAATGATAAGATTTTGTGCCTTGTGAATTCTATTCTAGTGTCCTGTTTATCGGTTAATTATTTATGCTTTGTAAGGGGATAGCCCATGGTAGTTATCACCCCTAGTGTTTCAGTACCTTTCTAAATACTGTGAGATTTCTGACGTTTGGTGTTGTTCAGGTATCGTTTCCCCTTGTAGGACTTTTAGTTTCTAATGAAACCCTTATTTGGATGGGTGTTCATACTTTTCTTAACCATTTTATGGGATTGAGAATTGGGTAATGCTCATTCTTAGTAGACTAGACATGGAACGGGTATGGGAGGCTCCTTTGTTGGTCATTTGACCCATTCAGTTCCTCAATGATGGACGACTTGGTGTGGCATCATCCAGGGTAATGATCGAATGGGGAAATATTACTATAAAATAAATCTCTCTTATAGGAAATCCAATACTTGAATTCATATGGATGGTAATAGGATGGGTAGTATTTAGGATGTACTGTTTTCTCATGTCACTTTAGGGTAGTATGCATTGATATACATGGTACCGTCGAGTTCTAAATGTTATAATGAACCGGATAAGTTCAGTTCAATCTTTGTTCCATGCATAGTTTTCTATCTTTGGTCATATCTTGGTAGAGTGACCTGATCATTAAATAAAAAGGTACTTCCAAATGTTTGGGAGAACAGTATAATGTCATGGGTGTTTTGACATGCCGATCAGTTTGGTTTTGGTTCCCTTGTCTAATGTTTTGATGATGTAGTCATGGATTGGATAAGCGCCAAGAAAGTTTTAGTAAATGGTTTCATCAAAGTAGAAGAAATCTAACCAAAGAGGACCATTCCAAAATGGTCAAGTTTTTCTGAATTCCTTTTAGTGTGGCGAGTTTCAATCATGTTGGTGTTATCTTGATATCATGACATTTTTATGGTTTGTGGTGTATGAAAATGTTGTGAAGAACCGTTGGTCTTTGATAGACTTTAGGGTTAAGATGAATTATCATGGAATAACTTGGTTAGTAGAGGCATGTGTTCAGTAAAATTTTGGTGGATGGGTAGATGAATCCAAGATTATTCCTTGAAGTCAACCTATTGTGGTTCGACTACTCTTCCTTCCAAGAATTGGGTAAAATTGAATGGAAACCGTGAAAAACCACTTTGTGTATTCTTCTTAGTTATGAGAATTTTCCCTCTCTTGATGTCATCCTGAATCCACTAAGAGAGTGTCAATCTTACATTTTTCTAATAATTTGAACATTCTTAAGATTGTTGGATAGATCTCTTTTGATGTTTTATAATGGATGTGTGGTTTCCATAGTGGTTCTGTTAGGAACATCATCAGAATTAGGGTATGTATTGTGGTGGACATGTTCATGGTGAATGTGATGTGACATGGGAGGATTCATCGTAGCTATTCATGTAAAACATCTTCTATATAAGTTGAGGGTTTTCTTGAATTGTAGATACAATGGATAGACTTTTCCTCATTTTCCTCAATGTAATGATCAATTAATGATATTCCTTGAGAATGTCATTAAGTTGAGATGAGTGTAGTTTTTTTCAGTCAGGGTTTTTCAAAAAAATTACTCGATTTGGGGTGGGAGGTCTATAGGGATTGACTATTTTAAATGTTTCTAGGATCATGAGAAAAGAATCTCTAGAATGCTTAATGGAATGACTTTGAAGTAAATTCTTATGGTGGAATTTCATAACTTTGAATTGGTACTCTTAAATGTTAAATAATAATGTGAGAAGTACCTTTGGATAGTTGTTTCATGGGATGATGATCTAATAATGTATCTAGCTAATAGGGTCATGTAAGTTTCATCTTTTTGTTTTGGTAGGGAACTAAGTGATGGATTGAGTTTCGACAGCAGAAGTTCTGTGAATTTAACTAATTTTCATAGGTGTGTTAGGAATATAGAAACACAACATGGTAGTCTAAATGAATCTTCACGATCCTTTAAGGTTGGGTGATGATTACATTTTCCCAAAGGATTCTCTGGGATGAGAAGTTATAAGGTGGGAAGGTTGTAATAATCCATATTTTGAATTGGATTAAAAATCCAATGTAATTTTAACTTTTACGACTATTGGATAAACCATTTTTAAAACTGAGAATCAAAATGATGTTCCAAGAGATAGAATATTTTAATGTGATGTTTTTGGACTTTTATTAAGGAACGATAATATTCTCAATTTTCTTGAAGAGTTTTGGGAGTGTCGGGCCCAAAAAATCAATTTTTAAGGGGTTGGTAGAGGCTTCACAGTTTCTCTAAAATCATGTGAACCTTATAAGAAAACTATGTGACATGTTTTAGGTTGGAAATGGTGGTGTGCATGTGATACACATGGTTTCCCAAACTGTTCACCTTTCCCACACTATTTTCATTTGGGGGTAGTACTCTCAGACTATTCAACTCTTGGTTTGAGCACGGTTTGGAAAGCCTTTCGGGAAAAAGTGTGCGGTAAACCCTGTTTTAAGAAATTAAATTAAATTGAAATAAAATAAAATAAAAACATAAAATATAACACCCCTTAATCTTCCCTCTATAATCGCATGGTTTAGAACCATCCCCCTCTCCTCTCTCATCATGCGATGCACCCCCTCTACTGCATCCTTCAATCTCTACTTTTCTACCATATTTTCTACCATCTTCTCATTCGATTCGGTGAGGTAAGCCTTCTTATTCCTATTTCTCGCAATTTCTGACCACTTTTTGGCCTCTCCATCTCTATATGTGGTTTTCCCAAAACCCTAGGTTAGGGTTAAAAGGTATATTGTTGTTTATTAGGATGTTAGGTTGTGCGGAAAGTCTATTGGGTTGTTATCTTACGTGTTCTAACATATACTACAAAAGGCGAAGATGATGAGCTCGTTTCGGTTCATCGATATTGATCTAAGGTAAGGGTTTCTTCCATTCTAATATGTTAATAAATTTATAATTAGGTATTTTGAGGGTTATGTGTTCTTAGTAATTCAATTTTAGTGTACTGATCCTTTCTTGAGAAGCTTTATGACTCTATTGATGTTTATAGTGTGTTGTTTCATCCTTAGGGATAGGTGTGCTTACATATAATATGAAAATTCATACACGTGTGAGTGGATATAGGTGTATTCATATGAGAATATATGTAAGTTTATCCTTGAACATAATCACTGGTCATAAAAATAGGTGTACAGGGGATATGTGTCCTTATTTATGCGAGAAGGTGCATATAATCTAAGGGGGTAGAAGAAGATTTGAGTTAAAGCATCAAGTTCTAAAGTGTCGGCTTGGTCTAATACATGAGGTAGGATCCCCTTAATTTCTATGTTAGTTTATAAAAGTATTAATTAAGTAATTAATCATTCTATTCACTCTAATTTATTTCTCTTCTAAGTATGATAGATTATTCTAATGTAATTTATTTGATAAATTTAATAAAATGATTAAATGTGATATTTGATTTTTTGATAAGAAATTTGATGAATTATGAATAAACCCCCTCAAAATGAGGTGTGATATCTTTAAGATAAAAAGTAATGATAAGGCTTTTATACTTGTTTGGATTATTTATTAGTGTTACCTTATGTTTTTTCCTTGGTTATAACTATTAAATATCATATTTAGGGTCTTGGTCCCTTTTTTTCATTTTTCAAAGTGGGCGCATGCCTTGTTTCCATGAAACCTATCCCATACAATTTTACCCTTTTAATTTAGTTTCCATGTTTCGATGAGTTAAATTAAATGGTAAAGGTAAATAGAATGGTTATAATTACTTAGTCAAGAATGTATAATCCCTTAAGGGTAACAAAAATTAACCCCTTGGAAACTGTTTTGTGTAAACCAATTTTCCATGTTTTAGAAAATTGAGTCATATGATCTTATATAGAATGGATTACCAAAGGATATGATTTACATTGGAATGGATCGAACCAGATAAATGTGTTAATTAGAAAAGCATAAGAGTTCATGCCCTATGTGTTGAATTTTAATAGAATTTTCATACTTATTGAATTATGAATATGGCATGGATATCGAAATTCATAATAGGTTCTTACTTATGAATTATATTATAATTATGAAAATGGTTATAAATTGAAATGGGATAATGCGATATATGATAGGTTAGTGCGAGATGCATGATGTATTATGAATATTTACACCATATATGCATGTGAATGGTAAGATATGGTGAGGGATCTTGGTATTAGGTTAGGAGTAGATTGCGAGAACTCCCCTAGAATTGGATGGAAATGGTATGTCCTGATCCACACCAATATATATATAATGTGAGAATGACAAGAGACAATGAGGGTTATTTGTATTAGGTTAGGGGTAGACCATGAGAGTTCCCCTAGAATTGGATGGTGGTGGTATGTCCTGATCCACACCAACATAAGTCTATTGTGAGAATTCCAATATAATGTGAGGGATATTGGTATGGGTTAGTGGTAGACCATGAGATCTCCCATAGAATTGGATAACGGTGGTATGTCCTAATCCGCCCCTATATATATACATGCAGGATAAGAGACTATGAGGGATCTTGGACTTGGGTTAGGGGTAGACTGTGAGAACTCCCTTGGAATTAGATAGTGGTGGTACATCCAAATCCACCCCTACATATATCTATCTATATATATATATACTAATAATATATATATATACATGTAATGTTGACATGATCAAACATACCATCCATGGGATGAAGAAGGTGTTTCCATTAGGTATCCCTTAGGAACCTGGACAAGTTTTTATTTATTCTTTTAGTTCTGTTAATATTTATCTATACTAGCACATTTCATAATTAAAACTACAATATCTGGATTAGGATAGACACCATGGGTACCGAACTATTTAGATTTATATCTCACAACTATATTAGGTACCCTTGGTACCTGAGTAATCTTTATATTTACCTGATCTACATTTTTTACCTATATTTCATGTTCATGGACGTTAGTAGAAAAGGGCTAATTTGGAGCTGAGGATGCTCATCAAGATCTCCCTTGGGGATTGCAGTCATTTTTTATCATTATACTGTATTTGAAAGAATATTTTTTGTTTAATTATTTAGCTTATGTATCATCCATCATCCATTATTTTTATAAACTTGTGTTAGATACTTTTATTACAATTGGTATAATTTTTTCCTCCACTACATTATCATTAATATTTATTACTTTTGTTATTTTATATTTTTATTTATTCTTTTATATTTTTATGCAACATTGATAAGAAGGTATAGTCTTCCCATTATCAACTCACAAGACCCTCGGTGGTAGTCGGAAGCTTTTGGCATATGGGGAGATGTGTTTGAAGACAGGTCACCCTCCGGTCTAGCTACCAGTTTGATGTTAAGCCAGGTTAGGACATTATAGGCCTGACTGTTTTCTATATCAAAAGAGAATATAATTCTATATTAATTTCTAAACATAGGTTTTGGATTCTATATGATAAAGTAATAAAAAAATAAAACCATTAAAATGATATTTCCTATGGTTTCTACCAAATAGAAGTTTTATTCATTATTTGATAAGGATAATTACCACAATCATTAAATTAATACCCTAGGTGATGTGTAAGTGAGTCAACTTTATACAGAATTTATTTCAATACATTAAAATATAATATAGAATTTTAAGGATTAATTAAGGGTTCATTACATTGATTAAATATTATCAATGAAACGTTATTTCAAAGTGGAAATATAATTTTGGTTGTAGATCCTCTTTATAATATTTATTTCATCACTTTTGGGCTTTTATGATGTCTTAATACATATCGTATAATTAATTTTTACCCAAAAATTTAAAAGTGTAAGAAAATTTTGAAATATTTACTGTTAGATAAATTCAAATTGCTTATTTTAAAAATAATATTTATTTAATCAAAATAATTCTCTAATTATGAATATTATTAATAGTAAAATGAAAAATCTGCATTTATTCGCAAGTAATAATTTTTTATGATAACATTTTATTGAATCCTATAATAATTATATTTTACATCATAAAATTATATGATAATTAATATTTAATAAGTATTATATAATAATAATATTTTATAAAAATATAATTTATTTCAAATGTTCTTGAATTTATCAAAAATTGAGTATTTATTAAAACTGTACATATCTTTAAAATACTTTTTTACTTCATCATATCAAAATATAATTTTTATCAAACATATTATTCGATCATAATAAAGTAATAAGATATCTATAATTATTATTTTAAAAATAAAAAATATAAAAATTAATAATGTTAGGGTCTATATAAATAAGACTTTATTACACCAGGGAATTCCCCACGGGTCATGTGTGTAAGGGTGAGGTTTTGTTTGGGTGGTTCAATGAACTTTGTTTGGTACATAATCTCAAGGAGTTTTAACATATCCTATAAATTTTATTTCATATTTGTTAGTAGTTGAATATAAAATGGGGATTGATCAAGGTCAAATCCCAATGATGATATATTTCTTGGAAGCACTAATAAATAATCTTCATAGAGTGTGATATTACTGGTCGAGGCCCCCACTTCTTTTAACTATGTCAATTGGGTTTATCATAACCCTATATATATAGATTAATCAAATGATCACTATATAAGGGCTATACTATTAATGGTTTTGATTCTTAGTAGTATTTTAAATACGATTGGATATAACTTATAATGGTCTAAAATAACCAAAGTAGTGCATTTGATTTCTATAATTTATTTTATTAATAGGTTATTTTCTCATTTAAAAATGAAATTTACATAATAAATTCTTGGGTCAATATAGAGAGTCTTTAACCATAGACACTTCATTATAGAATGTGAGTTAATGATGGTGGGTATCTGTCTATCCTATATAGGTTATAGTGGGGGAGAGTACTTGAGGGTGGAAACATAAAGAATATTAAGTCTTCGTGGGTGACCAACAACCCTACCAAAAACTATATTATTGTAAAGTCCTTATGGATTGAAAAAAATGAAGATATTTTGGAGAGATCTATATGGCTTTATAACAACATAATTATATTATTTCATAGATTTATTAAATTTAGGTCTTTAAAAGTGGTGAACTATATGGGTTTCAATATATAGATTGGAAGGGTATTTTAATTAATAAAAGTATGATATTTTTTTTGTACAAAGGGATGTGATTGAATTATTATGTTTGAAATGGAGATTTTTTGGATGGTTGGATTTGAAATAAAATGGTTTTATTTATTATATTTGAATATTTATTCCATAAATGTTTTCATAAACATACCTTATTTATACAAAAAAATGAGAGTTTATGGGAGGAACATATTGACTATGGTAACCCTTACATTATATATATATTTTTTATTTTGATATAGTTAGTAATGGAGTATTTCATTGAAATCTATGGACATGAGAGACTTGGAAGTAGAGGAAAATTTCATTCTACGTCAGACAAGCTATTAAAGAGATGATAAAATTAACACTTATTTTCCAATTTATTGCTTGGAATTATAAAACAAGACATGCATTTATATGATTTTTTTCGTGTATTATTGTTGGGAAATATATTTATTCTTCTCATAGTGATGTATATTTTTTATTTAGAGAGGTTAATTATTTCTATATGTTTGTAATAATATGCTCATGTTGCTGGTAAGTGGCCTGTGACCTATTGACAATGGGCTTCGAAGGTTTCACTTGAACTCACTTATTGCTTTGGTGGAGTCCCAGTAGTGGAAAATTAGGATTTGATAATATTAGAGTGACTATTTTCAGAATAGTTCATAGAACATGCACTGTTGAGAATTGTTTGTATAGTTAAGAAATAATATTACCCTAACCTAGAATATGAAGTAAACCAAATAAAAAAATGATGAAAAAAGAATCCATGATCTATATAGGGACTCAAAGAACTGTAGATAAATAGTTAGGGAAGATGATAGACCCTTTGGGGGTAAATGATTTGATATTATTGCTAAGTATTTCCCAAATATTTTATATTACTTGACATGGGAAACTCAAATACTACTGAGTTTGGGAGACACCTGACATCCACCCCACCTCTCAGTATACCAAAAGCTTTTGATTAGTGTTTAAGATTTATAAATATTGAATGATACTATACGATCAATATTAAATAACAATAAATAACAATAAAAACAGATTTCAATAATGAAACATAATAAAATATTTATTATAGACATTATAGATTGGATCCATCCATAACCAAAACATTCCAAATGAGTTTATATAATATAAACTATTTTTAATTTCATATAAGGTATAAATACATAAATATGTCTTTCTAAAGGAAAATAGAATATAAGTCTTCCCTAAAAGAATAAAATAATGGATACATGAAACAAAACTATGTTTCAGTAGCCACCTGGTCATGCCTTTCACTCTAGTAATACAAGCTACTCAACCATACAATGGTGATCCTTACCCCATACCTCTAATTATTCCCATGATGTTTGAATTCCCACCAAGGTGTATTTGAAGAGAGTGAGTATATATTAGTAGGAAAACACTAATGGTTTCCCTAAATAAATTCATAATATATATGAAAATTCTAAAATTGATATTCCTATAAAAATCAATAATAAAAAATGCATATCACATAATTGAGTGCCATACAAGACACCCAATGAATAGTTATAACTTCTTCAGTTAGTTATGGTATCAATATGACCCTGTAATATATAACAAAAATGATTGACATATCATCTTCCCATATATCTATAATTTGTATCTTATGTTACAAGTTGGCATAATTAGTAATTATTATAATTCATTTAGTCATAAAAGGCAGTTCACATTAAATTGAAATTCCCATGACCATTATTTCGTATTTTCATGGTTTGAATATAATATAACCCTTTAATAATGTCATAAATCAATTGGAATAGGGTCCCATTATATATCCAATGTCAATATTTAATTTTATAGTGTTCAATTCCACAGTAAGTCATGTAATGTGTGGGTATATTATCCCACCCCACATCCATGTCTCTAGTGGATTGGCATTTCATTCATTCTCATGAACCTGACCATTAATGAATCAGAATACTGTCCAATTATACTTCCATGTTTAAGGGAGTGACACATAAAATCCAACTATCTTTATAACAAACAAACATAAATTCACAAAATATAAAATTTAATTACCATTTCCTTATGAAAAATAAATTAAAATCGCATAAAATTCCATTTTATAATTATTATTATGTTAGTTCTTATACAAACCACCAAATTTCCCAATTTACATCCCAAGGTATCATTTACTTGGAACATTCCATTCTTGGGTGATAAATTCCACTAATATCCCTCCTTTATAATAATATGTTGGGTAATCAATCAAAAAAAATTATCACAATGTTATCCCCTATACCAACATCTTACATATATGAGTTATCCATAATCAAGAGATACTATAAAGGCACCTAAAAAGGCCTTCTATGTTTCCCATATAAAAGAAACCCCTAATATGTTTTAATTTTAATGTTCCATAACAAATCCCACTTAATCCATGGTCATCAGAGACCACGAAACATAATCAAAACACCTAATGGATCTCTTTAGACCCTTATGACACTCACTTAGAATAAAAATTATAAAGAACACATTTCAGTTTCATTTTATGTCGTGCACACACACCCCCATAACACATGTATAAAAAAGATCATGGAACTAATATTCATTAATGGGAAAAAATAGAGATAACCTAATATATATTAATCTGATAACACAGAAATAAATATCCTAATAAAAATAACCCTCAATTATAATAACACAAAAATTTAACATAATTCCCCCAAAATAGTGATTTTATAAGAGGAATCTTGTAGCAATGTAAGAAACCCACAATATGATAGGGTAGGGGCTTAATATTACATATAAAAATTCCGTAACATATAGTGCATATATCAAATCATGAATGAGGGATAATCCTAACCTATTAGGTTGGGGATAAGAAAGAAAATGGGGTGGGTCATTTGACATTAGTAGACATAAGTGTAAGGGGTTATAAGAGAATTTATAAAAATATTTATTAAATTTAATAATTTTTAAAAAGAAATTGTCCAGGATGCCAATGAGTACTTGTTCCTCCTCCAATAGGTAACTCTACCTTATTAGGTACTCACCCAAATGAAATTAAGTGGCCAATTCCCCACATGGGCCACCCCCTCTTATGTTTCACCCATTGGATACATAATACTAGGCCTCCATGTACTCATCGCCATCTATCAAAAAAAGAAAAATTCACCCCAAATACCATTCCACTAAGTTATAACCCCTGGATTCCCCAACTATACCAACATCATCAAAAAATCAATAATACATTAGTAATAAAATAATAATAAAAATTACATTTTCACCTTGGCCTGTGTGGTTTGTTACAAAAGGAATAATTGAGAATTTCCTATGAAAATATATTGCCAATATGATTTTTCTTTGTATCCCACTATTTCATATCCACTTAGATACTCTAAATTATCCACTACACATATACTAGGGGTACCATATTACTTTTAATACCATTCTCACATTGATTTACTAGAATAAAAAATTATCCCTTGAATGAAACATCTACCTCTATCTGGACGTCGTTGATGGTAATGATGTGAGAGGGGTTTGTAAGATATCTCTATAGATAAAATATATATATTACATTTTTCATTATACTATACAAATTATTATTTTCTAATTATTATTCTTTTGTACTAATCCTCCTAAAAGCCTTTAATTTTCCCATAAATATAGGTTTCAACTTCACCAGTCATTGAAAACTCCTATGTACAAATCTAGGCAATACAAAAAAATACCACACCACCCACCTCAAAATATTATGAATGAAATATATATTTTGAGTATGATTTATAAATTCTTTGGTAATACTACTACTACCTTCTAATAAATTTAATTTTAACTATGTTATCTTACATGAGACTTGACCGGACATTGGAAAATTCCCCTGCTTTTATCCAACTAAGTGGTTATTGAAACTATCTTCCTTAAAATACCTCAAAAAGGATAAATATAAATAAATTTTAAATAACTATTATTATGGTTGAACTATTAAAAAACAAAATGTACCTGCCATGAATTTGAAAAATTCAATACATAAGCTCACCACATGTCCTCTAACACCATCATAGTATGTTCAGAATACCCATTTGATTGAGGATAATACACCCTACACGATTTCACCTGAGTATCCGTGGTTTTTTCAAACTCCTACGAAAATGATTTTATTTAGGATATGTATATAATATTATACTTGTAACACCCTTATATTTTATAATATATTTATCTTTAAATAAATTTTAATTGTTCAATATCTTACTTGACATCAAATTTTGAGCTAAAAAAGAATCATTATATATTAAAAAATCCATTAAATTGATATAAAATAATAAGATTTACCAAATTATGAAATTAATATATAAATGTATCACTAAAATCAAATTTACTAATTAATTCATATTAAATACGTACTCAATATTTAGTAAATTAAATTTATGCATAATATGTTTTTTAAAAAATAACTTCTACAATCTATGAGAGAACATTATAATTGATTTATCCAAATTTTAAAAACATTATTTGAGGAAAATCAAATTTTTTTAAATCATCATGTAAATATTATATTTGGGTGAATTTTCGTGGTTTGTTTGAAAATATTTATTTTTAAGAGATTAGTGAAAAATACTTATTTTTTAAAAATATTCATTCATTTCATTAAAAGAATTAATTTAAAAGTATTATTATTTTTTAGATTTATTATTATTCCAAAATAAGAATCCTTTAATATTAAATAATATAATTAGTTGAATTATAATAAATATTATAATTTATTTTGACATAAGTTTATTTTTATTCTTAAAAAAAAATTTGTTTAAAAATTGATTTTTATTCTGCTATAAAATTTTTTATATTTAATTGATTTCATCAACTTATAGTAATTTATCCATGAAAAAAATCCTCTATATTTGGAATGATGGTGTTTGAATTTTGTAAATAAGTTGCTTTAATTTTCAAGCATTATGATTAGTAATTGTAGTAAAATTTAACAGATTGGTAATGAGTAAAATGCAATAAACAAGGATAGAACTATAGAATAAGGCTTTGAAATAAAACATAAAGACGAATATATTTCATTGGATGAGTTTAATTCTAAAAACCTTCATATATTATAAAATATATCATTTTGGAGATTTTTTCTGAAAAATTTCTTTTATATTATATTAAGTGAAGAAAAATTCTAAAATGTCACTCTCTTGTTTTTAATGTCTATTAAATGTTCACATAGTTATATAAAAATGTAATAAATGAATCCATTTTTTTAACATAACTATTTTTATTATTATAGTACTCTATTGTTAATTTTTATTTATGGTATAGTAACCCTAAATTCTTACACAATGAGGACACACTGCTTATGCAGAAAATATAAATATCTAATTAAATGATATTAAAAACATAAAAAGCGACATATCTTTGGATAATTATAATGTAATTTTACTGTTATTAATAATAATATATAATGTATGATCAAAGAGTATATATTCTAATTCCATTACTACATTAATGACCTTAATGTGAATATATTTGAACAGTTATTAAAATGTATTTAATAGAATTTTATGTTAAATAATATTTCATTGAAATATTTTTAAAGAATAAAAATATTGACATGTGACAATATGGATAGAATATGATAAAATAATTCATCACAAGAAGATTTTAAATATAATTTTTACCTTAGATTTTTTGTTTTGACCCTTTACAATTGAAGAAGTTATTACTACATCTAAGGATAATATTGGTGAATGAAGGGGTTAAACTAAATGATAATGCTTAAAATCCACCCAGAATCCATAAAAAAATAACTATTTGAAGGGATATCAAACCTAAAATATCATATGATCAAAATTACAACTACTTTGTGTCACATACACATGAAAAGAAATTTATTATATTTAAATCTTTTAAATAATTATAAGAGTAATTTCCTTCACTATAAAAGGATGCCACCTATTGTATATTTTTTACACCACATTGAGCCATTTTTATCAACAAAAACCTTCTCAAAACAAATATAAATTTTTTAAAACATATTATATAGGTTTATTTATCCTTATAAGAATATACCTAGGTGCATTAAGAAGAGACCCAAAGGTGGTTTCTAAAAGAGGTGGAAATCATTTTAACCAGTCTCTTTTATTTTACTTCCTCTTCAACCTCCTTAAATTATATCTAACCATTATAATATAATAAAATAAGTATTTAACAATTGAATATATTTTATTATGTTTATTTCATTACCATTAACTTCTACATTCCATCAAGTGGGAAATAAAGGTATTGCTTGGGTATACGTGTGGAATGCCACCTCCACATATTAATATTATTCAATTTTCATCATTATATTCAATGGAGGTATCTATAATTAATTAAATGTTTATATTTTATATTTATGAAATAGTTATTTTTGTGATGGTATTATATTATTTAGCTTCTTACCTTCCCATTTGTTAAAAAATAACAACATCGCTGGTGCATACATGTGGACTACCATCGCCACGAAGAGATGTGATTAATTTATACTTTCCTCTTTACATAGATGAAAAAATATATAATTAATTAAAATATATAATTTTTAAGATATAATAACAAATTTATATAGTGGAATTATAATTTATATTACTTTTATTCGATCCATCAGAAAGTCAAAATAACATATGTGTGACATATAGATTATCATCTCTATGAAGTGATGCAATTAATTTTTCATCATCACCTTTTATAAATAGTTATAAATATGAATATAATGAAAAAATAATAAAATTATTTTATTATTTATACTTTGGATATGATTAAACCATGTCAAGGGTTCTAGTACTAGGTCCATCGAACCTAAATATGGATGGAAAACAAACCATTTTTCATCCCAATGTCAATTTTAAGGAAGAATTATTAATAAAATGATAATTATAAATAAAAAAATAATAATACATAGTAATTTATGTATTACTATTGATATGTAATAGATTAATAATAAATATATATTTATTATATAGTATTTTTTAATATATATGAAGTAATTTGTGACATGAGTTAATGGTAATGTTATAATCCCACTTTTCACCAGTACTTTTTATACTTAAATTTCCATTAAGAAATTTATAGGACACTATCAACATATCATATAATGTTTTATTTTAATATTTTGATTTTTTGTTTTTTCGTGTTTCTATATACTTTTCCACTCTTTGGTAATCAAATATAACTAAATGAATACTTAAAAATCATCTTTATTTATTCTTTTGGATGAAAATATTTTTCTTCTTCATACATATTTTATAAAATATATTAACTAATGTTATTATATATGATAAAATTATTTCTTTGATTAATTTTAAACTATAATTAGATTTTTTTTAAAATATTTTTATTGACTCTTCTTGCAGTTTTCTGAATAAATCACCTTTTCCCTTTTTACCAAAGAATGTGAATAATTTTTTTTCTTCATATGAATGACAAGAGAATATTTTTCCCACAATAATGATCTTTCTTTTATTTGAGTATTTCATAAAAGTTTCCATTTTTATTTAAAATAAAATTATTTTATCAATATTTTATCAATATTTTTATTTTTTGAGATATCAAAAGAAGAGTATATTTTCACATGTTTTGAAAGAAATTTTTAAATATTATTTAAAAGGTTATTTATTACAAATAAACATACTTTAATGATTTTTATGCATCAATATGGATACATTCTAACAATAATATAATTTTTTTTAAATAGTTTATTATTATATAGAAATTATCATGAAACCCTTTTCCTTTCACGGGTTCATTAATCAATGATGAATTATCTTATGGTTAAGATGATGAAACTTTGATAGAACCCATTTTATTTTCTATGTGTTATACCATGATGAAATAATAGTTTTTTTAATGATCTTCTGATATCCATATGTACACAATATGATTATGTGATAGGATATAATTATATATTTCATGATAAGGAGAGAGTTAGTAATAACAGTCCAATTCATTGGGTAATGATGATAGAGTTCAATAACTCTTAAAAAGTGATGAGGTAAATAAAATCCAAATATTTTATAGAGATAGCTTTATGTATTTTTCTAATAAGAGAATGTTGTAAATGGATGGTTATGTATTTACATTATGGTAATTTTTCTATAATGATAGTATTGGATGTAAAACTTGACTAAGGAAATTATTTTCTATTCTTATGCGTGCAAAAAACCTAGGTCTTATGCTTTTGATAGGTTCTCACGGATCAAAATTGATTATTTATGGTTTCAATCTCTTTTTTATGATATTATTTAATATCAAAAACCTTATTATGTGATTTAAGATTAAATATCATCAAATGATTGGGTATAAAATTTTTATGTTATCATCATTTCTAAAACCCTTATACTTATTAACACTTATGAGTATTGAATCATATCTCATATGTTTAGTGTTATTGAGTATAATATATATGATTTCTCATGAATACCCTCCCCAATTTAAAAAAAATTGTTTTAGGTAGGTTATATCTAATAAGGGCACATTAATATATAGAATTTCTATGTGACAATTAGAATATTTTATAAAACTTTTTTTATGTATCTAGTATTCAAATACACTAGATATTTATAGTTACGGGACTTTTATAATTATGAAATGTATTGAATGCTAATAAAAAATGATGTCATAAAATTGTAAGAAATTATTAGGTTTCCTTAGTTGGTATCAGAGTAGGGTTTAGTTATTTTCAGAGATTATGATTAGGGAACATTGTTAATAACCCTATGTATAAGTCTAAGTTTAGGGTAGAATCTTAATGTTTTGGTAAAGTATAGATTATTGGGTATTCTTAAAAAATATATCCCAATATTGATACTATAAAGTGGATGTGACTTTAGCATAAATTAACCAAGGGGTAACAACATTGAAAGGGGTTTATTGAGTATTAACTCAATCATCACTGATTCACTTCTCAGGGGCCTTAGAATACACACCTAGAAAGTCACTCCTGAGGGATATTACTTGGTTAATTAAAAAACATTCTAAAAATTTATGAAGGATTTGAATAGATAGTTACCATGGTTGGACAAGGTTACACCTAAGGTGACATATATTGAAATGACGGTGTCATTATTTAGACATCATATGAATTATTTTTCAATATTACATGATTTATCACTATGATTATTATTCAAAAAAACTAATATTTATTTTATTCAATGGTTGTAATAATGAGAAATCAGGGCACCATTGAATGTGAGGGTTAATGGAGTTATTGTCCTCATAAGAAACCATATGAAACAAGAGTTGGAATGGATACCTTCTAATTATTCCTAATTATCTATCTCATTATATAACTAAAAAAACATGGGTGAGTTTCGTAACACATATAATAATATAAAAATACAGTTTCTTTAGAGTTCATTTAATGAAGAACATGTAGGGAATAAGATTTAGCTTCCTACATGCCATGTATGTGGGAAGAAGCATCCAAATAAATGTATCAAAGGAATGAGATGATGTTTTATGTATAGAAAGGAAGGGAATAGAGAAATTAATTCCTAAAAAAATGAAGAGTTCAATGGAGGAAAAAAAGTACACCCCAAGGTACAATTTATAGTTATATTTCTTTTGTGTGGGGAACTTAGGAATTATCCAAGTCAATTCTGAAATATATTGGCCAACACTTAGACCATGGAAGGTCCTTTGTTAATATAACCATTGAAGTGAAATGATTGAGGTATTTATGTTTTGAAGTTATATAAATATGTTTCAAAAGTGTTTTATCAGTGATATTATGGTTATAAGAATCATGAATAATTTTAGGATTGTTCTACCACAATTTTCCTTTAATTATTTTCATATGTATGTTTAATCTTACTGATAACTGAGAAAATTGATTTTGTGGAAAGATTATATTTTTGGAACACTCATTAATATGGGATAAATAACCATCAACATGTTTCTGATGTCACTGTTGGTCAGAGTGAGTAAATTAAGAGGGGGTTGAATCGTGTACCCAATAATTTTTTTTGTTTAAAATGGATTATTTTAAAATACCCCAAATATTTAAATATAGACGAGTTTATCAAAATTTATAGGTTGATATATATATTAATATTTATAAATATTTATCTTATGATTTATTCGGTCTTGAATGAATAATATATAATTTTATTAGATCCTTTGAAATCAATTTATATATAAAAATACCATATGAATACAAAATGAGATAAAATATCAAAGTATATATTTTTATTATAGTAAATAAATCCATTTTAGGGTGTAAATAATGTAAAAAAAAATAAAACACACAATAGAAATATTGAATATAAAAGGGTTAGTATAAAGATAAGACTTAGACCTTTATACTTGGTGATCTCCTAACACCAATCAGGTTATATAAAATAAAAAAGTTTATCCACATCTTGGATTGGTTTTTACAACATTCTAAAAATATCTAGGTCATACACAACCTCTTCCACAATTATACATGGGAGAAGAAATAAACAGGCCACACATGGAACTCTTCTAATATTATTTGTGGGAGTGCAGTTGTAAGAAAAGATGGTAATATATCAAGTTATTTCTAGTTCAATATAAGAGACAATGTACATAAATAATATCACACACATCTCAATATCTAATGAATATAAACCAAGAAAATAAATCTAAAAGTGTTGAATTTATAGATGCTCGGTCTGCGTCAATGTAGACTATGACTCTTGATTTGATTTATAGTGAAGCTCGAGTCAAGTTCTCTTAAAAACATCCGAATAACAGAGTGTATCAGAATCTTGTTCTTGAATAGAAGAATGTACTAGATTTGATAACATAGTACATTTTCCATGTTGTGTGTTTGTAGAAGGTAAGATCTTCTTGTTTGTAGTCAGTTTTATCTCTATACGTGTTTAGCAATTGTGAGCTCTCAACTTGTTATCATTCAGCTTCATATACTATCATGTCTATCTTTTTTCATATGTTACTTGAGGGAGTATGCTTATCTTTTATCAGTAGAAGAAGGAATTTCTATATGGTATCTACTTCTTTGTATTGCATGTCTGACATTCACATCAATTCACTCTATCAAACATTTAATAGTCAAACAATAAAATATCAAATGGAATTAAATTTGATAAATAAATTGTTTGAATAAATTTTATTCATAAATAAGTATAATTAAATATTAGTGGTGGCTTAGTCTGGTAATATCTCGATGTCTTGAAATGTGTTATTTTTTTAGTAAGACACTACATGTGTCGTAGAGTTTTCAAAAAGTTCACTTCACCAACGGTGTCTAAACTAATGGTGTCTTGTTTGATGTGTTTTATACTTGGCTGAAATTCTATGTCGGCTATATGAAAATGGCAGTTCCTCATCTAGAAATATCTTATACATAGCCAAATTTACATTCTGGTGGTGTCTAGATCATGTTTATATGCTAGAAGTATCTCATCTAATGGTGTGTCTTCTGATGGTGTCTCGTACATAGTGAGATTTTCATGTTGGAGGTGAGTCATAGACAATAGTGACTCAAGCTGGTTATCTAAGTCTCAATGGTTTCTCATCCTTATTAGTAACTAGAAGTGACTCACACTTAGATAAATTCTTCACCTATATCAAGGGAATGATTATATAAAACATCAAATTCTTTAATATCAATTGAATAATTATTTTGTCATAATTAAAACTAGGATCTCAACAATCCTCCCCTTTTTAATGACCTCAAATAATAGATTCAAGGAATATTATAAATTTATAAATAGTTCATCAAATTATGTATAAATAATAACATAAAATTCATATTATGTAATGTTGGTCTCAAGAAAAAAAGTAAGAAAATAATAAGTATAAAAAGTAAGTAGAATGTGTTAGGACCAATTTGTATGGAGAAGGTTTTTGGAATTTTGTAATATAAGGATGTTGTCTTTTATTTTCATAGAATACAAATCAAATTTTTTTAAAGTTTTAAATTAGACTCAAAATTAGTTTTTAGAAAAATGTAAAACTCACTTGGTTTAAAAAATTCCATTGTAATGAGAAGAAGTTGTTTGGTTCTCATCAGATTCACCTTAGGTACATAATTGGAGAATATCGTAAAGAGGTTCTAATTTTAATCAGATTAATCATGTATCCAAAGAAATTTGATTATTCTTTACTGATCATGGAGTTATCATAAATCATAAGTATTCTATAAAACTCATGATAGAAGAAGGATAAAATAAAGGGTGATAATAGGTGACATAAACTGTATTCAGTATATTTGTTTTAGGAGAATAGTATTCAAGACGAGTAGGTAGAAAAATATTTGGATAAGGATTAAGAAGGAAAAGATGTTGTTGGGGACCAGGATGAAAACTTTGTTGCTGAGGATCATGTAGGAAAATATTTTGTGGAGTCTTAGGATGAAAAATATAATGACAATGCTCATGGAAATTTTTTTTATCCAAACTCAGAAAGAAAAATATGTTATTGAGGCTCAGGAAGAAATATATATTATTGAGCCTCACGAAGAAAAAGATATTTATGAGAATCATGAAGAAAAAATGTTACTGATGCTTAGGATGAAAAGGATGTTGTTGAGGCTGGGGAAGAAAAATCTATTTTTGAGGCACTAAAAGAAATACATTTTTTTGAGCCTGAGGAATAAAAATATATTACTGAAGAATTTTTACTGAAGAATTTGTTATGGGATTTGTAGATGAAAAAAATAATATTGGGAAATAGTAATGGAAAATCAGAATTAGACTAAATTTTGTTAAATAATTTAGAAGTTAGTTGAATTTTTAGAAGTATTGAGTACGTTTGAGAATAGTTGAG
The DNA here is from genome assembly GCA_963277665.1 of Viscum album. NCBI lineage: Eukaryota > Viridiplantae > Streptophyta > Magnoliopsida > Santalales > Viscaceae > Viscum > Viscum album. Next base: position 1,304,876,218 of record OY728119.1, read on the forward strand.
AAGACTTGAAAAAGTCATAAATCCATTTAAAATAGATGGAAGTTTTAATTTCATGGAAATATGGTTGAGCGGAAAATTTTCTAGGAACCCCACCAAGACCATTTTTAGAGCACCTATAAAAGGAAAAAAGCATAATGTACTTTATCTGATGATTGTTTTTTTCATTGAAAGAGAGAGATTATCTAACTTTCTAGAGATATAAATAAGTTTCTATATTGTGGTACATTATTGAAGTTTTGATAGATTGATTTGAAAAGATAATAGAAAATATTTCAACATTAGTCACCTAATCATCATATTCAGTGATCATAATATTCACATGAAAATCATATTTTACTTCATATTTGACCGATCATCAAATTTGGTTGGAAAATCATATCTGTATTTCCATATTGGGATTTCCGTACTGGGAAGAATTAGAATGGGAAAATCATACTGGAAGGAATCGTATTGAGAGAATCATACTAGGAAGAATTGGATCGAGTTTCTGTACTCAGAATAGATGCAGTGAAGAATTATCCCTACCATATTATAAAAATACTAAATATCTTTTATACTGGTAAGACTCGTATTGGGAGAATTGTATTGGGAAGAATTAGACTGAGTTTTTCATAGTCAGAATAGAAGTGGGGTATATTTGTTTATACTGTATTCTGAAAAAGATTTATATTTTCCATACTCAAAAAAATAGTTTATGGAAAACCATACTAGGATGTTTTTTATTGGTAGAGTCGTACATGGAAGAATCAGTCTAAGAAAAATGTTTTGAAAAAAGGGGACTGGGATTTCCTTAAATTTGTTTAGAAAGTTATTACCAGCTTCAATATAATAAATTTATGTTTTTTAAGAAACACATTAGTGGATGTTGACTAATAAGAATATGTAAGCTGTTTTGATACACAATCATGTATTACCCCATTTGTGCTAGATGGTGAACAAAAACATTTGGATTGTCTTAAAAGTGAAACAAGAGTGAAATGGTATATTATACTCATATTATTCCATAGAAAAAGGATTTTCTATAGTGGGATGTGTAGTATTTGAGCATTTTTAAACCATACCAAGGATGTATCTATTCTTATTTAATATTTAACTTTGTAAATACTTGTGTTCCAAAGGGTGTTCATTTGAACTATTTGTAGTAGTGAAAGGAAAATTTAACAAGAGGTGAATGTTGTTTCAATTGAAAGGAAAAAAATGAAAAAGATTCACTAATTTCCCCTCCCCCTGTCAATTATACAAATATCTAAATTGGTCACTTTAATCTTGTATCATAAAGTAAGTCTCCCCTCACTTTTTTTCTTTCATAATGTTTTAGAAGAGAAGATTATGGAGAATCTTAATTGTGTGAACTCCAAATGTATTGTAGTTTTTGATGGTAATAATTATCATATTTGGAAAGATAGAATGTTTCCTTATCTTATTTATATTGAAAAGGATATTATTGAATCAGAAACAGATCAGTTTCATCCTATTGGTGATAAATATCCTCTTATATCTATTAATAAGAAGAATCATGAGAATGATATAAGGGATAAGAATGATATATTATCAATGTGTTCTAAAAGTGAATTCCAATGGGTAAATGGAGTTGACACAACCAAAGGTATATGGGAAAAATCGAAAAACATATACAAAGAGAGAAAATATTTTAGAAAGGAAAAGTTACAAATCTGGAGATTTAACTATGAAGATTTTTAGATGGGTGAGGATGAATCTTTTGGGGACTTATTTACCAAGGTGAATGAAATTTTCAGTACTATCAGATGTCTTGTAGAAAAGTTAGATGACTCTACAGTTATAAAAAATATCTTCTGAATCCTTCTTGAAAAGTTTGATGGAAAAGTTTCACTATTATTTGAAAGAGATCCAGAAATATTACCTATAGATGATTTGTATATCCGTCTCATTAGTTATTAAATGGTATGGAAGAAATCTATGAAAAGAAAAATAAAATTTGAAATTGAAATTTCTTTCAAGGATACTAAAAATGAAAATTCAAAGAAGATTATTATTAATTATTATGCTAGTGAATCATAATTTGAAAATAAGGTATGTAAAAGTTTTGATGATATTTTATCCTTGTTTTGTAAAAATATTAAAAGAGGTATATCGAAATAAAAAGGGATACGTCACTAGAAATGATTTGACTGTGGATCCCTTGGGAATTTTGAGGCTAATGTTCCTCAAAGAAAGAAATGATAGGATAGTGATAAAGAGGAAACAAGACCAAGAAGTCTAGGGAAGAAACAAAGAAATAAGGGAAAATCATATTCCACAGGGAAATATAGAAAATTATTCTTGTATAAAAGGTGAAGTTTCTTATCTAGAGATGACGAAGAAGAAGAAAATGATGTTGAATATGAAAACTCTATTGAGTATGATGATAATAATAATTTTATTGCAACAATGAATGACGAAGAGTTCAAAAGAATTAGTTTCAAATAAGAAGAAACTTAACTTTAATTTCATTTGAAATAATAGTTAAATGAATGTCTATGAAACATTAGAATACTTGAGAAAAAAATAAGAAGATGAAATATAAATATTATTTGATAAAGAATCAATTATGTATTTATGATGAGAAATAAAGGTAGGTGGCAGTGATTGATGAATTTAAGAAATCTTTTGAGGAAGAAAAGAATCATAATGAGCATCTATAGGTGAATTTGATGGAAAAAAGAAGAAGACATAGAACTTGTCCAACATAAACGTTTCGAAGATGAGAAGTGAAATATAACTCTAAAATATCTATTTCTAAATTTGGTGAAAGTTATTGAATAGAGAAACCTGATAATCATAACAAAAATATACCTTCAAAGGTTTATAAAGATGATTCATTTTTTTATAAAAATATAAAAGCTATAAAATTCATGTATGTGGCCAAAACCAACAAAGTTGGGAATTCATAGGTCTAAACGATCCTAGAGTCTAAAATTGTTTTGAATCATTTTAAAACAAGATAGGTTTATAGTATTTCTAGTTTTGTTACAGTAGAAAAGAAAATGAAGACTCTGATTGATAATATAAATATTGGTGGCTAAGAAAAGAAAAAAGAAGAAGGTGGATGACAAACATATTCATAATTCTGCTTAGTATAGAAGGAGGAAAATACTTATATGGATACTCTTGTTATAGTGGTTGATTTTTAAATATGGAAATTATGTGTTGGTTCAACCAACAATATTATTATTCCACAGGTTATGAAAGGAAAAGGGTGAAGTGGAGTCAATACCCGTAATGAAATAAGTCAGAAAAGATTGTTTTTCAGAAACCTTAAATGGTGGGAGTAGTGATGGAAAATAGGTTCCAACCCCTAGAAACTATATGTTAAATATTTGATCAACTTGGACACCTTGAAAAAGGATATATAGGTTTTTAAAAGAATAACAAATTATTTTAACAATTCTTAAATGTTGAATGTGGAGAAATAAAAGGAAGAAGAGAAATCACTTATTGTGGAACCTAATTGAAAGATTCAAAAGGGGAACGAACATGGATTATTAATAGTGGGTGCTCTTCTCATATGGTAAGATATTTTATGTTGTTAAATAATGTCAAAAAATTTATAGATGGAATAGTAAAATTTGGCAATAATGGATCCTTAAAAATCAAAGGCATATGATCAACCATCATTGGGAAAGAAAAGATGCAATCCAAGAAAGATCTATATTTTTATTGACTGAAACATAATTTTAGAAGTGTTTCAAAAAAATTTTATGAGGGTAAAAAATTTATCTTTATAAAATATGGATTTTTTGTGGAAAGTGAAGAAGATGGAATGACAGTTACAAGATCCCAACACACAAAAGGAAACTTGTTTCAGGTTTGTGAAATGAAAAGCACTTTGTATTTGTGTTTGGTGAAAGAGAATCAATTATAGAATAAAAGGATATGAAATATGATCCAAAGAAAAATTCTTAAGTTTTCAAAGAGAGATAGTTTTTGATACATTCATAATTTTATTAGAAGAAGATATTAGTGTTAGACTACTTTCTAGTAAATAAATATTACTAATTCAGTGCATAAGAAAGTTGAGATTGTTCAAAATAAACCCTCGAGTTGATTCATTCTAATATTTGTGGGGAAATGATAAAACATTCAAAAAATCTAGGTAATTACTTCATTACATTCATTGATGATTTTAATCTTATTACTTGTGTTATGTAAATGAGACATAAATCAGATTATTCTAAAATATTTAAAATATTCACAAGGAAAGATGAAAAGTAATGTGAGTATTCTGGGAAGAAGTTGATAATCGACAATAGTGGTGAATAAAAAAGTGAATATTTTGAATGTTATACAAAGAAGCATGGAATTTAGAATGATTATTGTTCACTATAAACTCTTCAACCAAATGGGGCTACTAAAATAAAAAATAGAAGTCTAGTGGAAATGGGAAGAACCATGTTACTTGAACATGGGTGTTCTCATTATTTTTTAGGCAAGCCATGAGTACTGCTATTTATATTCAAAGCTATTGTTTCTATATTCCAAGATTGTGTATGACTCCATATTAATTTTTTATGGTAAAACTCTACTTTTAAAACAATTAAGAGTTTTTAGAGTCCATGTTTTATAAATAAGAAATGCAGAAACTATGGAAAGTTTGAACATAAAGGTAAAGATTGAATTTTTATTGGCTATACTATGGAAGGAACATGATATAGATGTTTCCATATTGAAATAAGAAGGATTTTTTTTCTGTTGATGTGAATATTATTGAAATGGAAGATGAATAAAAACAAACTCAAGAAGATAAGGGGGTTGAGTAGGATAAGGAAACCAATATCGATTAGGATATAGAAAATTATAATCCTACTCAAGAAGAAAAACCCGACTCATCTATTTCTAGTGATGAAAATGATAATAACAAAATCTCATCCTAGGATGATGAAACAAGTGGAAACTCGTAATATTATTGGTGATCAACATCAAAATCACCAAATATTAAGAAAAAATAATGCTATTACACATACTTAGTTTCAATTAAAAGTCAAGCTAAATAAAATAAAAGAATATTTTGATTATATGAAATTTGTTCAATCCTTGAATGAATAGTTTGATCATATTAAAAATAATGATACATGGGAACACTAAATCAAGTGAGACAAAAAGAATTATTGGAACGAAGTTTTTTTGGCGGAATAATTTTCATGAAGAAGGTGAAGTGATAGTAAGGAATGGAAGATTATTTTGCAATGGGAATTCACAAATTGACGGTATTGATTTTGATTAAACCATTGCTCTGATGGAAAGACATGAAATGATTAGAATGTTTTATGTTATTTCTACACAACAAGGCTACAAGATCTTCCAAATAGATGTTAAATCCACATTCTTGAATGATGATCATGATGAAGAAGTTTAAATTGAACATCCTTGTGAATTGGTTGTTGGAAAAAATGAAACCTATTTATAGAAATTTAAAAAGGCTTCATATTTGATAAAACAAGATCTCAGATCATGGTAAACCAAATTGGATGCTTTCTTAAAGAAGTTGAGTTTCATGAAAGGAAGAATTTATATAAATAATTATATCAACGAAATTAAATAGTATTACCTCATTTAAATTGTTTATATTGATGATATTATCATTAGTGGGAATGATAAAAGAAGTTGTGATATATTTTCTAAAGAGATGAAAGAGGTATTGAAAAATGTACATGCTAGGGACAATGAAATAATCTCATGGGTTACTAATTTTATAGAACATGGAATACATTTTTCTTTCTCATGAAAATTATGGTAAATAAATTCTTTATAGGTTTGTTATGGAAAACTCAAAACCTATTTCCGCACCAATTTTAGTGGGAAAAAATATGAAAAAATATGGAGAAGGAAATAAAGATGATTTGAATGAATTTTGAAAGATGATTGGATTTTTTCTATATTTGAATACATAAAGACCTGACATTTTTATGATGTTACTTTGTGTTCAATATTTCAAATTTCCCCTAAATAATCACATTAGTTGGTAGGAAAAAATTACCAGATTCATAATAGGAAAAATAATTTTGGAATCAGGTATGAAAACTCAAAAAGTATTGATTTGTTTGGGTATTAAAATATTTATTGGGTAGGAAATGTTGATGATAGATGATCCACATTTGGTGTAATATTCTTTTTGGGATTGAATTGTGTTACTTGGCATTAAAATAAACTAAATTTAGTAACTCTTAGTATGGATGAATCTAAATATGTTGCTGCCACTCAAGACACTACTCAACTTCTGTGGATGGAAATTAAATTAGAAGGCTTAAATGTTCAAGTGATGTTACCCTTGAATTTGCGATGTGATAAAAAAGTATAATCAATATCACCTAGAATGCAGTTCAACACTGTCGATCAAAACATATTGTAATCAATATCATATCATCAAATAGAATATGGAGAAGAATGAATTGAAGTCGTAGTATGTTAGAACATCAAAACAAGTTGCTGACATTTACACAAAAACATTATTGAATGAATATTATTCTATGTTGAGTTTGACCATGGGCATCCTACCTCTTTCTCATAAAGTTTGAGGTACATGGTTTTCTCCCCACTCTTGCATTTTCTTAAAATAGTGTTTTTAAAGGGGTATAATTGGCTCATAAATCTATCCTTATGAAAGAATCTAAAAAGGGATAGTTTTGGGTAACCTATAAATCAAACATGTAACTGTGTAAACTATTAAAACTATTTTTTGAGTGGTTTTATGAAATAAAACATAGGTATTCTAGGAAAGAAAAGCGGAGGATGAGAAAATATTGTAATAAAAAGTTCTAAAGAAATATGAGTAAGTTTCATAACAACTACAATTTTATAGTATGATTTTCTATTAATAAATACTATTTCCTACAACAGATTATCTCACATTATCTTGGAATTGTTGATATGTAATCCATAGCTATAGGTTACAATGTTCAATTATTTATGAATCTTGGTTAACAAAAAAATATAATGGGGGTGATTGTTGGGACCAATTTGGATAGAGAAGGTTATTGGAAGTTCTAGGAAGTTTTTTATACGGTTTTTTTATTTTATTTTCAAAAAGATAAATTATAAAACTTGATAAAATTTATGTATGGGACTCAAAAATTGTTTTTTAAAAGAAAACGGGCTCACTTTTTTTAATAAATTACAATGTAATAAGAAGAAACTATTTGGTTCTGATCAGAATCACCTCGGTTCTAGAATGGGAGATGACTGTAATGAGGTTCTGATTGTTATCAAATTCATCATGGATATGATAAACATGTTATGATTCTTTTATACTATTGGTGTTCTCATAAATCATACATATTATCTAAAACTTATGATGCTTGTGTGATAAATAAAATATAGGGAAAATGTGATGGAAATCGTATTCAACCTATTTTTTAGAAGAATCATATTTGGGTTGAGTTTGAAGAAAAAATGTTGATAAGGCTTATGAGGGAAAATATGTTGCTGAGGCATGGGAAGAAAAATATTTAGTTGAGGCTTGGGAATTAAAAGATGTTGTTGAGGCTTGGGAAGAAAAATATTTTATTAAGGTTGAAAAAGAAAAATATTTTTTTGGGGTTTAAGATTAAAAATATATTACTGATGCTTAAGAAGAAAATAATGTTTTTGAGGTTTTGGAATAAAAATATGTTGAGGAGGATCAAAAAGAAAAATAACATTATGTGGACTTGGAAGAAAAAGATGTTTTTGAGCGTTAAGAATAAAAAAATATTTCTGAGGGTGAGTAAGAAAAAGATGTTTCTGAACCTGAGGAAGAAAAAGATGTTACTAAAGAATTTATACTGGAGAAATCACACTATCATTTCATAATGAAAAAAATAAAATTGAGAAATAATAATAGAAAATACAAAACAGATTGACGTTTTTTAAAGAATATAGAAGTGACCAAAATTTATTAGATGTTTCAAGAAGTTTTTAGAATAGTTGAGAAGCATTGAAGAAGTCATAAAGTCATTTGAAATTGAAGAAAGATTGAATTTTATGGAAAGCTTATTGAGTAGGAAAATTTTTAGGAATTCTGCCCAAACCTTTTTTAGGGAACCTATAAAAGGATAAAAGTACTTTTTACTTTATCTGATTGATTTAATATTCATTGGAAGAGATGGAAACTCCTACTTTCTTAGGAGAGAAATAATTTTTCCATATTTTTCTATGTTGTAGAAATATTGATGGATTGAAGTGAATGGAGAAAAGCCAAGATCACAACTTTATTTAGATGATCATTATGTTCAATGATCCTCATATTTAGCATACTATCGAATTCTATTTATCATGGTATTCAAATGATCATCATATGAGGATTGATTTTCATTTTGGGGTTTCCATATTTGGATTTCCATACTAGGAATAATCATACTGATAAAATCATATTGGAAAGAATTGTATTGGAGAATCATACTGGGAAGAATTGGATTTTGTTTCATAATTATAATAGAAGTGGTAAATATTTTCCTCTAAATTATTCCAAAAAATATATTTATTTTCTATACTGTACAGAATCGTATTGGGAGAATCATACTTAGAAGAATCAGACTGAGTTTTTTGTTCTCAAAATAAAAGTGGTACATATTTGTAACAACCATATTCTAAAAAATTTATATATTTTCTATATTACGAATAATCATATTGGAGAAAAAATAATTGGAAGAATCATATTGGAAGAATAATACTAAACAAAGTACTAGGAAAATTATAATTAGTTTTCCTTAAAAAATATAGAAAGTTCTTACCATATTCTAGGTTAGAAATTGAACACTTTTTTCAAACAATACATTTGTGGAAGTTGATTAAGAAGTATAGGTAACTTGTTCTATTACAAAATTATTATATTACAACATTTGTGCTAGAGGGACCAGACACACTATTGGATTGTCTTCAAATTGAAAAATGAGTGAAATGGTGTATCCTACTCATTGAATTCCACAAAAAATGATTTTATTCTTGTGTATTGTGTGGTATTAGTGTATTTCCAAACCATACCAAGGATGTAGATATTATTAATGAATAGTAAAGCTTTTAAATACTTATTTTATTATTGGTGTTCATTTGAATTGTTTTTATAGGGAAAAATATTTAACTAGAGGAGAATGTTGTTTCAATTATAAGGAAAAAGAAAAGAAAATGTGTCACTGATTCACCCCTCACCCTCTTAGTGATACTAATATCTTAATTGGGTACTTTGATCATGGATAAAAGACAGAAAGAAAAAAAATATACTTTATAAAATATAACATAAAAAAATCACTATAATAAATCATAAATTCCATAAACCATAATGTTCTACAAAATAAACCAAGAAAATATGACATAAGAATTCTCCTACATATTAGATTATCAAAAAGGTAATGATTAGAATGGTAAAGATAATAAATACCAGAATAATTAATTGACTAAAATATTGGAATGTTAGTAGAAATTATTATAATCCAAGTCCCATCAAATACAAAAAGTCTAAGCCAACAATAATTAAGGTTTAATATGTCACAGAGGGGTCCATCGGTGCTTTTCCCATAGCCTCATATTTCTCTTATTCTGAGGCAAAAGGGTCTTCCAATTATGATGAAGTTTGAGGATTAATAGATAGAATATTATAGGATAGTCCAACTATAGCATGAGGGTGGTCTTATACAACAAAAATTGGTCGAAGCTATCTCAAATCTTGACTAGGAGACGTAGGGAAAGGTTGGAATCTAGCTAGAAAAAGGGAGAGAAGTTCTCAAAAAACTATTGGTTTGAGTGATAACTAAAAATTAATAGGAACATATTCCTGAGAAACAACATATTGAACATGAACATGAAGAAATTGAAATATCATATTTATAAAATCCAATTTAATCTGGCCACCTATTTAAATTACACTGATGAAATTATCCTTCTCTTCCATAAAATGGTTCAACAATGGAGTCATCTCTTTCAATTATCTTACCTTCTCTTTAGAATCCTGAGAAAATAAAGGCATCCTTAAATTTTAATCTATGAACTTGATATTTTCATAAATAAAATGATTCATGTAGATCCTTGATAGATAAAACATTATATCCTTTTTAATTATTTCTTTGGAAGCATCTATATGCATAGAATAAGATATGATCATCGTGTGGTCATGATGTGTACCTTTCTCAAACATCCTTATAATTTCAAAAGGGATCATTGTTTCTCCACTTGAGGGTCTAATGGTGGAAGTTGCAACACTCCCTCTGATAACTATTCTTAATTGATCAACATCCACTATAGGAGAAGAATGAGTATCATTATCTAAAGATTTATCCTCAATATTTTTTTGGATTCAATCTAGGGAGACAGTGAAGGCTGAATTAATGTTTTCAAGAATAGAATTGTAAAATTCCTATTTACTTCTAATTAAATTATTATCAATCTCAACTTCTTGTATATAATGCCTCATATTTGGTTGGATATGTTGGATCACATACTCAAAAATTTATATTGAATACTTTTCACTAAGTTTGGTCAGTGGAGGAGACTTACTTCAAAATATCTCATTGAGGCCTAACGTTAAATTTTCACAAATGCATGCATGTCACTCTTTGTGACTAAGTCAACTAGTACAACAGGAGGAGTTGGGGTAGTAGGGGCATATTTCATGGAAGTAGTTCTTATAGAATAAAACTTTTCTAATAATCCTTCAAAGTCTACTTGAGAAATCATAGATCCCTTAGGATATATTTCATGATGAACCTCATGTCCGACATTATTTGGTGTACTCCTTAAAACATTCAAAAAATTTCCCCATTCTTATTTCATTGGTTTAACCCATTGAATTAGAAAGACAAAACAACCGATGCAGTGGAAGGAGGTATAATACTAGGAGGTATAACAAACACTTCAAGACTTCTTGGTCCATCTGAACTCTATGTAGCTGAGGTTTCTTCAACAATGACTAGGTTATCTTCTATATGATTATCATTTTGAAGATCCACATTCATCTCAGAATCAACCTTTTGGATAAGATAAATAGATTCCAATTCTATACAACTATCAATAAGAGGATCATTAGTATCCAAAATTACTAAGTGAATCTCACTACCTTGCTCTAATAAGGCATCACTTTTTTCTCTTTCTCATCCATGTTTCTCAACAGTAGCTATAACACCCATCTACTCAACAATAGTAGAGTTAGAAACTATATGACTAATGGAAATAGATTTTCCCATAGTTCTAGAAACATTTAGGGCATTATGTACGATCTCTACATATGGGGATTTCTACCCCTCAATAAAATAAAATTTTTTCTTTAATAACTAGGTACACTTATTTAGAAATATCTAGGTTTTAAATAGATTAACTTCATGAAGGAACAATATTTAGAGGAACTACAACATATTTCCTTCTAATTTATCCACCTGAAATTTTAGGATCAGATTCATCATCATTATCATCCCTTCCATTATTTGAATCCCTTTCATTTTCACTACCATTTTCACCATTTTGTCCTTTCACTTCATCATAACAATTCTCAACTTTTTCCTCAGTGTTTGAACAACATTTGAAATTATTGTACCATGAAACCTCTATTTCCTCTTTATCTCTTTTCAAAATATTTTATCTTTTTGGTTGTATCCTATATGGTCTTGGATATCAATATGTAATGGGAGAATATTTAATAGAATGGTCTAGATCATTCCCTTTATCAATATATGGATCATTTTCAACTTCCTCTACAATAACGTTTTGATCATCATCATCAGAGTATTAAATTATTTCACTACACTAAAGACCTGGATCAGTAAAATAATTTTGTCTATATAGATTATCAACTATGTTAAACTAATCACATATATTATCACTTTATCTAACCTACTATATTTTCTATAGGTTCTAGCTAAACATTATGCATGAACATGTAGGTCTTGAAAGGTAGAAAGCACCACAGTCTCTAATAAAATCTCTATTTTCAGCTACTAGGACCTTCACCTTTATCATGGTAGAAATTATCTTAGGGTAGATCAATTAATTGAATATGGAGGATTTCTTGATCATCTCACACATATTTACCATGAGATATCTATATAAATTTATCTTATAACCCTTTTTAATTAGATATAGAAGGTAAACATATTGGTATCTTAAAGTTGATAAATCACACTTTCTTAGGCATATCATCTTTTATAAAAACATAAATAATAGCCTACATTCCACATCAATATCTGAGTCAATAGTTTTTCTTATTATTCCATTTACTATTATATTTGAAAAACATCTTCTTACACAAAAAGGCATTATCTTCAAAAATTGAACCTTGTTATCATCATATATTTTATTATGTGGTAAATTCAAATATTTATCCCATTTCATCGATAAAAACCTATTAAGTGTCCTTTGAAATGATTATCTATACAATTAGAACCATCTTTTTTAAATGACAAATCTACACGCTGATAGAATTTATAAACCAACTTAGGGTAGAAGTACCTCTTATTTGATGGGAACCACTCCAACAATCTTTTGTTCTGAATTACATTTAGAACTAGAGACTTTATAGACAATAACAAATTCGATTCAACTTAACTCTCACCTTCTACAACTCTTTTGGAAAGATCACAATTAACTGGTGCAATTGGAGTAGGTACATTCTGTTCTTTCTTCCTTTTTTATAAGATCATGATTTATAAGGAAAATAATAAAAAGATTTCTTCATTATAGGCATGCGTACTCATTCAGTTATCCTAGTCTATGGTAAGGATAAGGTTTGAAAATATGGAGGTGAAGGATTGTATGGAGCTCAATAGATAAAGATATCAAAGTATCATAATGGGATCAAGGAGTGTTGGGAGTAAACATAATGTCTTTTTCATATCATTTAGGATTTTAGGTGTTCTAAAATTGAAATCGAAATGATACTAAAAAATAAAAATTTAAAATTTAAAAGAAAACACATATCATTTTATGAAAAATATTTCAACTAAATGAAATTAAACTAGTTCTTCCACTTAATAAACATAAAAATTCATAATGGAATGAAAGAGTAACGACAAGATACGAAAGCAATATTATAACTCAAATTTGTGTCAGCACAATAGTATGTCAATCAAAACAGCGTGTCACCACACCAGTGTGTCAACCAAAATGGTTTGTAAAATCAATGGTGTGTCAACCACAAAGGTATGTCAACTCAAAAATGTTCCAACAACAATAGTATAACAACTCAATGGTGTATCAACTACAATGGTATGTCAATCACAATGGTGTGTTAACCACAACAGTATGTTAACTCAATTGTGTTTCAACCAAAAAATAGAAATTAACTAAAATTAATCATTCTAAATCTTGTTTTATATAGTTAATTCTCTCAGAATTCAAATTTTTAGTTAATATATCAGCTAACTGATGTTTTGTTCTAAGAAAATCAAGAGTGATATCTCCTTTTAGAAAATGGTCTCTCAATAAGTGATGTATTATGTAAATATGTTTTGTCCTAGAATAAGAAAATAGATTCTTAGAAATATTTATTTCACTTTTGTTGCTATTTCATACGGGTAAATGTCCGAGTTGATATCTGTAGTCTAGTAAAGTGTGTTTCATTCTCAAAATTTTTTCACAACAACTCTCTATAGCTATGTATTTAGCTTAAACAGTTGAAAATGCAACAAAATTTTTTTTCTTACTAAACCACTAATCTAGAGACATGGTGAACAAGTGAAATGTTCTATATGTTCCATTTCTATCTAATTTTTATCCACCAAAATCAGCATCAAAATAACTCATTAAATCAAATTTTTGTCCTATAGGGTAAAACAATCCTAAATTGGATGCATAATTGAGTTATTTTAATTTTTAAAAAGATTTTAAATGTTAATATTTTGGATTTTATTAATAATAACTCATAAAAACACTAAAAATAATATCTTTTCTACTACCGGTCAAGTATAAAAGACTACCAATCATACCACTATAACTGGTTCGATCCACCAGTTTCCCAGCTTCATCAAGTTCCAATTAAAATGTGGTACTCATAAGAGTATCACTAATACTAGTGTTATCCATGTTAAAACATTTTAATAAAACTTTTTTATATTTACTTTGATTTAAAATGATTATTTATTTTTTTGAAAAATTTTAAATCCAAGAAATAAATTGAGTTCACATATTAAACTCGTTTAAAATTAACTTTTCATCATTTTAGAAAAATTTGTAAATAAATAATTTCTTTATAATCCAAAAATAATATAATAAACATATATTTTTACTACTAAAACAAAATTTGAAATTAGTTTTTTAAAAAAGGTGATTATCATATATACCTTTTTAAATAATAAAATTGTTAATCCTACCATAACAATCTCTAAGATATTACATTAAAATATATAAAGCTTTAGTTAATTTGAAAACTTGACTTAGAAAATGAATAGTTTAAAATGAGGAGGTTGTTTGACAAAAACATATTCTACTATAAACCTATTTAATAGTGAAATCATGATATCAATATGATAAATTTGAAATCTAGATGAGGTGTATATGCATAAAATATTCTTATGGACTCAATTTATTCTATTGGTGCAATTGTTTCTTAATAATCTATTCCCTTTTCTTGATTGTAACCTTGTGCAATAAGTCTAGTATTTTTTCTAGATAAATCACCTATCTCATCAACTTTGTTTCTAAACAACCATTTGGTTCCAATATTCAAGTATTCCTTAGATTAATCTGTAATCTAGCATAATATTTTAATTTCAAAAAAATTTAATTTTTTATACATCTATATTACCCAAAATTCATCATTAATAGCTTCATTGATGTTCATAGGTTCAAATGAGACAAGAAACTTGATGTTCAACTTTATTTCTATGAGAAGATGTGGTTTTTATTCCTATATTTAGGTATCCTAAAATTACACCTAAAAGATGGTACTTAATAGTTCTAAGAGCTATAGAAAAAGACAGACTTGTTACATCATCTTCTACTAATTATGTTTCAAGAAGTTTTATAAATTATTTATAACACCATGATTTATTTTCTTGTTTTACGATATAATATAATGGTATAAAATTTACGGTCATATAAGATAAATCATATGCAATGTTTTCTAGGGATGTATTTGGATCATGTGGATTAGTCTCATCAAATTTGACATGAACTGATTGTTCTAAATATTTTGACTTCTTATTGAAAACTCTATAAAAATTGTTAGATATTTAATAACCAGGGAAACTTTCTTCATCACTTTTGGAAGAAAATGTTTCCAAATTTTACATATTATTAAGAATATTGAATTTGCAACCAAAAATGTAATGTAATTTACCTTAGGATTCCTATTATTCCTCAACTCATAAGGGGATTTCATGAGGACATGTCTAATCAAAACTCTATAGATAATGTAGAAGGATATATTGATATATTCTACCAAAAATTATATTGGTATGTCATACTAATTCAACATGGAATGAGATATCTATTTTAAAGTAATTTTTTTTCCATTAAACAACTCCATTTTTTAAGGGGTCCTAGGACTAGAGAAGTTATGAGTGTAGCCATTTCCTGATAAAAAAGATACAAAATCATGATTTTCAAACTCATGTCCATGGTCACTTCTTAAGTTCTTTATTTTATGTCCACTAATATCTCATATATATATAGAAAACATGGTAATGTAAGAGAAAGATTCACTTTTGTGAGTTGGAAATTACACTAAGTATACCTAGAGAAGTCTTCTACAAGAACAAAAAAATAGTTCTTACCATTAAGGATAGAAACTAAATAATATCCAAATAAATACATGGGAACCATCTATATAATTTTAAATTTCCACACTTCTTTCATTATTTTGAATTAATTTTTTTTCTATTTCCCTTTTTGACAGGGGTTACATAATTTTTTAGTTGGTAACGTAAGCTTAAGAAGATCCCTAACTAACCCTTTTTTAGTTATCTTTTTAAGTGAGTGAATAATGCAATGGCCAAGTATCCTATGACAAACCACTACTCTTTGTGAAGGAAACTTATGTATGAACCAAATTTTGAAATAAAATAATTTAAATCCACAGCATAAACATTATCATTTATCAAGGTAGTAAAAATTAATCATTTTTAGATTAAAAAACAATGGGAGAATTATTCTCAAATTTTAAATGAAAAATATCATCTCATTTCTGATAAATACCAATAAATTTATATTTTAGACAATCAACATACATAAATATATAAATTAAAACCAAATTCTTGTTACCAATCTTGACTGGTCCAATGATATTTCCTTTTTCATTATCACTAAAGGAGATATAGACACCGTCAACTTTGATAAGGATATTGAAACATGAATAATATCATGTTATATATCTTTAGCAACCACTAAACAAGTATCATATAATTATTCATGAATGTTACTAATATTATATGATTCTCAGATGGAGACAGATGTGCCTCTCCATATTTCAAGTAAGCATCTCCGTAATCTCAAAATCTATTCCTTATTAGATACTAGTTTTTTACGTGAGATCACTGTATTGAAAATGTCATTAAACCTGAGGTAAAAGTCAGAAATAGGTTCATCAGGCTTCATTTTAGTGTTTTCATAATTAATAGTATAAGTATTAATACTCATTCCGTTAACATTAGTTGTTCCCTTAGAAGAAATATAAAATTTATCCCAGATTTCATAGGCAATTTTATAATAAAAAAATATATTAAAATATTTATCTCCTAGTGAATAATAAAGGGAATTCATAGATTTATAGTTATTACTGTAAGATGAATTTTTTTCATCATCCCATGTTCTTATATTTTTATTAGGTATAACATAATAAACTTCTATATCAAATTAACAATAAAAACCTAATCTTTGTAAATTAATTATCATTTTATTTTTCCATTGAGCATAATTTATTTCATTAAATAAATAGAGGTTTTTTGGTAGAATAACCTTCAGGATGATTATCCAATTAAATTACTAAATTTAGAAATAAAAAAATTAAGATCATTAAAGTAAAACTAAAATAATAGTTTAAATTAATTTGAAAAAATTAATACCAATGAAATAAATCCTCTAATACCAAATGATGATCGTATTAATAAAATCAAGAGTCCAGTGAATTGAGTAACAAATAAAAAATCATTTTTAAAGTGAATTATTTTAAAATTTCACAAATTTTTAAATAAAACCATTTTTAACAAAATATGAAGTATTATATAGATCTTAATATTTTTAAAGTTTACTCTAACGATTTATTAGGTCTTGTATGAATAATATATACTACAAATTGAGATAAACTATCAACTTATATATATATTCTTAAAGTAAAAAATAGTTTTTTAGTTTTACTGTTTAAATAAAGTAAAAAAATTAAAAATTACAGTATAAATATTTAATACAAGAAGTTCAGTCTCAGTTCGAGACTTTGTCCTCTCTACTTGGGGATCTCCAACCACCATATATAAAATAAATAATATTATCCACAACCTCTATTGGGTTTTAAAATAGTCTACAACTGTATATGTTATCAATGAACCCTTCCAAAGTTTTATGTGGGAGTAAAAATAAAAAGTCCACCCAAGGACCTATTCAATTGTTATCCATGGGAGTACAGGTGTAAACAAAATATGAGAAGATATCAAGGTATCTTGTAGTTCATTGCAATAGAAAATTTCCTTATATTAAATAGTGTATAACACACATTACTCAATATATAATATAGATAAACATAGTAGAGAAACATAAAAGTGTAGAGTTTATAGATTCTTGGTATGTTACAATTCATCCTGTAACTCTTTATTTGATTTGTAGTGAAGATTATGCTAGATACTGTTTAATAATTTAGAAGTACATAGTGTTGTAGACTATGGATCTTGAATATAGGAATAAATTTCATGTGATAATTTAGTTTGGGTTCCCAATCGAGTGTTTGTATTAGGTGATATCTTAATGATTTCAATATGGTTTAGAAATATATGTGTTCAGTAAGATTGAGCACCCAAATTTCTTTCAGTTGAATTAAAACACTATCACATATCTATTTTTTGAATATTCCACACAAGGGATTTTTATTATATTTTTTTATAGAAGTAGGAATATCTGGATGGTCTCTTCGTCCTCATACTGAATGCCTAAATTTCACATCATTTCACTCCATCAAACATTATAGAGATTGTCAATAAAATAATAAATAGAATTAAATTTTATAATATAGAAATTTGAATAAATTTATTAAAAAATAAGTTTATGTAAATAGTGGTGGAGGCTTAGTCTGACGGTGTCTCGAAGTTGGGCGATATTTTATTTTGGAGGCATGACAATTGGAGGTGTCTTAGACTTATCCAAAATTTCACTTCACTAGTGGAATCTCAACTGGAGGTGTCTTATACTTGGATAAAATTTTATGTTGGCAGTATGACACCAGTTGTTCCTTATCTGGTGGTATCTCATATATAGAAATTTTTTTGTTCTAGAGGTTTCTGGACGACGGTGTCTCCACTGGTGGTATCTCATCTAACGGTGTGTCATCTAACAGTTTCTCAGAATTAGTGATATTTTTATATTGGTGGTGATTCATGGACATAGATGACTTGAGTTGGAAATGTTAATCCCAATGATGTATCGTTTATACTAGTAACTGGTGGTGACTCATACATATACAATTTCTTCACCTTTCTGATATTAGTAAAATACTTATAGGTAACATTAAATTCATTAATATCATTAGAATTATGATTTTGTGATCACTAAAACAAACAAGACAATAGTCATGATAATTATAGTAGGGATAATGAGCTGATTGATATTGATAAAGTAAATTAGAAAAAATTGTGACCTTAAAAATGATTACTGAATTAATGATAAAGTGATTTATGATAAATATAATTCTAGTTTTGGATTTATAGAATATATTGGATAGTTTTTGTAGAGTTATTTTTGAAATCATATATGACATTACTATAGATTTATGGTGATTTAGGATATTTATGGAAATATTTAGCATAATATGTGAAGAATATGATGATGGTACATGAATTTTTGGTATATGACCTTATGAGTGATTGATATTATTTGAAGATAAATTTTATACTGATCAGGGAAGAATATGGGATGAAATCATTCAAATTACTGGGTTTGAATTTTGGTCTTGCATATTCTAAATAATTTTTAGGATGAAAATTTATAAAAATATATATGTTCAAATATAAATTTTGTTGTTAATTATTTTAATATTAACGTATTATTTTATCATATGAATATTTATCCATATTGGAAATCATTTTCTAACCATTTTGGTTTTAGTAAATATATAGAGATCGGATAAATGTGTTATTAATATTTTATGGATCGTATGATCCATTAAAAGTTAATATTAGCTTAGAAAGAATGGAAAATTAATCCAAATTTCTAATTTATTATAGTAATATATATATTTACTATTTACCAATGAATAACCATATGAAAAAAATATGTTTATAAAAAGGGAATAAATTAAGTAAGAATGATATATATTATTCTAAACCTTAATGGTGGTTGATTTACTCAACTCAGATAAGAGGCCGACAAATCTATCATGTCATATATGGAATGTATGACATAACCGTCAAGGTATTTTATTGGAAACCCATGAGTCTTCTAATGATATATACTTGGTTTTAAAAATTCATAATTAATAAATAGTAACATTCATAGTAGTGATATTTAAATAAATTTTAATAAAATAATCGACATTATATTTTATGAATATGTCATTATACACTAATTCTAGTAATTCATAATTAAAATTGTGTGGGATTTTATTTATGTGGGATAGAATATAACACCCTAATACTTTAGAATAAATTTTTATTTAATAAATTTTAAGTGTTCAATATCTTTTTTGATACGCAACACCGATCATAAAAGGAACAACACTATATTATAACATATAAGTTAAAATGAAGATTTTAAATATGACTAAATACATTATAAAATTTATTTATAAATTTTTAAATAAAATTAAATTTTTTGATTAATTCCTAATAAAAAATACTTAGTATTTTTTATTCTCATTATGGATAAAAAATACATTTTTTAAAATTTTTTTATTCCATACTATGTGAGGACATTATAATAAATATTTACCATTTTTAGAAATTTAAATTGTGGATGAAAATGTAATTTTCTAAATCTATTTGAAAATATTATCTTAGTGTTAATTGTTTTTTTATTTTTTTGAAATGATTTTTATTTTTAAGAGATAATAGTGAAAATACTAATTTTTGTAAATTTATTAGTTGTATCATTAAAAAAACAAATTTAAAAGTCATATATGTTTTTATATTTTGATCTTAATGTTATATAAGCTTCCTTATATAAGAAATTGTATAATTAATTACTTAATAATTAGAGTTATACTTGATTTTGGTATAAGTTCATTTTTCTTCTTAATAAATATTTTTCTAGAAACAAATTTTCATTGCATTTTACACATTTGTATTAAAATTTATTTTCTGTTACTTCATTAAATTGTATCTTAAAAAAATGAAATCTATATTTTGAATTAAAAGGTTTTAATTTTTAAAATTGTTCACATTTTTTTTTTAAATTATAAATAGTAACTATGGTAAAATTTATCAACTTGGTATTGAGTAAATGGTATAAAAAATATTAAAACTATAGAATAATACTTCAAAATCCCCCATAAATATTATTATATTTCATTATGTGAGGTAAATTCAACAAGAAACTTCATATATTATAAACCATGGAATGTTGGTGCCACTTTTCTTTAATAAAGTCATTTATTTTATTTTAAATAACAAAAAATTCTAAAAGGTCACTCTCTTGGTATTAATTTATATTTTATGTTAAAATAAGGATAATAAGAATTCATTAATCAATTTAAAGTTTATTTGGAACATAATTAATTTATTATTATAATATTAATCCAATTTTAATTTTTTGTGACAATATATTTACCTTATATTCTTAGAAAATACTGACATAGTTCTTGTACAAGATGTATAAAAATTGAAGTAATTGATTTTAAAAACATATAAAGTAATAATTTTGGATGGATTATGTTGTCACATGGCTTTTATAGCCAATAATTATGAATAATGGATGGTAAAAGAGTTTATATTCGAATTGA
Organism: Viscum album; assembly: GCA_963277665.1. NCBI lineage: Eukaryota > Viridiplantae > Streptophyta > Magnoliopsida > Santalales > Viscaceae > Viscum > Viscum album. The sequence goes on from OY728119.1 coordinate 1,304,897,270, forward strand.
TTTAATGTATTTATGACTTTAATGTCAAAATATTTGAATAGTACTTAAAATGTCCCCAACTGCATTTTATATTGAATACTATTTTTTTAATGATTTAAAAATCATTAAAGTATTTAAATAGAAAATGGTTATTGGTTATGGTATAAAATTTCATTACTTGAAAATTTTCGGGCCAATTATTTTCTTGGATTTAAATTTATAACCCTTTAAGATTGAAAAATGTGTAACCATAGTTAAGGATAAATGTTTTTTACAATGGGGTTAAACTAAAAGATAAGGTATCAAATTAAACGTAAAACTACAGAAATTTTATTCCTTAAAGGTATTTTAAACATAGCATATATAACCCTTGAAATTATGGCCACTATATTTCAATTTTACATGAAAATGAATTTATTATATATAAATCATGTAAGTAATTCCAAGTGTGTTTTTTATATTAATCTAAATGGACACCAACTATCCTCTATTCTTCATGATACCTTGAAACACTTATCTCAATATAACACTAAAAAGCCTAATATAATTTTTACATGATTTAGAGGTTCTTGAAACCAAAAACACCGTCCCTAGGGTCCTTAAAAAAATATCCAAAGAGTTTTCTCAAAGACTACTCGTCCTAACAAATCAGTTTAATTTTACATCTTATTTCACATACTTCAATTAAATCCTAAAAATTCTAATATAATAAATTAAGTATCTTTATTATACTATGATTCTATTATTTTGATGGAATAACCTTTATCTATATCCATTCTATCATCTAGGGAATTAACGTATAACTCAAGAGTACATGTGGACTTCCGCATCCACTTAAGGATATGATTCCTTCTCCATCACTATATTTAATTACTATTTATTATAATAGATATAGAGACTCTGTTTTTTCCATATAAGTCAATAAAATATATTAAAAAATATTTCCAGATCTAAGAACTTTGATAACTTGTGATTCTAAGGCCCGATGACCCCAAAAATTAATTTTATAAAGATAGTAAATATATTTTAAATCACACACACAATGTTTTTCAAAAATAATGGAATATCTCTTGATCAATGTCTCAAATATAAAATTTTAGACAACGGTTAAATATGAAGGACCGTTTTAGATCCTAAAGGACCAGTCCAGGAATGTCCCATGGAGAATGCTACCTTCTTGGATAAAGTGTCTCAATCTTGTTGAGAGGATTTGTCTTGATGTCTCACATGTATACAGAGAGTAAAATCAGGTTGTTGATGCTATTTCTAAAAGAGCGATTATGGAGGTCAGTTCCATCTGGTCTTTTGTGTTACCCAGTTATTGCAATGGCCTAGTGCATGATGATAGTGCTGGTGTTATGTATACGAGGCTTTGTAAGGCTCCACTTCTTTGAGTTGTACTCTCTTGTTTATCACTTTTTTATTAATAATTTTGTGGGAGCAGGATTTTCCTGTCTCTCAGACTTTTTGGCCTTAAATATGAAGTGTGGGTTTTACCCTAGTAATGATCTAATGTTAGTCGGCACTAGACATTGGTGTGAGGCATCCTTTGGCGAGAACATTTAATTAAAATAAATAAAGAAAATATCTTTTGTATTTTTTAATTTTACTAATTACAGTCCTATATAAATATACTATTATGACTATTTTTCAATGGTTATATGTATAACCATTTCTGTAGCGGGGATGAGGAGGAGAGTGTTATTTATTGGTGGATCAAGATCGGAGAACGTTAGATGGTCAAATTGAGTATAGTCATAGGAAAAAAAGATGAACTGAATGAGATCATCATGTTAATCACTAGTGGATGAATTATTACTTAACGATAAATATATAATTGAGGCAGTACTTTCAAAATAATATATTTACCAATTTCACTAAAATATAAGTAGGGAATAATTAAATGATATAGATCTATGATTTATTTATTCCATCACATATTCCCCTCTAAAATTTTTATTTGTTTAAATAAATTATTTATTTGTTTTATTTAAAACTATAACCAATTATTAGGAACTTATTGATTATTGGATGATATTTCATCATCCAACGATGATTAGAACCATTGTATTTTGTGTCTTTCTACCTCCTTTCTTGTCATTCGTCATTAGTAATCGGTTGACTGATGATTTTATGATATCTGAGAGTTCCAAAAATTTAGTTCTCATTATTAAGAATAATATATCACCATCAAAAATTTATATTTAGATTTTAGAGATTCATTAAAGTTGTAGTGATTATGAGGAGACCCCAACATTGGATCGAGTATCAGTGTTTTTTTAGTCGGATCAAACAGATCTCTCCGGTGGTGTTGTAAATTATGTTTTTGAGAAATGAGTGGCCAAAATCATGACAAAGGTGATGATGGATTTTGGTGTTAGTGTAGAAAGTAGGGATCCCACGACCCATGATATTCAATTTCTATGGATAAAAATCATGCATGATTTTCTATTAAAAAATTGCTAGAGTCGTATTTCTAGCCGTATGTGGATGGGTCATGTGTGTTGTTATTATTTTTAATAGTATAAAAATATGATGGTTATTAATGTTTTTAATAATAATAACTATCATTATTTATTTAATAATAATAATAATAAAGAAGGGATATGGAGGGGAAGAGGTCCCCTGTACACTGGGCGTGATAATGGGAATTTCTACTTTGTTTTAAATTATTATTATTATTATATATAATAATATTAATAAAATGTATAAGAAAATGAAAAGAGGAGGGGAATGGGATCCCTATGGTCTATGTATGAGGGGGTTTTACTCCCCTTGATATAATTAATAATAATAATTATTATGTTAAAAAAAATCAAGTGGAGGCATGAAATTTACATTCATGAAGTGAAGGGGCAGATGTTTGTGTGTGGATGAAACTATTTTTAAATAATGTTTTAAAAAATATAAAATATTATTATTTATATTATTTATCAAATCTTAAATCAGTTGTAACTTCTTCATGCAATGTCGAATTGATGATCCATCTTCAACTTCATGATCATGGTATTGAGACGATCTATTGAGGGTCAATGTTTGATACCATTTTATGACTTGTAGATTATGTCCACAAATACCTCATTATTATTATTATTATACCTATTATTATTATTAAAAAATATATTATCCAAAAAATATTATTTATATGGTGTTATAATGATGAAACATATATGGAATCAAAACCCTTAAATTGAGGTGTATGAATCAAGAACAATGTCAGGTATTTAATTAATTCTCAATGGGGCCAGAAAACTCCATTTGTGTGCGATGTAGTAAAATCACTTTTCTTCATCGGGCATACGATTTGACCAAGTGAATAACCTATCAAGATTATTTTCCCATGAGGATCATAATGGTGTGATCTATTTATCCATTCGTGGCTATTTGTTTTATGAAATACTAGTGTATTAATTAATTTTTCCTTCATGTTGATGAAAATCCTAGTGAAATTGTTAGGATTTTGACCGGATTGGGATTTTAGCCTGTGAGTATCCTATCTACAGTCTTTTTTCATTTAAAAATAAATGGTGGTCTTAGTAGTGACTTTTGAGATTTGATTTTGGTTGTTATGAGTGTGAATATTCTTTAGATGACGCATGATGATGATAGTGACCAGGTATGATTATCAGATAGTTTCCAGATACAAAGGTGGTACTCCCCTATTTCACCTAAGCGTGAGTCCTACATACTCATTATGTAAATATAGAGGCGTTAACCCTATTAAAAAAATAGTGCATGTCCTCTGTCCAGGAAGATGGTACTCCCCTTTCACACATGGTAGTGGGTCCTCCATATTCTATGTTCAAATATAGAGATGATACTTCCATATAGTACCACATCATGGGTCTTATTTCTTAATGAGATTATGGCTCATTGGGATATAGAGTATCATCGGTGATTTTCCCTTATTTTGGATTGAGTAAACTCATTTCTCTTTAATATATCCCTCAACAGCTAGGAGCTTTTATCTCTCTAAGACAACCAGATTGATCCTCACATTCTGCGTTTTCCCCAAGGTAGGGCGTCGGTGTGACCAACATTTACACGGGTGTTAATCCCCTATCTATGAGGGTTTTTTTCAGTAGGGTTAGGTATACCCCTAGTGATCCCTATGTGTTGAGCCCTATCTATGTATCATGATTCTTATTTCCTTCATGTATTCCATAATTATGGTTTGGAATTGGAAAGAAAAAAACTTATATGGGTGTCGATCCCCTATCTTGAAGGATGATTTCAGTAGGTTTTGGTTTCCCCCATTTGAGCCCTAAGAATGTACCCCCAATTTTTGTATCGAGGTCTGATCCCTTCAAGAGGCTCAAGGAGGTAATTATCATTATGAAGAATTAGTATGATGGTTTGTGTATCTTGGTTGAACCCCTCATCTTTCCATGTCATTATTATTGTCTTTACCTAATGAGTGTGACATCGAGGTCGAGTGTTGTTAGTGGCATTATAGCTCAAGAAGGGGTTCCTCCTAGATAAGAATAACTTCTGGTGTTGAAGGGATGTGCCATCAAGCTAATGATACCCAATGAGGGATATAAATTGGCTAAGTTCCATTAAGGATGGTAGGGTTTCTGGAATGAGATATCTGGGATGATCACTAATGTTAAACCTCCGAGTGGATCTATGGCTCCTAGTGGTTGAAACCTTTTTGAATCCGAGTCATTCATGAGTATATATGGGAAAACATTGGTAATTATTATCTCTCATATCTTGTTGAAATACCTATTTTTGATGAGATAAATACTCTTGATTCATTATATTTTGTTATGTTGTGGTGTCAAACTCTATATTCTTATAATCACCTATTCATGGTCTATTCCAACACATGTCATGTCTTATATAGATGGAGAACCTTTTTACGAAATCCTTGGAGGAGTAGGAGAAGGGGAAGCTTATTTTGGGTTAGATAGACCAAGGTGTATACCGATGTGGCTTCTAACATCATTCCCCACCTTTTGAGTAGGTTAGAATTTTTTTTCTAGTTTTGGGTGGTATTTTATTTTCCCCCTTTTTACACTTTCCAATAATTTATGTCACACTATAACGTGGGATAGATGTTATGAATTTATTTATTATACCATGTTTTTTACATTCTTTGAATTGTATGAGCTTTGAGATGTGTCTGTTTTTATAGGTATATTAGAAAATGACTTCCCATTTTTGAAATGACTTCTTTGTGCTTGTTTCCAGCCCCTAGCCTATGGAGGCATGCTTGGGGAAGTTATGGATCAGCCTTCCACCAGCCAGGTGAGCCCAAGTGGGACAGGTAGTGACAAAGTGGTATCAATGGTATTACATAGGTGTAATTGTTATGATAGTTCCTATGTTGATATGTAGGATCCACAAGTAGTTCTATTCTCATAGATGATCTTTGAGTTTCTTTTGTCAAGATGTGAGGTTTAGTTTGGGAACAGGGAAAAAAGTGTTAAAAGGTTTGAAGTTCTCCTTTCCAACTAGGGACTCTAGTGTTAGTGTAGGGGATGACGTATCCATTAACCAATACTCTAATAACATATTTGTTGATAAGGTATTTATAGGAACTGGTTGAAGGGAAAACATGGGTACATGCATCACATATGAATGGGTTGGGGTTTCCATGTCCTTTTTGTTTCATCTCACCTGATATACTCATTAACCAAGGTATATATTATCTCTTATAATATGTTTTCATGATGACAACTAGTGATATTTCTATAGTAGAGATAGGATTATGAACTTATGAGTGAAAGGGACACCCTAAATGGGTTTGTTCCTCAGGTTTTCATTCTTTAGGATGTTCAGTAGGTGGCATTTTTTCATATTGATTTGTTCATAGAACCACCTCTAGTGGTTTAGGAGCATGCATCATGTCAGAATGAGTAGTGGATGTCTCTTTGGTTTTGGATGATAATGCATAGGGTTTGAACATGTATCATGAGTTTTGAGGTAGGGATCACTTGGGATGAAGGGTCAGCAGGACCCACCAATAGTAGGACTGCAACACAGGTCTCATCCAAGGAGGCACCATTGTCCATGGAATCCTCAGGGATAACTTAGTCCACTGAGTCATGATTATTTCAATGTTTGTAATGAATATAGAAATATCACATGGGATTTTACTACCCAAGGTGCTATAGTGAGAGAGATGGTTGTTTGACAGCATAGGCAAAGGGTGTGGCTAAAGAAAGGAGGTATGTATGGTGGATAACGTGATGGAGGAGCTAGGGGACCAGTAGGAGGTGGATTTCACTTTGGATTGATGCTACCCCCACCATGACAAGGTGGACCACTCCAAGATCGTGAAGCTTGTTGTAAAAACATTGGATAGCTGGAAGCACATGAGGATTTTTATACAAAGGATCCATGAGTAATTTGAGGTAAGATTTGTGTTCCTCCTACTTTTTTATAATACTATTTGAAATAAATAAGAGCCACTATTTTTCCTCCTTTTATCAAGTTTTTCCTAGGGATATGTGGGGGATCAATAGAGGCCTAGGTTTTTTATTTTCAACATGACATTGGAAATGCATGAAAGAGGGAAAATTCCCCCATTAAGAGGTATTCTTAATATAAAATTAAAAATTCTTATAGGTGAGATAGTACAACCCAAAGTGGATAGTGTTATGGTGTGAGGGATGAGTTCCTCAAAATTTTTTATTTTATTTATTTTTTGAGCTATCGTGTCAAAGAAATCCAGGGTTGTGATAAATAATAGGGAAAGGGAAATAATGGGTTCTATGTAATATGATCTCATATAGGCTTTGAGTGTAGTTCGAGGAACAATATTTGTCTTCACTACCACAATTTCAATTTTCACATGGACTAATGAAACCTTTTATCTCTAAGAATATCACATATTCAATACTTAGTGATACCAAGAGAGAATGTTTTCTTGATCCATTTCTTATCTTTTCTTGTAGAAAGGATCTGTGATTACATGCTTCTACTGATAGTGTAACAAATACAAGGAGGAGAGTGATCCTCGTGTGGAATCTTATCGTAGTGGCAGTGAGACCCTATCTTGTTTTTCTTAGTATAGAATAGTTTCTTACAGTCTATGCTCTATTTGTTTCCACCAATGAGTGTGGATTCTCTTTTGTCTTGTTGGGACGGTGTTTTTATCCTTTGGCAATGAGTGATTCTAGGTATATTAGGATAATCTCATGTGCAAGAGCCTACAACCAACATAATATCTGTTAGATAGTAATAATTTTGGAGAAGTGGATGTCATGATATTTTGTTTTCCTGCATTGGTGGTGGTGTATGCGGATGCCTTTCTTAGAGAAAAGTTTGGTTCATCTCCATATTGAAATTTAGGCTTCTATAAGGACAGGCAACTGGGATCGCCCATGATTTTTGTGATACCATATCAAATATAACAATTGGGATTCCTAAGATGAAGGTGTGGTAATGATATTGTAGATAAAGGGGTTTGGTAAGAGATAATGTGTTCACCTGGGAAGCCTAGGGATGTTCAATTGATAGATGATTGAGTTTTTTAGGTTTGGTGTGAATTGGGGTCATTTGAATTAGGTGATGTGAGTAAGAGTATCCACTCTTGAGAATCATTGAGTCCATAGACAAATGGTCTAAGGTGATGTGGTTCATAGAGTTTAACCTCATGATGAGTTATCACCATCTCCTTGTTTGAGAGGAGTATGTATTAAGAACGGCTTACTAAAGATGTTTAGGTTTCATTGAGTACTTGGTGATACCCTTTGGTGTGATGAAATCCCCAACATAGTTTTCAAGACTTATGATCCAGAACTTTATCCTTTCTTGGGATAGTTGATGGTTTTATTTTGTGATGATACCCTCATATCCTCAGTGTTAGAGTTAGAGCACACAAGACATGGGAGTTTGGGGCTAGTTATGGTTGTTAAAGGTGTTCAGATCATCTAGGGGAATATTTGAACTACCCCAAAAAATCCAAGAGTCCTTTTTGGAATGATGAGAGTTACCTTTGGTGTTCAACAAGGAGATTATCTATTCTATGATATGGAACCATGTTGAAGGTCACATAGATTTTTCTACTATTGAAAATTTTCTCTAAGGATTGTGGGGCCTTTTTTTATTGTTGGGTCTGGTTAGCGAGGTGTTGTACTGCTCAACCTTGTAACCATAGTATTTTTGGTTTTTTGTATCCTATAAATGTCACAACAGAGAATGTATGTCCATGAATCATTGTATGATATCAAACTGGGTAAGATGGGCCATGATAGTGGAGTTTCATTTTTGAATGAGTTGGGCGTATTGAGAACTGGCAGAGAAATACCTCTCATAAAAAAGTGTTTTCCCTGGGTGCAAGTGTTTTGGTAGTATAATAAATCATAGGGGGTTCTCATGGTAGAGGGAGACCCAGTTTAGAGCTTAGTATCCACAAATTTTTGTATATTTTTTGGTTTTTATGGAAGAAAATATTTGATGAAGGAAATAATGAATATACCTTTTTTTTACTTTGTAATAATTTAATATATATTATGGAATATTTTTTGGAGCGAGGAGCTCAAATGGTGAAAAATGTTGAGGCCCGGTGATCCTGGAATTATATTTATAAAAATATTAAATATATTTTACATCATGTGCATGTAGTTTCTCAAAAATTATCTAATATCTCTTAAATGAAACCACAAATAGGAAATCTAAAACCACAGTTGAGTCTAGAGTGTGTGGTTTACGCTAAGTGAAACATAAAGATGATTAGTGCCAGATGTTTAGATGAGTCAGCCATTTGATGGTATATTAATTGAAATAAATAAATAAATTACTAATTTATTTTGTTAAATAGATTATTTAAAATACTATATATGTTCCCTCTTATTGTGGTTTTTTAAGGATAATCTGTATAACCCTTTCAAGATCTAAAAGGAGGATGAAACTAATTTCTATTAGTGGATGAAAATTAGAGAATTATATACAATTCAATCAAGGATAATAATGAGATGAATGAAAAACTCAGTGAGATTATCACCTATATCCCTAGTAGATGTCTTTTTCACCAAAAATTGATCCATAATAGATGTAGGGCTCATAAATTTTAGTTTTCAAACTATTAATTATAATATTGATCATGAATTAATTATATTCTTTTGATCTATCATTTATTTATTCATTCCCATGAGCTTATTCAATAATTTGATCTCTTTCAATCAATTATTTACTTTTTTATTCCATGCTATCACCAATGATTCTGCACCTATTGATCATTGGTCGATATCACATTGTCCAATAATGATTATCAAATTCATGTTATGTTTCATTCCCCATATATTATTATCAATCCTAATTAGTGATTTGTTGATCATTGATTCAATTATTTATAAGAGTACCAATCATTGTGTATTAATTTATTGGAATAGAGATAGAATTCATGAATTTAGATTTGGATTTTGGACATTCAACATATGAATGATGATTAAGATGAGAACACAAATTTGGATTTGGTATTAGTGGTTTTTGAGCCAGATTGAGTGGATCTCCCTTTAGGTATAGTGATTTTTTTAGGAAATTATTTGTTGGAATTCATCCACCAATGACATTCATGTCTAGTGTAGATTTATACGATAGTTTTACCATGAATCGAGAAACGAATTTTCTATGGATAAAATAGAGGGATGGTTTTCCTATGAAAAAGGATAATAATATGATTTCTAGCTGGTCATGGATGTGCAATGTGTGTTATTATTATTTTATTAATAATAACATGTGATAGTTTGTATTTATCTTAAAAATAAAAACATGTGTTATTTGTTTGTTATTATTAATAGTAATAATAATATAGAATAGATATAGAGTGGGAGAGGTCCCATGTACACTAGGTGTGATATAGGGAATTTCAACTTTCTTTTAAACTATTATTACTATTATATAAAACAATAATAATAGTAATAATAGAAACAAAAAAATGGTATGGGAATGGACTCTCTTGGCAACACCTAAGAGAGAGGTTTTATTCACATTTATATAATTATTATTATAAGTAATTATTTTAAAATAAAATAAAATGATCACATAAAATCAAAAGGTTTGAAACACTTTACATACGTGAAGAGAAAGGAAGTATTTTTTTGCATAGACCACCCCGTTTTTAAATGGGGTTTCAATAAATTTATATTTAAAATTATTAAAATTATTATTCATTGTTATCAAATCTTAAATTGGTGATAACTTTTTAATGTGACATCATATTGACGATTTGTTTGCTACATTATTATCACGGTATTGAAGTTTTAAATTCAAGACCAATTTTGGATACATTTTTTTGACTCATGGATATCGTCCAAAAATCTCTAAATAATAATAATAATAATATTATTATTATTATTGTTTTTACGGAATCTTTTATTTGATGTATCTTCTTTATACAGTGTGGGAATGAAGAATCGTCTATGGAATCACAACCCTAAAATTTAGTTGGATATTTCAAGATTAGTATTAGGTATTTAATTCAGACTCATGGCTTAGCCCCTTGAAACTACATTCGAGTGTGATGAATTGAAATGTGTTTTCTTCACCAGGTAATTTATTTGGCTAAGTGAATAGTTTATCCTAATTATTTTTTTCTTGAGGATCACAATAGTTTGATCCTTAATTTCCATTCATGGTAATTTATCATGACATATTGGTGGTTTTATAATTTATCAATTTGGACTGATGAAGTGAATCATCCACTCATCAGGCTTTGAGATAGAATGAGATTTTGGCCTATAAGGAGCCCATCCTAAGTAATTTTTCATATATAACTCAATGAGGGCCTTCATAGTGTCTTTTGGGATGTGATGTGGTATGTCCATACAATGATGATTCCCTAGGTATGGCATTGGTGTGACAAACACTTACATGAGCACTGATCCCCTATTTAGGAGGATGTTTTCATTAGGGTCTATTTTTCCCTAAGAGATACATGTGAATTAACCCCAATATATGTATCAATATCCTTATTTCCATCATTTACCACTAGTTAGAGTTTGTAATTGGTGGGATGAACACTTACATGGGAATCAAAAACCTATCTAGGAGGATGTTTATAGTAGGTTCTGCTATCCACCTAGTGAGTTGTGGGTGTTGATCACCTATCTATGAATCAAGATATGTTACCTACAAAAGGCCCAGAGTGATCCTTATTTCTGATGGGGTATTATTCTGAATGAGTGTGTATCTTGATTGAACTTCCTTAGTTTCCTATGTAATTCCTCTTGGAATAACCTGATGAGCATGACCACTAGGATGAGTATCATCAATCGAAGTATAACATAAGGATTGGTTCCTATCAGAAGAGAATGAGCACTATGTTTGTAGGGATATTACATTATCATAGTGATAAAAAATGAGGGAAATAAATAGGTTGAGTATTATCAATGATGATAAGGCTCGCGGAGTAAGATCTCAGGGATGATCATTACCCTAAAACCTCACAACAGATCTAGGGCTATGATCTCTTTTTGTTACCATCGTGACTCTTATCTTATTGATATACCCATGCTTGATCTTCTTACCACTCTTTATTCTTTATGATTGGTTATTTTGGGGTGTCCTACTATGTATTCCTATACTCTCCCTTGTATGGAATATGCCCGCTCATGTCATGTCTTATACAGACGATGAACTTTTCTACGAAGTCCTTAAAGGGCTAAGAGAAGGTGGAGATTAATATGGGATAAAAAAACAAGGTGTATACTGGTGTTTCATCTAATATTAGTCCATTCCTTTTGATCAGTTTCGATATTGTTTTCATGTTTTTGGGTGGGATTGTATTTGTCCCCCTTTTACGCTTTCCAGTGATTTATATCATACGAGGAAGATGTTATGCATGCATTTATAGTATAGTATATTTCCAATTTCAATGAATTGTATGGTTTTTGAAAAGTGTGTGTGCATATAGGTACATTAGTAAAAGTTATCCCATTTTAGATATTCAATTTATGCGCTTGTCGTCAGCCCTTGGCTTATGGATGCGGGCATGGGGTACTTGCGACCCGACCTTCCTCCGGTCAGGCTATCCCCATTGGGTCAGGTTATGAAAATGGAATTTACTGTTTTCATATAAATTATTTATGAAATTATTATTCATCAATAATTATAATACATCATTTACCGACTTACATTCCATCTTTTGGAAAATGGCAACATTGCTCGTGCATTCGTGTGGACTATCACCTCCATGAAGCGATGTGATTTTTTTCCAGTGTTTCCTTACATGTTTGGTAATAAATATGAATTTAATGAATATATATGATTTTTATGATACAATAATAATTCTATAAAATTGAAATGTAATTTTACTCTATTTTATTCCATCCATTAGAAAGTGAATACATCACAGAAGCATATGTACAAACTAACATTTCCATGAAGTGGTGTAATTAATTTTTCATCAAATATTTATATTAATGGTAATAAAAGAGCATATAATGAATAAATATTTTACATACTTCATTATAAATATTGAGGTGACGATGAAACCATGGCCAATGCACAAATATAGGAACTATCATACCGAAACATACATAGAAAATAGACATGTTTTCATCAGAACATCCATTCCAATGGAGAATTGTTAATAAGTGGATAATTGAATATTATAAGAAAATGATACATATTATTTTATGTATGAATATGGTTATGTAATATTCTTATAATAAATCTATATTTTTTATATAGGTTTTTTGAATTCATGTGATGTAAGAAAAGACTTAAGGTAAGGGTTATGTAAATTTTCACTTTATATTGGGATTTTTTATGATTAAATTTATATTAAATAAATTTAATGAGAACTTTATATTTAAGACCATATTTTAATTATCCTTTGTTTATTTAATGGGTTCTAATGATTCTCTACATTTTTCTTCAATTTAGTGAGATAATCAAAACAATTTTTTTAAAGAAAACCAACCTTATTTATTCTTGTGGTCAAAATTATTTTTCTACCTTATCCATAATTTATAAAATTCTTTAAAGAAAGTAATTTTCTATGATCCAATTTTTTTCATGTCATTATTAAAAAATATTTATTTATAAAAATTACTTAAAAGTAATCTTCTTATAATTTTATAAATTATTCACTTTTTGACTTTTATACAATGTTTGTAAAGAATGTTTTTTAATATATATGACATGAGTGTATTTTTCCACTGTCATTAAAATTATTTTATATGAATATTAATTTAAATGTTTACATGGATTTTTTAAAATAAAACATTTTTTCAAATAATTTTTAGAATTGTTAGTTTTATTGATATCAACAGAAAAATATATTTTCTCATGTTTTCAAGGGAATGTTTAAATATTCTTTTAAAGTCATTTTTTTATAAGAAATCATCCATTGATATTTTCATTCTCCAATGGGGGATTGTTCTAATAATAAAATCCATATTTTTTCTTTGGAAAATTTATTATTACATAAAAACTAACATGTAACTTGTTTTCTTTCCATAGGATAATTATGATATGATGAATGAACTTATGTTTATGATGATGACATGTTGATGAAACCATTTTATTTTTCTTGAATGATTCTATGATAAATTGATGAATATTTCAGGACCCTATAGATGTCATGTGTATGAAATATGATTCTATTGTGGGAGAGCCTGATATAGTTCATGATGATGGGTTTGTATGATTTAACCCAGAAAAGCACTAGGTAATGATGATAGAGATTAGGAATACTTAAGAGATGATAAACTTAATAAATAGATAAGATATTTGATAGTTGATTAAGTTGAAGTTAATCATCAAAGAATGCTGGAAATGAACTAGTAAGTATTTATATTATTATACATTATATACAATGATAGTCTTAAAAGTGAACCTTATCTAAGGAAATTATTTTCTATGATTATACGTGTTCTATAGACTTAAGTAATAGGATTTTGATATGTTATCATGCCTCATTATTTATTATAGATGATTCAATACACTTATATATATTGTATTTTTTACAACAAAACCATATGCCATGACTCATGATTAAATTTCATTCACTTATAGGGTATTCCTTTCTTAATTTATGTCCATGTTCTCATATCATTATACTTATGATCACTTATAAACATTGATTGACATCTCATATGTTTACAGTTAACGAGATTGGGATATCACCTTCTCTTATGTCTTCTTTCCATAATCTATAAAGAAAGGTTTTATGTAGGGTGTGCGTAATAATGGAACTATGGTTGACAATAAGTTGGGGGAATATTTATGATCTTTTGGGAGATAATATCTCTATATATATAGTGTGTCAAGTAACCAAACCATTATGGTACTGGGGTGTGTATTATAGGATATATATTGAATATTCATATAAAATGATGTTATATAATTGTATGAAATAGCAGGGTCACCTAAATACTCCATGAAATGATATGAAACTATAATAAATTCGATACACATATCCTATCCATCTCATCAACTGTCTAGGTCTCATTGAATAGTTATAGATGAGTCACTTTGGTTAAGAAATCAATGATATCCCATATAATATCAAAAACATCGGGTAAGCTCGATATCCCATAATAAAATTTATCATTACAAAAGTATATTTGTACTCAATAATGGGTAATCTATAATAGATACAAGTGGGTCCCTAGTCCTCATCCTTCACTTACATATAAGTGATGGATCCTAAGAAAAACTATGATAATCCATTCTTTATCCAGGATCACCAATTCTACCTTTGAATTGTATGACATATCTTGGTCAAACCCATGTGAAATTTCTACCTTGAGGTGTGCCATTCCCACTTAATATCATCACATATGCTCATTATAACTACAATTCAACCGATGATATATGATAACAATTTATCATATGTTGAATTTTTTAGAGGATCCCAATAATAAACCTACACAGAATACCATCTAAACTAGTACTCATCCATTATTTACTTACCCGAAGGGAATTATCTATCTCAATGTTCTAGTAACAAGCATGTGGGTGTTAATGAATAACCATTCAGAATGATTTTTCCCTCAAAGTATTTCGATAAAAAAATCACATTACATAAACATTATCAGATCTATATCAATCAATTCATACTTATTGAAGTAAAAAAGAGACACCAAGAAGACTAGTAGAGGATCATAAAAACCAAAATATGACTCATAGTGGTCCAAAAACACCTACCATGCCCAATTCACCCATCCTTGGTTACCCTAACATGAACCCATAAAGGATGAAAAGTGCATGAACACCTTCTATAAGATAATATTGGGACACAAATACTGAAAGGTATAACCAAGGTGTGAGTTAAAGATCCCAGTAAGATTCCAAAAAAGGTTTTATGCAATTACTTCATAACTTAATTCAAATATGATAAAATAAGAGTACAAATAATCAAGTAAGAGGATTAGTTTAAAAAAATATTTTGAAACATTTAAAAATTATTTATCAAAATAAACCTTCAAAACATTCCATTTCACTATTTTAAAGCAAAACATTTTCTTGAAATGATTTGAAAACTATTTCACAAGAAGAAGTCAGACAATCAAGAAAATATGAGAATAAAAACATAATATATCAAGAAGAAAAAGATTAAATACTATAGATTCCATGTTCATAATAATAATAAATGAATCAAGAAAGGAAACTCCAGTTCCAAATAGTGAAAACAAATAGTTTCATATATCGATATAATGTATAAGGATGTCATGGTTATAACTAGGTATGATAGTGAGTCCTCCGAAAAATAGATAATAAAATTACAACATGACTAATTGTTGGGATTACATCTGTAACGCCCCGACCCCAGTTACCAAGAGTCGGTGCATTATTTCATAACATTGGCATGATCACAAAAGATCAAGTCTCGAAAGAATGATTAGTTTAGTAACCTTGTAAACACTAAATAAATTCATAAGTTTTACATTACATTATAAATTAAAACAAAAACTACAAAAACTTCTTGTCTTCATATCCCCTCATACTATCCCTGAAGTTAATTCATAATATACTTCTTCATATCCTGGAAAAAGTAAAACATTATATGGGGTGAGCTCATATCCTCAGTAAGGATAACAATATAGCGGAAGATTTCATAAATAAACATTAACATTTAAGGAAATGTATAACTAAAACAAAAGCCTTTTAAACTTGAAATTCAGCATAATATGGAAAAAATAAAATGAAATAATGCCATTTACTTATTAACATGGATATTCTACTAGTCGAATAATCACATGCAATATCAATAACCACTTTCATAATGATGGAATGCATAATCCCAGACTATTATAACCACGTAGCCAAGGCCTTGTGCCAAGACTACAAATAATATTTTTTCAAGGCCTCATGCCAAGACACTAGTTTGTCTCATGAGACCTACCAATGCATTAAGGATTAATAGTGGTCTCCACCTGTCACCTATTATGTCCAATGCATTCCTCATATGAACAGGTTTAAACATATCACACACCATAACATAATCGTATCATATAAAACATGCATAAAGGAAACATAACATTCCCACATTTCAATAAAAAGATATAAATACAACACATTGATATAATAAAAACATTATCAAAACCATTTTCAATACCAAAATAAAAGAAAATTAAAACTTGATATTTATTTTTCATTTAAAAAAAGTTATGGCTTGTAGAGGAAGCCGGAACTCAAATAATGGTCACGGCGGCAGAGAAGTCATTGTCTCCGCATACGTACGACAAGAAAAACATTCATTTTTGTCATTTAGTAAAAAAATTCATATAAAATTATTACTTTTGAATAAACATAAAAGTAAACCAGGTTTATACACCGTATAAAAGAAATTTTTGTATAAAACAAAATATGCCTCAATGAATGGAGATTGAGACGAAGTCCCTTACAAAGATCATTTTTTAAATAAAATAGATATATTATGTGTATTCACTATATTTACACATAAATAAAGTCTAAATACAATATAGGACATAATAATATCATGACATAATTTGAAAGTAGGAGATTAACCCAAAGAATGTAAATTGGGTTAAGAAGTTCCCTTACCTCGTGTCCGACTTGACTCGACCATTCTTTAACCTCATGAATAATAAAATAGAGTCAATTTATATATTCTTAAGAACCTTTTTCAATTTTAATATTCCTTTTATATCACTTATTACCATGCTATGAACATTATGTAATTATTTATGTTAATAATGGTCATTTTGTCGATCTTTGGTACTTGAGTCAAAAATAAACTTCTTATAATTACAAGTTGTTCATGTGGTAAAATATACATTATATCCAGAATTATATTCATTATTTAGATATCATATATATCATATATATCCATTATATACATTCATTCCTAATATTACGTAACATTTAGCGATAAGAAATGAAATGCACCATTCATGGAGACGGTAAGCCGTACGTACACATGAACGTTACTTTCATTTCTATTTAATATTTAATGGAATGAAATCATAATGATATAAAGCTGTATTATAATTCCAGTATAATATCATATATGATATCATTTACTCCATCCTTTATACATCCCACATATGGCATTAACGATTCAAATCACATTGAGGGGCGGTAGTCCGCACTTCCAAAAATGAAATTATCACGTTTACCCATAATGGAAATCATAAAGGTATTCCATAAATGAAAAATACAAAAGAATAAGGAAGAAAAAAAATAATATATATCATATATAGAAATAGTGTCATCATAATGGCCACCATTAGAGGTGTTAAAAGAATATTGAACAATCATCGTTTCGTGAGGCAGTATTTCGCCACACACAGAAACAGTATGTTCTTTAACCATTAAAAAAGGTGTGTGTAAGTGTAAATAAAATCCTTATCATAAAAACATCCTAGTATATTTTATATACTGTATTTGTTAAAAAATAAAGTAATAAAAATATTTTAAGGGGTTGGAGAAGCAAAATAAAACAAAAGAACATAAGAGAAGACATTACCTTAAAATCGGGTAAATCTTCTTTATTTGAGCCAAAGGCATCCTTGGGAAGACTTCTGCCCAAAGTGAGGCTTCTAGGAGTAAGATAGGGAATTTTAGAGAGTATTTGGGCAGAGTTTGGCCGATCCAAATGGCTTGAAGATGTGAATAAGGTGGTAGATGTCACGACCCGACCCTATCCGGGCTCGAGCCGCAACTACCCCAAGCCCACCTCCATAGGCCAGGGGCTGGCGACTAGCGCCGAAGGCACAATAACTCGGGGAGGCCTTTGCCTAAGTACCTGTACACACACACCCAAAGCACACTCAATGAAAAAGTGCAGAGTAAAATAAAAGACAAGTAAAGAAAAAGGGAAACTGCTATAAATAACCACAATGTGCATCGACCTCTAAATGATACAAGTAAAGTGCTAAAAAGGAAAAAGGGGAAAAACACGCGCCCAACCAGAAAGTGCCACAACCCGGCAACAGGTAAACAAAAAGGAACAGCTGACGGGTCTCCCACCTAGAACCCGACCACAACCACCGCACGCGGTCCAATCTCCCAAGCCCCTACGCTCCATTGAAGTCACTCTCCACCTGTCCGTCGTGTGCAAGGGCACACCAAGTGCGGGCAAATCCCAAGCAGGGGTGAGTATAAAAATTCTCAGTAGGATACCCCGAAGGCTCGAGGGAGCAACAAAGGAGGTACCGAAGGTTGAGCAGTAGAGCGAACAGAAAATAAGAGGAGTCCAACCGAGGGTACAGTAAAGAGTCCAGCTCAACCCAACAAGAGGAAGGAAGTAGACTCGTCCAGGCACAAGGAGCTGGAAACAGTGAGAAGATGAACTTCCCGTTGAGACTTTGCTACCTATAGCAGGATAGTAGACTCGTCCAACCACGAGAAGCTAAACACGGAAAGCACGTGGCATACCTCGTGTGTCTTCGCCTCACCTGGAAGGAGAGTAACCAAACCCAAGAAGTGGGTACCGGAAACAAGGTATATACATATCTGTATGCTCAACAAGAAACCCAAACAACGTCGTAAGGGGATCCCCGTCCCATAGCTCAGCCCAAGAATAGAGTATCCAACCGTCCCAGACGTAACCCCATCATTGAAGCCCAACATCCTGCACGTCTTCCCTGAACCGCAAGACAAGGGGCTCAGTCACCGCACCTTGATACTATCCGCTTTGGGAGACAATGACTCGCCCGCACGGTTTTAGATCGCATCGCAAGAACGCGTCTTGGTGGGGAAAGTACCCCCCGTACTTGAGAGTTCTAGGGAAAGTCAAAACACACCTCGTCACTTCCCTGCAGTCGAGAGGTCTCCTCAAAGCCATAGTCGTTCCATCACCGACCCGTACAACCAAGGGTCCCGCTCTGGTGGTCACGGAGGAAAGCCACAGACTAGCCTAGTAAGAAGGACTGAGTCTGGAATGCCAACAGGTGTCCCACTACCCAGCCCCGCTGGAGGGTAGACCATAACAAGATATTGGGTGACCCACTGCCCAGCCCTGCTGGAGGGTAAACCATAACACATCATCCGGCAACCCACTGCCCAGCCCTGCTGGAGGGTAGACCTTATTAAGATACTGGGTGACCCACTACCCATCCCTGCTGGAGGGTAAACCATAAAAAGATACTGGGTGACCCACTGTCCATCCCTGCTGGAGGGTAAACCCTAATACATCGTTAGGCGACCCACTGCCCAGCCCCGCTGGAGGGTAGACCTTAATACATCATCAGGCGACCCACTGCCCAGCCCCGCTGGAGGGTAGACCTGGAACTAAATGATGGGCGACCCACTGCCCAGCCCTGCTGGAGGGTAGGACCTAAGAGGTCTTCGGGTGACCCACTACCCAGTCTCTGCTGGAGGGTAGACCCTAAGTGCGTCAGATGACCCACTGCCCAGACTCTGCTGGAGGGTAGACCCTAATAGCATCAGGTGACCCACTGCTCAGTCTCTGCTGGAGGGTAGACCCTAGAAGCCGATGAGTAACCCACTGCCCAGCCCTGCTGGAGGGTAAAACTCAGAACTGCTCTGGACATCTCTATTGGAGGGTACAACACTGGCCAATTGAACATGGAGTGGGTATCAAGCAACCACCCAACTCCAAAACAACTCACCCAAAGGAGGTGCAGCGTCTGCTCCATCACTGGGTGTCACTAGCACCGCTACCAGCCAATCCATCGAGAGCGAAACCAGGGGGAGACCACTCAACCCTGCTGGTCAACAAACGAGCACCGAGTCAGGGGAAAAACTCCACCCTGCTGGTCAAACAAACACAAAGAGGGACCCTCTACGCCGCGAGAGGTCAAAGTACGCAAGCAGAACCCGACACACATGTGGGGCCCAAACAACGTGCGGCCCCATCGCAACCCCAACTAAACGCACCAACGTTATTAGGTACGAACAACCACATGTTCCTCCAAGAATTCTCGTATACTCCCGGAGTATACCTCATTCCAGACCATAGGCTATCTTGCACACGGCACCCAACGTCAACGCGAAGGCGTGATGTAACAACTCCAACCTGCCACCTCAAAGGCCCAAGCACAACCAACCATGTCTCATTGACCAATTACATCACTCTCCCAAGAGTGCGTGATCACACGCCAAGGGTCCGCCATAAACAAGGTAGGGTGAACCACCACTAGAGCACCTTCCGTGGTTCCACATTTAACAATATCACTCAAGAGGCTCTGCACAACCAAATGGATCGCACCGTTGTAATCCTCACAAAAAAACACGCGAGATCGACCACTTACTCGCCTCCAATGGATATCCGACGGAAAAGTCACCAACACCGCCTCACGCCCGAACGACGTCCCGTGATCCCGAGCCTCGGCCCCGAAAATAGTCGGACGCATCGCACCATTGTGATCCCCTCGTGAAAACACATCAAAAGCACTACTCACTTGAGTGCAACGGATATCCGGAGAAAAAGGTGCATCCTGATGCACCGCAAATGAGCGAGGCCACGTGGGACCCGCATCCCGGTCCTGAAACTCAACGAACGGATCACACCATTGCTATCCTCTCGAAAAAGCTCACAAGATGGACTACTCACTTGTCCAAAACGGTCGCCCGGTGATAAAGATGGAAAATCACCGTCGACGCCCAAATGGCCCCCGTGGGCCCCGCACCATCGTGCCGAATTAGGGCGGGCGGATTGCACAAC
Organism: Viscum album; assembly: GCA_963277665.1. Taxonomy (NCBI): domain Eukaryota; kingdom Viridiplantae; phylum Streptophyta; class Magnoliopsida; order Santalales; family Viscaceae; genus Viscum; species Viscum album. Next base: position 1,304,918,304 of record OY728119.1, read on the forward strand.
TGCAATCCCCTCGAAAAAACATCCAGAAACGACTGCTCGCAAGCCCCGAACGGACGTCCGGTGAAAAAGTTGCTACTGGCTGCACGCAGCTCAAAAGACGGGCCGTGGGGCCCATGCCTTAACTTCGGCCTCAACACCTGGAACCACCCTGGGAAACTCCGCCTCGATGCCAGGGTCCCAACGCCACTGACGGCGTTCAAAACGGACGTCGGATGCGTCCGCGCTGCTCAAAACAAGAATATCGGGAGAAACGCCCGTCCACTTAAGGACACGTCGTGCCCCCACGTCCCCTCGCTTCGGGAATTAAAAATTCCCAAAACCATCTCAAAACTCCGCCTTGACGCAAGCTCCGCGCTGCTGCAGACGGCGCACAAAATGGACGCCCCTAGCCCGAAATACGGGCGTCCGAAGACTGAGGGGTAAAGCCCCTTGGGCCGGACCGGCCCGGTCTGGCCGGTCCGCTCCGCTTGGGCTGGCCCGCGCCGGCCGTCCCGGTCCGCACAGCCGGCCCGCGGCTCAGCCGCGGGTCTGGTTCACCCCGTCGCGACAAGCTGGCTGTGGCTTGCTTCTACCGACCGGCCGCCTTGCGGCCGGTTGATGCCCCACAACGACCCGCGTTTTGCGGGTCGCGGTCGTTGCACGGGGGTCGGGCGCTTCGCGGCCCCCCTCTCCTCCGCTTGCCGGTGCCCGCGGCCGGCGCCACGGGCAGCTTCCGATAGCCTCTGCCACCTCCCGGAAGCGCCGCCGCCGCCTTCTGAAGCCCCGGCCGACCGCCGACCGCCCTGCTCCGCCCCGTGCCGCCCTGCGCCGCCCTGCACCGCCGCCTTCCGCCGCCTTCGACCATCGCCGGAAACCGGCCGTGGCCGGAAAATTTTCCAAGGACCACCGGGAACGATCCGGTGGTCTAAATTTCGATCCAGATAGCTTTCCAGAAATCTTGGGAAGGGATCTACGCAACCACGGGCTTTGTTTGGGGATCCAATGGTGCGATTGAGCATAAATGAGGATTAAAACGGGGAAGGGGAGGAAAACTCAAATCCGCCTACCTTGCTGGGCTTCGCCCGGAGCTTCGCGTCGATCCGCCGGCACCACCGCACCTTTCCGGAGTCGCCTCACCGGAGCTCACCTCACCGGAGCTACCTCGCCGGAGGTGAAGGAGAGGGTAGGGTTTGAGGAAGAAGAAGGAGAAGAATAAGGGGGGTGGGGGTGTTTAAGTACAAATCACTTAAATGCCCGCCCGACAGCCCCGAACCCGAACTCCCGACGGGGTCGGGATTTAGCCTCCCCTAGGCTAAGAACCACGCTCTGAGCGCAACGGAGGTCTCAGAATTTTATTTCGAGACCCCGTTCAAATGTTATTAAACTTAGTACCCGAGGCCTCCAAATTACGAAAACGCCCCTCGAGCCATTTTCCACAGACGGCCCGCGCCCGCGAAACTTATACCCCTCATAGGGTAAACGGCACGCTCCGAACTCAACAGTGCCCTCAGTTTTCCAATACGAGCCACCATTTAAGAGATACCTGTGTTTCTCCATTAAATGAATTAATTAATTAATTAATTAATTAATCCGTTTAACACTCCAGAAGCGGGTGAGGGGACCAAACGTTCCGCGCCGACATGTTTTATGTCTTTCCTAGGGTAAACACCCCATTCCGGACCCATCCGTACACTCGGATATCTGATCTAGAACTCTGTTTAGGAGTTATCTCATTTATTTGGTGTTTCCAGTGTGAACGCACTGAAAATTTAATTCCGGCCACTCCAGGGCTCAGAATCGCACGTCGTCTGAAGGCGCTACTCTGGAATATCATCAAGAATATTCCAATGTCTTTCACAGCAAAAACTGGGTTCTTACATCATTCCCTCCTTCAATATTTTCATCCTTGAAAAGAAAAACTAGGGAGCAACATAGGGTATGAAGCCCACACCTGGCTTCCCCATACCCAGAAGAACCCACACACAGCTTTGTGTCGCCGCACACAAACCAAAGGATTGATCCGTTCATGTGAGGTCGGCCCTTGCCGACGTCGTGCAGCCACTCCAAACTTTGGGGTTTGGGAAAGGCAGTAGACAAGCTCTCCATCCCTTTTCATGGTCTCAAACGGCCCGAAGGCTCTCGGGGGTAGCTCACCTCCCCGAACGAACCTCTACGTCGCACGCCATGACTGGAATCACCGCCTGCACCTAGAAAAGGCCCGGTGATTCCCTTCTTTCAGAATATCTATATGGTGAAACACCCAAGGATATCTGGTCATGCAAGGTTCCACAGTTGATGCTCTCTTACACGCTCAAAAGGCGAAATAGTCAACACCATCGACTAAAGAAAAAGGGATCACGCCTTTTACTTTACCAACACAGGGTTACATCGATGCCTCGTGCCACCCTAGTAACAACTCAAACAAGGTTCCGGGAGAAAATCATTCCAAACGCAGAGCCTAACAATTCTACTTCAAGAAGTAGAAGAGTCGCAAGGGGTACCTCTCACCATCCCGTGCTCTGCAAGATCGTAGACATCCAAGCTCGCCGCTACCCGCGGTCCCAACCGTCAGCTCCCGGAGCCTGACGTGGACCGCCTAGTGGTGACGGGGAGATCTCGTAATGTTGTCCCCCACTACCAGCTCCTCCCGCTCATCTGCTAGCACCACCTCTCTAGCCACTACTCAGATCACAGCGCTGCCTCTGCCGTGGTGGTGCGCCTGCTGCCTGCCCGAAGCTCTCAGCAACTAAGGTCAGGCAGTCTCGTGCCAAGTGACCTCGCTCGTCACAAGCATAGCATCGGCACTCTCTGGGATTCCCTGATGTCCTCCGGTGCCACTGTGGTGTATGACCACGGCCCAGGATCCACTCACGGAAGGGCATCCTCAGTTGAGGCCCTGCACCTTTTCACCACAGTGGTATACGACCACGTTTCCGGAATCGGCAGTGGGAAGGCCACCTACATCGAGGTCCTGTCCTCCGGCGCCTGCTAACTACGGCAGACGTCCCGGCTCCGTCGCTCCCACTGCCACTACCAACCGCAAAACATGACAGGAAGCCCCCTGTCACTAGCGCCTGCTCTATCACCCCGACATATGTGGAAATGCCCAAGGGTACTATGAAAACACGAATCTCTCGGCGGAGACCCTAATCAACCTTTTGCGCTCAGATGTTGTCGTCATGGACCAAGTCCGGGTAAAATCATGCACGGTCGGAAAATCTAGCCGCGTACTCGGCCACCATCATCCCTCCCTGCTGAAACTGCAGGAGCTTTTGAATCCGAACGGAGCGCAAGAAGGAGGGGAAAAACTCCTCACAGAGCAACAACTGAAAGTCATCCAACGAAAGCGACGACTCTCCAAGAAACTGAGCCACCAGACCCCACCAACGCCAAACTACTCCACAAAAAAGGGTGGATGCCAAAGCCACTCTCTGATCTTTCAGCGTCTGCACAAGCCTGAAAAGGTGAACCACTGCCTCGAGCCAAACCGCTGCTGCCTGAGGGTCTGGCTCACCACTGAACCTCAGTGGTCTCTACCGCTGGAACTCACGGAGCGCGCTCAACCTGCGCTCAAGCTCATCATGCTCTACTGAAACTGTCTGTTGCTCAACGGGTGGGGGTACTGCTACCGGTCCACCCGGAGAAAAGGGCTCGCATGATGGGTCCCGGACTGAGGCCTCGTAACTCACAGGGTCATCGTCACGAACCAAAGATGATATCCTGGCTGGCTGTCTTCGCGGAGACATCCTAAATATTATCAAGGAGTGCTGCGGTCAGATGAGTATACATGTATATACCAATACAACAATGTCGATGTGGAGCTGACTCAATAAGGACAGTCAAAGACTCAGTCCTATGTGATGCACAAACAAATTTCCCTGATACAAGTGTCTCAGCATGCCGAGTCGACAAGTGGGTTATCAGGGTCCTCGTGAATGGATACGTCGGCCGCCGCACCATCACTGGACTCCCGGGCCTGAGAGCCGCTATCAAGACACATTAACACTGTTTCCCTCTATCCCAACCAATTACTTTTATTTTAGGGACGTCCGCACAACGTCCCAATGAACGAACCAGCTCTGATACCACTTTGTCACGACCCGACCCTATCCCAGCTCGAGCCGCAACTACCCCAAGCCCGCCTCCATAGGCCAGGGGCTGGCGACTAGCGCCGAAGGCACAACAACTCGTGGAGGCCTTTGCCTAAGTACCTGTACACACACACCCACAAAACACTCAATGCAAAAGTGTAAAGTAAAAGAAAATACAAGTAAAGAAAAAGGGCAACTGCTATAAATAACCACAATGTGCATCGACCTCTAAATGATACAAGTAATGTGCTAAAAAGGAAAAATGGGCAAAACACGTGCCCAACCAGAAAGTTCCATAACCCGGAAACAGGTAAACAAAAAGGAACAACTGACGGGTCTCCCACCTGGAACCCGACCACAACCACCGCACGCGGTCCAAGATCCCAAGCTCCTACGCTCCACTTAAGTCACGCTCCACCTGTCTGTTGTCTGCAAGGGCACACCAAGTGCGGGCAAAGCCCAAGCAGGGGTGAGTATATTAATACTCAGTAGGATACCCTGAAGGCTCGAGGGAGCAACAAAGGAGGTACCGAAGTGTAACGCCCCGACCCTAGTTACCCAGAGTCGGCGCATTATTACATAACATTGACATGATCACAAGAAATATCAAATCTCGAAAGACCGATTGGTTTAGTAGCCTTGGAAACACTAGATATATTCATAAGTTTTATATTACATCATAAAATGAAAAACTACTACAACAACATAATGTCTCCATAAATCCACACTCATATCCCCACATAATATCCCTGCAGGTCATTCATAATTTACTTCTTCACTTCCTGGGAAAAATAAAACATAGAAAAGGGGTGAGCTCAAATGCCCAGTAAGGATAACAATATAGCGGAAACTTTCATAAATAAGAATAAACATTTAAGGCAATGTATAACTAAAACAAAATCCATTCAAACATGAACTTTCAACATAGTATGGCATAAATAAAATGAAATAATGCCATTTAATTATTCACATGGATATTCTACTAATCGAATAATCACATGAAAAATCAATAACCACTTTCATAATGATGGAATTCATAATGATGAACTTTAATTTCTTTGTCAAGGCCTCATCCCAAGACCTTGGGGCTAACTGTAACCGGAACCCAACCCGGAGTGCCTCTAATAACCGGACACCAACCCGGAGTGCCTCTAATAACCGGACACCAACCCGGAGTGCCTCTAATAACCGGACACCAACCCGGAGTTCCTCTAATAACCAGAGACCAAACCGGAGTTCCTCTAATAACCGGAGACCAAACCGGAGGGCTTACTCTTACCGGTCCCCAACCCGGAACATACTTGTCTAACACATTCATCTGAATGAAAGGTTGAAATATAACATAAACATTCGGATTACAAATAACTTATGAAATGTCAATACTCTAAACAAAAACCATGAGTGACATAAGAATAACTTATCCATAGTCAAAAATAGCACAAAACCTTCAATAAAATATGGATGTTTTGTATCATAATAAATCAACTTCAAATAAGCTTAAAAGCCATCAAAGAATGTTGACATAGATGAAATCAAAACTATTTTAGAGAGATATCTCTTTTTTTAAATCATTTTAAAAGTAACATAATTATAAAATAATACATTCAATTTGAAAATATTATTATAATCTTGTAAGGAAAACTTTGATGATTTTATTACGGCGGTAAATAGTCGCACCCGCCGTATAAGTTAAAAAAACATTCTTACCTTAAATTTGTCGAAAAGGTTAAAAGTGCCTTGTTTGGAAAACGACGGAAAGATTCCTTTCGAAACAAATAAGGGTATAAATGACTTTAACCCATATTCTTGTAAATAGTAAATATGTTTTGAAATACATTATTAAGAAACATGGATGTGGATGATAAAGAGATCCCAGTAGATTATTACGTATAAACAACCTCGGATAATGAAGAGATTGTGAAATAACCCTTATCAATTTGGTAACTTATGAAACATACAACCCATGAAAGAGGTATCATACAATGAATATGTAAGTACACATAAATTAGAGTGTATTACACAAAGAATATAATTATGGGCAGTACATACACCACACAAAAGGTGATGGTGGCAATATGGCATGAATCTTACGGGAATAAGGAGTGAGATGAAAACCCCTTACCTTGTACTTTTCCTTGGTTTGGGTAGGTTAACCTCCTGTATAATGGTGAAATAATTGTTATTAAATTATTCAAGAATCATATATATTAATATGATATCATATATGATCTTTTAATATTGATTTGATAATAATATCTTAGTATTATCATTGTTTCAGGTGTTAACTTACTTGTTTTCTTTTATATGTTTTGTTATGTAAGCCATGTTTGTAAAGGATAGGTTGTTTATTATTCATATCCAGAATGATATCAAGTCCTTAAACATCATTTTTCAAATCATCAAATGATAATTATACTTGAATGGATACGATGGGGAATGAATCTCATCGCGTTCGTGGAGACGGTAGTCCGTACGTACGAACGAGCGAAAATATCATTCTTTTGATATTAAAATAATATATAAATGGATGGTATATCATATATACATAATCATTAACATGTTATATTTATTATTTACATGAGTTAAACATCATTATTATACCCATCCAAATAATAATATATTGAATAACAATTACACCACGACGTGGAGACGGTAAGCCGTACGTACGCACGTATGGTGACATGTTATTCAAAGGGTGGATAGAATACTGAATATGGTTGTACCATATTTATAATAACATCAAAGTATATGTAAGATACTGGATTTATTATTTTAGAATGGTAAGAACAAAGAAAGAATAAGTGGAAGAAGAAAGGAACTTGAAAAGGGGTGGTGAAAACATTACCTCTTTTTCGGGTTCTTCCTTTTGATTTGATCAAAAGGGCTCCTTAGGTTGGCTTTCTGATCAAACTAAGGCCTCTAGGTTGAAGTGAGGGATTTTGGGAGAGTATTTGGGCAGAGTTTGGCCGAACCAAAAGGCTTTGAAGGTGTGAAGAATTGAGAAGGAGGAGTTCCCTTTTATAAGAGGGGTGAGGGGCACCTTTGGAAAAGCTAGAAATATTAATTTATAATAAATTCATATTCGGTTTCTAATGGCTCTAAAGTTGATTATTAAAAGGTTAAGGTGGGGATAGGTCGAAAAACACTCAAGCAATAGAATCTAGACAGGTTTGGGTACTTATATTAACCTTATCTTTAAGTATTAACTCTATGTTAATTAGTTTCACTTTTAAAATGTCTCTTTGTATTTTTATATAATATGGTTAATAAACTTACTATATAAATCCAAGAGACCCCCAAGTGGTCCATTAATGATGAACCTATCATGATATAAGTCTCTTGGACGAACCTTAGATTTTTAGGAATTTAATATCAATTAATAATATAATATTTGTTTTAAGAACTCTTTTATGTCAATTTTGACACTATTCAATAGTTGATTTTTGTGAAACTCATAACGGATTTATTACTTCTAAAAAAGTCAATTAAATCAATCCTAATATATCATATTATCCTATAAAATTAGTTTAATTCATTAAAAGTTGCATATTATATTTATTTGGGTATTTATAATATAAATTATTTTAATTTTTTACTATTATAGTAATTACTGCATCATCATTGTGTCATAAATAAAATAAATTATTTAATGTCTAAAAATTATAAATAAAATATAATTATGTAGGAAATCGTTTTATCTTTCTAATGAATATTTATAATCTAAAATCCAACATATATAACCCTATGTAACAATTGTTTTTCTAAAAGATATATGCTTGTGTCATTTTTGTATTCATTTTAACTTAATTAAAATAAAGTGTCATTATCACTTACAAGAGGATCCATGGGGTCCCAAAATCGACCCAAAGATGACCATGGTCGACCATGTATCAACCAATAGGGTTAAGACACGTTTTAGGGTAATTTATTATTATTATAATATTATTTTTTAACCCTTATTTACCGGACATACCCTTAACCATGGTAAATAAAATATTTACCGCAGTAATTATTCAAAATGTCTAAAAATAAAAGTTACCTATTTACACAATTTCAACATCCTGATTCCAAATATGGAATCCATTTTCCTAAATTCAAAACACAGAAGTGGCAGAAATTAATTTAAAATTAATTCCCGCTGTCAAAACAAAAAGCGTGTTTTTAAGAGATAATAACTATCAAAAGATTGACACTTGTTTATGTTCGGTTTAATTGTAAAATTATGTCCAATGACCAACATTACATTAAATGGTAAAAATATATTCCAAATATACTTTAAAACTACTAAAATTCATAATTTATCACTATTAATTATTTTGATTAAAAAAGTTGTTTTTAATTAAAATTTAGTAATTTTCACTATTCATCAAAATATGGAAGTTATCTGAAAAGCACCAAAATTTCACCTTAGGCTAAATTAGATATTCCGAATCCAAAAATGAAGTCCATTTTGAAATATAATATATATATAATTTTAAAAAGTAGGTATTACTATTCATAACGGTTAGTTTGATTGGTTGTTAGAACTCGGTGTTGCGTACAACACACGCTATTGTATTATTCAAAGGAAAGCGTACCGTGGAATCTTGAGATGTTTCATTTTAAATTTTTTGATGTCCCCATTTAGTAAAAAAGCTTAAAATATTGTATTTAAAAATGGTTCACTATTAAAAGTTGATAAAAGTGCAATACTGAAAATGAATTTGTTCTTGCATTATATCTAAGAAACTCATAATATGGATTTTAAAATTATAAGGATTATATAAAGTTTAAAATTTAGATAATACTATTCATAACCTCTTTTGAATGGCTTTTTTTGTAATTCATGGTGTGATTGAACTCAGTGTTGCGTGTAGTGCATGTTATTGAATTATTTTGAAGAAATAACACACTATGAAATCATGGGGTGTTACATTCTCCCCTCCTTCAATAAATTGCATCCTCGCAATTTGAAATTGTTCTTCGAAAATAAAAGGTTGAAAATAGAAAATATATTTGTGGGAAAACCCACATCGGAAATTGGGTTACTAAAATTTAGTCTTAATATGAGGAAAAGAGAAATGAAAGGGTCACCACCAAATTATGATCTCGATTAGGAGAACATTGGTGGAAATTAGAGACATATAATTGGAGGAAAAACATAAATATTTATAGGTAGTGATTGAGGTCATCAATCAAAAACAAATATAAAATTGAGGTCCTTAAACTCATCAATCTATGATGATTTGAAATACCATCGGTTCAACAACACATAGGGTATTGGGATAACACATTTTTTACGTTTCAAAATATCTTAGTTGAAATCCCACATCGAAAAATTAATTAATGAGGCCTCTATTTAAAACAAAAAGTTGAAAGTATGAAGATTACCGAAAATAACACATACTAGGGTTCCATGTAGGAAAATATGGATATGAAAGAAAAATATAACCATAAATTATCTGATGGAGAGTGGTAGAGAACATGGCTATGAAAAGGCCAACAATCCCAAAGCCATAAATTAGTGATGATTTAAGGTACCATCTAGGACAACATTTTTGTTCTAAGTTCCTTTTCTTAATGTTGAGGAATTTATTTATGAGATTGGCTAAGATCATAAGGAGATATACTTACTTTATAATTATAGTTTTATCCATTAATAAATTTCTACCACAAACTCATCTTTCACTCTAAACGATAATATAACGTAAAAAATTCTATTTACACTATTCGTATAGGGTTCCAAAATAAACGAATTTATAATTCATCTACAAGATCTTTTAATAAAAACTACATTATTTAATACAGGACATCTCGTGGGCCAGTGGTAGGTGATACACCCATGTCTCCCTTCGGTTGCGGGTTCAAGTATCACAGCCTTGCCGGACGCGACAGGTTGTCGTCTGACCTCCGGGTTTTCCTTTTATGGCAATCCAAAATAATCCAAACTAGAACTATCCAAAATACTTCTGTCCAAACTCACAGTCCAACATTTATAAGGAAGGTAAACATAATTTAGATCCTTTTTACCCCGTAATAGCATATGAATACCTTCATCATGTATTCTTTTAATACACTGAAACATCCTAAATTACCATATTCCTTATTGATTACATTCATGCTCCCTTATTCCATATAGAATGCTGAATATACTTCATCAATCCAAAAATGTTTTAAACCCCAACAATGATGGAATATACAAATCATTAATCAGTTCCAAGGTAGTCATGAATATCCAATATAATTTATCCAAAGCAATCATGTATTATTCTAAAATCACTACCTCGGTATCAGAACTATATTATGGTTTATCATTCTCTCAACCATATATTTTCCAAAAATTTATCCTGCTATTGAGTCACTTTTCTTTGTTCCACACAATCTCAAGTCCTTAATGAAATAGTACTGCAGTACAATCCTTATATACTCCATAATTATTATAACAAGTACATTGTTGATACAACACTCAATTGACATAATCAACATAAGAACTCTAATCATTCCTCTTCATCTGTGGTAGTATCATAACTTGATTATTATCCAATAACATCATTTGAGGCATAGTCTGATGACTGGGACATGGGTTTGCGTAGTGTCCAAACTCCTTGCAAATGAATCATTGTACATTTGAAACCATTTTCTTACCCTTGCAGTCACGTACTTTGTGCCCTTTTCCTCCACACTTATAACAAACTCCCATTCCTTTCAGGCAAGTTCCAGGGTGTTTCTTTCCACAGTTACCACATATTGGAAAACTCTTCTTTTCCCTCTTCCCTTTATCCATCTTTCTCTCTTCCATCCTTTTATTCTCTTGCTTCCCTTCAAAGCCATAGGACTCAGTAAACTCTTTACTTATGTTATCATCACATGATATTATTTCTTCATATGATGATAATACATGGGAGACTATTTCTCTTATAAATTCAAGCGTAAGATAATGAAAGATATGATCCTTCCTTCTCTTTGGATCATGTGCATTTTTGGAGTTCTCATTCCTTCTACTGGGCGCCATTTCTAAACAATGGCATACACTAGATCAGTTTATGAATCAAAATACATAATCCCATACTTATAAAACACTTAACATAAATTGAACTATTTATGGATATAATCCATAATCATAAAAATGTCTCCTTTGAGGATGTATATACTCATAAACCCTTCATAATGGTTTGTAAATAAAATGAGAATTATCCTAAGAATATCCCCCGGGAGTGTCGTAACCAAGAGTGCAGCAAGGCCCGTTGTCGTGCACCTGTTCCCGTTCGATTCTAGCTCAAAGCGGTGTTTTCAGGTTTTACCCCTAGGTACATCTGTGCCAGATCCGCCTCTACCTGCTCGTATCCAGACATGGATGTATTTCTCGGAAAACTCACAAAATCTCTACAATACCAAAATTCTAGGATGTTCTTCTATACTAATCCTTAATGTTCGTCTTACGTCTACGTGCTCTAATCAGAGTTTATCTAAATCTAGCTTCCAAGGTTTTTACTAAACTTCCTCTGATACCAACTGTAACGCCCCGACCCTAGTTACCCAGAGTCGGTGCATTATTACATAACATTGGCATGATCACAAGAAAGATCAAATCTCGAAAGACCGATTGGTTTAGTAGCCTTGGAAACACTAGATATATTCATAAGTTTTACATTACATCATAAAATGAAAAACTACTACAACAACATAATGTCTCCATAAATCCACACTCATATCCCCACATAATATCCCTGCAGGTCATTCATAATTTACTTCTTCACTTCCTGGGAAAAATAAAACATAGAAAATGGGTGAGCTCAAATGCCCAGTAAGGATAACAATATAGCGGAAACTTTCATAAATAAGAATAAACATTTAAGGCAATGTATAACTAAAACAAAATCCTTTCAAACATGAACTTTCAACATAGTATGGAATAAATAAAATAAAATAATTCCATTTACTTATTCACATGGATATTCTACTAATCGACTAATCACATGAAAAATAAATAACCACTTTCATAATGATGGAATGCATAATGATGAACTTTAATTTCTTTGTCAAGGCCTCGTCCCAAGACCTTGGGGATAACTGTAACCAGAACCCAACCCGGAGTGCCTCTAATAACCGGACACCAACCCGGAGTGCCTCTAATAACCGGACACCAACCCGGAGTGCCTCTAATAACCGGACACCAACCCAGAGTTCCTCTAATAACCGGAGACCAAACTGGAGTTCCTCTAATAACCTGAGACCAAACCGGAGGGCTTACTTTTACCGGTCCCCAACCCGGAACATATTTGTCTAACACATTCATCTGAATTAAAGGTTGAAATATAACATAAACATTCGGATTACAAATAACTTATGAAATGTCAATACTCTAAAAAAACCATGAGTGACATAAGAATAACTTATCCATAGTCAAAAATAGCACAAAACCTTCAATAAAATATGGATGTTTTGGCTTAGTGGTAAGCACCCCTTAAATCTACATGAAAAATGGGGGTTCAAAACCCATTGGGCGTAGGTACTGTATAAGTACTGTAGTGTACTGTAGCAGCGGCGGCACTGTAGCAACGGCAGGCACTGTAGCGGCGGCAGGTCACTGTAGCGGCGGCGGGTACTGTGCAGTACTGTAGCAATGCGGGTACTGTAGCAGTACTATTCACAGAATGGGCTTTGGGTCAAAAAAAATGGGCCTATGGGTCATGTAATGGGCTAAATGCCCACTGGGCCTTCGGGCTATGTAATGGGTCTCCCTCTACCCAGTTAAAGAGGTCTTTTCTTTGCTTTAATAATAAAAATGAGGCTTCGGCCCCAACCTTTAAAAAAAAATAAGCTTAAAATCCATCAAAGAATGTTGACATAGATGAAATCAAAACTATTTTAGAGAGATATCTCTTTTTTTTAAATCATTTTAAAAGTAACATAATTATAAAATAATACATTCAATTTGAAAATATTCTTATAAGCTTGTGAGGAAAACTTTGATGATTTTATTACGGCGGTAAATAGCCGCACCCGCCGTATAAGTTAAAAAAACATTCTTACCTTAAATTTGTCAAAAAGGTTAAAAGTGCCTTGTTTGGAAAACGACGGAAAGATTCCTTTCGAAACACATAATGGTATAAATGACTTTAACCCATATTATTGTAAATAGTAAATATGTTTTGAAATACATTATTAAGAAACATGGATGTGGATGATAAAGAGATCCCAGTAGATTATTACGTATAAACAACCTCGGATAATGAAGAGATTGTGAAATAACCCTTACCAATTTGGTAACTTATGAAACATACAACCCATGAAAGAGGTATCATAAAATGAATATGTAAGTACACATAAATTAGAGTGTATTACACAAATAATATAATTATGGGCAGTACATACACCACACAAAAGGTGATGGTGGCAATATGGCATGAATCTCACGGGAATAAGGAGTGAGATGAAAACCCCTTACCTTGTACTTTTCCTTGGTTGGGGTAGGTTAACCTCCTGTATAATGGTGAAATAATTGTTATTAAATTATTCAAGAATCATATATATTAATATGATCTCATATATGATCTTTTAATATTGATTTGATAATAATATCTTAGTATTATCATTGTTTCGGGTGTTAACTTACTTTTTTTCTTTTATATGTTTTGTTATGTAAGCCATGTTTGTAAAGGATAGGTTGTATATTATTCATATCTAGAATGATATCAAGTCCTTAAACATCATTTTTCAAATCATCAAATGATAATTATACTTGAATGGATATGATTGAGAATGAATCTCATCACGTTCGTGGAGACGGTAGTCCGTACGTACGCACGAGCAAAAAAATCATTCATTTGATATTAAAATAATATATAAATGTATGGTATATCATATATACAGAATAATTAACATGTTATATTTATTATTTAAATGAGTTACACATCATTATTATACCCATCCAAATAATAATATATTGAATAACAATTACACCACGACGTGGAGACGGTAAGCCGTACGTACGCACGTATGGTGACATGTTATTCAAAGGGTGGATAGAATACTGAATATCGTTGTACCATATTTATAATAAAATCACAATATATGTAAGATACTGGAGTTATTATTTTAGAATGGTAAGAACAAAGAAAGAAGAAGTGGAAGAAGAAAGGAACTTGAAAAGGGGTGGTGAAAACATTACCTCTTCTTCGGGTTCTTCCTTTTGATTTGATCAAACGGGCTCCTTAGGTTGGCTTTCTGATCAAACTAAGGCCTCTAGGTTGTAGTGAGGGATGTTGGGAGAGTATTTGGGCAGAGTTGGTCCGAACCAAAAGGATTTGAAGGTGTGAAGAAATGAGAAGGAGGAGTGCCCTTTTATAAGAGGGGTGAGGGGCACCTTTGGAAAAGCTAGAAATATTAATTTATAATAAATTCATATTCGGTTTCTAATGGCTCCAAAGTTGATTATTAAACGGTTAAGGTGGGGATAGGTCTAAAACCACTCTACCAATAGAATTTAGACAGGTTTGAGTACTTATATTAACCTTATCTTTAAGTATTAACTCTAAGTTAATTAGTTTCACTTTTACAATGTCTGTTTGTATTTTTATATAATATGGTTAATAAACTTACTATATACATCCAAGAGACCCCCAAGTGGTCCATTAATGATGAACCTATCATTATATAAGTCTCTTGGCCGAACCTTAGATTTTTAGGAATTTAATATCAATTAATAATATAATATTTGTTTTAAGAACTCTTTTATGTCAATTTTGACACTATTCAATAGTTGATTTTTTTGAAACTCATAACAGATTGATTACTTAGAAAAAAGTCAATTAAATCAATCCTAATATATCATATTATTCTAGAAAATTAGTTTAATTCATTAAAAGTTTCATATTATATTTATTTGGGTATTTATAATATCAATTATTTTAATTTTTCACTATTATAGTAATTACTGCATCATCATTGTGTCATAAATAAAATAAATTATTTAATGTCTAAAAATTATAAATAAAATATCATTATTTATGAAATCTTTTTATCTTTCTAATGAATATTTATAATCTAAAATCCAACATATATAACCCTATGTAACAATTGTTTTTCTAAAAGATATATGCTTGTGTCATTTTTGTATTCATCTTAACTTAATTAAAATAAAGTGTCATTATCACTTACAAGTGGATCCATGGGGTCCCAAAATCGACCCAAAGATGCCCATGGTCGACCCTGTATCAACGAATAGGGTTAAGACACGTTTTAGGGTAATTTAGTATTATTATAATATTATTTTTTAACCCTTATTTACCGGATTTACCCTTAACCATGGTAAATAAAATATTTACCGCAGTAATTATTCAAAATGTCTAAAAATAAAAGTTAGCTATTTACACAATTTGAACATCCTGATTCCAAATATGGAATCCATTTTCCTAAATTCAAAACACATAAGTGGCAGAAATTAATTTAAAATTAATTCCCACTGTCAAAACAAAAAGCATGTTTTTAAGAGATAATAACTATCAAAAGATTGACACTTGTTGATGTTCGGTTTAATTGTAAAATTATGTTCAATGACCAAAATTACATTAAATGGTAAAAATATATTCTAAATATACTTTAAAACTACTAAAATTCATAATTTATCACTATTAATTATTTTGATTAAAAAAGTTGTTTTAAATTAAAATTTAGTAATTTTCACTATTCATCAAAATATGAAAGTTATCCGAAAAGTACCAAAATTTCACCTTAGGCTAAATTAGATATTCGGAATCCAAAAATGAAGTCCATTTTGAAATATAAAATATATATAATTTTAAAAAGTAGGTATTACTATTCATAACGGCTAGTTTGATTGGTTGTTAGAACTCGGTGTTGCGTACAACACACACTATTGTATTATTCAAAGGAAAGCGTACCGTGGAAGCTTGAGATGTTTCATTTTAAATTTTTTGATGTCCCCATTTAGTAAAAAATATTAAAATATTGTATTTAAAAATGGTTCACTATTAAAAGTTGATAAAAGTGCAATACTGAAAATGAATTTGTTCTTGCATTATATCTAAGAAACTCATAATATGGATTCTAAAATTATAAGGATTATATAAAGTTTAGAATTTAGATAATACTATTCCTAACCTCTTTTGAATGGATTTTTTTTGTAAGTCATGGTGTGATTGAACTCAGTGTTGCGTGTAGTGCAAGTTATTGAATTATTTTGAAGAAATAACACACTATGAAATCTTGGCGTGTTACACGAAGGGTGAGCAGTAGAGAGAACATAAAAGTAGAGGAGTCCAACCGAGGGTGCAGTAAAGAGTCCAGCTCAACCCAACAAGAGGAAAGAAGTAGACTCGTCCAGGCAGAAGGAGCTGGAAATGGTGAGAAGATGAACTTCCCGTCGAGTCTTCGCTACCTATAGTAGGAGAGTATACTCGTCCAACCACGAGAATCTAAACACGGAAAGCACATGGCATACCCCGCACGTCTTCGCCTCACCTGGAAGGAGAGTAACCAAACCCAAGAAGTGGGTACCGGAAACAAGGTATATACATATCTGTATGCTCAACAAGAAACCCAAACAACGTCGTAAGGGGATCCCTGTCCCGTTGCTCAACCCAAGAAAAGAGTAGCCAACCGTCCTAGACCTAAACCCATCATTGAAGCCCAGCATCCCGCACGTCTGCCCTGAACCGCATGCCAAGGGGCTCAGTCACCGCATCTTGATACTATCCTCTTTGGGCGGCACTGACTCGCCCGCACGGTTTTAGATCGCGTCAGAAGAACACGTCTCAGTGGGGAAAGTGCCCTTCGTTCTTGAGAGTTCTAGGGAAAGTAAAACCACACCTCGTCACTGCCCTGCAGTCGAGAGGTCTCCTCAAAGCCATAACTGTTCCATAATCGACCCGTACAACCAAGGGTCCTGCTCTGGTGGTCACGGAGGAAATCCACAGACTAGCCTAGTAGGAAGGACTGAGTCTAGAATGCCAACAGGTGTCCCACTGCCCAGCCCTGCTAGAGGGTAATCCATAAAACATCATCCGGTGACCCACTGCCCAGCCCCACTGGATGGTAGAACATAACAAGATACTGGGTGACCCACTGCCCAGCCCTACTGGAGGGTAAACCATAACACATCATCCGACGACCCAATGCCCAACCCTACTACAGGGTAGACCTTATTATGATACTGGGTGACCCACTGCCCAGCCCTACTGGAGGGTAAACCATAAAAAGATACTGGGTGACCCACTCTCCAGCCCTGCTGGAAGGTAAACCCTAATACATCGTCAGGCGACCCACTGCCCATCCCCGGTGGAGGGTAGACCTTAATACATCATCAGGCGACCCACTACCCATCCCCACTAGAGGGTAGACCTGGAACTAGATGACGGGTGACCCACTGCCCAGCCCTGCTGGAGGGTAGTCCCTAAGAGGTCGTCGGGTGACCCACTGCCCAGTCTCTGCTGGAGGGTAGACCCTAAGTGCGTCGGGTGACCCA
This sequence comes from Viscum album, assembly GCA_963277665.1. Classification (NCBI taxonomy): domain Eukaryota; kingdom Viridiplantae; phylum Streptophyta; class Magnoliopsida; order Santalales; family Viscaceae; genus Viscum; species Viscum album. The sequence goes on from OY728119.1 coordinate 1,304,935,839, forward strand.
CTGCCCAGTCTCTGCTGGAGGGTAGACCCTAGAAGCCGATCAGTAACCCACTGCCCAGCCCCTCTGGATAGTAAAACTCAGAACTGCTCTGGCCATCTCTACTGGAGGGTACAACACTGGCCAATCGAACACAGAGTGGGTATCGCGCAACCACCCAACTCCAGAAAAACTCACCCAAAGGAGGTGCAGCGTCTGCTCCATCACTGGGTGTCACTAGCACTGCTACCGGCCAATCCATCGAGAGCGAAACCAGGGGGGAGACCACTCAACCCTGCTAGTCAACAAATGAGCACCGAGTCAGGGGAAAAACTCCAACCTTCTGGTCAAACAAACACATAGAGGGACCCTCTACGTCGTGAGAGGTCAAAGTACACAAGCAGAACCTGACACGCACATGGGGCCCACACAATGTGTGGCCCCATCGCAACCCCAACTAAAAGGACCAACGTTCTTAGGTACGAACAACCACATGTGCCTCCAAGCATTCTCGTATACTCCCGGAGTATACCTCATTCCAGACCATAGGCTATCGTGCACACAACACCCAACGTCAATGCGAAGGCGTGACGTAACAACTCCAACCTGCCACCTCAAAGGCCCAGGCATGGCCAACCACGTCTTGTGGACCAATTACATCACTCTCCCAAGAGTGCGCGATCACACGCCAAGGGTCCGCCATAAAGAAGGTAGGGTGAACCACCACTGGAGCACCTTCCGGGATTCCACATTTATCAATATCGCGCAAGAGGTTCCGCACAACCAAACTGATCGCACCGTTGTAATCCTCGTGGAAAAACACACGAGATTGACTACTTACTCACCTCCAACGGATATCCGACAGAAAATTCACCAACACCGCCTCACGCCCGAACGACGTCCCGTGATCCTGAGCCTCGGCCCCGAAAACAGTCGGGCGCATCGCACCATTACGATCCCCTCGGGAAAACATATAAAAAGCACTACTCACTTAAGTACAACGGATATCCGGAGAAAAAGGTGCATCCTGACGGACCGCACATGAGCGGGGCCACGTGGGACCCGCATCCCGGTCCCAAAACTCAACGAACGGTTCGCACCATTCTGATCCTCTCGAAAAAGCTCACAAGATGGACTACTCACTTGTCCAAAACGGTCGCCCGGTGATAAAGATGGAAAATCACCGTCGACGCCCAAACAGCCCTCGTGGGCCACGTGCCATTGTGACGAATTAGGGCAGGAAGATTGCACCACGGCAATCCCCTCGGAAAAACATCCAAAAACGACTGCTCGCACGCCCCGAACAGACGTCCGGTGAAAAAGTCGCTAATGGCTGCACGCAGCTCAAAAGACGGGCCGTGCGGCCCATGCCTTAACTTCGGCCTCAACGCCTGGAACCACCCTGGGAACCTCCGCCTTGATGCTAGGGTCCCAACGCCGCTGACGGTGCTCAAAACGGACGTCGGATGCATCCGCGCCGTTCAAAACAAGAATCTCGGGAGAAACGCTCGTCCACTTAAAGACACATCGTGCCTCCGTGGCCCCTCGTTTCGGGAATTAAAAATTCTCGAAACCATCTAAAAAACTCTTCCTTGACGCAAGCTCCGCGCTGCCGCAGCCGGGGCGCAAAACGGACGCCTGTAGCCCGAAATACGGGTGTCCGAAGACTGAGGGGCAAAGCCCCTTGGGCCGGACCGGCCCGGTCCGCCCCGCTTGGGCCGGCCCGCGGCTCGCCGCAGGTCCGGTTCACCCCGCCGCGGCCAGCTGGCCGCGGCTTTCTTTTACCTATCGGCCGCCTCGTGGCCGGTTGATGCCCCACAATGACCCACGTTTTGCAGGTCGCGGTCGTTGCACGGGGGTCGCGCGCTTTGCGGCCCCCCTCTGCTCCGCTTGCCGGCGCCCGCGGCCAGCGCCGCGGCCGGCTTCCGACAGCCACCGCTGAAGGCCGCCGCTGCCTCCCGGAAGCGCCGCTGCCGCCTTCTGAAGCCCTGGCCGACAGCCGACCGCCCTGCTCCGCCCCGCGCCGCCTTGCGCCGCCGCCGTCCGTCGCCTTCGACCCTCGCCGGAAACCGGCCGTGGCGGGAAAATTTTCCAAGGACCACCGGGAACGATCCGGTGGTCAAAATTTCGATCCGGATAGCTTTCCGGAAAGCTCGAGATGGGATCTACGCAACCACGAGATTTTTTCGAGGATCCAATGGTGAGATTGAGCATAAATGAGGATTAAAATGGGGAAGGGGAGGAAAACTCAAATCCGCCTACCTCGCTGGGCTTCGCCCGGAGCTTCGCGTCGATCCACCGGCACCACCGCACCTTGCCGGAGTCACATCGCCGGAGCTCACCTCGCCGGAGCTGCCTCGCAGGAGGTGAAGGAGAGGGTAGGGTTTGAGGAAGAAGAAGGAGAAGAAGAAGGTGGGTGGGGGTGTTTAAGTACAAATCACTTAAACGCCCGCCCGACAGCCCCGAACCCAAACTCCTGACGGGGTCGGGATTTAGCCTCCCCTAGGCTAAGAACCACGCTCTGAGCGCAACAGCGGTCTCGGAATTTTATTCCGAGACACCGTTCAAAAGTTATTAAACTTAATGCCCGAGGCCGCCAAATTACAAAAACGCCCCTCGGGCCATTTTTCACAGATGGCCTGTGCCCGCGAACCTTATACCCCTCCTAGGGTAAAAGACACGCTCCGAACTCAACGGTACCCTCGGTTTTCCAATTCCAGCCACCGTTTAAGAGATACATGTGTTTCTCCATTAAACGAATTAATTAATTAATTAATTAATCTGTTTAACGCTCCAAAAGCGGGCGAGGGGTCCAAACGTTCCGCACCGACATGTTTTATGTCGTTCCTAGGGTAAACACCCCATTACGGAATCATCCGTACACTCGGATCTTTGATCTAGAACGCCGTTTAGGAGTTATCTCATTTATTTGGCATTTCCTATGGGAACGCACTAAAAATTTAATTCCGGCCACTCCGGGGCACGGAATCGCACGCCATCTGAAGATGATGCTATGGAATATCATCAAGAATATTACAAAGTCTTTCACAGCAAAAACTGGGTTCTTACAGTAGAGGTGAGGTCCTTTTATAAGAGGATAAGAGGGGCACTCTTGGAATGTCATGAAATGTAACATTATTATGAAGTGATTTTCGGATTTCAAGGGTCCCAAAATTATATAATTTGAGTCTAAGGTGATAAGGGTTCAAAATCTACTCATCCAATAGAATTTTGACATGTTTATGTCCTAGATTTTACATTACCTTTTCATTTTATTTAAATAGTTAATAATGAGGTAATCGCTGCATCATCATGGTGTCATAAAAAATTTAATTTTTTTAATGTCTAAAAATTAAAACAAAATAATGACGTAGGAAATCTTTTTATATTTCCAATGAATATTTATAGTCTAAAATATAACTTATATAACCCCATGTAATAATTGTTTTAGTAAAACAACACATGTTTGTGACAATTTTATTTTTACTTTAAATAAAAAGTTATTAATGTCATTTTCTTACCCAAGTGGCTCCATGGGGTCCCCAAGTTGACCCATGGATTTTATTTTTCGGCCATGACTCATCCAATAAGTTTAGGACAAGTGTCAAGATATTTTCATATTTTTATAATATCTTTTTTACCTTAAATTTCACTAATTACCTTTAATCGCGATTAATAAAACTTAAAAGTTACTATTCACCAAAAATTATTTTAATCTAATTTAACCACATTTTACATCCTAATGACAACCATGTATGTCGTATTTTTGAAAATCAAATCCCAGAAGTGGTAATGTTTCATTTACACAAAAAATTAGTTTTTAAACTAGCACTTAGTGGTTTCACTATTCATCTAAAATTGAAGTTTTTCAGAAATATACCAAACATTCACCCTAAGCTATAATTAATATTCTGAATTTAAAAATGTTGTCTATTTTACAAAATTACAAACATATAAGTTGCATTAATTAATTTTATAATTAATTCCCACAGTCAAAACAAATAGCGTGTTTTTAAGAAACAATATCAATTAAAAGATTGACAATTGTTTATGTCCAATTTCAAAGTGAAGTTAATTATAATGACCACCATTGGATAAAATGGAAAAAATATATTATAATTATACTTTAAAACCAATCAATGTAATAATTTATCAATATTAATTATTTTTATTAAAAAAGTTGTTTTTAATTAAAATTTAGTAATTTTCCATATTCATCAAAATATAAAAGTTATCCAAAAAAGTTCCAAAATTTAACCCTAGGCCAAATTCAATATTCCAAATCCAAAAATGAAGTTTATTTTGAAAGATAAAATTTATAAAATTTTAAAAAATATGTATTACTATTCACAACAGCTACTTTGATTGGTTTCCGTGTGTGTTAGAACTCGAAGTTGCGTACAACACACGCTACTGGATTATTAAAAGAGAAGCGTACCATGAAAGCTTGAGGTGTTACAACATCAAGTCTAACAAGTCTAAAGGAAACTAGTTCCTTGCACACCCTCTTACTTGGATACACATCCACAGCCTGAACCATTCACATTATTTATAGATCCACTAGATGGGTGTGAGTCTATGGGTGAGCCATATATCTTGGTTATCCCATCTAACTATCGAGTTCCCATGAGTAGTAAAAGGAATGGTTAAGATGAATAGATCTTGAGAATACTTATTAATAACATCTCACTCGCACCCCAAACTCTCTCAGTGTAAATAATCTATTTTCCAACCCCCACAATAATGGGAAGTATAAGAATAAAAAAATTACATTTAAGAGATTATCACATGGGAGAACTATCATAAATTACCAATCAGGTCATCAAGAATCGTCAATTTTAATTAAAAACCTTTTATATATTTTAATACTTATATGGGAAATAATACTCACTTCCTTTGAAAATTCATCAAAAAATTTCAAACAGACCTTTAAAAAATCATCTCTTTCAAGGAAACCATAATTCATTCAAAGGAAATATTTAAATTTTATATGTTTTTAACATATTTTTAGAATGGGTTGACACCCTATTTCTATGTAAATAAATCATCAATTTCAAATAACCCAAGAACACCCATTTCAAAACTACAAAAAAATTATTGAAATGGAGTTTTAGGTCATTTAATAAATTAAGTCATTTAATAAATTTAGAAAATGTCAAATAGTTCAATTCATTAAATTCAAATCAATTATATTAATTTAATAAATCAAAACCTAGTCCAAAGACCACAATTCCACAAAAATATCCATTAAATGATCTTTAAAAATAAATCAAAACAAACATGGAATTTATTAATTTACCAATGGAGAAATAAATAAACATAATAACCATTAAATTAATTCCATATTAAATTCAAATAGAACAGGGTAAAAGGATATTTTATAAGGAATTAATTGGTATAATTGAATAGAACATGTGTTAGAAATTAAGAAACACGTATATATGAATTATCAAGAAACAATGAACCAAACAATGAAGGAAAAACATAGGATCATCTACTTATAATATTTGGAATCAAACCAAAATGAATCTTAGATTTATATCCTCCAATAGAGAACACAAAAAATATGAATTTTGATCTTGAAATAAGAGAGAAGATATCCTAGATCTACAATTACACATAAATCTACCAAGATCGAACAAAATTCAAGGCCATAATAACCTCTACAAATAGTGAATCAAGAAAATAGGGGAGATACATGATTAATAATAAACAAACTAATCAAAAGAGAAGATCATGGATTCCATTGGAACTTTTATCTACCATGGGATGATGTTTTGGGAGAAAAAATGGCTTTTGAGGGCTCCCATAAGCCAAATAATCAATTTATGTATGAGTGGGATGATTTTAGGGTAATTTAGGTGGGGTTTTGTAATTTAATTTCAATTTTCAGAACATTAATTATGATTCACATGTTTTCATAGTCCATGTCACATAGTTTGTACTAATGTTGCATAAATTGTGAAGTAGGTCACACACATTGTTTAAACCATGCACAAACCACGCACAAAATGTGCAACTGGATTCACACTTTGTTTAAACCATGTACAATCCATGCGCAAACTATGAAACTGGTTTCACACATTGGTTAATCATGTAAAAACCATGTTCAGAACATGAAACCCGTGTTTCACACTTTTTTTATCCATTCACAAACCATGAAAAGCATATAATGGATAAAAAACCATAAAACATGTCTGATTAAATAATGAAAACAACCCAAAAAGAGATCAAATAATTGGGTACTCAAATAATTGGGTCAAAACAAATAAAAAGTAATGCGATGTCACAACATCCCCACCATAGGAATTTCTATCTCCATAAAGCATCCAGTTAGAAATATTAAAACAAGATGATTCAAGAAGAACAACATCAATCATTTTGTTAGAAGATGGACCATGGTCTAGAAGTGAGACTCACCCAGAGAATAAAACACCAAAAAATCAAAAATCAGCACACCATGATCATCAAACATTTCCAAATAAGATAATTTCTAGAATTATATCATAGGTCTCCCCAAAATTTAATGATTCAAAAAAATGGTGTAACATAAGAAAATAAAGTCCCTTTGACCATAAAAAGATATAACTAAACTACTCACTATGAAGAAGAATCAAAGATCGAACATCCACAAGTAAGGTAAGGAACTGAAAAGGATTTTAACCATAGGTAAGTACTTAAAAGTAACCTAGTATTTTTTAAACCGAGCATCGTACCTCGATGATCTTATCAAATCAAACGTTAGAACCACTGTGTGCCTGGTATATCAAAATCCACATCATCCTAGTCAGTTGTGTACATTCCAAAGGTCTATCCAAGTCCAACTAGAAAGAGATCACAAAACATGTTTAGTTCAAAATAGGTCACTATAGTCTCACTAAGGATATCATTTGGCATATCAAAATTCAGCTCTAACCACTAAGTCAAAACAAAAGGAACAAAATGGAACAATAAACAATATATCATGAAACAAAACTATTATTATATTAATAATAAATAATTGAACCAAACCAAGGCCCACAAATATCATTAATAAATATCCCAAAACAAAAGGTTTTAAAAATAGGATTTCCATAAGAAGGAAAAAATAATACAATTTCCACTCCGATGTCAGAAACAAAAAACAATATGGATCAACATTAACCACATTTTGAAACTAATAGTTGATAACCGGATGCTCCTTCACTATGTGAAAATATTCTCTTCAAGGATTATTGATAGAGTTATATTATTAGGAAGAATCTGATTCCATGTACTCATGAGCTGTTATTCCCAACTGAATTTTCCATTTCTTTTGGACCAACTTACAAAACCTAGTAAGTTATCCTCAAAGGCCACACCAACCAGAAACCATTGGAGTATTCAAACATAACATATTAGAATGAAAAGGTTCTCCACAAAAGAAACACATAAGAGGAATATTTTTTTTGAGTAGGATATTCTTTATCAACCATGAGGGAGACATTCTTTAATTTGTGTTGTTTCACTAGATCTAATTCAACTGAGAAAGCCTTATCAAGTATTTACTAATAAGAAGTCATCCAGATGGTAGGTATGGATTTTACAATATATTCATGAACATATTTTCTAAAATAGATAACCTTATTGTAATTATCACCTGTAAGATCAGGTATGAAACATACTAAAAGTTAGAATTTCTTGGAAAACTCCACAACCGATAGATCATCTATACCAAATACCTAATAACTATGTAACATTTCCCTACCTCACATCCTCATGATATTACCACGAAATGAAGACTGAATTTTTGGATTCCCAAGACATTAATTCATACATTCTAGGGAAATTAAAAACAATCGACCACTCTTGGAATAGTCCCTCAAATATGTATTTGATAGAATTTACCTTCATAGATTTAGGAGTCTTAAGGTAATCAAAGATCAACTAAGCTTATTAAATCCACTACACTACCTTAAGAGATCCTTGTTTTCCTTTATAATAAGGTGGATGAAAATCCAAGAATTCAATGATGGATTTAAAAGGCTGAAAAGTCTCTAGATCCATCTCTCAATATGGTGTCTCAGTAGATTCATTGATATGGAATTATACTTTTTAAAAACATGAAGAACTACCCCGACGACTGGATCATTGGTCCAACATTCTATCATTCTTTAAAAAAAATTTGGATTCATTTCTGAACATCATAGAACATTGGAATATCAACTTTAGATTTAAACAACACTCAAACATAGAAAAAATGTTTTTACAAAAACTCCCATCCCATATTAATAAAAACATCATTGATTTCATAACACAAAATATTTCACCATTTATAACACAATACTCCTTCCTTCCAAAATGATAAATCATTCTATAAATCAATAATAGTTTCGAAAATTATTTACCAACACATGTAAATTATTAAATGGTTTCAAAATCACTAATCCCATTATTCAATTATAAAATCCATTTACAATTAAATTCATTACAAAAAAACTTTATTATTTAAGAAAAATTTAATCATATAACATAAGAATAATTGATAATAGCTTTTTTCAAACCAAAAATCTAATAAATATCAATTTTTTATGGAAAACATTTCTCAATGAAAATAACAAAACATGTTTTAAGACACAATTTGTTTTTAACAAGAGATTTAAAATTATCGATAGAAGATTTAATTTGAAACAACTGAATCAGATAATGAAACAACCCACATATATTTCCCACATATACAAACTCATATAAGTGAAGTCACTTGTAAGAAAATGGAAAACGTTTACAATTTAAAACCATGTTATAACTGAAAATGGATTTCTCATATGGGATGGTAAACCAAAAACCAACCTCAAAAATGTTCATGGATAAATTTACCAATCTACCACACCAATTCCTCACTATTTACCAGACCATGAAAACATGGTGCCACTATGTTTATCCATCCATTATGGTATAAAAAATCAAATGATATTCCCCAAATAAATGATAGTAGCCTTGGGAATATAAATATAATCTTTCTTCAGAAAACCAATAACTCAAAAGAAGTAATCACGTCCCAGCATCCCTAGTATGTCAAGTCTCACCATGAAGGGGTTCTGATTAAGCACCCGCTCATTGACTACCTCTTGAATCCCAATACATTTTTAATATTAAGCCTACCATAAATAACACCAAATAAAAAAAGGATTTAAAATTCATGTTTTTTACTTTAAGGAAAGACCTCCTCTAATACAATTTATAACAAACCAACCCATAATTCCATCTAAACTGGTTTGCAAGACAATTCTCCACTAACCCAAAGAGTTTTCCTAATATCCTCGAGCTAGAGACAAGCACTTTTGAATTAAAAAATAACCATTGGGAATGATTTTCCCTCAAGGCATTACAATAATAGAGTAAAATGGGTAAACATCATTAGATGTATCTTAATCGATACATACATATCAAAGTACAAAGATACACTAAGAAAGATAAGAATGGAACATAACAACCAAAACCCACCTCCTTGTGGTCCTGACCACCCACCATGTCCTGAGTCACCCATCCATGGTAACCCTAACATGAACTCACAAAGGAAGGAAAGATAACCAACTCATTCCATAGGATAATAAAGGGACGAAAACACCAAATGGTAGAAATAGGGTGTGAGTTAAAGAACCAAGTATGATTCTACTAATTTTTCTATGAAAATACTTCATAAGGTAATTAAAATACGATAAAAGTGGGGTATAAATAATAGAGTAATAGGATTTGTTTTAAAATAGAGTTGTAAAAATTTAAAAATATTTTATGAAAATAAACCTACAAAACATTCCATTTTTATATTTAAAAATGATACATTTTCTTGAAAAGATTTGAAAACAATTTCATAAGATAAATTCAGATAATCAATAAATGATGATAACATGAACCTCATAAAAAGGAAAAAGATTTAATACAATAGAGTCTAGGTGTAGAATAAAAATAAATTAATCAATCTAGAAAACTCCATTTCAAAATAGTGACAATGAACATTGTCATGTATAAAGATCAAGTATATGGATTTCATGGGTACAACCTAGGTACAAGAGTTATCCCACCTATAATATCTAATCAAATTACAACATGACTAATTTTTAGTCTTACATCTAGTCTCAAATGACTAATGAAAACCCATTCCATGCACACCCAATTTCAAGATTTCACGCTTATAGCCTAAATCTTTCACATTCTCTATGAATCCACTAGAATGGTGTGAGTCCACTAGAGAAGCATATATCTAGGTTATCCCATATAACTACCAGGTTCCCATGACAATTCAAAATAAGGGGAAAGAAAAACACATTATGAGGATCACATGAGGATCCTTATCGACTACATGTTACTCTCACCCTGATACCGTCTCAAATTAAATTATCCCATTTTGTACCCGCACAACAATGGGATGTATAAGAATCAAAAAATTTACAATTAAGGTATTATCACATGTGATAATTTTCATGATGTGTTAAATGGGTCTTCAAGAGACACCAATTTAAATTAATTTCTTTTATACAATTCAATATTCAAAAGGGTAATAATACCCACATTATTTCACAATTAATAATAAAATTCCAAGTATTCTTTTTAAAATATCATTTATTTCACAGAAACCAAAAATAATTCAATGGAGTTATTATAATTTTAAAAGTCCTGAATATATTTCTAAACACGGGTTTACACGCTCTATACATGTAAGTAAATCATTTATTTAAAATAACATAAGATCACCAATTTCAAAACAAGGACAATATCATTCAAATGGGAATTTTGGTCATTTAATAAATTCAATCATTTTAAACTATTTAAAAAAATTTATATAGTTTAGTTAATTTAATTAAAATAATGGATGTTCATTAAATAAATCAAAACCCATGACAAAGACATTAATTCCACCAAAATATAATTTTAATGATCTTTAGAAATAAATAAATAAAACATGGAATTTTTTAATTCACATAATTTTAGAGAAAACAAAGACATATCCATATACGTAATTCCATATTGAATTCAATGAAAATAGGTTCAGAGAAGATTTTATAAGAAATTAAATATAATTTTTTTTATAAAACATGTGTTACAAATTAAGAAACATGTTTCTATGAATTATGAAAAAATGAATCACAAAATGAAAGAAAATAATATGAAATCCTACTTGTAATATTAGAAATCCATCTACAAAAAATCTGAGGAGTTTCACCTTCAATGGAGATCACTGAATCTAAGAAGAAAGATCTACAATTAAGAGAGAAGTGATCCTAGATCTATAGTTCCATACAAATCAACCAATATCCAAAACAACTCAAGGTAATCATAACCACTATGAAGAGGGAATCAATAGTGTATGGGAGATCTAAAATTAAGAAGAAATGAACTAACCAAAATAAAATATCTCTACTTTGATTTTCACATCAATCCACCAAAAGATGACTTTTTGTGATAAAAAATGTCCAATAGGGATCCAAATAAAATAATTGATTTAGGTCCGATTTTTATGATTTTAGGGTTAATTTGGGTGGATTTTGGTAATTTAATTATTATTATTTTTACTTTAATTACTATTTCCATGTTTCCTGGGGTGTCATCGCACAGTTAGTACTAACCATGCACAAACCATGAAATAGGGTGAACTCTTTTTCTTAACCATGAAAAAGGTTTCACACTTTTTTATCCATGTGAAAACCATGAAAAAACAATGCAACTTAGGATAATAAAATTTCTGAACCATGCACAAACCAAGCACCAATAATGAAAAGACATAAAAACCATCAAAACAGGTTCGGTAAAATACCAAAAAACAACCGGAAAAGCGATACAATCATTGGGTAATGAAATAAAGGGGTCAAAAAACATAAAAAAGTAATTTTAGGTTAAAATACCTACCATACATATACTCCATCAAAAAATAGTAGTTAGGGTATGATAGATGGATCTTATTTACCCTATTTATTAGTGATAAGGTGATGCCTAGTGTTCTAATGTTTTCTCTCCCCCGACACTCAGAAGCATAAATATGAATCTAAATGAAGTGGATCATTGTCTACCACCCACTAACATCCTATCACACTATTTGGGAATGGGTCTCCCTACTTAAAATTACTGGTAATTAAAATTTTTATTTTCCAAACAATTTTGTTGGAAAATTGAGAAACAAAAAACCACTTCTAAGGAAATGTGATAATACATACATGCCTTCAAAACATAAAACATTCAAACATCATGAACCCAATCCAAAAAAACCACAAGCATCATCTACATATCATAATAACCATACACTTTACCACATATATCATAGGGATCCTCCTCCTCAGTGGAATATTCCCACTTGATAGTCGGGTGGTATTGCAACAGGAGATTGGTATACTACATATGAGACTTCAATTTCATCGCCAAAAGCGGTTCCGAGTATGGATGATTGACCACATGATCTTTTTCAATAGTTATGAAAACCCCACTTTCCCTCTTACAAGAAGACCGGGTCTTCATTGGCTTCGGCAGGTAATAATAATCCTTACTCATCCTTCTCTATGAAGCAGCATGCATAATTCTTTCAGATTCAAAAATATTATTTTTTCCTTTTTGAATAATATCAATATAGGAAGTTATAGAAATACTGCTGACAATTTCGTTATCATTCCCAAAGACATCTCCCCCTTTTTCAATGGTATGAACAAAGTAGTTACCCTTGAATCCAACCTTACTTCCAATCAACTATATGTGCAAGTTAGTATCTATCATAGTAATATACCGCACCACATTTTCATGACCATCAAGGGAAAAGTGAGAAACCTATGTCCCAATAAAGGGTTTAACTATAACTATGAGAATATTTACTTTAGGATCATATTATCACTATATAACTAAAACCTACGTCCCAATAGATTTTGAATACCACATCCCATTTTTGAATAATTGATTACAAATCTAATTCTTGTGTTGGGTAGTTACACTCATATGGAATATTTTTAATAGACATATAAGTTTGTACATAACCATCCCATGTTAGAACTAATTCAAGTATAACTTTTAATGTTTCAATATAAATAGTATACTATTTACCCAGCTCACAAAAGGTCAATATAAGTGTGGTTCTCAACATCAATTTCAGAATTTACAATTACGAGTCAAACAGAACAAGCAACTAAAACATTATCCCAATTTTTTGCTAGGGATATTATCAATTATACCAAAATAGAAAATTAATTAATATATTTATTGTTTTATTTTTTTTATCATCCCCAAAAGAATTAGAATCTATGTACCTAAAATATATTTGTATGAAACTCTCGAGAAAACATATCACTAACTTTCTCTATTCCCATTGATATTCCAACCATAAAAATCACATTCTATAATATGAATACTACCCTCATATTGAAAGGAAGCTTTTAGATACATGCATAAATATGATTCACTCTTAGTGTTCCCAATATGAAATTTACTTATAAACCATGATGCTCTGGTGTCAAGGGGTATACAAGGATTTCATTAATGAACATAACCATAATGGAATTTAAATACAAATATAATTCCCTATACATCATGTCTACAATTGTATTAATCAATATAAATGACATAATGAAGAATTAATATTGGATATAACAACTATTAAAATCATTATAAGGAATTTTATTCATCCTCACCTTTAACTAGTTTTATCCGAACCACAAATAATTATTAAAGAACCTCGTGGATCCCTTCTACTAAACTAGAAAGAAATATACCCAAAGAAGAGGACCCTAGTTCTTAATAATTTTTTGATTCATCCTTTTAAAATCTACACATAATAATAAATTATAATTTCCCTAGTCAGTGAAAAATGGGTTTAACCAATCGTGAAGTGCTTGGGGGAAACAATACCTTCACTCAAAGGTCCTCCAGCAAGATGTTTCTCTATTTAAGAATGGAATGATCTGTCTGATATAGATAGATAGATTTATAGTCAATAATTATCATAATCTCAAAAGATAACTCAAACTTCCCCTTGGATGGAAACCATGAGAATCCCTAAAGTAAAATTTACAAATACTAATCCAAAAAAGGAGGAAATACCAATTGTGAAAACTCCTCCTTGTATCCTAGAGAAATTCTAACAAATTTAGAAATTATCATCCCCAAATGCCCATAGTCATGTCCCTAATGGGGTTTCTACAAGTCACACTCTTTGATAAAGATAATACAATAAAACATTCAAAAAATAAAAGATGATCTATTGTGATATATTCAATTCATTCTTTGTAATAATTTATCTAATCCATATCAAGGGTCATATTGAAACTATGTATCTATTGTATAAAGAATATAACATATTTCCTCAAATACTAATATGAATTATAAACCCTATACAAATCAAAATACCCTAATATCTCACACCTAATGTTGTATCAATAGGAAAAAAAAATTCAGATACTCAAAAACCAAACCCAAATCTACCACCAATTGAGATTAAATGACTGTATACAATTGACCAATATCAAAAAGATAAAAATATTATAGAAATTATTTTTTATATATGATAAATTTTTTTCATACATAGTATGGGATGATATGGGGTTTGTATTGGTATAATTTCCATGATGAAAATTAATTTTGTTTGATATTTGGGTATATCACTACTTATGATATATACATGTCATAATTCCACACCCATATAAAAGTGTAGTATATGCTAGGAATGAATTGTGAGGATGTGATTTCTATTAATTGTAGTTCAAAATTCACATTGAATTTGATAATTTATTATGGAATTCAAATGTTATGTGATAACCTTCCGAGATCATCCACATAAAAGTATCGTTGACAATAAATGTTTTATAAGATAAAAAATTTGGTATAATAAAAAAAATTAGATAAATTCATGTACATATATGGCTGAGGGTTAAAACTTATTTTTTAGGATATCATTACTCAATAATTAAATAATGTTTTAGAAAAATCCATGATGTCTCCAAGAACATGCCTTTGGCACAAATAATAGAATCCTTGGTTACTATAGATTCTCCCTTCCAAATCTCTTTCCCTCTATTTTCCCACTTCTTGAGAGATACTAGTATGTCAGGGTGCAAAGGAGATAAATATCCAAACATGGGTTGATTTATGTAATCCTACGATATATCATATAAGAAAGACCCTATTTAATTCTTTATAGTTATATTCACTAACAATTTAAATTAATGATTGGATTTGGGACTAACATAGATGTAAAATTAATTTTTTTATATTATGTATCGTTTCAGTTTCATAAAATGTTGATTCTGGGTTTTTGGTTTCTATTTTCCTTATAAGGTGTTAGATAAGTATTATTATATATTTAAAAAAAACTTTAGTGGTGTCAAATATTTTCCATGCTTTAAATAATTATGAAAATCATATTTAAAATGATGAAATATAGGATATCATGTTGCATATCATAAAAAATATATAATTTCCTCTGAAAATTTATATCACAACTATTATTCAAAAGTAATATTTAAATAATGAACATAGGGTGGTTTTATTATATGTGTTATTGTATGTTATTATGGGATTTCTTTGTACATATAGGATATATTAATATGTGGTATACTAAAATCCTTTAGTTTTGGACATATCTGAGCATATAATATGCATTATTTTATAATTGGAAAATATAATGTCACTTCATAAATATGATATTGGGTATATTATAAGATATAATTCATAGATATATATGGTGATATCACAAGCCCACACATCCTTAAAATATGATGAATAACTGTGATTATGAATCATAAGTCATGATATACAAATAAAAGAATGTGAAATTTGTTTTAAACTAAATCACAACATAATTTATTAGAATGTTATAAAAAATGATGCACATTTAATTTCTATTCCTAATTAATAAATTATGAATTGATTTGGATAATTTATAAACTATTTATAAATTATGAAAAATTATTTTGTGATAATTATTTTTTTTATAAAATGTTTATAAAATAATTAATTATTAAATGTTTATATTAAATTAGTAAATATTTTTGGAAAATTAGATATCAATAATTTTTTATTTATTTAATTACCTCCCATGAATATTAAATTGTTAAATGTTTTTGAAAACATTTCTTTGATCTCTTACTCATTTAATTATATTTTAAGTTTTATTTTAGATTTTTTTTGTTTTTTAGAATATAAAATATTTATATAGTAATTATATGGAAATTTATAATGAGTTTAAAAATTCTAATTTTTTTAAAAAAATTAAATGATAATTTATTGAATTTTCTTTTTTTATTAATTGATAATTTCAAATGTTCTAATTAAAATGTCGTAATTTAGAAAATATTAGAATGGTATCAAAAGGAGATTTGATAAATTTATATTGTCAAGGTTTAAATAAAGTTAAATATTTTATGTTTTGATTAGATAGGAGGTTTTCATAATAGTTATGATATAATAATTTTTTATATTTTAAAAATCATATATTTAAGTTAATTCTATTAAAGCGTATAATATGATATATTCATATTAGAAATAAATATAATTTTTTTATATTTATTTTATAATGGGATCTACCTAATGTATGGCCAAATTATAAAATATTTATAATTTATTTATTTATTAATTCATCATAAATTTTTATCATAGGTTTTAATTTATGAAATATTAATTTATTTTGTTTTATTATATTATTAATTGGTAGATACTAATTGTTTATATTATGAATGGATGTGTTCATTAGTTGAAAGTGTTGAATTTCTTCAGTAGAATTTCATACAACCATTTAAGGTGTTAAATTCTAGGTATGATAATTAATTTAGTTTTTTTCCACATTATTATTGCATTATACAAGTTTATGATCTTGAATTGAGATGTAATTTATTATGTACACGTATGATGCAACATCCCAGGTAAATAAAGAATAATACATATTTTATATTTATTAATATTTTTGAATTAAATATTAATTTTTCTTTAAATAGGTTTCTATTTTCGATAGTGTACCCGATATGAAACAACGAGTTTCTTTAAAATCTTACGTGGCACACTAATAATAAAACATTACTATTTTAAATGGAAGTTAATTCCTAGCCATTGTATTGGAGGGAATGAAAAAAACTGGCTAAAATGTGATTATACATGTTTATTATATGTATTTACTTTTATCCAATAAAGGTTAGAGGCTTAAAATGTGAATGAATCTAATTTTTAGCATAATTTACATTAAAAGGTCGATTTACCGCCTTTTAATGATGAACCCTCTTTAAATCTACTTTTGTTCATTTTTATGTATTCTATTTGATCAAATAGAATTCTTATTTTTATTTGGGACATTAAATTTTACTTTGGGTATTTTTCTGGTATTTTCCGGATAAAGTTCATTTTTTAATGAATAGTGGAATATATTGTATTTTAATTTAAAAGTGCCTTTTAGTATAATTTATTTAAATGGTTAGATTATCTTTCTAATTGGTTTTAAAGTGTAATTAGAATATATTTTTACCACTTAATCCAATGTTTGTAATTGGAATTAATATCACTTTCAAATTGGACATAAACAAGTGTCAATCTTTAGATAGTTATTGCTTCTTAAAAACACACTATTTGTTTTTAAAAAAGGAATTAATTTTAATATTAATTAATAAAACTTATATTTATGGAATTTGGACAAATAAAAAATCATTTTTGAATTTGGAATATCAAATAAATCATAGGCTGAATTTTTGGTTTTTTTCTGAAAAACACCAATTTTTGATGAACAGTGTAACCACTTAGTAGTAGTTAAAAAAACTGACTTTTTGATTTAAATGAAATTTTAATGCTTCTGTGAATCGAATTTTGAAAATCTGACATACATGGTTGTTATCAAAAAAGTAAAATGTGGTTCAATAAGATGAAAATAATTTTTGGTTAATAGTAACTTTTGACTTATTTATCGCGGTTAAAGGTAAATAAGGTAATTCAAGGTAAAAAGAATATTATAATAATTCAAAATTTCATTAACACTTGTCCAAACCGTATGATTTGAGTTATTAACGACCATGGGTATCTTTGGGTCGATTTTAGGACCCCATTGAGCCACTTGAGAGTGATAATGATAATTTAGATTAATTAACTTAAAGTAATGGAAAAAATAAAAAAATAAAATATATTTTAGTAAATTAATTTTTAGAAGGGGTTATTTAAATTATCTTTTCAACTATAAATATTAATTGGAAAGATAAAAATATTTTCTACAACATGGTAGTTTTTTCATAATTTTTATACCTCAAATAATCAAAATTATTTATGACACAATAATGATGCAGTGTCTACCTCATTAATAAATCATTTAAATAAATAATATTATAATGACTAAACTATTATCCAAAACCTGTACAATTATTATTGGCTGATTTTATTTTGAACATGAGTCATCTTATCTTAGACTCTAATGATTTTTGGACCATTATAAACTGAATATCATTATATAATAAAAAATGTTTTCACACTTTCCTAAAAATCCTATCCTCCCCCTTATAAAAGGAGACCACTTATAAGCAATTCCTCACACCTCTAAAGCCATTTGGATCATCCAAACTCTGCCCAATTAATCTCCCAACATCCCTGTACTCATCCTAGAATCCTTACCTTAAGTAGAAGGCACTTAAATAAGTCCTTTGGTTCAAACCAAAGGGAGTTACCCAAATTAAAGGTAACTGTTTCCCTTAAATTTTTTTACTTCTCCAACCCCTAAACTCTTTTTTTCCTTTCTTTTGTAACAACACATATCATGACCCGTCCCAGTGGGGCCTAAGCCGCAACTCCCCAAGCCCCCCTCCAATAGGCCAGGGTTGGTGACTAGCACCAAGTAGGCATGCTACTAACATGGGAGGCATTGCCTATAAACCTGTACATAGGAACACACATCTCTAAGCCCACAAAGATGAAAAGTAAAAAATAACAAAAGGAAAAGATGCATGCATACACTAAAACTCAACCAACAGAGTACGACAAGGAAGTAAAGTACAGTAAAGTAAAACCCTAGGAAAAAAGTACAATACCACCAAAAGGAAGTCTGCAACAAAGTCCAACCTATAGAGAAAGGTACTGGGACTGCAACCAGTCACCGAAGGAACACACCTCGGCCTGTCTGATCTCATTGGGCACCATCTGGTCCTAGTCCGCCAAGAATCCGGTCAAAGGCTCTCTCGTCTGCACAAGACACGACACGTGCGGGCAAATCCCGTGCAGAGGTGAGTATAACAATACCTAGTAGGACACCCCGAAAACCACAAAGGAAATACAAACAAGGAAAATACCACAAAGAAAGGTACATCTAGCTCTACACAGTATATGTCTATGGAAAATATAACAAGAATATCCAAATATACTCATACACGAACGACCTTCGCGATACTTCCACTAGGATCCAGCATGAAGATTTCACTAAGAATACCATCGGGAGAACACACTCATAGGTCTGAAGAGAGACACAATAAGCACTCGTTCAGGGAGAACACACTCCATAAGTAACTTGGGAACAAGATACTCGGATGAGGATCACAACAAGGTGATGGGGTGATTCCGAAGACTCAGTCTGAGCTAATCCACTGAGCAGAGGATTAGTGCCCGTGTAATGTTGGTCACATTGATACCAAGAAATCTACCTAGGGTTCAAGGAATTAATAGAAGATCTGGCTCTAAGTCTCACAGAGAGGATTCCAACAACTCTATTTAGGGAGTCTACTGAAGGGATCATACTCCAGTATAAAGTAATTGATACCAGAACCTTCAGGGGATTACCAAGGGTATAATCCCTAAGAACTAGTCCAAGTCAATGAAGGCAAGTGGATCAAGCCATGAAGAAAAGGTTACACGGTGTGTACTACGGTTACACGCCGTGTTCCTTGACCCCGGGTATTGCCCGTGTAAATGGCATGTGTCCTTCGTTCAAGCCGTGAAAAACCAAACTACACGCCGTGTAGTAAAGTACACACCGTGTTCCTTGACACCGGGTACTGCCCGTGTAGACAGCCCGTGTCCTTCGGCTTGTCGGATAAAAAAAAAACTACAAGACGTGTAGAATAAAATCACACATCATGTTCGAGCACCAATGTTCCCTCCGTGTACGCTGGCCATGTGCCCATACACGGCCTCTTCCCATGTCCGTGTCGTCTACTCGTGTACCAGTACACGGGGTATCCCGTGTATCTGGTCGGGTCTGGCCGGGCAGGGGTATACACGGCGTGTCAATGTCCATGTACCATTCCTGTGTCCGTGTACTCCTAGAGTACACACCAGGTCATTCACCGATGAACACACGCCGTGTAGCCCATACTACACGGCGAGTAGTCGAGATTTTTCCATAAATGCCGTCATACTCCGCGCACCTCGGCTGATCCTATGGACTTCGATTCAGCTGTTTGTTTGATGTGAAACTCATGATTCTAGATCACCTTGTCATCGTGACACCGAAACCATGGATTTTTGGCCTTCAATCGGCTCCAAAATCCGATTTCGGTCCGCCGTGCGGAAATCCTTCAAAGAATGATTTCATCCAATCTGCTTCGATCCGTCTGTCGCCACCGTATCCGCACCTCCGTAGGGTCGTTCTGGTGCTAGATATTCAATTTAGGACTGTTTCATCGCACAAGTGGTGCACAACGATCCGTTGTTCCTCGTTCAGTGAAGAACGTGAAGAACACTCAAGAAAAATGTCATAAAATTGGGTAAGAGACACACACAAATCGAGAGGGACGAACCTCGATCGATGTTCGGGTCGATCTTGGTTCATCACTGTTAGAAGGATGAATGAAACCAAACAATAACAAGAATCAAATCCCCAAAATCCCTAAAAAATCCCATCCCACAAGAACGATCGATCTGCGGGCTAATCTGTTCGTGGATTAGTCCGATTTTTTTGTAGAAATCAAAAACTGGGAATAATAAAATCACAACGACATCCTACCTGGATCCTCGGTGTTCATTGGCGATGATCCGGTCACCGTGTTGTCGTCTCTGGAAAAAATCATCCAGAATGTTGCCGCTGTGTTGGGGGTTCTCTACAGAGCTCTCCCAGAGCCTCCAAGGGAAAATTAGGGTTATGGGGATTGTAACCCTGATTCCCTGCATAATATCTATTTAAAATATAAGAGATATTTGACGTAACAGGGTTTAAATAAAATATTTTAATAAAATATTTTATTACTGTTGCGTCCAAAAACCAGATTTCACCACCAACCTGCACCGGCAGATGTTAGGACTCACCATAAGTAAAATCGCTGTTCTGAACGCAAATGTGCCCTTAGATTTCTGATCCGAGCACCCGTTCATGAGTTATTCCACTTTTTCTAGAAAACTGCACGCGCGCATAATTTAATTATTAAATTTAATTCGAACATTTTTTCCGGGCTCACCGGGCCCTGGAACTGCATGCCGTCTCAGAGACTGGTCTCGAAATAATTCCAATATAATATTAAAATAATACATGGAAAAAATTCAGGACATTACATCACACCCACATTAGGGATTTTACATCCCTGAAATGCCAAAACAAAGGCTACTCAAAAAGATGTGGGTACTTCATGCAAATCTGAGCCTCCCGCTCCCACGTGCTCTCCTGTAGATTCTTGTGCTGCCACCAGACATGAACCAAGGGAATATCTCACCCACAAAGGATCTTTTCCTACTGATCCTCGATCTCCACTGGGTACTCAGCAAAGGTCACTCCATCATCGATGTCCAGTTCGCCCCAGTCAATGACATGTGATGGATCATTTACGTACCTCCGTAGCTACGACACATGTAAGACGTTGTGTACCCGGACCATTTGAGGAGGTAGAGCCAAGTGATACGCCACCTCAAAAACTCTACTAAGAATCTGAAAAGGGCCAACGAACCTCATATATAACTTGCCGCATCAGCCAAATCTCTGCAATCCTCGTCGAGGTGAGACTCGAAAGAACACATGGTCTCCCTCCTCGAACTCCAAAGGCCTCCGCCTCCGGTCAGCCTAAGTATTTTTCCGTTTCTGTGCAGTCTTCATCCACTCCTGGATGACCTGCACCTTCTCTGTAGTAGCTCTCACCATTTCTGGGCCCATGAGTGCTGACTCTCCCGGGTCAGTCCAGCAAAGTGGCGACCTACAAGGTCGCCCGTATAGAGCATCGAATGGTGCCATACTAATAGTGGAATGATAACTGTTGTTATAAGAAAATTCCACCAGTGGTAGGTGATCCTCCTAGATACGATTGAAGTCAAGTATGCATGCTTGTATCATATCCTCCAAGACCTGTATGGTCCGCTCTGTCTAACCATCAGTCTGGGGATGAAACGTTTTTCTCAAGTGTAACTGAGTCCCAAAATCTTCCTACAATCCCTTCCACAATTGGGATGTGAAACAAGCATCACGATCTGAGATGATTGTGGATGGTACTCCATGAAGTCGAACTATCTCCTGCACGTAGAGGTGACCAAAGCTCTACACTAAACTCTGCTCCCGTATGGCAAGGAAGTGGACCGACTTGGTGAGTCGATCAACGATCACCCATATGGAATCGTGTCCCCTAGACGTGCGTGGTAAACCCGTCATGAAGTCCGTAGATATCCCATCCCACTTCCACTCTGGCACTTCAAGGGGCTGAGTCAAACCTGCTGGAACCTGGTTCTCAGCCTTTACATGCTGACAAGTAAGGCACTGAGAAACAACCTCTGCCACACTCTTCTTCATTCCTGGCCACCAGAACTGACGTCGGAGGTCCTGGTACATCTTTTCCATTCCTGGATGCACCTCCAAAGGAAATGTATGAAACTCCCTCAAAACCTCCTCCAGTAAAGTCACTGGTACTACCATGCGCCCTCTGAAAAGGACAACGTGCTCCCCACCTTCTGAATATCCATCAGCAGCATCACCTGTGGATATCTGAGCACATAGAGTCTCACATCTAGCATCCTCACGTTGTGCTTCCCTGACTCATTGTAAGAGTAGAGGGGTAACAACCATCGAAGGAAGGTAAGCTCCCTCATCTCTATCCATGAAGGGAAACTGCAAAGAGGCCAACTTCCTTGTCTCCTCATCCAACAACTGCAAATTGGATTTCCTACTGAGAGCATCTTCCACCACATTCCCTTTACCAGGAGTATAGACGATCTCAAAGTCATAATCCTAGAGGAACTCAAGCAATCGCCTCTGTCTCAAATTCAGATCTTTCTGAGAAAAGATATTTCTGAGACTCTTGTGATCAGAGTAGATGGTAAAACATTCGCCCATCAGGTAGTGCTGCCACATCTTCAATGCGAAGACTACCACTGCCAACCAAGATCATGGGTCGCATAGTTCTTCTCATGTGGCCTCAAATGATGTGAGCCATAGGAAATAACCTCTTTCCTCTACATTAGGACACAACCAAGCCTAGTTCCTGATGCGTCGCAGAACACTACGTACTCAACACCCTCCTCCGGAAATATCAAGATCGGGGAACTCATCAGACTCTGTCTCAACTGCTGGAAAGCCTGCTGGCATCTCTCGGTCCACACGAAAGGTTGTCCCTTTTAGGTCAAAGCTGTCATGGGTGTGGCAATCCTGGAGAAATCATGGATGAATTTCCGATAGTAGCCTTCCAACCCAAGGAAACTCCGCACCTCCCTCACGCTCCAGGTTGGATCCCATGTTAGCACCGCCTCCAACTTTGCTGGGTCCATCGCTACACCATCCGCAGAGATAACATGCCCCAGAAAGTGGACCTCTTGTAACCAGAACTGACACATCGAGAGTTTCCCATACAACGGGTGCTCTCGGAGTGTGTCCAGAACCATCCTTAGGTGTCTCGCGTGCTCCTATTTTCACGCAGAGTACACAAGGATATCATCGATGAAGACCACTACAAACTGGTCTAGATAGGGCTGATAGATCTGGTTCATGAGTCCCATGAACACTGTCGGGGCGTTCGTCATGCCGAAGGGCATCACCAAGTACTCATAGTGACCGTAGAGACATCAGAAATCCATCTTCGGTATATCCTCCTCCCGTACTAGAAACTGGTGATAGCCTGATCGTAGATCAACCTTTGAGAACCATCGTACCCCTCTCAACAGGTCGAAGAGGTCATCGATCCTTGGTAGTGGATAATTGTTCTTCATGGTCACCTGATTTAAGCACCGACAATCCACACACAGCCTCAAGCTCCCATCCGCCTTCTTGGAAAATAGCACTGGGGCTGCCTAGGGTGAAATGCTCGGTCTCACAAATCCCTTCTTCTACAAGTCATCTAGCTACATCCTCAGCTCACAAAGCTCTGCAGGAGCCATTCGATAAGCCAATGCTGATATCGAGGTTGTCCCGGGTTGCAACTCAATGCAGAAATCTATCTATCGATGGGGAGGTAGCCCGGGGAAATCCTCCCGAAAGACGTCCTCGTACTCAGCCACCACTGCTGGAAACTGGAAACTCATAACATCTACCACGCCAAGGGCTAGGCAAGCCAACTGATGTGAAATCGGTTGTGCCCTCCTATGCACGTGTCCATCCTACGCTGCCTGGATCTGTCTTTCACCGACAAAAGAGAACCTCATCTCATCACTGTGGACACACCGCACCCTTCACATAATACAATCAATCTGGGCATGAAATGTGGATAGCCAATCCATACCAAGAATGACATCGTAGGGCCTCGTTGCTACCACCAAGAGGTTCCAGCCGAAACCCTCACCTCCAAGGGTCTGGTCACACTTCCTGCAAAGGTGTGTGATCTCTGAATCTTCTCTAGTCGGTGTTTCTAAGCATAAGGGTCAAGTCAACGGATCAATGGGAATCTCAAGGACTTGAACAAGATAAGAAGCCAGAATGTAATGACTAGAACCTGTGTCTATCAATACGGAAGAAAAATTAGAAAAGACACAGATAATACCTATAATCATTCCAGGAGTACCTGGGTCATAAGCCTCTACCGCCTGCAGCTACCCCTGCCTGTGTCCACCAGCTCCCTGAGCCTGGGGAGGTCCTCCTGGGGGTGGTGGTGGTAAAGGGTCAAAATGCCGACCACCTACAGCTGCTCTCCTAGCTCCTCTGCCACGTCCATCGCCTTGAAGATCTTCTTGCTCCACATGTTTCCTCCGCCTAGGTGGTCCATCCATGAATCCCGTGTCAGTAGTACAGCGGGTTGGAGAATCTCGAGCGAGATGTCCCCTGCCGTCACATGAGTAACATCGCCTCTCTCGAAGCTGGCTGGATGTGCCCAGTGAACCATGTACGGCTGATCCCCTATCCTGGGATCTCCTCTGGAAACGTCTCCTGTGCCTGGGTCCCTGACGTCGGATCCCCACCACTGAGGTATCTACTCCAGATCGCCCACTACTGACAACTGTCGGTTGTCCCTGCTCTGCCAGGAAGCTCTCGACCACCAAAGCCCGCTCGAGCACCACAACATAAGTAGGAATGCTCAAACTCCGACTATGAAAGAGTCACCTCGTCGTGAGTCTGGATGACCAAACTCCACCACCTCCCTACCGAGCCCTACAGAAGGCTTGTTTCCAGGATCACCATCTGGTCTGCTGGTGTCCTGACTAAATGGAATACTCTGGCCACTACCTCAAACTATTCCTCTGCTACATGAGGGTCAGGAACACCTTGAAACCTGAGGGGTCTCTGTCTCTGAAACTCATGGAGTGTTCTCAGCCTGCACTCCTCCTCTGTTGGTACATCAGGCACCAAACACTGCCCCACAGGTGGCAAGATAACTGGAACACCACCTGGTGGTAGAACTGGGGGATCTGGTCCTTGTATAAAAGCTTCATCACTGAGGGGGTCATCCTTGTGACCGGGCTGCTGGATCCTAGCGGGTGCATGTCACGGAGGCATCCTATTTAAGAAACAAGGTGTATCATAGTCAGTGAGAATATCTGCAGAGCTGACTTAAGAAGGACACATAAACCACAACCCATTCCTATATGATCCATGTACCATTAATTTCCCCCCATGCAACTAGTGTTTTCATCTTCCGAGTCAAAAATCAAGTTATCAGAGCCCTGGTGTAAGGATACGTTGGCCACCGCACCAACACTGGGGTCCCTGGCCTGAGAACCAAACTTGAAACACTTAAAACTATTGCCCCAAACCAACTCACAGACTCTCGATCCTAAGGTAGAACCGACCAACTATGATACCACTCTATCATGACCCATCCCAGTGGGGCCCGAGCCACAACTCCCCAAGCCCGCCTCCAAAAGGCCAGGGGCTGGTGACTAGCACTGAGCAGGCATGCAACTAACATGGGAGGCATTTCCTATAAACCTGTACACCCACACACATGTCCAAGCCCAAAAATCTGAAAAGTAAAAACTACTAAAAGGAGAAGATGCATGCATACACTAAAACCCAACCAACAGAGTACGACAGGGAAGTAAAGTAAAGTAAAGTAATGTAAAAATCTAGGCCAAGAGTACAATCCCACCAAAAGAAAGTCTGCAACAAAGTACAACCTGTAGAGAAAGGTACTGGGACTGCAATCTGTCACCGAACAAACACACCTCGGCCTGTCTGATCTCAGTGGGCACCGTCTGGTCCGGGTCCACCTTGAATCCTGTCAAAGGCTCGCTCGTCTGCACAAGACACGACACGTGCTAGAAAAGCCAGTGCAGGGGTGAGTATAACAATACCCAGTAGGATGCCCCGAAAACCACAAAGGAAATACAAACAAGGAAAATACCACAAACAAAGGTACATTCATCTCTATACAATATATTTCTATGGAACACATAACAAGAATATCAAGATATACTCATACATAAATGACCTTCTCGATACCTCCACTAGGATCCAACTCAAAGATTTCACTAAGAGTACCATTGGGAGAACACACTCCTAGGTCTGAAGAGAGAGATAGGAAGTACTCATTCTGGGAGAACACACTCCACAAGTACCTTGGGAACAAGATGCCTAGATGAGGATCACAACCATGTCATGGAGTGATTCCGACAACTCGGTCTGAGCTAATCCACTAAGAAGAGGATCGGTGCCTGGGTAAAGTTGGTCGCATCGATACCAAGAACTCTACCTAGGCTTCCAGGAATGAATAGAGGATCCGGCTCTAAGTCTCACAGAGGGGATTCCAACAACTCTACTCATGGATTCTGCTAAAGGGATCATTCTCCTGTATAAAGGAATTGATACCAGAACCTTCAGGGGATTACCAAGGGTATGAACCCTAAGAACTAGTCCAAGTCATAGAAGGAAAGTGTCTCAAGCCATGAAGAAAAGGTTACATGGAGTGTGTTATGGTTACAAGACGTGTTCCTTGACCCTGGGTACTACCCGTGTAAATGGCCCGTGTCCTTCTTTCAAGCCATGAAAAACCAAACTACATGGTGTGTAGTAAAGTACACGTTGTGATCCTTGACACCGGGTACTGCTAGTGTAGACGGCCCATGTCCTTTGGCTTGTTAGATAGAAAAAAAACTACACGGCATGTCGAGGAAAATCACACGCCGTTTTCGTGCACCTGGGCTCGCTCCGTGTACGTTGGCCATGTGCCCGTAAACGCCCTCTGCCCGTGTCCGTGTCGCCTTCACGTGTACCCATACACGGGGTATCCCGTGTATTTGGTGAGGTCTGGCCGGGGGGGGCGGTATACACGGTGTGTCCATGGCCATGTACCCTTCCCGTGTCCGTGTACTCTCGGAGTACACTCCAGGTCGTTCGCCGACGAACACACGCCGTGTAGCCCATACTACATGGCGTGTAGTCGGGATTTTTTCAGAAAAGTCGTCATCCTCCACGTGCCTCGACTGATCCTCCGGACTTCGATTTAGCCGTCTGTTTTCCACGAAACTCAAGATGATGAATCACCTCGTCATCGTGATGCCGAAACCATGGGTTTCAGGCCTTCAATCGGCTCCAAAATCGGATTCTGGTCACCCGTGCGGAGATTGTTCGAAGAACTATTTCTTCCAATCGGATTTGATCCATCCATCGCCACCACATCCACACCTCCGTAGGGTCATGCCGGTGCTAGATATTCAATTTGGGACCATTGCATCGCACAACTGGTGTGCAACGATCTGTTGTTCCTCGTACCGTGAAGAACCCGAAGAACACTCATGAAGATCATGATAAAATTGGTGAATAGACACAAAAAAATCGAGAGGGATGAACCTTGATCTATTTTCGTTTAGATCATGGTTCATCAACGTTAGAAGGTTGAACGAAACAAAAAAATAACAATAATCAAATCCCAATGATACCCGCAAAAGTCCAACCCGCAAGAACGATCGATCCGCGGGATAATCTGTTCGTGGATTAGTCTGTGTTCATCGTAAAAATCAAAAATGGGGAAGAATAAAATCACAACGACATCCTACCTAGATCTTAAGTGTTCGTTGGCGATGATATGGTCGATGCGTCGTCATCGCCGGTGAAAATCGTCAAGAATGTCGCCGCCGTTTTGGGAGTTCCCTCTAGAGCTTTCCGAGAGCCTCGAGGGGAAAATCAGGGTTATGGGGATTGTAACTCTGATACCCTGTGTAATATCTATTTTAAATATAAGATATATTTGATGTATCATGGTTTAAATAAAATATTTTAATAAAATATTTTATTACTATTGCGTCCAAAAACCAGATTTCACCACTGACATGCGCCGGTAGATGTTAGGACTCGCCTTAGGTAAAATTGTTGTTCTGAACACAAAGGTGCCCTCAGATTTATTATCCGAGCACCCGTTCAGTTATTATTCCACTTTTTCAGGAAAACTGCATGTGCTTGTAATTTAATTATTAAATTAAATTCAAACATTTGTTCCGGGCTCACCGGGCCCCAGAACTGCACACCGTCTCAGAGCCTAGTCTCGAAATAATTCCCATATAATATTAAAATAATACATGGAAAGAATCCGGGACATTACAACACCAGTATACTCAATATACTAGGATGTTTTCATGAGAAGTAATCAAACTAAAATTACACACACCTCCATCTAATGGGTGAAGAACATAATGTTTCTCTGGATGGAAAAAAACGCCTCACGAAACGATGATTGTTCAATTACCTCTTACCACCTCTCATGGTGGCTATTATGAAGGCACTGTATTTATATATGATATATATTATGTTTATATTTTGTTTATGATTCTATAATTTCTATTTATAGCTTGTTCTTATGGTTTCAATTATGGGTAAACGTGATAATCTCATTAGAGGAAGTGCGGACTATCGCCCCCTCAAAGTGATATGACTCGTTAATTCCATATGTGGGACATATAAAGGATAGATTAAATAATATTATATATGAAATTATAATGAAATTATAATATACCTATGTATTATTTTGTTTTAATTCCATTAAAATAAGAAATATAAATGAAAGTATCATTCATTCATACGTACGGCTTACCGTCTCCACGAACGGTGCATTTCATTTATTACCTCTAAATGTTATGTACTATTATAAATACGTGTATATACTAGATATATATGATATATATGATATCTAAATCATGAATATCATTCTGGATACATTTATCCTTTGACCACATGAACAATATGTAATTATATGAAGTCCATTTTGGACTCAAGTACCAAATATCGACAAAACAAACATTATTAACTTAAATGATTACATAATATTTATAACATGGTAATAAGTGATATAAAAGGAATATTAAACTTGAAAAAGGTTCTTAAGAAAGTATAAATTAACTTTAGTTTTTTATTCAGGAGATTAAAGAACGATCGAGTCATGTCTGACACGAGGTAAGGGATTTTCTGATCTCACTTTTAATTTTGTGAAATTACATTGTTCTCCACTTATTCACTTCGTGTTGCGCATTGTGTATTACCTTTTGATATATATTATCATGATTATCATTATATTCATGGTATTATGTGATGAATTTGGTTGTTATTATATTTTTTTCATATGACTCGTTTGATTACAATGAAGTAAGGGGTTTTCATCTCACTTTTTATTCCCGTGAGATTCATACTACATTAGAAGCTATTTACTTTTGTTTGGTATATGAACTTCCCATGATTTTAATATTTATGTAATATAATTTAATTTAAGAGTATTTACATATTCATTTTATGATCCTTCTTTCATGTGGAATATGTTTTGTAAGATACCAAATCTGTAAGGGAACTATTCACCCTCTTTTTAAAGGACTTCTTTGTGTTATGTCTTTTAATTTACATATTATTATGTTGGGATATGTTTTTCTATATCCTTATTGATGTAAAATTCATGTAAAATTAATGAGATACTATTTTTATCTCATCAAATCATTTTTTTATTTTAAAGCCATTATGCTGTCAAATTTTTTCAAGGGAACTTCTTAACCCAATTTCAATTCTTTGGGTTCAACTTGTACTTCATGAATATTTCATCCAATTAATATGTGTGAATTAACTATAATTTTTTTACACTTAATATCCTATTATATTGGGTGTATTTATATTCTTCACACATAATGATGTGGTTGATTTATCCTTAATTTTAGAAAACCATCTTTATAAGGAATTTCATCTCAATTTACATTTCCACTGATACTTCATTGTTGTTATGCATAAATTCACTATTATATGGTGTATATACTGTACTTTGAAATATTATATCATGAATCCCTTTATTCTCATGATATTATAATATTTTTATTAAATATTATTCCTCATTTATTTACATTCAAGCATCACTCTTTTGGTTAAAAAAACTCTTTAACAAAAATAACATTTTAAATGTTTTAAAGATTTATTCTTCTAAATATTTCTCATTACTGTCCATGATTTCAAAATAGGTTTTAGGATTTATTTATATGGTCATTAATGTTTTCAAATGATAATTCATTTAAAATATTCAAAGTGTTATGGGACACTTTGATTCAAAAATATTAGTTTAAATGGTTTTGAAAATGATTTGATAAAACATTGTATATTTCAATATCTTGATTTGATATATTGGAATGTGGAAATGTTATCTTTACTTTATACTTGTGTTATATGTTATGATTATGTTATTTTTATTTGTAATTTTTTTCGTATACGGGTGGTTCAATGATAATCCTAGGGCGGGTGAGCCAGAGATAGTTCTCCAATGCATTGGGTAACGTGGAGGAGGTAAACGTGATGTTTCTCCTAAGAGATTTAGAGAATATACTGTGGTGGGTATTCCAAATGAAACTCCCTACATAGCTGTGATAGATAAAATGTATGTTTGATATGGATTCTATAATTAACCTTTTAGATTTATGATTTGTTTATGTTATTCATAAATCTTATGATTTCGTAAGGTATGTTAAGATTAAAAAGTATGGTTTCATTTATATTTATTTATTGATGGGCTAATGTTTTACTTATTTATTTTATAACACATACGAAGCTTTTTATGCTCATCCCAAGTTTTTGAAATGCATTTTATAGGGCTTAAAGATGAATAGGGTCAAGGATGGGATCAAAGAAAATTCATGCTATCTACAACATGGAACTAGACATGTTTCTTTTTAAGAGTTTTTTTTATGAAAAAAATTGATTCAGAGTAATAGTGTCTACATGTAATATTCAAGTTGTTATGTAATATTTATGGTGTAATTCTCTAAAAATCTAAACCTGAAAAGATCCTCAATTTGAATTATTCATTTAATTCAATATTATGTAAGGTTTAAGGTCGAGTCCTTACAGTTGTCATAAGAGGTCGGTTTAGATAAATTTAGAGGTTAAGGTGTTCTTTAAGCATATGTAACATTACCATAATTGTTAGGATTTTAGAAAGAGTAATATTTATTTTAGATAAAGTGAATGAGTTTAAGATAACATGATTAAGTATATTTTAGTATTTACCCTCCTAATAAGATATTATATGATGATTGTACTGATATACTCACACATACATTTTTGGTTTTAGTAAATGGCTGGATCTAGTAGGTATCAAAGTAACAGTGGATATGAAGAAAACTATAACAGTTTTCTAAATGATCAATTGAGTGAAATGGGAGCTGCAACAATAACTCTTTTTTTATTCTCAACCAACTATCTAGAGTCATGACTGACCACTTGAACCTTTGTGATTTTTACAAGGCATCGTATATGCGAGAAATAAATCCCCACAGATGTTCTGGTAATAATCATAAAGGTATGTATGTTAAAAAACTTATGTGTCAAGGATGTGGAAATAGACACCTAGGAAAATGTTTCAAAGGGACGGGAAGATGCTATAGCTGTGGAAATGATGGTCATAAAGCAAGAACCTGCCATGGAAAAAGGAAGCATCCAGTTGACTCTAGGAAAGGGAAAGAAGTTCTTTCTCAAGGATCAATAGAATGATTTAAATGTGGTGTGCTTGGTAATTATACAAACACATGTCCTATGAAGAAGTTTCAAGAATGGTATCACCAGGATCATACAAATATTTTTTTACCATTACCTAATGCCATTCTGATTGAGGATGAAGAAACTGACAATGACCAATGAATGGTATGGATTATTTCTTAACATATGTTTTGATATTATTGAATCTTAGGATAGGATTCATGATTATTTTTGTAGGAATTAATTATTTCATAATAATTTTTAAGGAATAGTTAATGGATCATGAAGAATTTTGAATGAGTAAGAAGTCAACATATAAGGGATTCAATAGTTATGGTAGATTTTAGGATGGTGAAATGCTTAAAAGTATTAATCCTCTTTTGATGATGGGAATTGCATTAGAAGACTTTTTATATTATGTGTAACCCTAAAGTTTGATATATGAAAATTCTATTCAAGGAATAATTATCTTTTCTTTTGTGTATATAGTTATAAAGAACCATTTGAGTTTATATGATCCTTGAATTTGAGCAACTTATAGGTTAATACATTTTTGGGATGCAAAATGAAAGTTATTAGATAACCTTAGGGGTTAAAATATGTTATGGTTATTTTTGATAAATTTATCTCTTTTTTGTAATGCTATAAAATTATTTAGTTTTGAAGAAAGGACAACACAGGGACTGTGGGACAACCCGCCACTTCAGACAATGCTGTGGGAATAGAACCGACAACCAAAGTGAAATTGGGATTTATTGCCTACCACTGGACTACGTGAAGTCCCTGTTTATTATGAAAAATTATTTTTAGTTAGATGATTTTATGAATCAATAATAAGTTGATGTTGGGTTATCTATGAAAATAATTAAGCTAAAATGTAGAATATGTTAATAGGTTGATTACTTTTCAATATAAGGCATTAAGAGTAACTGATGTTATTTGGAGATAAATGTTAAGATTTATCTTGGAAGAATATGTGATTAAATCCTTCGGAGATTTGGGTCTCAATATTAGTTTGTATTACATTGATGAATTTGAGGGATAGTTTTTTATTGAATGGTCTCTGTTGATCTTTGGGTTTTGTTTGACAAATTTTGGAGATTTAGAGTAGTTTTTCTTCTTGTAAAAGATTATCCTTTTTGGGTATTATTTAATCTCACAATAACAATTTTGGTTTTCATTGATGTCTAAAGAGAAGGGAAATATATAGTTCTTTTTTTGTGGATTATGTGATTCTCAAGTAGATGATTCTTGTGCTTTTGATGTGACCATGTCTTTTTGAATGCTCTTTGTTTAGAGAAAAGATTAGTTTTTGGTAGAAAATTATTAAAGGATGAAACTCTACTTGAAGGTACATATATTTACTTATGATCTTATTCTATGTAGTAAATTATTTCCACCAAATTATGAAAAGTAATGTAAAGAAAAAACATTGTTGGTTTAAATTTCCTACTGGGCAATCAAAGACCATTTAACCCATCACATGTTTGTGATTTTCTGATGGTTAACTTTCTCCTAAACATGTTTTCTATCACTCCATCAAAACTTGACCCTTTGTTTTCTCTTCCATATCCATGTTTTCCTACATCGAATCCGAATATGGGTTATCTCAGCTGACCTTTGTGCTTCTCTATATTTCTTTTAAAGTGATAGTTTTACTAACACTTTTTCTGATGTGGGACTTTCAATGATGTTTCCAAGCCCATTTTTTTAAATTGCGAGGACACAATTCCCAAAATGGGTGAAGGATGTAACATCCTAGGTAAATAATGAATAAGATGTATTTCATATTTATTATTATTTTAGAATTTAATATTAATTTTTCTTTATAGGGGTTTCTATGTTCGATAGCGTACCCGATACACAACAATGGGTTTCTTTAAAATCTTACGTGGTACACTAATAGAAAAATATTATTATTTTAAATGGAAGTTAACTCCTAGCTGCTGTATTGGCGAGAATGAACAAATATGACTAAAATGTTATTATACATGTTTTTTAGATGTTTTTACTTCTATCCAACAAAGGCGAGAGGCTTGAAATGTGAATGAATCTAATTTTTAGCATAATTTACATTAAAAGGTCAATTTATCACCTTTTAATGGTGAACCCTATTTAAATCTGGTTTTGGTCATTTCTATATGTTCTATTTGAACAAAAAAAATTATTCTTTTGATTTGGGACATTAAATTTTACTTTGGGAAATTTTTTGGTATTTTTCAGATAAAGTTCATTTTTTTAATGAGTGGTGGAAAATATTGTATTTTAATTCAAAAGTTCTTTTTAATCTAATTTTTTATATGGTAATATTATATATTTAATTGGTTTTAAAGTATAATTAAAATATATTTTTACCATTTAATCCAATTTTGTCATTGGAACTAATTTCACTTTCAAATTGGACATAAACAAGTGTCAATCTTTTGATAATTGTTGTTTCTTAAAAACACGCTATTTGTTTTAACAACATGAATTAATTTTAAAATTAATTAATGAAAGATTTATTTTTTGAATTTTGAAAAATAAACATCATTTTTGAATTCAGAATATCAAATAAATCTTAGGCAGAATTTTTGGTATTTTTCTGAAAAACTTCAATTTTTGATGAATAGTGAAACCACTTAGTAGTAGTTAAAAATGGACTTTTTGATTTAAATGAAATTTTACCGCTTCTGTGAATTGAATATTGATAATCCAACATACATGGTTGTTATCAAAAAGTAAAATTTGGTTCAATAAGATGAAAATAGTTTTTGGTGAATAGTACCTTTTGCCTTTTATTTACCATGGTCAAAAGTAAATCAAGTAATTCAAGGTAAAAAAATGTTATAATAATTCAAAATTACCTTAACACCTTTGAAAACCTTATTGGTTGAGTCCTTAACGACAATGGGCATATTTGGGTCGATTTTGGGACCCCATTGAGCCACTTGGGAGTGATAATGATAATTTAAATTAATTAACTTAAAGTAAATTCCAAAATAACAAAAGAAAATATCTTTTAGTAACTTAATTTTTAGAAGGGGTTAAATAAATTTTCATTTCGACTATAAATATTAATTGGAAATATAAAACAATTTCCAATATCATGGTATTTTTATTTTATAATTTTTAGACATCAAATAATTTAAATTATTTATGACAGAATAATGATGCAGTGTTTACATCAATAATAAATCATTTAAATAAATAATATTATAATGAATAAAATATTATACAAACCCTATCCAATTATTGTTGGATTATTTTATTTCTCTCGTGAGTCATCTTATCTTGGAATATAATGATTTTTGAACCATTATAAACCGTATATCATTAAATAATAAAATAATGTTTCCACACTTTCATAAAAAGCCCCTCCCCACCCCCCTTATAAAAGGAGACCACTTATAACCAATTCCTCACACCTCTCAAGACATTTGGCTCATCAAAACTCTACCCAACTAATCTCCCTACATCCCTCTCCTCCACCTAGAAGCCTTAACTTAGGCATAAGGGACTTAAAAAAGTCCTTTGGTTCAATCCAAAGGGAGTTACCCAAATTAAAGTTAACGATTTCTCTTAATTTGTTTTATTTTATTTTACTTCTCCAGCCCCTAAACTCTTTTTATTCCTTTCTTTTGTAACAACACCAGTATCATAAATATACTAGGATGTTGTTTTGAGATGTGTTTGAACTACACATACACACACCTCTATCTAATGGGTGAAAAACATAATGTTTCCGTGGATGACAAACTAACGCCTCACGAAACGATGATTGTTCAATTACCTCTTACCACCTCTCATGGTGGCCATTATGATGGAACTGTACTTATATATGAAATATATTAGGTTTAGGTTTTTTATTCTTTTTTAATTTATATTTATATCTTGCCTTTATGGTTTCCATTATGGGTAAACGCGATAATCTCATTAGAGAAAGTGCAGACTACCGCCCCCCACAATGTGATATGACTCATTAATTACATATGTGGGATGTATAAATGATGCGGTTAATGATATTATATATGAAATTATACTGTAATTATAATATACCTATGTATTATTATGTTTTAATTCCATTAAAATAAGAAATATAAATGAATGTAGCGTTCATGCGTACGTACGACTTACGGTCTCCATGAATAGTGCATTTCATTTCTTTCCTATAAATGTTATGTACTATTAAAAATACATGTCTATACTGTATATATATGATATATATGATATATAAATCATTAATATCATTCTGGATATAATGAACTTTTGACCACATGAACAACATGTAATTATAAGAAGTCCATTTTTGACTCAAGTACCAAATATCGACAAAACAAACATTATTAACTTAAATGATTAAATAATGTTTATAACATGGTAATAAGTGATATAAAAGGAATAATAAACTTTAAAAGGGTTATTAAGAAAGTATAAATTAACTTTATTTTATTATTCAGGAGATTAAAGAATGATCGAGTCAAGTCGGACACGAGGTAAGAGATTTTCTTATCTCACTTTTAATTCTGTGAAATTTTGATTTCTTGCCACTTATTCATTTCATGTGGTGTATTATGTACTGACTTTTGATATATATTATCATTATTACCATTATATTCATGGTATTCTGTGATGAATTTGGTTGTTATTATCTTTTGGTCATACGACTTGATTGATTACAACGAAGTAAGGGTTTTTCATCTCACTTTTTATTCCCGTGAGATTCATACTACATTAGACACTATTTACTTTTGTGTGGTGTATGTTTTTCCCATTATTGTAATATTTGTGTTATAAAATTTCATTTATGAGTATTTACATATTCATTTTATGATCCTTCTTTCATGTGGCATACGTTTTGTAAGTTACCAAATCGGTAAGGGAACCTTTCACCCTCCTCTTTTTAAAAAACTTCTTTGTGTTATGTCTTTTAATTTACATATTATTATGTTGGGATATGTTATTATATATACTTATTGATTTAAACATTATGTAAAAGTGATGAGATACCATTTTTATCTCATCAACTCATTTTTTGAATTTTAAAGCTGTTAGGCTGTCGAATTTTTACAAGGGAACTTCTTAACCCAATTTCAATTCTTTGGGTTCAACTTGTACTTCTTGAATATGTCATCCTATGAATATATGTGAATTACCTCAGATTGTTTTACACAAAATATCCACTTATATTGGGTGTATTTATATTTCTCACACATTATTATGTGATTGATTTATCCTTAATTTAAGGATACCATCTTTATAAGGGATTTCATCTCAATTTACATTTACAATGAGACTTCATTGTTGTTATGAACCAATTCACTATTATATTGTGTATATACTATCCTTTGACAAATTATATCATGAATCCCTTTATTCTCATGATGTTATAAAGTTCTTATCTAATTTTATTCCTCATTTATTTGTATTCAAGAATCTCTCTTTTTGCTAAAAAAACTCTTTAACCAAAATATCATTTTAAATGTTTTAAAGATTTATTATTCTAAAATTTTTTCATTAATATCCATGTTTTCAAAATGGGTTTGAGTATTTATTTATATGGAAATTAATGTTTTCAAATGATAATTCATT
Source organism: Viscum album (assembly GCA_963277665.1). Lineage (NCBI taxonomy): Eukaryota > Viridiplantae > Streptophyta > Magnoliopsida > Santalales > Viscaceae > Viscum > Viscum album. The sequence continues at coordinate 1,304,973,595 of OY728119.1, forward strand.
TAAAATATTCAAAGTGGTATGTGACACTTTGATTCAAAAATATCTTTTTAAATGGTTTTGAAAATAATTTGATAAAACATTGTTTATTTAAATTATTGATTTGATATATTGGAATGTTGAAATGTTATATTTCCTTTATACATGTGTTATATGTTATGAATATGTTATGGTTATTGGGCATTGTTTTCATTTATGGGTGGTTCCGTGATAAACCTAGGGTGGGTGAGCCTAAGATAGCTCTCCAATGCATTGGGTAACATGACAGAGGTAAACATGATGTTTCTACTAAGAGATTTAAAGAATATACTATGATGGTATTCCAAGTGAAAATCCCTATGTAGCTGTGATAGCTACAATGTATGTTTAATATGGATTCCATAATTAACCTTTCAGATTTATTATTTGTGTGTGTTATTCATAAATCTTATGATTTTGTAAGGTATGTTATGATTGAAAAGTATGGTTTCATTGATTTGTATTTATTGATGGGATAATGTCTTCTTACCTTGTTTTATAACCCTTACTGAGCTTTTTATGCTCATCCCAGGTTTTTGAAATGCTTTCCACAACTCTTAAAGATGAATTGGGTCAAGGATGGGATCAAAGAAAACTCATGCTTTCTAAAACATGGAACTAGACATGTTTCTTTTTAAGAGTTTTTATTTTATAAAAAAATGGATACTGAGTAGTAGTGTCCACATGTAATATTCAAGTTGTTATGTAATAGTTATGGCCTAATTATCTAAAAATCTAAACCTGAAAATATCCTTAATGTGAATTATTCAATAAATTCAATATTATGTAAGGGTTAAGGTCGGGTCCTTACATATGAGGTATGATAATTATGATTGAATTGTGGTATATATTGAGTAAATAATAATAACTATAGGGACTTTAGGCCATAATAATCAGAGTCTTGGGATCATATTCTTTGTTTAAGAAATTATAGTTTTTCCACTTATTGCTCCATGCCTACTCTTATGGTTATTATTTTGATTTCTAAAATTCTAATACATCACATGAATTGGTTTCAAATGAATTATAGATAAGATATATTTAGATATGTGTAAATAAAGTTAGATTTTATTTTTGGTTAGTAACACATGCTATGGGTTGTGTAAAGTGTTACACATAAATATTGTTTTAATATTTTCATTTGGATGACGGAATATGGATTCAAAATAAAATAATTAGATTCATGTATACATTTAAAGGGAATATATAAAATAAAATTATGAGATATTTAAATCCCCTTTAAAATACTAACTGTTAGATTCATTCTAAATAAATACTTGTAAATACCTCAATCATTTAACTTGGTGTGTTCATGTTACTTAAGTGTGGACATATATTATTTTGTGTAAGGAAAGTGTGTTATGAGATATTTGCTAAGAAACCCTGGGAGTTCGGGTAACATTTTAGTAGAGTTTAGTTTATCCATATGATAGATTGAAAAATGATTTATATAATATACATTTTGAGATTCACATATAATATGATTTAAATTATGGTCTACCTATATAGCTATGTGGGGAGAGTAATTACGAAGAAGACTCAATGGTGAATGAAATATGGATCTTGCCCCACTGATTTCAATGATGGATATTTAAAATGGGTTATCATTTTAGTAGGACGAAATTTAATAAATATCCTTATTCACTGAATTTAGAACATGAATCTCATCTAATAAAATATTTCATTGTAGATAAAATGGAATTATTATAATTGGTCGTGAATTTGAGACAAATAATAGAAATTGAAAATATTATTAGGAAAAAAAATTCATAACAATATAGGAACTTAAGAGTCATTATTATGTAAGAATGCATATTTTATGCATCAATGTAATACAATCCTGAGTAACCAAATGTGGAAACTATTTGAAAAGTTGATATATATTAATAAAAGAATAATAAATGAATTCAATTAATGTTCTAATGAAATTATTTAAAGTAAGATATCTAAAGGAAAATTAATCATCACTATTTTACTCAATATGATTGGGTATCTTATTGACTTTGAGAAACTAATATTATGTTTCGGGATTTTTATAACTATGTAATATATATAATCTTAATTGGAAGTGGTATGATGCTGTGAATGAGTTCAATAAAATTTAACCAAATTTTCTCAATGTTTTTATAAGATATATTCATGGAATGTGATGTCCAAAGTCTAGTATTTTATTGATAGCACATATTTTTAAACGTTTAAACTCAAAGAAGAGATGTTTTCTGGATATTCTAGTAATGAGTTTTTGACTAAATAGTCAATGATTTTGAAACCTAAATGAGGTTTCAGAAAGGTGGGGTAATGTTTCCAAAAATATTGATATGTTTGGGATACCTGAAGGTAGTTGAGAAACTCAACGTAGTGTATAATTCATGTATAAATGTTATAGAAATAAATTCCACAATTTAGGAAGGTAAATTATACCAAATGTATGCATGAAAAATGTTGTAAATATAATAGAGTTCATAACCATAATAAAAAATGATAGTGATTTTATTTTGTATTAAAATTTTGTAGGAAAGACTTCAACTACGAATTTTATGAATTTAATTCAATACTTCATGTCATAAGGATTTAAATTAAGGATGTGTATTCATATATCATTTCATTTATATAATAATATAAGTAATTTTATACCAAAATTTGTTATAAATAAAATGATATAAATGATTTATGATTCAGCACACTTTATAATAGGATTTTAATGGTGGCAAGGATTCAATTTTTTTGTTTATAATAAAATATTTTATACAAAATATTTGTAAAAACAGGGGAATAATGGTTATACCACCCAATAATGAAGTCTTATTTTCACAATAGTTCTATAAACATATAGAATAATACATGATATATGATTGGTAATATTTAATTTATTAAAATATTCCCTCATATAGTAAATAAGTGTTATTTATAATATTGAAATGAGTTTGAGTTTCTTATTATGATATTATGAAAGGAATACAGATTTAGAGATAATAGTTGGAGTATATTTAGACATAGAAAAGTTCAATGGTCATAAAATGAATGACTATACTAGTTAATCTTTTTAGTGTATTTCACTTAATATCCAATAATATTTTATGGTATGTTGGTAAATAATTAATTAAATGAGTTACATTTAGAAAAAAAATAAATATCATGGAAATGATTGTATATATATGTACTAAAAATGATGTTAATGGTCATAAAAAGAGTTCTATGTAGGCAAAATGATTTATTTTTAGTGAAATATTTAATTTTATGATGTAAATGATTTTAAATTATATATTTAAGGTAGTAAACATTTTGAAAATATTTACTATGTCTCACCATTGTTAAAAAATTATTTCTTATTATATGATACCCACAAAAATAGATTAGTGGTGTGTTTTTTATATAGTCATATAGACATGTGGTAGGAATTATACAGAGATGTAATGAGTCAAACAAAAACCAAAAAGTGTATAAAAAATATGCCCACTTGGGTGGTATATCATATGGGATATTATAAGATAGGATATTTTGTATGGTTTTTTATCATTCATAATCATGTATATGAATACGAAATTTATCATTTTATATAAATATATATCTTTATATTATCATTCTTTCATACCGGTTGTATATATCATGTGATGTTTAATGAGAAATGACCTCTCAATGTTTGATAATGATTCATATATACCTGATGTTCATCATGTATTATTTTGGGATGAAATTTTATGATGAAATTTTATGGATAGTGAGGCTGTGATTTCATATTGGGATACCAAATATACTCATGAGATAAAAATTGATTTCTCTGTGATGGATATCCGAAAAGGTTTACTAGATGGTGTAGAATACTCTATATACTTGGTATACTATTGACGTATCATATTTAGATATCTCGTTACATGATATTAAACAAGAAAAAAAGAATTCAACCCTTTAAACATTTATTATTTTTTATATCATCCATAAGATGAGCTAATTAGGGGAAATTATGTATGATTTTATCATGTTTTCTGTTATGTTAAATCAATATGGGATTTTCCTCTTGTGTAATGAGTATGAAATTTAGTTCCCTAATTTAGTATTACTTGAGGAGTGTATTACTAAACCTAAACGATACATACCGTGTTCATATTTAATGGATGAGGGTATGTGATGTGCTCATCCATGTGGGTGAATGATATATGATGTAGTAATATATCTGATCATTTTATACCCAACAAATCCACAATATATGAGTATCTATATGGGATTTAGATACATCAGGAACAATGGTTACTATATTTCTTGTATTGAGAGATTATATAGAAAAGCATGTTTTTATTTGATATAACTACTGGACATATGCATAATGATATATGTGTTTTATTAAGATCATTCTAAACCAATTTATAGAATGATTGGAATTGATTCATTTTTTATTTCTAATATTTTATTACATTTATGAATTTTATAATTTATTTATTTTTCAATGTAATAAAGGCATATGGGACCACACATTGTCATCCACTAAATTTGGATTTAGTTTTACAAAAACAAGAGAGAATCACTGAAAGTGTTTTAGAGGTTATCTAAAATGGGGTTTTTATGGATATTCATGATGTATTTCATATAATGTGATATAGGGAGAATTTTAAGATAGATATAAAAAATTATTTTGGAAGATATCCAAAATTTATTTTGGATATGATTTCACATGTAATTTTATATAATTTAATATAAGGTTAAATGGCACAGAGTCAGCGAGGCTTTAGTGTATGTGGGAGATTAAAAAATATATACCTCAAATCCATTAATATATATGATATTTTTTATATTATATTAGATAATATTGAGATTTCATATTGTATGGAATCCATTATGAAAAGGGATTTTTAATGTATTTTGTGTATATCAAAACTTATAATATATATATATATATATCATAATTACAAAAATATAACAATTCATAGTGTAAGACATGGAAAAATGGAAATGAAATGACTTGTGTCAATCATAATTTGTTATTCACATGGAGTTAAATAATTGATTATGGAATTAAATTGTCACATTTTAATATTCAAGAATCTTCCATAAAGGATATCATTATTGATTAAAAATCCATAAAATGAAAAATTTGGAGAATCAAATTAATTTATATTATAAACTCAGAAATAAACTTATAATATGGTTAAAAATGATTATAACTAATGGTATTACTCAAAATTCACATAAAATTCTAATAAATTATATAGGAAGCATTCTTGATACATATAGAAAAAGGGAAAAGGCTACGAATATAGAATCATTGGTTCCAATATATTATACTAATAAGAACACTCTTTATACTTCTTCTTTTTCCATGATAGAGAATAGAATATCATGGTGTTAAGAATTATCCCAACAATTGTTGGCTGATTAGGTCGGAAAATGAATAAATCATAGAGGAAGTTTCTCATTGATTACTTCATAGTAATTTTCATCAAACACAACAATTGGATACATGAAGTGTATTCATAACTGGTGTAAGGTATACAATATTATGGAATTTAAACTACACATGTTTTCCTAGCATGGTGATCATAGTTTTTTGGTTTCTTTTTATCATTCCTTAAATTGAATAATTTTTATGCAATCCTTTTAAACCTTTTATTTCAAAAAAGAGGTGAGAGTTGATGTTAAGATAATTATTCCTCCCATGATTGATGGACCATCCCTATTTATTGAATATCACAAGAACCACAAGTAATAATATACCTAGGATCAATCTTGTACCTTGCACCCTAACATTGGGCCTCCCTAAATAGAACTACAATACTAACTATATTGTCCCTATCCCTATTTTCTATAAATAGTTGGGATAAAATAACCTAGCTACTACTTTTTAGTGATTTCACTAACTAGGTTTCTAATCTTTAGGCATTCCCATCCCCTCAAACTCTATCTGACTACAAATTAATTTGAAAAAATCACTACATATTTCTTATTTCCCATCATGGTCAACACTCTATGGGTAGTTAGTGGCACTAAGATATGATATTCCCTTACCCAATATACTAATATAGAATATGAAAATTCCTCCCTCGTTAGGGAATAAATTAACCAAGATTGTGGTTGTATTTCTTATCAGCACCTTTTTGAGAATCACCACACCAACACTTCCTTTTTATGGATGAACTTCCCCTAGATACATTAATATATCTTGAATACCATGCAATAACACTCCATATTAGGTTCCTCTCAGAGATGAGGGAATGTTTCACAACATTAATAAAATTTGTTATGTGTAATATATTCAGCTGAAATAATATAGAATACCTCAATCCATCCTAAAAAATTTGAACTCTGATGGCCTCATCACTATCCAACATTTGTAAAAAATGAATCAAATATATGAATCATGTTATATAATCCTTCACAAATATATTCACCATGATAAGATGTATAAAATATTAGGCTCTATCCAACCTCAATTTCTTTAGAAATAACAATTCAAATAAATTAGATTAAAAATCACTCACAAACATTACCTTTTGTTAGTTTTCCAATACTAATATATCCTACCTATATTTATTTATTACTTGTTGTGTATAGATTAAAATTTTCACACTCCTCTAAGCGGGTGTCTCAATTTAATTGAATGTAGTATACAAGGACTTAATTCAAATATTGGTATCATGGAGAATAGATAAACCCATAAAGAGAGTTGGATGTTATATCTAGATATCTATGGTCAGTTTTACAATCGAAAACCTAACTCTTAAGTCACCATAGTCCAAATATTACATTCTATGAAGTATAATTTCTCAGAGATACTGATCCACAATCGATCATGATACAACATGAGGCTTTGACACCATATCTTGTGTGGTATTATCATGCCCACCCACCTAAAACTCAAATAATGGAAAATATGGGGGAACATCATTAAAATTAGAAATTCACAACTTAACACACATATATCTCAACTATTTCTATCAATGTTTAGAAAAAGTGGTAACAAGAATCATGTTTAGTTACTATTTTCACAACTTATTCACATATGGGTTCCATAAAACTCAGAGAGTAACTTCCACAACCAACCCACTCATAAGTTATGCTTGTATCATACAAAATATAAAAATAATTATTACTAAATTAGTAAAAATCATGAGAACAAATAAAAATGGTTTCATTTAACTAAATTAGAAAAAATAACTTATATGAAAGACACTATATAACTTGTTTCTGGATTCTTAACCAAATTAATAACATTATCATAATGAAAATATCAAGAACATCGAAGAATAATAGTTTATATGCATCATACATACTAAATAAGAAAAATAATCTAATTATCTCTTTCCACCCTGGGGAAAGACGAAAATGATAAACAATAAATCATATTTCATATTTTTTGTAACCTCAAAATCACAAAATATAAAAATTAAGAATACAAATTTCATTCAATGACAACATATTCATTCTCTATATAGGTTTTAGATACACATAACCATAGAGAGATGACCAATTTATAACCAATACAATATCTAAATACCCATCCTAAACAGTAACATAAATCAAAATAAGGCTTTGATACTAATTTATAGAGTCCTTAACACCACAAAGAACATTATGTTGTTCTATAAAGAAATAGGACCGTAAGGGCACATCCCTATATGACAGAGGTTTTCGATCATTTGTGAGGGTTTATCAATACTATGGGGAGACTATACCACCAAAATCATATAACTATAAATATTATTGTATATAATAATCATTAATTAACAACAATAGACTATATTATATAGAAATTATAATTATTATTTGACTATAAAAAACACTCCACATGCTATACAAAATGTGAATCATCCAAAATGATAGACAATAAATACATACATAAATAAAGTCACCCAATAGGTCAATAAATTAAAAATATTACCTAAATAAATAATATAAAACAAATATAAAACAATACATTTCTTGATTCACTACCAGATATCTTCTCTCACTCCATAAAACCAACATTCTCAATCATATAATGTTGGTCCCCTTATCTTACTTGTAATGATGTACAAAAACAACACTTTCCAACAAAAGTTCACAAGAAATTTTGGAGAGAAATTCATCAGGATGCATGGTGTTCATAAAAAACTTTAAATATATAAATATATGTACACAGTGATGTGTCTTTAAACAATAATAATAAAAAACACCCATTTCATAATCATGTTCTAAAGGAGATACCAAGTGAGCAACCAAACTTCTGTCATCCTATGTGGGTTTGTTTTTTAAAATATCACTAATATCATGAATTGTAAACATAAATATTTTCTATATATCTATAATAAAAATCACAAGATATATGTTGGTATAGTCAATATTTATTACGATTAATCAGGTCATAAATTTTTTTGGGAATTTAATTTAACTTCACATAACCGTGGATTTTTAATATTATTAGTTGGTATAGTGTCCAACCCATTGCTAATTTCATGAATAAATTGGAATAACATCACATTCTGCCAATATAGTAATGGTTGAATGGGAATAGTTTTCCATTCATTAGCCACTATAAGAAACAAGTGGGATTATTTTGACATCTGCTTTTATATTTTTATTTTATTAGCATGGTGACCACTCCCCTAACCCTATAAAGAAATAAATGGTCATAAACACCCATTTAGAATCCAAGTAAAATACAAGGAGTCATAGTATCCCACTCCCATACTAACAACCAATGTTTAATTATCATATCATCTAATTTGTTTATCTTTTAAATATCAAATTCCATTCCAATTATCATATAAATCAAAAATTTGAGTAATGTCTAATTACAATTAATAATTAGTATTGTGTTGGTTCTTATTCACACAACCACCATTTTCATTTTACCATGCATGGTCTCATTTACCTAGTAATTCTCATTATTGGGTGAGATAACCCTTCCCATTTAACGTATCTGAAAAGACAAATGACAATAAATAATAGAAAAAATATAATCAAAATTATGGCCCCTTTCCAACCTATCATATAGAAAAGTTCCAAATCATATAGTGATACCCCAATAAGAACTAAAAAAAGTTAAATATTTCATGCCATATTAGGGATGATACCTTATATATTTTAATTTTAAAATTTTAAATATGATTCAAATTTGAACAATGGTCATCATTGACTATACAACTCGAGCACAACACCTGAGGGACCTCTCATAACCCTAAAAACCTTATATAGTTCACAAAACAAAAACAAACACATTTCATTTGAAATTTACAGCATACATAGACAAACACAGCTAAGACAACCCATATATCAAAAATAACATGGAAGTAATATTAACCAATAGGTATTAGGTGTCCAAAAATCACAGTTCTTCAGATGAATTGCTGTAAATCAAAATAAATCAGAAAACAATGAATAATATCAAAAAATATATAGATATTTTAATAATAAAGAAAAATATGTTTAATAAAACCATAATATAATATATGGGGGGTTTAATCTTAATAATAAAAACCCACTAAGAATGAATAAAAATAAATTGATTATTAGATAGTGAATAATCCACCCATGGAATGTTAGGGAATAAGAGGAAAAAATTATTAGGGTTATATTGATTTAAAATAAATAAAGACTTGGTGGTTGTAAGATAATTTAATAAAATTTTAATTAAATTAATTATATTTTAATATAAAATTTGATAAGGGGACACTAGGTACCCAACCCACCTCAACTAGGTACCTAATACCCCACGAGGTACTCTGAAAATGGCCATCGAGTGTCTAGTGGCTCACTTTCTCAACCCCCTATCATGTTTGATCCATTAGGTACCTTGTAATGACCCACTAGGTAACCATGCCATATTTTTTTAAAATATATATTTAACCCAAGGATATTCCACCATGTTATGATCACCAACCTCTTTCAACTACAAAAATGACATAAAATTGCTAAAATAAACAAGGAATGAAAAAAATTAATCAAATTCATACCATGGTCTCTATGGGTTTTCACAATATCCCAAACTTATTGAATATTATCCTAAATATTTTTTATAATCATTTATATAGTAAACAGAAGCTTCTTTTCTCACATGTTCACCTCCCACACCTATGCCACCTCCAATATATTCTCATGATTGCACTAAACATTTATCAAGGGTACTATTATCCCATGAAAATTCGTATTCTTTTCATATATTATAAATACTAATCATTATTTTAATAAATCAACAACCAGAATACTAAATATTATGACCCCGATCATATGATAAGGGCCTAGATGATATGAGATCTGTGGAATAAAATTTTCATCTTATTATATCCTTGATGAAACAAAAATTTACATTCCACTATAATAATTAACCAGACAACCTGAAATGGCCCCAATAATCTTGTAACCAACTTATCCGATCTTATTATCCTCATGTATCCAAATGTATTTGACACTCTAAAAAACCTGGTCTAAAACCTAAAACCCATGAGGATGAAATTTCAAATTTTTGAATGATTTTAGTCAACATTAGGATATTATAAACCAACATTAAATTAACCAAATAATCTTGAAAGACTCATATCTGAGACTTACACCGATAGTGGAAGATTCTTATACTTTGATCTAGTAGAGGGATGGTTGTAACAACCTATTATATAATTCCTAAAATGGTCTATTTGAATAGACACCAAACAGAAATTGTTATTGGGAAAATTTTCCTATACAATATAACCTTATCATAAATAACTAACATCATGGATGAATTCTCACAATACTCTTTCCAACACTTTGGTTGTATTCTTAGAATTATCACCAGTCTTATAATGGTATGACACACTCAAATAAACCTGAGTATCATAGGATTTATATAATAAATAATAGATTTTAGATTTAAATGGGACATATTGATCTGATATGATAATCCTTATATTACTATGTAACTATACTAGTACATTCACATGTATTCCATATATATCATCAAATAAATGGATCTCCTTGATTTGTAATAAATGATTGAATTTACGTAACCAATAAATTATTACCCATTCCATAGTATTATCTTAGGGTTAACATGGTTATCCTACCACAAAATATATCATCACATCATCCAATTTCTACTAGGGAATTGTTAATGATAGAAAAATAATCATGGGTCTCTAGTGGGAAAGCTTCACCTATTGACTTGTAAAAAATTGTAAAATGAGCCTTGTTATGTCCTTCATCATCAGAGGCCACTAATAATACCAATAAATTTCAAGATACATCTTAGAAAAACTCAAAAAAATCATATTTTTCATGGAGTGTGAGTCCCATATCAGATCCTCACACATGCGCATCAAAACCATTACATTACCTATTTCATATTTATTCCCATCATCATCCCAGCTCAAATATAGTAATAGATCCCCACAATATTTTATTTCCTTGATAACATAGTTATTAAATTATACTAACAATATCTTTTTCACCATACTAAGTTGTGAAAAGTTGATTCTAAATGTTTTTATGATTTTTGTAACTTGAAACTATTTAAAATCAAAACACAACTTCTTAAAAATTCTCATCAACCTACACTCTCAACTAGCCACTCACACATTTTGGACCTGATTATTCCTACTCAGCACATTAGTAATAATAACCCATTGATATGAGTGCACATTATCTCAATGTAGAATAATTTAACATAGTCAATTCACACTCTCTACTGAAGGTTTAGGTTATTCATAGATAATATAGAATTTGTTAAATTTTATTTAATCTATAAAAAATAATATCACCCAATAAATAGTGACACCAACATCTTAGAATCTATACAACTACATAAAAATATAAATAATGAGTTATGTAGTTTATCTCATGTGGCCTCATCTTCCTTGACTCATTAGAAAATACTCACTTATACTTTATCATAAAAACACTAATATAAAAACCATATGAATCAAAAAATTAATTAAACTCCATAACTATATGAATAAATGTTAATATTTTCCACGTTTTAGGATTAGTTTTAAATCCAGTAAAGACCTCCCATAAGGTTAATATCACTGAAACTCTAATTCAATTTCATCAAGTTCAATAAATATATATATAATATTGGGAATTATTTAATTAAACTCCTATAGTATCCTAAAAATCATAGAAAACTATACATACCAAATACATTATAAGGATAGTATTGTAAAACAATAACATTAAATTTTGTATGATATACTATTGTAAACACCATGAAATCTACAGTTTTATAATCTTTTTTTAATTTTGATTGCTTAAATTATTTTTTGAGTTATATTTGATGTTAAGGAATATATAGATGAGTTTTTTTTTGGAGAAGGAAAGGACAAAGAGAAGTAACTGGGTGCTGGGAAAAAACTAGGTACTTGGTGGATAGGTTACATGTACCTCATGTCTATAGAGGCACTATTAAAACCACTAAGAACCTAGTGGAACTAGCATGTGTGCTCAATAGTGTTGTATATTTATTTGATATAGAGTGTGGTTTTTTCAATTTACCAAAAATACTAAACCAAAAATTCCCAACTCTTAGTATTTCCTCCTCATTTAGTGGTTCTTCTTCTCCTTGGTAGATTTCCTTTACCATCTTACCATCACTAGTAGATCCACCCCGATAATTGGTACAGATCAGTTACAAATGGTCAAGGAATATCTTCTTCACCATGGAAGGTATGTGGACCACTTATAATATTCTTATTATTTATGATTCTTCATGTATGTGAGTGTAATACTTTTATTAACAAATATACCTCAAGTGAAATCCAACCAGACTCTTATATTCCTTTCTATTTAGATAGTACATAGGTTCTATATAATATAGTTAAAGGTAAGATGATGAATTTTATTTTCTGTTTTTTCCTCCATTAATGGTAATAATAAAACCCCAAATTTTTTATTACATTGGATAGGTTTATAAATTGAAGTGGGGGAATCATCTCTTCCCTTATAGCTCAAAGTAGTGTTTTCTAATTAATTTTGTAGGTAACCCCCTTATTCTTATCATATTCAAAATGAGTTGGGATATTTAAATCCAATGGTTTGTTTTATAATAATTTTTTTAAAATGATTTTATGAAAATTAATCTTGTATTTAATTTATTTTATTTTTATATACATGATGAAATTGATCCAAAAGATATAAAATTATCATGATCCTTTTTCAATTTCTTTTTAATAATTCCTTAATTTTTTATTATAGTGTGATATTTAATTTATGATATTGTACCTTATAGTTGTTTTTGTCCTTTATATGAAATATCTAAATATTCATATTATTTAAAAAATAATGTGAAAAGTTTTGATTCATGATAAACTATAATTTTATTGTTGAAACACCATTATAAAATTCTTGATATGTATTTTTACACATCCCATTGATGAATAATATTTTTTTTGTACCACCCTGATATTTTAATAAATATTTATATTTAAATAATTTTAAATCTTCAGTAGCTATTGTTTCACACAACTGGGAGTTTAAATGAACCACTAGTCATTCTTACTAAGAAATGACTATTATAACTTAGATGTTAAATTAATGGGAATAAATTGGTTAAATAATTTATCAAATAAATATAAAGGGGAGACTCAACATGAATGTATTGTTAAGTGATTAAAAAATGATCACACAATTTTTTTATAAAATCTCATTATTCTTAAAAAATACATTTACTTCAAAAACAAGTCCATTTTTTTAATTTCTACAAAAATAATTTGATAAAAATAATTTCATTTTTGAAATAATATTTCCAAAATTATATTAAAATATCTTTTTTAATAATTTTATGATAATGTATACGGAATAACAAAAATAATGATTTTTATTGAAAATAATATTTATAATTTTAACATCTTTAAAAGGTAATTTTTTTTGATTTGTTTAAATATTTTATCAGTTTATTTTTATTTTAAATTATCCAATTCTGATTTTTGAATAGGATATTATAAAAAAATTATAACTAAATTTTATTTTTTAAAATGGAATTCTTCCAAAAATAACAGGTATCATGTAATTTACCAATTTTATATTAAATTAAATTCTGCATATTTTGTGTTTTGAAGTATTAAAATAGATTCCAAATTTGGATTCATAAGGTGTACATTTACTATATTGGTCTCTTTTATTTTTGGCATATATGAATAGTAACCTTGATAAATTTTGTTACTATGGTAAATGGTAAATTGAGTAAGCTAGGTTAAAAATAAAATTATAAATACCATAAATTTACTATAAAACATGCCAAAATTCTATTGGTTGAATACAAATCGACCCTTAAAACATAGTAATTGATATTAAGATGTTTACTGAAAACTTATCTACGACAATGAGGAAAACAATATTTAATTCAAAGAAAGTCCCACAATATAACTTTATTTGTCTTTAATATCCTTTATGTGTCCACATAGGAAAAAGTTATGTTATAAACGAATATAAAAATAATTTCTTAACTTAATAAACATGTTTTCGTGATATAATATTAATTTTTAATTTTTGTGTCACATAGATGATATTATGGTATTTAAAATATTTTGTAATAAAAATTAAAAGATGTCACATTCATGTTTTAAATAAAATATCATTTTTATATAGGGATACACAAATTATATATTAGACAAAAAATATAATTTCAAAATTAAAATAGTACATATTCATCATAGTATTTTATTTTTAATTTTTAGTGAAAAAATAAGTGTATTAAATAATTACACAAAAATGATGTAGTAATTATTTTAATAATGGAAATATTCAACAAATGTTAATAAAAATATTAAACTAAATATAATTTTATATAATTAATTTAATCATCAAATTTTATAGATAAACATGACTATTATAGAAAAAATAATTTTCTTATATTATATTTAACTTATTATATTGATATTTTAAAAAGTCCAAGTAATGAATTGTGTCAAAATTGACATTAATAATATTTTATTAAAATTTTATTTTGTAAAATTATTTAAATAATACAAAGAATATTTAAAAAAATTATATTATGGTATCAAATTTTATAAATTGTTCATTTATGATTTATGTTACATCACCTAAGTAAAATTCAAAACCTTTTAATATTGAAAAATATGTTACATTAGTTAAAATTAAAATTGGTTAAGTATGGGTTAATCAAAATGACATGGTTAAAAAAATATTGAATAAAAATCCTATTACAATGGTTTGAAATCATTTATATAGGTCCCCAAATCATTGTTATAGTCTATACAAATGGTTTGGAGGGCTGTTGGTTGGGTTTCTAGTTGTATAGACCTATCCAAACAGTTTTCAAAAAACAGTTTGGATAAGTAATGTAAAATAAAAGAGGCGACCAAGGTTTGAACCTATAACTTATGAACTATATTTCAAATACCTGACAAATATGATAAATTATCTTGGTGAATATAAATATATAAACATATATATATTTATAAATAGTTTATACATTAATTTATTTTATAATATTTTATAGAAGAATCCATAAAAACTTCAGGTACTTATACCAACGGTTGTCAAAACCATTGGTATTGACCTATACAAACGATTTTGAGAACCATTGGTATAGGTACCCAAAATTTGGGGACCTATACCAATGGGTTTTCATAAAATTTGGTATAGGGTTGTTGAGTTTGAACATAGTACCTATAAAAATGGTTTAGAAAAAACCACTAGTATATGGTGAAACTATACCAACAATTTGTCTAAAACCATTGGTATTGGTCATTATTAAGGTACATATACAAATGGTTTGTCTAAAATATTTCTATTGGGTTATTTTAAGTTACCTATAAAAATATTTTGAAAAATTTGTTGGTATAGGAACCCGATAGAAACAGTTTGAAAAAACCGTTTCTATAGTACTGTTGGTAGAGGTCCAGTTTCTAGTAGTGAAAATAATTAAAAAACTTGTCTAAAACATATTGGATGACGCTATTACAACCTTACATAATCTTATATTCAAATAAATTTCCTTATATATGTATTTTTATTGAAATTGACTTTATTATAAATTAATATTGTGTGAAATTCCAAAAGTGCCCCTCACCTCAATTATAAAAGGGCATATGCTACTTCACTTATTCACATCCCATCTAACCATCACATTCAATCATAAAATTCCAATTACTATTCAAAAATTACCTATCAATATTATAGAGGTTTCAGTCTTCTCATAAGACCAACCCTATTATCCCCAAGAGTAGATCTAAGAGAAGTTCTGAAGTGAAGAGGTAATCATCTTTACCGACTATTCCAAGATTATCTCTTCATATACTTCATTTTATGTAGATGATTCCATTATAAATTAATAAATAATATATAAAATATATTCTGAGATTTTATTGTGATTATTTAACAAATATATTTCTCCTTTTATCCATTCTATTAAAAATGATAGTACCACACGTGCGTACGTACCACTTATGTCTCCACATTGTGCTGTAATATTTTATTCATCACTAATTTACTTTAATGGGTATAATTATGGAAATAATAGATATATATAATATTTATAACTTTATATTTATTCTATAATAAAATATATATAATTCACTTCCTTACCCTTTAACCATTAAGGGAATGATACCATATCTCATACGTACGTACGACCAACTACCTCCATGGTGTGATGTGATTCATTTTCCTTATTAACCATTCTAGAATGATGATATAAATTAAAATAATGAAAAAATATGATATATATTACCTTAAGATAATTTTTTAAATTTTGGAACTATATCTGATTCACAAAAATTGGGACTTATAGACAAAAAATCTATAAGAAAATGAAGTAATTAACACCCAAAAGAACAGTAATAATAAATTTTATTAATAAATGGGGGATAATATGATCATATATGATATCATAAATATGAATATGGTTCTAGAATAATCTAATAACATTATTTACAACATTATATAGGAGTTTAAAATATGGAAAATGGAAATTGATTTTTAGGTAAGGGTTAATTCCACAATATCATTATTAGATATGATTATTTATACGTAAGTATTCACTAAGGAATATATATATTATATGGCCATGTTTCATAAATTTTTTTCAAAAATATATTTACTATTATTCAACAATTTTTTAAGTCATTTTACACATTTATGAATTTTTAGTGAATGTTTTTAAAGGAATATTTTATCATTTTCCTAACAAGATACTTTTTCACTTATCCGAAAAAAGAATGAGAAGAATGTTTTTTTAACATATATGGTATGAACAAATTTTTATGATTTCATGAAGCCTTAATGACTTGAAGATTATTTTAACATATTATAAGTTTATTTTAAAATAAAAATTATATATTTTAAAATTGTGAATCTTTTTAAAAAATGGAATCATTTTCCATGAAGAAAGGTAATTTTTCTCTGGAATTATTTACATGTGATATATCAATATTATTTTTAATCAATGATAACATTATTTGATGTTAATTATTATTAATTTGGGATATTTTTCAAGTATATAATCCATAATATTTCTATGCTTGGTTAATGTTTATGATGGCATGATATTTATGAATCCCATTTCTTTTCTATGGGTTATGTTATAATGGAATGATATTTATGAAACCCATTTATTTCTAGGGGTTTTGATATGATGAATAATTTAGGTTCTTTTGGAACACATATGTATAGTATTAATTATTTTATCTATGAGATATATATCTCCCTTTAATTATTTGGTTATATATTTTGTATGTCATGAGATAAATCGGGTTGTAAGGGGAAATGGTATTAGTTTAGTAATACAGGGATGGAACAAGAAGTAAACCTGGTATAGTAAAACAGGGTTGGAATGGGGAGTGAAATCAATTCAGTAATGGGAATTATCCTCTATTATGGTATTTAAAATAATCCTTTAAAAATATCTAAATGATTTAATATACTTATTGGTATTCCACAATTGAATGTATTATGTTTTGATCTCATGAAATACATTCCTTATGAACTTCTATGATTTCTACAATGACCTAATATCGTGTTCTTTGATATGAAGGATATAATTTTCAAATTTTTTTCTTCTGTTATTATGATTTATTATTATGATAAGATTTATATATCCATTTTTTACCCATAATAAGGATATGATCTCACCCTTTCTTCCGTTTCTATTCCCAAAATACGATGAAAGGTATAAAGTATGATGTGTCAAAAAGGGTTCTAGTTATGAAGTAATAAACACGAGATACTATAGATGTTTTATGAACTAGCTGTTATGTTTCATAGTTTCTAAAGACACTAAATCTATATGGTTCTATCATGGGTTTACAATGTTATGAAATAAATATTATTAAATTTAGATTTAATTTCAATGTCTTAAAAGTATGGGCCATTATACTTTTCTTTATATAGAGGTTTACTTATTCTTTCAAAAATAGGATGAAGAATCTGTAGAAAAAACTAAGGATAAGCCTAAGTAGAAGAGAAAATCCTATAGTTTGTTAATGATCATTAATAACCTTGAAATTAAATCAAATGTTTCATAAATTGAAATTTTATAAGTAATTGTCCTTTATTATGTACTTATCCCATTATGATTTGTTTTTCTAACTCTATGATTTTCAGTTTTAGTCAATGGATGGAACCCATATGAACTGAATTAATACTGAATGTGAGGGGAAAATCAATGATTTTACTCTTGAGAAACTGAATGTTATGGGAGCTAAAATGAAAAATCTTATTACCATGCTCACATAGCTTTCCCAATATATGAATCATGACGGACTTCTAAATAATCAAATGTGGGAAAAACATTATATTGGGTCCTTAATAAGGAAGAGTCCACATTATTTTAGTGGGTCTTCTAATCAACTAGTGGATGAAAAATGGATAATTTCAAATGAAGAGATATATTCAGTTATCCAATGTTTAGAACCTGAGAAAGTCATTTTGGTAGTTTATCATCAGGAAAGTGAAGTGAATCAATGGTATAATGTCATCATGAATATGAGGCAATAAGATGAAATTGAATCTATATAATGGGATGAGTTTATGGACATATGTATCAATAAGTAAGTTCCATGTATTCTTCAAAAGAAGATAGAGAAGTATTTACTTGATCTTAAGCAAACAGATGATGAATCCGGTGGTACTAATAAAGAATGTTTATAAGATTTTCAAGGTAGGCATTAGAATTATCATGCAACCCTAGAGTAAGTTTGATCGATTATTCAATGGATTAAAACTGTGTCTTTGAAGGGATATACCACAAGGAACCTTTATAATTATAGAGAAATTGTTTGATGTGATACGAAGGTTGAGATGGAGGTTGGAGTCACCCACCATTATTATGGGTTTATGATTCAGAGAAAAATAGAATTCAAGGGAAAATAATTTTTTTTGGAAATATGAAGACATTCCATTATGACCACATTTTGGAAAGAAACATAGAGAAAACTACCTTAAGGGGACTATTAAATATTGTAAGTGTGGTAGAGAAGGTCACCGAGAAATTGACTACTAAAGTTATGGAAAATATATCTAATGATGAAAATGGAGAAAAGGATACACAGAATTCACATCCCACACTTCAATGTTACAAGTGTAAGGAAAATGGGAATTATGCTACCCAATTTCCAAATATAAGGATTATTGATGATGATCAATGTCAGAAACCTCTTAAGTCCAAAGAGAAAGGAAAATTTCATGTGATCACAACTGGGGATGAGGAGTACGTAAATGTAGTGGTGAAAGGTACAATTACTATCCACTCTAAAGATGACGACGATTTAACTGATTTTGGATCCAACAACTCTTTTATTACAAAATAATTTTCAATGGGTATCATTGTATTACCTCATAAATTAGATATTGAGTTAGCTATGAAAAGTCATAAGGACACAACTGCCAGATAACAAGTTAACAACTATTCTCCGGTTGATGTTTGTGGGGAATTTATTCTTAACAATCATTTCATCCTTCATTTGGTATAATTCTATGTGATTCTTGGAATGGAATATTTTTCCCTATATGGATATCCTATAAATTCCAAAGGAAGGGAAGTCATAGTTCCTATTCTAAATGAATATATAATCATCTATCAATGTGATGCTGAATACGAAATTATAGTGGAAATTACATCCCTATTGTGGGTATAAACTCCTTTAAAGTATGATTATCTATCTCATATAGGTGTGGAGAAACTAACCATTATGTTTAAACTTATTGTATGGGAGTTTTTGGATGAATTTATAGAAGAATTAATAGGTTTTACACCAAATTGTGAAGTTATGTTGTCAATATAACTAATACCGGGTGCTATGTCTATTCCAAAACTCAATATAGAATCGACCAAATTGAGTTTCATGAATTTAAGATACAACAGAAAGAGAATCATGAAAAGGTATTCATATTACCTTTCCCATAACCTGGGGGTGCCCCTATTTTTTTGTTAAGAAGAAATATAGATCAATGATACTCTTCATTGATTATCGAGAACTTAACAAGATAAAAATCAACAAAAAAATATCTGCTCCCCCGTATTTATGATATAATTGAATGACTACACAGAGCTCAATACCTTTTCAAGATTTATCTTCATTTTGGATATTATCAATTATGCTTCAAAAGGTAAAAATACACAATACAACATTCTAAATAAGGTATGGGAACTAAGAATTTGTAGTGATTTCTTTTGGTCTCACAAATTTCCTTGCTATCATTATGGATTTAATGAATAGAGTCCTTAGAGAAGATCATGATCAATTTGTGGTAGTATTTATAGATGATGTTATTGTATATTCTAAGATCACTGAAGAACTTGAAGATCACAAGAGTATTGAATAGAAGATCCTAGGCAAGGAGGTTATTTATGTAAAATTTACCAAGTGTTGATTTTATATTCAGAAAGATTCATTATTTTGGTCACATATAATTATAATATAGGGTATATATGTGGATCCAATACAGGTAGAAGTTATTGGAAATTTTCATAGAACAACAACGGTAAATGAGATCTGGTGCTTTATTGGTTTGGATAGATATTATAAATGATTTTTCAAAGATTTATCATAATTATATAATCCTCTATGAATGTTGAAATAGAAAAGAGTTATTTTAATAGAAATAGAAGAATGTGAAGAGAATTTCAAGGATATGAAAAGTAGGTTAGTCAGTGCACATGTGATCACAGTACCCTATAGTAGAGAATAGATTTTGATCTATATTGATTCATCCAAGAAGGGGATGGTATGTGTTCTCATGAAAAATGATATGGTTATAGCTTATGCATCATGAAAATTAAAAATCTATGATAAAAATTACCCAACTCATGATTTAGAGTTAACTTTGGTAATATTTTAAAAAAAGACATAGAGGCATTATCTTTATAGAGAATGGTGTGGTATAAATAATTCTTGTAAAATATTAATGAATATTTTCCCCCAAAAAGGAGTAGAATAGGATCCATAAATGATTTTTGGTTTTGATTAATGATTAAATCTTCTCAAGGCATTACATCCTAAGGAAGGAAAACAAGGTGGAAGATACTTTTAGTCAAAAGGACTGTACCAGACTATATATGAAGAGAATCACAAAAGGTCTAATATTTATGGATTTGTAAAGGATAGAACTAGAAATTTTCAATCAATGAGAGAAATATTATCAAGTTAAAATGAATTTCCCGCCATCTATACAAGTGGAAATTAGTAAGGCACAAAAGGAAGATGTAAAGCTACAAAAGAAGGTGAGAAATGTTCTAGGGTTCATCTTTGATTGTGACAGAATAATAAGGTTCATGAATCGTGTTTTTATTCCTGATATACTAGAATTAAATAAGTAACTATTGGATAAGGCTAATTTATCATCATTCTATATTCATTATGGTAGAAAAAATATTTATAGAGACCTGAAAGATCATTTTTAGTGAGACAAAATAAAAAAAGTTATTTCAGAGTATGCTTCTCAGTGATTGGTTTGTTATTAAGTTAAAGCTGGGAGATATAAGTCAAAGGAATTGTTAAAATAATTACCCAAACCAAAATGTAAATAAGAAAACATCACTATGGACATTGTCATTAGACTTCCCAAAATATCAAAAGTCTATAATGATATATGGGTTATAGTTGATCACCTTATGAAGTTGGAACACTTCATTTTTATCAGATAAGAATTATCTCTTGATTAACATTCCATAATATATATTATGTAAGTGGAAATAGTGAAAGGTGTGTGACTTTAGATTTTATCTGATTATGATATGAGGGTTACCTCAATGTTCTGGATAAATCTTAAGTAGGCTCTAGATAGAGAGTTAAGTTTTAGAACATCGTATCATCCTCAGATATATGGTTAGTGTGAGAGGAAAATTCAAGCTTTAGAAGTCATGTTGAGAGCTTTCCCTATGGATTACAAAGATGCTTGTGATCAACACCTATCATGGGTAGAATTTTCTCACAATAATAAAATTCACTCTAGTATTCAGACGGTTCCTTATAAAGTCTTATATGGTAATAAGTGTAGGAATTCATCATGCTAGAATAAATTCAGTGAGATAAAGCTACAGGGAGCTAATCTTTTTGAGAAAATAATAGATAAGGTTAAATCTATTCAATATCACATAAGATCATCTATGAATAAAAAAAAATTATGTTAATAATCGATGAAAAGACCGAGAGTTTGAAATGGGTGAAAATATATTTATATGAATATCTCCTTAGAAGTGAGTGATTATATTTAGAAATAAGGTAATGATAATCCTTAGTTACATCAGTCCTTTTGAAAATTTTGATCGTAATGGGAAGGTATCATATCGATTAGTGCTTCCACCTAATCTCGCTCAAGTTAATGATGAGTTCTATATATCTCTCCTACGAAAGTACATAACTAATAATTTACATGTAATAAACTCATAATTCATAACATTGGATCTAGATATTTATTATGAAGAACAACTCATATAGATTCTAGATGATATTTAGAATGTACTACAAAACTAGACCACAATCTTGGTTAAAGTTATATGGTGGAACCACCAATTTGAGGAAGCTATGTGGGAACCAAACGATGTGATGAGGAAGAACAATACCAATATATTTGAATTAAATTGAAGAATTTTGGTGTTGAAATTAATTTTATGGGGAGTAGAATGTAGCACCCCAATATTTTATTAAATATTTCACTTTAAATAATTTGAATTCTCTAGTAGATTGTGTTCCATCCAACAGTGAGTATAAATGAACTATGAGACACAATTAGTTTGAAATGATTATTATAACATAGACATTAAATTACTGGGAATTAATTGAATAAACAATTTATTAAATTAATATAAATTCCCAACTCAACATGAATATATTGGTTAGAGCGTAGAAAATGACCACATATATATTTTTAATAAAATCACTTTATTCTATAAAAATATGTTTATTTAAAAATGATTTTATCTTAATTTTATATTTAATAGTTATAAAAATGGATTTGAAAAATTTTGTTTTATTTTTTAAATAATTCTTTTAAATTTTTTTTTAAATTATTTTTTTATAATTTTCTACAAACGTTTCAGGAATTGTGAAAATAATGATTTTTATTGAAACATTTATTTTTATTTTAAAGTCTTTACAAGGTAAAATTATGATTTTTATTTTCTAAAATTTTAATGATTTCATTATGATTTTAAATAATCGAATAATGGTGTTTTAAAAAATTGTATATCCATATTTATTATAATAGCATTCTATGTTTATAAAGGTCATATTTCAAAAAAAAATTATTTTCATGGTATTTTAACTGTTTTATATTAAATTAAATTATTAAACTTTTATGTTTTTAGTTTTAGAAATGGATTCCAAATTTGGATTCCTAAGTTCCTAATTTAGTAAATATGCATCTTTTTTTGTCAATATGAATATTAAACATGGTAAATTTTGTTACCACGGTAAAGGGTAAATTGCAGAATTTAGGTTCAAAATAAAATTATAAAGACTGTTAAATGACTCCAACGCAAGCCAAAATTTTATTGGAGGAATAAATTTAGACCCTAAACACATAAGTATATAAATTATTTTGTTTAATTTAATTTTTTTTTGAAAATTACTTATATAATATTTAAATAAAAGAAAGTCATAAAATGTAACTTTATTTTTCTTTAATATCCTTTATGTGTCCACATGGAGATAAAGGTATGTTATTAATGAATAAAATAGTAAATATTTTACTTAATAAACATATTTTCATGAAAAATTTATTTTATACTTTTTGGGCCACTTAGATGATATTATGTTATTAATAATATTTTATTCAATAAAAATCAATGATGTCAAATTCATGTTTTAAATACTATATCATTTTTTATATAGGTCTGAAAAAATTTATATTTGAATATATATATTATTTTTAAATATAGATGGATTATCTTCTTCATTGAATTTTATTTTGTTATTTTTAGTGAAAATTTAAATATATTAAATAGTTACACAACACTGGTGTAGTAATTATTTTATTAATGGAAATCTCAAATAAAGGATAATAAATTTTTTAAAGAAATATAATTTTGTATAATTAATGTGGTAATATAATTTTTTAGAATAAATTTACCTCTTATAAATATAAGAAAATATTTGGATCGAAGATAACTTATTATATTTATATTTTTAAAACTCCAAGTAATGAATAGTGTCAAAATTGACTGTAATAATATTTTATAAAAATAATAGTTTATAAAATTATTTAAAAAACATACAATAAAAATAGTAATATGGTCTAAGATGGTATAAATATTTTATTTATGATTAAATTTACATCACATAAGTGAAATTTAAAACCATTTAATATTGAAAATATTGATCCCTTAGTGAAAATTTAAATACTTTAACTAAGGGTTAATCAAAATGATAATGTTAACTATAATAAAAACCCTTTTATAAATAATATTGGATGATGATATAACAACCTTATATAATATTTTAATTTAATCCATAGTATTTTGGAGGTATTTGGTTTGAGATTAAATTTCTTATAAATTAATATTTTTAGAAAATCCAAAAGTTCCCCTCACCTCAATTATAAAAGGGAAACTCCACCCTCACTTCTTCACACAGCATTGATAATTAAAGATCAAGAATAACTTGAACATTACTATTCTAAACATCCATATACACACCCTTGATGTTTTTTATTCTAAAAACACCGTACCCAGTGTCCATAAGAGGAGATCAAAGAGTAGTTATCCAAGGAATAGGTAACCGTCTTTAACGACTCCTCCATGATTATTTATTCTTCTACAAATTCTTCATGTGTTTATTTCAAAATAATTTATTAAATATAAGATCAAATATATTTTGAGATGTTATAATAATTATTTTACAAAAATATTTCACATTTTATCCATCCAACGAAAAATGAATGTACTACATGTGCGTACATAAGGCTTACTGTCTTCACGCCACAGTGTAATCTATTTTTAATCACTACTTTACAAGGATGGGTATAATTATGGAAATAATAGATAGATATAATAATTATAACATGATTTTGATTATTTTAAAAAAATATATACCATCCAATTCCTTACCCTTTTATCGTTAAAGGAATGATATCATCGCTCATGCGCACGTACGACCTACCGTATCCCTGAAATGATGTGATTAATTTTATATATTCACCATTCAAGACTTATTATATAAGTATATAAATTGAATAAATATGATATTTATTACCATAATATAATAATTTGAATTAGGTTACTATATCCTATTAACCCGAATTAGTACTTATATGACAAAATGTGCTTAACAAAATGAAACGGTTAACACCCAAAAAGAAGATTACTAATGAAATATTATTATCAAATGGGTGATAATATGATGATATATGTTATTATAAATATTAATATGTTTTTGTAAGAATTTAATAAAAATATCTAATCCATTATAAAGTAGTTTAGAAAAGGAATAAATAAAATCATACCTAATGTAAGGGTTAATTTCAAGATCTCATTATTTTACATAATTTTTTATTTTTATTTATTTATTATGGAATGTTTTTCTTCTATGTCCATGTCTCTTAAAAAAAATTAGAAAATATTTTTACTATTATTATAAAAAAAATTATCCCAATTTTACCCATGTATGAATTTTTACTAAATGGTTTGGAAGAAATCATATGTCGTCTTCCTAATAAGGTACTTTGTGACCTTTCTAAAAAAAATGTACGAGAAGAATTTATTTTATCGTATATGACCAGAAAATATTTTTCAAATTTCATGATGAAATAATGCCTTAAAGATTCACTTACATGCTTACAATGTTATTTTAAGAGAAAATTTTTTCTTATAAAATTTCATGACATTTTAATAAGAGTAATCATCATTAAACTAGAAAGGATACTTTCTTCAAGAATTATTTTATAGTGATCTCTTGGGATTATTTTTCATATATGAAAACATTATTTGATGTTAATTATTATTCAGTGGGGATATTGTCCAAGGATATCATCCCTTATATTTCTATGGTTGGTTTATATTTATGATGTATTGATACTTATGAAACCCATTTCCTTTCCATAGGTTATGTAATAATATAATGATGTTTGTGAAATCCATTTCTTTTTATGGGTTCTGATATAATTATGGATTTATATTCTTAAGGCACACATATGTATCATTTTCATTATGTGACGGGTGTGACCTGTAACTCCTTGTAATTAATTGGGTAAATATTTACATCTCATGAAATAAATAAGGTTGTAATGAGAAATGATATCAATTTAAAAATATATGGATAGAATGAGAAGTAAAAAATGTTTAGTTAAATAGTGTTAGAATAGGAGTAAACCATATTCAGTAATGGAATTTATCTAGTATGATGGTTTTGGCAATGATCCTTGACTAACATGTAATGGATTATCTATACATAGGTTTATTCCACAACTTCACATCGTATGTTATGATATCATGATATTTTTTCTGTGTGAACTTATATGATTAATCCCACGACATGACATCATAATCATTGTTATACATGATATATTTTTTAAATGTTTTACTTTTTGTTCTTATGTATTATGTTTATGATATTATTACTACCTCCCTTGTTTACCCTTACTGAGAATATGATCTCACCCTTTATTTTATTTTATTTTCTAGGATATTAAGAAAGGTATTAAGTAATTTTTGTGAAAAGGGGTTGTAGTAATGAACGAATTATCGAGAGATGATGTAGATGTTTTATAAAACAATTATTTATATTTTCTAGTTTCCAAATACATTAAATCTAAATGGTATGGGATTTTTTTTCTATTTTATGTAATTAATATTATTCTATTTATATGTAATATCTATGAATGAAAAGTGTGGGCCATTATAGTTGTTTAGATTGGATATCTATTCCTTAAATCATTATACCCATATCCCGTGTTCCCTTGGGATGGACTGTATGATTTCTATAACTTATTATACATGATTATTTCCCCCTGGGATTATTATTACAAAATAAATCATTAAATTTTGTCTTTTTAGCTACTTATACATGACATAAAGTAGTTATTTTACGTATATATCTTCCTAGTATAGGGGTATGTTATTTCAATTTTTTATAGATGTGGAATATTTTTTATAAAGGATGTTTTTTTTCATTTTATTTATACCTCTATCATGTTATTTTTGTTTTATAAACCTTAGGTTATGACATGTCATAAATTGGGGGGGGGGGGGGTGACCACCTACAAGATAATTTTATATTCATATATTTTAAGAGTCCTTTTGGGGAACACATATATGGTTTTATATTAAATCTAGGAAATGATAAAGCATTGGATTATAAGACATAATACCCTTTTCAATTATAAAAAGTAGATATTTTTGGTTCTCTATTATAGATTGTTTATGGTGAGTTCGAGCATAGATGAGAGTCTTCCTTAAGACATTCATATAGAAGATTCCAGTTACAAGTTATCCATCTTTTTGTCCATATGAAACATTTGGTATTTGATTATATGTATAAATTCTTGCCTAAATTTTAATCACTTTTCAGGGCCCAAGGTTTTATCTTATGTAATTGTGATATATAACATATGTGTACATATATATTTTTTATTCTATTTTTTAGGTAACTCGATGAAAAAGTGACTTATCAATTACCAGGTGTATTTTGGTACCCTATTATTATTTTCTGAATGGATTTCATAAATTTTATGTTTAATTTGATATTATTCCTTATCAATTCAATGAGGTGAAACCATCTCCCCATTGGTCTTGATCTTTTCTCGGTGTTTGTGCAAACCTATAGTGATTGGGAGGTGTAACTGAGGTGTTTTGTAAATCCAACCCACTTTGGTTTGGGTAACCTAGTTATAGTCATTGAAAAATAGAATTGATCACATGAAGGGACCATGGTTATGAAACATGATAGTATCAAGCATATAATACTATCATTACATAGAAATAAAACCATAAATATTAATGAACAATATAATTATAGTTAAAAATTGAGATTCTAATGGATGTCTATAATTTATTTGTTTTTATTCATTGTGATAGATTTATATTCCCGAGTCTCATGAATCATGTAAGGTTTTAATAGGAAGGGATAAGTAGGATAACATTAAATGTGATACATTTTACCTGGTTTATCAATATTATTACTGGAACCAATTGATGACCTATATTGACATAAATAATATCAATAAATATATAAAATTATCCTATATATTTATTATTAAAGTAATGATTGATATATAATATCAGTTTATTCCATTTGTTAGAAACCATATTTTATATTATTGATATTTATTTACATTCATGTTAATACTTTATGTTTGAATTAATTTTTTTTGATATTGTGATCTTGTGAAAATATTTTTAAAATGTTTTTAAAACTAATTTTAAAATGAATGGTGTTTAATAAAAAATATAAGGGAGCGAGGAAAGGGCTTTAAAAAATCATTATTAATGTATATGTAATGAATATTTATCTAAATGAGAATAATATTTTGATATTTTTATCTACTATATGATAGAGGATACCACCCAAAAGACCACCTCCTACTATGATGGAAGGGGTGGTTGATCATTCCCTTCCAGATTAACCTATTGTTGATCCTCGTGTCCGAGAAGGGGTTTCTTAAATCCTTCAAGTAATCAGTCAAGGGTATCCATAAAGGATAAATAAACTGATATTATAATGTATCTTTCAATAAAATTATTGTATTACCATTTAAGGTGATGTATCTACTAAAGAGTTTGAGGAATTGGTTGATATACTCTCTCAAAACCCCAAGATAATATAGAAATTGATAAAACATTGAGTGTGGTTATTTACCTTAATAATTTAAGGGTTAATAAATAGGTGAGGGTATGTTATTATCAATTCTATGAAGGACTAATGTATTATATGGAAGATCTTTCGAGATAATTTTTTTATATGAAAAATTACCCTAAAACTCTATATAAAGTCAAGGCTAGATAATTCATTGAACTAAGGGAAGGGTTGATGTCTGTTATAGAGTAAACTTCTAAATTCTTCAATTTACATAAAATACCTCTTCACATTAGTGTAAATGAGGAATAAAATGCATGAAACTTAGATATGGTATTGACAGAGACACTAAAAACATATGTTCTTATTTTTAATCATCTATACTCCTTTGAGGTAGTAAATAATGATTTAATCCCTAATACTGGATCTAATGAGGCCTCAAGATATAGTGGCTCACTACTGGTATTAATCGTGGATGACAACTCTTATATAGTTCATAATTAATGGTAGAAGTAACCTATAAGAGGTGGATCTCACCCTAGTAGTCAAGGATGTTGTGTAACCCCATATCCCTAATTGAAAATATCTCTTATTTATCTCAATTAGTGTGGTTACCTTGATCATACCAATTCAAACCAAACATTGGGGAAAAATCCATCTTGTGGTTATAATGAAATATTTACCTTGACATATGAGTCTTGATATCACACTGGGAAATATGATTATAAAGTTCAAGTAGTTTCCATCATTTTCCCAGGTTGTAGCTTATTATTAGATCTTTTGAGATATTATCGTTATGAATATGGAACCATTTGATAAGATTATAGGAATATATTAGTTAACCTAGTTATGTTATTGAAATCATAGAAAATTAACCTTCTAATATACCACTTGTAATTAATGAAATATGAATAGTGAATGAGAAATTAAATATTACTGATCCGATTTTGATATTTGGAAAATAGGAGTGATCATAACTGAGATGTATAACATTATCCTTGAGGTGGTTAACTCCAAATAAAGATAGGTTTTACAATTATAGGATGATATTTATAAAAAAATGTTCCCTAAATATATCTAATGATTTATTCCAAAGTGAGAGGCACTACATTCCATTGATATCTTACCTATTACTAAAACTATATCAATACTTTATTATAGTATATATAAAATTTATTTGATGGAAATATATATTCAATTCAATTAACTTGATACTTAAGGATTAATCATTCTAACAAATTCTCCTTAGGGCGTGTCAATTCTTTTCACCAAGAATGATGATGAAATTATACGTATTATTATACTAGAATAATATTATCATGTAATTAAATGAATATTTATACATTTATTATAATTTATGAAATATTTTATTAATTAAATGTGGAATCATGTTTTAGAAAGCTGATATACACTAAGGTACCACCAACTTTTGGAAAATCTAGAAAACATTCTAAATATTTTTTTCAAGAGTAGGTATGACCTTTTAGAATAATTGGAAGTGTTTTTAGTTTGAATAAGTCTCTATACATGTTCATGGATTTAAAATAATGTATATTTCATCCATTACTAGAATCATTGATCATGGTATTCTGAAATAACATCCTTGTATACTAAAGAAGATAGAATTATGATGCTCAGTATCATTGTTTTTTCTTAGAGACATTCGAAATAATCACATTTTAACCAACTATCAAATTTATAATTTTATGTATAATTAATTAGATTCCATGATCATTTAATTTTTGAAGATGGCATCCTAATAGATCCTGGAATAGTGAAAATGAAAATTTCCAAGAATGTTCCTTTAAATGAATTTTAAAGAAGTAGTTTCCAAGAAATTCAAATATATTATCAACATTTTATTCAAAATATCTCTAAAAACATTTCTCCAACTATAGATCAACTAAAATAAAGTGGATAAATTCAACTAGTTTTATTAGTGAAATGTTTATTTTTAAGATATGAAGAAGAGGTCGATCACATCTCTAGTGCTTGTTTACTTAAACCGACTAAAGGGTTTGAGGTTTATTATGATGTAGCATCAATAAATTATATTTGACCTATTAGTTAGGATCAAAATGTAATAGGGTATTACTCTTCCCTATAATGATTTCATGAAATACACTACCTTACCTATGATTTAAAATTATCTTCCATAGTCCATTCCCAGATATATCTTAGACACTACCTATTTGGTGAATCATTTATGGTGTTTACTATCCCAAATATCCATAAATTTTACTTTTTATAATAATATCTAAATCTATTGTATAATATATTGGTGCATTACCTTCAATCCCATTATTTTAGTATTTTCAATTATCCCATGAAAGTAAATATGGTTTTTTAATCATACCTAAAAAATTCTCAATAAAATGGTACATTGGAAAATGGATGGATATGGATTGAGGTCACAATTAGTTTAACTCTAATTGGATGTTGTGGATTATTAGAGTGGTATAAACTTTCACCACATAGACCTCACATTATTCATTATAGAGTGATCAAGGACTCTTAAATCTCTAATCCTTATTATTTAATTATCTAATAGAGGATTAATGATTTGGATATTATCAATGTCTATATAAAATATCCTCAATACTTTTTATACCTCCAGGTGAGATTTTTCCTTTTGATATGTATTATAGAGGAATTAATGAAGGACTATAACGATTCATGATGGGTAGTACACCTTGGAATCAAAATTATGTACTATTATATTCATCACTAGTTTGGGTGGACTAGCAGGAAGAAGGAGATTTCATTGTTTTTTAGGAGGTGCTTTAATTATCAACATGTTAATGTTGAGAATCAAAATAATGTATGTGTTCCTTATCTTTTACCATAACCAAAATGGAAATGGGATGATAACACTATCAAATTTCTTAATAGTCCCCCTAAAACTTCTGAAGGTTCAAATGTAGTATGGGTGATTATATATTATCTGACAAAGAGGGTTCCCTTTTATCCTATCAAGTTTTCCAATTTAATTGTTAATATTATATAGAATCATTTCAATTTTATCATTAAGAAAAATGGTTCAAAAATTAGAATCATCTTAGCTAGGGATCCATGGTTCGTGTCTCAGTTCTAGCAAGGCGTCATTAGGTTCATGGGTGAAATTGATGTATTCTTTCCACCCAAAAACTAATGAATACGTCAATTGAACAATTTGTATCCTCAATTATAGGATTTAATCACATGTTCTTGATTTTGGTGGATCATGGTACGACCAACCCTATTTAATAAGAGAATAAAATAAGAATATTTACTAGTCATCCATTTGAAATGTATCGATCAAAAGTTGTACATGAAAGGACCTGTCATTCACCAATTTGTTGAACTAAAATAGAAAACTCCTCCATAATCATGTCTAGAATCATCAAGGAGATGAAAAAACTGGTGAAATAAATTCAAAAGAGTCTTTTATCTTCTTAAATATTTAGTAAATCCCTTTCTAATAATCTAATATGGCCCTTCGAATTTAATTTTGATGATTATGTATTCCATTAGGAATTATTGGGACCATGTCATTGATGGATGGGTGAACACGGGTTTCTAACTAAAATAATTATTAAGTCTTTTGATTTTTTAATAGATTTAGAGAGTCAACATATCATGTATATTTACCTATAAACTTTAGTTATATGTATAACTTCTTAAATGTCTCTCATTTAAGGAATTATGTAGAACATAGTACAAATGTGATTCAATATGATGATTTTGTGATCAAGGAAAATGTGGAATATATAGAGTATCCAATTTTTATAATTTATTGAATTTAAAAGCTGTCATGGGATAATGAAATTCCAATTATTTGAGTTATGTGGTAGTATTTAAAAATCAAATATGAACCCTGGGAGATGGAGGCTCATGTGAAGTGCCAGTGTCAAGATTTTTTTTCTTCAAGGAGCTCATTGATTCTTTTTAGGGATGAGAATCATAATAAAGGGGAGGTTATAAATATCATGGTCTCTACAGGTTAATAATCCCTATTAATTTATATTTTCA
Source organism: Viscum album (assembly GCA_963277665.1). NCBI lineage: Eukaryota > Viridiplantae > Streptophyta > Magnoliopsida > Santalales > Viscaceae > Viscum > Viscum album. Next base: position 1,305,006,750 of record OY728119.1, read on the forward strand.
AAATTCTTTTTCTGAAATATATTTTAAATTAATGAAAATAAAGATGGTTTTTGTTAGTTATGTAAAGGAGAAATCGAGGTATTCAGGTGTTGAGACAACACTTTGTAAAGACTGGCCAATAATTGGGTACCCCATGGCAGCCATGTGGAAGTATAACCACTTTAAGAACCACAAGGTATAAAGCTATATTAGGTACCCAGTAGTACTACAAGTCATTTTTATAGGAAGGGAGTAGTTTGATACTTTTCACTAAAAAAATGTAACCCTCAAATGTCTAATAATAAGTATTTCTTATTCAGTTTACCATTTTTATCCCCTTGGGAGCTCTACCTAACATCCATCACATCCTTAGTTAATCTACCCTTAAACTCATTCTAGATAACTTTTAATTGGACAAAAAAATCATTTCATTAGTAAGGTAACTCCATGAGTATCTTATAAACTTGTTATAATTCATGTATTTTCTGAGAAATTGGAGGAATCCCAAAGTTAAGAAATCTATGTAATGTAAAATCAAACTATTTTCTTATATTTCTCTACATATACTTATTTAAAGGGTCTTTCCAAAGTAATTTGAAAGTAACACATTTACTCTTCTTTTTATTTTCACCCTCCATTAACATAAGTAAGGATAACCCCAAATTCCACATACTTTAGGTTGGTTTATATATCCAAGTGGGGGAATTCGCTCTTCCCAAAGGTGTATTTTTTAAATAATTTTGTAGGTTATGTAATAGGATAAAATAATTATTTTATGTTGTTAGTAGATCATATTTTATATTTAATTTTTTATTATGAGAACATATAAAGGCTATTATAATTATTTAGAACATTACAAATCATGAACAAATATTAACCATAATGTTTAGAAATAATAAAGAGAGATAAATTAAAAAGAATAATTCCCACACTAATGTAATCTCTCTCGCCTCAAATTATCTATTTAATATTTATCTTTCTTTAAAAATAGTAATATAAATAGATGAGTTTGGAATGTTATGGACATATCAAGTTATGTTTTATAACCTTTTTAAGTGATGTAGTGAATGTTGAGGTTTAAAAATGGTGGAGAATATATAGGGTATTAAGGGAAAGGTAACCATTAGGATTGGTCATTTGTAAATATGACTATCAAATAATATGACCATTGAGTATTATAAACATTTTCAATATTGTTACAGAGAGAATTAGTATTTATAAATGGAAACGAACAAAAAATTATCAAAAAATTATGAAAATATATCTATAACCTGCAGGTCCAAGCCTTTTGAAGCCCATTTATCAAAACATTGGAGGTAGGTAGTGTAACACCCCGAGATTTTATGAAAAATATTATTTTCATTAATGTCTTGTGTTGTATTCTACACCAACATTACCTTGTTCTATACGCAACACCGTATTAGCTTGCAGTATACGCAACACTATTCTTGGACCGTGTCACACACAATTTTGATAATAGTTATTCTATGCAACATTGAGTATATATATATATATATATTAAATGTATAAATGAAATGTGGTTGGATTCTGTTATATGAAACAACGAAGGATTCTTTCACAACACGCAACCCTGACTTGGCTTTCATTACACGCAATCGTGACCTTCCTCGATAGTGTGTGTTGTACGCAATACCAGGTTTTAATAAACAATGATATATTATTATAATATTGTCATGAACAAGCTGTTATGAATAGTATTAACTAAATTTTTAATTTTATAACATTATTATTCATCTTACACATTTTCTAGAACATGGTATAAGAAAAAAATAAATTTTTCGGGTAAAATAAGTATTTTTCAAAAAATGCAGTTTTGCCGCCTTTTGATGGCGCAACCACTTTAAATCTAGTTTTTGACATGTTTATATGTTAAATTTGACAAAATAAAATTCTTCTTTTGAATCAGGATGTAAAAATTTACATTAGATAAAGTTTTGATATTTTTCCGATAACTTTCATATTTTAATGTATAGTAAAAACACGCTATATTTTAATTAAAAACAAATTTTTTCATCATAATATCTTATGTGGTTAAATTATAATATTGAATGGTTTTAAAGTATAAATATAATATATTTTTACCATTTAATATAATGTATGTCATTAGCATTGATTTTACCTTGAATTTGTAGGTTAAATCAATTCAATCTTTTGCAATGTTTTAATCAAAAACCCGTTTTTATTCGACAACGGGATTAATTTTAATTTAATTTTTACAACTTCTGTGTATTGAATTTTAAAAAATTGATTCCATATTTGGAATCAGTGGGTCCAAATTATGTTAATAGGATACTTTTTATTTTTGGGAATTATGAATAGTAACTATGGTAAATTTTATTTACCATAGTTAAAGGTAAATCGGTTAATTAATGGTAAATATAATATTATAAAATTACCCTAACACATTCCAAAATTCTATTTGATGGATAAAAGTAAACCCATATCAACTAAGGGTCGGATTATATTCATTTTATGGACTTTTGACCATGGAAATAATTTAATTATTATTAAAACCAAAGAAAGTGACAACATGTCACTTTCTTAAATCTTATAAGTATAATAATTTTAACTTAGTGATAAAAATAATAAAACTTAGAACATGAATAGTATCCAGAAATCTAACAACATTATCTACATCATGATAATTTATTTAGAATTTTTTGGGATTAAATAGTTATCATTAATTGTGACATAATAGTGATGCAGAAATTATTTATCTTGTGAAAAATCAAGAATATAGTTTCTATTAAACTAATAGTGACCATAAAAGCCACAAAACCCTGACCAAAACTTATTGGTCATGTAAATGGAAACTATAATCATCCAATGGTCGAATATTTGACCATTTTGAGTCTTATAAAATCAATTATGACACTTATGTTATTTTATTTTGAATGATGCCAAAGTTGTCACCTTCATAATTTAATAAATATAACAATTTAAATATTGTGATTTTAAGATGATAAATTCGATTACAAGTATTATTGTGAAATTTAATATATTTATATTCATCATAGGATTTTATTTTAAATTTTTATGCAAAAAATAAGTATATTAAATAATTATACAAAAATGATGTAGTAATTATTTTATTAAGAGATAAACCAAATAAATGGTTTTAAAAATAATAAAATAAATATTATATGAACTATTTAATGTGATACACTAATTTTATAGATACATATGACCTTTTATTAATATATTAAAGCTTTTATTTTGAACATATCTTCTGTATATATTTTATTTAAATTCAAATAAATGAATAGTGTCAAAATTGACACTATTGTTATTTTATAAAAATAACATATTATAAAATTGTTTAAAAATCACAAAAATATTTAAAAATTATAAATTTAAATTTATATGGTCTATAATGTTATAAAGTAAACAATTATGGAAAATTAACAACAAATAAGTAATTATTTGTTATAATTTAAAATTTAGAAATTTATTACCACAAATAAACTTAAATAGATTAAATAAGGATAAAAAAAATGATAAGGTTTAAAATAAGATCCAAACATGTCTAAATTTGATTGGTTGATGATATTACAACCCTATATCATCTAATCTTCGAATATGAGTCATTTTTGGGGTTTTTTTAAGTGGGGTTAGATTTATTATAAATTAATATTTTTAAGAATTCCAAAGGTGCCCCTCTCCTCCCTTATAAAAGGGCACCTCCTCCCTCTCCTCCTCACACCAATTTGAGCCTTCAAGATCGGCCAAAACCTGAAAAATTATCTTCTCCACTTCCCTAGAAACATACTAGAGGTTCTGGTCTTCTTTAAAGACCAATCTTAGTGCCCTAAGAGGAGGTTTCAAAGAGGCGTATCGAAGAAGAGGTAATTTCTTCTCCGGATTCTTTCAAGATTATTTCTTCTTCAACTTATTCTTATTTAGTTGTTTCATTATAAAGTAATAACGTCAGTATCACTAATATACTGATTTGTTATTATAAATATGAAACAACCCCATTTCACCTTCTATCCATCCTACGGAAAACAAAATCACCGCGCGTGCGTACGTACGGAATACCGTCTCCACGCCGTGGTGTAATCTATTTTTTCACCAACACCTTACATGGATGGGTATAATGGTGTAAATAATAACTATAAATAGTTATTATAACATCATACTGATTCTGATATATTGTATCATCCACTCCAATTCAATTCAATAATCATGAAAATGATATCATCGCTCGTGCGTACGTACGGACTACCGTCTCCACGACGTGATGAGATTCATTATCCACTTTAACCATTCATGAATGATTATAAAGTAAATATAATAAGTAATAATTAAATATATGACATAATAATTATACTGGATTTACGTTTATATATATGTATGTCATCTACTTAATCCCATTCAACTCAATAAGGAAACGAAAACAGCGTTCATGCGTACGTACGGCCTACCGTCTCCATGAACGGTGTATTTCTTTCCATTTACTGATTTATTATATATATGTATATTATGAATATATATTATATATAAATCATGTTTTATATTCTGGAATTAATTAATCATGATCTACGTAATCATATGAATAATTACAAGTCAAAACACGGACGAAAAATGAAACGATTTTACCCAAAACTCTTTTTAACATGGAATTTACAAAAGAACGGGTAAAATAAAGTCATAAGTGAACCATATATGATATCATAACAATTATTATGATTCTGGAATAAGTCAATGACTTTATTTACAGGAGGTTCGGACACTTACGAAGCAAATCGGACCTAAGGTAAGGGAAATATCACAATCTCATTTTTATCCGAGATTGTTTGTACTTTAGTATTTACTGGGGTGTATTTTATCATCCACATCCATGCTTCCTCAATATGTAATATTATTTCCATCCACCCAAAATTGTTTAAATCCATTTTTACCCTTCGGTGAGTTTTTAGTAAAAGATATGAAAGGAATCTTTTATCGTTTTTTCGTACGAGGTACTTTTTGACTTTTCCGAAAAAAGTACGAAGAATGTTTTTTTTAACTTATACGGAATGAATGGATTTTTAAAACATTATTTCCAACAAGCTTCCTTTAAAAGTGTTCAAGTTTTTTTTAATCAACTTCTTTTAGTTTATAATTGTACAACATGTTAAGAAAGGAAAAGTGTTTTTGAAGTAGAAAGCATATTTTCCTCAAGAATGGAGTTCAAGTGTTTTATCAAAATTATTTTCCATCTAAGACAATATAGGGTTCTGTTTCTATCCCTATTATTACATGGATTTGATTATGTTGTGATGGAAATATTTTTTATGAATTCCTTTATCTTATATGAATTATTTTATTACGTCACGATGTTTAAGATTCCCATTTTTATTACATGGGTTATGTAATGATGTATGATTTATGATTTTTTGGCACACATAAGAATGGTATCATTATGAGATGGGTGGGACATATATCTCCCTCCAATTCATTGGGTAAAGATTTTATATCTCATGAGATAGACATGGCTGGAATGGTAGGTTATACCGGTTCAGTGAAACAGGACTGAAAAGAGGGTGACTCGGTTCAGAAATGGACTTTGTCCACTAAGATAGTCTTGGCAATGAGTCTTGACTAATAAGAAATGATTCTCTATGATTAACTTTGTATTCCACAAAGTTTAATGTTTTAAGTTATGATTATTGTGATTACATTTCACTGCCATGAGTTATCACTGGTTATGAAATTATGATCTCTTTTACAGGTTAAGATTTCCAAAAGTTATGTGCTTATGTATATGATGTTATTGATATTTATTTTGTTTACCCTTACTGAGCATTTGAGCTTACCCTTTTATGTTTTCTTTTCCCCAGGATATAAAGAAAGGTTTTAGGTATAAAAAAAGAAGATCTTTATGGGAGATGTTGAAGATCTTTCACCGGGATTAGAAGATTATATTACGAGTTTCCAAAGACACTAATCTATTACGATCCTTGTGTGTGTGTGTTTTTTATGTACTAAGTATTCCGCAAATGTAATGTAGTGTCAATGTACGTCATGTTTCAGGTCTCTACAGTTGGTATCAGTGGAAAGGTTTAGTCAACCTTTGGAAACTAGGATGTGAAAATGTTAGTGAGATCCCTAGAGATATTTCTATGTTATGTATAGGGATGTCCCTAAGGATAAGTATACGTATAGTATATAGTATTAGAACTATGGTAATGATTTAGATTAAACCAAAGATGTTAGATATTGAAGTTACTCCCCCTTTATTATGATTTTTTCCTCTCACACTATTCTTTTTGGGTTTTAGAAAATGGCTGGAAACAAGATGATTCACGATAATGGAGGATATGATGGACAATGGAATGATATTATTCATGAGAAACCAAATGAAATGGGATTTTGAGGTCCAAACATCATTATTATGCCGAATCAGAAATCTCATAATATGATCAATAAAGTAAAATTTGCTAAGTTTCCGGACTCGGCTAATAAGAGAAAGATGGAGTTTCATGATGATCATAGAGAAAAGAATGTTCAATTTACCCTATGTAAATCATGTGGGAAGAGGCATCAAGGAGAATGTTTCAAAGGAACTGGAAGATGCTTTGGGTTTGAAAAAGAAGGACACAAAGCCAGTAAGTGCAAAGGAAAAGGTTCAGTTAACACCAGGGATGAGGATAATGGTATTGCTACGACATCAACAATGGTTAAATGTTTTAAATGTGGAATGTACGAGCATTATGAAAACCAATGCCCTAAGGGAAAGTCTCCTGTAGAGAATCAGTATGGTCGTATGGGTAGTATTTATGTTGATGATGATGATGAGACTACAAATGATATGTGAGATGAAAGAATTGTTGAAGCTCGGTCAATGGTTTAAGAATGTAGTGGAATGATTACATGTTTATCAAGTGTAATGTTGTATAAGTAATATCATGGTACTATAGAATAAAGAGACATATAAGGATTGTTACACTGTTGTCTTTCCTTAAGTTTTGAAAGTATGTGATGAACGGTACCAGTATTTTTGGAAAGTAGATGATATACGCATAATGAAGGGATAAGGAGAAAATTAAATGTTTGATAGTATTCATGAGCTCATGAATGATATAAGGAGAAGGTTATATCATGGTTTGACTATATAGAATTTTTGGATTTTGGTATGAGGAAAGAGTTAACTTTTGACAGCATTCATGTTTTCACTATGGTTTAATGGGTATTCATTTTTCAAGAGAATACATGATTACAGTATTCACATGATTGGAATGTGACCAAAAAGATAATGGGAGATAAATGATGGTTGGTTGATGACATTTCAAGTAATCATTTTATTTATACTATGATCTTGGACCGAAGTATTTTAGATAAGCCTATAGATTGGAATGGATTATGTTGGAAATAAGTTAGGATATAACTTTTTTCGATATTATTGATGGGATGTTATAGTAATATAGCTTTAGAAAAAGGAAAACCTGCAGGACGGGCGATAGCCCATCGCGTCGGACAAGGCTGTGGGAATCGAACCCACAACCAAAGTACGACTGGACTTTATCGCCTACCACTGGCCTACAGGAAGTCCCTGTTTAGTAGAAACTAGTTTTATTTTATTATGCGGTATGATATATGAAGTATAGGTTCATTCTCTGAATCGTATACAATTAACCTCACCATAGATGGACTTATGTATATTTGATAACTTTTTCTAACCTTTTGTTTGAAATAGATGGAATGACCAATCATTCTATCACATGATCAATTAACACTTCATGAATAACAAATTCAACCTCATTTCATTAAGAGATGAAGTGGAAATTGTTCAAAGTACAAACAACAGTGAGATTTTACCAAAATAAAGTAAGTATTTTTTCTAATTCAAATTATTCAACTTTAGGGAAATGATTTTGAAAACCAAAAATGTTGTCCTAGTGATCTTATATCTGATGAATCAGATGGTACCCTAGATCATCACAAATTTATGGCTTTGCGATTGTTGGATTTTTCATACCCATGTTCTCTACCACTCTCCATCAGAACTTGATGGTTAGATTTTTCTTCCATATCCATATTTTCACCTATGTTCTCCTATGTGGAAACCTAGTGATGAGTTAATTTGGGTAACCGTTACATTTCATACTTTAGTTTTTAAAGCCATATTTTGGGATTCCTTTTTACGATGTGGGTTTCTATCAAAGAAACTTTCAAATAGTAAACCATTTATAACCCCGAAGAATTTCGAGGGCGAAATTCATTTTAAGCGGGGGTAGAATGTAACACCCTGAGATTTTATGAAAAATATTATTTTCATTAATGTCTTTTGTTGTATTCTACACCAACATTACCTTGCGCTATACGCAACACCGTATTAGCTTGTGGTATACGCAACACTATTCTTGGACCGTGTTACTCACAATTTTGATAATAGTTATTCTACGCAACATTGAGTATATATATATATATATATATATTAAATGTATAAATGAAATGTGGTTGGATTCTGTTATACGAAACAACGAAGGATTCTTTCACAACACGCAACCCTGACTTGGCTTGCATTACACGCAATTGCGACCTTCCTCGATAGCGTGTGTTGTACGCAATATCGGGTTTTAATAAACAATGATATATTATTATAATATTGCCATGAACTAGAAGTTATGAATATTATTAACTAAATTTTGAATTTTATAGCATTATTATCCATCTTACACATTTTCTAGAACATGGTATAAGAACAAAATAAATTTTTCGGGTAAAATAAGTATTTTTTAAAAAATGCAGTTTTGCAGCCTTTTGATGGCGCACCCACTTTAAATCTAGTTTTTGACATGTTTATATGTTCAATTTGACAAAATAAAATTCTTCTTTTGAATCAGGATGTAAAAATTTACATTAGATAAAGTTTTGATATTTTTCCGATAACTTTCATATTTTAATGAATAGTAAAAACACGCTATATTTTAATTAAAAATAACTTTTTTCATCATAATATCTTATGTGGTTAAATTATAATATTGAATGGTTTTAAAGTATAAATAGAATATATTTTTACTATTTAATATAATGTATGTCATTAGAATTGATTTTACCTTGAATTCGTAGGTTAAATCAATTCAATCTTTTGCAATGTTTTAAACAAAAACCCGTTTTTATTCGACAACGGGATTAATTTTAATTTAATTTCTGCAACTTCTGTGTATTGAATTTTAAAAAATGGATTCCATATTTGGAATCAGTGGGTCCAAATTATGTTAATAGGCTACTTTTTATTTTTGGGAATTATGAATAGTAACTACGGTAAATTTTATTTACCATAGTTAAAGGTAAATTGGGTAATTAAGGGTAAATATAATATTATAAAATTACCCTAACACATGACAAAATTCTATTAGATGGCTAAAAGTAAACCCATATCAACTAAGGGTCGGATTAGATTCATTTTATGGACTTTTGACCATGAAAATAATTTAATTATTATTAAAACCAAAGAAAGTGACAACATGTCACTTTCTTAAATCTTATAAGTATAATAATTTTAACATAGTGATAAAAATCATAAAACTTCGAACATGAATATTATCCAGAAAGCTAAAAATATTATCTACATCATGAGAATTTATTTAGAATTTTTTGGGATTAAATAGTTATCATTAATTGTGACACAATAGTGATGCAGAAATTATTTATCTAATGAAAAATCAAGAATATAGTTTTTCTTAAACTAATAGTGACCATAAAAGGCACAAAACCCGGACCAAAACTTATTGGTATTGTACATTGAAACTATAATCATCCAATGGTAGAATATTTGACCATTTGGAGTCTTATACAATCAATTATGACACTTATGTTATTTTATTTTGAATGATGCCAAAGTTGTCACCTTCATAATTTAATAAATATAACAATTTAAATATTGTGATTTTAAGATGATAAATTCGAGTACAAGTATTATTGTGAAATGAAATATATTTATCTTCATCATAGGATTTTATTTTAAATTTTATGCAACAAATAAGTATATTAAATAATTATAAAAAAATGATGTAGTAATTAGTTTATTAAGAGATAAACCAAATAAATGGTTTTAAAAATAATAAAATAAATATTATATGAACTATTTAATGTAATACACTAATTTTATAGACACATATGACCTTTTATTAATATATTAAAGCTTTTATTTTGAAAATATCTTCTGTATATATTTTATTTAAATTCAAATAAATGAATAGTGTCAAAATTGACCCTATTGTTATTTTATAAAATTAACATATTATAAAATTGTTTAAAAATCACAAAAATATTTAAAAATTATAAATTTAAATTTATACGGTCTATAATGTTATAAAGTAAACAAGTATGGAAAATTAACAACAAATAAGTAATTATTTGTTATAATTTAAAATTTAGAATTTTATTACCACAAATAAACTTAAATAGATTAAATAAGGATAAATCAAAATGATAAGGTTTAAAATAAGGTCCAAACATGTCTAAATTTGATTTTTTGATGAGATTACAACCCTATATCATCTAATCTTTGAATATGAGTCATTTTTGTAGGTTTTTAAGTGGGGTTAGATTTATTAAAAATTAATATTTTTAAGAATTCCAAAGGTGCCCCTCTCCTCCCTTATAAAAGGGAACCTCCTCCCACTCCTCCTCACACCAATTTGAGCCTTCATGCTCGGCCAACCCCTTCCAAATTATCTTATCCACTTCCCTAGAAACATCCTAGTGGTTCTGGTCTTCTTTAAAGACCAATCTTAGTGCCCTAAGAGGAGGTTTCAAAGAGGCGTATCGAAGAAGAGGTAATTTCTTCTCCCGATTCTTTCATGTTTCTTTCTTCTTCAACTTATTCTTCTTTAGTTGTTTCATTATAAAGTAATAACATCAGTATCACTAATATACTGATTTGTTATTATAAATATGAAACAACCCCATTTCACCTTCTATCCATCCTACGGAAAACAAAATCACTGCGCGTGCGTACGTACGGAATACCGTCTCCACGCCGTGGTGTAATCTGTTTTTCCACCAACACCGTACATGGATGGGTATAATGGTGTAAAGAATAACTATACAAAGTTATTATAACATCATACTGATTCTTATATATTGTATCATCCACTCCAATTCAATTCAATACTCATGAAAATGATATCATCGCTCGTGCGTACGTACAGACTACCATCTCTACGACGCGATGAGAGTCATTCTCCACTTTAACCATTCATGAATGATTATAAAGTACATATAATAAGTAATCATGAAATATATGACATAATAATGATACTGGATTTATGTGTATATATATGTATGTCATCTACTTAATTCCATTCAACTCAATAAGGAAACTAAAACAGCGTTCATGCATACGTACGGCCTACCGTCTCCATGAACGGTGTATTTCTTTCCATTTACTGATTTATTATATATATGTATATTCTGAATATATATTATATATAAATCATGTTTTATATTCTGGAATTATGTAATCATGATCTACGTAAACATATGAATAATTACAAGTCAAAACACGGACGAAAAATGAAACGATTTTACCCAAAACGCTTTTTAACATGGAATTTACAAAAGAACGGGTAAAATAAAGTCATAAGTGAACCATATATGATATAATAACAATTAGTATGATTCTGGAATAAGTCAATGACATTATTTACAAAAGGTTCGGACACTTACGAAGCAAATCGGACCTAAGGTAAGGGAAATATCACAATCTCATTTTTATCCGAGATTGTTTGTACTTTAGTATTTACTGGGGTGTATTTTATCATCCACATCCATGTTTCCTCAATATGTAATATTATTTCAATCCACATAAAATTGTTTAAATCCAATTTTAACCTTCGGTGAGTTTTTAGTAAAAGATATGAAAGGAATCTTTTATCGTTTTTTCGTACGAGGTACTTTTTGACTTTTCCGACAAAAGTACGAAGAATGTTTTTTTAACTTATACGACATGAATGGATTTTTAAAAAATTATTTCCAAGAAGATTCCTTTACAAGTTTTCTATTTTATTTTTAATCAACTTCTTTTATTTTATAATTGTACAACATGTTAAGAAAGGAAAAGTGTTTTTGAAGTAGAAAGGATATTTTCCTCAAGAATGGAGTTCAAGTGTTTTATCAAAATTATTTTCCATCTAAGACAATATAGGGTTCTGTTTCTATCCCTATTATTACATGGATTTGATTATGTTGTGATGGAAATATTTTTTATGAATTCCTTTATCTTATATGAATTGTTTTATGACGTCACGATGTTTAAGACTCCCATTTTTATTACATGGGTTATGTAATGATGTATGATGTATGATTTTGTGGCACACATAAGAATGGTATCATTATGAGATGGGTGGGACCTATATCTCCCTCTAATGAATTGGGTAAAGATTTTATATCTCATGAGATAGACATGGCTGGAATGGTAGTTTATACCGGTTCAGTGAAACAGGACTGAAACGAGGGTGACTCGGTTCAGAAATGGACTTTTTCCACTAATATAGTCTTAGAAATGAGTCTTGACTAATAATAAATGATTCTCTATGATTATGTGTGTGTTCCAAAAAGTTTAATGTTTTAAGTTATGATTATTGTGATTACATTTCACTGCCATGAGTTATCACAGGTTATGAAATTATGATCTCTTTTACAGGTTAAGATTTCCAAAAGTTATGTACTTATGTATGTGATGTGATTGATATTTCTTTTTTTTACCCTTACTGGGAATTTGAGCTCACCCTTTTATGTTTTCTTTTCCCCATGATATAAAGAAAGGTTTTAGGTATAAAAAAAATAAGATCTTTATGGGAGATGTTGAAGATCTTTCACCAGGATTAGAATATTATATTCCGAGTTTCCAAAGACACTAAACTATTATGATCCTTGTGTGTGGGTTTTTGTTATGTACTAAGTATTCCACAAATGTAATGTAATGTCAATTTACGTCAAGCTTCGGGTCTCTACATGTAGTATCATTGGGGTTCTCCCTTTTTGATGACGAAAAAGATATTCAACAAGTAAAGATCAATCAAAATAGACTATAAGAGAAGTTCAAGATAGTGGAGATCACCACTACATATATGTTAGTAGAGCTACCCAACAAACGTAACTCCATCATGAACCTTATCCATATGGAATATTTCGCTGTGATTAGGGGTTATTATCTCTTAAACATGTAATTATAATTCATTTATTTTGTATAAATAAACATAATTATTTAATTCCCATTAATTTTTCCCAATAGGATAATTACATCTATATAAATAAACATGTAATTATATTTCATTTATTTTGTATCACAATTTATTAAACCCACATTCTCTTATTAGGAGTTAAAAATTATGAAATGTTTTAGTCCTTGAAAACCTATGTACTAAACGATTTTATATAAAGCCCATTCATTATTCCCAATAAGATACTAATGAAAGAACATATTACGATAAATGTGGAACACTTGAATTAAAAAATATGAAGGGTTTACCCAAGTAGTTTTCTAATTCATTGGGTAAATAATTAATCTCTAGAGATGACTTCTTTTATTATACCTTGGTGAATAACCCTTGTAATTTGTTTTATGACACCTTGGAATTGAACCTCAATGATATGATTTTGAATGGAAATTTTTTATGTTATAAAAAGTTTATATGTTATATATCAAATAACAATAATTATTCTATCATTGTTTACTATCGTTTTGTCCATGTTAATCTCTCACAATAAATTTCACTTTTAATCCCTTCTGGGCTTTATTCTCACCCCTTTATATTTATGTCTATCTTAAGGAAATAACTTTTTATAAAGTGAACAAGGATGGGATAATAAACTATTGTTTCATGAATATTAAATAAATTTTATTTTTATGTTTTATTGATGTAATTTATATTTTATGTGCCTATTTTTAAATAAATTAATCCTCAAAAATTCCTTAGAATTTATTAATGAAATATTTTCTAAGGAAATATGTTAAAAATATATTATTTAAAGGGTGGGTCACCATAGAAGGTATCTAAGTAAATGTCAATTTACCGATATAAATTAGGGCTATAAAACATTAACAAAACCCCTAATTATATTTTTAAATATAGGGAATCATATTAAAATATTCATAAAACATAAATCAGTTGTTTTCCCAGCAATAAAACCCATGTCTAGATTCTAAATGTTGACGTGGATCAAGAATAGATGAATCAATGTATAATATCCATTAAAGGGCTCATTGGATGTTAACAAAACCCATACGTAGTTCATGATGAATTTTCCATAATTCACACCTTGTTTTATAACCCCAGGTGATATGATTTTATTAATCACATGCTTTTTAAAAAAAATTGAAGGATATATAGATAATGTATTTTTAAGATTGAACTATATTATCCGAGAAGCGTGATCCATGAAAATTTAAGGATTAATCATTTCTTTAGAAATATTATTTTAAGATATATTATTGTAAAAAAATTTATATTATGTTTTATTCTTCTAAAAATATTATTGGAAATAAAATGATTTTTCTAAATAACACACGTGATAGAAAATGGACAGAATGTTTTTCTAACATGAGAAAATATGGAGATGAAAACATCATGATGATGAAAATTTAATTAAATACTATTATAAAAACAAATATATACATTGTATAGCTTCTAGATTCACTAAAGAGGAAACAACTAGAAATTGAATCCTTAATATAGTAAAACACACCATTTTTATTGGAACCTCTGATCCATTGATTTGAAAAGAGTGGTTTAATAATATAGAAAATATATTTTCTATACTCCATTATTCTGTTAAATAGAATGTTATGTTGAAAGTATATAACAAAGAGAGAGAAGCTGGTCAGTGGTAGAAATTTTTCAAGAACATTAATCTAAAGAATGAGGCTGAATACGTTGAGTGGGAAGACTATATAAAAGTATGTTCGAAAAAGTATTTGTCTCCTACAATCCAAACTAAGATAGAGAGGGAATTACATGATCTAAATCAAAACGAGAACAAATAATTGGGAAGTTATAAGAAAATATTTACAAGAATTTTATGATATTCTTCATGATTTCTCATTGATTCAGATTGGAATATTTACATGTTCCTTGGTAGGGAAAGACAACATTAGCTGAAAGATTTATCAACTATAGACATTGAGATTTATGGGCAAATAGTATGGTGTGTTATTAAATTAGTAATAGTTTTTGGAAATGTGTAGTGTTTTTAAGGGAAGAATGAAAAGAAGAGGAAAATGGAGCTAAATTTTAGAATGAATATTGATTGTGAAAGAGAATGAAGGAAAGCAAATCTAATTCTGTGAACCAAACATCAGAAGATACATTAAAATAATTATAATCGGATAAGTTGAATGTTTTCTAAGTGTTGAAGAGATGTCAATATATCTCAAAACTATTGTGGAGATGTAAATACTGAAAATATGAATTTCAATGAATAAGGGAATATGGTGAATGTATAACCTAAAATATAGTGCTTTATTTCTTGGGAGAATTTAAATTTTTCTAATTTATTCCCAAATCATATGATAATAGAGGGAAATCCACAAAAACCCTACAAGAGGAAAGGGGAGAATGGTGTTGATTTTTTTAACTACGATGAAAAAATTAAAGGCTCAAAAAAAATTCTGGTAGGTACAATCATCATACATTAAAACGTATAAAGTATATTACTTAATCTTAGTTCTATACATTCTTTTATTTCAGTCTTGTTTTCAATGAACATCAATTCAAACCCTAATATTCTAGTGATAGTTATTTCTATGAAAACTCTAATAAGAATTATTATATCATCAATGGAATATATTTATTCCAATAATAACATTGGTGAGTTAAATTTCTCCCCAAACAAGGTGGTCATTTCAATAGTGAAATTTAATATAATCCTAGGTTTGGATTGGATTCCAATGTATAATGAAATGATCAAATTTAAAATCAAGGAAGTTTTATTTTACTAGAAGGGTCAACATGTAAGTATCTTTAAATGGGATATATCTTAGATAGATTATTCTCAATAACCACCCCCTATTTACTTTGGTATATAAATGGATGGTGAACAAGAATAGGAAATATAAATTTTTAAAATAAAATATTTATCCATTATTGAAGTGTACATTGATGTATTATTTGACGAGTTATCTGGATCTCATCTAGAATTATAGGTTGTTTTCACAATTAAACTCATACCTGGATTGAATCCTATATCAAAGACCCATTATAGTATAAAATATGTGGTGTTAGAATATTTAAATAATCCAATTAAGGATTTTTTTGAGTTTGGTTTTATTCAACCTAGTGTGTCTCTTTCAGGAGCACTTGTACACTTCATAAATAATAAGTATAGATCAATGTGATTATGAATTAACTAGATAGAACTTAATAAGATCAAAATGAAGAACAAATCTCGTCTTCCATGTATTAATTTATTTTTAACCATACTCATGGGGCTCAATTATTCTATGAGATTGGTATATGATCAAGGTATTATCAATTGAGTTTAATGAAATAAGATATCTTGAAGGAAACCTTCCAAAAAAATAATGAAAATTTTGACTTTTTTTTATTCCATTTTTCTTCACAAATTTTTCTTATATATTTATTGATTTTATGTATTAAGTCTTTAGGGACTATCTTGATAAATTTTTTTGTGGTCTGTATTGATGATATTATGATATACTATAAAATTAATAATGATAATGAGGATCGTCTAAGGGTCATACTAAAAACTCTTAGAAAAGATGATCATTTTGGTAAATTCAGTAAATTTGAGTTATGGTTATAATAAGTTACACTCATGGGACAGATTGTGATCAAGGATGGAATCTTAGAAGATATATCCAAGAAATATATAATAGATGAGTATCGATATACTAAAATATTAACTGAGATCCATTGTTTTATTATTCTAGTAGGACAATATAGAAAGATTGTAAAAAAAATCATAAATTTCATATCCATTTACAAAGTTAACTCCAAATGAAAATAAGTTTTTTCTAGATAAATAATACTGGTAATAGTTTACAAGAAATGAAAAAGGATAGTTATTGAACATGTTATTTATTTACCCTATAATGGGGAAGGAATTATCATTCATAGTGATGCTTTAATTAAGGTATGTAGATGTGTACTCATTTAAAATGAAAAATTGATTGACTTTTCATTGTGATAATTAAATACACATGAATAGATTTAGCCACTCAATTTTTTGGATTTACTTATAAACATATTTTTATTAAATATATATAGAAACTATATTTATGGGTAGAAGTGTGATATATACACTGTCCACCAGAGTGAAAGCTATATATTAACAGAAAAAGTAATTGATCATGGGACAATGGGAACATTTTCAATCTATCCATTATCACCCAAGAAAGAAAACAAATTCCCTAATGTATTGAGAAGGAAAGACCCCATAGTTCATTCAAAGATTAATATTGAAGGAGATACATTGATAAAGGATATAGAAAATATGGACATCGAATTTATAAGGTAAGGGTAATCATTAATCCTAACCCAAATGATATCCCAAGTATAATTACTAGAGAAAATTAATAGATGCTAAAGAGATGATCCTACGTTAAGAAAAATATATATAAGATGTGAAAATGGGAGTATTTTTAAGTTCGAGGTTGATCATAAGGGATTATTAAAGTTTTTTACAAGGCTATGTGTCCAATCTAATTCAAATTTAATAAAACATATGATAGATGAAACTCAAACCTCAATATTAACTATTCAATAGAAAATCTGTAAAATATATAGATATATACATGATAATTATTTGTGAGATAACATGAAAAAGGGGTATTAGTTACTATAGTAAAAGATGTTTGGTATGTTGATAAGTGAATGAGGAGTGAAAAATACCGAAAGGAGTGCTATAACCACTACCCATACCTATCTTGAAGTGGTAAAACATCATTATGGAAATCATTACTGGCCTTCCTAATACATCTAATGGAAACAAATCCATATAGGTAATCGATGATATATTAATAAAGTATTATTATATTTTATATTAAATTTCTACCTTAAGTGCATTACTTTTCCATATATTCATGGAGTGTTGAGAATTTATCAGGTTCTAGTATCTATTGTTTAAGATCATGATCCATGGATTTCATCTATTATATAGATGGACTTCAAAAGGATATGAATACATAAGTAATACCTAAAAATATCATAAAAATCATGAGAAATATATGAGTAATATTAAAAAATTGTAATATATATATTATGGGATTTACACTAGTGTGTACCTTGTAATTTTTTAAAGTATGTAGAATGTGAAAAACTTAGAGGATTACTTTATGATTTTTAAGAGCTCTTATTTTACAATGATAGTTTGATTATGAGGTAAAGTGTACTATTTTATTTCATAATAACATTACATATACTGAATTAATATTTAATATAACATCATGAAATAATATAGATTATAAATGAAAAAATTACAAGGTACGCACTAGTGTAAACCCCATAGGATTTAATTATCTATCAATGGTCTATACTACTATAAAAAGAGTAAAATGTAATAGAAGATATAATAATGTGATAAAATTATCATGGGATGTGTAAAACCTTTGTAATAGAATTAGTGAATGTTGAGGTATGATAATGGTGAAGTATATATAATGAATAAAAGAAAAATTGACTGTTAGGATCTAACTATTAACCAGTGATTGGTAAATAAGACTATTGTTCAATAATATAATTCTGTATTACAATTAATGGTTATAATGTTACAAAAATAATTAATTTATATAAGGGTAATGAAAAAAATAGAATTTCTGTAAAAGTAAGAAAATATGTCCTATATAAGTAATATCATGTATTTTTAAATCTTATTTATTATAACTTGGTAGGGATTTAGTGTTACTGGGGTTTTCAATTGACCAAGAACATGTAGAGTTTTAACAAGTAAGGCTTGAGTGGAATCAACTACAAGATAAGTTCATGTTAGTGGGGATAACAATTAGATTATTATTAGTTGAGTGACCCCATGAATGTACTACCATTACACACATTACCCTTATGGAGTATTACATAGAAATAAGGGGTTTTGTATATAGACCGTAGTATTATAAAATTGGAATTTACTTTTCATAAATAAAATCAGTGTTTCTTCCTTTCAATTTTCATTGCAATTTTATTTAACCAAATAAACAAAAATATAAGATAAATATGATAAATATAGTTTTGGATATACATAATAAATAAATGTATTTTTTTGGGAAATATAACAAAAAAACACATTTTTGTAAATTAAGGTATTGAAAATAAAATATTATTTCATAAAATAGTCCAATAAAAATCTATTTTTTGATATAAAAAAGGTAATATAATTTTAAAATATCCCATGTAACTTTTATAAAGGTTATAATGTTTCCTATGTTAGAAAAAATTTTATTTTTCAATAAATATTTAAAATATTAAATTATCATATTTATGAAATTATTTTGATAAAAATAAACATTATTTTTGAAATTATTTGATTTAAATTAGGTTAGAGATAAATTTAGAGAATTTTCTAAAATATTTTTTTTGTGATTAGTAAAAATATAGTTTTCTATTTTCATTATATTTTATGACTTAATAAATATGTAAATATTATGTCATATTTAATACAACAAAATCCAAGAATAAAAATATTTTGTTTTGTTTATACGGTGTAATTTAATGAATTTATTTGAATTTCAAAACCTGTAAATAACATTCAATTGTCTAAAATAGGAATTAATGTTCTAAATATGTTATTTTATGGAAACAATATTTCACAATGTAAAAAGTAATTTAAAATGCTGAATTTTGGTTATTAAAATCAAATATGATAAAATCCAACCTTTAAATGTTATAGACCATGATTGAAAACCATGGTTAAGAAACTGGTTTTGTATTTTCCAATACATAAATTTCCATGGTCTCTATTTATGAATTAATAAAAATCATTCTAAAATTGATAGAAACACCCACCTCTACAAACCATTTAATTCACTCCCAATATAGTAAGAGATAATTTCCCTTCATTTTACCTCTTTATAACAATTATAATGAGACTATAATATTATATGTAGCACTCCTCATGTAATAAAAAGCTATCTAGAAAAGTAAGGTATTTTCTTACTCTATAATTATATCAATGTAATTACATTGTAGATTGTATTATAAATTCAATGTTATTATGTACTCAAGATCCTATAATAATTATTTTACATTCCAATTGTTGTTAAATACATGAGATAGTTCCATTATCTATCCTTAAGAACATTTAATAAACCACATTGTATAAAAAAATTTCTACAAAAAATCATTGTTTGATTTCTCATGCTTCACTATATATGTTATGAATTTCTTATACTATTTTTCTGCAATATAATTCATATTTTAGTAATTATAACTCATTAATTTGATATTAACATATATATAACACCCATTTTCATCTCATGGGTTAAAAATTATGATACGTTCATCTCCTTAAACACCATTTAATTTAATAATTTTATAAGAAAAATATTCTTTATCCTCCATGTATTATTGTTGAAATGATTTGTTATGTTCAATGTTTCATACCTGATGTAATATATATATAGGTTGATCCCTAACAGAACACTAATGAACTTGGTAAAGAATCAACCTCTAGATAGAATATGTTTTATGATACCTTGGTGAATAACCATAGTAATTTGTTTTATGACACCATGGTATTGAACCTTGGTGATATTCTTATTAATGTATCATTTTTATATTATAGCCATATTTTCATGTTATGTATCACATATATATTATTATGATCTTATTTAATTCATAGGGTTTTATTTATGTTAATAACCAATGTTATATTTCATTTTTTTCCTTATTAAGAATTATACATACCCTTTTCTATTGATTTATATCCCACGGAAACAAATTTTCGTGTGGTGACATAGGCTAAGACAATAAATGATTATTCAAAAAATATTAAATAATGTTTTTAGGTCTTTATTATGTAATTAATATATTATTTACTTAATTTACATGAGACTACAACTAAAAAGTTCCTTCGAAAATATTAATGTAATAGTTCTCAATGAATTTTGTGAAAATTATGTATTAAAAAGGAAGACCTCCATAGGTGAAATATTTTCCCCCTCACATTCATAATGGGATAGGATAAAAATGGTATAGGACTAGGTGTACATACCTAAAATTAGATGTTTTATTTTATAATATTTTTTTTATTAAAAGTTTTTTTGAGACCTAATCACGTGTTTTATTGATTTTATTTATATATATATATTAAAATTTCATTAGTGGAAAAAACTTTTCATGCTCTTTGTGTGATTTTTTAAAAAGCATGGCCTGAATTTTTATTTTCATTAGATTTTGAAATTAGTATCATATGCCTTGTATTAGATGCTTTCCTTTATGTGAAATAATTTTTTTTCAATGGTTTCATGTGAAATGAATTGATAATTTGTCCTTGTAACATAATGAGAGTATATATTAATATAATGGGGTATATTTTTTTCATTATGAATCCTATTAAGGTACTCATCCTATTAATGAAAAAGATGGTAATTGGATTGGTCTTGAAATAACCTAACACTTTAAACCTCCTTCCCCATTCGGTTGGTATGGGATATAATATTTCCTAGACTCATTATACACTATTCATTTCCCCTTAAGAAATGTTTTTCTCCTTGATTCATTAAATTCATTTCTCTTTGATCATGTGTGCAGGATTAAAGAAATTATGTCAAGTATAGATCCTCTTGATATAAAGGGGTTTTTATTTAATTTGTTATCTATATGAAATATTTTATGATTAATAATTTTTTCATTCTAATTATACCTTTATCCTTATACAATTACTTCATACAATTTAGCTTCTGATAGGATCTTAAGGAGTGGGGTGGAGAAAAATTATTGGGAATTGTTATACTCATGTCAAAATACATTTACTTATCCTGAATGTGAAGATGATTTTTTATGTGACCATAGTAAAGGTATATTACTAGAGAAAGATATCTAATGCCTTATATAGTTTTTGTGTGGGTGGAATCTATTGGTTCTCTTATGGACCTTTTGGATAATTGGGTTAATAATATCCATGGTGTAGCAGAAAACCCCAATTAAACACATAATGTCACATAAATGAGCCTACCATAAGTAACTAATAATTTTACCAATCACCATGGGTTAGTGAAAAGAACCTAGGTATCATATGAAGAACAATGGGAAATATTTCAACTTCAAAAGACATATGATAATATATAAACAATCATAGTATATCTAAAGATATCCAACATATATAATATTCTATAAATGAGCAAACCATGAAGGTAACATCAAAAAAATAGATAACATGTTCTGAATTAACTAAATAAGGGACCATCGATATGAACCCCAAATAAACCATGGGTCCATATCTAATGTACCATATGTCTACATCATCCTAACCCATCATAAATATAAAAAGATCCAAGAGATTCATCCTCTATATAATGCTCTTCACTATACCTTTATCTCGCATAACCAAGGATACAAGCTACCAAATGAAAAAGTAAGGTTTGATCACTAAATATCGATAGGATACCACCAAGGAATCTATAAAATGTCTATATAGATGCGTTTGTTAATTCATGTATAAAATAGAATTTAAAATATTTTAAGAGTTTTTTCTCTCGAAATAAAATCTTCAGTTTGTTTTAATTTTTTCAAAAATACATATTATAATAAAAAATAAATATTACATATTCAATTAGTCCTAAGAAGACGAATAAAACAACTTTCATGAATTAATATCCATATCATGTGAGAAAATAAGCATATTAAATAAACATGCACATAATTAATCCAAAAAAAGTAGCAAAGGTAAATTCACAACATGGGTATGTGCAAAAATAAGACTCGAAAATGAATACTGAGATGGTATAAGTGAATCATAATATCCAATAAACTTATTAACCATTAAGGCTACCCACTACAAACCATGTAATCATTTGAATCTTTCATACTGATAGCTTACTCTACTAAGGTTTGTCTACGTTCAGTTTTTTCACATACCCCAAGGTCTCTGAATGTGCTATATATCAACATTATAATTCATGTAAACAATGCCTATATTTCATAAAAAATTTAAATAGTGATAATACACTACGCTCATTATTGAAAACCCATTTCCAATTCAAAACTATATTTAATGAATTTTATCAAACACATCATGTGTTTACAGTCATGTTTTCGAAGAAAACCCTTTTTGAAAAATATAATTTCGAAACAAATTCTAAAAAATAAATTTAATAATTAAAAATAAAAGGAAATAATCACATGTAAACAATATTTCTGAGGGATATACCATTGGACAGATACACCTACCTAATCAACGATAAAAACCTCATTACCAGTTTGAATGGTGATTGGAGAGAAAGAAATGAGATATTAGAGAATCTAAATCTGATGGAAACAATGAAAATTATCTATGTACATGCTAGACTCAATGACCTAGTCTCTTATAAAAAATAGAGATAAAGGGAAGGGAAAATATTTGATATGATATAACTCACAAGATTATAATCGATAGAGATCCAAGATCTCAATCAGTATGAAGATCAACCAATGATAATAGGGTGTGATCCAAAATTACCACCATGGAGAATTCTAAACAATTAAATCCATATTCTTGTTGATAGTGTCATATATTTATAGGTCATATGGAAAAATATGTTTCACGATGGAACACATAGGGCTATGTTGTAATTCCTCCCAAAACAACAAGGGTTACAATATAACGGAGTTGGCCATTCTACAGTGGTACCTAATAAAAAGTGTCTCTACAATCCATTACTGGATAATAAAAAGATCTTGTAAATTAGGGTAAGAAATCCATTGAAATTTACATCACTGCACTAAAACCCTCTGTCCCTCAAAAGGACAATATTCCACAACCACCACTCCATGGCATAGTGACACTGCTATTGGAAGAACAACCTAAACTCTACCTTATATCCTATACACCATAACCTACACTGTAGATTTTCTACAATAAATAGAACCATCAAAATAGTTTTTATATCATAGTTATCCAACCACTATGCATCCATATCATTCACAAAAAAAATAATATTTACACCATAACATCTAAATCAACTATAAAAAGACAACTCGACTACAAAAGTCGCTACTCCAGAACTGTGCGTGACCCAAATATAAAATGTAGTGGATATAGAAGTACTTGTCCCCAATTCCATATACTAGGGTGTGATAATTATACCAACTATAAAATATTTTTTTTCCAAAAAATTAATAGGATTTTGAAGAAAAAAATAGAAAATTCTATTACTACATCAACAAAGTCATTCACTATCATGTATCATAGTGGTATCTTCCAGACATATATATCTAATAAACCAATGTGATAGTATTTATATATAAAAAATTACACTATAAATCCACTTTCTAAAATTGATTTAAATCATTTAGGATTCAAGTTCAGTTTCAATATCCTCCCACTCAATATAGTGGGATGGATCCAGATGATACTTCTTCAGTTGGGAAACAAGAAACACATTATGGATAGATTTAAAATGAGGGGGTAATTAAAATTGATAATATAACTTCCCATGCCACTCAGTAATTTCAAATATTCCAATATAAAGGGGTGTTTACTTTCCCCACCACATGAAATGCCTATATCCCAACCGAGGTGAAACTCTAGGGAAAATCAGATCACTAAACTAAAATTTGAACATATGATGATTTCGATCGGTATATGATTTATGGAGACTTTGAAATATAATTACTATTATATTGAATAATTTCAAGATATATTTTTCCACTTGAATGATTCTTATTCCATCTATGGACTATTTTCTAACCTCTTCACAGTAAATCAGAGATCTTTAAGGGATCCTATAAAACACCTCATACAGAACCATCCTAATCAAATCATAGTACCTATTATTTTTTAAAAAATAATAATAAATAAAGATGTTTCTCCCATGATCAACTAAATTAATTAATTAATTTGTAAATAATTTTTTTGAAATCTAGATATATTTCCCAATTTTTGGGTTGGTCTGGGGATAATATATCCTGCTCAAATTGAATTGAGAATCCACCATTTCATGGAATCTACTCCAAAACAGTTATGTGAAGTGGGGATCTTTAGCTAATGGAATACAATGAAGTGTAAAAATCTCTCACATGTACAAGTTCCCAATATCCTCCACTCTTTTGCTCATTGAAAAGTAGAAATTCACTAACTTCACGAGTTAATTAATAATGACACGTATCACGTCATTACAACTAGGAGTCGAATGAAGTCCATCCCAATATCAACCACTTTCTATACTATAATGGGTAAGGTTTATAGATAACTAGTAATCAATTAATGCTATTCCTTATTTCTGTTGCATTTAAGGCATTAAAACACAATATCCACAATTTATCTTCTTATTTTGAGCCAAAAATAGTAATATCTATGGTCATGATAAATTTTGGTAGATCTAGGGTGAACATAGTAATTAGAACGGTTTCTATTTTTCATTAATTCCATTCACATGTATATCAGAACAACCATCCTACCTTAGAGGCACGAAACCCTATATGGAGACTAAGGCCACTCACATGAGGTATCCCCATCAAAATGATTTCTTCTAAAGAACTGAAACTCCACATGCTCAGCCTATCTCAGTCAAATCTAATCACCTATAGATGATCCTTCCTCTATAAAATACATGAATAACTACACCTTATCCCACTATTAGACCAAGTTCATATGAACACAGTATCCCATCACGAACTAGTTTTCTACAGATTCCTTCAATGTATTAGTCAGTAATTTTATACAAAAAGCATCTAAGCCCACCATTCATTTTCCGTATCTGTATAAAATATCAAAATCAAACATCAGATGGTATTACACCTAATGTATCTTACTCTAGATTAGGTACCTATAAGTAATTATTTACTTCAAAATCTAATGTTCTAAAAACAAAATAAAATAATCTTTGAAGAGGTAGTGGAACCAATTCAAAAGACTATGCATTAGTAAAACCAACATAAGATCATAAATGTGATAGTTCTTTTCATGATGGTATAATTGAAAAGAGACATATGATAATATTTATCCCCCTTTTTTCAAAAAACATCCCAACCCCAGACCTAAAGCATCATAATATATTCCATATCCCAGACTCAGACTCATAGGGATCAATACTGGAGCTAAATTTAATTTCACATTTATCTCCACAAAATATAATTTTCATTGATCAATATAAAATAACATCACACCCATTTGGGTTAACTCTATCCTACGTGATACAATCTTGTATAAGTTTCAATCAAAGAAACCTTAATAACAAGATAATACCAAGAAACAATAGATCTCAAAAATATATATATGCTAATTCGATGAAATATCCACTTGAATTTTCATAGGATCCATTGAGATACCATCTTTGAGATCACATGGAATATAAATTTTCTTTCTAGAATACAATTCTAACATTTGGATAAATTTCTATAAAGGAAATATTGTTTTAAGATCGGAAGGATGATATTCAAATTCATGGATTGATGATTCTCTGGTCTAGAGTAAAAAATCACATTTTCCATGAAAACAACCCTAAATGAATTCAATAATATATGGAGGATTCAATTCATTATGGCCATAAACACTGAAGGAGAATCAATAAGGACAAAAACAAGACTAGATACTCTTATTGGACTTAACCACTCCTAAAAGTTGTATTCGAAATATATTTCTCACTAAACCTTAGCTGATGATTCCCTAACATTAGATATATTTTTGTATATCCACCCAGTTCCCTTGAGAGTATTGAAAAATAAATCAATACTAGGAGATACATATTTTTCGTATTTTCCTCCATGTAGTGTTTTAGATAAACAAAAAAAAGATAGAGGCTTATTTCTACCTTCTTCAAAAAAATAATTAGAGATTATGTATGTGAAAATTTTGGATGAATAAATCCATTAGAATTGGGATCCATAAGAGAAACCAATAATTCATTCAACTGAGTGGATTCCACACAACATGATGGTAAGGAAATAGAACTCGCCCATAGAAGTAATTATATAAGAAACCAGATATCCCTATATGGAGGAATCCCCATGATATAATAAAGGAAATATTTTGGATACTCACTCACCACAATTAGAAGAGGTACACTAAGAAATGGATCAACAATGTCAAAAAACATATCTAACACATGGCATGATATCATCTAAGCGCAAAGGGAAATGGGACCTTCACTCCAAGATCTAGGATACCACTCATCCTGAAATACATGAGTGAATCCTTAATAATAAAATAACTAGAATTGGAAATGGTAGAGACATATTTATATTTTATAACCATTCATTCAATACATGCCAATGATATGATGAATGATTTCATAATCAAGAACAAGAATATCCCATATGATTATGTAGTCATCAATCAACACCTGTTATTAAGTAAATTAAAATACTTAATCTTATATCTTTCCTAAAAGAGTGGAAATATTCATTAATAAAAGAACAATATATTATTGTAAGCCTAATAAATTGATAATATTAGATGAGATAAAGGAATGAGTCTCACTAGTTTCAAAAAAATCCATAATAATTAGACATAAAAAAAACTCCATACTCCTCATGGAAGCAGGTCTAATCTATGAATCCTGTAATTAACACTCAATGAGATATATAGGTCAAGCTTTATCATTCCATTTATTTATAAACATGGAATCACCCATGGAAAGAGGAAGAGATCCAACCCCCTTTTATGTGTCAGATTTAAACTGAGATCCCTTAGTGAAGGTGGATCTTGCTTCACTAAACAAGAATTCTCACTCACAGATACACTAAAGATGAAATAATTTTCCACATATAAGGAAAACCATGATTGATACATTATTAGTTAGGTTGGAGGTGTCTTAGTATCCCAAAATAATAAAAAACAAATTATACCAACCCTGATGTCTGTTATACACTCCTGTCACAACCTCAACGTTTGTCACCCAACTTCCTATTTTGGAAATTATACAAAATCATGATAGTTTCTAAATCCAGTGATATTTTGAAGAGTATAGTCTTCTTATATATACCTACCTATACCATAACCACCTAATCCATAACCCCCATGATGTTGGGAAGGCACTTAAATAATTTTTTTAGAATGAATATCATAATTCAAACACATTTAAATCCTTTATGCCTTATGTGAATCATTAGAATAAATATATATATACATGTTCACAAACATAGAAAGTTGAGTAGTATACTCCATGAAAAATTATCTCTTTAATCCATATGATGAACTCTCATTCCTTTTTCTCTCATAGAATATTGGGATATAAATATTCATTAAAGTATTTCTTAAAATATGTCTAGGTGAGATAGTTTAGGATGATGGGATAAATAATATATTCCCACCACTTCCTTCTTGTACCCTCAAGAATATATGTGAAAAAACTAACTGTGGAGTCTTTTAGTATTTTTAAGAAATGTAAAATACTCTCAAGACTAATGATCCATTATTCTGATTCTTAGAGACCCTTATCACAAAAAAACTCAATATATTTATCATCATGAATTCTAAATAATATTCCACCTTCCATTCTGGTTTGAAATTGAAACCTTGGCCCATGGAATAGATCATTCTAACTATTGTTTCCACTAAAGCTGATTCAACCAAATGATTGTCCTATGAGGCTCACTCTAAAACTTACTCTCTATAATATAGTGTTTTTTATTCTTAAAGGAGATATATTCTAAAAAATAAAAAATGATAGATAAAATTTAGAATAGAATTTTATTCATTTTTTATAACTCATATTTTGGGAACTGAATCCAAAACACTAAAATTATAATAAATGCTGGCATGAAACCAAAGATTTTATATGGTAACTTGAGGTTCATCATGATAGTGATATTTTCAAGACCACTACAACACAACCCCTCAAGTTCCATTAGTCATAAATCTTTTATTTCAACAACTCTTAGACACACTAGAATGATATAGAAGAATGAACACTAGTTTTAATGAAACTTGGGGACCTCATACTAATTTGTAATAGAGAAACACTTGTAAACCCCAAATATCTCCTAAATTGGAAAACCCTAAGGCCTGAAACATGTTCCATATTTCCACAGGCTGGAGACAATCACTTGAATATTATATAAAGAAACATGGTAATGATTTCACCCTCAATAGAAATTTGATAAAATAGAAAAAATCATAGAATCACAAAAGATATTTAAAACACATCATATGTTAAAAAGAATAAACCATAAAGGTAACATCTAACAAAAAGATGATAAGTTAAAAAGTAATAATCTAAAATACTGTAGACATGGAACATAAAAACCCATGGTTTTAACTCCATATGACCATATGTAACCACTAAACCAACCCACCATAAAGGCAACATGATCAAGGAGATTTATCCACTACAATGTACTCTCCCCTTTGCCTATATCCTACAAAACGAAGGTCACAACTACCCAAAATAAAAAATTAGGGTTTGAGAAATAAATATTAGTTGGATACAACAAATAATTCTACATAATTTCTATCAATGTTTGTCTATTAGTTATTTTATAAAACCTAATTCAAAATATTTCAATAGATTTGGATTTTCCATTTAAAATAATCCTTTTTTTCTTTTTAAAATCATGTAATTTTCTAAAAAAAATAAGAAATATGATATGAAATATATCCATGAAGCATAAGAGGTTGAATAAATTGGATTTATGTATCAATATCCATATCAATTGGGTAAATAATTATATGAAATAACAGGCGTGTAATATATCTGCAAATCACAAAAGGGAAACACATGACTTGAAGGTGGACCTAACTAATAAAAATAAATGAATACTAATATGGTATATGTGAATCCTAAGGTTTGGGTACCTTATTACCATATTAAGGCTACACACTAGAAACTATAGCATCATGGGAACCTAACCTAGTGGGAACTTACTCACTAAGTATATTATGTCTTTAGTGTTTCTTTAAACCAAAAGGTATCCCATTATGCTATATTTCATCACTATGTTTCAAGTAAACCATGCCCATTTTTCACAAACTATTCTTTATAGTGATAGAACATTACATCTATGATTTTATAACCATTTACCATTTAGACCCATCTTTGAGTCATTTTTCAAATATGCAATGTTTTTTAAATCTACTTTTCAAAAAAAATATTCATCTGAAAATACATTCCATTTACATCAAAGTTCAAAAAAATCATAATTTAAAACAAAATTAATGAATAATAAGATCACAAAAGTTACAAGGGATATACCATGGTATAGATACACAAACTCCAAGAAAAAGAAACCCCCATTACATTCAATAATGGTGATGGGAGAGGAAGTGATTGGATCCTAGATAACCTTGATCTGATTGAATTAATATCATTTCTCCATAAACCGAGTAAATCTTAACTTCTAGTATAACAAATAAATAATCACATGAACAATTTGGTAAGAAAAAAGATTATATATGTTTAAAAAAATTGGATTTTAATAAAAAGAGATCTATACTTCCGATCAGTATGAAGATCCACCAATAGGAAGAGAGAGAAAGAAAAAATAAACACTAAGGAGCCTCTAAATAAATGGAAACCATATAAGGGATGAAATTATTTCATGTTTATAGAAAATAAGGAAAAAACCATCACAAAGTAGTTCATAGGGCTATGCTACAATGCATTCCAAAATGGTAAGGACAATAACTCAAGGATATTGGCCACACCATAGTGGTTCTTGGTCAAAGACGTGTTCACAACACACCAAATGGTAAAAAAGCTAGATCATATATACCAAGGAGAAGGATTTTGATGCAATATCATTAACCAAACCATATTATATAGACCCTCACATGTAAACTACATCACAACAACAACTCCATGGTGAAGTGACCATGATATTGGAAAAACGACTTGAAATCCACCTTCCAGCATCCCTTACATAGTGGATTCTCTATGATGTAGCTATTCTGAAATAATAATAACTTTATAAACAACCACTAATATATAGTTCTACAACCTTTCTATAGACAAAAACTATATGGTGAAACACAATATTCATTTTGTAGTATCTAGTTCCACTTGAAAAATCCAACACAACATCAAAAATCTCTTCTCCAAATGTTTAAATGATCAAGAATCAAGAAAATTCAAGGAAAAAAGAGGATTTATACCTAATTCTATATAATGGGGTGTGACACATGGGGTATCCCTATAATGTTTTAATGGGTTATTAATCATAGGAGGTTTACATCTTTTTTTCCCTAAGACATCATTTGGAACTTGATTTTGTTTGTGAATTTCTAAATAGAATTAAATAACTTTTGGGGAAAAAAGGATTTATCTTATAGACATGTTATATATAGTATTGTTATAGATAGTAGTTTTTTCACAACCTATTGTTGAGATAACATGATAAAAGTTTTTCTATTCATTGGTCAGGTGCATTTTGATACCCTTGTCTAGTGTTCCCAATGGTCTTTCTGTAAATGAATCGTGATTTTGATATTATTCATTTTATATTTAAAGAGGAAAAAAACTCTCACATTGGTCTGGATCATGCCTTGATGATTATTCTATCCTTTGGTGATCAATAGGTTCACCAGAGGTGTTGTGGAATTACAATATGATGCAATTTTGTTAATAGAGACATAATAATTACAATATATATGTTTTCCTTATAAATAAAATATTGTATAATTATATATCCCTTGTATAAAAATGACTCTTCAAGACCATGGAATAATATGGATTCTATCATAGTGTTCCTAATACAATCTCTAGATTTCAACCATGATAATCTCTTGTATATGAGTATATAAGGATTTCATTGAAAAACATAACCATGAGGTAAAATAGAAAAGGATGGAATACTCTATTAATTAGCATTATAAACACCCTTGGTATGTTGTTAAAAGAACATACCAAGAAACTTTTTTATGGAATATATTATCCTAAAAGTTGTATAAATATTGTTTTTCGGCTTCATGTATACCTGGGGAAAACATAATTACACTTCCATCACGGATGTTAGGACAACTTTTTTATTTACTCAACACTAAGGGAGGAGGTGAATTTGTGTTGTTTACATTTTAGATCATAATAAATCTTTTTATTACTTTACCTTTTTTTAAGATCTCAATTTTATCATCCTATTACCTCTATGTTTTTCCATTAGAACACACAATGTGAATATGATATTTATATGGTTCCTCTTTTGAAAGGAAAATAAGATCCTTGGTGTTGTTTGGAAAATATCTGAAAACAAATTACCCATTAGAAACAATTAGTTAGTTAATAAAACTAGGGAATATCCATAAATGTTATTTCACTATAGTAACTTGACAATTATTTGGTGCTCCCCACACATAGGTTCCTCCTAAACATTATGACTATTATAGTTTTACTATTTGTTCTCCTTATTACTTATCTCATTCTTTCATTGAAACATGAATGATCTTTCTAACTTCTCTCTATATCTTTCACTAACTAAAATATCATTATTTCCATATAAAAAATAGACTACACCAATAATTTTCACTCTTTTAAACATCATTTCCATTTAGGCGAAATCTTCTTCTACTTATTTGTATAAAACATAACTGTAAAATACTTTTCTCTTCTCATATATTTTAATTATTCTTCTTTCTGTGTAAATAAATATGTAGACACATTATTTTCTGATTTTATATTCTTCTTTATTTTTTCCTATTCTTATTCATATATTGGTTATATGATCTAAAATGGTTCTATTATTACCTAATTAAACATTATGAGTGTATTAATATTATAATTTATTATGGTATATCTTATCACACCATTCAATATTGACTTAAATGTATATATATAGTAATAATAAAACATGTAATGAAAGTTAACTTTATTGTTTATCTTTATTTTATATTCAAAATTATATGGGAATACATGATTTGAATTACCAAGTTGTGCAATAAATAAAATCCTCCTAGATCATTAGTAATAAAATTAATCTAGATAAACATAAATCATTATTTCTATATTTTTTCAGTGTTTTAATATTATTCAATCATTACTCAATGATTATACTAAAGAATAAATTAATATTTTTTCATTTATTTCATTGATATATTGAAATATGAAAGACTCTCCAGTCCACTCAATCCAAATATTCTATATATAATATCTTCTTTATATTAAATATGAATTAGTTATGATACTAGATCCCTTACATCATGAAACACTTCTCATGCTTCTCTATTACTCTACCATTATTAAATATCATGCATCACTATAACACAAATTTTCACATATATTTCCTTTAATGTTCATCACATATGGAATAACATGATTTGAAAATTAATGATGTAAATAAAATCATGAATTCCTTCATTCTTATTAAATATTTTTACTAGAATCAAAATGATAATTATTATGATATTAAATAGACTAAAAGTTGACATGTCTAGTATCAATGGAATCCATGATCTCTTCTTCATCTCTTTATTCATAAAATTTATGTAGATTTTATATTCCCCCTATGTAGACCACCATTTGAAAATTCCATATATGGATTTGTCTACATGGATTTTTATATGTAGTTATCTCTTATAAAAACCCTAACATTGATCTTTAATAATGTACATAAATCTAATAAAATCCTCATATGTAGTTCACACTCAACTACAACCCATTCACTTACATGTGAAATCATATATGAAATTTCAATTATGTGAACATTTTTTCATATATAAAAACATTGAGGTATGTGGAATCGTCTACATGGTAAATCCCATATGTAGATATTTCCATATGTGTTATACATATGTATATCTGTATACATGGTTCTTAACATCCTCAAAAAACTTCCAAAACATCATATTATTCCTCATTCTACCATCTTCCCTCTTTCAAACATCATCTTAGTTTCATTTTAAAAGGATTACAATATGCAATGTTGTGATTGATTATTCATTGAATATTTTTGTAACACAAATCATTAGAATATATTATCCTAATTTTTATGGTCATATTCATATATGCTTCAAGAAATATCATATATTACTCTTATTCAACATTTATATGATAATAGCTACTTTACATTCAATCACTATTGGGAACAAAATTGGTCGGCCGTCACATTTTTTCATTTGGTCATTCCATGTTTCCATATGATCTCCAATTTTTCATTTGGATTCCTAATCCCCACCCCACCACCACCTTATTCATGTGGTATATTTGTGTTTATAAGAAATCTAAACTTCTTCTTTATATTCCCAATAATCTTTAACACCTAATCTAATAACATCAATATTATAAAAAACAAAAAGGTATTTTAATCAATAATAGTCCAATAAAAATTGTTTTAAAGTTTACCGCTTCAACATGCTTGGATTCCTTATCATTAATAATCTCTTAAACATCACCCCCTTCATTCAACATCCAAGATACTTGTTCATAAACATATTTAAATTCATTTAAAATAAATCCTATACAAAAAATAAAACCCACCACAAATTGGTTTCAACCACTTTTTATTTGTTTTTAATACCCATATAAAAGGAATATGCCAATACGTGCATCAACATTCCTTAAAACTATACCCCTTTTATCATCATTATTCAATTTGAATTTATCTCACAACTATTGAAAATAAATAAAAATTACTTGGAAAATGGTTATCAATTCACTCTTAAGAAATTATATGTCGATCATCTAAATCTATTTTAATGTGATCTATACATGATGTACAAAACAATATTATTTTATTTATACAACATAATTATCCATTACCAATTAAACTATATACCAAATAAAAAATAGAACTCTTAAAATTTCTAAAAATATATGTAACTATTTTCTAGGATAAAATAATAACTTGATAGTAATTGGGATACAAATATATTATGTAATAAATCAACCAGAAATTCATGGAAAATGTTTAACAAATAAGTAAAAAACATTCAAGTACAAATCTATATTGAAGTTATAGGAAACAACTATAAATATTCTTGAAAAAAAATTAATTTCCATAAATTTTGACTCCCTTTTCTCACTTTATACTATGATTTTATTTTAGTTTATATGGATAAGATAATTGTAATGTTTTTCCTTTTCAATGATATTCTTCAAGGCACATTCCAAAATAATCAGACATATATGAGTTAATAATTTTTTAAGCTTCCTCAAAATTGAACACTTATGTTCTCCTCAAGAAGTCGCTACTATTGATATTCATAATTGTATACCACTATAAAATATAAATCAAATGTTGTTTCTTAATGAGAATACACCAAAATGGTACCTCATCATGTGGATGTCTAGATTATACAACTTCCAAATCATCATTAATGCTAATCTTATTCCGTACATTTCTTTATAATTTAAAATTTAAGATCAAAATAGGATGTAATCCTCATGAATTTGAAATCTAGTGTTAAAAATAACAACTTCCTTCATCTTTATTAAAAACAAATATATAATTATATTTTCTAGGATACCAACTGAGAGATCAATCTCAGCTAGTGACTTCTTCATAAGGGTTAACCCGAATTGATATCCATAACACTTACTCTTGTTTTACCTTTAAGAACATGTTTCACATTTTATACCCTTCATTGTATGTCAAAATAAAGAACATTAAGTCTATGTAAATAAGTTAGGATATCATGTATATTAATGTCAAAAGTAGTTTTGAGTGGAATATAACAACCATGTTTCTCTGCTCTTCGTGCTTCTACACATGGTCTTAAGATTTGATATTGTTTTTGGTAGAATATATCTTCTCACATAATCTATTTCATTATGTGAGTTATATATTATTTATTTATTCATCAAATCATATGAATCACCTTATGAAATATTCATTATTTTAATGACTTCTTCTTATGTTGGTAATATTGTTAAAAAATATTATAGTGTGCCGAACCATATTTAAACACTAACAATGTAAACAAGGATTTCATTTTTTGAAAAAACTATCATGAAAATTTGGATATTCATTGAGAATATTATATTTTAATTTATCACATATCTCCTCTTATGCCCCTTCCAGTTTCTTTTCTTTATTCGGATCTACTAATAAAATTATAAAAATATTTTTGGGGTCCTTTTTAATGTTCTTGAAGTCAATATGTGTAATATTATATGTGTATTTATACTCTCTAAAATATTTAAATAAAGTAATCTTTTTGAACTTATTATGTCTATTTCCCAAGAATGAACCATTATCAATCTTTGTAATCTACATTGGATTATCTATATTTTTATCTCCCAAAAAATAATTTTCTAGGGATAGAACTTATAGCTTCAAAATTTTAAATGATTCATTCTTCCCATAATCATTTGATTTATTTTTAGATGTGCGTGAACCTATCATATAACCACTGGAATTATAAATATCACATATACTATCAAGTTCTTTAATTTTGTTTAAAGTGGCCTATTTATCATTATTTGTTGATGTGGTTTCTTCTCTAGAATCCTATATGTTTAAAATATCTTTCATTGTGCCTTATAATTTATATTATTTTACCAAAAATCCAATATACAATTCCAAAACCAATTATAACCCCATAAAAAACATAGAAATTTTAATATTTTCACTTTATCTGCTTATTTTCCATATTAGTGACCAAGGTTTTTTTTGGGGATTCCTTCACCACTAGTTCATCTTCATTTGGGGAACCAAATTCCAAACATATTCTTCTATCCACCATGAACATGGTGTATTTTCTTCTTATATTTCTTCAACCATAATTGTACAAAATGTTTTTCCAAACCTATACTATCCATTAAAATTTATATTTGAAAATTATTACAAAAATGGTATTCACAGTACCTCTTTAATGATTCTTGAGAATGGTCACCATATTATGTAATAATTTTTTTCCATATATTGGGTTATTGTATTAGTATAATTCCCTACAAAACATTATGTGGAATTGAAACTTCATTCATTTCATTCTTAAAAACACTTTTATTAGATTATCTTAAAATATAACAATTTTACTGCAAGCTCTAAGAACTCTATTTTATGAATGTTTTTCTCATATTCAACTAAATTAAACATGTATTAACATTACATAAAATTTAATCAATATCTTCATCCTTAAATTTTAATTTTTCTTGTCAAAATGTTTCAATATCCCTGTTTCTTTAGCCTAGGAATTAATTTTAGCATTCATGATAACTAGATAATCATTAAAAACATTAAATATTTTCTAAAATTATTCAGTGGCATCATCCTTCTCTATGATGCCATCGATCCACTCCAATTTAAAAATTTATAACCATCCGTCCACTTCCACATTTATTTCATGGTTTTTATTTACTTTTTAGAGATATTTATACATGTTAAAAAACCTTCTTGAAAGATAGTAACCATGTTGTCTGCCTCATCTTCAAGATTGGTGTTTTCTTCCTAAATCTACACAAAAAAAGCGACACACAAAATGGAAATCACCTATTTTGGAAATAAATGTAGAATATTTTTTAGTCGAATAACAAATATTTCACAAAATTTTGTAGACATGACATCACTAGTTATTCATGTATATTTTCCTGAAGGAGAATTTGTGTGAGAATTTTCACATACCCCATTATAATTTAAATTTATTTAGGTACATATATCCATGGTTAAAATAATATCCACCTTTTATTCCCTTTCCACGACAAGTATTTTTTCTCCTGAAAAGTTTCATAAAGAAACCATACTTTCTTATTCTTTATTCAAGAGGGTTAACTTCCTAAACACCCTTTTACCCTATGTTATCCTATTCATCATTGTCATAGAAGAGATTGAATTAAGATCTAAAGTAAATAAATATTCACTACATATGTATTTCAAATTTTATATAGGTAGGAAAATAAAATCTTAAAAAAGAGAACAAATCAAGATAGGGAATCCAATCAAAAGTGAACCAAGATTTGATACCAAATGTTAGCATAATATAGGGATGTAATCAACATTGTGTATGGGTAAATCAGCTTTGGTTACATTTTAGATCAATTTAAAAATTTGTATTTTGCACCTTTTCAACAGGTCATGATCTCAATTTTCTAATTATTTTACCTCTAATTCATTCACCAATACATACAAAAAAGTGGAAAAGTTATTTACATGGTTCATATTTTAACAGGAATAATTATTCCTTAGTAAAGTCAATAAATATTACTCTCCCTCATGAACCACTATTAATAATAGGTGAGTTAAAATAATTAGGGTATATGCATCACATGTGTTTCACTATAGTCTCTTTACAATGCTTCCATGATCCTCGCACACGTGGGACTCTTATACAATATGATGATTGAAGGTGCACTGCCTGGTATTATTTTTCTTCCTCTCTTACATGAAAAATAATATGAAAGGACCTTATGTAAAGACCTATAAATTTGAAGGGAACTTTTTTCTTAATTTTTTTTGGAATTTTACAAGAACGCAGTTTCTGACGGCACATGATTCCGAGGCCCGGTGTGCACAGAATCATTTTCTGAAGTTTGGCTCGAGTACGTTCAGTGAACGGACGAGCGGGTTTTTCTAACTTTTGAACCGGTGCCCGGAATCGAATTCTGAGGGCACCGATGGAATCACAGCGCTGGTATTTGTTTAGAAACGCCTCTTCCGGAGTTGCGTTTGCTCGGGTGTGGTTTTTAATTTTTGGGCATAAAGTTAAGAAATAAAATAAATTGTTCGACAAACATTATTTTATTTCACTTAAGCCACTTTAAGCCACTTGAAATCCACTTAAACTGAGTTGAAACGGATAGGGTACTATCCAAAAATATTCTACCCTCTTGGTAGGATATTTGTGAGGTGGGGCCCGCACGAGCCCCGCCGTTTCTTTTCCGCTAAGTAACGCATCCGCGAAAAACCGTCATTATGAATGTCAACTGACGCATTTTCCTAAATTCTTAAGGCACCATTTAATTGGGAGGTTTTATTTGTTGAATTAAATAGGCAGTTTCTTTCGTTGAATTAATTCTACAAATTAATGGGTCGTTACTTACCTCTTATTCGTTTGTTGGCGTAATAATAAAATAAGACCAACACCGACTTTTGGAGGATTACACGTTGTTAGGTTTTTGACAGAAGTTCTTGTGCCTTCACCCTTCTTCGTGAAGAACGCGAAGAACGCGAAGAACGTGAAGAGAGAGAAGAACACCGGCCTTCGACGAAGAACTTCAAACCCACGGAAATCGACGACGCGACTCCGTGTGCCGCGACGCCGACGTTTCCTCTCCCGTGACGTTCTTCGGCAACGTTCCTTAATCCGCAACAAAAACCTTCGATCATCCGTTGAGGTGAGAGTTTCGGTTTTCTTTTAAATTTCTTTTATGGTTTTAAACTCAAGAAGGATTTAATTATTAAAAATTTAATCTGTAGTTTCTTGGACCTCGGAGTTCATTGACGCAACACCGGATACCGTGACGACGCGAGGATCCCCTCCTTCAGCGACGATCAAATCCGCGAAGAACACGCGTGCGACGACTTGACAAGGTAGGGGTTGTTGTGAATATTTTATATTCCCATGAATGTTTCATTAAAATTAAAGAACCAGATTCATATGAACAATTTTAATTTATTAAAATTGTTGTTTCATTTGTTGAATAATTCTCCCGTTGTTATTAACTAACGCGGAAGGTGCGGGCCAAACGAACACGGCCCGACAACCCTCCACCATTCTTCGTGGTTGTGCGGATTGGGCGGATGACGACAAAACATGAAGCAAGGGAAATTTGATGATCCCGCAGTGAATAACGGATCCCGAGAGGGACAACGGCGCAGACGGGAAGGAAAACGGACCACCGGAGCAACTCCGGTGGCCCGCGGAAGCGGCCGGCGGCGTCGGCGGCCGGAGGCGGTGGCGCCCCGGCGCGCCGCCGGATAGGGCCGCCGCGGCTGAAGCCGCGACTGCAGCGGCCAGCGGACCCGCAGCCGCACGGGTCCAGCTCGCCCGAACGGGATGCGGCGACATGCGGCGTCCGCTGAACCAGCGCGTCCCCACGCGGGGCCGCAGCACCTCCAACCCGCGGGGGCAGCGCCCCACGGCACCCGAGCGCTCGGCCGCTCGGCCGAGCTGAGCCAGGCCGGTCCGACCGGCCGGGCTGGACCGGGTCGGGTCAACCCGGCTCGGCCGACCCAGGGGTGTCGGGCCGGGTCGGCCCGGGCCCGGACCCCCCGTCTTCGGACCGTTTTCGGTCTTTTTCCAGTAACATGAGCTACGAGCCTCCGAACGACGCACCGTTAGCGGCAACGCGATCCTTGGATCAAGATGGTCGTTTCGGTATATTGCACTCAAGGATTCAGATTCCTTTGTGTTCGGCCGGGGTGGTTCTTACACGAAACCAACCGGGCCCTCGGAGCGGAATCGCTCATATCTTGAGCTCCGGACGTCCGATTGACATGCCGTCGACTTTGTTGAATTCCTCTAAGTGAGACGGATCTTTTGGCTCACTCCGCCCGAGGTTTGGATGCAGGTGGAGTACGGTCGGGTTGGTTTTTCCTTAAAAACCAACCGGGCCCCTGGGACGAAAAAACCAATAACTCTCAGACCGGGCGTCCGATTGACGCGCCATCTGCGACGTTGAGTTCCTGTTGACAATACGAAACATTTGGATACATCATCTTCGGACTTTGTGTCAGTTGATGTATCAGCCTCTTGGCTCGTGGAGCGGACCCTCCCGAACGAGCTTGTTGTGTGCGGGAACCCTAGAGTTTGCTGCGACTGCTACTTCGACAGCAATGACTGTGCAGAGATTCTCAGTGGACTGCAGCGACGACTGTGCAGAGATCCTTAGTGGACTGCGACGACGACTGTGCAGGGATCCTCAGTGGACAACGACGACTACTGCACTCAGCGATCATACGTGGATTAGTGCTACAGATCCTGTGTGGATCTGATCCTGTGTGGGTCAGCGCTCAGCGGTTCTGTGTGAGCCAGCGCCTACAGGTCCTGTGTGGGCCCGATCCTGCGTGGGTCTTTGCGGGGGTTAGTACCTATCGATCCTTTGTCGGTCCGAAGACTTAGATGGATCAGTGATCATCTTTATCGTCATCCGAAGAAGTATACCTGTGTGAGATGAATCTTGTGTTACTCTCTTTTGTGGATTGTGTTGAACTATCCTGTGTGGATTTACTGTTTACTCTCCTTTGTGGATTGTGTTGTGCTATCCTGTGTGCGTATACGTTTTTCTTTCCTGTGTGGACTGGGTTGTGCTTGGGCTCGGATGTTGGAGTTGAACGGGAATTGATGACTTAGGTATATGTATGGGCATATACCTAAGCAGTGTCGGTTGTTACTTTTTGATTGTATATTTCTTTGTGGTTATCCTTTGTGGATTCTGGGAGACCTTTGGGGGTCTCGGGGTCCCTACTGAGTAGCTTATACTCACCCCTGCACGGGCAATGCCCGCACTTCGTTGTGTTGGTTGCAGACGACGGACATCGCTGATCGTAGTGAAGGCTTGCCGAACAGGACGGTACCTGGAGGTGGACCACTGGGCAAGACGTACTTGGAGTGGTCAGGTGGACCCGAGGAGTAGTGGAGGCTATCTGTACCCACCCTTCAGGTGGGACTTCCAGACGACAGCTTGACGCTGCGGATTTTTTTTCAGTTGTTGTTTTTCCTTTCAGTTGTACTTTACAGTTGGGCTTGTATTTCTGACCCCTTTTACTTTCAGCACAGCTTGTTACAGTTTTTACTTAGTGTTTACTTTTCCTCTTTCTTACATTTTGGTTCTTGTTTACTTTTAAAACGCAATGTCTTCCCTTTTTTATCGGGATTTACGCCTTGTTGCTAGTTGCCAGCCCCTGGCCTATGGAAGGTGGGCTTGGGGTAGTCACGACACGGGCCCCGAGGACGGGTCATGACAAATTGGTATCAGAGGAGTTCGGTTCTACCACGGACTCTGATATTTTCTATGTTAAGTAATAGTGTTTAGCGTATTGGGTGTGGTTATCAGTTCAGGGAGTCCAGTGTTGGTGCAGCGGCCGACGTATCCGTAAACCAGGACCCTGACTTCTGATTTCTGACTTAATGCACGAAAACATTGATTGCATGTGTGTTTCAAGTTTTCTTTGTGATTACTTGTGTCAGCTCACTAGGTATACTATTCTGACTGTGGCGCACTTGTTACCTTTTCAGGATGGCCCCACGACGGCAGCCAGCTAGGGTTCCGAGAGTAGATCACGACGACAGCCCGCCGAGCGACGAGGCCTCGGTACAGGGCCCGTTGACAGTAGAGGTACCGGTGGTACCTTTACCCGCCGAGCCCCCGATGCTTCCAGCACCGACCGCTGACGATGCACGTCGCCTCAGAGCTATGCACGAGTTCCAGCACCAGCGACCACACAGGTTTCGTGGGGATATGGACCCCCAGGCATCCGAGGACTGGCTGGAGGTGGTCATTCGAGTTTTCAGGCTAGTGAGGACACCAGCAGACCTCATGGTGATCCTCGCGGCGAGCCTACTGCACACAGCAGCGGGCCGATGGTGGAGCTTGATGCTCCAGGTGCACGATGAGGCCTCTCTCCTCTGGACGGACTTCGAGAGCCTCTTCTGCTCAGAGTTCGTCCCGGCCACCCTCCGTGCGGTGCGCATTCAGGAGCTTCTTCAGTTGCAGCAGGGCAGCTTGACGGTCGCCCAGTATGCGGCGAGGTTTACAGATCTTTCTCGCTCCTCGACTGACATGGTACAAGACCCCTTATTTCGGGCCCGGACCTTTGAGCAAGGTTTGAGACACGAGATTAGGGCATCGCTGATCTCCCTCAGCATCCCGACCCAGGCAGGAGTACTAGAGTGAGCCCTTCGGATCGAGAGCTTTCTGGCTGAGTCTACTTCAGCAGCGAGACCTACCACAGGGCGGCAGGTAGCGAATTCTTCGGCAGTAGGTAGCCGACGGATGACTCAGGGTTCCAGGCAGACCAGAACCTCTCGTAGACAACCTCAAGACACTGGCTCAGCAGTGCGGGGCACACAGCGCGGAGCCAGTCTTTCGAGAGGTAGGCAGTGCTACGTGTGCGGCGGGCAGGGCCACATGGCTCATGACTTCCCGACCCGCCGTACCGAGGAGCAGCAGACGGTGGAGGGGCCACCCAGGCAGAGGTAGAGGGTCGACAGTGGTGGTCCGCAGGGAGGAGGCAGACGAGGCAGGGGAGCTGGCCGAGCAGCAGGTGGTGGGAGACGCTTTGAGGCTTTGCCACCACCACCACCAGGAGGCCCGCCCCGACCACAGGGAGCTGGCGGGCAGAGACAGGCACAACTCCAGGCAGCGGAGGCCTACGACCACGACG
Source organism: Viscum album (assembly GCA_963277665.1). Lineage (NCBI taxonomy): Eukaryota > Viridiplantae > Streptophyta > Magnoliopsida > Santalales > Viscaceae > Viscum > Viscum album. The sequence goes on from OY728119.1 coordinate 1,305,050,021, forward strand.
CGCCAGAGATGATTCGAGGTACGATCTGTTTCTATTCCACCCTTGCTGTAGTTCTTATAGACACAGGAGCGACTCACTCTTTCATAGCCACTACCATTGTTCGGAGCTCGGAGATTCTGATAGAGCAGTTGGCTCGATCCTTACGTCTAGAGACCCCTACGAAAGCATACTCGACGATTACGCACTGGTGCCGGCAGTGTGATCTTACTCTAGGAGGTGAGAGCTTCGGCTGGGATCTTCTTGTAGAGGCATCGAGTCCATACGACGTCATCTTGGGCATGGATTGGATATCTACAGTCCATGCTCAGATTGACTGTTTTAGGTGCAAGGTGCGATGTGTGCGCACCGACGGGAGCAGGTTCACCTTCACCGGTGAGAAGGGAGCCTTTGCAGCACAGGAGGGACTCTCGCAGAGGAGTGGACATACCATCACTCATCAGTTGGATAGTCTCATCCTAGGAGCAGTGGACATGCGAAGTCTTAGTTTTCCTGCAGTGGTGGATCAGTATGCAGACGTCTTCCCCAACGACGTTCCAGGACTACTTCCTCGCAGAGAGGTAGACTTTTATATTGATCTGTACCCCGGGACAGCCCCGATATCCACTCTAGCATATCGGATGGCCCCCACCGAGCTTCAAGAGCTGCGGGTACAGTTGGAGGACTTGCAGGGCAAGGGGTTCATCTGACCCAGTGTTTCACCCTGGGCTTCCCCGATTTTGTTCGCCAAGAAGGCGGACGGGAGCTTGCGACTGTCTGTCGACTATCGTCGCCTGAACCAGGTGACAGTGAGGAACAAGTATCTGCTATCGAGGATTGATGACCTCTTCGATCAGCTCAAGGGAGCACGGTCGTTCTCGAAGATAGACCTCAGTTCAGGCTATCATCAGCTCAGAGTTCGAGACGAGGACGTGCAGAAGACGACCTTCAGGTGTCGGTATGGCCACTATGAGTGCTTGGTTATTCCTTTTGGCATAACCAATGCTCCAGCAGTGTTCATGAGCCTCATGAAAAGGATATTCCAGCCATACCTCGATCGATTTGTAGTGGTCTTCATCGACGACATTTTGGTGTACTCGACCACGGAGGAGGAGCACACCTACCACTTGCGGGTTGTACTAGACACACTGCGAGAGCACCAGCTTTATGGAAATATCTCAAAGTGCCAGTTCTGGTTACGTGAGGTCCACTTCTTGGGGAATGTCATTTCTGAGGCGGGAGTTGCAGTGGATCCCGCAAAGATCAAGGCAGTGCTAGCTTGGGAGCCACCTAGGAGCGTGACGGAGGTGCAGAGTTTCTTGGGTCTAGCCGGATACTATCGGAGATTTGTGCCGGACTTCTCCATAGTTGTGGCACCACTCTCAGATTTGACGAAGAAGGGGAAACCATTTGTGTGGTCAGACAGATGTCAGCAGAGCTTCCAGGAGCTGAGAAAAAGGTTGACCAGCGCACCTATCTTGAGGTTTCCTGAGGAGGGAGTTGGATACGTAGTCTACTGCGATGCATCAGGGACCGGACTCGGATGTGTCCTAATGCAAGAGAGGGCCTTGATTGCCTATGGATCACGTTAGTTGAGGCCGCATGAGCAGAACTACGCTTCCCATGACCTGGAGTTAGCAGCAGTGGTCTTCACACTGAAGACTTGGCGGCACTATCTGATGGGCGAGTGCTTTACAGTCTTTTCTGACCACCAGATTCTCAGGTACATATTCTCTCAGAAGGACATGAACCTGAGACAGCGGCGATGGCTTGAGTTTCTCCAGGACTATGACTTTGAGATAGTCTATACTCCTAGGAAGGGGAACGTAGTAGCTGATGCCCTCAGCAGAAGGATGGGCATTCAGCTACTTGAGGAGACGACAGAGCAGCTAGCCGCCATGCAGATATCCTTCGTGGATAGGGACGAAGCAACCTTCCTTCAATCTCTCACAGTAACCCCTCCACATCTACAGCGGGTCAGAGAGGCACATCGTGGGGACGCTGACAGTGAGATGCGGCGTACACAGATATCCTCGGGACAGGCACCTGATGGTTTCTCCCTTGGAGCAGAGCACGACGTCCTTTTCAGAGGACGTACCTTGGTACCAGTTGCTTTACGAGAGGAGGTGCTGAGAGAGTTTCACACTTCTCCTTTAGTGGTACATCCTGGGGTGGCAAAGATGTACCAGGATCTCAGACGACAACACTGGTGGCTGGGCATGAAGAAGGATGTGGAAGAGTTCGTTTCACGGTGCCTCACCTTCCAGCAGGTGAAGGTAGAGTATCATGTACCAGCAGGCTTGTTACAACCCTTGGAGGTCCCGGAATGGAAGTGGGACGACATATCTATGGACTTCATGACTGGACTTCCATGCACTTCCAGAGGTCACGACTCCATCTGGGTGATTGTTGACCAACTCACCAAGTTGGCACACTTCTTACCCATCAGAGAGCAGGGCTCAGCGGAGAGCTTGGGGAGTCTCTACGTTCAGGAGATTGTACAGCTTCACGATGTGACATCGTCTATCGTCTCCGATCAGGATGCTCTATTTACTTCCCGGCTTTGGAAGGGGTTGCAGGAGGCATTCGGGACGCGACTACGTCTGAGCATCGCCTTTCACCCGCAGACGGATGGTCAAACGGAGAGGACCATTCAGACTCTCAAGGACATGCTCCGCGCATGTGTCCTTGACTTTGGTCGCAGCTGGGAGGACCACCTACCCTTGGTGGAGTTCGCGTACAACAACAGCTACCACTCCACCATCGGGATGGCACCATACGAGGCGTTGTACGTCCGAACTTCTAGATCTCCTTTGTGCTAGACAGACCCTGGGGAGTCAGCACTCGTGGGACCAGAGATGGTCCGGGCCACGATAGAGAAGGTCCAGGTCATCCAGGTGCGGATGAGGATAGCTCAGAGCCGGCAGAAGTCTTATGCTGACAGGAGGCGGAGGCTACTAGAGTTCGAGGATGGCGACCACGTCTTCTTGCGTGTCTCACCTCGACGTGGTTTGCGGAGATTTGGCTGAGGCGGCAAGTTGTCTCCACGCTTCATTGGACCATTCCGAGTCCTCAACAGGATTGGCGAGGTGGCTTATCGCCTGGCTCTACCACCTCAGTTTCACCGGGTGCACAACGTCTTCCACGTATCTCAGCTGAGGAGATACGTGAACGACCCGACACACATCATTGACCATTGGGAGCTAGACGTGGATGATGGAGCGACTTTTGCAGAGGTCCCAGTGGAGATCAAGGATCGACATGAGCGGGTCCTACGTGGACGATAGATTACTCTAGTGCGCATCAGATGGAAGCACGAGAACCTCCAGGAGAGCACTTGGGAGGGGGAGGCTCAGATGCGTGCTCAGTACCCACATTTGTTTCCCTAGTTTATGATGTATCTTTACGGGGACGTAAAGCCCTACGGTGGGAGTAATGTAAACACCCGTAAATCTCAAGGAATTTTTTTTTCTTAATTTTCTTTGAATTTTAAAAGAACGTAGTTTCTGACGGCACCTGATTCCGAGGCCCGGTGTGCCCAGAATCATTTTCTAAAGTTTGGCTCGGGTACGTTCCGTGAACGGACAAGCGGGTTTTTCTAACTTTTGAACCGGTGCCCGGAATCGAATTCCGAGGGCACCAATGGATTTGTAGCACTGGTATTTTCTTAGAAACGCCTCTTCAGGAGTTGTGTTTTCTCGGGTGTGGTTTTTAATTTTTGGGCTTAAAGTTAAGAAATAAAATAAATTGTTCGTCAAACTTTATTTTATTTCACTTAAGCCACTTGAATCCACTTGAAAGCCACTTAAACTGAGTTGAAACGGATAGGCTGCTATAAAAAAATATCCTACCCTCTTGGTAGGATATTTGTGAGGTGGGGCCCGCACGAGTCCCGCCGTTTTTTTTTCGCTAAGTAACGCACCCGCAAAAACCCGTCATTATGAAAGTCAACTGACGCGTTTTCTTAAATTCTTAACGCACCATTTAATTGGGAGTTTTTATTCGTTGAATTAAATGGGCAGTTTCTTTCGTTGAATTAATTCTATGAATTAATGGTTTGTTACTTACCTCTTATTCATTTGTTGGCGTAATAATAAAATAAGACCAACACCGACTTTTGGAGGATTACACGTTGTTAGGTTTTTGACAGAAGTTCTTGTGCCTTCACCCTTCTTCGCGAAGAAGGCGAAGAATGCGAAGAACGTGAAGAACGCCGGCCTCCGACGAAGAACACCAAACCCGTGGAACTCGACGACGCGATGCCGTGTGCCGCGACGCCGACGTTTCCTCTCCTGCGGCGTTCTTCGGCGACATTCTTTAATCCGCAACAAAAACCTTTGATCATCCGTTGAGGTGAGAGTTTCAGTTTTCTTTTAAATTCTCTTTTGTGGTTTTAAACTCAAGAAGGATTTAATTATTAAAAATTAAATCTGTAGTTTCTTGGACCTCGGAGTTCGTCGACGCAACGCCGGATACCGCGACGACGCGATAATCCCCTCCTTCAGTGACAATCAAATCCACGAAGAGGCCGCGTGCGACGACTTGACCAGGTAGGGGTTGTTGTGAATATTTTATATTCTCGTGAAAGTTTCTTTAAAATTAAAGAACCGGATTCATATGAACAATTTTAATTTTTTAAAATATTTTTTTATGTGTTGAATAATTCTCCCATTGTTATTAACTAACGTGGAGGGTGCGGGCCAAATGAACACGGCCCGACAACCCTCTGCCGTTCTTCGTGGTTGTGAGGATTTGGCGGGCGATGACAAAACGTGACGCAAGGGCAATTTGATGATCCCGAAGTGAAGAACGGAACCCGGGAGGGACAACGGCGCAGACGGGAAGGAAAATAGACCACCGGAGCAACTCTGGTGGCCCGCGGAAGCTGCCGGCGGCGCGGGTCCGGCTCGCCCGCACGGGACACGGCGACATGCCGCGTCCGCTGAACTAGCACGACCCCACGCGTGGTCGCGACAACTCCAATCCGCGGGGGCAGCGCCTCGCGGCACCCAAGCGCGCGGCCGAGTCGAGCCAGGCCAGTCCGATCGGGTCGGACCGGGTTGGACCGGGTCGGGTCGACCCAGTTCGGCCGACCCATGGGGGGTCGGGCCGGGTCGGCCAGGGCCCGGACCCCCCCGTCTTCGGACCGTTTTCGGTCTATTTTCTGTAACATGAGCTACGGGCCTCTGAACAACGCGCCGTCACCGGCAATGCGATCCTTGGATCGAGACGGTCGTTTCGGTATATCGCACTCAAGGTTTCGAATTACTTTGGGTTCGGCCAGGTTGGTTCGTACACGAAACCGACCGGGCCCTCGGAGCAGAAACGCTCATATCTTGAGCTCCGGACGTCCGATTGACGTGTCGTCGACTTTGATGAATTCCTCTAAATGAGACGGATCTTTTGGCTCACTCCACCAGAGGTTTGGACGCAGGTGGAGTATAGTCGGGTTGATTTTTCCTTAAAATCCAACCGGGCCCCTGGGACGAAAAAACCAAAAACATTCAGACCGGGCGTCCGATTGACGAGCCGTCTGCGACGTTGAGTTCCTGTTGACGATACGGAACTTTTGGATACATCAACTTTGGACTTTGTGTAAGTTAATGTATCAGCCTCTCGGCTCGTGGAGCGGACCCTCCCGAACGAGCTTGCTGTGTGCGGGAACCCTAGAGCTGGCTGCGACTGCTACTTCGACATCGACGACTGTGCAGAGATCCTCAGTGGACTGCAGCGATGACTGTGCAGAGATCCTCAGTGGACTGCGACGACGACTGTGCAAGGATCCTCAGTGGACCGCGATGACTACTGCACTCAGCGATCCTACATGGATTAGTGCTATAGATCCTGTGTGGATCTGATCTTGTGTGGGTCAGCGCTCAGCGGTTCTGTGTGTGCCAGCGCCTACAGGTCCTGTGTGGGCCCGATCCTGTGTGGGTATTTGCGGGGGTTAGTACCTATCGATCCTTTGTGGGTCCAACGACTGAGATGGATAAATGATCATCTTTATCGTCATCCAAAGAAGTATACCTATGTGAGCTGAATCTTGTGTTACTCTCCTTTGTGGATTGTGTTGAACTATCCTGTGTGGATTTACTGTTTACTGTCCTTTGTGGATTGTGTTGTGCTATCCTGTGTGGGTATACGTTTTGCTTTCCTGTGGGGACTGGGTTGTGCTTGGGCTTTGATGTTGGAGCCGAACGAGAATTGATGACTTAGGTATATGTATGGGCATATACCTAAGCAGTGTCGGTTGTTACTTCGTGATTGTATATTTCCTTTGTGGTTATCCTTTGTGGATTCTGGGAGACCTTCGGGGGTCTCGGGGTCCCTACTGAGTATCTTATACTCACCCATGCATGGGTTATGCCCGCACTTCATTGTGTTGGTTGCAGATGACAGACAGCGCTGATCGTAGTGAAGGCTTGCGGAGCAGGACGGTACCTGGAGGTGGACCACTGGGCGAGACGTACTTGGAGCGGTCAGGTGGACCCGAGGAGCAGTGGAGGCTATTTGTACCCACCCTTCAGGTGGGACTTCCAGACGACGGCTCGACGCTGCAGATTTTCTTTTCAGTTGCTGTTTTTCCTTTCAGTTGTACTTTACAGTTGGGCTTGTATTTCCAGCCCCTTTTACTTTCATCACAGCTTGTTACAGTTTTTACTTAGTGTTTACTTTTCCGCTTGCTTACTCTGTGGTGCTTGTTTACTTTTCAAAGGCAATGCCTTCCCTTTTTTATCGGGATTTACGCCTTGGTGCTAGTCGCTAACCCCTGGCCTATGGAAGGCGGGCTTGGGGTAGTCACGGCACGGGCCCCGAGGACGGGTCGTGACACCTTATCCTTTTATTTTTATTCTCTTTAACTAACTTGAAGAACCATATTTATTTGTAAATATTGGACTTCATATAGCCTAATTATTCATAGTAACTTCATTCCTAACACATCCAGTTATTTATTTTCTTCTTTATATGAAACAAAACCACAAAAAACTATTCTCTTCTATACTCTTCTTATTCATCATACTAAACATAAAATTTACACAATAATCTATTACCTACTTCTATATTCCTACCTCATCTTTTTTATACTTATTATTCATTGAATATAAAATTCACCAGTTCTCTTCTTGATTATTAAACATAAATAGTGTGTAAAGATTACAATTGGGTTAGGTCTCCTGCTTCTTAACACTAAAGTATTATTTATTTAATGATATTGTCAAAAATCCTATCTACTTCTCATATCCTTCTTCATTTACATATATTGTAGATATATATAATAATAAAACATTAAATTTATGTTACCTTACTTTTTTTCTCTTTATTTTATATTTAATATACCACATAAACACAATATTTGAATTACCATGTTTTATAGTAATTTAAATCCTTCTATCTTTTTGTATGAACATGTATCCAGAACCATATGATATAGATTTTTAATTTTTATATTGATTTATTAATATTTTAAAATTACCTAAAGATTTGTCTAAAGCCTTAGATATTCCTTATTCATTTCCTTCTAAGATATATAGAAATAGAAAAAACTCATCACTCCACACGGTCTTCATAGTCAATCATTATTCTCATTTGAATGCTAAATATGAATTCTCTATCGTCATGACTATATTACATCAAGCCACTTAGATCATATTTATTTATTCCTATACCTTTATTAAATAAAATATATAATAATAAAGCAACTCATGATATATGTCTCCTTTATAATACAATACATCTTACAAAACATGATTCGATAATTCTTACTAAAAAGAACTTTATGAATTACTTATTTCTTATTAAATTTTCTACTAGAATCACAATTAGGATTATAATGATATTTTATACACTAATGTTTTACATACCTAGAATATTGAAAATCCAATATCTCTTATTCATCTCATTCTTCTTCACTATTATGTAGATGGTATATAAATTTTATGTAGAACTCTATTTTCAAATACCTTACATGAATCTATCTAGGTTGGACCATATATATTGTGTTATCCTATACAATATTTTATGTTTAGATTTAATCTAATATTTTAATGAAATATAATTCACACACTCAATTCATTCTCATTTTTTTTATATTCACTTATATGGTCGATCATATAGGCAATTTATCCTACATGAACATGTGGATATATAGAAGAATATTTGGGTTTGTGGATTCATCTATGTGTGAAGTATCATGTGTATATATTTCCATATGTGATGAATATATGTATATTTTTATATGTGGATCTAAATGTCCTTAAAAAGATTCATGGACATCATTTACTTCCATGTTCTACCTTCTTCCTTATTTATATCTTCACATTCATCTAATTATTCAAGGATCCTGATGAATAATATCATGATGTATAAATATTTAAATATTTTTTTAAAAAAAAAATCAATTTATAATATAATCATTATTATGTTAATATTAATATATACTTCATCACATATCATATTTTTTTCTTCTCCTACTCTATTTTCTAAAACAATTGAAGACAATTCACTTGTTATAGACATAATATTCGATCAAACATCAGCTCTCCATATGGTTGATCCATGTATCCAAGATATTTCAACTTATTCGTTTGTTTTCCTAATACATGGTCACCTATCACCATATTTATGTTCTCAATCAAAGTTTCCATGTAGTCTCTACTTCATTGTTTGACTTCTCAACCCAATTAAACACCTCATTCAAGAATATTAATCTTATCAATTGTGGATGAGTCTAATAATCAATAGTCATACAAAAAATGGATAGAACATCAACTAAATCAACAATATAGGGTTCTTTATCATTAATTATCTCTTTAGAATAGCCAAATTTATTCAAAATCACGTGTACTTATTCTTCATCAATATATTGATATTGCTTGACAACCATTTATTGGTAAAAAATACATGACCAAAAAATGTGGTTCCAACAAAAATGTACCACTTAGATCCCTGTACCTTATTAAATAGAAAATTTATAAAAGAAAGATACCACAACATCATATTCTTCACCTGATTTAGTAATTAGTAATCTACACATAGGCATAAAATTCACTTACACTTCTCATAGGACAAAATGGAAGAACATAAATGGTGAAGTGATTTGGAAAACAAATCCCTTTTCTTTAAGGACTTATAATAGAACCTTTATCTATGTAATCTTGTTTGTATACATCCTTAATGGTGGAATAAATTTAGGCTCTACACCTTGAATCCCCTAAATGGTATACGCAACCTCAATTTCAGGTGGAAACCCAAATAATTAATTTGTGAATATTCTTTTAAAATAATCCATAATAACAGGAATGGAAAACTATGTTCCCCCATCTTCAACAATTAGATAATAACATTAAAACTAGGAAATAATTGCCATTATCTTTCTATATTAATTTTCTAAATTAATTTTATACAATTCATACTCTCTGATGAAGGTATATCATTCCACGACTAGTGAAGTGAAAGACACTTACCCATGATAGTGGTCGATTATTTATTCATAATTAGTAAGATAATCCTTCCTGAGGATCACATAAAAATTACACAACTTTAGTAATTTTAAAACATATAAAGTCCTATAACTATAAACCACAATAGAATAACCATGGAACCTAATTATAACAACATATTACACTATTATGTGTATAATAGATATCATCTCACTCGTTTAATAATCCTCAACCAAAACCAATTTTACTCCCAATTGGGATAATTAAGTGAGTGTGATGAAATTGAGTAGAACAAAACTATGGTTGGGGTGGATGTCAATAAAATAATGAGTTTCATAGTTAGTAGAACCTCACCACTATCTAGTGTAGCTAGAAATACTATGAATGAATACCCTTATTCCATGTATCTTCCTTGACCCAATAATTTTGGTTATCATCTGAATCACCACCATACAATCTCTATTACCCCAATTCCTAGCACCTTGAGCACCTTGATTACCTAATTACTCATGAGATTCCTATCTACTACTCTGTGATGATGTCTTTAAATATTCCCATGATCTATGATACTTTTCATCACCTTACCATCTTCAAACCAAAAAATAACCCATGAAAAAATATTCCAAATGTCATATATGATTTCATGATCAATGTTCCATGGGTTGGAATTCGCATTGAGACCATATATTCCATTTCTTACCACATTAGTAACATACATGAGGAATCCTCTATTATAGTGGAAGGGTTGAACCATTTTCCTAGGTGGTCTGCCGATTTTCTCCCTAAATAGAATTTTGAAAACACTAATTATAACTACTAGATGATAAACTCCCTAATATTTCCATAGAACTAGATAACCCTAGTATAGAACTCCCACCTAAGCTCTTCTTAATGATGATGGACTGGTTCACCATCTCAATGAAAGAAGTTATGAAGTAGATATTCAATTTAACTATTATAGTATGCCCCATTAATTCATCAAATCAACTAATATTATCAGTCTGATCATCTAACACATGGATTAAAAAAAATCAGGTCAATATTGTTAGTGATATAACCCTTCATGGACATGTACACCTGAAAAATATTATGAAATTATATTTCTCAATCCACGATATGACTCAACCATAACATAAATACATATTACATCATTATACTTGATTATATATTAAACCACATAATATATCAAACTCCAAGAACCCAAAAAATTAATTCCATATGCAATTTGATGAGAAAACTTCTTATTTTACAACATAGTGTTTATTTGGTACATGTATGGATCATTATTGACTCCCTCATAATAATATCATATATAATATTCCTATTTATTTATATCGAAATTGAAACATAAGGAACGGGTGAGATTAGAAACTTTGTAAGGATTAAAAAATAAGTGATATCAATCAAATAAATATAGGTTATCATAAAGAAGATCATAATGGAGTAAGAAATAAACGAATATGAAGCCATGGAAACTTAACTTTGAAATCATACCCAAATGAGTCTGAATCATGAATAATAACATAAATATAAAAAATATCATTAGAACCTTGAATCATAAGAATATTATCTTGAGTTGTGGATACATAATATATGAATGTGACATATTCTTAATCATTGAAAATCATAAATTTTGTCATGTTTAACTGCCAAGGTATTCATGACATAGTGGTATAGGATAACATTATATATCCTATATGATAATTTATTGGCATAATAATCCATGACACCAAATACAATAATTTCATGATATTTAAAACCATAAACAATGCATTGGAGGGTTATATACATCGCAACTCATATATCACATAATGGTAATCCATATATATGTGTTCCACATGAACATAAAAAACATAAATTCATCACAAAATAATTATACCATGAGAATGAAAAAAATCATGATCATATTCAGTAGAAATAAAACTAAATCAAACATAAAAAAATGCGAATGATTTCATTTGAACATATACCATATGAGACATGATAAATATTAAATGGTTATAACATTAAAAGATATTTATATTGATGAATAACCTTATAGAGGATGAAAAAAAGTAAAAAATATGGAATAAAATTTTTAAAAACATTTTATAAAATTTCATGTCATTTGGAATAAATAAATTTAAAATAAAAATGGAAAAAAATATTTTTATTAAATAATAATGGGATAAGAAAACATAAAATGACAGTCTCATATTGAATAATGTGTTAAGAGGAAGTGATCAAGATTAAAACATAAGAGAGATGAAATGATTCCATTTGATCTATTAAAGTAAGTCAAGTACAATAGAAAATGATATTATGAAATCATATAAGTGGTTATAAAGATAGATAATACATCCATGACACTAAATAAAGTGCATGGATGTTGAATAAAAATATTCCAATTGAATAGAAGTGATTAAAAAATTAAAAATATAACCATAGGTGAATTGTGGATTTATAATAGGATAAATTTTATGAATAAATTTAAATTTCTAAAATAAATAGAGGACAATAAAATAAATTTATATTTTAAAATTGTATAAAAATTCCCCAATATAAATTTACACATGGGAAAACTCAATTAAGAAGAGATCTTGGGAGAGAAACCCTTACCTTTACTACCTCCTTTATCAAACAATTTTTAAACCTTTGTATAATAAATATATACTTTATAATAATCAAATGAAAAACCATTTTCATATTCAGTACCTTTAATATTAAATAATTATGCTAATTTATTACATATACATTATTTTGTTATTAATTTTTTTCATAACTGGATATTAGTGAATTTGATTATATGACACATGATTTGATATGATGATTTTAATAATCATTATATGCTACTAATATCATATTTTTAGTTTATTAGAGGTATTTTTATCATACTATTATAATTATTTATAGATTTCAATGTTAATTTGATGTTAGATACATGTATGGTATATTGGATGGAATTCACAACATGCATATTTCAGGTAACATTTCTAATAACAATGTTCTATTTTATAATGATCATTCATTTGGGTAAATCCCTCTAAAAAATAATGAAAACAAAAACCATCCATTAATAACATATAATATCATTATATATTTATTTATACACATCCATGATGAAAATGATGATATTGTATAACATCATTAATGTAGATGGTTTTATGAACCCAAATAAGAATATGTTATACCGGTGAATAAGTAAAAATAAAAAGTTATATTATTATGATATCATTTTTATATAATCATGATGGTATTAATAATAAATCATTAGGGTCACGTAGGTGTTTTTTATGATTGGATTGGACAATGTAAATGAGATACATGTAGATGAACTCATTACCTCACACAACTCAGGAACTCTCTATCCAAACATCACACTCTTGGGTTAGGTCAATAACAACTGCATGATCCATATATGTAGTCAACAAGTAGTATTAATAATAATAACCAGTAACCATGAGTTAAATAAAATAATGATTCACTGATAACTGATATAAAAAATGACGTATTACTTATTGTTGACACCATAAATAACATAATCCCATTCTCATAACTAGGTGACCAATCAAACAAAAGTATATAAAGGTTATGTGAACCGTACCTGATGAATATGATTAATGAATACATAAATTTTTTCCTAATCAATCTAAGGGTAAAATAATAAATATAAAATCATATACCATATTCTTTGAAATAATAAAATCATAACATCGAAAAATCATGATACTAATCACATTCCATTTTAACATAGACTTTACCTATACAAGTGTCATATAGGAACAATAATATGTCATGTACCAAGGTCCAATGGGTATTATCTCAAACTAAATATCATTAATAGTGAAATAATAATAAAAATTCTATGATATCACTTTATATATTCATGACATGGTCTTCCTAAACCGTGTTGATTTTGAGATCTACCAAACTGTGCATCTCCCCATAAGAAAGAAGAATCTAACTCATGGCGAGGGTTTATAAATATTTTGGAGATACTGTACTATCAATATTTGATAATCCTAAATAAATAAATAATAATTATGATGCATCAACCATAATTAAATTTATATTATGAACATTATAGCTATGAACCAACCATAACCAAATCATAACACATTTTATCACAAAATGTGATCTATTTGTAATGGATTGTATGAAATAAATACCTAAGAAAATATCCTAAATGGTAGATAATATAAATTTATTACTTAAAATGATAAAATAAGTGACATATAAAATAAATGTGGGTCTAGTAGCCTTTTGGTATTATTATCCACCCAAGACATATGACCAACTAAACCATCCACATTTGGTCCATTTACATTACTTGAATCCCTTATCATAAAGTATGCGGTGAAGCATATGCATGTGTAGTGTATGATTATAACATAATATGTTATCATAATAGATTTCCATAAATAAATCATGAATATATAAGTTCATATGAAAAGTTATATGCTAATAAAAAACACATGTAACATCATTGAGTACTAATCAAGACACCCGATGAGTGACTATACCTACTACATCTAGTTATACTATCAGAATGAACATATTATATATAAAATGAAGTTTTGGTATAGAATATAACTACATATACATAATCAATATCACAATATACATGTTACCATTAATGATAATTACTACAATCCATCAATTCAAAATGTATTGTTGGTATTGTGTCCCACATCACATAACCATGTGTCTTAATATTATTCACCAATATAGAATCTATCCCGTTATCTGTTTCAGGACTAAATGGGAATGAAATAAAATTATATAAACAAAATAAAGATTGAATTAGCATAGTGTCCCATTATATAGACAAGACATGGAATGATTGGGAATAAGATCCCTCTCGAATTCTTAGTTGATGATGGATTGATATGTGTGAAATCTCATGAACATGAAAAGGAATGGGTGGGTGTATAATACAATAGTACATCCAATTACATTATGAATGTGCATAATATAAATCTCCCTTACAGAAATATACGTTTTAATTATCATGGAATATTATTCAATTTAATCTTCTATATAAAATTATATTTCATTTTTCATATAAAACATGCAATTGAACCAAATCCTATAACATTTAAAAAATATTATTAGTTTACTTATCATAGAAAAAACCCATTACCTATATAAAACCCAAGGTTTCATTTACTTAAGACCTCCCATTATAGGGTGGGTATCCCCTCATCCAAGTAAAATACATATCTAGCCAAAGGGTAGTCAATCAGTCTAAAAATATCATCACAAGGTTAGAACCATAAAAACCTATCACATATAAAAGTTCTCCAATGTAAATAGATACTACATTGCTATAACATATCAGATATTACACTTATATGTAAAAATTTAAATTTTTTATAGTACTTCCCTTTTAAAACATATTCAATATGATACTATAAATCTTTAAAATAATGCATGTGAGAGTTCTCATGACCCATAAAATCATCAATTTGTTGTACAAAAATAATGAAATACATTTAAACTGAAATTAATGGAATTCACACTCACTTATATTAACTAAAATATCAAAAAAATCACATGAAAATCATATAATATAAAGGTAAAACATAAATACCGCACACCTCAATGTCATAAGAACCCACATGCTATAAATAATAAGACAAATCACCACAATTGAACGAAATCATAGAATCAATCATAACCCCATTAATATTTTAGGTAAATAATTTAAAATAAGTGTAATGAAACCAAAATAAAAGAGAGGAATTTTGTAGTCTTACCAATAGAAATACAGCAAAATAGATGATAATTTGATCAAATGTCAAGCATGATAGAGTAATTTCTTGGATGGTTGGTGCAAGTAACATACCATTTCCCATTTTTATGTGTTGTGAGACTTTAATTTGAGAATAAAATGATTAGATTTCCTAATCGGTTCTTTATGGTTGTTCTCAGAATTTATTAAAGTTTCTAGGGAAGTTTATTATTGGCTCAACATTTGACAAACCATGAAGCCAACTAATTCATCATTTCCAGTAGCCTGGGTAGGGGAGAATAATTGGTGCATGATTTGGAAATGGATAACCAAACAAAGAAACCTTGATAGAATGAGGTCCCATGGTTGGAGGATGGTTTAAATAACAATGTAGCTTAACCATGAATCTCTTCCAGTGGTTTTTTTTCCACATTGTTTGGTGCACTATTAGTACTAACCGAGTGATCTAATACAAGAAATTATATCACATGATTTTAATGCTCCAAAATCATTCATTAATATCCAAAAAACACCCTATCGGACCCCAAACGTTTTGCTCTCAATAATAATTTGATCAATTGGATTTTGGGAGAAGTATAGAGGTGTTTTTTTTCTCATAACCTAATTTCTTAGTAGATATAAGTTTCAATCGAAGTGGTGAACATCTTCTAATGAGTTCCTCCTTCCTTGGTATTCAATATCTCATATTCTTCTGATTACATCTTTCTATAGGTTTTTTGGACTTATTTTTCAATCATTCATAGATGGTTGATGTAGAATTTTGGATTTAATATTTCTTTTCTATTCTTTCAATACCTCTCTTACTTGATCTATTGATTTCCTTTGGATGTGATTCATCTTATGTCCTTTATGGTTGTATCTCGGATTTTATAAGTAGGTGTTTCCCTGATTTTCCTTAATCTTGTAATTCATTGTTTCTTGATAATTCATATATATGTGTTGCCTGATTTCTAACACATGATCTATGAAATATGTTCTAGAAATTCCTTATAAAATCCAATTTTATTCTATTTTAAATACATATAAAATGGCGTGTTTCACCTCATGATTTTATTAAATATTTTTTCCTGAACTAATTTATTCTTTTCAATATTTTACATTTCTCACAACACTGAATACAAATTTTTTTATATGAAAGCACAAAGTTATTTGTTCTTTATACGCAAAACCAATTTGAGGTTTTTCTAAAAACAAAACTTATATTAGATTGTGGTACACACAAAACAAAGTTTGTCTTGTTTTACACATAATAACATGTTCTTTCAATAGCATGTGTTACATAGAAGACCATGTTTTACCGAACTACAAGATAATATTAATTTGTATTACTCCTACTATTTCTTATGGCTCCTCTTCCATGTGTCACTCTCCCTGCACTCCATCTCCCTCCAATTTCTACACTCCCATGATTCCATTATCCTTCCAATATTCTGATTCCTGGAAACCCTACACTCCCTCCATTTCATCTTCCTATCCATTGCCTGCATTTTGAGCTATCCTCATCTATCCCTATGTTCTATTGCTCACCACATTATTTCACCTTCCTCATTCCCCATGTCCCTCCAATTTATCTACTGTCGTGATTCCATTATCCTTCCAATCATCTAATTATCTGAAACCATATTCACCCTTAATTTATTCATCCTCCTACTCTACTATGTTTCGATCACTCCTCATATCTCAATGTCTCCTCCTACTCACCCCCAAACTATATCTTCCTATAGTCCTTCCACTCCAGCAAAACCATTCTCTGTCCCATCCTCATCCTCCCAGAAACCCTACCCACCATTTAAGAAGTCTTACTCTACTTATATTGTGGCCCTAGTTCTAATTACTTCCCATATCACCAAGTGTGTTTCTTCCCATCATCGCTCAACACCAGTCTGGTTCCATTAATTGGGGATCTATCGCCATATCATTAACATAGTACTTAGTGTCACTCAGCTAATAATGCTTCAACTGCACCACAATCTAAATCTATCCTTACGCATAGGATATTTGTTACCTATGCACACATTTATCCATATCATTCCATCAGTTTCAACAAATAGTGTACAATTATAAATTCATCGAGGAAAAATCACCACCTCACTATTTTATTACTCTCTATTTTACTCACATTTTCTTGTGTAGTTTTCTTGAACTATTATTTTAGGTTTACAGCTACAAGACTCTGTCCACACAAGGAATAAACTATTTCTACTTGAATAGGTTTTACACATTGTGTAGTATTTCTAGTAAAAAATTTTAATTTCAAATATGTTTTATATAATTACAAATATTATTTGATAGTTTGGTCCATTGTAATGTTTAATTTCAACGTTTTTCATAGTTATTGACTAATTCTAGGTTATAACTGGGTTGTTACTATTAATTTTAGTGATTTTTAATGAATTTATAGTATTTCACCTATATGAAAAGTTTCCAATAACTTTAGAGGTTATTTAATTATTTTAGGAGACTCTATGTTGCATTTTTAGACACCCGTACATTCTATATCGAATGGATGATAAAATTATAACTACATAAAATAACCCAGATAATGAAATTATTATAATATAATTATATGATTGTATATAAAAAGAAGTAAATATTTCTTTACATAACAATGATATCAATAATTCATAAAATGAAACCATTTACATACCTTCTATAGTAATCATAGAATCGTTTTCAAATATGAGAAAAAATAAAATTTCATTCCTTAAAGAGGTGAGGAAACATCAAAAGATGATGAAGAAGCAAAAGATGGTTATGGATTTTGGTCTTTTTAATTCATACTTACCGTGATGTTGATTTATTACTCCGTCCAGTATAAGCCCAATTATTATCTTTTGTCTTATAGAGATTTAATTTATGTTTTGTTACAAGTAGCTCTCTTGGATGTGCATACTCGAGCTCTAAAATCTTAATTTGTAATTACCATGAAACATCTCATTCATTTTCATATCCTAAGAAAATGAATCTTGAAAACCATATTCCATTATCCAACGTGAATTCAAATGGTACCTTTCACTCATTTTGTGAAGTTAATGTTATAGATTATATTTTAAACTCTCATTTACCTACTAAGGTAATGTTTTTGAAACAATATGAAGGTTCTAATACTTTTTGAATTATTGCAGCAGTAGTTTCACACTTCATGACTGGACAACTCCATTAGAATCCAACTACTCAAAATTAAAAAACATCTATGTATCTATCAGATAATATTATCCTTCTATTTAAGATCATGGTGTGATCACTAATTGATTGTTCTGATTCAAGGACAATACCTTAACATGAAATATGGGAATTTTCTATATTTAGGTATCTTTTAAATAATAAATTATATAATTTAAGGTTCTCAATTTAATAAAATTGAAGTTATTTCATGTAAAAAATGTAATAATGAACTCCCTTGAGATCATATTGCTAAAAAAATTTCATCTGATCTTATGGTATCACACAACATACCATGTTAAAAACTAGATTTTTTATAAATTAACTTCATTTTGAAGGGATATTAATGTTTCTATCATTCTAAAAATTATTTATTTATAACCTCTTTATTTTTTTATGTTATAGGGATGGAAAGATGTTCAGACTATTCATACATAATTGCCACATCAGTAAATATTTTAACTAAAAGTCTCAATAATGAAAATACTATGAAATCATATACTTGCAGTCAATATACAGTTTACACTGTTGGTTTTATATTAAATTCATAGTTTGACTAGTTTATTATAGTACTATATTTATATAGTCAATTCAATAATACATATCACCAATACTTTAGATTATTCATTGCATATTTACATAATGTTTGAAATTTAAATTAAATTAAATTTTACATTTAATTGCTTCAATGACATGTGTCATAATTATGAAATTCCCAAAATATCATATTGTTCATTTCAACATTATACTACAAAATATTTTATAAAAGTGTTTATGATAACTTTACAATAATTCACCGCTATGTTTTTGAAAACGTATATTAATTTATATTTCCACAAGACATCTAATTTGATATTTTCTAAATACAAATTAATTTGACTTAGGTGATCTTGTACACTTTTGTACCTACTATTCTGTAATGTCTTAGTTCTATCAGAGAGGTAAGAATTGTATCACCCTACTATCATCAAGGTTTCCATTGTAATTCTCATTTAGAAAAATCTAGAAACAAAATTATTGGAATCCAGAAGAGTACTTGAAGAACCTTCTTTCCTTTGATCCTTCTAAGGATGCTAGATAATTCATTGATAATATTAACATTTATAACATAGTATTTTAATTTACATAAATGGGTGGAAGAATTGGTAACTATAGAGGTTAGATTTAACTAAATTAATGGAACTTTCTTGAATTCAATATTGTTTTATATTTACATTAATTATTTGAAATTCCCACATTTTTCATCATCGTAATTCAACACTGTGTATTCTCCAAACCATATAGATGTCAATTCGTCTTTGATTCTTAAGTTTCCCAAAAAGATAGTTAGTATTTTGTTAGTTTTTTTATATATTTTGATTCGGGTGAGAGGTTTACACATTTTTTTACTATAATAATAATATTGATGGACCAATAGGTTTTATTTCACTTAATGGTCATATAATTTCTGATTATTTATTTAATGTGATATGAAATTATTCCTAAAAAAATAATTTTGGTTACGTAAAATAATTAATTTATGATGAAATGTTTTTTTAGTTTCTTATAACATTTCTTTATTTTTATTTTCTAAGGAGACTTTACGATGAATCACTAAATGTTTTTTTTACTCTTGCATTTGTTTCATTCTTCATTCCATTTATAAACATTTAGGATCTAGTTGCTGACATCACAATTGAAAATTATAATACTCTCAAGGTCAAAGTTCAAATTCACAATAGGTGGTTCATTAAATATTCATTG
Organism: Viscum album; assembly: GCA_963277665.1. Classification (NCBI taxonomy): domain Eukaryota; kingdom Viridiplantae; phylum Streptophyta; class Magnoliopsida; order Santalales; family Viscaceae; genus Viscum; species Viscum album. The sequence continues at coordinate 1,305,070,076 of OY728119.1, forward strand.
TATTTAACAAAAGTAGTTGCTGCAGATGTGTGATAACATCGTATGGAGGTATGAGTTACTGAAATTAATCAAACATATCTATGTGATCATTTATTGACATATAAGATAATTTTTTGACATAAAATTAAATATATGTGATAATTTTTTAACATCTTTGGACTTTTTTTCTTATGTTTTTTCAATTTCATTATGATGTATTCAAACTTGTTCTTTTATGATTTCTATCTAGAGTCTATCAACCTCCCTCCTCCACTTTAATTATTTATTGTCTTTTCCGCATTTTGTGCTATTTTTTTTCAAATATATCATAACAGAGCCAAATTTCATTGATGGTTCTGTGTAACGACTTCTTATGGAAGTAATCATTATTAAAAATAATCATAAAACTCTATATTATTTGGACATTTAGTGAAAATAATCAAACATACCACATTTTCTAGTTTTACTATTAAATTATTGATTGGCAATTTCTCACATTGATTTGATTTTTTTCCTTTTCAAATATTCATATCAGTGTCATATTTATCTATTGGTGTTATGAAACATCTTATGGTGATTGATTTATTGAAACAAATCTTACTAAAATTAATCAAACATGTCTACATGCAGTGTGGTTTTTTCAATTATTGTAATTATTCAAACATATCACATATTTCATATTCTTCATTTAACCCTAATACTTTCACTCTTAAAAATTAGTTGGTGTTTTCCTATCAGGTTCCCACACAATCCGACATTCAATATTTTTGGGATGATTATATATCTGGTACCCTCACTAGGAAGGATGATGTATCACTTGGTCGATCTTCATCAGTGAATTCTATGCCATTATAGCTGAGAATTATTTTTTTTTATAATTACATATAGATTTTTTATTGATGTTCTCATCCCTAAAAAATGATTTTTGAAACAAATTTCACATTTATAGGGAATTATATAAACTATTGTGCATAAAACAAAACCCATATCTTATTTCCCATTATATTACCTCTATGCAATGGGTGTTCAATGACTTTTCTTGCAAGTATTTTCATTTGTGGACCATCTTGAAAAGGTGCGTCAATAAAAGTTAATTCTTTTGTCAGTTTATATATATTACCAACACCATGAAGTATTTTTTTCATTGACAAAATGTTTCTATTTTAATTATCTCTATTACCCTATCTATACATGTTTAGAAATCATTATGGTTTCATTGATTTAAAATTGAAGATAGTTTATTTTGGAGTATTAATAGATCAATTTAATTTCTTATCCATTCAATATCTTATACAATAATTAAACTAGTTTATCACATTTTCTTTTTGTTAACCACATATAATGTTTTTTTCGTTTACATTGTTTTCTTGTTCTTATATTTAATATTGAGGATGATATCAAATGGGAAGCATCAGAAAGTAATTATGAGAAACATAATACATGAGAGGGATTATTTTTGGGTTTCATAAATCCATAACATCTAAAAACGTATAAAAAGTCACTATCGTAAGGTAAAATATTATTATTATTCATTTTATGTCTTCAATTTTGAAGTTTAGTTATATTATTTTATATTTTTTTCTTGAAATGATCATGAATTAAGATGGGACATATAATGTCATTTTGTGGGTTGTATAGTTTTTCTATCTTTAATTTTATATTATTTTTAAATAATTAATAGTCAATTTGGTTTGAGTTATTTGGAGTCAATACCAATGATTCATATAGGAATAAAAAATAAAATAGAAGAAAAATTACTAGAATAGATAGTTTAAAGGATGGTGCTTAAATTTAACAAAAGATCAATGGTGTTAGTGACGAGATGTTTTTGAAGATGGAATGTATCCAAAAATTAGTTGAGTTTGATCATCAACAACAATAGTTTATTCTCCATCAAAAAGAACAAATTCAACAAGTCTATAACCATCTGATTAAAAATTAATATCACATTAGTAGCCAAGGTTTTTTTATTCATGAACCTCTTCCCCTCCAATTTTTATATATTGGTTACTTGAAGAAGGTGACATTATTTTCATAGTAATCCTTTGAATCATATAAATAAACTATGTTTGTCACATTGGATTGTATCTTCACCCTTAAAAGCACCATGATGGTTGAATCGAGATTAATAAAAACATTATTTTTGAATAAGTTGTCGATTTTTATCATGTACATGTTCACTGAAGAACATACATTATGAGTCAATGAATTTAACATGGGATTTGTGAAATGTTATTGATTGAATTTTCAATTATGTGGTTGATTAAAAATTCCATGGAGTAGCCTACCAAAATTATAAAATACATAAGAATGTTGTCTTTTCTTCTTGCAGTGGTTAAACTTCTATATTCTATCTATGTAATTAGGTATGTATATGAATATAACCACATTCTATACTATTTTCCAACAACAGATGCATGTCATTGAAGTGTTTGGATTAAATTTATTCTTTTATGGGGACTAAGAATCCTTGAAACACTAGATGTTATTGACACTTTCTTAAAAATTTGATGACATTCGAAGGATCAATGACCCTTTATGGACATTTTTCTTTTACCATCATAACTAATTATAGAAATCAAAGACTATTTTGTTCTGACAAAAACAAAAAACGAATTTGAATAAATTTTTCTTCTATCTTACAAATCAATTATAAAAAACCAGTGAATTATTAGTGTTTTATAGTATACAATTTATATATGACTTCAATTTTATTTATCATTTTATTTTCAATTAGAGTAAAATATCTAATCAAAATATTATCTTTTATAATGCCTTTGTAGTGCTAACAAATGTATATTGGCCTTATAATATAATTATACAATTTGGAGTATTTTAGGGGGTTGGATTTTGTGATGTGCATTGTGGGGTCGAGTACTTAGGAACCTTTATTTCCTCACATGTATTGTAAATAATTTTTTAAATGATACTACAACTACAGATAATATATATATAACCATTTTATAATCAATATATATATATATAAATTAATTAGTTATACATTTTTACATAATAAAATTAATTAACAAAACATATTCATTATGTTTCACCATATAAATTTAGATTTTACTTTTTTATTTTATTATTCAATGCGAGCTCATTGTTCTATTAAAGAAACCTAAAATTAAATCTCATGCAATTGCATGGGGGAAATACTAGTTGTTGTCAAAATATTATTATAGTGACCACATATCCGTTGGAATAAAATTTTCAAATAATGTTATGTTACTTATGAAATTGATATTTAAAAAAACATATAAAATTAATACTTTGGGTTAAAATTAACTATAAATGAAAGCAAGAACTATTTGAAAATAAAACAATTATTCTTCTAAGAAAACTACTTTCTATGTATAAAAAACATTTTATCTCAATAAAATAAACAAAACACTATTGGAGAATTTTTTTAATAAAATTTATATATTAGATATTCAATCAATGTTTTTCACTTATCTAATATATTTGATAATCATAAGATAAGAATAGATCCAATTTTATGAATAAAAAGTTCTATTTTTCAAAAGGGTAATTTTACAATATTTTAATGATGAACCTATTTTAAATATAATTTTTGAAACTTTTACTATTCTTATATAGAAAATAATATTCTTCTTTGAAATTGGGATGTCAAAATTTACTTATGTTGATTTTTGATATTTTTCTGATAAGTTTCATGTTTTGATGAATAATGAAAATACTGAATTTTAATTGAAAAGAGATTTTTCATCGAAAACATTTATCGTGTTAGATTATAAATATTTTTATTTTTAAAGTATATTTATATAAATTTATTTATTTTTTAATCCATTTTAGTTCATTGGAATCAATATCACATTAAATTTTAATAAAAAAAACCTTTTAATCTTTTGGATGTTTTCACATTAAAAACTTGTTTTCCCATTCCATCAATGGGATTAAATTTAAATAATTCTTCGTTGTTTTATAATTTTGAAAAATGGATTAAATATTTGTTATAATAAGTTCCATGTTTAGTTAATAATTCCATTTTAATTCTTTAAAATATGAATAGTAACTTTATTAATTTTTATTACAACAGTTAAGGGTAAATAAGGAAATTTAGGGAAAAATAAGTTTATAAATGTTATAAAACAACCCTAAAACATTACCAAATGTTATTGAATGAATTTAATTACACCATTAAAACATATGGATAAAGATTTATTTATCTAATGGACACTTTGATATGATGTTTACTTAAATATTACTAAACTCAAATAGTGTGACAAAGTGTCACACTCTTACTTTTAATATGTATAATATTTTTTAAAATATAGTTAAATATAATATATTCAGCACTATATATATTATTTTGGATCATATAATGTTTATCTACATTATAGAAATTTATTTTTATTTTTTAGTTAAAATATAATAATAATAAATAATTACAAAATGATGATGATGTAAATACTCAGTTAATGGAATAATTGATTAAATGATGTTAGACATTTTAAAATAAATATAACTTTATTTAATTAAAATGATTAAATAATTTTATAGGTGAATATGGAATATTAGGGGTACATTAATTTATTTTTTGATGTAATCTTATTATATCAATTTTCTTAACGCCAATGTTATGAATTGTGTCAAAATGGACACTTATGATATTTTATGAAAATAATATTTTATTAAATAATTTAAAAATCATAAAAACATTAGATAAGGAAAAAGGGATGACCTATGTAATAAAATATCTAAAATATTTCAATTATGGTTCAATATATAGGTTATAGGTTAAAATTAATTCCTACTAATATTAAATACATTGTTACAGTTGTTAAAATTAAAATGGATTTTCTAAGGGTAGGTAAACATGATACGGTTTAAAATGACCCAAAAAAATTTCTAAAATATAGTTTGTTGATGATATTAAATCCTTATATTATCTCATATTCGATTCAATTTCCTTTTTAGTGGTAGTTGGATTCACATTGGATTTATTATAAATTAATCTTTTGAGAAATTACAAATGTTCCCCTCCCCTCTCTTATAAAAGGACACATATCCTTCTATTATCTTAACACATAAATACCAATTTTTTTATCAAAAATATATCTAAATATACTTTAAAAATCCCTCTATTAATTCTATAATCTATACATAGGAATTATATCTAACCAAATGAGCCATTTTCTACAAATCAAAAGGAGATACCCAAAAAAGAGGGAATGATCATCAATGAATGTTATTGTTTTATTTCATACATAAACCCGTTTAATTATTATAATTTCATTTTTATATAATATAATAGGTATCATAAAGTTACTAACATATTTTTATATTACGTTTTCGGCATACACTAACACACACTTTCATAAAATGGGTAACAAACTTACCATTCTTGTGTGTGGAAAACTATGGCCTCACAAAACGATGTTGTTCATTTTCTTCCTTTACCACCTCTCATTGTCGGGAATTATGATGGAAAGTATATTTCTAAAATATATATATGGTATTTATTATTTATTTATACTTATTTAAATTTTACATAAAACATACCTTCATGCTTTCAACTTTGTATAAATATGACAACATTGTTTGTGGATGTGTGGACTACCACCTCCTCAAAACGATGTGATTTGTTCACACTCTACATGGAATGTATTAAGGATGGATTAAGTAAATTTTTAATATATATATGAAACAATAATCATACTAGAATTAATTTATATATATATACATATTTTATTTACATTCATTCGTTGAATTCCACATGAAATTAAAGCGACGTTCATGCGTACGTAAGACCTACCATCTCCAAGAACAATGTATTTAATTATATATTTATATATTTTATAGATAATAATAAAAACATAAATGACAAATATATATTTTATTTATATCATTTTTAACATTCAAGAGATAATGAAACAATGATATAAGCATTAGGACCCAGAATAATAAGTCAAAACATTTATGAGAAACAAAACAGTTATTACCTGAAACATAACATAAACATGAAATTATAAATAAATAGGTAATATAAATTCAAAAGTAAATAATATATGGATTATATATATGAATATATTTCTATGTTATATTTAGAATAAACATATATTTCTTATATTGGATTTTTGAATGAGTACAAAGAGAGTCAAGACATAAGGAAAGAGATTTTTCCCTCACATTTATTTTTATGGGACACATGCCTCAAAAACAACCAATTTATTTTTTGTGGTGTATATACTGTCCAAAAATTTATTGTATGATCCTTATACTTAAAATAATGTGTATTTACATACAGAATTTATGGTATCTTTTTCTTGGGGTTTTCAGTTCAAGAGTTACTTTATCAGTAAGGGAGTTTTGTCACGATTTGCCTTATTTGAGACACATGTTATGTTATACACATATATTATTTTATGAGATATATATACATAAAATTGGAATGTTGTATCATGAATATATATATTTTAGTGATGTTATAATATTTATTTAATGTTTTTCTCTCTTTGGTTAGAAATTTTTGTTCCATCAAAACCATGTTTTCTAAAAATGTTTTTAAAATGATTTTAAATTATCATTTAATCTTTTGCAAGTAAAAAGATTTCAAAGAAGATTAAAATGGTTCTCAAAGATTACTTTATAAATATCCAAGGATAGTTTCTGTGAAAATATTTTGTATAATTTTTATAAATTAAAATCATTTTTCAAAATGAAAAATATATTTTCCTCATGAATTATTTTCAGTGATCTTTGAAAATAATTATCCATATACAACAACATGTTTTAATGTAACATTAATTTTACAAGGGATATAATCTAGTGATATTACTCATTTTATTTATCATAATCTTTAACTTTTATTTTGTAATGATATTTAGGAAACCCATTTCTTTTCTATGAGTTATGTTATGATTGAATAATGTTAATGAAATTCATCTCATTCTATGGTTTCTGATATGATTAATGATTTATCTTCTTTTGGAACACATATGTATAGTTCTCGTTATGTGATAGGTTGGGAATATATCTCTCCCAATGAATTGGGTAAATATGATTAACTCGTGAGGTATATATGATATGTGTGAATCTGATTTAATGATCAAAATTCTATGTGTGGACCTGGTTTTCATGTCAGTAATTATATGCATGGACCTAGTTTTCAGGTCTACAATTTTATGAATGGACCTGGTTTTCATGTCAATAATTTTTTGTTTGGACCCAGTATTGATGTCCATATGACTATACAAGGGACTGATTTCATGTCATTAATTTAATCGGTGAACTTTTTACTATTTATACATGTTCGTAAAGTTAAAAGTTCATGTGTATGCCACATATTCATGTCTTTTGTCAATGTTTTGATCTCATGGATTATATTCATTGATTCCTCAAAGATTCATGTATTATTAACCACCAAAACTTTTCCATGATTCATGTTAATGATCTTTGATATGAAGGGTATGATTTTCTAATGTTATGATCATGTTCTCATGCACTTATACTTACATATCTTTCTTCATTACCCTTACTATGATTCTAATCTATCCATTTTCATAGGTTTACTTCCCCCATGATATGAATATTTTTTTTAATTATGATATGTGAAAAAAAGGTTATGACTGATTGAAAATTAAATTCTTATTAAAAAACCTCTTTTGGGGAAAAGTGACTAACATAAATAGTTCAAAGTAGAGGTTATGTTAACAATGTAAGAGAACCAAAAATCATTAAAAACCTGAGAAAAATTATTGGAATCATTTTTCCAAGAAAGCCCTCATTTAATTGTGTGTACATTCATATCTAGATCTTCATTGGCTAAATCTTAAACATGGATACCCATATTTTCCCAAAATTTGATTTATTCCTCTGCATTTATCATCTTTTCATTAATGCCTCGTGCTAAGAGACCACAAAAACATTTGAATGTTATGGAATGTTTTAATATTATGGTTTCCATTAAACATAATTATCATGATCAGATTGAGGTTAAGGAACCTTAATACATGTTTCATATTTCATATTCTTAAAAATAATAATATGATGAATCCTGAGTAATGGTTTACTAATAAATTTTGGTGATTTATGTTTATATGTTTTGGAATTCATATATTTTTTTATAAAAATCATGAAATATATAATTATTTTTAGTATAAGTTATTCATTAATAATTTAAAAGGATATGTTGAGTGGTGTTGAATAAATAGAGAAGTGATTTAATGGAATGGTGATATTTTAAGGAAACACAATATTAAGGGAATGATAACCATTATTATGTTCCTAATGTTGACATAATAATGTTTGGATAAATAAATGTTGGAATTGAATAAGTAAATTGGATAGTACCAACTACTTTGTAATTGATTATGTTTGTGTCGATAAAGTGGTTTAGGCTATCACAAATAGTTTTTTTGAGATTTTTTTATTAAAGGATTATACCCAATAATCATTAGAATAAGTAAGAATTCATGTTTTCAATATGTATATATTGTAATTAACATGTTTCAATAGAATACATGATAAATTTATTGACATGTTTGGTATGTGAAAACAACAGCTACTTTATTGTATACGAGGGATCAATGCTAAGCTGTTTCTGAGAAATTTAGTGTCCCTATTTCTATTGTTTAGGAATTTCATATTTTGTAAGGTTTATAAGGTTAACCATTTAAGAAGGGTTTATGTTAAACATTAGATGAGGTTTTAGAGATTAAATTATTAACTTGCCATATGAGGATTTATGCATATTGGATAACCCATGCTAACCATTTTTAGAAATAAATATTGAATGACCTATAATTCTATTTAAAGATCTCATGATATTCTAATAATTTAGAAATGAAAAATTCACCATAATTTCTTGTATTATGATATTAAGTAGAAATTGATTAAGGTAAAAAATGATGATGTTGTGATGAAATCAGGTAAATTTATCTTCTCATGAAAATTCTTCCACATTAGGGAAATAGGTCTTAAAATAAAAATATTTCATGTTAGCATCATTTTTTATGATATCAATTACCTTTTTTCAATCCTCTTTGGGTTATTGCTTTGTGATCATTAACATTCTTCTAACTAGGTTCTCTGTCACTATCCATCAAAAAATGGATAGTTATATTTCTCTTCTATGTACTTGCTTTCAATTTCCACCTATCTTATTCTATTCAGAAACCTAGTTATGAGTAACTTTGGGTAACCCTTACGCTTCCAACTTTCACTTTTTTAAGGTATTTTTATAATTGATTTTTATGATTTGGGTTTTTATAAAATGAACATTCAAGTGTTAAATCGTTGATAACCCTGATTAAATTTGAGGGATAAAATCATTTTAAGGGGGTAGAATATAACACCCCATGAGTCTGTGAAATATTCACTACTACAAAATGGGAAAGGGAAGTGCCACCTTTTATCAGCGCTAAGAAAAAAGTGCTGATAAAAAAACATTGTATCAACATTAAAATTTTAGTGCAGATAGAGGGATTCTTTATCTGTGATTTTGTAGTGCTAATACAGAAGCCCTTTATCAGCACTAGAAAAGCGCTGATAAAGGACACCTCTATCAGCTATAAAATTTTAGAGCTTATAAAGGGTACCCTTTATCAGTGCTAAAATTTTAGTGCTGATACATGGAGGATTTTTCAGTGGTTTTGTAGCGCTGATAGAGGGACTCTCTATCTATGATAAATAATCACTGATAAATCCTACCTCTATCAACTCTTTTTTAGTGATAATTATACCGTAGTCCCATATTTTATAAAATCAGGCACATAATACCCTCTATTTATCGCTCCCTCAAGATCTCGTGGTACTGTACCCCAGTGAAAACTCCACCCCTGATCTTCTCTTTTCCGAACCTCTGTCGCTAGCCCTACTCTTTATCCTCCCCCTCAAACCCCTTTCATAGATCCTCCACCCTCATACCCGACTTATCCACCTCTTCACTCGACCCTTCTCCCCACGAACCCTACTCCTCCATTTCTCAATGGTTGGAGGCGCCTCCCACGCACCTCCTCCTCTGGCGGTCGCGCCTTCCCATCCTGACGTAGTACAGAAGCCTCCCTGACTGCTCAACAGTTCTTCTCTCCCTTGATCGTGGGTGCGATCTACTCTAGTTAAATCTCCCACTTCTCCTTTTAGGTTTATTTTTGGTGGGTATGTTCTGAAGTGTAATTTTGGTTACTACAGGAAGTAGTTTTTTCATGGTGTAAAGATCACTAGGTTATTCTTATATAGGGATGTCCCAAGATTAATCTGATATAATCCCTTTTTAGTGTGAATTTATTATATGTCTTCCCATTCATGCTATTATATATGGGGTATTTATCACTATGATTATAAGGGTGATGGTTGATTGATGTGGTTGGGAGCATGTGGTGTGGTAATTAATACGGTAGTGATTGATGGATTATTGTGTGGTTATGATAGCAATGATATGGATATTTATGCAGAAAATAAGTTCTTTTTTGGATTTTAGAATGTGTTTAGTGGTATTTTATGTCATGAAAATTTAGTTGTTATTGATTGGTGTTATAGTTTCCTTTTGGCATAGAATATTGCTGGAAAAAATTAAAATAGTAATGGGTGATGGGTTGGAAATGATAAATGATGTTTTGTTAAATGATTAATGATACAGATTGGAATAATTATGTTTAACAAATGGTTAAAGATAGAATAAATGTTATTAATGATTAAGGAATGGAATATAGTGGGTAGCGATTTAATGATTTGTTTTACATTAAAATGGTTAAAAATTGAAATGCATATGGTAATAAAAATACAATAAATTATAATGTTAAATGAAATGAGAAGTTTGTAATGTTGATATAGATGATTATTTGATTTTTGGGGAATATTTGTGGCATTATAATGGAAGTGGTTATTAGAGGGTGGTAGTAATAAGGCAATGTATTACCTGGGTGTTTGCAGAGTTAGTTTAGTGTAAACACTTTGGAAAGATTTATGTGTGACTATATACTTGTTATATTTTCTTATTATTTCTGACCCACCACCACTTGAGTCAAGTAAACTAATATAAATCCATATGGGTACTTTGGTTCTGAGTGTTTTTCTCAATATCTAGGTTATAGAGGGTACACATATTGAACCACACCCTCTTCCCTTCTCCCCCTTCACACTTAGTATGAGTCGTAATGACTTACAGTGGGTGTATATATACGACCTATAACGATTTTAGGTTTTAGTGTATATATATTCTTGTTGACATGATTATGTGTATTTGGTGTGGATACATAGTGGGGGTTGTGCATTGTATAAGGAGAGTATGATGTTTATGTCCTTCATGTTCCCGATATCATACTGTGATGAGAATGTGATGTGTGGTTGTGATGTGGATATGGTTTTTTTGTGATTGTGACATGTGCATGTGTGTATATACAGTTATGAGATTATATAGAAGGGGTTGAATAATCAGAAATATTCCATTAGAGTGTGAGAATGACTAGATTAGTGGGGAAGTGGATGTGGGGTAATTTATTAATATATATTATTTTGATATTATGTTACTATACTTGAATGTGAAATTGGGTGAGTGATCCTTGGTGAGTTTGGGTGATATATGACAATATATTGGTGTGTATTAGTTCTGTTATTTATTCACTAAGGCATTAATATATTTCATACACATTTTCATGAGAGGTTTTGGGAATGATCATACTGAGTATACTTGTATGCTCAATCCAATTTTTATAATTATTTTTATCAGTTTTTGAAGATGGATTTGGTGACCAAGATGAAACATACTATCTTGAGGCTTGGAGTAACCTCCAAAGCCATTGGTGTAGGATTTGTTTTTTATATTTTATTTTAGATACTTTTTTTATGTATGGAATTCACATGAATTATGGAATGGGTTTTATTTTATATTATATGGAGTTGAATGGTTGTTTATCTTTTTTCATGAAATTTATGAGGGAATCACCTCCCATTTCTATATTTTATACCCTTAATGCTAGTCTCCAACCTATTTAATATTAGAGGTAGTATTAATTAATTTTACTTATTTTCACTTCCATTTTAGGAGTGGTTCCTAGTGGAAGTGAGTTATGAAATTGTGGTATCAGAGCTTTAGTTGAGAGTTAAGATGGATTTTGGAATTAGACACTCATGAGGATTGAATGGGATGATAGGACAATAATATTTTTTAAAATTTTCATATGGAATAACATGGGAGACCATCTATGACACAAGTGATTATCCCCCTGTGATTTGAAGAAATTAACTTGAGCTTACCAAAATATTAGGCATGACGTTATTGAATGTGGGGTAGATACCTAGGAGTGGTAGATGTATCGTTGTTGATTATTATTGTATTTGTAAGTATTTTTTTGTGTATTTGAACTATAAATACTAATATTTGAGATTCTAATAGGATGGAGATAAATAATTTTTGATGGATGCTAATCGTTTGAAAATAGAGTATGAGAATAGAGTGAAAGAGTTCATCAAGTTCGCAAAGGATCACGCAATGTATCCTTATCAAATCCATTATCTGTGTTTACATTGTTGTTATTCTAGAATAATTATGTTATAGGAGTTAGAAGAACATTTTATATGTCATATAATAGATCGGAGTTATAAATGTTGGAATAAACACTGAGAAAAAGCGAATCTAGCTACTAGCTGAGATATAACTGTGTTTTATGGATCATCAAATATGAATACAAATATGGATAATGAATAAGACCGTAAAGAGGACGTGATTACAGATGTCAATGATGATGAAGATCATATTGAAGAAATGACAATGACAATTGCAGATGAACTCCATGATTTCCCTAAATAGTTTGAGAAGTTAACGAGTTGTGCAAAGATGTCATTGTATGTTGGTTGCACTAAATATAAAGTATTGTAAGCTATACTAAATTTGTAAAAATTGAATGCAGGAAACAGATGGAGTGATGTCAGTTTTATGGAACTAATTTCTCTCTTGATTGACATTCTCCTAAAAGATAATGAGGTCCCAAGCCAGACATATGACGCTAAACAAATGATACGATCGATGGGTATGATTTCTGAAAGAATAAAATCCTACCCAAAACACTGTATATTGTTTCACAAATAGAAAAAATCACTTATATAATGCCCAAAGTGTGATGATTATTGATACAATAAAGATGAATCCAATCCTACAAAAGTTGTATGATACTTTCCAATAATTCCAAGGTTTAGGCATCTATATGGAAGTGAATAAACTACTAGAAAATTGTAGTGGCATGCAGATAAAAGAAATAAATATGGGAAATTACGTCATCCAGCTGACGCTCCTCAATGAAAGAAAATTGATCATGAGTATCCTGAATTTGTAAAAGAGACGAGAAAACTTCGTCTTGCGTTATCTACAGATGGAGTGAATCCTTTTGGTTTTCAAACAAGAATTCACAATACATGGCCTGTTATGTTGGTAAATTACAACTTTCCACCCTCATTATGTATGAATTGGAAATTCATCTTGTTATCTATGCTTATATCAGGACCAAAACAACCAGGTAATGATATAGATGTTTATTTGTCTCCTTTGAAGGATTTGAAGTTATTGTGAGATTTAGGTGTTATGGTGTATGATATATATAAAAGTGAATACTTTACATTATGAGCGATGTTTTATGGGATGATAAATGATTTCCCTTCTTATGGAAATTTTTCAGGCAATATCATTAAAGAAACTCAAGGATTTCCTATGTGAAAAGAAGATATGGAATCAATTAGGATGGACCATTCATCGAAATCTGTGTTTCTAGGATATAATATATTTCTACCTCTTCGGCAAAAGTACCGATCTTGGACGACATCATTCAATGGAATTTCAGAACAACGCAAAACACCGTCCCCACTAACAGGTGATCATCTATTTGTGAAAGTAAAAGATCTGAACACTGTTTTTGGTAAACCATTTTTGAAAAACCATATGAAAATCGGTAGGAAAAAGATATTAGTTTTTTTGAATTACAATACTGGAATTGTTTGTATGTCAGACATTTTCAAGATGTGATGCATGTGGATAAAAATGTATGTGACAATGTTATCACAACATTTTTAAATTCCCTTGGAAAAAAAAGGATGGAATTAAGGCAGGTTGGACATGATTGACATGGGAATACAAGAAGAGTTGGCTTCAATGAAGGGTGAAAATAAAATGTTTCTTCTTCCAGGTGCTTACACTCCTTCTATGGAGGAGAGATATCAGTTTTTTAACTTCTTCAATGATGTAAAGGGTCCAGTGGGGTATTCATCAAATATCAAGAACATTGTGTAAATGAATGATTTGAAGTTAAAAGGTTTAAACTGAAATGAATGCCATGTTTTGATGCAAGATTTAATTCCTATAGCTTTACATTGAATTTTTTCCAAGTACGTTCATCATACATTAACCAAACATTGCTTCTTTTTCAATTATATATGTATCACTATTTTAGACCCAGTGAATTTCCAACTATGGAAGAAGAAATTGTCATTATATTATGTGAATTAGAAATGTTCTTCCTGCCAAAATTATTTGATATAATGGTTCATTTGATGATTCGCTTGGTGAGAGAGATTCGACATTGTGGTCCGGCGCACTATATATGGATGTTCCCCATTGAATGGTATATGATGATTTTGAATGGGTATGTCAAAAATTGAAGTCGGCTAGAGGGTTCTATAGTGCAGAAATATATTGTTGAGGAAGCCATTGAATTCTGTACCGAATACCTATCTGATGTCGAAAGAATTGGTCCCCCAAATCTCATCACACTAGATTCATTGAGGGTGAGGGAATTTCTATGGTAGATGTTGTGACAATTAGTATTACAGATCAGGAGCAGTCCCACCTTTATGTTTTGCATAATAGTTGGAAGGTTTCTCCATATATTGAAACACACAATGAAATTTTTAGGTAGTTGAATCCATCAAGGGATGAAAATGGATATCAAATACACAAAATCACCAATTTATAAGATGGTTTTAGGACCATATTTTTAAGGAGATAGATGAAAATTTGAATTAAATTTCAGAACGACTTCGATGGCTAGCCGCTGAACCAAGTGTGTATGTATTATTTTAAAATGGTTAGGTAATTAATGGTCATATATTCTATATATATGAACATTATAAAGATAGTACAATGAAAAATAGTGGAGTTACACTTGTGGTTGAAGCGATGCATGTTTCTGGTAGTAAGGACAAAAATCTAATTTATGCAAATATGTCATACTTGGGTATTATTAAACAAATATGGGCATTGGATTATACGACATACCAATTTTCTATTTTTCAATGCAAATTTGTTGATAACAACAATGGATTTAAAATAGATGAATGGGGATTTGTGAAAGTTGATTTTTGTAAAGAAGGGTATAAAGACCAATAGTTTATAATGGCATAACAAGTGGTACAAGTTTTTTATGTTCCAAATCCCGCAAATCGAAAGTGGTCGATTATTTTGTTATCATACAAAACTACTGAAGGGTTTGATGAAAATTCAGTTGAGGATGATCCTTTCAGTGGTACATCACAATAATTTCACAGGGGTCCCAATGTAGATGATTTTTTGTATGTTATAAGAGAAGAAAATGAAGGGAGTTAGATAATCGATAGAGGTGTCAAATCCCTTCATCCTTTGAAAAAAATAAAGAGTGTTCAATAAATAGGTTATATTTTGTTTGTAATATAGCTCATGTTATCTCATGTTATTATCGTATCAGTACTGAATTTGTGTAATCTAAATTAACTGGTCAACCACTTTTGCAGATAATGACTTCTACACGT
Organism: Viscum album; assembly: GCA_963277665.1. Taxonomy (NCBI): domain Eukaryota; kingdom Viridiplantae; phylum Streptophyta; class Magnoliopsida; order Santalales; family Viscaceae; genus Viscum; species Viscum album. Next base: position 1,305,085,787 of record OY728119.1, read on the forward strand.
TCTGGTTCTCTTAACCTTGAGGTTGAACAAGTCTCTCAAGCTGTTGTTGTTATTGCTGCTGCTGCTTCTGCTGCGGCTACTCACAGTGTAGAGAAACAACAAGTTTCTTGGACCTGTTGCTGCTCCTAGGGTTGAGGTCCAACAACCATCAGCACATTCCATTTATTCCATTCCATAAGAACATATAGATTATGTTGATATTTATGAAATGGTCGGGGATGAAGGACCGATGTCAAAGAAAACACAGGTGCGTCATAGTTTGACGGGGTTAGCCGAAGTTCTTATGGTGAAAAGAAAAGGCCTCAAATTTGATATTGGATGGAATGCATGAGGCCAACATGTGAATTCCATCAAGGCTATGTTTTGTAGTTACATTGAAATTGTCACTCAGAAACATGTGTCGATTGACATATATTCATGGGACCACGCTGTGTCCGGGATGAAGGCTGTGATATGGGAAGAAATTATGGTAACATTATGATATTATTTAATTAATTTACTAGAAAATAATGTAATGAAAAAATATCTTACACTTCTCAATATCTTGCAGAGTACATTTATAGTATATGATTGACACAAGAATTATGTACTAAGGATTTCAAGAAGGATTCATCGGGATTTTCACACAATTTTAAAAAAAATTCACCTCAATTATTCCAAAGGTAAAATAATCGTGCACCCACCCCTAGTCTACGCTCACCTGATATCCCAAGAATCATGGGAAACATTTATTGGCCGCCATGGAGATGAGAAGTTTCAGGTACATTGTGGGTGATAATACGTTGTTAGAGGATACGTGTATTCATCACATTGATTGTCAATATTTCATTTATGAAATAGCAACTTAGTACAAAAAATAAAGAACGTGCATCAAAACCAACATACCCCTATCGTAAAGCAAGTATGTGGTATGCTTCACTAGAAAAGAAAATGGTACATATTTTAAATTTATAGTAATATTGTTTGGTTCCAATAAAAAACATCATTATTATCTTTCCATATTTATATATAGATTGATGAGTCTAAAACCAAAGACATTTCCATCCCACGTCTTATGCTATGGATGGAGGCATATGTGAATAAGCAAGGGAATATAGTAGATGAAATAACACAAAAAGTGTGGGAAATATGTGTAAGTATGACACGATGATAAATAGATTTTTTTTTAAATTACTATTATATAAAAATAATTAGTTATTTTCATATATTCGATAGTATTAGGAATCAGCTACTCCTATAGCAAATATTGACCTATTATCGACGACTTTGAAGTGGTTAGAACAATACGGTCATGTCAGAGGTGCAGGGTTTGGGGTGAAACCACGAGTATATTATGAGAAAAAAAAGAAACTGATGATAGAGATGAAAAATTGAAATAAATTAGCGAAAGACTAGAAACTCTTGAAGAACAATTTCAATGGTAGGGAGAGTTTTTAGAAACTTTTATGGGTGGGAAGCAAGAAGAAGACACAACTCGGGAACAACCAGTTCGTGAAGATCTCGCCCCACCCACACCTGCTTTGAGCCAAGCCATTCACCTCAAACAGCTGTCTTAGCTATGATAATCAATATTCTAATAATTGTTCCCATGAAATTTGAATCAGACAAACATTGATACTTTTCTTGTACTGATATTCTATTGGGTGATAATGACAGTAATTTATATCTTTCAACTACCACTTATCACCTTGTAGCGAGGGCTATAGTGTTCAACATCCCAGAGGACAAGCTGCATAATAGACCTCTTCCAGAAGATCATATGAAAGTGATGATTATTGTATCTCGTGATCCAAATGCAGAGATACCTATACCACTTGATGAATATGATATTAATACGGTCGAAAAGACTATTGGGACATTCATTGCATGGTCGTCACAACTTTTAAGAGTACATGGGGAAAAGAGGTATTTGTTTCCTTTTTTCAAGCTAAATATTTTACAATTATTGAAAAAAGGGTCTGAAATAGGTAATGCTATTATAGATGGAGAAAGGGAAGGGGTGACAAGAAATGTTGGCTCAAAAGCATCTAAAGGATCAACCAACCGATCCCAAAGAGCTATTGAAATCACAATAACACCACATGTTCTCTATCAAAATTTACTATCATTGAAGACTCATGTGGATACGAAGCTAAAAGGTGGTAGTAGTAATATAGTGGTTTTCAAAAAGAATATATACATAGAGGAAAGTCAGGATTTCATTGCTGCTGAAAATGTAAATGAGATCCTTGAAAATGGTTGGCTAGGCGTCACAGTTGTAAATTTATATATGAGGTCTGTTTTTATGAATTGATTTTCTAAAAGCTCATATAATGTGAAAATTATGACTAAATGCATTTTATATTTTTGACAGACGTATATATGAAAAACAGTTGAAGGAATTTCCCCATGATCCAAAATTTGGACTCGTTAGTCCTTATACCACATCAACACATCTAAAGAAATTAGAGCCATCAAAAAAGGGTGACATAGTGAATGACTTGCTGAATTTTTTTTTAAAGCAAGATTATAGATGACAGACTCTTCCTAATACCAACCATGAAAGGGTTAAACTCTACGATTAATGCATATAAATTATATTTTCACTTATTTTATTACATATTCCTAATTATTTTAGGCAACATTTGCTGCTATTGAAGTGTACTTGGATACTCCAAAGATTTATTTTCTGGATTCAATGCAAGGATATCCAACAAACCCACCACACATGATGGATTTTATGAATCTATAAGACACTAAATCCTACGTTTTATGTCTAAACATAAATTAATATAATTTATATTATCTTTTAATGAGTATTATGTTATGATAGGGTGGTGTATCATAATCATCTACAAAAAGGAATGAGGATAGTGACTAAGCACAAGGAGGCGAGAATGTACTATGTCTGGAAAAATATCACGGTATATATAATAAAATTTCACTATCCAAACACATATCTACACAATTTACTTATTCTCCTAATGATCAAATTTTTTGCAGTGTCCAAAACAAACAAATGATAATTATTGCGATTACTATGTTTGTAAATTTGTGAAAGAGATTGTTTTACATCAACAAACTAGCATCCCTAATGAAGTATTTAAAAAAACTAATATTTCATATATTTATTTATTAATTATTTATTTATATATTTTTCATTAATAATATGACTGCCAAAAATCCTCATACTCACAAGATGATATATATTTTTCTGAAATGAGTGGGTCGCATACCATATGGAAGACTGTACAAAAATAGCATAAAGATCTGACTTGGGGATGTGTACAATTGGTGGTCATTTTTGAGAGGGGTTAAGGGGATCAAAAGATGAAACTTTGTTGTATGTAAATTTTTGTAGGAAAATTTTAATTGTTATTAAATAAAACATTCTTTCTCCAATGATTCATTTTCCCTTTTTAAAAGATGAAATGCACTAGCAACATACAAGAATGATGAGCCACTTTTCTATGGGTTTTGGATAAGAATAACCAGTAAAATATCCAAAATACCTTTCTATCCAACCAAACACATTCATATCATTTTGATCCTTTAGGTGAATGATTAATAGATGTGTTGGAGACATGTACGAGTTAACCCCGCCTCAATTGGAGGCACGATGTGGCCAGTATCACTCAAAGTGTCTCTCTTTTGTTTAAAATGGACAAAATTTTATGTGAAAACAACAAATGACCGATATAAATCCAACAAAATGCATTAAGATTCTATTTATCCTTTAGGATAACAATCATTCGGTGCATTAGTGACATGTACGAGTCAACCCCGCCTCAATCCGAGGCATGGTGTGACCGGTATCACTCAAAGTGTCTCTCTTTTGTTTAAAATGGACTAAATTTTCAGTGAAAACAACTACTGATGTACATTTATCCGACCAAACGAATTTTTATTGTGTTCTTCCTTTATGAAAACAATACATGTGTCATTTTTTATATTTTCAAGTCAACCATGCCTCAATCAGAGGCACGATGTGGCTGGTATCACTCAAAGTGTCTCTCTTTTATATAAGAGGGACACAATTTTAAGTGAAAACAACAACTGACCAATGGAAATCCAACAAAACGCTCTTGGATTGAGTTGATACATTAATATAATGATTCATGGTTGTGTTGGTGACAAGTATGAGTCATACCTACCTCAATCTAAGGCAACTTTCGATCAGTATCACTCAAAGTGTCTATATTCTGTTAAAAATGTACAGAATTTTAAGTGAAAACAACAAATGACTTATGGAAATCCAACCAAAAACATTAGGATTGTGTTGATCCTTTAGGTGAACAATCCATGGGTTCTTTGGTGATGTGTATGAGTCAACCCTACGTCAATTAGAGTCATGGTGTGGCTGGTATCAATCAAAGTGTCTCTCTTTTGTTTAAAATGGATAGAATTTTAAGTGAACACAACAACTGACGTATGAAAATCTGACCAAACACATTTGGATTGTATTGATCCTTTATGATAACGAACCATGGGTCATTTTTGACATGTATGAGTCAACCAAGCCTCAATAAGAGGCATGGTGTGGATGGTATAACTCAATGTGTCTCTCTTTTGATAGAAATTGACTAAATGTTAAGTGAAAACAAAAATTGAACAACAAAAAACATACCAAACACATTTTTATTGTGTTGATATTTTAGAATAATGATCCATGGGTGTGTTGGTAGTGTGTATGAGTCAACCCTGCCTCAATCAAAGGCACAGTGTGGCTAGTATCACACAAAGTGTCTCTCTTTTGTTTAAAATGGACAGAATGTTTAGTGAAAACAACAAATGACATACGAAAATCCGAACAAATGAATTTGGATTGTGTTGATCCTTTAGGATAATGATACATGGGTCATTTGTGATGTGTAATAGTCAGCCAAGCCTCAATCTGAGGAACAGTGGGGCCGAAATCACTCAATGTGTCTCTCTTTTGATTAAAATGGTCAAAATTTTAAGTGAAAACAACAACTGACCTACAGAAATCTTACAAAACGCATTCAGATTTTGTTGATCATTTAGGATAACGATCCATGGGTGCATTGGTGATGTGTAAAAGTCAACCACGCCTTAATCCAAGGCACGGTGTGACCAATATAACTCAAAGTGTCTCTCTTTTGTTTAAAATGGACATAATTTTATGTGAAAACAATAACTAACATACGGAACTATAACCAAATGAATTTAGATTGTGCTGATCTTTTAGAAGAATGAACCATGGGTCATTTTTGACATTTACAAGGCAAATACTCCTCAATCTGAGGCACATTGATGCCGGTATCACTCAAAGTGTCTCTCTTTTGTTTAAAATGTATAAAAGTTTAAGTGAAAACAACAAATGACCTACCGAAACCGAACCAAACACATTCAGATTGTGTTTATCCTTTAGAATAATGATGCATGGGTGAATTGGTGATGTGTACAAGTCAACCCTGCCTCAATTCGAGGCACGGTGTGACCGGTATCACTCAAAGTGTCATTCTTTTGTTTAAAATGGAAAAAATTTTAAGTGAAAACAACAACTGACATACATAAATCTTACCAAACACTTTTCAATTGTGTTAATACTTTAGGAGAACAATCCAATGGTCATTTGATTACAAGTTAGTCCCCCCTGGACAACCCCATTGACAGTCACCCCCACCCCCTGGACACCCACCACCCTCCTGTATGGCACCCCCACCCCTCCTAGACACCATCCCACCATCTAAACAGCCCCACCACCCTGGATATCCCCTCAGCCCCACCCCCCATGGACACACCCAACCCCCTGGACAACCCCACACCCATTAGACACATCCACCCCTCCTAGACACCACCCCACCACCTCGAAACATCCCCCACCCCCTGGACACCCCCACCCCCATGGAAAACCACCCCCACCCCCTGGATAGCACCCCACCCCCCTTGGACAGCCCCGAACCCCTGGACCGCCCCCCACCCCCCTAGACACTACCCCACCCCTCTGGACACCCCCACCTCTCTGGACACCCTCACCCCTAGAAAGCCCCCCAACCCCTAGACACACCCACCACCTGGACACCCCCATGGACAGCCCCCGTGGACAGCCCCCCCCCCCCCCGAACAGCCCCCTCCCCTCATAGACACCAACACACCACCTAGACCCCTTCCCCTCCCCCATGGAAACCACCCCACCCCCCAGACACCACCCCCACCCCCCTGGACACCCACCCCTGGACACCGCCACCACCATGGACACCCCCACCCCCTAGACGACCCCCATCACTCTGGATCCCCCCCACCCCTGGACGCCCCAGCCCTCCTTGACACCACCCACCACTTGGAAACCTCCCCCACCCCATGGACACACCCAACCCCATGGACATCCACCCCCTGGAAAGCACCCCAACCCCTTGGACAGCCCCACCAACCCCCTAGACCACCCCCACCCCCACTGGACACCACCCCACCATCTGAACAACCCACCCATCTGAACACCCCCACCCCTGGAAAGCCCCCCAACCCCCCGGACACCCCCCTTGACACACACATGGACAACCCCTCCCCCCCCCCCACCGTTGGATACCCCCCCCCCCCCTCGGACACCCACCAACCCCTGGAGGACACACCCCCCTCCTAGACACCACCCCACCACCTAGACACCCCCACCTAGGGATGGCCACCCCCACCCTCCTGGACACCACCCCACCCCCTGGACACCCCTATCCACCTGAACACCCCCTATCCCCTTGAACACCCTCTACTGCCCCATTGGACAGCCACCCCAATCCCCTAAACAGCCCCCCAACCCCTGAATTCTAAATTGATTCATTTATTTATTTTATTAACTTATGAATTATGTGATAATGGTGTATCGGTGTACTTGTTTTATGGGTATACCTGGTGTAATTACCTTATGAATTATGTGATAATTTGGTATGGGTATACTTGTTGAGATGCTGAATTTTTTGCAGGTCTTGTTTGGGTGTGCTGCGGCAGAATTTTATGTTGCAGCTGATATGGGATTTATCAGCCCTAAAAAAGTGCTGATAAAAAACACATTTATCAGTGCTTTTTTAGCACTGTTAAAGGAGTCCTTTATCAGTGTCTTTTGAGAACTGATAAAGTATCCCTTTATCAATGCTTTTTATCATTAATAAAGGATTTTTTATCAGTGCTTTTTTTACACTGATAAATCCCCCCCCCCTTATTAGTGTTGAGCTTTACAGTACATTTTTAGCGTTGTTAAAGCCTGTTTTGAGCGCTAATAAAGCTTGATTTTTTAGTAGTGATTTTTTACAAAATAATTTAATCTTTTTTATCATTTTCATTTCACAAAATTTGAATATAGATTGTGTTCTATAAAATAACCATGTTATTCTATATTTGTACACAATAACAAGTCATGGTTGTGATATATGAAACACATAGATTAGCTAGAGGCACTTGAGAAATTATTTTTGGATTTTGTTACACACAATGTCGTGTGCTTTTGATAGATTGTGTTACATGAATGAAAGTGTTTTACTAAACTAAAATATATTATTAAATTTGTTATTAAAATATTATTATAGTTAACAATTATCCATTATAATTTGAATTAATAAATAGATGAAAATAATTATGAAAATATGCTTTTAAAATGCCACACCCAAATTTTTTTTCATTATTATCTCCAGTTCATATTTGGATCTTAGATTTTCTCTCGAGTCCCGAGTCTGATGTGTTTGAATTTTGAGGTACTTCCTTTTATTATTTTCATTATAGTTCTCTGACAGTAGTTTCAATATTAGTTTTTATGAAAATATAAATTTTTGGGTTAATAAAATGAGGCGCAAAGTTGGAATACAGTTTGTCAAACAGTGCGCCCTTCCATAGAAATCAGTGCTGCCTTTGGAGATTTTTGAATAGTGGTGAACTATATGGTTTCTACATGGTCTTTTAACCATGCTGTATAACCCTGATATTTGTTCCTCTTACGTAGTTATGGGTCAATGTTTTCTCCAAGGTATGGAAAACCATGCGAGAACACCATGAGATGTTTCTAGGTCATTAAAATCCAAAAATTCTGGTTGTTTCCTCTTAGGATTCAACACCATATCCCCACTTTCTTACCCTATTAAGACTCTCCTTCACTTGGTAACTCCCTCTCTCCCTTTTAAACCACTTGGTCTCCCTTCCTTTTGTAGTTTTAGTGTGTATTCGTCAAGTAATCATTAATGTAAGTGTATTTCCCCTTGGTTTCTCCATCTTTTTTGGGTATATTTTCCACTCTTATTGAGTTCCTAATTTCTAGTTGTATATTTTTACCAGGATTTGGCTGGATTCTATGTTTTTATGCAATATATTGATGTTTTTTTGGTAAATCGTACCTTGTTAGGGTCTTGTGGTGTAGTAGTTATGGTTTTTAAACAATTTACATAAGTTTCTAAGTGTGCGGTAGGTGGTTCTCTTATTAAAAAAATTTATATGATTTTATATTCCCTTCCAGATTTTGTAATTATGTTCTATGATTATTTTTTGGGGTGAAAAATAGGTTTTGGAAATATTTTGACCCGAATATATGATGAAAGTGGATTTTATAAAGGGAATGGTAATGTTTTCATGTCTTCCTTGTTGTGGTTCTTCTTGGGTGTGTTTTATGAATTTAATGAGAGATGAAAACTATTTAATTAAGGTAACTTATGGAATGGGTGTGTTTAAATTAGGTATTTTGAAGTAAATTTATTTTTATGTCTTGATGGATACCTTTTTGTGCACTTTTGATTGACTTGTAAAATTTTTAAATGTTGGGAAGCATGTTTAATGTGATATTTATTTATGTGTAGATTTAATATGGGGCTTGGCCAATGGAAATGGTTAAATTGAGTACATTATTTTCTTAAAATTTTATAAAAATGAGATTTATTGATTGGTCATGTAGTGTGAAATGTGCTGTGAAATTTTTTTTGATGTGTGTAAATTGGAAAGTGGTTTTTTGTGTGTAGAAAATTGTTGTTTCTATGTGATGGATTGTGAAAGGAGTGATTTTTCGGTGAGTTTATAATGCTTGGTATGAGTATTTTAATGTTATGAATTATGAGGCTTGTGAAAGAGTGTTGAGAACAATGGGAATCTCAGGTAACTAGGTGGGAAAAATAGAACAAGTATATAAGTGATTCAGAAGTGAAAACCATGATTCATATAGTCGATTAATTATAATAGAATTGGAATTGAAAAATCTTAGATTCACATAGTGTGATTGATCTTTAAAACACATTCTGCACATGTGATTTTGTTGGATACCACTAGGCCCATAGGATATTCGCTTCAAGTGGCTTGGGCAGGACAAAGATGGTGGTTGTGGATGTTATACCACGTTTCACTAAGGTATGAGGTTTCTAGAGTTCCCCTTATACTATCTACACTTAGGTATTTAACCATGGTGATATATTGTAACATAATGATCATTTATTTAGTTTCATATTTCGGTATACGATGGACCTTGTGTGTGTATTTCATTTTGAAGCAGGTTTTTTGAAAAATGGTTCCCCCTTAAAAAAATTTTCCATGAGATTGTTTTTTCCTAAAATTTTCTATTTAATATATTTTGAAACTCTTTATAAAAATGTTACTGTTAAAATTTATTCTAATATTTTATCATGGCATCATTTATTTTGGCTATGTTCTAGTGGTATTTAGATCACAACCTATATAAAACTTTGGGTGTATGTAGATTTTGTTATCTATAACACAAGTAATTGAAAGATGTGTTGTGGTAATGATAGTGGATATGAATACTGTAGTTTTGTGACTTCTTGTACGCATTGGTGGTGATTTGAGGGTATATCCCCTATTGTTTCATGGATAATTTTGGGACCTTTGTGTTTTCCTTTGTATTGTAGTATATTTGAATTTTATTTAAATTTGTAAACCTTGAATTTGAAAATTTGTTGTTCCTTGTTTAGATTAAGTATTTCATTATTGACATGTTTATTTCCATGGATTTTTAATTTTTATATCAATGGGTAAAATACTTTCTGAAGTATATTTTTGATACCTAGAACTAGTTTCCAGCCCATGGGGAATGGGAACAATATTCGGTCTATGCCATAGACCGGGTCAGGTGTATATTTGGATGGAACACTAACTAGGTTAATGAAAAATGGTATTAGTAGAGAATGGTTCCTTAGAGGGATTATCATGTAGATCAAACTATGATATAAGGGAAGTTAGGTACATGAATTATTATTATCGGATCTTAGGGTGTAGGTATGGGGGAGTGTTTGGCCAACACATTATGGACCGAACCTTGAGTTCCAATAGGAATTTAGGTTTTTTTTGTTTCTTTTTTTTCGTATGGATTTATTTGTGATTTGGAAATGAAAAGTGGATTGGTTAAATGGTCTCAGTGAGCTCATAGGCCCTTGAAAGACATGTGGAGCTAATGAAATGGTCCAAGAATAATTTTTGTGATGGTGGTGTTATTTTCATGTGGCCACCAACCATAAGTCCAAGTCACCCATCGACACTGGTTTACCATTGTAAATTGTTTTGTGTCTTCTTGGGTTTATATTTTTTTTGGAAACCCCAGTTTTAGAATGGTTAAATATAAATTTTGAAACGGTTATGGTTTTGTTTCACGAAGATGGAAAATGAATTTTTAGAATCATTTTGAAGTTCACTTTCGAAAAAATTTATTTTTGTAAAATGATTTCTAGGTAAAGAGAGAATGATTTTATTGAAAATTAAATTTTTTAAATAAAAACTGCTATTTTATTGAGTTTTCTATTTGGAAAACATAATTTTATTCTAGAGAAGGTTTTGAGAACTTTTCTAATTAAGAAAAAATGAGTTTTAATTAAATGGTTATTGATTAAATGGGATCATTTGAGCTTGTGAAATATATATTTGAATGGAATGATTTTTTTTTTGGATTGATGCGTGGAGTTTGAAAATGGTTTTTGATTTTGGGTTTTGTGTGTTATAAAATCCTGAAATTTGAATGTTGATTGACAATTTGAATGTGTGTGTTGAATGTTTTGTTTTGCAAAGTGGAAAATTTTTGTTCAAAATTTGGAATTTCCATGAGTGACCAAAAGTATGGATATGTGAAAAAATGTTAATGGTTGATAACCTGAAGTGATGAGTTCCTATTATAGAATGATAATATTATTTTTGGAGATTCAATGAGATACCATTGGTGAGTGTGAGACCACAAATCTTATTATCTTTTCAAAATATATTTTTTAAAATTGTGTGATGTTTTGATAACCAATAGTTCTATGGTTTTCCCCCTATGATTTGGTAATGATTCTTGGGTGGTTTTTTAGTTTAATAACACTTCATTATGGAATGGTATTTCAAGTTATATTTCTTGACGATGAGTTGGTTTTGAAACATTGGTTGGTGCATTATTTTGAAAAATGTTCTACAAAGACTTTGAACTGGATCCGTTTGTGTGTTTGGAGTTTTTTAAAGTATGTTTTCAAAAATGGATTAGTTTGATTAGGGCATTAGTTTCCTTGATTACTAGTGGACTCCCCCATAAAGATTTAACGTATATTCTATGTTCTGCCATGGGGGATTCACCATTGGCAGACCCTCCTGTTGATCAATGTAATGACTCTCTTCTTGAGTTTTTAATTGAATCCACCACTTCCTCTAAGTTAAGAAGGTCCTCTCAAAGAGGGAGAGTGGATGTATAAAAAATAGGGAGACTTATTTTTACTTAAATTATATGATTCTTTGAAGGTGAATTTCTTCACCATTATGCTTGATGGTTCATCTAGAAAGTGGTGAAGGGAATTCCAATAATGGAAAGTGGCCTAGAGCTGTTGTTGGTGGTCATGGTAATAAAAATACCAATGGATCCTTTATCAATTTCTATCAAGAATTTAACTATGATATGCCATTTGTGTGGCATGTCTAGTTATATAATTATTTCATGACTGAATGCTCAGAAGGAATGTCGTTCCAATTTTTATGAGAAGAGATTTGTTGGGGACATCATTTAAAGTCAATTCCTTAGTAATGATTTTTTCGGTTGTAGTGGCCATATTTGATGGTGTTTTGTGGTGTCAAATTTTCTTTAAAATGAAAAGGTGGATTTGGAGGAATGTTTTTAGAACCCCCGTTTTAAGGTTATCATTTTATTATTTCATAAATTCTGAATCTTTCCATTTGAAACGGAGGTGAATTATTTGGGCATCTTGTTTCTCTCATTTCTCATACATGGTAAAATAAGATGATTCTTGGGTATATTCTAAGTCTTTATATTGGTTAATGTGTTATTTTGGAGAAAATTGAGTCTCTTATGTTGTTTTTTTCTTTTGGTTCTACTAGTAATGATGTGTAGTCACTAATGAAACCAAATAAAGTATTCTAATTAGGTATTTTCAGTTTCTAGATATGGGGTCGGAGATGCTTCAAACCTAATGGCTCCATATATAGTCCCTATGGTGATTCTAACACATATCAAAGAACCCTAGGGGTGTGAGTGACCTTGGTTTAGATATTATCTTCAATTTTTGAAATGGACATAGTTTGATCTTATTTGGTAGTTATTTATTCTTGAAAAGGAGATGGTTTTTCTGTAGTAATGCGAATGCATTGTTCTTTGTTGTTACCCTTTTGGGTATAATAGTCACTCCTTTCCTATAAGAAGTACATGTTTTCTCTTTTTCTTGAAATTTCAATGGTTTGAATATTTTAATGTGAGTGTTCATTAGGTTGTCCTTATGTGTGCATGATTGTGGGTTAGTTTCAGTATTATCATGTCTCTTAGGTTGTTGTTTCCTTTATCATGTCCCCCCTTGTGGTGGGGGGTTTTTCCCTTTATAATGAATTATGTGATGACTTATTTCAGTTTTCTTGTGTTTGATTATGTTTTTTAGTTCCTAAATAGTGGGGATACCTACCTCGGGTCTTCTTGTGGTTTCTTCTCATGTTGGTTAGTGATTTTTTTTTCATGGTGGGGAGTATTTTTGGGCCTCCCACATTAATAATACTGTTTAGTATCTAGTGTATCATGGCATTGAGTGGTTTCATTCATATATTTTTTCTCTATGTTTCCTTCCTAACTAAACGTGGGGATTTTAGAGTAGGCCCAAGGGTCTTATTTAATCATTAATTTCAAAAGTTATGGTTCATGTTTACCAATGATCATTGAGATGTGGTTCGAGTTATTTTTTTTTAAATTTTAGGTAAGAGGTGTGGTTTTTGTTCATTGATGTATGGAGTGTTTATGGCTTGAGTGGTTGGATTAGGTTGTTGTGAGAATTACTTTTCTTTTGATCTACGAACTGGAGGAGTTGTGTATTTATGGGGTAGAAGGTGTGTGGTGGGGAGTCCATTCTGTGCTTCTAAGTTAAATCTTTTGAATCTATATTTCCATTTATGGTGTTCTTGTTTTATCCTTATTTTTATGTTTTTCAAGATTTTCCTTGAGTCATGGAATGATATAAATTTCTTGTTTTGGATAAAACATTGTTATGACTTTCTGGGGGCATAAAGTTTTCATGGTGGGGAGAATTGTCCTGCCTGGATTTTTTCCATTATTTGATCTGGTTCATTTCGGGATCATAGTTTTTCTCTTGAATTACAAGTGTTACATGTTTGATGTTTGAGGTATTTACTTTTTGTATTTTTTTTAGTGGTTTTCCATGAGTTTCACCCTTAAGTTTTGATGAAAATTTTTGTTTTGGGTGAAAAACATGTGGTGCATGGTTAGGGAATCATCTGTAAAACTATGTGCCCTTTATCAGGAAACAATACAACCTATGACAATTTTTGGATATTGGTGAACTGCATAGTTTGGTAACCATGTGTAATAAATGTGCAGTGTGTTCCTCTTAGGCATTGAGGGGAACACAATTTCTACATGGTTTGGTAAACCGTGCGGAAAAACCATGTGACTTTTCCAAGTCCTTAAAAATCTAAAAAAATGGTTGTTTCCTCGATGTATTTAACCCTAAATTTCCCCTTTCTCACCCCATTCGGCCTCTCCATCACATGTCTCCTCTACCTCTTCCAATGTTCTCTCTTATATTCCCTTCCTATGGTGGGTTTTGTGTGGATTTTTCATGGAATCAATGTGTAAGTGCTTTTCCCCATGGTTTCCCCCTATTTTTAGGGTTTCTCCTCCTCCCTTATTGAGTTCATCATTTCTAGCGGATTGTTTGGCCTAATGTTGGTCCGATATTATTTTTTTAGTAAGATCCTATTTTTTGTTAAATCATACCATTTCATAGTCCTGTGGTGCTGAAGTTTTAGTTTCACTCCAATTTTCAGAAGTTTCCATGTGTGATGTAGGTGGTTCCCTGCTTTAACATTTTTAGATGATTTTAACATACTATTTTCAGTTTAATAATATGTTCTATGATTTATTTTTGTGGCATGAAATATATTTTCTATACATTTTTACACGCATATATGATGAAATTGTATTTTCTAATGTCAATGGTTATGTTTTGATTTGTTCCTTGTTGTGGTGATTTTTAAGAGTGTTTTATGATTTTTTTGAGGGATGTGAAATGTGTTTTCAAGTTCACATATAGTGAAAGTGGATTTTATAGAGGGGTTTAAAATGAGAAGGAGTTTTATAAAATTATGGATACCTTTTTGTAAACTTTTGATTAAATTTTGATTCTTTAAATGTTGGGATGCATTTTAAAGTGAAATTGTTTTATATGTGAATTTAAAAGGGTTATTAGCCCCTAAAAATGGTCAAACTAATTTTATGAATCAATTTTAGTGTTTTCAAATGAGTTTCATGGATTTTAAAAGTAGTGATAAATTTATTTTGAATTGGTTTTGGTGTGTGTAAAATGGAAAGTCGGTTTTTTTGGAAAATTGTTGTTTGTTTGTGATAGTGTGTGAAATCAGTGACTTCTTGATGTATTAATAATTCAAGGAATGTATATTTGAATGTGATGAATAATTAAAAATGTGAAATTTTATTGAGAACAAATGGGATCCTAGGAACCTAAGTGGGTGAAAAATAACTATTATTCTATTGATTCGGAAGTGGAAAGACAAGATTATGCTAGTGGAGTGATTCTAGATGACTTGGAATTCACAAAACCCAAGTTTAGTTAGCATGATTGAAGTTTACAACACCAAGTAAACATTTGATATGATTAGAGACTACTAGGCCAATTTGATGTACCCTTCTAGTGACTTATGTACAAGAAAGACGATTATTTTGGTTTATATACCATGTTTCACTAAGCAATGAGGTTTCTAGAGTTCCACTAATGATTGAAACCCTGCGGGATTTACCCATGGTTCTATATTGTAACATAATTCTCATGTGATGTAGTTCCATTATTTGGTATATTATGGACCTTGTGTGTGTATTTCATTTTGAATAATGTTTGTTGGAAAATGGACCCCTTAACAATGTTTTCCTTGAGAATGGTTTTTCTTAAAATGATCTCTTATTTTTTTTTGAAATATCTTAGATAAATGATCATGTTAAAATGTGTTCTAATGTTGTTTAATTGAATCCTTTATTTTGGATGTCATCCTTATAGGCATTGAATCACACCCTACATACACTTTTGTGTGTTTATACATTGTTATCAATGAGCTATAAAAGTTCATGATGTTTTTTGGTGATGATAGTGGGCATGTTTCTAGAGTTTCATTTCATATTAAAGGTATAAGTGGTGGTGTGATGGTGGTGCCACTCATATTTCATGGAGGTTTTTGGGATATTTGTGTTTTCCTTTCCCTTGTAGAATTTTTGAGATTTATTTAATATTATAATCCTTGAATCTAAAAAATTGTTGTGACTTGTTTGGATTTGGTTATTCATTGTAGATATGTTTATTTCTATTGATTTTTTTATGTTTATATAAATGGGTTAAATCATTCCCAATGGATATTATTGATACCTAGGCACTAGTTTCAAGCCCATGGGGATAAAGAATGACCTTCAGGAATTTTCATGGATTGGGTTAGGCGTTGGGTTGGATGGAACTCTAGCATAGTTAATTATGAAAAAATATATAAAATGAATTTTTTGGGTTATCAATTAGCTATAAATTAAATTAATAACTATTTCAAAATATAGAAATTATTTTTCTAATAAAACTATCATTCTATGTATAAAAACCATTTTATATTAATAAATTAATCAAACCAAAATTGTTGAATGCCTTTAATAAAATTTTTATATTAAATATTCAATTGAATATTTTGACACTCATCCAATTGATTTGATATACATAAGATAAGAATGAATCCAATTTTATTAATAAAAATATGTATTTTTGTGGGACAAAAGCCTTATAAACGACTCATTTCTTTTGTTTTGTGTATATGCATCCCATGAATGTATTATATTATTCTTATACATAAATTTATAGGTATTTTCATAAAAAGTTTATGAACACTTTTTTATTGGGTTTACGATTCGAAAGTTACTTAATCAGAAAGAGTGTTTTGTCTCAATTTACCATCTACGAGACACATATTATGTTATACACCTATATTATTTGAAGATTTTTATATACTGACATGTGAAAATTTTAATCATGAATATCTTTCTTCTCATGATATTATATGTTTCGTGAAATTTTATTCTCTCTCCGGTAAGAAATATTTGTTCCATCAAAACCATGTTTTCTAAAAAAATAAAAAACGTTTTTGAATGATCTTTTAAGAATTTCTAAGGGAATGTATTTGAATGATGATTAAAATGGTTTTAAAATATTCCTTTTTATTTTTTAGAGGTTATTTTACAAGAAAAAAGTTTTCTATTTGTGTTGGTATTTAAGAACCATTTTTCAAAATGAAAAGGATATTTTCATCAAAAATTATTTCAAGTGATATTTCAAAATCATTTCAGTCCAAGAAAACATTATTTTATGTAAATTATATTTCACTAGGGATATTATCCAGTGATAATATTTATATTATTTTGCTAAATGGCTTGTTTTTATAATGGGATGATATTTATGATACCTATTTCTTTTCCATGGGTTATGTTATGGTCGAATGATTTTTATATAACTCATTTCAGTCCATGGGTTTTGATATGATTAATTATTTATCTTACTCTGGCACACATATGTATAGTTTAAATTATGTGATTGGTGAGACCAATATATCCCTGAAATGAATTAAGTAAATATGGATCACTCATGAGGTATATATGTTATGTTTGTTCATGATTTAATGTTCAACATTATATGAATTGGACCAAGTTTTCATGCCCATAATTCTAGGAGTGGACCTTGTTTTCATGTCTATAATTATATGTGGGGAAGTTTTTTTCAGGTCCATAATTTTTTTGTGGACCAGGTTTTTGTGTCCATGTGTTTATGAAAGGGGTTAATTTAATGCCCTTAATATAATTAGTGAGCTGTTACTATTTCTACAAGTTTCCAAAGTCATAGTTTTATTTGTATTCCATAGTTTCATGTCTTATTTCAATGTTATGATCTCATGGATTGTAAGATTTGATTACCTTAGGATTTCTATCATATGAAATACCGATATTTAATTTATGATTCATTTTAGTGATCATTTATATGTTGGGTAATTATACTTACATATTTCCCTTGTTTATCCTTACTGAGCATTTAAGCTCCCCCTTTACTCATTTTTCATTTCCCCATGATATGAATTTTTTTTAAAGTAGGATATATCAAAGGGGTTCTTGATCAAAAGAAATATTTGGGATAACATTTGGATATATTATGAACCAATTTTTTATTCTTCCATATTTCCAAAGGCACTAAACTAATACGGTCTTTGGGCATGTGTTTGTGTAACATATGAAATTTTCTGGAAAAATGATATCATTTCAATGCATGCTTAGTATGGATAATATAATCGAATGGGTTATTTCTCATGGTTTTACAAAATTTATGATTACTAAATTGGTTTTAATTACCTTTAATTGAGTTTCTAAATGATATCTTGTGTAAATAGAGGGTTTATTCTATTTTTGGTGTCTAAAATGAAATTCCTTAAATTGAATTTATTAAATTGAACTATTTGTAGTGTTTAAAATAGATTAAAATTCATGAATTTTTTAAATTACCAAGAACCATATTAAAATTAATTAACCTTTTTATTTTAATATTTTTGTTTGGGTTTTTTAAATGATTGAATTATTCACACAATAAGTGGGTGTAAACCCTTGTTTTGAATTGTGTTAAAACCTTTTAAAAATGTAACACTTCATTTGAAATCATTAAGGTTTATTTGAATGAAATGATTGTTTTATAATCTTGGTTGATTTTTTTTAAAGGAGGTGTTTATGATTACCATTTTGAATTTTAAGTTGTATAGAATGTTTGAATTAATTTCGATGAAGGTTGTTGGCCTAGTGGGTGCTTTAAAATAATTATCTCTGGTAGAAATCACATATTTTAACTTGTTTGAATCTTATAATTCTCATTTTTGGGTATTGAAAAGATATTATTTACATTAACAAAGTTCTAGGGTGAGAGTGATATATTATTTGAGGAAATGTTCCCATGATTGAAATGTTGAGGGATTATGGACATGGTTGATATTGATAAGGACTCCCATGCGATCTTTATAACTTGAATATATCACAATATTATTTTAACTATTCATAATAACTAGTATATTAATATATTATTACCTAGATATATTCTTTATTTTTGGACTCAAACCCCATTTAGTGGATCCATATAGAACATGAAAGGTTCTGGTTATGGATGTGTGACCGATAAAGCAGTTGTGCATGGAACAAGCTTTTATGAGACCCGTGAGACTAGATGTAATACTAACAACTATTCATGAATATTTTTGATTAAATATTATATGGTGGACTCATTATCATACCCTGGTTATACCCATTTCACCATTATAATTGATACTCGATTCATGGCACCATTTGTTTTCCCTACATGGAAACCAATTTCCATGATTGATGGATTACTACTCTGGATTGATCTATATATTGTTAGTATACACCTTGACTCTACTTTATCAACTCTTGTATAGATTTTTTCTCAGGTGAATATTCTCATCTTTTCTTGATTTTATTACTCTATCATGTGAATTTTTTTCAAATACTATTATGAAAATGATTAGTTTTTAAAAGATGAAATGACATGTTTACAAGATTAGATTGATAATGATTTTCAAATGTTTTAAAATATATTCTAAAAATAAGATCAATAATATATTTGTTGTACTTCTATATTAGAATATTATGACTTCCTTACTAATTAAATTCATAGATTTTTTGGTGGAATTTTATCGAGAACAATATATCTCACACATCTTGTAACTTTTGGTGTTTGAATCCCTTTATAATCTTATATGAGGTAGTCGTTCTTTCAACTTACATTGTGGGTTTGAGCTAGGGTTACGAAGAGAGGGTGGATTGGGATATGGTGTGTAGTTCCTGACCACTATGATATTGTTTTTTAGTTTCCAAATTTTATTTCTATTTTTTTCACAATCTCCCAATATTATGAGATATATATAATGATTTTTTATTTTATATTATTTCCATAGTGTAATTTATTTTGGTAATAATTTTTGTGTTTAATTATTTGCAATGGTTATTTATTGATGCTCAGGTTCTTTTCGCCAACCAACAGTGTTTGGGAATAGTCTTTGAATTATTGGCATATGATCTCATATATCAGTTTGGATGGTGTTCCAAGTTGGTTAATTATAAATTTTATCAGAGGAGATAATTATTTTAATATAATCACTTCTTGAATTCCCATGTTTTTTGGGTCTATTCCTGTTATAAAAGAGATTATAGATGTGTCAAGACTGAATAGGTACTTCATGAATGGGTTCTTGATCAACACATTCTCAAGATGATACTTGTGTTACCATAGATATGGGGAGTTGAGACATTATTTTGAGTTATTGGTTTCATAATGAAAAATTATATTTTGATTCCCAATGATATAATCATTGATTTGGGGAATCTCTTATGAGTTTAGTGTTGTAACAGAAATTTGACAAAAGTCACAAAATGCCTTCTTGATTTACTAAACTATGAAGATTTAGTGTGACTAATCTATAATTTAATCTAGGAACTGTTGTGTGGTTAGGGTGTGTTTTACTAGCCCTTGTGAAAAATCAATGCATAGTTATACTCTAACTCAAACATAATTCATTTTCCATTGTTTATAAGAAAACATTTATTGTGTGGGTTAGTTAGAAAGGTTATGGAAGTGGGTTTTTTCATATTCTTGTTTGGATATTTAATATTTAATCATTATTTAATGATTTAAAATCCTTTGAGAAAACCAAATTGGTTTTTAAAACAAGTTTTTATTAATTTCATTGAAAAATATATTCAATTACAAAATAGTGTTTTATTATGAAATGTTTTGGTTAGAAAACTAATTTTCAATGAATCATTGATTATATGTCAAAGAATGTTTTAAGAATAAATTTTCAATAATGGATTTTAATTAAGAATGGTTTTGATAATTTGAAAATTGGATTAATGTTTTTGAATCAATTAAATAATTTCCATGAACTAGAAAATGATTTCTAAAAAAATGGGATATATTTATAACAATTTTTATCATTTTTAATGGAAAGAGTAATGTTTTTAAATGGTGAAATATTTTATGTTTTTAAATATATGATTCTGTTTCAAATTTGTGTTATGAATTTCATTATTATTTTTTTCTTTGTTTGATCTTTATTTGATACCTGATATAATATTGTTTTGTTTTTTTTATGAAAATAAATTTACCCTACAATTCTTTATATAAATGATAGAATTTTTGGCCATCAGACCATTTTTTTAGAGTGGTCCTTCACGTTTTCTATAAGTGTTATATCTTATTGATTTCTCTACCCGTACTCTATTTTGTGTAGTGGAGCTAGAGAAAATAAATACTTTGAACCCCATCCTTGAATTTTTATTTTTATCCACCTTAATATAAATATAATCATAGTTCTCCTAAGGGAGTAAAGTGGGTTGAATAATTTGATGGGATCTTCAATTCTTTCAATACTCCAGAATCTCTTAAGGTCGAGTATATCAATTCATTGTTTGACAGAACTAGCCAAGAGTGGGGGGAAGTGGTGATTTCCTATTATCATGATGAAATAATATCCATGGAATTATTCATGTCAATCCTTATTAAGTAGTAGTATCATAAATAAGTAATTAAGGATAATGTATTTGATTTATTGTGTTTTGGTCAACATTACCTATTTATTATGGAGTATTACAAAATATTATCAGGTTTTGGAATGTCTCATACCAGGGATTGATGGTGATGAATTTATTAAGGCTGTTATTTTTTGGAATGGTCTTCACTCATACCTATTAACCATCATTCATATGGCCTGGTTGATATATTATTCAGATATTCTTCATATAATTTCTCCATCATAGGAGAAGATAGTAAACTGAAATGAATGAAAGATGGAATATTTTGTAATTGAGAAAAGATGGCTACCTCAGGAAAATAAGATTCATACCATGTGATTCCATTATAGAGTACCTGAACATTATATGAAGTTATGTTTGAAAGATATGAGAGTTTGTAAATGGTGTGGCTGTTTGGGTTGCCAAAAGAGGTTTTGTATATGAGGAGACTGGAAAGGGGAGTTTTTGTGGGGGATGATCAGCTCTTGACTAAGGCGTATTTGATACATCAAGATAATAAGACTCCAAATATAGGCTTTAGAGTGAATATTTTCATATAGTGGATGAGCTATTGGTTTCTGGTTTCCAAATGTGGTTGATGTTGATCTAGGTTATTATTTATGATATCAAAGGGGAATCTATTTGAGTTTTTCCATGTTATGTCTTGTCTGTTTTGGAAATATCTTATTTTGGTATCTTTTTTAATGATATATTTGGATCTTGGATTGGTTCATTTGTGGATTTATGATGAGAGAATGGTTTCATTTTATTAATATCCATATTCTTCTGCCTTATGGATGTGCACTCTTAAATGCTTAGTCATATTTTATAGTGATGTTAGTTCCTTGATGATCATTGGGATCATGGTAATGGACTAGAATCTTTTACTAATAATCCATATGATGTTTGGGGATTTTTCTTCCTTGTTGTTCCCTTGTCTTTTTTCCTTTATGGTTGGAGTTCAATTTTGATGTGTTGGATGAACTTCTTTATGAACGTGTAGTGGACTATTGTGAACTGACCTTGACATTTGAGTACTTTCCATAAGGACCTGGATAGACCTTGGGAATGTACTGAAGTAACTAGGGGGATGTGACTTTTTGATATACTTTTCGATTGAGGAGCTCGAATTTTATTTATGAGATCATCAATGGGTGAATTTTTTTTTCAAAATCATATGCTACCATCAAGTACTTACCCAAGGTAAAAATCCTTATCAGTTCATTACATTGATTGTGGAAGTTTTATATTATATGTTTCTCCATATTGAGTGGTATAGGTCTCTTCTTCTTTTCTAAAGGACATGATTTTATTATGTTACAATACTTTTATGAATCTTTAAATTGTTGGGAGACCAATTCTAGGTCTCCAGTATTTATCTGGTTTGGGGAGATGAGATGATCTTGTTGAGTTAACCTTTGTGTTTGGTATTTGTTGTTAAAAATTTGGAGATACCATATCTTTTGGACTTTAGTCCATCCACCTAAAAAGTTGAGTGAGGGACTTCTTCTTATGTAATATTTCTTTACCATTCATACAGAAATATTTTTGGACAGATAATGTCTGATGGTGGGGTGGTTTTAACATCCCATTATGTGTTTTTTGGTGTTTTTGACCATTGATTTGAGTATCCAATGATTGGATCTATTCACTGGTTATTTTTTATGTTTTTGGTATTTTTTGAAGGTTTATAGACTTATCCATTGTTGATTCACAAATAGAAATACCATTAATCCAAACCATTCCATATTTCCAAAATCCCACGTAAGGGTTCATGGTGTGCACATGGTTTTTTCGTGGATAGAATAACCATAAAAACTAGACAAAAGGGGTTCTCACAGTCAGTAAATGGTCAAACTGACCATGAAACCTTAACATGCACCAATTTTAGAGGATCTATTTTGGGTTCATTGTTAGGAACATAGTTAGTAATAACCGTGTGGCCAAACCCAAGAAACTATAAAACTATATTTTAATGCTCCAATTTGTTTTACTTAAATCCATAAACCATCGTAATTAACCAGATAATTCTCCTATGTGAACCTAATTTGATCCATGGGGTTTTAGTGCTATCTAGAGGTGTTTTGGATCTCCCAAACTTTCTTACTAGTATATTAATGATGTGACTAATGTGGTGACTCTCTTCTAGTATATTCCTTCCTCCATATCCCTCAATCTCGATTTTTTATTCCTTCTTCCTAAAGGTTATGTTGGCATTGTGGATCATTGTTACATAGATGGTTAATGTATAATTTTTCATCTAGGATCTATTATCTCCATTAACAATATATCTCTTCCTAGATATGGTGATCACCATTAGAGGTGACACAAATTATATGCATTACAGTTGGATCTCTTATTTTCCAAGTATGAATTTCTGTAATTTTTCATAAAACTGCAATTCATTTTTTTCTATATAATTCATAGATACTTGTTTATTGTTTTTTAAACATAATCTATGAAATTTTTCTTTTAAATTACTTATAAACTTTTATTTGATTATCTTTTAAATAAATTGAACATTGAATGTGTTCGTTATAATGGTTTTGTAATTTTTGGTATGATATGTTGATTTTAATTCCCTTTCAAAGAGTTTCTAAATGTTCTCTTTTTGAAAGAGACATATTAGGCCTGATTTTGGTTTCTAAAATGATATTCCATGATTTTAATTAAATGAGTTTAACTACATGATGTTTTCTAAAAAATTTCACGATGATGATTTTTTGAAATAACCATGTACCGTCTTTCAATGATTTTACCATTGTTTTTATATGGTAATTATAGGGTTATTTGAAGTGTTGGATTTATTCAAATGGAAATAGGGGGTATACCCATGCTTTAAAAAGTGTTCAATCCTTTTAAATTTGTAATAATTATATTGTATTATTTTGGGTTGCTTTTAATGAAATGATTTTTAAGGGTTCTTTGGAATTTTTATGATGATTTGTGAAAGGAAGAGGGTATGATTATGAGTTTGAATGTTGAATTTTATGTAAGGTTTTGAATTGAAATTGATGATGCTTGATAGCCTGGTTATAACATTATGATAATTCTATATTTTAGTAATCCCTAATTGTAATTTGTTTGATTCTTATACTTCCCATTATTGTGTACTAAAAAATTGATTATTTATTTTGAGGCAGTTCAATGGTTAGATTGAGATGTGATTTTAGGGAATGTTCCAATGATTGAAATGTTGTGTTATTGAGTCTAAGATTGATATTGATAAGGAATCCCATCTGATCCCTATAACTTGATTATGTCACTCAAATATTTTTACTAGTCATGGGAACCTAGATTGTTAGATGGTATGACCTATTATTATATTTATTTGAAAACTCACACTATATCTAGTGGTCCATTGAGAGCACGAAAGGTTCCATCTATGGACATGTGGCCAAAAAATTAGTTGTTCATGGAACCTATTTTCTAAGACCTGTGGGACTTAATATAAGCCCGATTAATATTAATGATGATTTTTTATCATCAATAATTTGTTGGAATCACTATAATTCTTTGGTTGTTCCAATATAACCATTATACTTGACACTTGATACATGACAGTGTTCATTGTCACTACACGGAACTAATAATCCCTAGCTTGATTGATTACGACTCTTGATTGATCTATTTATTATTATTATTCAACTTGACTCAATTTTATTGATTTTTTGTAGATTTCGATCTCAAGATCATGTTGTCATATTTTATTGATTTAATGAATCTATCTTATTAAATGGTTTTTAAATATTTTTGGGAAAAGGAATGGTTTTAAAATGGTGAAATGGCATGTTTACAGGTCTAGTTTGTCAAATTATTTTTAAAAGTTTTAATATATATTTTTAAAATATTCTTCATACATTCTTTATTGTACTCCACTATTAGAATATTTTTATTTCCATATTATATATTTACATAGAATATTACTTTGAATCTTACTAGCACTTATAGATCATACGCTGCTTCTAAAATTTGGTGTTTCACCACATTATTATCTTATAGAAGGTTCTCATGATTTTTCATTAATTTGTGGTTTCTAGATAGGTAGACCAAAGGAGGTTGACTTGGGACACAATGGGTGGTCGTGGATCACTAGGAGATGATTTTTTGGAAGCATTGTTTTATTTCTAGTTTTGTATCATCTCTTTATACTATGATATGTATGTACTGATTTGTTTATAAGATATTATTTCTACATTTTAATTTTATTATTGTAATATTTTGTTAGGAAAATAATTCCAAATAGTTACTTTTTGATTCCCTGGTGCTTGTATATAGCCCATAGATATTGATAATTCAATTCGGTTTAGGGGGGAATTGGCTTAGATATCAGTTTGGATGTTATTCTGGGTTGGTTCGTTATAGTGCACAAGGTTGAAAATGGGAGAGGGTTGTGTGACTCTATGATATATAGGATAGATGGGTTATGAATTTATCAATTAAGAGAAAACTTATTTGATAAAAATTTAAAAAACTAAACCAGAGGCTATAAGGTACATAATCCTCCTCTACTAGGTATTAATTACAACTCTAGGAAAGTAACAAAGGGCCATTGAGTGGTTGACACCCATTTATTTTAACCATCAAGTACCTGATAACAGGTCCCTGGGTGACCAAATCTATATATCACTAAATGATAGATTTACTACTGAGTATATTCCTCTAGTTTCTAACCACATTCCTTCACCAACTATATCAAAAACTAAAAACCACAAAAATAGATGATGAATTAAAAATATATAACTAAATTCATTCCTTTTTCTCTGTGGGATTATATATATATATATATATAATTAGGCTAAGGTTTTTTTGTCTATTTTTATTTATATTAGTTATATTATTCTATAATGAGGTTTTTCATGAGGTGATACAATAAGAACACAAAAAATTACATCGAAGGGTAGATCCAAAACCTATATAGTCTTGGGATATAGAATTGAGTGCATTCCAAAAGTTGATGTTATTTAGTTATGGGGTTTTATCACTTTTAATGAGATAGTGTATTGGTTCTAGGGGGTTTTATATAACATTAAAATTTCTTTAGATAGTAAATGAGAACTATATCCCTTTCTAGTGATTTTATTATGAGGTTTAAGAAGTTAGTGGGGGAAAGTATGATTGTGTAATGTCCCAGATTTTTTCATGTATTATTTTAATATTATATGGAAACTAATTCGAGACAAGGATCTGAGACGTTGTGCAGTTCCGAGGCCCGATGAGCCCGGAACAGACGTTTCAATTTAATTTAATAAATAAATTATGCGTGCATGCAGTTTTCCTGAAAAAGTGGAATAACTCCTAAAGGGGTTCTTGGATCAGAAATTTGAGGGCACTATTACGTACATAACAACGATTTTACCTTAGGAGAGGCCTAACATTGGCCGGTGTAGGTCGGTGGTGAAATCCAGTTTTTGGGATGTAAGAGTAATAAAATATTTAAATAAAAATATTTTATTCTGTACCGAAATCTTTTAAATCTGCTACAACAGATATCCCTTACCTTTTTAATTAAAGGTTGGTGCAAGGGTCCAGGGTTAAAAACCTCATAACCCTAAAACCCTTGGTGGATCTGGAGGCTCTGGAGAAAACCTCCCAATGCGGCGATTACGATACAACGACCGGATCATCCCTGACGAACGCCGCAGAATCCAGGTAGGAAGTTTGTTTTTGATTTCTTCCCCGTTGTTGATTTCTAGAACGAATGTGGGCTAATCCACGAACTGATTAGTCCGAGGATCGATCGTTCTTGCGGGATGGGCTTTTATGGGGATTTTTGGGAGATTGAATCCCTGATTAATCCATTGTTTTTTATTTTTCTGCTCCGTTTAATCTCGTTAACGGGAGCGGATCAACGCCGTGACGAACGATGACGGAGGTTCATTCCTCAATTTTCGTTTCTTTGGATTTCTCTCCTTTCTTTTCATTGCGTTCTTCGCGGAGCGATGAACGACGGATCGTTGCGCATCCATTCTATGACGTAACGATCCCAAACAGTGGATCCAACCCCGGAGGGGTTTCATGGAGGTGGGATGGCGATATCGGCGGACGATTCAGAGCGGATCGAGAGTTGTGAGTTTTCGATCATTTTTCTTCAGATGGATCATTTGAGGTATATGATCCATTTTAAAGGCCATAAACACCCTTTGTGGTGTTTGTATTACGAGCCAAACCAAACCCTGGAGTATTGGGATGAACAGATGAGGGGTCGCGGATCCGGAAGATCGGCCGAAGCGCGAGGAAGAAGATGACATTCAAGAAATTTTCGGACTACATGTTGTGTAGTATGGTCTACATAGCGTGTGTTCGTCGGCGGATTTACCTGGTGTGTACTTTGGGAGTACACGGACACGGGCAGGGTACACGGCCAAGGACACGCCATGTATACCCCCTCCCCGGCCAGACTCGGCTAGATACACGGGATACCCCGTGTACTGGTACACTGGCAGGCGACACAGACACGGGCAGAGACCGTATACGGGCATATGGCCAGCGTACACAGAGCGAGCCCCAGGTGCTCATACACGGCGTGTGATTCTTCTACATGCCATGTAGTTTATTTCTATCCGACAAGCCGAATGACACGGGCCAGTTACACGGGCAGTACCCGAAGTCAAGAACATGGCGTGTACTTTTCTACACGCCATGTAGTTGAGTTTTACACAGCTTGAACGAATGAAACGAGCTATTTACATGGGAAGTACCCGGGGCAAGGAACATTGTGTGTAACCAAACTAAACTCCGTCTAATAAATTCTTCAAGTCTTGATCTAGTTGCCTTCTGTGACTTGGGCTAGTTTCCTTAGGGTTCGTCCCCTTAGTCTTTCTCCTGAAGGTTTCTGGTATCATCCCCTACCTATAGGAGTATGATCCCTTCAACAGGACTTCCTAAATAAAGTTGTTGGAATCCCTTCTGTGAGACTTAAAGATGGATCCTCTATTCATTGTTGGAACCCTAGGTAGAGTTCTTTTTATCGACGTGACCAACTTTACCTAGGCGCTGATCCTCTGCTTAGCGGATTAGCTCAGAGTGAGTTGTCGGAATTACCCCATGACTTGGCTGTGATCCCCATTTGAGCATCATGTTCTCAAGGTACTTATGGAGCATGTTATCTCGGAACGAGTACTTCGTATCTCTCTTTCCTCAGACCTAGGAGTATGTTCTCCTTGTTACATGCTTAGGGGAATCTTCGAGATGAATCCTAGTGGTGGTGTCGTGATGGTTGTTTATTTATGAGTATATCTAGATATTCTTGTTATATGTTTTGTAGACAAATACTGTGTGGAGCTGAATGTATCTTTCCTTTGTGGCATTTTCCATTTTTGTATCTTTTATGTGGTTTCTGGGTGTCCTAATGGGTATTGTTATACTCACCCCTACACGGGCTTTTCCCACACGTGTCGTGTCTTGTGCAGATGAGCGATCCTTGGATAGGATTCTAGGCGGAGCAGGACCGGATGAAACTCCGTGAGATCAGGCGGGACGAGGTGTGTTCCTATGGCTACAGATTGCAGTCCCAGTACCTTTCCTTGCAGGTTGGAATTTGTTACAGAATTTCTTTTGGTGGGCTTGTACTTTACTTTCCTGTCATACTCTGTGGTTGGGATTTAGTGTATGCATGCATCTTTTCCTTTTAATAGTTTTTACTTTTCAGCATTGTGGGCTTTGAGATTTGTGTGTGTGTTTACAGGTTTATAGGCAATGTCTCCCATGTTAGTAGCATTCCTACTCGGTGCTAGTCACCAGGCCCTGCCCAATTGGAGGCGGCCTTGGGGAGTTGCGGCTCGGGCCCCACTAGGACGGGTCGTGACTGAGTGGCATCAGAGGTGGTCAGTTCTACCATAGGATCAAGATTCTGTGAGTTGGTTTGGGGCAACAGTGTTAAGTGTTTCAAGTTCGGCTTTCATGCCAGGGACATCAGTGTTGGTGCGGGCGGCCGACGTATCCATACACCAGGCCTATGATAACTTGATTTTCGACTCGGAACATGAGAATACTAGTTGCAGTGGAAAGAAATGGTACATACATCATATTGGAATGGGTTGTGGTTTCCATGTCCTTCTTGAGTCAGCTCTCCATATATACTCACTGACAGAGATACATATTGTTTCATTAATAGGATGCCTCTGTGACGCGCACCCTCTAGGATCCAACAGCTCGACCACGAGGATGACCCCCTCAGTGATGAAGCCTCGATACAGTGACCGAATCCCCTAGTTTTACCACAAGGTGGTGTGCCAGTTATCCCACCACCTGTGGAGCAGTGTTTAGTGCCTGCTGTACTAGTGGAGGAGGAGCGCAGGCTGAGCGCAATCCACGTGTTTCAGAGACAGAGACCCCGCAGGTTTTGAGGTGAGCCTGACCCTCAGGCAGTAGAGGACTGGTATGAGGCAGTGGCCAGAGTCTTCCGTCTGGTCAGGACACCACCAAACCAGATGGTGATCCTGGCAGCGAGCCTTCTGTAGGGCCTGGCAGGACGATAGTGGAGTTTTGTTATCCAGACTCATGATGAGGAGAATCATGCATGGTTGGAGTTTGAGCGTCTCTTTAGATAGGAGTTTTCACCGGTTACCCTGAGAGTAGTACACATACAAGAGCTTCTTCAGCTCCAGTAGGGAACCATGTCGGTGGCTGACTATTCGTCGAGATTTACCAACCTCTCGCGGTACTCAATGGATATGGTCAGAGATCAGTACTTCAGAGATCAGAATTTTGAGCGGGGCTTGCATAGAGATATCTAAGCTATCATCATCTCTATGATCATTCCTACTTATTCTGGGGTGCTTGAGTGGGCTCTGGTGGTCGAGAGCTTCTTGGCAGAGTAGAGACAGCCGGTAGATATTAGTAGTGGGCGACCTGGAGTAGAGACCTTGACAGTAGGGGGCCGACGTCAGGGACCCATGCGTGGGAGACATTTTCAGAGGAGATCCCAGGATACGGGATCTTCCTTATAGGGTTTGCAGGGCGCATTCATCCAGCCTCGAGAGAGGCGATGCTACTCATGTGATTGCAGGGGAAATCTCACTCGAGATTGTCTGACCCACCGTACTACTAACATAGTAACAATGGATAGACCACTGAGGAAAAGGCAACATGTGGAGTATATAGATCCGCAGGCCAGCGGATGTGGTAGGGGACCTGGGAGAGAAGCTGGAGGTGGTCAGCATTTTGAACTTTTTCCAACACCACCCCTAGGAGGTCTACCCCAGGCTCAAGAAGCTGCAGGACAGAGGTAGGAATAACTGCAGGCGGTATAGGCTTATGACCTAGGTACTCCCGGAATGATTAGAGGTACTATCTATGTCTTTTCTACATTGGCTTCCGTATTGATAGAGACAGGTGATAGTCATTCCTTTCTGGATGCTTATCTTGTTCGAGACCTTGAGATTCCAGTTGATCCGTTGACTTGAACCTTACACTTAGAAACACTGACTGGAGAAGATTCAGAGATCACACACCTCTGTAGATAGTGTGACCTGACCCTTGGAGGAGAGTGTTTAGGTTGGAACCACTTTGTGGTAGCGTCGAGGCCTTACGATGTCATTCTTGGTATGGATTGGATATCCACAGTTCATGCCCAGATCTACTGTTTTATGCGAAGGGTGCGGTGTGTCCGTAGTGATGGAATGAGGTTCTCTTTTTTCGGTGAATGAGATACCCAGGAAGTGCAGGATGGACTCGTGCATAGAATAGAACAACTGATTTCACATCAGTTTGCTAGCCTATCCCTTGGCACAACATATGTTACTAGTTTCCAGTTTCCAGCAGTAGTGGCTGAGTATGAGGATGTCTTTCTGGATGATGTCCCCGGGCTACCTCCCCGACGGGAGATAGATTTCGGCATTGAGTTTCAACCCGGGACGACACTGATATCAGCATCATCATATAGGATGACTCCTGCATTGCTTCGTGAGCTGAGGGTGTATCTAGACAACTTGAAGAATAAGGGCTTTGTGAGACCCAGCATTTCACCCTGGGCGGCCCAAGTTTTGTTTTCCAAGAAGGCATATGGGAGCTTGAGGCTATGTGTGGACTTCCGTTTCATGAATCAGGTGACTGTGAAGAACTGGTATCCACTATCAAGGATCGATAACCTCTTTGACCAGTTGAGAGGGTCGCGATGGTTCTCGAATGTTGATCTATGATCAGGCTATCACCAGTTGCGAGTACGGGATGAGGATATACAAAAGACGGATTTCATATGCCGCTATGGTCACTATGAGTACTTGGTGATGCCCTTCGGCGTGACGAACGCCCCGGAAGTGTTCTGGGACTCATGAACTAGATCATTCAACCCTATCTAGACCGGTTTATAGTGGACTTCATCGATGATGTCCTTGTGTAATCTGCTTCCGAGGAGGAGCATGCGAGACACCTAAGGATGGTTCTGGACACACTCTGATAACATAATTTGTATGGGAAACTCTCGAAGTTTCAGTTCTGGTTAAAGGAGGTCCACTTTCTGGGACATATTATCTCAGCAGATGGGGTTTCAATGGACCCATCCAAGGGAGAGGCAGTGCTAGCATGGGAGCACCCCGGAGCGTGATGGAGGTGCATAATTTCCTTGGGTTGGAAGGAAACTATCGGAGATTCATCCTTGATTTCTCCCGGATTGCAGCACCCATGACAGCTTTGACCCAAAAGGGGAAGCCTTTTGTGTGGACCGAGAGATGCCAGCAGGATTTCCAGTAGTTGATACAGAGTTTGACGAGCACCCCGATCATGAGATTACCGGAGGAGGGTGTCGAGTACGTAGTGTTCTGTGATGCATCAGGAACCAATATTGGTTGTGTCCTGATGCAGAGGCAAGCAGTTATTGCCTATGGCTCATGTCAGTTGAGGCCACACGAGAAGAACTACGTGACCCATGATCTTGAGTTGGCAGCGGTAGTCTTCACGTTGAAGATGTGGCGGTACTACCTGATGGGCGAGCAGTTTACCATCCACTCTGATCACAAGATTCATAGATATATCTTTTCATAGACGGATCTGAATTTGAGATAGAGGTGATGGATTGATTTCCTCTATGATTATGACTTTGAGAACATTTACACACCTAGGAAAGGGAACGTCGTGGAAGATGCTCTCAGCAAAAAATCCAGTTCGCAATTGCTGGATGAGGCGACGGGGCAGTTGGCCTCTTTACAGTTATCCTACATGGATGGGGATGAGGGATCTTACCTTCAGTCGATGGTTGTTACCCCTCCACTCTCACAGCGAGTCAGGGAAGCACAACTCGAGGATGCTAGCTGTGAGACTCTACGTGCTCAGGTATCCGCAGGCGTTGTTGCTGACAGATATTCATAAGGTGGGGAGCATGTTGTTATTTTCAGAGGGCGTACAGTAGTACCAGTGACATTACGAGGGGAGTTTTTATGGGAGTTCCATACATCTCGTTTGGTGGTGCATCCAGGTGTGTAAAATATGTATCAGGACCTCCAACATCGGTTCTGGTGGCCTGGAATGAAGAAGAGTGTGGCAGAGTTTGTTTCTCGGTAACTTACTTGTCAGCATGTATAGGCTGAGCACTAGGTGCCAGCAGGTTTGACTCAGCCCCTTGAGGTGCCAGAGTGGAAGTGGGATGGAATATACATGGACTTTGTGATGGGTTTACGACGTACGTCCAGGGGACACGATGCCATCTGGGTGATCTTTGATCGACTCACCATGTCGGCCCACTTCCTAGCCATACGTGAGAAGAGTTCAGTAGAGAGATTGGGAATCCTCTATGTGCAGGAGATAGTTTGTCTTCATGGAGTCCCATCCACGATCATTTCAGATCGTGATGCTCCATTCACATCCCGGTTGTGGAAGGGATTGCAGGACGCTTTTGAGACTCAGTTGCGCTTGAGCACAACGTTTCATCCCCAGACTGATGGTAAGAAAGAGAAGACCATCTAGGTCATTGAGGATATGCTTCGAGCTTGAATAATTGTCTTCGTTCATATATGGGAGGATCACCTAACACTGGTGGAGTTTTCTTACAACAATAGTTATCATTCCACTATGGTATGGCACCATTCGAGGCTCTGTACAAGCGACCTTGCAGGTCACCACTTTGCGGGACTCACCTGGGAGAGTCAGCACTCATGGGCCCAGAGATGGTGAGATATAATACAGAGAAGGTGCATGTCATCCAGGAACGGATGAAGACTACGCAGATTCGGCAAATTTCTTATGCCGATAAGAGGCGGAGGCCCTTGGAATTCGAGGAGGGAGACCATGTGTTCCTTCAGGTCTCACCTCGATGGGGATTGCAGAGATTTGAACAAGGTGGAAAGCTATCTCTGAGGTCTGTTGGCCATTTCCAAATTCTGAGTAGAGTCGGCGAGGTGGCGTATCGCTTGGCTCTTCCTCCTCAGATGGACCGGGTACACAACGTCTTCCATGTGTTGCATCTACGGAGGTACGTGGATGATCCTTCACACGTCATCGACTGGGGCGATCTGGACATCGATGATGGAGAGACCATTGCTGAGTACCCAGTGGAGATTAGAGATTGGCAGGAGAAGATCCTTTTTGGGTGAGCTATTCCCTTAGTGAATGTCTGGTGGTAGCACGGGAATCTCTAGAAGAGCACATGGGAGCGGAAGGCTCAGATTCGCATGCAGTACCCATATCGTTTTGAGTAGCCCTTGTTTTGGCTTTTTGGGGACGAAAAATCCCTAAGGTGGGTGTGATGTAATGTCCTGGATTTTTCCATGTATTATTTTAATATTATATGGAAATTAATTCGAGACCAGGCTCTGAGACGGCGTGCAGTTCCGTGGCCCGATGATCATGGAACAAATGTTTGAATTTAATTTAATAATTACATTAGGCGTGTGTGCGATTTTCCTGAAAAAGTTGAATAACACTAAATTGTGTGCTCGGATTAGAAATCTGAGGGAACCGTTGTGTACGGAACAATGATTTTACCTTAGATGAGGCCTAACATCGGCCGGCGCAGGTCGGCGGTGAAATATAGTTTTTGGGATGTAAGATTAATAAAATATTTAAATAAAAATATTTTATTCTGCAGCGAAATATTTAAAATCTGCTACAATAGATATCCATTACCTTTTTAATTAATGTTTGGTGCAAGGGTCTAGGGCTAAAATCCACATAACCCTTAAACCCTTGGTTGCTCAAAGGCTCTGGAGAAAACCTCCCAATGCGGAAACAACGACGCAGCGACCAGATCATCGCCGACGAACGCCGTAGAATCCAGGTAGGATTTTTGTTTGTGATTTCTTCCCCGTTGATGATTTCCATGAAAAATGTGGGCAAATCCACAATTATATTAGTCTACGGATTGATCGTTCCTACGAGATGGGATTTTGTGGGGATTTTTGGGAGATTGAATCCATGATTAATCCATTATTGTTGATTTTTCTGCTTCATTTAATCCCATTAACGGGAGTGGATTGACGTCATGATGAACGACGGCGGAGGTTCATTCCTCAATTTTTGTTTCTTTGGATTTCTCCCCTTTCTTTTCTTCACGTTCTTTGCAGGGCGATGAATGAGAGATCGTTGTGCATCCGTTCTACTACACAATGATCCAAAACTGTGGATCCAACCCCGGAGGGGTGTCATGGAGGTGCAACGGCGATATCGGCGGATGATTCAGAGCAGATCGCGAGTTGTGAGCTTTCAGGTGTTTTTCATCGGATGGATCCATCGTGGATTATGATCCGTTTTAAAGGCCGAAAACACCCGTCAAGGTGTTTGTATGATGAGTAGATCCAAACCATGTAGTATCAGGACGAACATATGAGGGATTGCGGATCTGGAAGATCGGCCGATGTAAGAGGAAGAAGACGTTGTTCTGGAAATTTTCCGACTACACGCCGTGTAGTATGGGCTACACGGTGTGTGTTCATCAGCAGATTTACCTGGCGTGTACTTCAGGATTACATGGACAAAGGCAGGGTACACAGCCAAGGACATGTCGTGTATACCCCTCCCCGGACAGACCCGACCAGATTCACGAGATACCCTGGGTACTAGTACACAGGCAGGCGACACAGACACGGGCAGATACCGTGTACGGGCACATGGTCAGCGTACACGGAGCGAGCCCCAGGTGCTCGGACATGGTGTGTGATTCTTCTACACATCGTGTAGTTTCTTTCTATCTGACAAGACGAATGTCACGGTCCAGTTACACGAGCAGTACCCAGAGTCAGGAACACGGCGTGTACTTTTCTACATGCCGTTTAGTTGAGTTTTACACAGCTTGAATGGATGACACGAGTCGTTTACACGGGTAGTACCCGGGTCCAAGGAACACAACGTGTAACCATTCTACACGTCATGTAATAAATTCTTCAAGGATTGATCCAGTTTCTTTATGTGACTTTGGATAGTTTCCTTTGGGTTCATCCCCTTAGTATTTCTCTTGAAGGTTTCTGGTATCATCCCCTACCTATAGGAGTATGATCCCTTCAGCAGGACTTTCTTAATAGAGCTGTTGGAATCCCCTCTGTGAGAGTTAGAGTTAGATCCTCTATTCATTCCTAGAATGCTAGGTAGAGTTCTTGGTATCGACGTGACCAACTTTACCGGGGCGCCGATCCTCTGCTTAGCTGATTAGCTCAGACTGAGTTTTCGGAATCACCCCATGACTTGGATATGATCCTCATCTAAGCATCATGTTCTCAAGGTACTTCTGGAGTTTGTTCTATCTGAATGAGTACTTCGTATCTCCCTTTCCTTAGACCTAAGAGTGTGTTCTCCTTTTTACTTTCTTAGTAGAATCTTCGAGCTGGATCCTAGTGGCGGTATCGCGATGGTCATTTTTTTATGAGTATATCTGGATATTCTTGTTATATGTTTTGTAGAAATATACTATGTGGAGCTTACTGTATCTTTCCATTGTGGAATTTTCCTTTGTTGTATCTCCTTTGTGGTTTTGGGGTGTCCTACTAGGTATTGTTGTACTCACCCCTGCATGAGCTTTGCCCGCATATGTCATGTCTTGGGCAGACGAGTGTGCATTTGACAGGATTCTAGGCAGACCAGGACCGGACGACACTCAGTGAGATCAGGCGGGCCGAGGTGTGTTCCTACGGCTACAGATTTCAGTCCCAGTACCCTTCCTTACAGGTTGGACTTTTTTACAGACTTTCTTTTGGTGGGATTTTACTTTTGACCCAAGGTTTTACTATCTTGTACTTTAGTTTCCTATCGTACTCTGTGGTTGGGTTTTAGTGTATGCATGAATCTTTTACTTTTAATAGTTTTTTTTTTTAGCTTTGTGGGCTTGGATATGTGTGTGTGTGCACATGTTTATAGGAAATTCCTCCCATGTTAGAAGGATGCCTACTCGGTGCTAGTCACCAGACCTTGGCCTAATGGAGGCGAGCTTGGGGAGTTGCGGCTCGGGCCCCAATGGGACGGGTCGTGACAGATTTGGAGATCAAAACATATAAAAATTTAGATAAAATCAGTTTCTGTAATTTTTTATGAATGCTTTATTATGAAATACTATTAGACATATGTGGTGCTATAGTATTTTATTATATAGTTGAGATTTTATTCTATTAAATATTTTCATGTTAGGTTTAAGGAGTTGTGTATTTTTTTTATTTTTGGACTGACGGGATGAAGAGAGAATTTCATTTTTTGAATTATTTGTGGTTGTAGGTCTAGAGATAGGTTTATTTTATCCAACTTCCATTATGGTTAAATTAGAGAATATTTAGATATTGGATTATTTTTTGACCTCAATTGTACCTTTCTTGAAGGCTTCATAGTAGGGAATTGTTAAAAGTGGATCTTTATAAGACAGTCATTGATTTTTGTAGTAAAAGATATTCACTTATGGATATGGAATTTTTCCACCAATTCAACATAATTGATATGTGGTGGGTTGTAAACAACTATATTCTAGTACCCATGAATTTTATGACTCTTTGGAAACGAATTAGACCATTTCCAAACTATATAAAAAGATTTTCAAATCTATCATAGGAGGAATAACTAGAATGTAACTATTGATGGACATAGACACCTATTTCATTAGTTTCCAGAGTTGAGGGATAACAAATAGACACTGATACAACTAACATAGGTTAGTTATAGAAGAGAACATCATAGAAGAGTTATTTATACTTGCGTATAAAGAGATGAAAAATATAAGATTGAGATAGATATCTATAATGAATAGGAGGAAGAGTTTATTGAGGAAACATTAACATAGTAAAATTTCTAGAGGTGGATGAATATGAGGATATATTATGTACAATTTCTATTTTTTCTATTTTTTCTATTTTTTCTCTATTTTGATTGATATTTTATCATCATATTAATTTACCACCCCATCCCTATTTTATAGGTTAAAACATTCATTATAGAGGCTTTGTAGGCTAATGAAATTGACTAATATGGTAAAATGTTGAATAATATTGTTCAAGGTGTGTCGATTCTCTTATATACTAGTCTTTTTTAGGAAAAACTATATGAAATTATCATTGGTATGGATTTGATGTATTCGATAAAATCATTATTTTATTATAATCAATGTTGGTTTATTTTCTATAAAATGAATTATAAGCAAGTGGTGTTTATCATAGAAATATACTATTTTTTATGGTAGAGAATGATTGATCTATAAAGTATTTCATCTCAATTAGAAAGGGTGATTATTATTGAATCAAAAATGAGATATAGAACATCCATTGAGATATAAGGGAATACAATGATGTTTTCTAGAAGAGTCTAAGATTCCACCTCATAGGAGAGATATTAATTTTGTAGTAGAGTTATATGAATTCATTACATCATATCCCAAAATTATTAATATAATTTTATTGTTAAATTTAATGTTAATTAGACTTAATATAACCCATTTAATATTATTTTTAATTATTCCTACCAAAATAATGTGTCTGGATAAATTTGGATAAGAATAGAAGTGTTTGGAGACAATGAGATAAAATTACACAATAATAGAAAAAATCGCAATATACATTTTGGTGGAATTATTATTGATAATTATGAAATTATTTTAGCAAAAAAATATCATAGTATAATTTCTATAAATAATTTAACATTTACAATATTTAATAAGATAAAATTCACACCATGATGTAGACCTATTACTCTATGAATTATTTATACTATTGTATTAGATTAGTATATAAATAATCCCATCCCACAACTAAGATGGATGATTGGACAAAGATGCACTAAATATTTCATCCTAAAATTCAACACCTATAAAAATGAAACTAGTTCAAGTGTGAGATAAAAAAATTAAATAATTGTTAAAAATAATAGAGTATTGCACGAGTATCTTCATTGATGTTAAAATAATTTCATGTAAAGAAAATGAATATAGATCAATGAAAAATTTTATACCAAAATTCCTAAAGGAATGTAAGTCCATTAAGAAGATAAAAGATGTATAGGGGATAAATGTTAGACAATTATAATGATATTAATGTATTATGACACAATAAATAGAATTATTTCATTATTTATTAGGCACAGTATTTTTAATTTTATTTTTATTCAGATAGGGTAAGAAACAATTTTGACATTGACTTTTTTGGAGAGAAAGGATGGATTTATAGAACATTACTTTAATGGATTGAGATTAAAGCTTCAATTAAGTGATTTTTTCCAATTATATTGAATAATATTATTAGTTATTTCTTTCATATTTAATTTTTTCTATATCTATTGAGGTTTTTTATTCATGGATGACTAATTTTATTTCTCTCATGTTTGAGTTATCAGATTATCAGATGGGAAATTTTGAGTGGGATGATGGATTCTTATTGAAGATAGATATTTTTATAGATGAATTTAGATTGATTTAGTATTGAATTGATATTTAATTGATATTAGTAACAAAAATTATCACGTCACCTCTAAATAAACTATTATTTATATCATATGTGAAAATTAAGTAAAAAATATTTATCATATTGGTTACATAATAAATGATGTGATTTTTTTTATTTTATATATCAGATATTGAGAAACCAATTTTGAATATTAGGTGTAGCAAATCGACTTCAGGATAACTGAAATTGAAAAGTTATATATATTTCTAGTTATTCAGAAGTGAGGTTATAATACCCTCTTTAAAATTTATTATTAAATAACTGTTGACCTCACCTGTTTTGATAATCCCAATTATGCTTTTACATACCTTTGATAATCCCAATTAATGTTTATCTATATTAAAATTCTCTCAATATATGAGATTCTGTTATCAAGATGATAATAAAGTTAAAATAATCCTTGATATATGTTAATCAATGGTTATCTATGTTTATATAAGTTGTAAATTAATTCTAACCAAATCAGATATGTTTTTCATAACACAGCTAAGTGTTGGTCATAGATCTGCATATAGCTACAAGTACAGAGCTACCGGTACTTAGTGTACCGATAGACAGAGTCACCGATAAGATAAGGCTACCGATATGTACAGAGCTACCGATAGAAACCGAGCTACGGATAGAACATGTCTACCGGTATGATTAAGTCTTCTAGTATACACTCGATCGCTGATATGTACAGATCTACCGATACGAAGAAGTCTTCTGATAGAACCAGTTCATAGACAGTTACCGATAGAATTCTGCCGGTATAGTAAGTCTACCGATACGAGCTTCCGACAGGCCTACTGATGCAATGACTAGTGACTGATATGAAGCGACTGACATAGTCTACCGATACCAGTACAGAGTCACTGATACATCGAGCTACCGATTGATTAAGAGCTACCGACAGATAAATAACTACCGATAGATTGAATTCATCAATATATATAGCCACCGATACAAGTTCAAAAGAGCTACCGATGGAAGGTCCTTCTACAGAAAGTCCACTGCACACGTCTACCAACAGAAGGCTATGAATGATTGGCCAACCAGTCAAACTCTATACTCTCAATACTATTTATCTATTAAGATAGCGGTTATATTTGATATTTTTAATGCAGTTAATGTTATTTAATGATCTATGTTGCCATGTCAGGGAACCATACCTAGTACCCATGAAAATGGTAATCATTCACATTTTTCGGAGTTGAAATATATAAAAGGGAAGATAAAGACCTAGCTAAAAGTTGGTGTCATTATAATGAGATGAAAAAGGATCATGTAACGAGAAAGCAGCAAGCATAAAGAAGTAAACACAAAGAGTACATACATGTTTCATACTAAAAAATGAGCTTCACACCGAAAGACATACATACTCTAAGAACTCTAGACATACACGAAGAAACTTATTCTAGAGGAGAACACAAGCTGCATCATGAGTGAAGAACTACAACAAACACTTCATGCACTCAAGCTGATAAGCTGTACCTAGAACAAGGAAGAAAACGAAACTCTATTTTTCAGAGAAAAACCAAAGAAGGACTCAGATGCCTTTTTGACAAATCAAATGAATCCAGAGCTGTACTTCCAATCACACTAACTCTTCTAAACTCTTTCTCACTTGCCTTAGTGATTCTTTCATTTACATATCTAGCAGGGTGTGTACCCTGTTTATTTTATACACACACTATATCCTGAGCTAAATTAGAGGATTCTTAAATCCTCACTCAAACTCTATAACTCTTTATTTCCCACTGTTGATAGTGGTAGAGGTCGAGTAAGACCTGGACACCTGTGAGCTGTTGTTTGTTTTCCCACAGAAAACTATGGTGGAGGTCTTTGTACTTGGACAGTGTGTTCACTGTTGTTTACCCCGATCCAGGGTGTGGATCATTTTATATAAATTGTTTGAGAGGACCAAGTCTCAGCTAGAGACTAAATCTATTGGTTACATCTTTAGTGAATTATAGTGTAAATCATAAGTATACTATATATATATATATCATATTCCGCTACTAACTAGTTTGAAATAAAAAACTATTTTAAAGCTACTTTGATAGTTAAATTAGCAAGTGTTTATACTTATTGTAAACTAGTAATTAAGTTTCAAAAGTTAATTTCATCTTCTGATTAAGTTAACTAAGATCTAATCAATCTTTGAGAAACTAATTGAACATTAACACTCTGAATAAATTCACTACAGTTTAACATTGTTGTTTAATAGGGGAATTTTAAGAGAAATATTTTTAACAGAAATTTTAATTGGAACTCAATTAACCCCCATCTTGAGTATCCACTCCGACCAACATTTGGTATCAAAGGTTTGTTTATTAATACAAATTTTCAAAACATTCTGTTTTTAAACTGTGATTTTAGTTGGATATTTAAAGATCTTAAATTTCTGTTAGTTCTAAATTTTGTCTCTTTAAAACTATTTTCTAAAATCTAGCTATGGACAATAGAATAGATGGTTCTGCTACTAACCGGCCACCTTTCTCTAATGGTACCAATTATGCCCAGTGGAAGCTTAAAATGAAAATTCATTTGGAGTGTATGGGTTTTGATATCTGGACTACTATAGAATCTCAATATAAAATTCCAGTAACTGAAAGAGCTACTTGGGATGAACCTACAAATACTTCTTACAATAATAATTGTAAAGCTATGAATTCCTTGTATTGTGCTTTAGGAGATGAATATTTTAATATAATTTCTACTTGCAAAATTTCTTATGAAATTTGGGATACTTTGGCTGTTTCTCATGAAGGAAAAACCAATGTTAATGAAATGAGATTGAATAATTATACCATTAAATATGATAATTTTAAAATGAAGACTAATGAACCGATTTCTAACATGTATCACAGGTTCAATGAGATTGTTAATTCTATGAGCTCACTTGGAAAGGCTATTCCAGTAAAGGAACAAATCATGAGAATCTTGAGATGTCTACCAGAAAGATGGATGGGCACTTCTGTTTCCATTAGAGAATCATGCGATATCATCACAAGCCCTGTTAAGAAATTAATAGGTGAAATTATGATGTATGAAGAGGAACTTAAAGTAAAAAAAGAAGAAGATGATGAACCCAAGAGAAAATCTGTGGCATTCAAGTCTGCTGCTTCAAAGAGAAAATACAAGGAGAAAATACATGTACCTACTAAAATTTCAACAAGTGAATATTTGGATTCAGACAGTGATGCTGAAATGGCCCAAATATCCATGAGATTCAAGAAGTTTTATAGGAAAAATAAGTACTTCAGAAAATCTAACTATAAAGGAAAGTATGACAACAAGGGTCATTGGAAGAAGTATTGGACGAAATATGATAAGGATGATGATATAGTCTGCTATGAGTGCAAGAGGAAAGGACATATCAAGGCTGACTATCCAAAATTAAAATTCAAAAAGAAACATGATTATAAGGAAAAGAAGTACAAGAAATCCATGAAAGCTACTTGGAGTGCTTCGGAGGATAGCACAAGTGAATATGAAGTTTTTGACTCTGAAAATAATCGTTCCAACATGTTCCTCATGACTAATACCTCTGAGGTACCAGTTTCCCCTATGCTAAATGATTATTTCTCTGGAAATAACAGTGATTCAGAAAATGATGAAAATATGTCTAAAGCTAAATTATATGAATATTGTAATATGCTGGAAGAAACATGTAATGATCTTAAGGACAAGTATAATTCATTAAAGAAACATCATTCTCTTACTGCCAATGTTAAATCTCCTCTTGATGTAGAAAAAGAAAAGAATGCTCAACTGTTAAAGAAAAATACTGAATTGAAAATGTCTACTGAGCAACATAGAAAGGACTTAGAAAAGTTTGCAAAGGGAAAAGATAAACTTACTCAAATGTTAGGAAATAAAGTTTCACCAAAATACACTACTGGTTTGGGATACCAACCTGGACAGAGACAGTTCACTAAAACTCGATTTATCTCTAAGTCTGGACAAAATTCTGCTTACTCCAGTTCTAGAAATTCCAATGCTTCAACTAGTTATTCATATTTTTATAGATCAAATAAATTTTATCTTTAAAAATCTATTGATTCTGTCAATTATATGAAACCCATAAGACAAATATGGGTACCTAAAGCTTTGATTGCTAACCTTTCTGGACCCAAGAAGATCTGGGTACCAAAAATTATTTTTTGTTTAAATCTATTTTTTAGGAAACATGTTTGAAGAGTTCTCACAAGATGGTATGCTACTTGGACAGTGGATGTTCAAGACATATGTATGGATATTATTCATGCTTTAAAAGCTTAATAAAATTTGATGGAGGCCATGCCACCTTTGGTGGTAATTCTAAAGGAAAAATCATCGGCCCAGGCCTAATTGGTAACACAGATTCATTTTTAATTTATAAAGTTTTATTTGTTGATGGACTTAAGTATAACCTGTTAAGAATTTATCAATTATATGATGATGGTTTTAATGTTAAGTTAGAAAATGATTCTTTTAATATTTTTCATTATAAAAATATTTTAGTATTCTCTGCCTCGAGAAATGAAAATTATAATGTTGTGGATCTGAATTCCTTTTCTAAACCAAATTTTACCAGCTTAAATTCTTTTCATAAAGAGTCTTGTCTTTGGAATAGAAGATTAGGACACTAAAACATCTATTCACTTAGAAAGTTTACTAGGAAGAACTTAGTTATAGA
Source organism: Viscum album (assembly GCA_963277665.1). NCBI lineage: Eukaryota > Viridiplantae > Streptophyta > Magnoliopsida > Santalales > Viscaceae > Viscum > Viscum album. The sequence continues at coordinate 1,305,129,333 of OY728119.1, forward strand.
CATACCTAAACTTGAATTCCCAAATGACAAAGTTTGTAATCCTTGTCAAAAGTGAAAGCAACATAAATTTTCTTTTAAATCCAACAAAGGAGTTTCTACTTCTTAACCTCTCGAGTTGGTTTACATGGACTTGTTTGGACCTTAAAGAGGTTATAGTTTAAATGGGATGCACTATGTCTATTGTAATGGCCCTGACCCCTCCGATCCATTCCTTTGTTGAAATCGATATGGTCAACACGACGCGCGTTATAATGATAATTTTTAATACTGATGATAACATAAAAAAATGTTAAATAAGAATGATGATGACATAAATTATGTGATTAATTAAACTAAAAAGAGAATAATCATGATAAAATGATTAAATGTGTGTTATTATTATTAATGATGTGAAGTGGGAAAGAGTGTGACCCATTAAATGAAACATGCGGTTTGTTATTAATTGAGTAATTTTTGAAATTAAATTAGAATAATATTAATGGGTGTCGTGTTATTAATATTATTTATAATATTATTAATAATGATAAATTAATAAAATGAGTCATGGTATTTATTGCAAAAAAATAAATGAATATGGACAGTGGAAGCATGGTGATGCGTTATTAAAATTAAAGGTGAGTTCATTATTATTATTTTGTTAAATAATAATAATAATGGTGTCATACAAATATGTTGGGTTTAATAAACTGAATGGTTGTAATTTAATAAAATTTGTTTCAATTTAATCAGTGTGAAATAAAAAAAATAGAATTAAATAATTAAATTGATGGATGTTACGCGACATTGATGTTGGAGGGTCAGATCTAGATATCCAACAGGGTGGTTTAACATGGTCAATGCAATGAGCGTAAATATTATCATTATAAAAAATATATAACGGTGTTGAGTTAATAAAATAAGTTGATAAATTTTTATTATTATTGGAAAATAATAAATAATAATGATGTCGTACAACTATGTGCGAGAGGTTAATGAAATTAAAGGTATTCAAAAGGGGTTGAATATATAGTTATATTAATTTTTTTGTCATGGAGATGGTTTTAATTAAATGGAATGGTTTTAACCATAGTAAACTAGTTTAATGAGATTAAATTAGAACATTAATGAGGGGTGTTATTATTAATAATAACATGGAAGAGTTAGATTGGAGAGAGAATGAGATAATAAAAATTTAGAAATAATAAAAGAAAAAATAGGATAGGCAATCAAGGAGGTGGGGCGTGATTGGAATAGGGTATAGGAAAGGTGCCACTTTTATGGAGCTTGATAAAATTGTGGAATAAAGATTTAGGATTGGAGAGAGGGAGGTATTATTTGATAATAATGAAAATAAATAAATAAATATAAAAGGGAGAGTGATTTGCGGCTTGTGTGTGAAGTGTTCCATGCGTGGAATGAGTTTAAAGATATGAAATAAATAAACAATTAAATAATAATATAATATTGTTATTATTAATTTTGTTAATAAAACAGTTGTTTGTCCGTAACATATTCATGCGACCTCGGTTTTATGAACCATCTACGATATTGTGACCCAGACTTCGAGACGGAAACTATGAGTCCAATATTGGATATCTTTTTCAGGTTTTTGGATTTGGTACCCGAAACGCTCGAGAATTAATATATTTAATATTATTATTAAGTCTTCGACCCGTCATAACTTCCGCGTGCAACGTATGATTGACTTGTCGTTCATGGTGATAGGATCCTGTCATTAATACGATCAATTCAAGTCTAATGTTGGGTATTAATTTATGGTTTGTATACTGGGTCAATAAAACACCTATTATTAATTGAAGTTATTATTATCATTAAATGCATGGAAACTGCATGACTCGTCATGTGTTGACCAGTCAAACTGTGTAATAGTCGTACGGTCATGTCGTGTATTCTTTAATACACGTTGCGTACTGTTTTACTTTTTCATTGCCTATATAAGAGAGGAGAACGTGTTATTTATGGACCTCACTTCTTCTCCGCATAGTGACGCTCCCGGATGACCTAGAAACATCCTCTTAACTTCTTCATCCAGACACCGATTGTCAATCTGTCAGTGACTGTGGGATCTTGTCAGCGAGGATAACATCATACAACCGATTCCATTCCCTCTTCTTTGAACCCCCCTCTACAGTTTCCAACCAAGGAGACTGCTGATAATTGATGGGAACGATGGTCTTTGACGAACGACTCTAAAAAGTTATGTTAAACCTCTTTTCTCGTATTCTATTTCTAATACTACATCTCCCATTTTATTTCCATGATATGGCATGTGATCTCCATGTTGAGGGAGTTTCTTGTGTTATTGATTTGGTGGTGCCGAAACATCCTTGGTGGGTGCAGTAGTTCTGGGAGAAGCCTTGTGATCGTGGTGGTCGTGTTCGTATAAGGACGTCGGAACCTGTTGATGTAGGTATATTACCTTCGTCTCTTTAAATTGTGCTTCATGGGGGTGGGTTTCCTCTTTTTTACATGAAACACATTTAAACGGGTTTTATAAAGATAATAACTGGCTTATATAATGGGGATGGGAAGTTTGTGAATTAAGTTACATTATTTATATCTTGTAATATTATGTTGTGAATTGAATGAGCTTCTGCCCACTGAAAATCATGGTCGTTGGGGGCCTTTTCTTGCACAATTAAATGTTTCCCTCTCCTTCTGGATTTTCTTATGGATGAAAATGTTATTGAATATGGAAATTGGTTAATCACGTAAAGTTGGATGACTAAATACTTGGAACCCTTGTGTGATCACCCCGGTTGAACAAACTAAAATAATAAACATGTGGGTGCTGGTTAGGGATTGTTTATGTGAAAGGGGGATGTTTTGTGGGTTCTTGTGGATCGGGTGAGCAGCAGGGATGCAGTTGGCTTGGTTGTGGGTTGGTGTGAATGCTATCCTAGTGATGGGCAGTGGGGCTATGATAAATGGTATCAAGGTGTGATGATGTACGAGTTTCGGTGTGTTTGTGGTTATGGTGGTTGGCAGCGGGGATGCAGGGATGGGTTTTAATGTGAATGGAATATGGGTTGTGAATAATAAATAAAATATGAAGAGTTAATGAATGGTGGTGCATGGTAATGGAATGGGAATAATAATAAAGGGGGTTGGTTGGTTAATAAGAAGGGACTTGTTTGTGTTGCTTATATTTTCCTAACATGATTTGAGGATGGAAGAGATATGTTTTATGAACTCTTGATCCAGTTTGGTTATTGATTGTTTCCCGGTAGTTAAGAAACTGATAACTAAAGCTGTTCAAACAAGAAAAAATTAAATGGGGTTTTGGGATTATTTGTTGTGTGCATACCCTCGAAGTAGCAGTGCCAAGACATGTGCTCAGATCTTTTTGTAGAAACCTTAGGATGGTCTGAGTGGTTGTTATACTTATATAAATCTGTACGTTTTATGTTTTTTACGCACCCCAACCATGATGAACACTTAGTGCTGAACACCCCCATTTCATGGGGGAGGGTGTTTTTCCCAACACTTCTATTAGTGGATGGTTATTAGCTCCTTTATGCTCCCTTTCCCGGGTAGCCCAAGTATCTTTGTGTAGGCTGTGATGGCATGAGGTCCATTATTAGCCCAAGAATCTTTAGGCAAGGTAGTGTGGTGGTTGGCCCAAGTGTGTGCGGGCAGGTGGTTTCCCAAGTGTCTTTGGGATGAGGTCCAGGTGTCTTCAGGCGTGGCAGTAGATCTTCTAGCCCAGGTGTCTTCGCATGTGGTAGTGGTTGTTCTGGAATAAGTGTTTCTAGGCGTGGTTACATGTGACAGTTGTGTCCCAGGTGTTTGCGGGCGGGGTTTGGCAGTGGGACTGCGTGAGGATGTGGCCCAGGTGTGTGCGGGAGGGGCGAGGCAGTGGGACTACGGTGAAAATAGCAGGATTGGTCCGATGCGTAGGATGTCTTCAATAACCAGTGGGAAGGTGGTGTGGGGTACCCATACTTTTATATAATTACTACTATACTCTATTGACTTGTGTTACTTGGTGAGTGTGACTTGTGAGGCTAGGTGGATAGATTCCTTACTAGGATTTGGTTCTTCTATTTTCTCACGAGGCATTTGGATGTCTCCCCACTTGTGCACTAGATATTTAGGTTTCTCTACTATGTATACTTGTACGATCACCCTATGCTTTCTTTTAGGTTTTCAAGTGGACTACAGGGATTGTGCGGGACCTTACTAGTCAGGCAGGGGGAGTTTCTGCTGTTTTCTGTTGTTGTTTTCCTTTACTTTTTGGTACAGTACCTTGAAGATTTTCTGTACTTGTACTTTTGTTTCACTATTTTATAAAGCATGCATATGAGATTGGTTTTGGGATATTTATATACTTGTTCCATTTCATCTTCTTGGTGTTTGAGTCATCATATTTCCCGATCTTAAATTAATAAAAAGGGTAATGCCTCCCATATATGTGAAAAACTCATACCCTTGGTTCTAGTCGCCACTCCAGGGCCTACTGGAGGCGGGACTCGGGGGGTCATTATCTCCCTTCAACCATTTCCAGCTCAGGAGGGGAATCTTTGGTGGGAGGGGGTCGTGATAGAATGGTATCAGAGGCTGATGGTTGAATGATATGATAGAGTTTGGAGTTAGTAACAGTGAGTATTGCATGGGATGGTAGGGAAACAATGTTGGTTAATCATGGTGTGTGACATAGGCCAGGGAAGACCGGCTAGGAAACTAGACTTGAGGGCCCCCTGTGATCTGATGAAAGGACTATGAGCTTACCGAATGACCAAGTAAGACTACATTGATTGCAGGGTAGAGACCCTAGGAATGGTACATGCATCATAATGATTTTGGTTTTACCTGATTTGGGTGTTCTGAGAAAGAAATCAAGATAAAATGATAAAATGAAACCTTGAGAAAATTTCCTTGCTACTTTGGCTTAGGTGATCTTTGTTTACAGTACAACTTTGGCACCTAGACGTCAATAGAATGGCAGAGGAGTGGGACGCGGGCAGTCACACGAAACAAAAGCGGCAACCCTATCAAGGACGGAGATCGAGAGAGATGTTTTCAGTTTTACTTAAATGCTCTCGTTTATTTTTTGGAGCGTCACACTCCTTTGTTGAAACCCATTCTCTCCCATGCTTTGGGCATGTACCTTGTTTTTTCATGAGTCTATAATGCTATGTTGTTTCCCTCTTTCCATTAAATGTGTGTGAAGTTCCCTAACATGTGGGGAGAGGAGGACCGAATCCCTAATCAAGATGCATTAATGTGGATGTGATTAAAACCATGTAGGAAGGTCAGTGCTGCCTAAAGTGGATAATATCTTGACATGGGAGAAGGAATTCTTCAAGACATGTTTTCAGGAAATTTATTGTTGTTTTGTATAGTGTTGGGGGTATTATATGTTTGGAAAATCCTAATATATGGAAGTCGGAAGACCTAATTCCTAATCGAGATTCATTAATGTGGATGCGATTAGACCCGTGCAGGTGAGTCAGTGCCGCCTAAAGCAGATAATATCTCGATATGGGAGAATGAATTCCTAACTCATATAATTAGGGTTTTCGGTTTTTTCCTGTTATGATGAGATCCCTGAGAGGTATCTTGCGAAGTGGTTGTTTGGATCCATTCTTTCTTCTGGGTTAGTTTTTAATTCTCAAGGATGAGATTGGTTTGAGAGGTATCTGATGTAATGGACCGGACCCCTCCGGTCCATTCCTTTGTTGAAATCGATATGGTCAACATGACGCGCATTATAATGATAATTTTTAATACTGATGATAATGTAAAAAGATATTAAATAAGAATGATGATGACATAAAATCTATGATTAATTAAACTAAAAAGAGAATAATCATGATAAAATGACTAAATGGGTGTTATTATTATTAATTATGTGAAGTGGGAAGGTGTGTGAACCATTAGACGTTGATAAATGAAACATGCGGTTTGTTATTAATTGAGTAATTGTTGAAATTAAATTTGAATAATAATAATAGGTGTTGTGTTATTAATATTATTTATAATATTAATAATAATGAGAAATTAAGGAAATGAGTCATGGTATTTATTGCAAACAAATAAATGAAGATGAATAGTGGAAGCATGGTGGCACGTTATTAAAATTAAAGGTGAGTTCATTATTATTATTATGTTAAATAATAATAATAATTGTGGCATAAAAATATGTTGGGTTTAATAAATTGAATGGGTTTAATTTAATAAAAGTGGTTTCAATTTAATCAGTGTGAAATAAAAATAAATAGAATTAAATAATTAAATTAACGGATGTTACGCGACATTGAATTGGCAGGGTCAGATTCAGATATCCAATGGGGTGGTTTAACGTGGTCGATGCGATGAGCGTAAATATTATCATTATAAAAAAATATATAACGTTAAAGAGTTAATAAAATATGTTAATAAATTTTTATTATTATTGAAAAACAATAAATAACAATGATGGCATAAAACTATGTGCGAGAGGTTAATGAAATTAATGTTATTAAAAAGGGGTTGAATATATAGTTATATTAATTTTGTTTCTTCATGGTGATGGTTTTAATTAAATGGAATGGTTTTAACCATGGTAAACTAATTTTATGAGATTAAATTAGAACATTAATGATGGGTGTTATTATTAATAATAGCATAGAAGAGTTAGATTCGAGAGAGAATGAGATAATAAAAATTGAGAAATAATAAAAGAAAAAAGGAAAGGAAATCAAGGAGGTGGGGCGTGATTGGCACAGGGTATAGAGAAGGCGCCACTTTTATAGAGCTTGATAAAATTGTGGAATAAAGATTACAGATTAAAGAGAGGGAGGTATTATATGATAATAATGAAATAAATAAATAAACATAAAAGGGAGAGTGATTTTCGGCTTGTGTGAGAAGTGTTCCATGCGTGGAATGAGTTTAAAGATATGAAATAAATAAACAATTAAATAATAATATAATATTTTTATTATTAATTTTGTTGATAAAACACTTTTATGCCCGTAACTTATTCGTGTGACCTTGGTTTTTTGAACCATCTATGACAGTGTGACCCAGACTTCGAGACGGAAATTATGAGTCCAATATTGGATGTCTTTTTTGGGTTTTCAGATTGGGTACCAAAAATGCTCGAGAATTAATAGATTTAATATTATTATTAAGTCTTCGACCCATCATAACTCCCGTGTGCGACGTCCGATTGACTTGAAGTTAGTGGTGATATGATCGTGTCATTAATACGATCAATTCAAGTGTAATTTTGGGTATAAAATTATGGTTCGTGTCCTCGGTCAATAGAACACCTACTATTAATTGAAGTTATTATTATCATTAAATGCATGGAAACCGCGTGACGTGTCATGTGTTGACTAGTCAAACAATGTAATAGTCGTACGGTCACATCGTGTATTCATTAATACATGTTGCATACCAATTTACCTTTTCATTTCATATATAAGAGATGAGAACATGTTATTTACTGACCTCACTTCTTCTCCGCATGGTGACGCTCCCGGATGACCTAGAAGCCTTCCTCCAAACTTCTTCATCTGGAATCTGATTGTCGATCTGTCAGTGACTGTGGGATTTTGTCAGTGAGGAGAACATCATACACCCTGTTTTGTTCCCCCTTCTTCGAAATCCCCACCGCACTTTCCAACCAAGGAGACTGTTGATAATTGACGGGAACGATGGTCTTTGATGAACGACTCTAAAAAGGTATGTTAAACCTCTGTTCTTGTATTCTCTTTCAAATCCTACTTCTCCCGTTTTCTTTCCATTCTACGAAATGTGATCTCCGTGTTGAGGGAGATTCTTGTTTTGTTTATTTGGGGGTTCCGCGACGTCATTGGTGGGTGCAGTCGTTCTGGGAGAAACCTTGTGATCGTGGTGGTCGTGTTCGTAGAAGGACATCAGAACCTGTTGAGGTAGGGATCTTACCTTTGTCTCTTTAAATTGTGCATCATGTGGGGTGGGTGTCCTCTTGTTTACACGAAACACATTTGAACCGATTTAATAAAGATAATAGCTGGCTTATATTATGGGGATGAGAAGTTTGTGAATAAAGTTACATTATTTATATCATGTGATATTATGTTGTGAATTGAATGATCTTCTTCCCACGGAAAATCATGGTCGTTGGGGGCCTTTTCTTACGCAATTAAATATTTCCCTCTCCTTCTATATTTTCTTATGGATGAAAATGTTATTGAATGTGAAAATTGGTTAATCATGTATAGTTGGCTGATTAAATACCTGTAACCCTTGTGTGATTACCCCGGTTGGAGAAACTGAAATAAAAAACATGTGGGTGCTGGTTAGGGTTTGTTTATGTGAAAGTGGGGTGTTTTGTGGGTTATTGTTGATCAGGTGAGCAGTGGGGCTATGGTTGGCTTGTTTTTGGATAGGTGTGAATGATATGTTAGTGATGGGTAGCGGGGCTGCGATAAATAGAATCAAGGGGTGATGATGTACGAGTTTCAGTGTGTTTGTGGTTATGGTGGTTGGCAGCAGGGCTACAGGGATGGGTTTGAATGTTAACGAAATATGGGTTGTGAATAATAAATAAAAGTGGAAGAGTTAATGAATGGTGGGGCATGGTAATGTAATGAGAAGAATAATAAATGGGGATTGTTAGTTAATAAGAAGGGACTTGTTTGTGTTTCTTGTGTTTTCCTAACATGATTTGTGGATTTCAGGGATATTTTTTATGAACGCTTGATCTAGTTTGGTTGTTGATAGTTGCTCGATAGTTATGAAACTGATAACTAAATCTGTTGAAACATGAAAACATTAAATGTGGTTTTAGGATTGTTTTTTGTGTGCATACACTCGAAGTAGCAGTTCCAAGGCACATGCTCGGATCTTTGTGTAAAAGCCTTAGGATGGGATGAGTGGTTGTTATAATTATATAAATCTGTACATTTTATGTTTCTTTACGCACCCCACCCATGTTAAGCACTTAGTTCCGAACACCCCCATTTCATGGGGGAGGTTGTTTTTCCCAATAATTCTATTAGTGGTTGGTTATTAGATCCTTTCTACTCCCTCTCTCGGGTAGCCCAAGTATCTTCAGGAAGGATGTGATGGCCTGAGATCCATTATTAGCCCAAGAATCTTCGGGTAGGTTAGTGTGGTGGTTGTCCCAGGTGTGTGAAGGATGGTGGTTTCCCAAGTGTCTTCGGGATGTGGCCCATGTGTCTTCGGGCGTGGCAGTAGATCTTCTAGCCCAGGTGTGTTCGAGAATGGAAATGGTTGTTCTAGACTAGGTGTTTGTAGGCATGGTTACGTGTGATAGTTGTGGCCCAGGTGATTGCTGGCGGGGTTTGGCAGTGGGATTGCGTGAGGATGTGGCCCTGGTGTGTGCGGGCGGGGCGAGGCAGCGGGATTGTGGTGAGAATGGCGGGATTGGTCCGATGCATAGGATGTCTTAAATAAACAGTGGGAAGGTGGTGCGGGGTACCCATACTTTAAAAACATTACTAATATACTCTATTGAATTGTTTTACTTGGTGAGTGTAACTGGTGAGGCTGGGTGGATAGATTCCTTTCTAGGGTTTGGTTCTTCTGTTTTCTCACGAGGTTTTAGGATGACTCACCACTTGTGCACGAGAGCTTTAAGTTTCCTTACTGAGTATACTTGTATGATCACCCTATGTTTGCTTTCAAGTTTTCAAGAGGACTACAGGGACTATGTGGGACCTTACTAGTCAGGCAGGGGGAGTTGCTACTGTTTTCTGTTGTTGTTTTCCTTTATTTTTTGGTACAGTACCTTGGAGAATTTCTTTACTTGTACTTTTGTTTCACTATTGTATAAAGCATGCATATGAGATTGGTTTTGGGCTATTTATATACTTGTTCCTTTACTTATTCTTGGTTTTTTATTCATCATATTTACTGATCTTAAATTAATAAAAGGGTAATGCCTCCCATATATGTTAAAAACTCATACCCTTGGTGCTAGTCGCCACTCCAGGGCCTACTGGAGGCAGGACTCGGGGGTCATTATCTCCCTTCCACCATTGCCAGCTCAGAAGGGGAATCTTTGGTGGGATGGGGTCGTGACATCTATGTCATAGTAGATGACTTTTCTAGATATACTTGGGTATAATTCATAGCTCACAAAAGTGATTCTTGTTCTTACTTTTTCAAATACTGCAAATCTCTAGAAAACCTTAGTGGACATAAAATTAAAACTATAAGAAGTGATCATGGTTGTGAGTTTGAAAATCATGAGGTTGAATCTTATTGCTCACACATTGGCTATAGTCACAACTTATCTACTCCTAGGACACCTCAGCAGAATGGTGTTATAGAAAGAAGGAATATAACCCTTCAAGAAATTGCAAGAACCATGCTTAATGAATATGACCTGCCTATTTACTTTTGGGCTGAATCTGTGAATACATATTGTTATATTATTAATAGAGTCTTGATTAGACCTGTTCTCAAGAAGACCCCATATGAACTATGGAATACTAGAAACCCCAAAGTTAGTTACTTTAGAGTCTTTGGCTGAAAAGTCTCTATTTTTAATACAAAGGATAATCTTAACAAGTTTGCTTCTAAGATTGATGAATGAATTTTTCTTGGTTATTCTTTAACTAGAAAAGCCTATATAGTATTTAATAAAGGAACCAAATGTGTGGAAGAATCTTTTCACATCAAGTTTTATGAAACTGATCCACATGATCCTAAAATCTATCTTAAAAATCTTGAAGAAGATTTGACTGTTCTGAACCTTAATGATAAATCTAAAGATCCTGCTGTAAAAACATCCAGTTATAGAAATTTTCCAGAATCTCCTTCTATAGAACCTGAACATAGAGATAAAACTGAAATTTCTAGTCCTACCTTTACTAGATCAAAAAGGATTCTAAAGAATCATCCTTTAGATGCTGTTGTTGGTAATCTTGATAGAGGGACACTGACTAGAGCTTCTCTAAAAAACCAGGTTGAACATCAAGACTTTATTTCGTAGAAAGACCCTAAAAATTTCAATGATGAAATAAATGATGAATTTTGGGTAATTTCCATGTATGAGGAGTTAAATCAATTTGAAAGAAACAAAATCTGGGAATTAGTTGACAGACCCAAGGACACATTGACAATAGGAACTAAATGGGTTTTTAGAAACAAAGATGATGAATCTGGAAACATAGTTAGAAACAAATATAGACTTGTTGCACAAGGATATAGTCAAGAGGAAGGTATAGACTATGATAAAACCTTTGTACCTATAGCTATATTAGAATCCTTTAGAATTCTACTTTCCTATGGTGCTCATCTGAATTTCAAGTTATATCAAATGGATGTTAAAAGTGCTTTTCTAAAATTTTTTATAATTGAAGATGTTTTTGTTGAACAACCACCTAGATTTACTAATCCTCATTTTCCAGGTCATGTTTTCAAACTTTATAAAACTTTAAATGGTTTAAAACAAGCTCCAAGATCTTGGTATGATAGACTTAGTAATTTTCTTATTTCAAAGAGTTTTACTAAAGAGATTGCTGATCCAAATCTTTTTATTAAAATAATTTCAAAAGATGTTTTTTTAGTTCAAATCTATGTTGATGATATTATTTTTGGATGTTCTAAACACTCTATATGTACTGATTTTTCAAAGAGTATGAAATATGAATTTGAAATGAGTTTAATGGAATAACTCAAATATTTTCTTAGATTTCACGTTTTTCAATATGAAAATGGTATTATTTTGAATCAAAGTAAATATAAAAAGGATCTTTTAAAAGCTTTTGGTTTGGATAGTATTAAGGAAAGCGATAATCCTATGTGTACAGTTTTTAAATTGGATGCAGATGAAATTGGGAAATCAGGGGATCAAACCAATTACAGAGGTATGATTGGAAGCTTACTTTACCTTACTACTAGTCAAACAGATATTATGTTTAGTGTGTGTATGTGTGCAATATTTCAAGCTAATCCAAAAGAATCTGATTCACTTGCTGTTAAACGAATTTTCAAATATATTAAACACACTGTAAACTTAGGTTTGTTTTACCCAAAAGGACAATCCTTTGAGTTAATGAGTTATTCAGATGTTGAATTTGTTGGTTGCAAGTTAGACATAAAAAGAACATCAGGAACATGTCATTTATTGGGAAAATCCTTAGCATCTTGGTATAATAAGAAGCAAAATTCCGTAGAATTGTCCACTACAGAAGCAGAGTATATAGCTACTGGTATTTGCTGTGCACAAATTCTGTGGATGAAACACACTCTTTTGGACTATGGATATGACATTAAGCATGTCTCTATCAACTGTGACAACAATAGTGCAATAAAAATTTCTAATGTAAGGCACCATTTCATGAGAGATCATTACCAAATGTGGGATATTATTCTTGCATTTATTGGTTCTGAACATCAAATAGCTGATATTTTCACCAAACCTTTGAGTTCAGATAGGTTAAGTTACATTAGACACGAGTTAGGAATGATTAACCTTGATCTGTAGCTACCTCACCGATGTCAATTCTCACCGATGTAAATTCTCACCGATGTAAATTCTCACCGATGTAAATTCTCACCGATGTAAATTATCAACGATGTAAATTCTCACCGATGTAAATTCTCACCGATGTAAATTTTCAGCGATGTAAATTCTCACTGAACTAAATTCTCACCGATGTAAATTATCACCGATGTGAATCCCCACCCTTGTAACGTCACTGATAGGAATTTTCACTGATAGACCCTACTGATGAGTGAACTATTTTAAACTTCTGTCCGCTGCCAGAATATGAATCCTTTCTACTTTATTTAATTTTATTTATTTATTTCATGATTCCTAAATGATAAAAATAAAGTCATAGCTACTTCTCAATCCACTGAGCCTCAAACCCTTACCATCAAACCATAGCTCCTGAATCTTTCGAGAACCCTAAATCCCTCGAACCAGCGATGGAAAAAACCAAACATCCTACAATCAAAGATGACTCCGATGAGACAAAAGAAAATAAAGAAAATAATGATCTATAATCAATTGGTAATGTTGGAATAACAAGATCAGGAAGATGACCAGTAAATCCTTATTTGCAGAATAGAGTAGTGGTGATCGAAATGGAGCTCTACATGGAATGGTTGCTGCCTAGCAAATTGTTAGTGCTCGAAGTGGTGAAAAATCCAAAGTGGGTGAATTGTTTTTCGAACAATGGACCCCACTATACGAATCTAGTGAAGAAATTTTATGACTATGTAAGTTTTGAGAAATCTGAAGATGATAACAGAGTAACTCCGTTTGTGAATGGAAATGAGATATCGTTTTCATCGACTGAGGGGGTTGAATGCTTAAAGGTTCCTCATGAAGTGTATCTGGATATGTCTCTAAAGCTATACCACCTACAAGTGAGATTATTGATTATGAGACTGCCTTGGAGGAACTCACTGGTGATGTAAATCAAAGACAATTAGTCGCTACTGAAATGGATGGAGAGAACATATTGTTGTTCAAAGTTGTTCAACGTGTCTTAAAACCAAGGGGAGGAGACTTTGCAAATTTAAGATATCAGGATATCTATCTCCTGTATATTTTGTGACATGGATTCAAGGTGAATCTATGCAAATTGCTAATGAATCAAATGGAGGATATGATTAGACCCAAGTCAAAAACTAATTCCTTGTTCTTTTCCAAGCCGATCTCAGTAATGATTAAAGTGAAAGGAATAGCTGAGTCTCAAGATGAGAAAGTAGTAGTAAGGAACAATTTCTGTGTCACCAGTACAGTTTTCATATTCATTAAAATAAATTGGAACCCATGGAAAGGAGAATGGGTCACTGATGGTAAGAAGGTGTATGATAAGTTTAATCCTGTGGATCATCCTTCAAGACTGAAGGATGTGAGGGATCTAGGTCTGGGACCTGATGAAAAAGAGCCAGAATATAGTAATGATTCAGAAGAAAAAGAGTCCTCTTCTGATGAAGGAGGGGACCCTGATTTACCTCCTAGCACAGCTCCTAAAAATCTAGATCAACATAAATCAGATAAGGAAGAAGCTACTTTAGAGGATGTTGAAGTTGCAACTGTAGAGAATGAAGAATATACTCATGAAAGTGAAGCATCCTTGTCAGCTGATTTTAGCCTTAGTCTAGTGATTGGAAAATCTTTAGTGCCTAATGAGAATGTAGTAGGAGAAGTGGAAGAAGCTGTACCTAATTCAGAGGACCCTCCTGCTATTGTAGAGAAAGAATTGATAGTTGAAGATTTTCATGAAAATGGAAGACCTGCTGAGAATGCTGCTGAGAATGCTGTTGTTTTACTTGAGGGTGCACCAGTTTAGGGGGAGCATCAAACCAAGTTTGGAAGTGTTACAGTGGATGTTGATATTGAGGACTGGGCAGAAGACCCTGGTTTTGTGGTCTGTGGATTAAACTATCCTGATTCTGACAATGAAGAATCTCTCAATAGACCAAAAATCATTTATGATGTTGAGACTGAGTTACTACCAGAAGATGTGGTAAGAATGCATGACTTGGATACTTTGAAGAAAATGCTTAAGGACAGTTTTTTGGAAGAGACAAAGAAAATGGAAGCTTCAGTGGTATCCTCAATTTAATCGATCATGACTGACTTAGTAGCCAGTTTAGCATCTGAAAGAGTATCTGTTGCAGTTTCTCCTACTGATATGATCACCAGGGCTGACCTTGAATCCTTAAAAGATGAACTGAGAGAATATTTTAGTGCCTCAGTTTCTGAGATGAAGCATCGTTTTGTTTAAGAGATTAGTATGTTGGAACATTCTTTTGAATTCTCTCTCAGTTGTAATTTGTAAAAATTTATGACAGAAATAGTTGAAGAAGTTAAAGATTGCCAAACTCAAATATCTAGATTGGAAGAAGATATTGAAACTCTAAAGAAATATCTTGTCTCTTTGGACTCTTACATGAGCTCAAAATCCCAAGCAGACATGGACTTATCCTATGTCAAAAGTGTTGTAAGTCAGATGGTTTCTGTGTTCGATGGTTTTAAAACCTCCATGGAAGATCATGTTAAAACCCCGGATTCTCAAGTCCAAAATCTTATTCGTGGGTTGACCAAGAACTTCAAGGAAACCATCTCTTTATTAGTTAGTTCTGTTGCTTCTAATCCCTCAGTGGATTTGAATTAGATTCGAGCTATGATGAAGGAGGATCTTGGTCAATCTTCAACCAGTGGATCTATGGACTCATCCGAACTGAGAAAATTTGTGCTTACTACTAGAGATTCAACTAGAGAAATAATGAAGATAGTCCAAGACTATATCAGAGAAGCTTCTGCCTCTCAGAAGAAGTGAAAGATAATGTGGACTATTATTTCTCTAATATATTCACAAAGTATCAACTCAATAATCATTTCAAACTTCTGTTGGAAAACCTGAAGTTACCTCTTATCAATCAAGCCTTCAGAGAGCAAGTTAGCAAACTAATCGAATTAACTCTAGTGTTGGAAAAATTTATGGAGAACAATGATGACTTCATATCTGCTATTGGGAGAGGAGGAGGCATAATTATGGATTTTAGAAATTGTTTGATGCCTTTCCAGCATGTTGATGCCATGCCAGTGATTGTACCTCATGCTTTACCAGCCTCTGCCTCTACTGGTTCTCCAGTTCAGATGACTCTTTCCCAAGAAATTCGAAGCCTCACACCTATGATCACTCAAAGGACTCCTCAGTACAGACCATGCACAATTTCTGTGGCTCACCCTCCTATGATCATTTCCGAAATTCCAAAGCCTACACCTGAATCCATACCACCAGAATCCTCTTCTAAACCAAAAGGAAAATCACACATTGAAGATGTGTATTGAACAAATGGTTGGGACGTTTGATAGGAATCTCTTGTATTTTTTGTTTTTTCTATGTACCTTTTTTCAACATCTAATACAATTGGCTTTCCTTTATTTCTCATTATGATACTTTTTCTCTCTCTTGTTTACCAAAATTTGATTATCACAAAGGGGGAGAAATTTTATCAGAGTATCAAAGGGGGAGAACTATTTTCAAGGAGGAGCAACATTATCTAAGTAATAGCTATTATGCCTTTACCGTCTGATTATATTGTATTTTCTTCCACCTTTGATCCATTATGTTCTATAACATATAGTTTCTCTAAGATAATTACATTTAATGATATATCCTCTGATATCATTGCATTTAATTTTATCTCTGATACAATTAAGCATTATTTTAATCACTACAATATCATATGTTGTGATTATCAAAAAGGTGGAGATTGTTGACCTAACCTGTTTTGATAATCCCAATTATGCTTTTACATACCTTTGATAATCCCAATTAATGTTTATCTATATTCAAATTCTCTCAATATATGATATTATGTTATCAAGATGATAATAATGTTAAAATAATTCTTGAGATATGTTAATCAATGGTTATCTATGTTTAGTTTTAAATTAATTCTAACCAAATCAGATATGTTTTCCAAAACGCAGCTAATTGTTGGTCACAGATATGCATATAGCTACTAGTACATAGCTACCGGTACTTAGTCTACCAATAGACAGAGTCACCGATAATCTAAGGCTACAGATATGTACAGAGCAACCGACAGAAACCAAGCTTCCAATAGAACAGGTCTTCCAGTATGCTTAAGTCTTCTAGTATACACTTGATCGCTGATACGTACAGAGCTACCGATATGAAGAAGTCTACCGATAGAACTAGTTCACAGAAAATTACCGATAGAAGTCTGTCGATAGAGTATGTCTTCCTATATGATCTACCGACAGGCCTATAGATGAACAGACTAGCGACTGATATGAAGAGACTGGCATAGTCTACCGATACAAGTACAGAGTCACCGATACATCGATCTACCGATGGATTAAGAGCTACCGATGGATTAATAGCTTCCGATAGAATGAATTCACTGATATATATAGCTACTGATACAAGTTCAAAAGAGATACCGCTGGAAGGTCCTGCTACACAAAGTCCACTACACACATCTACCAACAGAAGGCTACGAATGATTGACCAACTAGTCAAACTCTATACTCTCAATACTATTTATCTATTAAGCTAACAGTTACATTTGATGTTTTTAATGCAGTTAATGTAATTTAATGATCTCTGTTGCCATGTCAGGGAACCGTACCTAGTACCCATGCAAAAGGTAATCATTCCCATTTTCCGGAGCTGAAAGCATTAAAAGTGAAGATAAATAACTAGCTAAAAGTGGGTTTCATTGTAATGAGATGAACACGGAGCATGTAACGAGCAAGAAGCAAGCAGCAAGAAGTAAACACGAAGAGTACATACAAGCTTCATACTGAAAAATGAGCTGCACACCGAAAGACATCCATACTCCAAGAACACTGGATATACACGAAGAAACTTATTCTAGAGGATAACACAAGCTATATCTTGAGTAAAGAACTACAACAAACACTTCATGCACTCAAGATGATAAGCTGTTCCTAGAACAAGGAAGAAAATGATACTATGTTTTTTAGAGAAAAACTAGAGAAGGACACAGAAGCCTTTTTGACAAATCAAACTAGTCCAGAGCTGCACTGTCAATCACTAAATCTCTTCTAAACTCTTTCTCACTTAACTTAGTAATTCATTCATTTACATTTTGAGCAGTGTGTGTACCCTGGTTATTTTATACACACACCTTCTCCTGAGTTAACTAGAGGATTGTTAGATCCTCACTAAAACTCTATAACTCTTTGTTTCCCACTATGGATAGTGGTAGAGGTCGAGTAAGACCTGGACAGCTATGATTTTTTGTTTGTTTTCCCACGAAGAACTGTGGTAGAGGTCATTGTACATGGATAGTGTGTTCACTGTTGTTTACCCTGATCTAGGGTGTGGATAATTTTATAAAAATTGTTTGAGAGGACTAAGTCTCGGCTTGAGACTGAACCTCTTGGTTACATATGTAGTGCATTTTAGTTTAAATCATAAGTATTACATATATATATATATATATATCATATTCCACTACTAACTACTTTGAAATACAAAACTATTTTAAAGCTACTTTGATAGTTAAATTAGCAATTGTTTATACTTATTGTAAACCAGTAAGTTAGTTTCAAAAGATAATTTTATCTTCTGATTAAGTTAACTGAGACATAATCAATCTTGGAGAAACTAATTGAACATTTACACTCTGTATAAATTCACTACAGTTTAATGTTGTTTTTAAATAGGGGGGTTTTAAGAGAAATATTTTTAACAGAAATTTTAATTGGAACTCAATTCACCCCCCTCTTGAGTATCCACTCCGACCAACAATAACCAATGTTATATACTTTTAATAATTGTTTTAATTATTGGGTGAACTATTTTGGTTTGATTATTTCTCATGATATTAGTCTCATTTCTCTAACATAGAACCTCTATCCCTTGTTTCTTTGATCCATTAGACTCTAATATTTCATTACCATATTCGTTCACTCTTAGGTTTTGTCATCCTCGTAGTTACACATTCTATGATATAATTGTTTGTCGCTCAAGTAAGACTCATAGTTTCTCAACCCTTTATTTTGATCATCCTATGGATGATTCCTTATAACATTGAATATATGCAACAATATTTATGTTTTCAGAGATTTATTTTTATTCCCTTCTATTTTCATGTTATTAGATCCCTGCATTTTTGGAAACAAACATATTATTTCCCTCCTAACTCATGATTTCAATCAAATAATCACTTCTTCAGAATCCTTACCTCTTAATGATACTGGGAAAAAATATAGGATTCCATCTTGGATTATATTATTTTTTGGTCTGTTGCATTTTGATTTGTATATCTCACCTTACCATTTAGCATCCCCTTGATTATGAACCCAAATTAATGGTTTCTTGTATTTTGAACCTTCATAATCTCAATTTTTCTATTGGAAATCATTATACTCCATGTATATATTACATTTATTATATTATAGATATGATTTTGAATAATTTTATAATATCTTAAGGTTATATTTTTTTTATTTTTTACTTTATAAATGTTATAAAGGGTTATATTTTTAAATTATTTCTACATGAATGAATTTTCTCATCAACTTTTTCAATTTTTCATATAATGTTTCCCATCATTGTTTTCTTGGATTTTAAATGGAATTTATATTCTAAATATTTAAAAAATTACTCACTTTGTATTGAATGTTAATAAAAAATTTAAATGTAATATCTTCTTATCTTTCAATATAATTTTATTATTCAATTATAATGTAATTTTCATATATGTCCACACCATTTAATGTTTATTATTATCAACTATATATATACTCTACTGACACCACTAAACTCATTTTTTTATTATTGATTGTGATTAATTTTTAGTAAATCCTCCTTAATTCAATTTATTTATCATATTTTTAATATGATATGTTGTGATTATGATTATTTTCACATTTATTTTATAAAAATATTTAAATTTTATCATTATTTTATCGGTGGATATATAATACCCCCTAAAATTATTTGAAATATATTAGTGTATTTAACACCATATTTTCTATAATATAGTTAGATAAAAAAATTTACCTTCTATTACATTAAAAAATTGATCCCTTTATTCAATGAAATATTTCAACTCATTGGAAAAATAATATAATAATCAAATACATGAATGATATTTCAATGAAATTAGATCATTAAATGTTAAAAAAATTATCCAAATATTATCCACTATGATTTGTGTTTGATATTTCTTGTGATTTACTCTAAATATAAGAATGTTTTTCTCAGTTACTATCTTCAAATCAACCTCAATCTTGGTTTTTTCAAAATTAATAATTTTTAAAATAACAAAATAATTAATATGATAGCTTCAAAAACATCATTATAATCACTAATGATCCTATATTTTTTTACAATTTATTTCACATTTAGTTCAATGAAATCATTACATGATATTTCTATATATATAGTCCCTCTTCTGTATCTTTAATTTATTTATTATTTTACAATAAGACTCTCTTTTACAATCTAGTGACATAAATTTATTTTTATTATTTATTATTTTATTGTATAATAACTTTAATAAATAATAAATTTAATATAAAATGTTTTTAACCATAATAACATTATATTCACTATTATTGAAAATTATAGAAACATTTTACTAATGAATAATACCATAATTATGTAGTTTTAATTATCATTGAAACAATATACTATTACACAATCTAACACACTTTTATCACCACTAAGCTATTTTTAAAAGATATTTTTTCATGTTTTTATAGAAAATAATGAGTTATAGTTGGATTAATACCGTTTGAATAAATTATTAATATAAGGAAGGTTTATATTCTTTTTCGAAAATATATAATTGAAATTTTCAATAACCAACATGTTTTTATATCCATGCCTAAAATGTTCAGATATGAAGAATTTGAAAAGTAGAGAGATAAAATATCATTAAATTTTATAGGGTTTTAATTTGAGTTACAGCCCTTGGATTTTTCATTGTAATTTTGGGAAGAATATTAGATCTATTGATGATTATTCAATGCATGTTTATCAATTTGATCAAATTGATGAAATGATTATTAATATTAATGTAGTGGAAATTGGGAGAAAATTGAAAATTGAGCTCTATATGGTGATACTAAAAAACCATTGTATCTAGGTTATATGAAATTTATGTATTTATCCATGTTTTTAAGATTTATTAACTTGAAGGTGAAAACTAGAAGGAGTGAAAATTGTTTTATAAAGTTTCTATAATTGTTGAAACAAATTATTCCTGAATAAAACAATCTTCTAGATTCATATTATAATGAAAATAAAATATTATTCCTATTGGTATTAGTGTGCATGAAATAACATTATTACCTAAATGAATGTAATCTATATAAGAAGGAATAATAAATTATATGATGGTTTCATAAATGTGGGATTCCATGGTATAAGTTGAAAGAAAAATCACAGGATTATTTAGTAGTTATAGATATACCTACCTATGATTTTGGTATCTTCCTATAATTCTTCAACTGAAAAGTTTATTTGAAAATTTAAATAATGAAAAAGGTTAAGATATCATGAAAAGGAGAAGAAAAGTGGTGATAAATTATAGAAACCAGCTGATTTTCCATTGTGAAAGAAAATTTATCAACAGTTTCCTACATTTGGAAATGAAGTTAGAAATATCATACTTGGATTTTGAATAGTTGAATTGAATCCATATCGAATCATTTATATATTGAATAGTTCATGACCAGTTTTATTGGAAATTTAATATATTATCCTGTAAATTTCTAATAAAGAAAAAAATTAATTATAAATCTAATGATATATGGACTAAAACAGCCGAGAATTGATATTATTATTTTAATATCACCGTTAACTAATTATTTTAAACTTTTATGTGAGTAAGGTATTAGGGTGTATGATTCTTATAAAATGATATATTGTTAACTATATGCTCTGATTATGTTCACTATAAATGGATTCCCAACATAAGGAAATTTTTCTAGATACACAGTTAATGGGCATAATTCTGGACCAATTTGGCAATAACTGTCTTCATCTAATATAATACATCATTGGAGAAATTATGTATACATTGGTCATTAAATTTTTTTTTCTATCGTTCAATCTTATCGAAGATTAGAAATGAAATTTAGTGGATCCCAATAATTTGATACTTCTCTAATAAATTTTTCCACAATTCAGTATTTTGAGAGGGTGAAAAACATTGATGTGACATTTGGAAAGTCACAAAAATTTGGTAATAATAGAAATATTTTGATCAAACAATAATTATCCTTTAAGCTACCATACTGTAGATATCATGAATGAAAAAATATCAATGATGTCATGCATATGGGAAAAAATAAATGTGATTGTATGATTGGATCATTGGATCATTGTTCAAAACTAAACTGAATTCTAAATATGGGGTTAATGAAATATTTTAGATATTTTCAAATCAAATACATTTGGAATTATCTCCCACTCCTGATGAATGGAAGACCTTTTGGAATCAACGTTTCATATACTATCCATCATGGATAAAAATTTATTTTTTGAGCATCTTCATGACATTAATGTGTCTCTGGGTTATTCTTCAAATGTAAAAAATCTTATTTCTTTAAAGGATTTTATTTTTACAGGTATAAAATATCATGATCATCACATAATGATGAAATAGATCTTACTAGTTTCATAGTGTGGAATATTAACCATCATTGACAGAATAAATAACATGAAGGTGTGTTATTATTTTAATTAACCTTTGAATGAGGAGATTGATCGGAAGTCTTTGAAAATTTTGGACAATGAAGCAGGTGAAATATTTTTTCAATTAGAAATTTATTTTCCATTATATTTTTTTGATATCATGGTTCATTTAATAGTTCATTTGGTGAAAGAATGTATTCTTTTCTAACTTTTACATCTATGCTGGATGTACCCTTTGGAATGTTATATAATGATATTGAAGGGGTATGTTATGAATCCAAATTGACATAAATCATCTATTATTGAGAAGTATATTTCTGAGGTGGTTTCAAAGATTATTAAAAGCTATGTGTCTCTAATAGAGAACATCGGTTTTCTAACATCATTCCACGAATGATTCAATTATGGGGGAATATAGATATATGATTTTAAAGTAAAATCATTGAAAGGTGAAAGGATTATGAAGTAAAATTTATACATCATTAATAACATAGATTATTCTCAAATATATATATATTAAATTGAATATTAATGTGTTGAAAAATGTTATCCATAGAAGAATGATATATGGATTTTGAATGAGAATAAAAAATAAAATTATAATGGTTCAAAGATACGAAGCATGATAGATTGGAAGCATAAAAAATGAGATAGTTATTGGGTAGTCCAATTTTAAAATTGATAATGTGGACTGATTTTGAAATTAATGGTTATATATTTCATACAAAATACTAGGAAAATAACGGTGTTGTTACAAAGAGTGGTGTATTAGTATTCAGAGAAGTAACCATTTTTTGAGTGTCAAAGACAAAATCCCAATATCAACATCAAGTGAATATTATTGAGTCATTGAAGAAATATGGGGGGTTTATTACACTAAATTTCATGTTCATGTGATTAAATGTTTATGGTTTATCTGTAGCAACAATGTCAAAAACAATGAATTTGAAATGAAACTATTTAAAAGAACTGATTGGAATACATAAATAATTCTTTTATCATGGAAAGACCTACATTTTTATCTCTATTCATGACCTATAGTATATGTAGTGGTTTATTGTTTTATGTGGAAAAAATTATTCTTATGAAGATAAACATGACTAAGATGATAATTTATGTTATATCCCTACTTCCATGGAATGATTAATAGATAATATTGATATGAATGTTGTAGAAATGATTTGTGATATATGTAATCATCATTATGAAGGAGTTTTAGAAATAAATCCTTTAGTACATTCATAATATTATATGTAACATGTTTTTTTATATTACTTTTTCCAAATTTATTAAAATGATAGATATTTAAATTATTTTTATTAAAACATGTATTATAACAAGTATGTAAAATTATTCATTTTATAATTTTTTTGTGTATTTTACCATGTATACCCTTAAATAACTTATATATTAATTGATTTTGTGGAAAAAATCATTTTAAAAATAATATTTTAAATAAAAAAAATTATTGTATAAAATTGTATACTACAAAAAATATTCTTGTTTCTTTTATAAACATATTTTTTAGTTTGAAGAATTTTTAATAATCAAAAACATTTGTAATAATTTTTTTTCATTTTTTATGAGTTCATCTATCATTAATGTTGTTATCATATTAGTTAACTATACTAAATATAACTAAACATGTTTATAGTTTATTTTAATATTTTTTTGAGAATTTTTAATTTCTTATTTACTTTTGTATGTTATAGTCGGATTTATATATTTTGGTATTAATTGATTGTTACTTTCATTTGTCGGATAATTATAGATCAGCCATATGATCCACCACATATTTCTGGAGAGTATCATACACATTCTTCTAGGGAGTAACTTACGCATGCTCTTATTAATGACCCTCCTCATCCTTCTTTACAAGTGACATATATTTCCATGGGGGAAAATGTTTGAGGGTTGGTAAACATTGAAGTACACACTCATCAAAACAATCAGTTTCCTATTACTAGGACTAGAGGATACCAGTAGACTTTGATGATAGTTTTATTCCATGGGTTCCAAATTCAAAAACAATTAAGAATTATATAGTTGTAAATGATAAAATAAAATTTAGAAATTTGATTGATGATTTGAGATGTGTTGAAAAATTGATAATATCTCACTTGTGGGAGACCATTTTGAAAATATTTTTAGTTATTATTTTACTTATCTTTAAATTTTTATAATAATATATGTTTTCCACCTTATTATCAAATAACATATAATATACCAGATAATGGAGGAGTAATTAGGAAAATTTTATCATTGTATCCAAGGATATGGGGAGATTTTAAATCAACCCTCACATCAGATATCATTTTGGGGAATAAACAACATCATAATCCATGTGATATACAAGCATTTCTTGCTGAAGATACATGATAATTTGTTTTTGAAATTTGATGATGAGATGTGTTTTAAGTAAGTGAAATGTTACCTTTTAGATGTTTTTTTATTTTACTCATCATATTAAAGATTTGTTTATTCCTAATTTACATTAATTGAGGAGATTACATTAGATGATCTTGTTTATAAACGTATACCATCATACTTCATCTCAAAGTGAGTATATATTATTGGAAAACAAATGATAGATAAAAATTTTCAATAATTGATTGTTGAGTCTTTATGCTCTATAGAGGTTGACCCCCCATATCTGGACCTGAAAAATAGAAGAGGGAACATATTAAAAAAATTAAAAAAACTAACAAAATATATGAGGGTAATAGCTGAGAGGATTGTTAAATGATTAATTAATATATTTATTTAATAGAAATAAAATTTTTACATATTTTTATTTGTTATAAAAAAATTTCAAAATATTATATATATATATATATATATAGTATTCTATTAAGGAGATGATAATTAATGAGGTTTTATTACTAAGGGTATGAAAGATATTTTATCTACAACATTAGGAAAGCCCAAACACCCTGGTGTTGAACGAGGATACCAAAAAATTGTATCAGTAGAAAAAGAATTTATACATTCTTAATATTCATTAGTGGAGGACATATGAAAAAATAGAATCTTTATAAGCTAAAATTTAATATATTAATATGATGATTGAAGAGAGGATCAATTCTTCAGTATAGCCGATATTTTCAGACGTACATAGACAGTTTCAGGCTACTGATCCCACTCCTCCACCTCCACCAACAGATCTATGTCCTCTAACATATCCCACTCATACACCACCACCTAAAGACCCTATTCCTTCTTATCCTACTCCTACACCCTTACTATATATCTTAATAATTATTGTGTGTTATATTCTTATGATCCACACCATTTTATTGTTTCTTATATATTGATTTATTATAATGGAAGTACAATTCATCATAAACAGATATAGATTGAGCATCATAAGGCTACTATACTGGATATTATAGATCGATCACCAGGAATACCATTTCCTACAAAATGGAGAGTATAGTTGGAGAAAGTATGAACCATTTTTTAGTTTTTCCATCTTGACATGTTTGACATATTACCATTGAGGTATGTGTATATTATATATTTTTTTACATTTTTATATTTTCTTAACTTTTTAATGTTTAAATATTTATCTATTTTTTACTGAAATACATTGAAGGAAAAAATATACTATATATAAAATAGAAAAAAAGTGTTATGACTTTAGATATAACTAATACTAGTCTTGAATTATTTTCAACATATTCAAATTTGTTGTTCGTTGTTTATAAGATTCCTATAGAATATGGAATTTTTGGGAATTCAATAACTATTGAACATTTCAAAATTGATATCATGGAGATTTTAATTGGGGATCAGTTAGTCATCAACACGATGGATGTTTTTTCTATGTATGTTGATCATCTAAAAATTTCCCATTCATGTAATTTATGGAAAAGTTATACTTATGTTTGTTTTTTATCAGGTATATTTATAAAATTTGTTTTAATAATGACATAATAGAATTATATATATTTATTAACTCAAAGTTTATAACACCCATAGTGAGGAGAATTATAGATTTTAAAAGAATAGCTTATATTATTGAAATATTTAAAAATAATGCAATTATTCATTGATTTAGGTTTCCTTATCTTCAATTGTATTTAACATATATCTTTAAATGTGTTATATTTTCCTTTACATAATAGCTAATGACAATAAATTTTCTTATATATCTTTGACCATTAGATATGTTATGTTTTTTTATCTCAAGGAGAATAGACTTTACTGGCTATGATCTATCCATGGCGACATGAGAAAAACTTTTATGAATGTATTGAACACATATGTTTGAATATTTTTATAATATTTTTTATTATAATGTAATTTATGTTTCATTTATTCATATTATTTTTCAATAGGGTGTGTAATTGTTTAGATATTCCATAAAAAAGATGATTCTAAGATCAGATATGGAAAAGCAGAGGTGTATTTTCATTTTAAATTACTAATTCTTTATATGTATTTATTAAAAATTAAATTTTGTAATTGAAAATTTATTTTAAATAAAAATTTTATAAACATGAAGGATTAAATGAATGTGGATACTATGTTTGAAGATTTATATAAGAAATAATTTCAACTGTGATGGTTATAATGTTTAAGATGTTCAAATTTCATTATAAACTTATTCATATTATTTAATACATTTTATTATGAATATATGTTATATGATTTTTTTATAATTTGTATATTTTTAATAAACCTTGCCTTTATAACTAAAGATACTTGAGAAACTTACAAATTTATAGGGTTAATCATTTCATATGTTTGATTGAATTCATGTTTTATTATAATATATATTTTAAAAATGAATATTCATATTGTTATTTTTTGTTCTACTATTTATCTACCAGGGTTTTCAAATTTTTATGGTTTGTTTTTCTGAATGACTAACTAAAATACCCTCTCAAACTAGTACATGACCCGATATACCCCATGCCTAAAAGTAATTTCACATCACCATGGGATGGTGAATATATAACAGGCATCAAACAACAAGCAGAGGGAAAATTTTCTTCCACCATGAGACAATGAAATGAAAAACATATATACATATTAGTTACAATAGTGGAAAATTTAAATATATTCCTTAAATGAAAAAATAGTAGAATCCAACAACCCAAGAGAAAAAAAATCCCCATGTACAAGTACAACAAAAAAGTACCACTAAAATAGGAAGAAATATAGTATATATGGTAGTATGGGAAAACTCCCACCATCTCACCACTATCTACCCATCTCAATTGATAGAAAAACTCACCGCCTCACCTTGGTGCCTTGCCTTTCCCAATATCTAATGAAACAACTAGGTATACTCACAATTTAAGTGTTATATAGGGTATTATTTAATAGGATTATGAGGGTCTCACTCAGGTGTTCCATATCAAGTCTCTGAACAAGAATCAAAGAAATCTTAATATTAAAAAACACATCATGATAATATTTTAACAATTTTTATATCAAAAGCATGGAAAAATAGTTTAATTTCCACATTTTCAAAATTTTCTAATATATTAGGTAAATTAGTTTCAAATAAATTCATATACATATATCACATTAGATATATCATGTAAAAACAAAAAAAAATCACATATCATATCTCATATCAAATCTATGATAGTGCCAAAAAACTGTACAAACCAAAATAAAAAGGAAAGGTTACATCACGCAAAGGATCAAACTAGGTTAGGATTTCTAGGAAACTCATGCCTAAAATAGAAAATTTCATATTCATAAATACACCAGTTATATTCATTTATTCTATATAGAAGAGTAACACACTAACAAGTGCCAACTCAAAACATGTCTAACATGTTCCTAGAATAATGATCCTATAGAGTAAAGGATATCCCCATGAAAAAACTCCATGGTGTTGGATATGAACTATTACTATACCTTCCACTTAAGTACTCAAAGATTCCCATGTTATCTATTTTCTAAATCAATTCATCAAACCATTTCTATCAAACCATGATTTTTAAACCATTTCCAAAAACTATTTCACAATTCTTTGAAACACCTTTTTCATTTACCAAAATTAACGTATAATAATATTTTATGAAAACCAAGTTACACACACACAAAAATAATTATGTCACTTCATTTCATTTAATTAAATAATTTATCAAAAATATTATCAATTTTGTCCACCAATAGATGTTGGTGATGGAACCACATTCCTCAAAACAGAGGTCACACACTCCCATAAAGGTCTTAACCAAGAATAAGATTTCAAAAATAAAAAAATAATACCTAGAATCAACCAAAAAATATTAGAATTGATAAAATTCAACTAAAGGGTAGAAATAGAAGAATAAGTGAGACATACCTCAAGAATTCACACCCATCACACGACAATGAATTAAGGAAATGGTTCCCAGAACAAGATCTTATAATGGATCTTGAAGGAATCAAGAAGAAAATCCCCATAATTCAAATGATTTCAATAACATAATTAATTGAATCAATATTGATCAATAAAATAACTAATTATAAAGGATTGATCATCCATAAAGAAAAAATTGTCTATAAAAGTGATCAATTGAAAAAAAATCAATCCATATCAAATGAATACTCCCACAATTGCTGAAGAAGCCTTATAGGTTGAGGTAAACAAGACATGCAGGTGAAAGAAATAACGTATAACTTTTATAACACCCCAAAATCTATCTATATGAAATGTACTGGGTGTGTAATCCATTTAGACATTGCCTAATCCTTGGGAGTCTGATTTTATGACAAACACATGTCATTTTTATTAAAAACGGATCCTATAATATTACATGATGTGTAATAAGTACACAATTTAAACAAACCTCACTATGTGTACGATATTCCTGGAATCCACCTTTCATATATTCCACTTTATATACTCCAATTACATGGCATGTATTTCTCCTACATGTTGCAAAAAACTACCAATTCTTACATGAATTGAAAAAAATCTCAGACATCCTCTAAACTCAAGAAGGACCTTACCAATCCATTTACACATTTATACTAGGACTCCATTAATTCGAAAAATATATGACTCCAAAATTTAGTTCATTTTGGTATAAAAATTTTCTATAACCTTTTGAGTCCCATGACGTACCCAATTAAAGTGGGAAAAATTCATTGTGGATGAAAAATCGGTGAATGTTTTATGGAGATTTTATAAACTCCCCACCATTACACATTCCATCCCGGGGAGGTAATGTAGAATAATGAATTATCGCAATGTAGTGAGTCCACTCTTCTCTCATCAATTATTTATTATCACAAGCAACTCGAGAATCTGTTTTGTGCTATAATAACACCAGGACTATCGAAATCGACATCCCACATAACACTTCCAATTGAAAGTCAATGACCTCAACTTGATTCTGAATAAGAAAAACATCTTGATCTTACTCAATCTCTTCCAAACTAGATTGAGATAGGGATTCTGATGATATTCCTTGAGCGGTGATGCATGAAATACCTCATGAATTCATATCAATTAAACCTATAATTTCAACCAATAAAAATCCTTAACAAACTACTGAGTGACCTCAAATAGTCCCACATATCTAGACCCCAAATTTCCTTATTTTTAAAATTGATGTTGACCCAACTATGGAGAAACATTCAAGAAAACCAAGTCACCTATGAAAAACTATAAAGTGAGATTCCATTTATATGGATAATATTTCCACCGACTTTGTGCTATAAACATACATCGACATATATCATATATCCTCTTAGGCATCTCTTGAAACAAACATGGCCCCACAAAAGAATCTATGCCCTCCTGGACCTGACAAAGATGTGATATGTAGGGGTGACCAAAAAAAGGCTCAAAAGGAGAAATTATAATTTAAGAAGGATAACTATTATTTTAAGAAAACATAACTACTCTTGGATGGATATCCTAATTCCACAAAAATCAAAGAAACGATCACAAATAATTTCCTCCAATCTCTGAACAGAATGCTCTTTTTGAACCTCTGTCTATACATGATAGGATGTACTCAATCTAAATAGAGTCCCCATCACCTCTTAGAGACTTCTATATAATATTCAAGTAAACCTATGACCCCCATCTAAAACGAAGTAAGAAATAACCCCATGCAACCTCATGATTTCTTTCACATGCAGCTTACTTATCATAAACATTTGTGGTGTCTTTAATATGTTGGCAGGTGTAACAACGAGTCACATAATCAGCAATGTCACACATCATACATGGAAACCAAAATTTTAATCTCCTGTAATAATATATATTTTTAATGCCCAGATGAATGGAAAATGAATAAATATTAATATAAATCAAAACTAAACTCCTAAAATATGTTGGGATGACATAACGATCCCCAAAACTAATAATATCATCTAAAGAGAGAGAAAAACTATAAATAGTTTCCCCACCATATAGGGTTTCCCAAATTCCTCTGAACTCATCATCCAACTACTGATTATTCATAATAGACTCAACGATATATGGTGAAAACTAAACATTTTTCAAAACCATGCCTAAAACATCATCTTAAACATCTTTATGAAACTAAAAAAATGTCACATAAGATTCCCCTCATCTTTTGATTTCTGAACAACTTGTGAAGGAACTTTATTTATAAGAGAGTGTGAAATGAAATTATCCTTCCCAATGGTGTATGTGATATTGAACTCAAACACCTTTAAGGTATTTTAGCCACCATCACTATCAAAGTTTCAGGTCCTTTTGAGATAATATATAGCCTAAATTATTAAGATCGCGAAATATAGTAAACCTTTCCACAAAATGTTAACGGCACCAATATATAAGTGCATGTGTAACTTTGGAAAGATATAAATCATGAGTGGGGTAATTATTCTCATGAAGTAAAATATGAAAAGTTCCATAAGTATTTACATAATCATCATTCATGACAATACAACTCAAATTTGCACCCAAAGGATAAAAAAACTGTATATCCTTTATCGGTGTCAGGTAAGATATAAATACGAGCCAATACCATAATTCTTTTAAAATCATATAAATAATACTAATAGTTTTCATCCCATGTGAATTTCTCCCCATTCCTAGTAAGAGAAGTAAATGGTGATAGCCTCGTTGAGAAATAACCAAAGAATCATTAGTAGTGTACCACAAGACCAAATAATCCATGATTCTCAAAGTTGTTTTCCTGCTCCTACCACTACAAGAAAACTATTAAATTTTCAAGATCAATAGATAAACTATGATTGAAAATCCTGTGTGGTGTGATTTTATCTTCTTGAAACCATAAGTTTCCTTTTGAAATCACTCCATACAAATAGTGACACTTCTGAATTTTGAAAACCAAATAGAGATGGTTCTCGTGATCCTCCTTGAATCTTCAAAAAACCAATATATTATCTAAAAATAGTACCCAAAAGTGTCAAGATATTTATAGAATATATGATTCACCAATAACATAAAAACTATAAGAGTGTTAGTGATATCAAATGAAATCATAGGATATTCATAATGGACATACCTACTTTTGAAAGCCACCTTCATTTTACCACTCTCCCGATCAATTAAAAAATGATAACCCAACTGAAGATAAATATTTTAATACTAATTCCTACAATTAAATTGATAAAAAAAATAATCTATGATAGGTAAAGGATACTTGATATTAACTATTACTCAGTTCATCTTTTTATATTCCATACACAACTGGTGTGAAACATCTTCTTTTTCGGTAAAGTGTACTAGGGATGCCTAATGCCAAAGAATTGGGAAAACAAAAACCTTTTCCATTGGGTCATCCATAAGAATCTTGTGCTCTTTTAGCGTTGTTGGTGCCATACAATAAGAAGGTATCAATGTTGGTTTCATCTATAGAACCTGGTAAAACAAAAATTCTACCTCAATTTGTTGGGGAATCCTAGAAATAATCTTATAAAACATTAGGAAATCCTTGAACAATAGTGGTAATATCAGTAACATATTAAGTTTCTTCAAGTTCGATTGTAAAAACATAAAACCAAATTCCAAGCTCTGGGTGGGAAAGTCCTTCATGA
Source organism: Viscum album (assembly GCA_963277665.1). NCBI lineage: Eukaryota > Viridiplantae > Streptophyta > Magnoliopsida > Santalales > Viscaceae > Viscum > Viscum album. The sequence continues at coordinate 1,305,161,447 of OY728119.1, forward strand.
CCAGACGTTGGATACCACTCTCCCAAAAAACCCCCATGGTCTCTCATTAGCCATAAGAAATGTGAGACAATGATGATAAAAATCAACCTCATAATGAACTTAAACTATCCAATCTATCCAAATTATGATGTAAAAATATCTTAATTAAGAACTAGAAAATCCTGGATAATATCTACATCAGCTATCAATAGTGCACAAGATGTAAACAGAAAACCATGTTATTTCCTCTTCCCAAGAGTTTTCTCTATCTCCAAAACAAAGGAAATGATTTCTATTGGAATTTTGAGGATATAAAAAATTTCTACATATAAATGAGTGGGAAGTACTATTATCAAATAATGAAATCACAAATTAGGATTCAATAAAGATAGTTCATGTCACTATCACTGGACCCATGTCAAGATTTTATGGAAAATCATCTACTATGTGAAGTGATACACTCTTGAGGCCAATGGCCATATCCCTATATTCATTGAGTCATATGACTATTCCATAGTAACAATTGGAGCTAATGACCCCATACCATATCGAGGAGTAGATAAAGATTGACAAAAACACTAAAGAAGACCATAACATACACAAATTTTATAAATAGTTGTATGTGATGGAAAAGAACATCAGGAGTCTCTGACCTTCTTACACTGATAACAAGTCATAGGCACACACCTAGATGAATCTGTAGGTTTCAAAGAGGCTTACTACCAAGATCCACCTGCACCACTCTTGCGAATATCCTATCACTTCGTATTTTTCACTGTTGCACCACTAAATATTCCACTTTGTGGAAGATAAGGGGTAGAATATCAAAAATTTCCTCCCATATTAAATTCTAACATCATATCTATGTCTACTATCTCTCCACAGGGTGAAAGATTTAACATAAAAACTATAATATAATATCTAATTGCAGACCCTATCATTACTTCTGATCTATCATATGGTAATTCCTCACAAGATTAGGCTGAAAAAAAAACAGCACTACAAACTGATTGGTGTTTGATAACACCGAGCGATCTCCCTCATTCAAAGAGAAGAAGTCAAGAGAATTATCCATTATCAGTAACTGTGAAAAAAAACTGTAGTAACAAGAGATATGTGAAACCCTTCTATTCTAATCCCACATTCATATTTTCTTTCACCAAGGAATTCCACAAACACCTTCAACTACACTCACATGTGAACACTATGCACTTTACATTGATACTCTTAAGTGTATCTAGGAATTATAATATTTGATAGATCTTGTCATGTAAATCCTTCACCTCTTGAGGTTCATTCATACCATTAATGGATGGTGGTTTCTCATGAAAGAAATACCATGATTGATATCTTTCACCTACAGCTCTTAGTTATACCTCAACATCTTTGTTATGAGTTGCTGTCACATTTTGGTCAACATCCCAAATTACTCTCACAATAGCCTTGATAATTTTCTAATCCATTAGAGGATTCCATTGAAGAGCATCATCTGTACCTATTGGAGGAACTCATATAACATGTCCCAGAGGTATAATACTACACACCAAAACAAAATAAATGATCAGATAATAGAATGGACTCACTTAAAATAATAAAACCAAGAAGAAAAACTGAGATCAACAAAAAAACTCAAAACATGATACATACATCCCAAAATTCCTTAGAGACTTGTGTCTCATCATGGAATAAGAAGGCAAGGGACTCACCCAAATATACATATCAAGTATCAAACATCCTATCTTTAGTATTCCAACGTCCCATTGTAAAGGTCTCCTGAGAAAATACCTCCTTCAATAAAAATATTTAGTGAACCGAACAAAATACTCTCCCAAACTAGTACCAAAGCTGATAAGACACATACTAGAAGGAAATTCTCAATCATGATGGGCTGATGAATATATCCAAGCATCAAAAAATAAATTTATGGAATGATTTCACCCAACCTGAAGTGATAAAGAGGAAGATATATATAAAAGATAAAATATAATAAAATACAAATATATTCCATATCTAAAACCAAATAGTGGAAGCTAAGTAACCCATGAGAATAAAAAATATGCATGTACATATCCAACCACAAAGGACAACTAATACAAGAAACCCCATCTAATCCATATGATAGCGTGGTCAAACTTCCTCCATCTCACCACCAGCTACCCATCTCAGCTGATAGAAAACGTCACCACCTCACTGTGACACCTTACGTTTCCCCACATCAAAAGACATAACCAGGTCATTGAACCAGTGAATAGGTACACAAGGTCTAAGTGAATAGGATCTCTAGAGTATCACCCAGGTGTTCCATATCAGGAATCTAAACAATAATCCTTGAATGATCATGAAAAAAAATGAATGATAACAGTTTAACAAATTTTATATAATAAAATCAAAAAATAATATAATTTCCCCTTTTTCCACATTTCCATGTAAATTAGTAAAATCAGTTTCAATGAATTTCGCATCCATATATCACAACAGATATATCAAATAAAAAAACAAAGCATATCTCATATCTCATATCAAATCTATGGAAGTACAACAAAACAATACAAGAAAATAATAATAATAATAGGTAACTTCATGTTATGGTTCACACTAGGTCCAAATAGATAGGAAACTCATACCTAACATATAAAATAATGTACACATCAATCCACTAGACATATGCATTTTTTCTAGAGAGCAAAAGTACACCCCAGCAAGTGAACTCCCATTAGGTCTAACAAGTACCTAGAATGAAGGGTCTGGGGAAAAGTAGAAAACCACAAGATAAAACCTCCCTACATTGGATGATACATATTACAATACCTTCCACCTATGTACCCAAGACATCCTATGTGCTCTATTTTTCAAATAAATTCATCAAACCATTTCCATCAAACCATCATTTGAAAATTATTTCAGAAAATCATTTCACATTACTTTGAAAAACTATTTTCGATTAAAAAAACTAGGGGAACCCAATCTTTTATAAAAAAAAATTGTTTCAAGAACACAAAAAAATATTTTATTATGCCATATCATTTAGTAAAAATAATTTTTCAATATAAGGACCAATGTGGTTCACCAACATAGGATAGAGACGGAACCACCTACCTCAAAACTCAGGTCGCTCACACCTAAAAAAGGGATCCACCTAAATGATGATCACAACAATGACAATGGTGTCCCTAGAATCAACCTAGACATCATGGAATTAATTAAATTAAAAAAAGGGTCATTAGAGAAGAGTAAACTATAAGTAACTCTAGAATGCACACCCACCGTAAAACAACCATCAAAGAAAATGATCCAAGGAAGAATATCACATAATAGATCTAGAAGGGAATAAGATGAGACATCACCATGGTTCTAATATGATAAGACAATGTAACAGAACTACCAAGATCAAATAAATGAAAAAAGAAGAAGGGCTTATTCATGTAAAGAGATTCAAACCAACTGAAAATGGTGATCAATCACTAAATTAATCAATCCAGATCAAATAGAGACTCCCAAAATTGCCAGAGAAGACTTCAAGGTCAAGAGAAATAAGACCTGTAGAAAGATGAAATAATATATCAATCATACAACACCCTAAAATCCCTTTCCATGACATTTACGTGGAGTGTAATCCTTTTACAAGTCATATAAACCTTTGGACTCAAATATACTGAAACTCTCATCAGCTTTTTATTTAAAACCCAATATTTTAACATTAAATGGTGTGTTATCAGCCCACAGAGTGTACTTAACTCACACTATGTACCAGATTCACTGTATATACCCTACAAAAATTACACATTTTGTACTCCCATTACAAGAAAATACATTTCTTCTAAAGACAACTAAAACATCATATTATTACATCAAAATCCAAAACACCTCGACTATCCCCTGAACTTAAGAAGGACACCAAAAAACCATTAACACATTTATACATTGAATCAAATAATTCAAAAAACATACAGACCTAAATTTTAGTTCTTTTTTATCATAATGTTCTCTATCCTTGGGAGTCCAAAGATGCACCGAATTCAAGTCAAAAATAAGCAAGGGGGAGGTAAAATACATGAAAGTGGTAACAGGATGATATATTTCTACTATAATCTGTCGGGGAGGGGAAGTATTATTATAAATTTAATTAATAAAGATTATTTTTAATGCCATTAATTAAATTACCAAGGTGAAAAATGATTCATAAGATTTTAGAACATTCATTTTTTTAAACCGACATTGAAGATGATTTTACAAGTTAGTTATTTTATAACTGATGTGGAAAATAATTTCTTTATTAATTTTACATATTGGTTATCTGAAAACCAATGTGAAAAATCAATACGGAAATTTTATTTCAGGTCAGTTATGAAATGACTAACATAAAAAACTTTTACAAAAAATTATTTACAATGTCTATTTTTATTAATCAAAGTTAATTTTTTTACAAAGACTCTCAAAATAACCTCTCTTAATAAAAAATAATATTAATAAAAAAATGATGTGAAAATCATTTTTGTACTTGTGTTATTATATTTGTACCTATTCATTTCTTATGAAAAGTAATGAATATAGGATGAAAATAAATAACATATAGATGGATTTTAGTTATGAAAATAGCCTTGAGATGTCCTTTTTAAGATTTTATTCAATGCATTTGCAGTTTGAGTATTTTTATTCAATGTCAATGAAATAATGGGATTTGAATAGTATTATGTAAAATTTATTTATCATGTATCAATTAAATAACACTCCTTAATTTAAAAAATCAATTTTTTCATAGAAAAAAAATTCATATTGTTAGAAAACCATCCTTAAAAATCAGTTTAATATTTATTTTTTTCCATGGAAAATATATATTTGATAAATTTTTACATTTTTTACAAACATTTTTAATTTTAAAATTGGTTATTTTAAAAATTGATGGAGAGCTATAGTTTGGGCTCTATATATTCTAGGTTCTTATTGGGTTAAAACTAAGTATTTAACAATACTATGTTTTTATAGTTATGTTTTGAGTTATGGTGTGTCTAAATTCATGAATTTGAGTTCCATATTTGGTAGTTGATGATTTTTGGGGGAAATTGATGTTTTTGTAATTATTACTGTGGATAAAAATACACCATGTGATTTATTATAGTTGAAATTAATTTGTTACATAACTCTATTTCATTCTTATCTTTTTCTGTTTTACAGTTTCATTACCTTTTATGCATGAAAGTGTTCTTATTTTTTTATTAATATTCACAAGGATATTAATATAACTCTTATAAATAAATCTAAGAGGATTTATAATTTTTAAATTTTATACTATAAACATTAAATTGAGAGGTACACGTAGAAAACCCAACATTAGAAACATGGATGTGATGATAGCATTATTAAAATGGTTTATGATACAAGGGATCTCACCATGCATAATACATCACTTTATTAATCTTGAAGAACCAGATACATACAAGATTATCACATTACATTAAAAATATAAAATATATTTCATAATAAAAATTCATGCATCCTTGTATCAACACACATTTTTATGAATTATTTTATTCAAATAAATTAAAATTCATTGATGGATTGTATTGAATACTACACCAAGTTAATGGGTTGTTTACATGCCACACCAATTTTATATTCTGTTACCCACAACACCAATATTAACATTTATTACATGGAACATTGACTCAGCTTTCATTACAAATAATAATGACTTTCTATAATAGCATGTGTACACGCAAGACCAAGTTTTAATTAATACTATTACTATTATTATTTAAAATGTAAATTAAATATAATACATTTAATTATTGGTTATGAATATGGTTAAATAACTTATGAAAATCTATGTTTGAATTCATTTTTACCAATTAATTAGAAATGAAAATAAAAACTGATTGAATTTGAAGAAAATGTTTTAATAAAAAACACATTTTATGTGCCCAAAGGCATTTTATCTTGATAAATCATATTATTTACTACTATTATATGGTTTTTATTAAATTTTAATATCATATATTAAATAAAATGTTTAAAAAATAATCAAATAAATTATTTAGGAATAAGATATGAACACATCAATACTTAAGTATATTTTTTTTCTAAAGGTTGTTTTTCCTCATTTTGATGAAGCATTTATTTTAAAAATAATTTTTTTTTCAATTTTATATGATTTATATGAAAAATAAACTTCATTTATGAAATCTAAAATTGGAAATTATTTTTGGATTAATTTCTAGTATTTTTCTATGATGTTTCATTTTTTTGAACAGTGAGAAATACTGAATTTTAATTGAATAAAACTTTTCATTTAATTTATTTATATAACTAAATTATATTTTTATTTTATTTTACTGTAAATTTAGTAAAATTTTAAATCAATTAACCCAATTTATTCCATTGGAATAAATTTAATATTATTATTGAATATAAAACATTTGTAATATTTTGATATTTTCTCTTTAAAAACCCACTTCATAGACATGTCTGCAAGATTAAATTAATTTCTAACACTTTTTACAGGTAAATTTCAAAAAAATTGATTCCATATTTTTAATATATTTTAAGAATATCTAATAATTATAACTTCATTTTTTACTATATTTATTATTAAAAATATTTAAAATTAATCACAGTGATTAAGAGAAAAATGAGTCTACTAAATGAATAACATTTAATCTTAAGGGTTAAAATGACCTAGACACTTTTGAAAAACCAATAGGATTGTAATATTTGGACCATATCCCATATTTCCTTGAAAATGGTACATAATTTGAGTATTTTTATTTAATAGATGCATCATAATATTTTTTACATATTTTATTTTTATAATAAGGCCAGTCCTTTTACATTATGAAAAGAAATTCACTCTCCCCCATTATTCACACATGTCAATCCATTTGTCTCAACCAAACCCTTTAACAATCAATTCCTAAATTCACCCATCCAATCATAGAAGCATTAATTTGGACATCAATCCAACTAAGGATGTGCTTTATTGAATAGAAAGATCAAATACCTAAATAATATGAGGTTTGAATGAGTACAATGAGAGTCAAGACTAAAGGTAATGAGATTTATAGTCTCAATTTTATTTTTATGATAATTATTCCATAATCCCAAAAAATCATTTTTTATTGTTAATACACTTACCTTTGACATGTTATATGATTAATTTCATTAATTTCATGATATTAATTGTTTCAATTGATGATATTCATTAATAAATCTCATGATTAAAATACAACTCAAGTAGTAAGGTATTTATATCTCAATTTTGTTTTTCATAATACAGAATCAATATTCACCAACTATTTCTTCGACATTGTGTTCATAATACAAATTTATGTACTTTTTTATTCTTTTAATTATAATTATTTGGAATTAAATTTCCATTTGATTATATATCTATCATGGAGATTATAGTTAAAATGTTTCCAAATAGGCAGGGGCCTTTGGTCTCAATTTTACATCTTTGATACACAAGTTATGTTATGCTCCTATATTTTTTATGATGTGTATATAGTGCCTCGTTGACATGTTATATCATGAATATTCTTATTAACATGATATTTTAATTATCAATTAATTTTATTGTTTTATGGGTATTATGATTCAATGTTACCAAAGTAGTAAGATTTTATTTCCATAATCTCATCATTTATCAGGATTGATTTTGATTATTCTTATATTGATGAAATATTATGATCTATATCTCAATATTTTATATGAATTTTCTTATTATTTTATGATTCATTATATATACAAGTAATTATACCATTTTCCCACAATTTCATACTTATGATAATTATGAAATTCTTTTTATGAAAGTTTTAGTTTATTTCTTAATTCGTTCGAAAATATTTTTTCTCCCAAAACCGTGTTTTCATAAAAAAATTTCTAAATTATCTACTATTATTATATAAATTTTAAAAAGATATTTTCAAAATAATTTAACATTTAAAAAAGGGGTTTTAAAGGAATCTTATTTTCATTTTCTAATAGAGGATATTTTTACTTCTACAAATAGTATTAATAGAATATTTGTTTTTACATATACGTCCTGTAAAAAATTTTCTATTTTCATGACCAATCTATTAATTAATGTTAATTTAGGTGTTTCTAAGGATATTATTAATGAAAAATATTTTAGAAATGTTTTCAAGATTCAGATATATGTTTTCAATGTTTCATAAAAAGAAAAATGTTTTCAAAATGTTTCATGTTTTAAAAAGTGTTTTTCCAAGAAGAAATGTTGTTTTCCTTATGAAATGTTTTTAATTATCTTTAATAATTAGTTTCCATATAAGATTAATTTTATTTTGTGTTACTCATGAATTTATGGGGATTCTATCAATGGGTACCATCAATATTATTTCTCTAAATGGTTTTTTATGACATGATGTTTATAAAATCAATACCTCATCCATAAGTTATATGTTTTGAAACCATCTTCCCTTCCTGTGGTTTATTATAATGAAATGATTATGAAAACTATATATTCTCCAAAGGTTAAGTTATGATTAAATTTTTATAACACCCATTTTAGTTCAGGTATTTTGAAATTATGAAAGTGTATGATCATGTGGGACACATATTTCTAATCTCATTATTTGCTGGGTGATACCTATATCTCCATCCAATTCATTGGGTAATTATAAATTATGTATGAGATATAGGGTACACGGGTTATTATCCCATGCCCTAAAAAAGTTATAGGGGTTGTCATACCAAGACTGAAAACAATAGGGTACATAGGTTGTTATCCCAAGACTGAAAATAGGGGGGTACACAGGATTTTAGCCAAAGACTGAAAATAAAAGGGTTTATAAGTTGTTATCCGAAACCCAAAAACAAGAGGGTACATGGGTTTTCAGAACAATACTGAAAAAATAGGGTACATAGTTTTTTATCCCAATCCTAAAAATAATATAGAACATATTATGTTAGCCCAATCAAAAAAATAAGAGGTTACACGAGTAATTAGCCAGAGCCCAAAAAAGGTACACAGTTGGACAACCCATGTTTAACACATTATGAATGTCTTGATGGCTATCCTTGACATAATATTTTTTATTCTTATTTATATGCCAAAATAATTTTTCGTATGAAATATTTTTTCTCTCATGACTCAGGTTCTTTGATTTCTTTATAATTCATGTTTTATGAAATTCTAATCATTATACAATGACTCGTGATTATGATATTTTATCTATATGGAATGATTTTAAAATGTTATAATCTTTTTATCGTACCATTGTTTTAATGTTATGATTGTGTGCCTCTATTATTAACACTTATTGATCATCTAATCTTTCTCTTTATGATGTTTCATTTCCCTAGGTTATCAAGAAATGTATTAAATAGGAGTACTAAATGGAAATATCTTTGTTCGAAACATTGAAGATCTTTATACAATGTATAATATTGAATTCCTTTTTTCAAATACAGTAAAATATTATTATCCTCATGCATGTGTTCATGGAGTGCAGTGATAATTCATCAAGCATTATTTAATATCTATATGTGAGAAGCCTGGGTCGGTATAGTTAGTATAATTGAAAGGTTTAGTCAAAAATTATAAACTGCGAAAAGAAAACATTATTGATATCTCTATGGATATTTATAAGGATATTATAAGGTATGTATCTATGGATATGAAAGGATGAGTCACAATATAGAAACTGCCCTAAAATTTTGATAACGGACATAGAGAGTGTTTTTTTCTAGAAATAAATCCATGTATGAATACTACATGTGGATGTGGTAAAAACAATGAAAACACTACATTAATATAGAATCAATTGGGAGTTGGTGCATGAAAATAGACCCTCTTGCAAAACTAGTTTGACATTCCTAGGGGATATACTTTGGAAATTCGCAAACTCATTAGGAACCATCTTGAAGGATTTAAAAAGAGTATGACTATAAATAACCTAGGACAAAATTATCGTTTAATATAATTGATATTAATGTATCATGATTTATGAATCCTATAGGCAAATTTTCTTGTTTATGTTTTTTCCACTATGATTACTATTTCTCATGCAATGATTTATAATGTTAGTAAATGGATGGAAAAGGAAGGAACTATGTGAATTTTGAATGATATGGAAAATGAAATTATTGTCCTCCTAATTTACTAAATGTTATCGGGGAAGGAATAGAGAGAATTTTTATTATTATCACACAAAAGTTGAAATCTATCAATCTTGTTGAACTTAGAGAAAAAGAGAGAGAAAAATTCAATTTACTACTTTTTGATGAAATTTCCACCTATCATTATGGTTCCACTGATTCACTATATTCTGAGAAATGGATTAGTACCACTGAAAATATATTTTCTATTCTTCAGTGTTTAGAGAATGAAAAATACATTTAGTCTATCTATCATTTGAAAGCTGAATCCGTTTAGTAGAGGAACCTTATTAAGAACTTGAGGGAACAAGAAGAAATTGAATCTATAGAATGGAATGAGTATAATGGCATATTTATAAATAAGTACATCCCTTTCATTATATTAAAAATGATGGAGAAATAATTCCAAGATCATAAATAAAAGTATGATGAATCTATTGGTTCTTATCAAGAAATTTTTTTCAAGACTTGTAGGGTACTCTTCGGGTATTTTCATTCATCTTGAATGTAAAGTTTGATGACTATTTCATGGGTTAAAATAAAATTGAAAAATGGTGTTATCTATAAGGTAATTTTGATGCTATGAATAGATTGTTTGATGTGCCAATAAAGTGGAAATGGGGTTGGAGGTATACATCAATCTCATGGATTTTTACTGATAGAAAATTTAAATCAGCAAAAAATATAAGAAATATGGATAGAAGAATATAAGATCTCATTTATTCTCAACGTTTTGGAAGAAACACTGAAGGAATTGTCAAAAATAGACAAGTAATTTTTTTATTATAGAAAGGAAGGAAATCAAGTGGATGAATGTATAAGTGAGTCAAAAAAAGTTAGCTAATGATGTGAATAATGAGAAATCCAAACATAATGTGTCTTCCAAACTACAGTGTTTTAATTTCATGGAGTTTAGGAATTATTATAAAAAGTGAACAATTCTAAGGGTTAATAATGGTGATCATTGGAAACAACCTATGAAGATAAATTACAAAGGGAATTATTGTTCAATAATAATGGATGAAGTGAATCATTCTAATTGGGGAACTCCATAGTATGGAATTTCATGTTGGATTTTGGGAAAATAAGGTCTATAATATCATTTTATAAAACTTTTAGTGGAACTTGATATGATTTTAGGCATTGATTATCCCTATAAATGGACACTGGAATAATGAAATCACATTTATTTTCTACTAGTGGAAGGATGAAATCTTACTTTTAATAGAAATGTTTTTATAAGATAAGATCCTATTTAAGTAACAAATGGTAAATTATCTTTTAGAAGAATATATTTTTTTCAATAAGGATTTATAGTAATTCAGGTTGTTACCTTGTTTTAATAGAATATATGATAATTGTATTCACGTGTTTGGTATGTGTTAGTCAATAAAAACATTATGATATTTGGGGGATCAATGTTAAGCTCATTTTGAGAAATTTATTGAACTTCTTTGTAATGTTTTATATTTTTAACCATTGGAAGGATTTAAGGTTAGCCATTTATTGAATGGTTTATTTTAATCTTTTGATGAGGTTTTAGAGATTAATATATTCTCTTACCACATGATTATTTATGTATATTAGATAACCTGTTATAACCATCTTGTTGAGATGTTAACTAAATATAGAAGTAATGACCAATAGTTCTACTTATGGATCTTATTACCAATTAACGCTTTAGGAATGAAAAATTCACTTCCATTTCTTGAAGTAAGTTTTTAAGTGTAAATTTATCAAGGAAAAATCAAAAGGTGAGATTGTTCGTATGAAATAGAATGAAATCATGTAAGTATACCTCCTTGTGAAAATTAATCATTTTTAGGAAAATGGTCTTTAAATAAAATGTCATCTCATTATTTGAATTTTTTATGATATCAATTACCAATTTCAAGCCTCTTGGGTTTAATATATTTTGATCATTAAATTTATTCAAACCACTTCCTATATACCTCTATATAAGTTTATTGGTGTTAGTTTTCAATTCTATGTCCACTGTTTTATGTGTTAACTATGTTCTCCTATGTGAAAACCTAGTTATGAGTTAGTTTGGGTAAATGTTATGTTTCCAAGATACCTATATTAATGGAATATTTTGTATTAATTTTTATGACGTAGGTTTATTTGGATGGAAATTTCAATTATAAACCTTTGATGACGGAGAAAAATTTCATGGATGAAATTCATTTTAATTTGGTAGAATGTAACACCCCGAGTTTTAATGAATTATTATTATTTTGAATAAATTAAAATTATTTGAGGTATTACATTGAAAAATACATAGTGTAATTATTTATTTATATGAAACACAAATTTTAGAATGTGTTATAGTAATAAATAATATTATATTGTGTTGCACACAACATTGAGTCATCTTGCATTAAAAACAATAATTACATTCCCCTATAGCTTGCATACATGTAAGACAATGTTTTATAAAATACTATTAATATTATTATTTAAAATCAAAATTACCTCTTAGGTTTCAAATTGGTTGTTTTGAATAGGATTAAATAACTTATGGAAACATATTATTTTTTTCATTGGATTCAAATTAATTATAAATTAAAATAAAAAAACAATTGATTGTAACGGATTTGTCTTCGTCAAAAAATTATGTGCCAAAAGGTGTTTTATCCTGTTAAATTAAATTAAATAATATTAGTTAATGATATTAATGAAATTTATATATTACATATAAAATTTTTTTTTTAAATTATTCCAATATACTTGATATGTATAAGGTATTAACAAATAAATTTTTATGTATAAAAATATATATTTTTCTAAACAAGGTTTCTCTGACTTTTTAAAAAGAAATTATTTTATAAAATAATATTGACAAATTTATATATATTATATGAAAATATAAATTTAATTTTTAAAATAAAATTATCAAAATATATTAGGATTAATATTAGGTATTTTTCTAAAAAGTTTCTTTTTTTGATAAATAGTGAAAAATACTAAATTATAATTAAAAAATAATTTCATTTAATTTCTTTATATAGTTAAATTATATTTTTATTTGGTTTTATAATATAGTTAGTTAAATTATATACCTATTAATCCAATTTAAGACATTTTAATTAGTTCCATATTTAAATTTAATGTAAAAAAATTGTGATCTTTTTTTCTTTCTACTTCAAAAACCTCCCTCGACAGTTCTGTGATATTAATTTTAAAGTAATTTCCACTACATATATGAATTGAACTTGGAAAAATGTTTTCATCATTTTGAATCAGGATAATTTATATTATCTAATAATTACAATATAATTTTTAACCAAAAATATTTAGTGAAAATTATTAATATTAATCAAAGTGATTATGAAAAAATGAGGTCACTAATTGAAAAATCATTAAACATATGGTAAGGGTATTTCTAGTCTCGCCCTTATTTCTATAAGACTTATGAAAAATTCACTAATAGTTTCTTCTGTGTGGTGTATATACTGACATATTACATGTTATATCATGAATATAATATATTTCATGACATTGATATTCTCAATTTATGTTATTATTTTATGGATCTGATGATCCAATGTTACTGAAGTAATTTGGGATTTTTGTCTCACTTTTTTCTATGAGATAGAATCCATGATCACCAAAACATTATTGCCCATATTTTTTACCCTATACAAGGATTTATTTAATTATTCTTCTATTAATAATTATTTATATTGACATATCTATTTGAGCATGTCTTTTTCATGGTCTTTATATTTAAAATGTTACCAGTGCGGTATGGGAATTTTGTCTTAATTTGTCTTCATTGAGTGAAATTATTTGTTATGGACCTGTATTCTTTTACCAGGTTTATATATTGAAACATTTATATGTTGTGTCATGAATATCCATCATGTCATGATATTTTAATCATTATTTAATGTTATTTTTTCATATGTATTTGGATTCAATGTTACCAAAGTTTTTTGATATTATTGATACAGTATCATCATATTTTCAGGATGGTTTATGATAATGCTTCCATTGATGAAATATTATGATCCATATATCAATAATTCTCATTAATTGTCTTCTCCTATTGTTTTTCTTGATATATCTTTTTAATGGTGCCATTTTCTACTAATTAGTACTTAATATAACTAAGAAACTGTTTTTAGGAAAATCTGAATTTATTTATCTATTCACTCAAAAATCAATTTTCTCCTGAAAATAGGTTTTCAAATTTTTTTTTAAAAAAATACACTATAATTAATCTATTTTTAAAAAACAAAATTTTATCCATATTTTAAATTTTAAAAAAATGGTTTCAAAAACCATCTCATTATCATTTTCTAATTGAGGACCTTTTGACTTCTACTAAAAATATGAATGAAATCATTATTCTTTACAAATACGACATGTATATAATTATCCAACACCATGAAAAATCAATTATATAGGATTAAATTATATATTATCAAGGTTATTTTCAATGAAAAAACATCAAAACATTTTCAATAATCTTGTATAAGTTTGCAATGTTATTTTCAAAGAAAAAAGATTGCTAAATGTTTCATGTTTTAAATAGTGTTTACCAAAGTGGAAATTATTTTTTCCCTCAAGAAATGTTTTAGATGGTATTTTATAACTATTTTTCATCTAAGTTGACATATATTGGTTTCACTCATTTTTTATTGGGGTGTGGTCCAAGGTACCATTCATATTTATTTTCCAAATGGTTTATGTCTTAATGGAATGATATTTTTGAAACCTATTTCTCTTCCATGAGTTATTTTAATTGAATCTCGCTTCTATTCATAGGATATTCTATGATGAAATGAATATGAATATTATTTGTTTTCCATAGGTTAATATATGGTTAATGATTATGAAAACCATATCAATTCATGTTTTATGATATGATGAATGTTTATGATCTTATGAGACACACATGTATGATTTATATATGTGATGGGTGGGACCTATTTCTCTATTCAATGTATTGAGTAATGATAATAATTATATGAGCTTAGAGAGTACATGGGTTTATAACCCATGAATGAAAATAATATGGTACATAGGTTGTTAGCCCAAGAAAAAAAAAAGTAATATGGTTTGTTATGATAAGTTTGAATACAAGAGGGTACACGGGTTGATAGCCCACACCCAAAATGAGAGGGTACCAGGTATGTTAGCACATGCATGAAAACAATATGGTGTATTGGTTTTTATACCAAGATCGAGAATAAGAGGGTATATGTGTTGTTATCCCAAAATTTAAAAATATAAAGTTACACAGGTGGTTTTCGTAAGGGTTTAAACAATAGGGTACATATGTTGTTAGCATAGGCTAGAAAAAAAGAGGGCACACATACTGTTAGCCCATGTCTGAAGTAGGTGCATAGGCGGTCACTCCATTACTAACATGTTATGGATGAATTTTTGGATATCCTTAACATATGATTTTTTATAATTTCATGTATTCCACAAGACTATGTATTATAAAAATTTTATGCTCTCATAACTCAAATTCATTGAGTTCCTTACGATTCATGTCTTATAAACTGTCATATTTAGGAAATGACTCCTAATTATGATCTATGATATGTTGGGTATGATCTAAAAATATTATTATATTGTTCTCATACATTTATGTTCTTGATATTAATACATATCTCCTTTATCTACATTTACTGAGAATTTGATGTCACCCTTTCTTATATTTATATTCCCCAGGTTATGAAGAATGGTTTAAGTAAGAGTAATAAATGGGAAGATATTTGTGGGAAACTTTTAATATATTTCTCCATGTTATAATATTTTGTTCAATGTTTACAATGTCACTAAACAACTATGGTGTTTGAGCATGTTTTTATGTAATGTAATAAATATTAATAAAAAAATGTTTTAATATTCAGGTCTGAGAATCCTAGGTTGCTATTGTCATATATATTATTCATAATATCCAATTTTATAACTGAAAAGGAATGGAAAAAGTTATGGGTGATATCAAATTCTCAT
Source organism: Viscum album (assembly GCA_963277665.1). Taxonomy (NCBI): domain Eukaryota; kingdom Viridiplantae; phylum Streptophyta; class Magnoliopsida; order Santalales; family Viscaceae; genus Viscum; species Viscum album. The sequence goes on from OY728119.1 coordinate 1,305,177,512, forward strand.
CAGGGGTTACATATAATGAAGCTATCATGAGTATACAAAGAATAATCAATATGGTATGATAAGTAACTAAAAAACATGCCATTTATTAAAAAACATGTGTACGAAATATATCCCTGGATAATATCAATAAATTATTCTCTTGAATATTAATAATTGAATTTTCAATAAAGGAAATGATTAATATTGGATTTCATAATCTCAAATATCTTGATATATTTACCATCAAATACTTTTTTCGGGATATTTTAATTGATGGGGAGGTATACACTACAATAATATATAACTTGGCCAACTAATTTTCCACAAGTGACCTTCCACTGCTTTGAGGGGGATCTATAAGTGGGACCATCCCATAATTTCATGTCTAATGAAGTCCCTATATATTGAATGATTAGTTACATTTATAAATAGAATGTCATGTCAATAAATATTTGTATCGAGTAAAGAATACAAATTATCTATATCTCACCAGACAATTAAATAGTTTCATAATAAAACAATTTATATAGAAATGATAAGTGATTTAGGAAATAATATTATACAAGATATAATGAATATGGATATTTAAGAAAAATTTAACATGCATTAATAATTAGAAAGTAATTATTTCAATAGAAAATTAGTGACCACAAAACTAATAAGAGATAAAAGATGACCATAAAATCAAACGAATTATAGGTTTCCTAAGATAATGATTTCTTTTTAGGAAATGGAAGTTAAATATTAATGCATTTATTATTAAAGTGTTTTCTTTGAAAAAATATTGATGAATTATTGAATAATATAAATATTATAAAATTATTATGGTGGCAGCAAAATCCATTTACATTATATACAATAAAAATATATATTCCTTTTGGGTTTGAGTAAAATAAAGTAAAAAATAAAATTTTCCTAAATAATTTCAAAAATTACTTTAAAATAATTAAAAAAAAACATAAAATTACATTATTAAATATTTTTATTTTAAAAAAATACTTTTGTAAAATACTTTCTAAAAATATGAACATGGAATAGAAATATACCTGATCTAAATTGAACTAATATCTACTTTTATTTTAAATATTTATTTGATGATTCAAGTGAAAAAGTGGGAAATGTTTTTATGAAAATATAAAAAACATGTTAAATTTATAGAATATTTGACAATATATCATGTTTAAGAATTATATATTAACATATTCAATCAATGAAAATAAATGAAATTCTAAAAAAATGATATTTTAAAAATAAATCATAACAACTTTGGTAGAATTAAAATTATAACACATTGCAAGAGTAAACTTGAAATGAAATATTAATACACATGAAGAAATATATATTTATGTTAAATAATTAATAGTGGAATTATATACACTATATAAAAATAAACAGTTTCATAATACCAAATATGTCTCAATCTAGTGGAAATTTGGAGGAAATCTCTTACCTCAAATCTGACTTGCCTCATAGGATATCTAACCTCTTTTATAATAAATTTAATAAATTATATATAAAAATGGTAATAATATTCAAATCTATAAAATCATATATGATCCATTTATAACATTTTATCACCATTTTGTTAAGAAAAATTTTTAGTGTCATTATTTCGGGTGATAACAACTTTGTTTTTCATATATGTTTTGATTCGGTAGTCTTGGTACATAAATATTTCTTATTCTTCCATTATATCATGAATTTAATTAAAGATATAAATATCATAAATATTAAATATATTTTTATTTAGAGTTATCCATAAAATATAGATATATAAAAATTAATTACACCATTCATGGAGAATGTAGGACATGTGTATGCATTAACACTATTTTTTTCAATTCATGGAATGAAAGAAAGGTGAATAATAATAATAATTTATATTATCATTTTTATGTCATTAATATATTATATATTCATTAAATTAATCATTACTAACAATAAATTAAATGAATAAATAAAGAACAGATCACATCGCTTCATGGAGGTGATAGTTTACACATGTGCATGAGAAACATTATCATCTTCTAAAGGATTTAAATGTAATAAGGTAGATAAGATACTACAATTATATAACAATAAATATTTCATATATATCATATTTTCTTTATTTTCATCATTATTACTAGTCATGTGAGTCTGCGATGGAAAACAAATTACATCGTTTGGCGGGGCAGTAGTCCACCATATAGACGAGAGATGTTTTCGTTTCCCATTTGATTGAGAAGAAGATGTATAAATATTATAAAATTAATATAATAAAATATATGTACATAGAATATAACATTCTTATAATATTTTAGTTTTTGGGGCATAATTTTATGTTTTAAAAGAATATGTAAAAAAGGAAGATCTTGGTTAAGACATTTACCTTCACATTGAGAAACCACATTCGGATATCTTATTAGGGTGACTAGGGTTTGTATTTTTGGAATAAATAAAAAATCTATAATTTTGATAAGAATGTTTGAAATATAATTTTATAGTCTTTATTGAGATTTATTTCTAAAATTATTTTAGATAAAATAGATAAGTGGTGTCTTTTTATAAGTGGAGGAGGGGGATTCCTGAATTTCTTAAAGTGTTAAATTAATTTAAATAATTTTTCATATAAAAATGAATAAAAAATAAGATAATTATAAATAAAATTTGTGTGATTATAAATATTATTATTTATTAAAAATTTGAAAATTTTAGGTGATGATTTCACCCTTATCTCTTTGTCTTAACCTCATGTTAACAATTTTGACAATTATGGAAAAAGAAAAGTTTTTTACACTGTAGTAGACAAGAATGTTACCATAAAAGGTAAATTTACCCATAAATGGGTGACAGATGAAATTTTAGACCTCATATTTTCTTCCTTTTCATTGTAAAATAATTAATAAATTTTTAAAAAATATAATAGAATATTATTTTCAAAATATATCATTAATGTTATTTCTGATAGTATCTATTTAATTTGACATTAAAAATATTAACACAACAACGAAATTAAAATATAAACACTTAAACCAATATTAATATGTTATATTTATCTATAATATTAGATTAATACAATAATTCATCCAAATTTTATTACTTTTAATATTTTAAAATTATTATTTTTTATTTTTATATGAATTGAATAAATACTATGTCACCATTGTGTAAGCATTTAAAGTAATTATTAAATTAAAAAAATTGAAATTAAATAACAATGATGAAAAAATTAATTCATGAATCAAATAAATATTTAGAGAATAACATAATTGCTTCTTCAGGTCAAAAAATATTATATATATAAAAACCAAGATACTAACATTTTTGACTTTATCCTTTACTTATATAATGAACCAAATCTGGAGCCACTCAACTGGTGCCCCGTGCCTGGTTCGCCACATAACCTCAAGCGCATTTCCCCAAATGCCAGAGGCTGCTGACTATCAGCGAGGGCCTTGGTATGTTATTGGGGAAACTATTCCCTCATTTGGTAAGGTATACAAGGGAAAATAAATAACAGTCAATAGCGGAAGCAGTAAATGGTATACAAAAACTGAAACCAAATAGCAGAGGAAATGAATATATATAGTAATGATGATAATGATGTAGTAGGTACAAGTATCTAAGGAAAGCACCAAACACAACAACATTTTGAAATAAAACTAAAAACAAAGTACTAAAAGTAACAACAACTACAGCAGCATCGCAAGCCTAAGCTCGGTCCTATGCTCTCCTGCTCCAACTAGCAATCATGTACCTATAGTAGAAGGGCCACAATCCCTATCCAAACCTGAAACCATATAACCTATTTTTGCTGAAAATAAGGACCCAAGAGGGTGTGAGACTAATCCCAGTCGGCAATCACCAGAAGATCTGTGCCCTTCTGTCAGTGAGAAAAATAGAAAAAGTAAATGAAATAAATGCCGTAGAGAAACAAAGGTACACCAAAGTAACAATCCTACAAATCTCCATTCACGACTATTTATTAATTTAATAAAATCAATTAATTATCAACCCAGGAGTCTAAGAAACATCTCTATATTCTCAAGGCACAACAAGTAACACAACAGGTATCTCAACAGACTACCTAGATTACATGAAGTAAAAACCCAATCTTTTTCTTTGGCTTGGTGGACTAATCACAACCAACCAAACAAATAATAATACTAACTCTCTGGATGGATCTTGTTGGCAGAACCCTCTAGTAAAAATAATCATACGAGGAACATACACTCTGGGAAGCTCTCACCGTCAATTCCCATATGGTCTTGCAACATTAGCTACAGACTCTCTGAGGAAGCATTTACGTCTAATTCCTCCTCTGGTCTCGATACATACATAAACTAAGGACACTCTTGGGAAGCACAAAGTCCAATTCCTGTAGGTATTTCGTACGAAACTAATTTATAACAGACTCTCTAGGGAAGACCTTAATCATCAATTCCCTCTTTAGTCTACCGCACCCGGTTAATACAGCCCGGAGCGGTCTAGTCATGTGTAATCGACTGTCAGCAGCCCTATGTAAGATCAAAAACTACTAGGATAATAGAATCAATGCATCAAAAGTATATAAAAATTAGGCAATTCATGAAATCAGCTATAAAAATGTAGACAAACAATGCTACAAGGTTTTACTCACAGGCAACCTAATCCAAACGATGATAAACAGCCAAATCAAGGGAAATCACCCATGGGTGATCTTCGAACATGCAGCCAATAATATATTACTATAAATTAACCTCAAGAAAACATGAAATCTAAGGCAATTAAACAATGGAATCAAAATCCCTAACCCAGGATAGTAGGTACATGGGTATCCGACACTTTTTGCACAAAAACTCAAAGACATTCAACATAGGGAAACAAACCACCTACCTCGATCCTAGGAGATCGATATACTTGAGCCACAAAGATTGATTCTCCTTAGAATGACGGAGATCTGAGAAAATTTCCGTTACACTCAACCCACGATAACATTATAAAAAAGAGGAATTGGGAAACAAAGATCTAGGGTAAGGGAGAGCTTACCGCTACGGTCCCAATGCAATCGACGACGGTCGATTTGGAGAAAGTATGGAGGCTCAGTGGCTCGGAGAAGATCTGTGGCCATACAGAATGCTCTCGGTCGAAGAACCTAGAGAAGAAGATGGTTCTGTCGATGGGGTGCTACCCGGGTCCGTTTAATGAAACAATACACAACATGTACTTCTGAATTACATGGCGTGTACTCCACTTTTCTGTACTCCTCTTTAAGCAGCCTCCACACCACCCCTATACACCATGTGTGTGGTTCGAACACGACCAACACATGGTCTTGGGTGAAAAAGGAGTACATGGCGTGTACTTCAAAAATTTCCAGAAACTCCTCTTTTCCCCAAAAATGACCAGAAACAGAATAACGTACCTAAAAAGAAGGTTTGGGTTCTTACAAAATTCTCCCCTTAAAGAAATTCACCCTCGAATTTCACTAACAAGTTAGTGATGAAGAATGATCGAACAACTCTGGCCACTGTGATCGCTTATCGACCCCCCTCTCCGAAGTCTCATCCTGCACTCGGTCGTGCTGGCATAGCACCCGTACCAGAGGAACAAACCGGCCACAAATTACATTGTTGCTATGATCAAGATTCCTAATAGGATTCTCCTTGAACGATGCATCCTACTCCAGCTCAACCTTCTCGGGTCGAGAAACACGAGACGAGTTTGAGAAATTGTGTCGAAGCTGAGAAACATGGAAGACGTCGTGCATAGCCTGATCTCTATGAGGTAATTATAACCTATAAGAAACCGGCCCGACTCCCCTAGAACCCCAAATGGCCTAGCATATCTCGGAAAAAGTTTACACCATCTCTTAATCCTCTTGTGTCCCAACCTCGGGGTAACACGTAGGAAAACCTGATCTCCAACCTCGAACTGCAGAGGTCGTCTCTGCTGATCAGCATATGATTTCTGAAGAGACCGTGCAGTATCCATCCTCTTCCAAATCAACTCTATCTAATCTGAGGTCTCCTCAACAATACGAGGTCCCAACAAAGCTGTCTCTCCTACCTCCAGCCAGCACAAAGGTGATCAACATGTCCTACCATAAAAAGCCTCGTAAGGTTCCATCTGAATAGTCATCTAAAACTGTTCTTATAGGAAAACTCCAAAAGATGAATATGCTAATTCCAAGAACCACTAAATTCCAGAATGCAAGATAGGAGCATATCCTCAAGCACATGGATCGTGTGATCTGACTGGCCCTCTGTCTAGGGATGGTAAGCTATACTCAGAAGTACCTGTGTACCCAATGCTTTCTGTAGCCCCTACCAGAAATGCGAAGTAAAGCGGGCATCCCTATTACAAACGATAGTAATCGAAACCCCATGGAAGAGTGAAATCTCATAGATGTACAACCGTCCAAGCTCATCGACACTGAAGGATTCCTTTATCAGAAAGAAGTGAAAAACCCTTGTGATCCTATCAACAACAACCCATACCGTTTCGTTCCCTCATGAAGATCTTGGTAACCCTATCATGAAGTCCATTGCAACATCATTCCACTTCCACTCAGGAATGGGTAACTGCTGCAAAATACCTCCTGGCCGCTGGTGTTCTGCCTTCACCTATTGACAAGTGGAACAACTCATGACAAAACTAGCCACATCTCTCATCAAACCTATCCATCAGTACTGGCGGTGCAGATAATGATACATCTTGGTGATGCTAGGATGAAATGCTCAGAAGGAAGAATGAAAGTCTCGCATCAGCTCCATGTGTATATCTGCTGGTTCCCATACGCGACCCTAGAAATACAAGATCTCATCCTCACCAACGGTCCATCCGGGAAGAGGGTCCTCTCCTGACATGCTTTCCCGTAGGACTAGGCCTTCAAAATCTGCTAGGTGTCTCATTTGAACTCGGTCAAGAGGCACATAGGTAACAACTATAGAAGATAGGAAAGTCTACCCTTTCCTATCGTGCACCTCCAAATGCATTTCAGAGAACAGATCCATAAGTAGACACTCACTGCTAGCCTCCTGAACTACATGTATCTGAGTTCTCCTGCTCATTGCATCAGCCACTGCGTTGCCTTTCCTAGGAATATAGGCAAGCTCAAAGTCAAAGGACTGGAGATACTCGACCCACCTCCACCATCTCAGATTCATGTCACACTGCGTGAAGATGTACATGAGACTATTGTGGTCGTTATATACCACAAAATGATCTCCCAGATGGTACTGAATCCAAAAACGAAAAGCATGAACAACTGCAGCCAACTCCAGGTCGTGTGTAGGATAATTCCTCTCATTTGGCCTCAACTGTCGAGATCCATACGGAACCACATGATGCTCTTGCATAATCACTGCTCCTAGCCCGATGCCAGATGCATCACATAAAACTGTATAACTCTTGTCCGGCTCTGGAAAAACAAGAATTTGTGCCAAAGTCAACCTCCCCTTAAGCTCCTAAAAGGCTGAATCACAGGCTTCTGAAAAAACAGACTTTACCCCTTCTTATTCAAGCCCGTCAAGAGTGATGCTAAGTGTGAGAAGTCCTATATAAACCACCTGTAAAAACCAGCCAGCCCCAAGAAACTCCATACCTCGAGGAGATTCTTTGGCTGCTCCCAAGTAACTACTGCTCTCACCTTCTCTAGGTCTACTGATACCCTTGTATCTGACATGATAGGACCCAGGAAGTGGATCTTGTCCATCCAAAAGTGGCACTTTGAGAGCATATAATATAACTGATGCTCCATCAGTGTACTCAAAATGATCTCAAGATGGGTTTCATGGTCGTGTCAAGTGTGAGAGTACACCAAGATGTCATCCACGAAAACCACCACGAAGGAATCCAAGGAAGGATGGAAAACTCTGTTTATCAGCTCCATGAAGACTGTCGGCATGTTCGTGAGACCGAACGACAAAACCAAGTACTCATACAGACCATACCTGCTCCGGAAGACTATAGGGGGTATATCAGATGGCCTGACATGCAACTGATGATAGCCGGATCTCAAGTCGATCTTCGAGAATACTCTGGCTCCTCGAAACTGATCGAATAGATCATCGATCCTCAGAAAGGGATATCAGTTCTTGACCATCAACTGGTTCAACGTCCGATAATCCACGCAAAGCCTAAGGGTACCATATGCCTTATTGGCATACAGGATAGGCGAACCCCAAGGAGAAGTACAGGGTTGGATGAAACCCTTTGCCTACAACTCCTACAACTGCTTCTTGAGCTCGTGAAACTCAGGTGTATCCATCCTATAAGGAGGAATGGACACGAGTGCTGCTCCTCGCACGAGCTAAATCGAGAAGTCTACCTCACACTCCAGAGGTAAACCTGAAAGTCCTCTAGAAATACATCTCTGAAACGATCCAGCACTAGAAAAAAGTATAACTGTGAATTCCCCTGGTCATCCAGATAAATACTAGAAAACTAGGCCGTAACCCCTCCTAGACTATGATGATATGGTCCAACTCTACCCACCTAGACATCCCACTCACCGTTATAAAGAAAGTACCCTCTATCTGGTGATACAAAACTCACCCTACGGTGATAGAAATCGACGACTGTCTGGAATGGAACCAACCAGTCCATCCTGAGAATGACATCATAGCCTGTCATCTCTAGGACATAGAGGTCCCATATGAAGTGATACCCTACAACATCTAGAGGGAATTATTTGCACTGACGTATTCTAGATTTCCTCGTTCCCAAGGGCTTGTCGAGAGTCAACATGTCGGAAGATGAAAAGACACAGAACCCAAGGCTTTCCACAACAACAACAGAGATAAAGCTATGTGAAGCAGCAGTATAAAAAAGAGATGAAGATAAAACTGAGGCTACTAAGATCGTACCTAGAACTGTCGAGGGTCCAGGATCCTGCTCCTGATGAATCTACTCTATAGTAAAATTCTGGCATATACCTTGGCCCTGTGTTGCTGCCTAAAAACCTTGAGCTGATCCTCCCTGAGCCTGACCACTGCGTCCATGGCCGCTACCCTGGGCTGGATGACCTGAAGAACTCCAGCCCCTAGTCTACTATGGAATTGGTAACCCTTCTCATGTATGCGGGGTCGAAACTGATCCTCATTCACTAGCTTCTGGAAGGGGAACCTTGCAGAAACGCTTCAAATGACCCATCTTGATGCAGGATTGGCACTCCACTGGGTCTCTTGGGAAATAGGGATTCTTATGCCCGCTCCTCCCACACTGATAAAACACCACTTCGGTGCCAGAAGGAAGATCTCATCTACCAGAAGGAATACCTCGCTTCCTCGGGTCGCCTCGGGTAGACTCTCAGTGGTGCTTCCTTCTGTCTGTCTGAAAAGAATCAGCCTGGGATGCTAAACCACCCTGGTCCATAGCTCCAGTCTCCCTTAGGTTCATTTCTATGATAATTTCCTAGTTGTCTATCAGAGTAATAGAATTCAACTGGAAGACATTCACCTATGATCTGATCTCTGGTTTGAGTCCCTTCTCAAACTTCCTTGCAAAGAACAGCTTATCATTCCCAAGAACAGGAGAGAAACATTGTAACTCTATGAAATGGGATGAATACTCCATAACTGAAAGATTACCCTACCGCGGGTTCATGAAATCCCTAGCTATGTCAGCCCTCAGCATCACTGGGTAAAAGTAGTCATAGAACGTGTGCTGGAACTCATCCCAAGCCATAGTTTGTTGGCACCCTTCCTGAGAAACGATGTCCCACCATCGTTTGCTAGAGTCTCGCAGCATGTAATTTGAGAGCTTCACCCTCATGTATGGGGGCGTCTCGAGATGGTCGATGATGTAAAACATGGCTTCTAGGCATGACTCTACAGCCTGGGTTCCTCTATCACCTGTGAACATGGGAGGATGCTGCTGCGGAAAAACCCGCATCAGCTCTGCCATAGTTGGGGCAGGATGATGAACTCCCTGGAAGGTCTACATGAATCTCATGATGCCATCTCTAAACTGAGTGTCAGAACCATTGTTCGGAATCACTATAGGTTCTATGTCCGAAACGATAGGTGAAACTACTTGTAGTCCCTGATCGGTCGCATCATGCGTACGATCAATGCCTTGTTCCTATCGTGCAACGAGAGGACTTCTTGGTGCCATTTCTCTGAAGGATCAAAACAAACCTTCATTGACAACGAACACATTTCCAACATAAGAGAGTAAAACAGAACAGGAGGGGAAAACCTTTAAAATTGGGAAAAACATGACTACACAGCGTGTTTCCAGAAATTTTAACCTGGGCGTGTACCTTGGCCATACATGGTTGTGTAAACAACACGACTACATGGTGTGTTCTCAAACTAAACGGTGTGTACTGACCCTTTTCTCCCTGGCAGGTTACTCCTACACGACTAAGTCATAAGGACTATCCCAGTCAAAGACTACACAGCGTGTCGAGCAAGGCACGACATGCACTAGACATGCCTTACCTGGCCCGTGTTGTTAGTGACACGGCCTGAAACATGGTCGACACTACACGTCATGTTCCCAAGGGACACGACGTGAACTTAAAGGAAAACCATGGTTCGTGTAGTTCGTTACATGGATGACTACATGGATGACCCTTACAAGGCGTGTTCCGAACAAACACGATATGTATTGGAGAAGAAAACACTGACTCATGTTGTTCGTGACACGACCAGGTACCTAGAACAAGACTACACTGCGTGTTCATACCAAACAAGGCATGTACTACCAGAGATTTCCCGACCTGTGTTGTTAGTGAAACAACTGAGTACCTAGAACAAGACTGCACGACGTGTTCATACCAAACACGGCATGTACTGCCAGAGTTTTCCTGACCCGTGTTGTTAGTGACACAGACAACTACACAGTTTACCACTACACGGCGTGTACATACCATACACAGCGTGTTCATAATGACCCTTTTTCATCCCTGTTTCCTTGTCCACATGGTCTGTGACCCGTCCCAAATCTACACGGCGTGTATTTATAAAGTACATGACGTGTATTCTGGATTTTTCCGAACAATAGCCTCAGAACTGCACCGGAGCCCAGAAAACACAGAAAATAGAGGTTAAGGTTCCAAAGTTCAATCTTTGGGGTCCCATACTCCCCGCGAATCAATTATTGGAATCATAACAATGCATATAACAAGCAACATTATAACAAACTCACGACCCAACAAATTCTGATCCTAGAGGGCCCATAACACCTATAAGACCAAAGTTTGGCATTTGTGATAAGGAAGATCTAAACAACCGATACCCTATCCACATAGAAGATATTTTATCACAGCAGCTATCACAACAACATGCATTGTCTATCACAAATTATATCACAATAGCATGCAATCTCTATTGCAACCTAGATGGAATGGAAAACTGCATGGAATGTGATTTTCTAACATGTTCCTATATGATTCATGAGATGGGATACCCTCATCTCATCAGGTTACAACAAAATAGAACTGCAATCATATAAACAGTAACAGCACAAAACAAGTGCATCACCCAATCATGAAATCAATTAAACTGTAACATTTGCAAAAATCAAAAATTAAAACATTCGAGGTAATATGGATTTTCCCTATACAAGGGTTCTATAATCCCGGGCACAGCTATTTACCATTTACCTATTATGTCTTATCCCTGTCTAATGTCGCCAAACAGGTATTCAAATAGAAAAGGAAGAACCTCCTCTGATACCAATTTGTAACGACTTAAATTTAGAGCCACTCAACTGGTGCCCCATGCCCGGTTCGCCACATAACCTCAAGCGCATTTCCCCAATCACCAGAGGCTACACACTATCAACGAGGGTCGTGGTAGGTTATTGGGGAAACAATTCCCTCATTTGGTATGATATACAAGGGAAATAAATAATAGTCAATAGAAGAAGCAGTAAATGATATAAAACAACTGAAACTAAACAGCGGAGGCAATGAATATATACAGTAATGATGATAATGATGTAGTAGGTACAAGTATCTAGGGAAAGCATCAAAAACAACAACGTTTTGAAAAACAACTAAAAACAAAATACTAAAAGTAACATCAACTCTAGCAGTATCGCAAGCCTTAGCTCGGTCCTACGCTCTCCGACTCCAACCAGAAATTAGGTACCTAAAGTAGAAGGGCCACAATCCCTATCCACACCTGCAACCATATAACCTATTTGGGCCAAAAAGTAAGACTCAGAATGGGTGTGAGACCAATCCCAGTAGGCAATCACCACAAGATCTGTGCCCTACTGTCAGTGAGCAAAATAGAAAAAGTAAAGGAAATAAATTCTATAGAGAAACAAAGGTACACCAAAGTAACAATCCTACAAATCTCCATTCACATTTATTTATTAATTTAATACAATAATTTAATTATCTACCATGGAGTCTAGAAAACAGCTCTATATTCACAATACATAGCAAGTAACACAACAGGTATCTCAAAAGACTACCTAGATAATAAAAAGTACAAACCCATGCTTGTTCTTTGGCTTGGTGGACTCTTCACAACCAACCAAACAAATAATAATACTGAATATCTGGGTGGCTTCTACTAGAATACCCCTCTAGTCAAAATAATCATACGAGGCACAGACACTCTTGGAATCACTCACCGTCAATTCCCTTATGGTCTTGCAGCATTAGCTATAGACTCTCGGAGGAAGAACTTACGTCTAATTACTCATGTGGTCTCGATACATGCGTAAACTAAGGACACTCTTGGTAATCACAAAGTCCAATTACTATAGGTCCTTTATATGACACTAATTCATAATATACTCTCTAGGGAAGCCCTAAATCGTCAATTCCCTCTTTATTCTACCGCACCAGGTTCACACAGCCCAGAGCAGTCTAGTCGTGCTTAATTGAATTTCAGCATCCCTAAGTAAGTTCAACAACTACTTGGCTAGTAGCTACAATGCATAAAAAGCATATAAATATCAGACAATTCATGCAATCATCTATAACAAAGTAGAAAAACAATGCTACAAGGTTTGCCTCATAGGCAACCTAAGCCAAATGACGATAAACAGCCAAAGCAATGGAAATCACCCATGGGTGATCCTAGAACATGCAATCAAGCATATATAAATATCAATTAACCTCTTAAAAACATGAAATATAAGAAAATTAAACAATGGAATCAAAATCTCTCTCCCAGGATACCTGATACATTGGTATCCGGCACTTTTTGCACAAAAACTCAAAGACATTTAACATAGGGCATCAAACCACCTACCTCAATCCTAGGAGATCAATATACCTGAGCCATGAAGATTTATTATCCTTAGAATGATGATGATATGAGAAAATATCCAAAACACTCAACCCACAATAACACGAGAAAGAAGAGGAATTGGAAAACAAAGCTCTAGGAGAAGAGAGAGCTTACCATTGCGGTCCCAACACAATCTACGACGGTCGATTCGGAGAAAGGACGGAGGATCGGAGGCTCAGAGAAGATCCGCGACCATACAGAACACTCTCAGTCGAAGAACCTGGAGAAGAAGATGGTTCTGTCGATGGGGCGCAACCCTGGTCCATTTAATGAAAAAAAAGTACACAACGTGTACTTCTGAAGTACATGGCATGTACATAGCTTTTCCGTACTCCGCTTTAAGCGACCTCCACATCACCCCTACACACCGTGTGTGTGGTCCGGACATGGCTAGCACACGGTCTCGGGTGAAAAAGGTGTACACGGCATGTACTCATAAAATACACGGCGTGTACTTAAAAAATTTCTAGAAACTCATCTTTCTCCCAAAAATGACCAGAAAGGGAAAAACGTACCTGAAAAGAAGGTTCGCGTTCTTACAAATTAAATATTATAAAGGAAAAAATCGAAGATAAATGGAAACAAAGGTTTATATTTTCAATGTGTCCATGATTAAAGATAAAATAAACTCTTTGTAATGACCCAAATCTGGGGCCCCTCCACTGGTACCCCATACCTGATTCACCACATGACCTCAAAAGCATTTCCCCAAACGCTAGAGGCTGCCGACTAGCAGTGAGTGCCTTGGTAAGTTATTGGGGGAAACTATGCCCTAATTTGGTAAGGTATACAAGGTAAGGAAAACAACAGTCAATAGTGGAAGCAGTAACAACATACATAAATGTAACCAAACAATGGAAGAATAGATATATAGCAATGATGACAATGATGCAGCAGGTACAAGTATCTAAGGAAAACAGAAAAACCAACAACATGCGGAAATAAAACTAAACACAAAGTACTAATGAAACAATAACTCTAGTAGCATCTCAAGCTGTAGCTTGGTCCCATGCTCTCCAGCTCCATAGCAAGTCAAACAACTGATGTAGACTGGTGCTTTCCCTTATCTAAACCTGCAACAACATAGTCTTCTTGGGCCCAAAAGCATGGCCCAAACATGGTGTGAGATACAATCCTAGTAAGTAATCACCCAAAGATCTATGCCTAACAGTCAACGAATACAAGGCAAGTAAGAGTGCAGAAAGTAGTAAACAGAAAAGCACACAACAGCTACAATCCACAGTTCTAGCATATAAAGTACACAAGTAAACAACCAAGAACAAGAAGAAAACAGGTAACCCTCTGGGTTTCTCTCACAGCCTAACCCCTATGGTTCAACATAAAAGTACTAGCAACCCTCTAGGAGGCCCACTCAGTCTCACCCCTCTGGTTCAGTTATGATTAGACTTTTTGATGAAGAACTCACCGTCAAGAACTACTTGGATAAAATTTTAAGGCACAACAGCGTAACAGTATAACAGCCCCACTATCCTACAACTGGGCATGACAACTGGAAAACGCCTTATAAGAAAAACATGCAAGGTAAGGTACAGGAACACAGTATAAATTATCCAAATTCACATGCAACCACCTCTACTTAAGTTATCAAGAAAATCAGGAAAACAACAGGGAAAAACAGGAAACATGCAATACCCCGTTTAAGGGTATTGGTGGAATTTTCACAAAATACTCAAAGAATTTCTACCGAAAGGCAGAAAGAACTGACCTCGATCCTTGGAGATCAATCTACGTGAACAATGACAAAAGATTCTCCTTAGAACGTCATAGATCTAAGAAAACTTCAGAGGCACATAAGCCATGATAACTTGATAAGGAGGAGGAATTAAGAAAACAAGGCTCATTCAGAAGGAAGATCTCACTGTTGCAATTCCAACACAATCGACCATGATCGAATTGGAGAATGGACGGAGAGGCGGGGGCTCGTTGAAGATTCGCGGATCCTCAGGACTCTCGGACAAATGGGACCTAGAAGTAGACGTTTTTGTGCATCAGGCGCGACCCCAATCCATTTAGTGAAAAAAGTACAGAGAGTGTACTTTTAGTGTACACAGCATGTACTAGGTCTTTTTGTACTCCACCAAAATCGGCCTCCACGTCACCTCTACACACCGTGTGTGTGGCCCGGACACGGCCAGTACACAACTTCGAGTGAAAAAAGGGTACACGGCGTTTACTCAGAAAGTACATGGTGTGTACTTCAAAAAATTATAGAAACTTTATTTTTCTCAAAAACTACAGAAAAGGGGAGGCGTACCTGAAATGAAGATCCATGTTCTTACAAACTTCTCCCCTTAATGAAATTCATCCCCGAATTTCCCTAACGAGGCGTAGAAGAAGAAATCCCGAACAACTCTGGATACTATGATCTTACATAGGCCTCCCTCTCCCAGGTCACATCTTGTACTCACCCATGCTTCCATAGCACCCGTAGAAAAGGTACAAACCACCCACGGAGAAACATCATACTACGATCGACAATCCGGATGGGATGCTCCTCAAACGATGCATCCGCTTCGAGCTTAACCTCCTTGGGATAAAATACATGAGATCGGTCTGAAAAGTATCATCAGAGCTGAGAGACGTGGAATACGTCGTGCATGGCCTGATACCTATGGGGTAACTACAACCGATAGGGGACTGACCCAACTCTCTCCAAAACCTCAAACGGCCTGACGTACCGCAGTGAAAGCTTACCATGTTTCTAAATCCTTTTGTGTCCAAACCTCGGTGGAACGTGCAAGAAAACCTGATCACTGACCTCGAACTCTGGAGGTTGTCTCCGCTGACCAGCATAAGACTTCTGCCGAGACTGTGCTATAGTCGTCCTCTTCCGAATCAACTCTATCTGTTCTGAGGTCTCCTGAACAAGACGAGGTCCCCGCAATGTTGCATCTCCTGCCTCCAGCCAGCATAAGGGTGATCGGCATGGCCTACCGTACAAAGCCTCGTAAGGTGCCATCTGAATAGTCACCTGAAAACTGTTGTTGTAGGATAACTTCACCAGAGGGATATGCTTCTCCCAATAACTG
This sequence comes from Viscum album, assembly GCA_963277665.1. Lineage (NCBI taxonomy): Eukaryota > Viridiplantae > Streptophyta > Magnoliopsida > Santalales > Viscaceae > Viscum > Viscum album. The sequence continues at coordinate 1,305,193,764 of OY728119.1, forward strand.
CCAAGGTCTAGAATGCAAGCTCGGAGCATATCCTCAAGCACCTGGATCGTATGATCGGACTGACCATCTGTCTGGGGATGATATGTTGTACTAAAATGTACATGTGTACCCAAGGCCTTCTGAAGTCCCATTCCAGAAACGAGAGATAAAACGCGCATCCCTATCTAAAACAATGGAGTGTGGAACTCCATGTAGATGAATGATCTCTCTGATGGAAATTCATCCCAGATCATCGACACTAAAGGTCTCCTTGATCGTCAAGAAGTGTGCACCCTTCGTAAGCCTATCGATGAGAACCCAAATAGAATTTTTCCCCTAAGTCGACCTCAGAAACCCGGTCATGAAGTCCATTGCAAAATCGTTCCACTTCCACTCCGGAATGGGTAACTGCAGTAAAATCCTCGCTGGTCGCTGATGCTCTGCTTTCACCTGCTGATAGGTATAATATCTCATGAAAAAACCAGCAACATCCTTCTCCATACCTGGCCACTAGTACTGGCGATGAAGATCCTGATACATCTTGGTGATGCCAGGATGAACTGCCCAAACTGAGGAATGAAAATCCCACATCAGCTGCTCACGTATGTCTGCTGGCACCCATATGCATCCCTGGAAATGCAAGATCTCATCCTCTCCCACTTTCCATCTAGGAAGAGGGTCCTCTCCTGACATGATCTCCTGCAGGAATAATCCTTATATGTCTGATAGTTGCCTCATCCATAACCAATCAAGTAGTTTAGACATAATAGCTACAGAAGATAGGATGGTATGTCCCTGTCTGTCGTGCACCTCCAGATTTATCTCAGAGAACAGAGCCATCAACCGCCACTCACTACTGGCCTCCTGAACTACATGAATCGGAGTTCTCCTTCTCAACGCATCTTCCACTGCGTTGCCCTTTCGCGGCTTATAGGCAAGCTCGAAATCGAAAGACTGAAGATACTCGACCCACTTTCGCTTCTATAGTTTCAGATCTCACTGAGTGAAGATGTACTTGAGACTCTTGTGGTAGGTGAAAACCACAAAGTGATCACCCAAAAGGTAATGTCTTCAACAATGTAAGTCATGAAAAACAGCTTCCAATTCCAGATCGTGCGTTGGGTAGTTCCTCTCATGTGGACTCAACTTCCAAGACCTGTATGCGACGACTCCATATCCCTGCATAAACACGACACCCAGCCTGATACCTGAAGCATCACAATAAACAGTGTATCCCTTTCCTGGCTCTGGCAAGACTAGTATCGGTGCTGACGTCAACCTTACCTTTAGATCCTGAAAGGCAGACTCAAATGAATCTGACCATAAGAACATCTCCCCCTTCTTGGTCAGACCTGTCAAAGGTGCTTCCAGGCGTGAAAAGTCCTGAATGAAGCATCTGTAGTATCTATCCAGCCCTAGGAAACATAGTACCTCAAAGATGTTCTCCGGCTGCTCCAAGGAAACTACAGCTCTCACTTTCTTTGGGTCCACAGATACTCTTACCTCTGAGATGACGTGACCCAAGAAGTGAATCTAATCCATCCAAAAGTGGAACTTCGAGAGTTTAGCATAAAACCAATGATCTCTCAATGTACTCAGAACTATCTCAAGATGTGTGGCATAGTCGTTTCGAGTGTGAGAGTACACCAAGATATTTTCCACAAAGACCACGACGAAGGAGTCCAAGTAAGGATAGAACACTCGGTTCATCAGAGCCATGAAAACCGCAGCCCCCTTAGTGAGACCGAACGGCATGACTGTATACTCGTATAGAACACACCTTCTCCTGAAGGCTGTCAGAGGTATATATGATGTTTTAACACACAACTGATGATAACCAGACCTCAAGTCGATCTTCAAGAACACCGGGGCTCCTCGAAGCTGATCAAAGAGTTCATTGATCCTTGGCAAGGGATACCGGTTCTTGATCGTCCACTAGTTCAGCTTCCAATAATCCACACAAAGCCGAAGGGTACCATCTTCCTTCTTCACAAACAGGACAGGCAAACCCCAAAGGGAAGTACTGGGTTGGATGAAACTCTTTGCCTTCAACTCCTCCAAATGCTTCTTGAACTCCTACAACTCAGGTGTAGCCATCTAATAAGGAGGAATGGATACCGGTGCTGCTCCTGGAATGAGTTCAATCGAGAAGTCTACCTCACGCTCCGGAGGAAAACCTGAAAAGTCCTCTAGAAAGACATCCCTGAAACGATCCACCACTAGAGTAAAGTCCAACAACGAAGTTCCCTAATCATCCAGATAAAGGCTAGCAATATGGGTTGTCACCCTTCCTAGCCCATGATTCTTGAGTCCTACTCGACTCGCCTGTACATACCATTCGCCTCTATGAAGGAAAGATTCACCCTCTAGTGAAATGAAACTCACCCTGCGGTGATTACAGTTGACGATATCTTTGAAGGTAACCAACCAATCCATCCCGAGAATGACATCATAGCCTTTAATCTCTAGGACGTAGAGATCCCATAATAAACGATACACTGCAACCTCTAGAGGGAACTCTTTACACTGACGTACACTAGATGTCCTCATCCCCAAAGGTGTGTCTAGTGTCAACGAGTCGGCAGAAGAAAAGACACAGAGCCCAAGGATCTCCACAATAGTAACAGAGATAAATCTATGCGTAGCACCAGTATCGAAAAGAGCTAAATATAAAAATTATCCTACAAAAATCGTACCTCGAACTGTAGAAGGGACAGGATCCTGCCCCTAATAGGTCTACTCCACGGAGAAAGTCTGGCCTGCCCCGCGGCCCTGTGACCCTGCCTGACCACTCTGAGATGATCCTCCCTACTGGCGCTGAAGGACTGGTGACTGACTGCCACGACCCCAACCACCACCTCGACACAAAAGACCGGAAGAACTCCAGTTCCCTGAATGGTGAGAAACCGATGGTTCTATTCTTAAATGAGGATTCATGGAAGAACCCCGATCACCAACTGCTGGTGAGAAAACCTGACAGAGATGCCAAAGGTGACCCATATTTCCATAAGATTGGCACTCCATGGGGGCCCTCTAGCACTGCGGCCTCATGTGCCCTGACTGGTCACACTGGTAACATATCACCTGGCAGCCTAACGATGCATCTCGCTTCCTTGGATCACCACACGTAGACTCCCTACTACGTTTCTTTCTATCATATGGAGGAAAACTAGCCCTGGAAGCAGAACTGCCCTGGCTCTCAGCTCCGAATTCTCTCAGATTTCGCTCCACAATCAGTGCCTTGTTGACAATGGAAGTGATGGAAGTCAACTGGAAGATGTTCACCTGCAAGCAGATCTCCCGCCTGAGACCATCCTAGAAATTCTTTGTTAAGAACACCCCACACCCATCCCAGAGGGGTGTGAAACACTGAAGCTTGGTGAAACAAGAGGAATACTCCATGACAGAAAGAGTACCCTTCTCTAAGATCATGAACTTCTGGGCTCGGTCGGCCCTCAGGGTCTCCAGGTAGAAGTAGTCATAAAAGACGCGCTAAAACTCCTCCCAAGCCATAACCCGCTGATGACCCACCAGTGAGATCACGTCCCACCACAACTTGGTAGAGTCTCGGAGCATGTAGGTATTGAACATGGCCCACCTATCTGGGGGCGTCTCCAGATGCTCGATGATACTCAGCATGGCTTCTAGCCATGACTCTGCAGCCTGAGGTCCTCCTTTTCCAGAGAAGGTAGGAGGATGCTGCTTCTGGAAAACCCGCGTCAAGTCTTCCATAGTCATGGAAAGAGGTTTTTCTCCCTGGATGGTCTGAATCATCCTCCTAAAACCTTCCCTAAATTGCGCGTATGTGCCTGAAACTGGTATGAATGCCGGTGAAAAGGCTGGCCCGACTTGAGGATCGACAGGAAGTCCCTAATTAGCCATATCTGGCATCTGATCACTGCCTGACGACAGACATACAACCAGAGGATATCTCAGAGGCATAGCTCTGAAAGATCCAAAGAACTCCTTAGAAAAGAAAATAATGAACAGAGAACACAAGAGTAAAAAACAAGAATAGTGGAAGGAAAACACACAAGTTTACAAAACACGACTACACGACATGTATAGAAAACTACGCAGCGTGTCTTCTTAATCCACTGACATGGGTGTGTACCCTTTCCCTAAAGGTCGTGTAACACCTCAAACTACATGGAGTGTTGACCCAACACATGGCGTGTACTTGAAAACTATTCCCCTTCCTGAGTCTCTTTACACGGCTAACCCACACGGTCCGACATAACCCGAGACTACACGGCGTGTTCTGAACAAACACGGCTTGTACTGGACAAGGCTTCGGAGGCCCGTGTTGTTAAATACACAACCGTCTACATGGATGTACCTTACACGGCGTGTTCCAATCAAACATGGTGTGTATAGGTGAAGGTGACATTTTCCCATGTTATTCTGGACATGGATGAGTACCTGGATGGGACTACATGATGTGTTCTGAAAATGACACGGCGTGTCTAAGAGAAGTTGACATCGACCTGTGTTGTTCGTGACATGACCGGGTACCTGGACGGGAATACATGTCGTGTTCCCTTACAACACAGCATGTTCAACTCATGCTTCCCTGACCCATGTTGTTAGCGACACGGCCAAGTACACGGCTGACCCTCTCACATCGTGTTCCTAACAAACACGGCGTGCATAGGTTAAGGTGACACCGTCCCGTGTTGTTTGTGACATGGCCGGGTACCTGGACAAGACTACACGTTGTGTTCCTAAAATAACATGGTGTTTCTAAGGGAAGGTAACGCTGACCCATGTTGTTCATGACACGGCGGGGTACCTGGATAGGACTACACAGTGTGTTCCCTAACAATACGACGTGTTCTACTCGAGCTCCCTGGACCCATGTGGTTAGTGACATGGTTGGGTACATGGCTCTAAACTACATGGCGTGTACCTACCGTACACGGCGTGTTCCTGAAGTTATTTCTACAACAGTGTGTCCCTGCTCACACGGTCAGTGACATAGTCTAAGAACTACATGGCTTCTTGTAAAATGTACACGCCGTGTATTCTGGGTTTTTTTGGGCAGTAACTCAGAAACCACACAGAAGCCGATAAAACACAGAAAGAAAGTCAAAGAGGTTCCAAATTCTGATTCGTGTGGGCCCATACTCCCCGCGAATCAAAACTTTGCCTTAACTGAAGATAGGTAGAATACAAACAAACCTCTAACAAGGCATCAGAGATTCTATCAATCATCTATCACAACTGCATGCATAATCTACACAAGGTCTATCACAACAGCATGGAATCGCTAATGCACCCTAGATGACATGGAAAGAATGCATGGCATGTGATTTCTAACAAGTTTCTATATGATGCATGAGATTCCATACCCTCATCTCATCGGGATGTGACAGAAATAGAACCGTGACAGCAAAACAACAACAACACAGGACATCTGAATCACTCTAAGTGAATTGATATCAACTATAAATATCAAAACCAGAAAACTGCCATAAACGAGGTAGTATGGATTTTCCCTGTACACGGGTTAGCTACTCCCGGGCACAGCTTAACACCAGGTACCAAATCCGTCATATCCCTGTCTAAAGTCTCCAAACAATAAATCAAGAGAAACGAACTCCTCTTATACCACTTTGTAATGACCCAAATCCAGATCCCCTCCACTGGTGCCCCGTACCCGGTTTACCACATGACCTCAAGCGCATTTCCCTAAATGCCAGAGGCTTCCGACTAGCAGTGAGGGCCTTGGTAAGTTATTGGGGAAACAATGCCCTCATTTGGTAAGGTATACAAGGTAAGGAAAAAAACAGTCAATAGCGGAATTTGTAAAAACATACATAACTATAACCAAACAGCGGAAGAATAGATATATTGCAATGATGGAAATGATATAGTAGGTACAAGTATCTATGGAAAACAACCAACACAACAACGTGCTGAAATACAACTGAACACAAATTACTAAAGCAATAGCAACTCCAGCAACATCGCAAGACGTAGCTTGGTCCCATGCTCCCCAGCTCCATAGCAAGTCAAACACCGAAAGTAGAAGGGAGCTTTCCCTTATCTATACCTGCAACAACATAGACTGCTTAGGCCCAAGATCATGGCCCAAATAGGGTGTGAGATACAATCCCAGTAGGTAATAACCCAAAGATCTGTCCCTAACAGACAATGAATACTAGGCAAGTAAGAGTGCAGGAAGCAGTAAACAGAAAATCACACAACAACTATAATCCACAGTTCTAGCATATAATGTACACAAGTAAACAACCAACAACAAGAAGAAAACAAGTATCCCTCTAGGTATCTCTCACATCCTAACCCCTATGGTTTAACCTACATGTACTAGCAACCCTCTAGGAGGCACACTCAGTTTCACCCCTCTGGTTCAGATAAGATTAGAATTTCTGAGGAATCACTCACCGTCAATTCCCCCTATAGTCTCGTATCATATTAATGGCTCTCTGGGGAAGCACTCAACGTCTCATCCCCCCTATGGCCCATGTCGAGTAACTACAGACTCTCTGAGGAAGGACTCATCGTCAACTCCCCTCGTGGTCTCACATAGTAAATTAAAGACACTCTGGAGAAGCCCTTACGTCCATTCTCCCTATGGTATACTACACTAGGTTCTCACAGTCATGTTTTAAAATAATATGCTCAGCGTGCATGTATCTCCCAAGTAAACCTCAAGAACTACTTGGATATCATTCTAAGGCATAACAACGTAACAGTATATAAGCCCAACTATCCTACAACTAGGCATGGAAACTGGGTAATGACTAATAAGAAAAACATGAAAGGAAAGGTACAGGAACACAATATAAATTATCCAAATTCACAAGCAACAACCTCTACATAAGCAATCAAGAAATGCAGACAAACAACCGGGAAAAAGAGGAAACACACAATACCCCGTTTAAGGGTATTGGTGGAATTTGCACAAAATGCTCAACAAATTTCTACAAAAAGGCACAAACCACCTACCTCGATCCTAGGAGATCGATATACGTGAAAAACGATGATAGATTCTCCTTAGAACGTCATAGATCTGAGAAAACGTCTAAAACACATAAACCACGATAACTTGATAAGGAGGAGGAATTGGAGAACAAGGATCAAGTAGAAGAAAGAACTCATCGCTGCGATTCCAATGCAATTGACCGTGCTCAAATCGGAGAACAGACGTATAGGTGGGGGCTCGTTGAGTATTCGCGCATCCCCGGTGCTCTCGAATGAACGAGACCTACAAGAAGACGTTTCTGGAAGTCAGGTGTGACCCCGGTCTATTTAGTGAAAAAAAATAAAGTACAAGGTGTGTACTTTTAGAGTACACGGCATGTACTAGGTCTTTTCGTACTCCGCTAAAATAGGCCTCCATGTCACCTTTACACACCGTGTGTGTGGCCAGGACACGGCCAGTACACGGCTTCGAGCGGGAAAAGAGTACATAGTGTGTAATTAGAAAGTACACGGCGTGTACTTCAATAAAGTCTAGAAACATTTTTTTTCTCAAAAACTCCAAAAAAGAGGAGGCGTACCTGAAACAAAGATCCGCATTCTTACACTCATCTAATGAAACAAATTAAAGAGTTGTACATACATTTAATGTCTTATTATATTATTTCCAATCTTAATTAACAAATATACCCTTAATCGAGGTGATAAATTTTACCATGATTACAATTCATAATGCCTAAAAATAAAAGGGAAATATTTTAAAAAATAAATATTATTGATTACAAATAAGAAATACATTGTATTAAATTCAATTCACATATTCATTAGAAATTTATTTATGAAAAATACCTAAAATTCAAAGAAACTTAGTTGTTTAGAAAAAACATTAAGTTAGAAAATGAACTTTTACCAAAGTAAGGTATAAAGATGATTCAAATATAATGAATTATATTATTTCTAATTAAACATTTATTGTGATAATTTATTATTAAATTTAAATAATTATGGGTATTTTTCAATCAAAATATATTTCAACATTAAAAATAACTTTATTTTTATCATTATTTACTGAAAAATAAATCTTTTAAAAAAATCCCAAAATTATACCTTAGATAATATTGACAAGAATAACTTATAAATGTAAAAATTTAGACATAAAATATGATAAATGTTTTTTGTGATTTTTTTAAACTCAATTTTCTTTGTAAAACAGGATAATAAATTAATTAATTAAAGAAAAATATATCCTAAAATATTGTGATGTTATATTCCACCCCAATTTGAATAATTTCACCACTAAAATTATGGTACTATAATATAAATGATTGATGATACATTTTCCGCATCAAATCCTATCGTTAGAATATAGATTCTTTAGAATTATTGTTCCCTCCACAAAATATAGACCAGGATAGTAGTGATGTTTCATTATTATTTCACTCTATGATCTAGAGGTTTCACAGGTTATTCATCATAATAAATATCTTAATTCGATTGTACAACCTCTATGATCAAATATTTTTATGGATTAGATATTTACTTCTTCATGAGATATACATGTAAAACATCATGAACATTAGAAATATTTAGTGGGAGTTACAATCAATAATCTATTGTCCTAATATGACCATGAAATTTTATAGAACTGATATATCAAGCATTCATATTTCCTTTTTTCCTTCTCATAACCATATTCTAGGGAGATATTCTTAGGAATATGTTATCATGAACATTGAAATCTAGATCATAATGATGATTCTCAACATAATGTTTTTAACAACATTGAGTTGTACTTATATGTTTTTTGATGGATATAACCTTCCCAACTATTTCCTTAGTTAGATTAGGTCCTAATAACTTTCATTCTCCAACTTCATCCAAATAGTTTCAGTTCTTCACAAACTTTTATATTAGAATTTATAAGTATCGATATAAACTATAATTTGAATGATATTGTTGTAAGAATGTTATTTCAAAGGACTTTTTTAATCCCAACAACATTTTAAATCCATTAATTAAAATTTTAACATGTCTTTTAGTGTTTTAATAGTCTTCTAAGACAGAATATATTTCGATGGATTCTAAATAGTAATGAATCTCTACTGTATATATAGATCATGTTGAAGAATTATCTATAACATTGAGTTAAGAATAAGATCTCAATCAAATATAATTGAGAGTGGTACTACATGAAATATCATCACTTCATTAATTAACAAAAAATTAAGATGATAAATAGATAAATATTTATTAATAATGATCAAATAAACTCATTTTGTAAAGACTCGACTTTAAAACATTTTAGAATCCTATGTTAAGTCAATAATTTTTCTTTATTTCACAATAAGGATCTTTTTAGGTTTAGAGCTTTACAGAATTAGGCTATAACTCATACATCACAAAACCATAACAATACAAATATGATAATTCCAAACATTGTCAATATTCCCATAATTGAAAACATTTTAAATTATAAACGATCACTTTTTTAAAAACTCGTGATGAAATTCAAGATGAAATATCCAAATCATTACTCATCCTTAAGTCCTGTAAAAAACTTTAAATATTTTAGGATGAGTATAAAAATATCAGTAAGGGATATCAAAATAAGGAAACCATTAGTCTACTAATAAACATTAAAACCCATGAAAACTTTATCATAAATTAATACTTTTAACCGTTAATAAATAGTAAATACTTTCAATTGAAAATAATCACATTTCTTAATTTTTTTTAATCAAAATATTACCTAATTCCCATACAAAGCATAGAAAATACATAAAGGTACCTTAGGAAATAATTACATTTTTCACTCTTATAAATTTAACAACCATGCAAAAAATTCCATATATGTCACTCTTACAAATGTAATAGCCATATGGATGACATCCATACCCAATACAATGGATTTTATTACATAATGATCCATCCTTGGTTTATCATGGAACCTCCCATATTTGGATTATCAATTAACCACTTATCAGATGTCAAAGTACCAATATATAGTCATGACAAATAAAATGTTAATGCTTCAACATGTCACACTTAAACTTTCATTTTCACTCATAAGAAAACATGTAATGTTACAAAAATAATAAATCGATTTTTAAAACCATTTTTTAATTAAAACATAACCAAAAAAGGAAAGGAGTGGTTTTATTTTCTATTAAATGCATGAATACTTGTAGAGGAATTCAAATATAAAAAATTGATACCAATAGTGGAGAATATTTTTTCATAGTATACCTTAAAAATAACATTTCATTTTTCATTTTTCAAGATGTTCCATATAAAACATGTAAGAAGATTCCTTATGAAAACCTATGAATGAAATTAAAAATATAGATAATATGTCCATAAAAATCCTTTTACACCCATATAATAAATATGTAAAATAATATCAATAATATTTACATGGGTAAAAATATTTGAAAATTAAATCTTTAAACATTCAAAGTCTCTCATACCAGTTTGAACATTTAAATTATAAGCCACATGAAAGAAGAACATTTAGAGAAACATCAAATAACATGAGGATTGATAAAATATGGATCTTAAATTTCAAAGAGGATGTATAAACACCTTATAAATAAATAAATGTTATATCATCAAGAAATTCCCCATTTAAAAGAGATTTAGAATAAATCCCTTACCTCGAGTCTAGTTCATCACAATTGTTCTTTATTATCCTCTTATTCGAACAATTTCCTTTTATTATCACCTTAACACCTATAAGGAGAGTGTTATGAATAAAGTAATACATTTAAAATTTCGGGAGGTGGTATATAAATTAATTTGTGTAGATATTGGCCAATCCAAAATGGTTTTGAAGTGTAAGAAAAGAGAAAAATGGGTTCCCATTTATAGAAGATGAGAGGGGAACTCTTGGAAAATCGCAAAATATTTTAATATAATAATGCTATTCTAGATTCAAATACGTTCAAGTGATATATAAATGCTTATGTTAATAATTTTTTGATGATATATTATCCCCTTGGTAATTATTTAAAAAATTTCTGATTTTTTAATAATTTTTTAATTTTTTAATTCTATAAAATACCAATCCTTTCAAATTTGATACTATTCATTTAATTTGAATCCAAATACATTAAGATGAAATCTAAATTAGAATATAATTATTTTAAAAATCTTTAATATATCTTATATATCTATAAAATTCTTTATACACATCAACTCGTCCAAAATATGTCAAAATTTATATTTTTAATATCAATTATTTTATTTTTCTATTAATTAAATGAGTATTGTTTTAGCATTAAAGAAACCTTTAATTTAATTTTATAATATCTATAGATTTAAAATATAATTATATAATCAATATTATTTAATTAGTATAAAAACAAACATTTATATTCTTTCATATCATGATTATGCCCCTATATGGACAAATAAAAGATATTAAACACAAAGAGAGTGCAATTTTGTAATTATCATATACTTAAAAAATATATTTGTTATTTTCATGGAAAAGTGTTTATTAAAAAAATAAAATGTTATCTTAAAGTGATATTGGTTGGATCATAATCATCTAATATGATTTGGTCATTTTTTTGTTATTATTTTAGACCATATCCTTTTGTTATAACCCTTATTTTACGCTTTTAACTCTTACCGTGTTATCATTTAATTTATAATTTTTGGGTTAAAATAGCAAAAATAAAAAGCTAAGAGACCAATAAATGAGTCATTTATGAAATTTTTTGTTCTTTTCCAATTTATTTTCCCAAATCTTATATTTTTATAAATTTTATATTTATTAAGAAAAATATTATTTATTTAAAAATATCAATAATTTCAATTTAGAAACTACTCACCACTTGAAATTTTAAAAATATCATAACCTCATGATATCATTAAATAAAAATCTGTTAATCATCATTAAGATGTCAAAGTAATCTATAAAATATGTGGATGACGTAAATTATATAAAAATTATATTTATTTCAATATTTTTAATATCCTTTAATTGATTCTTCAATTGATTAAACAATTACTCCTTCATTATGTCACCATTTAAGGTAATTATTTTATCACTAAAAATCATAAATAAATTTCCATGGTGTACACAAGTTTTTATTTTTCCAACAAATATTTATAGTCAAATATATCACCTTTAGAACCCCATATTAAAAATATTTCATTTGGTAAAAAAAAGTGTGACCAAATTTTATTTTATTTGAATATAATATTATAAATGTCATGAAGTCATCCAACTGGCACCAAGATCTCAAAAAAGAGGGAAAATGATTATTTTGGCCGAAAATAAATCATAAAATGAAATTTGGACAAGTTTTAGGGTAATTTTCTAATATTTTTTAATATTATTTTTCTTTATATTACAAGATTTACCCTTAACCGTGGAATTAAAAAAATAATAAAGCTAATAATCATATTTTCTAAAAATTATTGTGACCTATTTACTAAATTTATACCTTTTGATTACAAATATGGAATTAATTTCTCAAAATTTAAAACACAAAAAATTCATAAATTAACTAAAAATTAACCTCGATGGCAGAACGAGAAAAATGGAGTTTTAAAGAAAAAAAAATCAAATGTTCACTATGATTTTATATCCAATTTTAATTTGAATAAACATAAGATGAATTTTAGACATTAGATTGAATATTATATATATATATATCATTAATATAGTCCAATAAGAGTGATTTTTTATTAAATGTTATAAAACAAATTTGTGCACATTTAAATAGTTGCTCAGAAAAACATTTCCTTCTATTTATAATTCACTGGTAACCTAATAATTAATTATATATACATGTGTAAACCATATCAACATATTTTAGTTAATAATTTTTGTTACCACTATTATAATATATAGATTATATTGGTTAAAATTAAATAATAATATTTATTTTTATATTTAGTCTCTATGTGTTTTATCATGTACGCTATCAAACACATTGTTTCACTCTTAAAATATTGGGATGTTATATATTTCATAAGACAATCGACAAAAACTCAAATAGATTTATTTTATTTAGATGATTTGGGGAGTGTGATGATTAAATCCATTGAAATTTATTTCCATTTCCATTTTGGTATGTGTAATTTTTGTAACATTCCCTTATATTTTTTTCTCTTAATTATCACTTGATGATACGTTAGGCATCAGGATACATATCAGTAATATCCATTTTCATATTATCCAACTAGAAATATTATTTCAGTTCATTATACGTCATTGTAATTCTATTATAAATAGATAATGATGAAATATGATCTTCATCCAACATCTCATTATTCAACTCTGGCATTAATGAGACATAAAAATGGTTATAGAACTTTATCATTCTATCATAATCATGATTAAACATAGGATCATTCCTTACCTACTTCTACAATTCTACATCTTTTTTGTTCCTTATTAGTACTCTCATTGATATATGGTAAAAAATTCATATGATATATATAATATCTTTATCTTTTTCTTAATATTTTATGGTCCATATACTAAAAATCCATAAATTATGGATCTATTTTAATCCATATCATGGAAAATGTAGATTAATATTTCTGACTCAAAGCATGAACAACCTTGTTCACCTTCCGAGGGTGGTAATGTATGGATGATTAATAATCTTTTTTCAACTACAAACATCTTATATTCCACATATTAAAAAATTTTAGTATAAGTATATACATTATTATTTTATGATCAGTATATATATCACACCTTTTACCATAGAGATTTGACCTTAATATCTTCAATGAAAACATTAATTCTACGACCTCCAAATCATATACATGAAAATTTTTACATGATTTATTAATTTAATAGAGGAATACGGTTTTACCTTGTCATTATACAATATTATACATTCCAATCCTTTCATTGATGCATCTTTATAGATCTGAAACCATTATCCACTACCTGGTAGCATCATAATTAGTTCTCTAACTTATTTTCTCTTTAGTAATTTGAAAATATCCTCACATTAACCAGTCCACAAGAACATAATACCTTTCTGATCCACCTTTATGATTGGATTATATAGTCATGATAAATCACTCCCAAAGCATTATTAATATCCATATATCCCAAGAAAACTATGGATCTTGGTTTCGATGGTTGGTCTTGGATATTGATTAGTAACTTCAAGCATTCAAGAATCCACCAATATAACCCTGTTTGAGATTATATGACCTAATAATTGAAATTTTTTAAGAAAACAACACACATGGTTAATTTAGCATACAACTTATCCTTCATCAAGGTCTTTTAAAAAATTCTTAAATGTTTATCATAATCTTCCATGTGCTTCAACTATAGAAGAATATTATATGTAAATACTACCAAAAACTAGTCAAGTTAATCTTTAAATAATATATTCATTAAATATCTAAAGATAATAAGAGAATTATTAAGTTAAAGTGACATTATGGTAAATTTTTATTGACTATACCTTATAAGGATGAGTTTCTTATACATATCTTCTATCTTGATGTTCAATTGATGATATAACAACCAAATATCAATCAATGAAAGACATTTGTCTCCTCATATTTAATAAAATAGATCATTGATATGGGACAAATTATACATGTTCATGATATTTATCTTGTTAGGTTCCTAATAATCAGTTAAAATATTTATTAACCCATCTTTCTTCATAACAAAAAGAATTGGTGCACCCCACGGTTAAGCACTAGGTTGAATGAATATGTTTTCTATATTCTCCTAAAGTTGATTCTCCAATTCACGAAACTCAATCAGGGTCATTCTTTATGGATCCACTGAAATTGGAATTACACCACGTATGAGTTCTATTGAAAACTCAATGTTATGATTCAGTGGAAGACTCAGAAACACTTCTATAAATTCATCAACAAACTCCCTTAAAATAAGAAAATACTTGGTGTGGATTTTATCCAAAATTATATGAGATAAATAACCCTCATTAATAAATAATAAAAATAATATGATGGATGTAATGTTCATTAGGATCTCATGATCATCCTCTCAATCAAAGACTAAGGTAAATTGATTTTGAATATAGAATGTAAATTCCACTCATCCATAATTCATCCAGGATCGATACTAAGAGATCCAATCCAACACAAAAATTACATAAATTTCAATTAGAGGTAGAATAAAATTGTTTTTAGGAATCACATTACCATTCTATCAGAGATGATCTATAAACATGAGATTTGATCATTAACCATTAGGCATTTTCACTGCCAACTCTATATCTAATCTTTGAGGTTGTGATATTATAACATTATAATGTTCTTTAGTTATAATAATTAGGTATAAAATAAATAAAATAAAAAATTTTAATATCTAGATTGTATGATAAGTGTACATTTCACATAATCACATGAAACTTCCACTACAATTGCAGTAATACCATATGTTTTTCCTTATCTCATTGGCATCTTTTTTTGTGGTTTCCCATGATTATTGGGGTACTCTTTTAAATAATTCAACATCTCTTTATAGTATATTTATTTTATTAAAGTAGTTTCTTTCATTACCTAATATTCATTATCCATATATCTCTTATCTCCACATATATAACCAAATCCATTTAATTTTTTAAATTTTCTAGGATTTTTATTTCCATGATTTTTTTATGATTGAAATTGATTTGTTACCTTCCTCTTATTTGATGTGTTATATTTTTCTTTGGGATTATGTAATATCTTGTTCTCTTGATTTCCATTGAAGATATATGATTTAGAAAATCCCTTCTTCATCTTAATGTCATTTGATACATAAGAATCATGTGATGACAATTTTTATAGAAATTAGTTCTCATCATAGACTCGATTTAATCAAATAAAAGAATCAATAAGCCTTTCTTTTTAGATTACATATATAGTCCAAAACACACCTGGATAACCGTTTAATGTAAGCCTCAAAATCTACCACACATTATTCTTATATATTCATTTATGTGAATAAATTTTTATTCCTTTCATCTCACCATTCTATATAGAATTATATCACAAAACAAATCACCTTAAAATTTATCGATTTTAAACATTCTATTTATTCATCCACTACAGTGTTCTATATCAATGAGCACTATTGATTTCATTCTCCTCTCAAAAAATACATTTTCAGAATAATCATTTCAGATTCATTACATACTAATGGAAGGATTATATTTTTTTGGGTCTAAATACATTGATTAATTATCAATGGATTATTAGTTTCTTAAAATAAGGATGTTTCTATCACATGAATTGATCCAAAATTGGATTGTGATGATGTGGAATAATAGTTTTCTCCATACAATAATTTTTATTCAATATAACCAGAATCATCTTCCCAAATCTTTCCATGGTCTTCTTGATTATAACACTAGATACATATGTATAATTATTAAGGAAATGCATACATTGTCTACTATAGTTGATTCAATTTGTTATGTTGGGTTAGAAATATAAATAATAATAAAATTGATTTATCTCATATTCCTCATGAATATTGAGACATAAAATAAAAATCCACATATTGATAAATGTTCTAAAATACTATATGGGATTATCACAATTCTTATGTGAATAATGTTCATTTGAAATCTAGTTTCCACGCTTTCTACTAAAATTTCAATAATAGAAACTATATAAACCTAAAAATCAATAACCAAATGTTGGTGTTCACTTTATTACATTTTTAAAATATAAAAGTGATCTTACCACACATGATCGATTGGTTTAGTAGTCTTGAAGAAAAAGATTCCAGCATCGTTGAAATATAACATTTGAAATATAAAATATATAGCATAATAGCAATTATGACATCATTGATATTATTCATAATATCTTTATTAATATCCTAGGGAACAAAACCAAGTAAATGGTGACATGAAATTCTCATTAAGGGTTATGAGCGGTGAAATCTGACATGAGAAAATAGGGCCAAATTAACATAGAAAGGTAATTAACTAAACACACATTCCATTTAGTAAATAACATGTGAATCGAATGTGTCCATGAACAACATAAATACAATAATATCATAAATATACATAAAACAATTATAAATTATGGAAATGATTAAGATTAGATGTCTTGATCTAAAACATAATGGTATCTATACCATCAATTCCTTCTGCCAAGAATATTTTATCAATGGGTAGGTATACAATAAAAATGCATTTAATTTATCCAACTATAGTGTCTCATGAGATACGTCAATGAATCAAGGGGATATTGATAGCTAGACCCCAATCATCACCATATTTTTAATGAATTCCACATATATTGAATTAAGAATTTTATTCAGTAATAATATAAATTAAAGAATATGGATGATCAATATTTCCCCAGTACATCATATAGTTTTCAAATTAAAACACCATATGGTGAAATTATATATGTGTTTAGAAATAACAATATTCATGATACAATAAATATGGAAATTTAAAACCAATGTATTTTAAAATGATCACAAGAAAGTGAATGTTTTATGAGAAAGTTAATGAACACAAAATTAATAAGAGATAAAAATGACCATAAATTTATTACAAATATACGTTTTATAATAAAAAAATTTCATTTTGAGAAGTGGAAGTGAAATATTTAATTATATTTCATTAATGAGTTTTCTTTTTAAAACCATTGAATATTTATTGAATAAGATAAATAATATAAACTTGTTATGGTGGTGGGAAAATATGTTAATGGCATCAACATTAATAATAATAAATCTTTTTGGAATTTTATAAAAGTAATTAAAAATAGAAATTTGGTAAAAAAAATGGAATGATTTAGTCTAAAAATTGAACAAAGTGAAATGTAACATAAAACAACCTTAATAAATTATTTAAGTGAATAAAGAATAATTGTTTAAAACACTACTTCAAAATATGGACATGGAAGGAAAATATACCTGATCAAAATGGAAATAAGATCATCATTTATTTTAATCATTTACTTTCATCATTAAATGGAAAAGTAACGGATCATTTGGAAAAAATTATGTTCAAATATCAATAGGATTTTAAAATAGATTTATTTTATGAAGAAGACATAATAAGATTATATGACTAAAAATTTGAGCAATCTAAAAGAAGAGATTATATTAACAAATCTTTACATAGTTGTTAACAATCCATTTGTCACCCCATGAATGAGTAATAATGAAATGATTCATTAACAATAATTAATAAATATATGAGAATTTTAAATACCTAAATGGGTTAGAAGATACACTACAAAAAAAATAAATAGATTCCTATTACCAATTATGTCTCAATGGAGTGGAAATTTAGATGAAATCCTTTACCTCCAGGTCAGCATGCCTCATCGATTCTCAAACATCGTATATAATTAATATGAATTTATTATATATACCAAAACCATATTCATATATATATTATCATATATCATCCATTTGTAACATTTTATCACCTTTTTTAATAATAATTTATTATTATCATTATTTCTTCTGTTAACTACTTTGTATTTCATGTTTGTTTTTGATTTGGTAGTCTCAGTCCTTTCAAAAGAATCATGCTAACATATATTCCTAGATATTATTCAGGATATATATATATATATAATTTATTTTCATTATATATATATATATATCCATAAGTTATGGAGATAGAAAAATGAATAACACCATTTATATAGATGGTGGGATCTGTGTACACAAGAACATTGTTTTAACTATTTAGTGGATGGAATAACAAAAGGTTAAATAATAAATAAACATTAAAATATAATTTTTATATCTTATATATCTTATATATTCATTAAATAAATCCTTATTAATGCCCATTTATGGTAGAAATGAAAACTATATCACATCGATTCGTAAAGGAGGTAGTCCACACGTAGACACGTGTGACATTATCATCTTCAAAATGATTGAAAAGTAAGAAGATAGATATGAAATATTAATTATAAGTGAATAATTATGTAATATATATTTTATATATTCATTATTTAAATCGTTATAACTATCCATGTGAGGCGCTGATGGATAAAAAATTGCATTTATTCATGAAAATGTAGTCCATTATACACACAAGTGACAGTAATGTCTCCCATTTGATGGATAAAGATATCGGTAAATTTTATGAAATAATCATTATAACATATAATTCTATGTAATATAAAGGATTAATTATGTTGGAATTTTTAGTCCATAATTTTATTTGTTAAAAGAAGATTTAAAAATAAAGTGATTTCTTATGATGATGACATTCTCTTAGAGAAACCTCTTTTGTTTCTCTTATAACAGACACTAGGGTTGGTATTTTGGGAAGATTATAACCTCTATAATGTGATAAAGGTTTTCGGGAAGATAATTTGGTAGTTTTTTTTAATATATATATTTCAATATTGTGATATAAAATAGATAATGGGTGTTATTTTATATTTGACGAAAGGGGAATTCATAAAATTTCATAACATATTACATTAATAAAATCGTTTTTGGGGTCTAAATAAAAAAAATTAATATAATAAAAATATAGTATAATAAGGAGTCTATTCCTCTATTCCAATATAAATTTTATTATTTTAGGCCCTTATATCTTTGTTTTAACCACACAATATCCCTTTTGACAATTATTATAATAACAATGTTTTTTACAGAATAAAAGCCATGAATGTTACCATTAAATACAAATTGCCACATAATTGGTTCAGTGATGGAATTTTGGTACATATATTATTAAAATTATCATATTTTTAATATTTTTAAAATTTTTAAACAATTTAATTAATTAATATTTTCATAAATTTTTTTAATGCCATTTTTGACACTATTTATTTAATTTCACTTTAAAAACACCACGACAAAGATATAATCTAAATATAATCTAGTAAAACATCAGTAGTATGATTTATTTTTCCATAAATGTTTTATAATACAATAATTCATCAAATTTGTATTACTTCAAGACATTTAATATCATATATTTTATTTTTCTATTAATAGAAAAAATATTTTGTCGGCGTTGTGTAAGAAATTAATGTAATTATTCATTTACTAAAAACTAAAAATAAATTATCATGAGAAAAAAATTATTCATATTTATGATAAATATTTATAAGTAATAAAAATTTTATTTTATCTCTATGAAAAAATATTATATTTATTAAAATCAAGTGAGTGACATTTTTTACTTTATCCATTAAATAAATATTATAAAGGTCCAAATCCAATAAAAATTAAAAATGTAATATTTTTTGAAGATTGGATTATTATATGTGTAATAGAATCATCCAATGAAATAAAGGAAAGTGTTTAATATGTATTTAAGGCGTTATCATGATATTTTTAACCTTAATTACCCATTTTACCATAAACTGAGGAGATAAATATTATTATGGTAACTACTCATAGTGCCAAAAAATAAAAAGGTCCTATTAAAAAAATGTGAACCTTATAATTATATATTTGGTATCCATTTTCTAAAATTATATTTACAGAGGATGAAAACATTAGTTTAATATAAAAATGAAAAAGGAAAAAAAATTTGTTTTATGAAAAAACCGTTTTACTTTAAAAAAGAAATTATACAAAAATGATATATAATGATTATTAAAATAAATTCTATTAGATTATTTCTAAATATATAAATAATATGTTAATTTAGTATTAAATTAAAATACTTATGATTATTTTTTAATTAAAATAAATTAACGTTCAAAAAGATCTTTATTTTTTCACTATTCCCTAAAAACCCAAACATCTTAGAAAAATACCAAAATTTCAACTTAAGTAAATTTTATCATGATGAATTCAAAAATGATATTATTTTCATATAATAATATTTTAATAGGTTGTAAAATATTATTTAAAATCTATGTTTCATTTAAATTATGCTATCAATTAAATTTATTTATGGAGAAATATATCATAATATATGAGGTTTTTAAAGTACATTTCATGTTATCGATGATCAGTGATGAAAAAGAAAAATAATGTATGTTTAAATGAGAATTAACATGGATATATTATAATTAAAGTTTAATAGATATTAAAAATATGAAATAATAGAATATATACTTAAATATGTTAATAGATTTACTCTTAATGTTGTTAGACTATTAATTCAAGGAAAATATTTTAGAAATTACCAAGCATTCGACCAATGATTATAAATATTAGGTTGTTTTATTTCAGGAAAATTTAGGAACCATGTAGACACCTTTAAAGTTTTATAGAATTTTATAATAAATTCATGAATTATGTATTTCTGTTGATAATATAAAATTGGGTTCCATTCACTCTTTATTAAAGGAAATATATAATGAATTTTAGGAGGTATTACTATCAAGATCAATTACAACATGGGATATGTTTAAAAAAAATTTAGAAAATTATATTCCACCCAAAAATAGTGAAGCATTGGAATGATAATTATATTTTCAAATAAAATATATAAAATCAACAAATTTAAGAATTTTAAAAAATTATAATGATTCTATAAACATTATGACACCATGATTTAAGATTTTATACTAATAGGAAACTTTTACAATGTCTTGAAACAAAAAATTCAAGTCATTATTAATTTCCTTGTTAGAGGGGGATAAATTAATAGTACATCATCCAAGGCTATATATATATTATTTGAGTTAGTAGGAAATAATTTTTGGTATCATGGTGTATGAGGTTTTTATTAATATCTATCTAATAGAATGCGGGGATAAATAAATTACCAGCCCCAATTGAGGGCATGTTAAAACAATTAGAGTAAAAACTAGATATTCAAGGTATTATATGACATATTGGTCTATAGTTTTAACATTCATGTGATATATTTAGAGAAAAAAATTATTTCAATATTTTCAAGAAAGAAGAAAGGAGAACGAAATAATAAAAATGATCTTTCTATGGGGGGGTATGACATGAAGAAAAATATCATTCAAAATAAATATGGGGGGGAAATTTAGAATTTTTACCCAAAATCAAGGATAGAAACATCAAGGGATTTAGAAAAATAACATAGATACCAAATGTCAACTATGTTTTTTCAATGGGAAAAATCACCTCAACTTTTTTTATATCAATTATAACCCTTGTGGTAAAAAATAATCAATAATAACCCACCATCATGGGAATTATATCAAGAATATAAATAAAAACAGGCATATCCTGAGTTTGTGGAGGAATAATAAATCAACTAAAAAAATAAAATTATTCATCGGTGGAAAAAGGATACATAACCATGATATATTTATCACGAACAATAATCTATCCATTATAAATTTTGAGCATCAATTTTTCTGGGATTCCCAAATTCATCCAATGAGACCTCTCTGTAAAATACTAGGCAATATTTATGTTCCAAAGGAGGAGGAAAATATATTGTACTATGATGACAATGAAAATTCAAGTATGGGGAAAACACCAATATAAATGAGGATATAAAGGTCAGGTTTGTTAATGACATGAGTAAATAAAAAGATACACAAAAAAAATCCAAGAATATGAAGATAAAATTAACAATAACTAATAAGGATGCTTCAATAAAACACATAATGTAAAATTATCATCCACCTCTTCTATTTTACATGAATAAATATCAAGGAATATTTGAATCATTTTTTAGGAAATCTGTAGATATATCCAAATATCTACACATTAATAATTTTTCATTGAGGAAATCCCCCAAGTACTGTCATGATACATTTTTTATAAGAAACTCCTATCATATAAGAAAATATTTGAGGATTCAGGATTGTTTTCTATAAGATGGGTCGGTTTTGATTTTTTACATTTAATTGAAATTACTAAAACATCAAGAACTAGGTAGATTCCCAATCCCATAAACTATTCGATCATTTAATTTTTTTAAATCCCTTTTTATGTTAAGATGAAATTTAGTTTAGTTAACTTTTTTTTAATAAATTTAGGTTGAGTAATAAAAATACCACTATAGCTAATTTTTATCTAGATAACTTGTCCATAAATTAATAAATTTTATTAGATGATGATTTATTAATGAATTTGGGAATGTTTATTTTCGATATAGGATTTATTTTATGAAAGGTAGAAGAAAAATGACAGGCCCAATCATTCTTGTTTAACCCTTTATGAAAACACGAAAATAATTAATCAATGTGAATAATGGTTGACTGATTTTTCATGTTAATGAGAAAAAAATAAATTTTTATTTGATAAAATATTTACAAAATATAGATTTATATTTTGAATTTACATGAAAAAAAACAAGTAAAATGAATTGTATGGATTACATGATATGCGGTGAGAAGATTATTAGAACATGATGGAACACTTTGATATATAATTGAAAATAATAAAGGAAAATAATGGATAACTTGAATTATTAAAAGACTATAATATAGGGAAACCTATATCAAGAGGGGTTTTCTCATAATTTATTCCATTAATATTTATACCTGTCAAATTATAGTTGAAGAAACTCCCATGTAATATTTGGAACTTATTATTGTGTTAATGAAATGAATTACTTTTGTAAATTATTATTGAACATTCTAAAGAACAAGAACACGTACTTGTTGAAGAGTTAAAGAAATATAATAAGTATATTTAATTAAGAATCACTGATATAAAAGGTATTAACCCCTCACTTTTCACTTATAATTCAAATATCTAATATGGAAATAAATCATAGAGACAACCATAAAGGATAATTACACGCCCCATGAATGATGTAGTGAATAAATTGATTTTTATTCTCTTGGTTGCAACGATCATATGACTTATATTCGATTTTGAATGGCATATACACCAACAATATTTCCTATGAAATGAGTAATGATGGATATGAAGATGTATAATGTGTGGATCACCACACAAACCATGTCTAATGGGATATTTATTGTCAATTAAAGTATTACTAATTGTTAAAAAAATAAAGATTAATTTCCATTAAATTTTATTGATAAAATGATTGAAGTATATTTTATGGATAAATTCTATTACTTTGAAGATAGATACTCTATATATAATAAAATTCTAGTGGATTTAGGGGAACAAAGTAAAACTACATTTTGGATTCCTTAAAGATCTTCAACATAACGATGGATATAATTTGTAATGTTTAATGAACTCCCCACATTTTATTTAATCATGATAGAGATATTTCATAGTATATTGGAATAATTAAATGTTTATATGGATATTTTTTATGACTGATATTTTGAGGCATGTATCAAGAACCTCGATTTGGTTTTGAAATGACGTGATGAAGCATAACTTATACTGAATTATGTTAAATAATTCTTTTTGTTCAAATATGGTTTACATATTATAATTATATATAAAGTTGTAGAATCTATGTTTTTATTGCTAATATGAAGATAATTATATAGTTATTTCTACCCATAACAGTGAGATAAATTTAATTCTTTTGGGAGATGAATTTTTTTACAACAGACTTACTGATATTTTTTCCAATCTTCTAATCCACTCACCAGTATCATTATTAAATATATTTAGTTTCATTAAATAATTTTTAAAAAAAAGATTCTATAGTTATTTAGAAGTTGATATTTATTTCTTAATTCGTGGTACCTTGAATTAAGAGGAACCATTCATGATTATGTGAGACTCTTGTGACTACATTGTAAGGGATGTTTTAGGATATAGTTTTAACAATCATGATTGGAAAATATACTATGTAACCAAGACACTTTTGGAGGAAAAAATAAACTAATCCATAACATGGAGATACTTTCTTTTTTGATCTCTAATTTTAACAATTTTGAAAATATCCTGTATATTTCATTATGGTGGTGCAAAGTAATCAAACATCGATCAAATATATATTTGATAATTAGGATTAAAATATGAAATTGATTTTTTTGATCTTAATAATCATGGTGTTTGAAATTGATATCAAGGAAAATAAAGTACTATAGAATTTTTCAGTGGAATATCTATCAGTGATATAATTTTAACTCATTAGTAGATATCAATCATGGATTTAAATATAATATGTTTTTTCAATTGATTTAATAGTGAGACCATTGATTACTAACATTTCTAAATATTTTATAACAAACACAATCTAGAAATAATTAAAAAATATATGGAGTAAATAGTTCGTCAATGACGATATAAATAAATTTTGGGATTATTCAGTACTCTTCATGAAACTAGATAATCGTATAATCTACTGGTGTGTATCTGATTCTAACAAAAAAAGTATGTTATATTTTTTTCACTCTTAACATGTTGAAGAAAATCATCAACAGGATCACATACAGGATAAGATCATATATGTATAATAGTATTATCATATAAATCCCTGTAATATAAAGAGTCATGCAGAAGATTATGATCACTACCGAGGAACTAGTAATATCAATAAGAAGGGTAAAATTCTACATCTGTCTATAATATGGGCTACAATATTTGATTATTGAGAAATTGAATTTAGGGATAAATTTCATATGTTTTATAACACAAAACTTTTCATGTGTTGATTATTTGTTAAAATATGATTAAGTATATTCCACCTCGTCCAACACTGAAAAGGTAGTAATAATGTTTCCTAAAAAATATATTTTTCAATGTTTAGTGTTCCCAATATATTGATCAGTGATATAGGGATACATTTAAATGAACATTTATTAAGGGTTTTACATTATATATATATATTTATTTATTTATATCAAAATTAAAATATATCAACTTTTATAGTGGAAAATCTGATCTCCAAAACCTAGAAATCATGAAAAATATTGATAAAAATGTAAATGATATAGGAAACTTAGTCCAAGACAATCTAAAATGACTTATGGGATTGTAGAATAACTTATAAAACATAGTTTATCTTGTATATATTCAGATTAGTTTATTGAAAACCATGAATCATTCTGGTAGAACTCACTGAAAAATTATATTAGGATATTAGAGAAACGAATTGGAGAAGAAAGGATGATATAAAGATGTAATTTCTTGAGTAAGTTTCATTTAATGGGATTATAAAGTAAGAATTAAAAAAATCATCCAATGTACATTGATAAAACAAATATGTGTCAAGACCCATATATTTTCTAGTAGGATTTTGGTGAAAATGTATTGCTTTTTAAATCATGATTAAATTTTTTCCTAGAATTTTTGAGTTTATGTGGTTGAGATCATTCACATTGGTGACCAACTATCCACATGGAGTAATGGAGATTCATAACAATAAATAAACATCATTGATAATGATTAGATAGTTCTTAAATCACTTTCATGAGCACTCTCAAATTTATTGTGATAGCCCCTTGAAATTAGTATAAAGAAGCTCAATAATATTGGGATTTCACGTTTATGTAAATTATTTTCTTTGAGGAAACCAAGGTATAGATTTAGTTATTTTATTTTATCCATTCTCATTAATTTTTGGTAATAGGTAATAAATATTAGTTTAAACATGATATTTTTTTAACTCAAAATAATATGACTCGTAAATACTACTAAATACATGATGTCCTCTAATTTTATGAATATAAAGGTTGAATATATGTAAAATAAATTCTTGAATTAATTTGATTATAGAGAAGTAATGATTTTTAGTTTTTATCAAAATAATGACGCAATAGCCATCTATTACAATATAACTCCATTTTCACTAAAATGATCATTTTTTCATGATGAAATAAATGGAAATATTATTTGATAGTAATTTTGGTAGGAGTAGTGAAGTATTGAAAAAAAATCATATTATCTATTGATGTTGTGATGGAACCCCATAATAAAGAGAAAATTTATATAAAGTGAATAACATCTAATAAAACGGTGAAAACATTGAGCTTGAAGGGATATCAAAAATAAAAAATAAACACATGTGTTACCTATCAGGATCAATTTAACCTTTAAAGACATTAAGAAAAGTGAATGTTGTTACCATATCCCAGAACCATACTCTCATTAATCAGTCATAAGGCATAACCCAGTTTGAAAAAAATTATCAGGTCCCTCTCACATCATAAAAATTATCTATCAAGGATTAAAGTTTATTCCAAGTCGATGTTATAGAACAAAATATGGTCATAACAAGTTAACCTATAGGAAAATTATATATCTAAAAATTATACAAGTTTTCAATCAATGACTTCTCGCACCCTAATATTTATATGTTTTTCCAGAGTATTTTTTAATTTCAATTTTAAATTTTCTTAAAATATGTTATAATTATGAAAAATAATATTATGGTATTATTTTTAATTCAGTATATTATAAATAATTATTTTTTTATGATAAATCATGGTGTGATAATGAGATATTATACTAAAAATTTATAGATTCTATAATTTTTTTGGCACAAACCAAAAATTTTCTATACCCTCCTCTAATAACATATCCATGAATTCTTCTTATCCATGGGAAATATTATATTAATCACTCTATATAAACACTATTTCACCATGGAATCACTTCATAACATCCTTCCAATTTATTTTAACCCTCTGACACATGAATAACTAACTAAGCATTTCCCAATTTTCAAACATTATTACTTCCCATATTTTTTTATGAACCACCACACCCCTTTTACAATATTCACCACACCTTATAAAACCTCCCTTGAGCCATACAACAATCTCATTACCCCACATCATAATAATTTTATTTAAATAAGTTGTCCAATCATAATAAGAGGAAGTAATTGGTTCAACATTCTATGAAACACTTATTCTATAATGTAATGAAAAAGAAACCCAATAATTTATCCATGTCATGCCTATTATATTAATACCAGAACCCAATCAACTAATCAACCCCAAACCCCAAACCCCTCTTATTTATTGGATTATATACTTTCCAAATCAAATCATTCATTTACTTCAAAATGAAATGAAATTTGGAGATATTGATAACTTTAATCACAAAGAATATAGACGCTACCAAGATTAAAGATATGGAAAAATTAGATAAGATTGGAATGGATAGACCCATATTAGATGCTCAAAATAAAATTAATTTAGATAACATTAAAGTCTTGATGTTAGAGGTACAATATAATATAGCTTGTAGTAATTCAATATCTTTGAGTGTGACCGTAGGGGAGTGTATTTGTTTCCTTGGTAAATAATACTATAAATTATATCTGGTTGATTTTGGAGTTATTATAGATGATATTTTCGGGATATCTCAAATTTCATTAGAAAAATAAGTAAAAATGAATTCCAAAACCAAGATCATACCAAGATAAAATAATATAATAAAATTATTACATGATATTCAAGGTGTACCTCACAATATATAGAAGTATGATGCCAAAATAGAGCTTGATTGAATTCCAAAAATAGAAACCAAGAGGTTCTTACAACAAATGGTATTGAAAAATAGCTAAAATATTAAAATTAATTAACGTGTCCTCTTTACTTAATATGGTGAATAAAAATCACTATGAAAAATGTATAATTGAGAGTTTAATAGAGATTTACCTCAATAAGAATAATTTATTATGCTAGTAATGAAATGAGTACACTCATTTATTTAGGACACATGCATCAAATTTAAATATTGGTTGGATGGTCATTAAATTCCATGGTTATAAAATGTCTAATCATATGTATGCTCTAATTTGATGAATTTGAACATTAAATCTCTTTCAAAATTAATTTTAAACATACAAATAATTACATAGTGTTCCATCACTTAAATAAGAATAATAATGTGATAGTTTACATTGATTCATTTCAAAAATCATTTTAAAATATTACCACAACCATGATATAGTGACTTTCACTATACCATAGTATTGGTTTTATTTTATAGTCCAAATTAGTTTCTAACCAATTATAGAGGCTAAAAAACATCAAATCTATTTTTGATTCAATCCAAACTTCTTTGGACATGATTATAATAATATATTTCAAATTTGATCAAAAACATTTTACTAAAATTAATCTTCATTATATGACCACATTTTTGACCCTATACTACATTAGACTGTTGAAAACAATTTTGATTCTCAAATACATAACTATAATAAAAAAGTGGACTATACAAAAAGGGTGGTGTTGATAAAGATATAAATGGTTTTTCCTAGATCTCGATATCCTTATATAAAAATATCTGCCATAATAAGTATATCTATAAATTATATGTGAACTTATAAAATATATTTATCTAATACAATGAGCGACCACTATACAAAGAACTAGTCTATCTAATATAGACCATATGATATGTTCATAGTTCACCAAAATAGATAACCAGTATAAATGAATACATCACAGTTCATTCATCCTTCTAATTGAGCATATCACATGTCACTCAACTAAGTATAAATATACATTTCCTTATTCTAATTAAATCAATGGGATAAATGGAATACTTATCATACAACATTAAAAATAATAACTTTGTTAAACTCAATGGATGTCACGGTCAACAATATACCCACCAACCCATTATTATATCATCATTAGGGATTCCATAAGAATGGTTTAACATTATAAATTTTTATATGATAAGTATATTTTAAACCTCTAGTAAAGATATTTTTTTATGAAGACACCCCTAAGTATATCAATGACCCTATAAAATTCTATGTGACATGATTCCATGGATTAATAAATATAATAAAATGAACATTATTATATATTGTCTCTAATGTGTATTTTATATGAGATTATTATCATGCGAATATTAACATATCCTCAGAACCAACAATAATCTACAATATCAATTTGGGATAACTTAAAGATAATTTTGAGGGGATTTTATCATTCCACTATTTGTGTAATATATGTAGTACAAATGAATGAATGATAGTTATATGTTTCCTTTAATTTAAAACCAATATATATTTTACATCCATTACATCCAATATCACTTATATCTGACACCAAAATATTTAACATGACCATAATTATTTTTCTATATTAACTATTCTGTTAAATGATATGTTGAATTTTCATATTTTTTTACCTAAAAAATTCTTACATCACCAATATTTTTGATCTATTGAATAAGATGGTATTTGTGAAGTATATTCTCATCCCTTTGGTTTGAATGAGCTTCCATGGCCTAAGATATAGCACAAATTTTATGATAAGAAATCTCACTTTCTCCATTAATGTTAGGAACCCCCCAAAAAACATTGATAAAATTCTTGATTAAAATTTTTTACTTCATACCATTAATTGAATAAATGTACTCTTCCCTTGTTTTCGAGTCTTCTAGTGTGTCTTTTTTGAAACTCTTATAACTCCTAGATCCACCTTTAAAGACAAAATAGAAAATATATTGAGATATCTAATCATATTTATCATCACAGAAACAAGAACTAGTGAAACACATTACAATTATATATTCCTCACACCTAAATACAAAGAAAAAATCATTCAATTTTCTTGAGTACATATAGAAATTATTAATAGAAATCTAGTGAATCTCAGTAGGACTTGATGGGAAAATACTTTTTAATATCAATGAATTAATGGAATTTGTATGATTATATAAATTAGAAAACATGACGGATTATATAGTGTTTTTATAAGGAATATTATCCATCCTTGATAACTCTATACATGGAAATTGATTATTCATAAGATTAATAACAAGAGACACTGGTAAAGATCCCTAATTCCAGTTCTCCATGATAAACCTATTAACAACTTTATCAATATTATTTTATATATTGATCCCTATATATCATAATAACAAGTTTTTGGATTGATTTACATATTTATTTCATTAATAATAACATTCCCAACCACAACATCATAGAATATAATATTGGGACGTCATTTATGATGAGTTGTATATTATATATATACAATATCAGGAATACCAAAACACTCCTACGAACTCTATTATATACATATTAATCATCCATGTTCCAAGTGAATAAAAGAATATTATTTTCAACATAAAATTATATATTCTACCTCTAGAAATCATACTCAAATCCATAAATTGACTATTTGCAACATTAAAAACATAGTAGGCTCATCATGAACTTCAAAACCTTCAGATTTTATAATATATATAAAATCTACTAATTGATGTTAAGGAAAATAATTTTTTATATTCATTTATAGAAATAATTTCATTTTATTTCCAAGGGATAATTAAAAATAATAATTAATATGTCTTTTTTAGATCCCAAGCATCACATATATTCTTTATAACCCCATGTGACCATAAAAAAATCAAGATTCTCTCTAATGGGTTTCCAAAAGGAATGATTTATTACTCCTCTCATACCCAACAATACACAATTGAATCATAATTGATCAAACATTGTTTAACAATGTATTATTACTCATATCAAGCACAACACTCCACAATGGTTTTCCAGAAGTAATGAGTTATGAAATAATTCTACAATTTCTCTTGTGCTCAATAACTTCCTAACTCTAGTATTCCCCACACATATCCGGTCATAAAATTATAATAATTTTTTCCAGTTTATTATGTACTTTATTTTTGAATAAGTTTAAGTTTTAACAAGTTTAAAATTTTATCTCATCATATAATCATGTATATGTTTAATAAAATCAATTTTAAGGGTTATGAATTTATTTGTCTCAAATCTTTCATGGGTACTCATTAGTCCACATACATCACTATGTATCAAAACCACTAGTTCACTTGCCCTCCCACATTTTCCACTAAAATATTATTTTTCAATTTTTTCTTAATAAAAGATATTTCTAACAATAAAATGATTCATAATTGAATGATTATAAAAATGCATATTTTTTGAGTTTATAAAGGTATTTTCCTTTATATGTCTAGGAAAAAATGCTAAAGATATGTATTTTTAGGATAGATGATGACCTTTCTTTCATGAATTTTATAGATACAGTTATCTATATCAGGAATATAAAAACCATTTAATATATTTACCATTTCATAAAATATTTCATTCATATATAAAAAATAACTATATTTTTAATATTTAATGAAAATCCGTTCTTGTCCAAATAAGATACAAAAATTAATCATGTTCATGGAACGGAGGCAATTTTTTTTTCCAATTCTTGAATTAATACACTAGGTCAAATTAGATCATAATTATTGGCCACCAATGAAAAAACTATTACCCAATTTTTAAAAAAAATATAACTACTTCACATTTTGTAACACCCCAAGCTTCCACGTTTTGTTTCTCTTTGAATAATGCAGTAGCTTGCGTAGTACGCAACATGGAGTTTTAACACACAACGACAATAAAACTAGATGTTATGAATAGTAATAACCACTTATTGATATTTTATAAATTTTATTTTTTAAAATGGACTTTATTTTTGAATTCAGAATGTCGAAATTAGCTTAGGGTGAATTTTTAGTATTTTTCTAAAAACATTCAATTTTGGATGAATAGTGAAAAACATTGCGTTATTGTTTAAAACCAACTTTTTATTTAAGTAATTAGTTATTTTATTTTAATTTATTTTAGGTCAAAATAGATACATAATACTTATATATGTTCAGTGTAATTCATTGGAGTAACTTTATAATATGTTTATATATATATATTTTTATTGAACTTTTTACCGGCTTGTACCCACCTTCTATGAGCATTTGCAAATTTTCATAAAACATAATTTTACTAATTCTATGAGTTGAATATGAAAAATACGAGAGACACGGTTGAAATCATTATGTAAACTATGATTCAATAAGATTAAAATAATTTTTTTTCTGAATAGTTTCTTTTGACTTTTATTTACGACGGTTAAAACTAAATAGGGTAATTAAAGGTAAAAATGATATTATAATTACCCTAACACATGTCAAAATTCTATTGGATAAGTGTAATTCGACCAAAAAAATATTATGAATAAAATATGATCCTTTTTGTTCCACTTGGATAAGATTAGGACATTTATTGTTATTTTATTTAAACTAGAGTTAAAAGAGTTAAATTCAATGTTTAATAACTCAACCATTTTTAATATAGGGTTTCACATAATATAAATTTGACTATAAATATTCATTATAAATAAAAAAATATTTCTGAAATAATGTAATTTTATTTATAATTTTTAGATATTAAATAATTTAATTTATTAATGACACAATAATGATTCAGTAACTACATTAATAATGAAATATTAAAATAATAGATATTATAAATATCCAAATAAATGTAAATTGAGATTTTTGATGAATTAAACTGATTTTATTGGTTAATATGACATGTTTGGTTTGATTAAATAAATTTTATTCACAGTAGTAATGTTTTTCTGGATTTCAAAAAAATCCAATACTAAATAGTGTCAAAATTGACATAATTGATTTTTTAAAACAAATACTATATTATTAATAATATAATATTACTAAATATTTAAGGTCCTTCCAAAGTACTTAGATAATGTTATATATTAATACTGAACCACTTGGGTTTATCTTTTCATGTTATAGTAAGTTTATTAATAATATAATTTTAAAATACAAAGTGACATGGTAAATGTCAAACAATTTAACTAAGTGTTAAATCTAAAAGATAAGATTAGTATAGTCACCTAAACCTATCTAAAACCTATTGGTAGATATTTATTCGACCCATACCCATATTATCCATGAAATAAATCATTTTGGAGCCATTATAAATCGAAAATGATTTTATAATAAAATATTATTTCAAGCTTTTCCTAAAGTGACCCTTACCTCTTTTATAAAAGGGTACTTCCCCTTCTCTTAATTTCACACCTCCAAATCCATTTGTATCAGCCAAACCCTACCCAAATATACTCTCAAATTTACTCCCTTCAACCTAGAGGCCTTACTCTGTCTAGAAAGTCATCCTAATGAGCCCTTTTGATCAGTCACCTAAAGAAGAGGTAATAATTTCACCACCCTCTTTCATGTTCTTTTTTTCTTCTTCAACTTCATATTTATTTTTTGTTTCCATGAAAAAAGAATAACACCAGTACCTTCTATATACTATGATGTTATTATAAATATTGTACAACCATATTAATTATTCTATCCATCCTATAAATGACAAAGACACCATACGTGCGTACGTACGGCTTACCGTCTCCACATCGTGGTGTAGTTTGTTATTCAAACACTTCATTATTTGGATGGGAATAAAAATGAGTATAACTAATGAAAATAATAAATATAACATGATAATAATTCTTTATATATTATATACCATCCAATTACATATGATTTTACCATAAATATAATGATATTGTCACTCGTGTGTAAGTACGGATTATCGTCTCCACGAATGCGATGAGATTCATTCCTCATCGTAATCATTCAAGAATAATTTTAATTTTATGATTAAAAATAATATTTATGAAAATAATATAATTATGTATATGAATCTTCTAAATAATATCCATAACAAACATGTCTTAAGTAACCAATCATATAAGGGAAAATAATCATTTAACACCCGAAACGATGATACTACTAATTTATTATTAACCAAGAAATAATATAAGATCATATGTGATGTCATATTTAGGTATGTGATTATTTTATAATTTAATAAAAATTATTTAACTATTATAAATGAGTTTAACACACCCTATACTAAGGAAAATTACAAGTTAAGGGTTAATTCTACAATCTCTTTACTAATTCGAGGTTTTTAATACGTAAGTATCTACTGGGACCTCTTTATCACCTACATCCCTGTTTTCTTAAAAATGTAATTCAAAACATTTTTTCTATTTACTAAACTGTGGTTTAATGACATTTATAACCTTATTTAACCCTATATGTTTTGAAATGAATCTTTACGTCATTTTCCAAACAAGGTAATTTATAACCTTCTCGACAAAATTATGGTAAGAATGTTTTTTTAACTTATACGATGGATGTGGCTATTTTATGCTATTATAACATCGTCGAAGCTTCCCATACAATCTTGTAAGAATATTTTCAAAATAAAGGTTTTCTTTTATAATTATATGACTTTTAAATGATTTCAAAATAGAAAGAGATATTTCTCTAAAAAAGGTTTTGATTTTATTTATGTCATCATCCTTTGATAGATTTTATGCTTGTTTGAAGTTGATTATGATGATACAAATCTTCCATATTGTATTCAAGGTTTTGTGATATTTTTATCTTTGGATGTGTTATTTTTTCACCATTCATTGTTTATGGATAAAGTATTGACATTTTGTTTTCTAGTTTTAAAACGAATGTTTATGTTTTGTTTAAACCATTTCATATGTGGAATGCACCAGACTTAAAAATTGATTGGTGTAGCCCACTATAGCTCCTCGATTAATCGGTGGGTCTCATGAGACAAACTAGTGGCTTGACACAATGCCTTGAAAGAATCTTATTATTAGTTGTGGAAGAAGGCCCTGACTATGTGATTATGGAGTCTGGCATTATGCATTCCAACATTATGAAATTGGATATTGATATTACATTTCATTAATAGACTAGTAGAATAGCCATGTGAATAAGTAATTGGAATTATTTGATTTATCATTTCCATATTATGATGATGTTTAAGTATAATATGATTATGTTTTATTCTTATACATTTCCATAAATGTTTATTCTTATTCTTGAAAGTTTCCGCAATATTGTTATCCTTACTGAGAATCTGGGATCACCCCTTTCTATGTTTTATTTTTCCCAAGATATGAAGAAGTATATT
Organism: Viscum album; assembly: GCA_963277665.1. NCBI lineage: Eukaryota > Viridiplantae > Streptophyta > Magnoliopsida > Santalales > Viscaceae > Viscum > Viscum album. Next base: position 1,305,229,232 of record OY728119.1, read on the forward strand.
ATGACTGACCTGCAGGGATGGTCTAGGGGATGAATTTTGTCAACAGATACAATTTTTTTTTGTTTTTCATTTTATAATGTAATGTAAACCTTATGAATGTATCTAGTACTTCCAAAGCTACTAAAATGATCGGTTTTTTGGGATTTTTATCCCTTGGGTTCATGCCAATGTTATGTAGTAATCCACAGACTCTGGGTAACTAGGGTCATGGCATTACAATTTGTATTAGATGAAGTTTAGTAAAAACCTTGGAAACTAGATTTAGAAAAACTCTCATTATATCACATTACCCTAAGATAGACTTTGATGATTGGTATAGAAAAACTTCCTAGAATTTTGGTAATGTATATATTTTGTGTATTTTCCAAGCAATACATCCCTGTCTAGATACGAGTAGGTAGAGGTGGCTCTGGCACCGACGTACCTTGGAGTGAAAACTCTAACAAGGTGTTTCGGTCATGACCCAAGGTATTCTGGTACACAACAACGGGCCTTGCTTTACTCTTGGTTATGACACTCCCATAGGATATACTTAGGATAATTCACATTTTCTTTACCAACCATTATGAAGGATTTTTTAGTATATACCTCCTCTAAGAAAACAATTTTTTATGATTATGGATTATATCCATAAATTGTTCTATTTGTGTTATGTTTTTTACATGTTTGGAATTATGTATTTTGATTCATAAACTAATTTAGTGTATTCCATTGTTTAGAAATGTCTCCTAGTAGAAGGAATGGAAACTATATCAAAGCTTGTAATCCATGTTGGGATTCCCCACCCCTTACTAAACATAATTATAGTGGAGCTAGTGATGCAACCAGTGTTGATCAGCTTATCACCATACTGGGACTACTCACTCAAGTTATGAATAATAACCTTACCCATAAGGAGGACCCTGATCCAAAACACTAAGGATCAACATTAGACCGCTTCATGAGGAAAAACCCACAAAAATTCAGAGGGAATACAAATCCATTAGTAACTGATAAAATGGAAAAGTTCCTTAGAGAAAATATTTCATGTTTTAGGTAGTAGCGAAAGGGAAAAAGATTTCATGGAATTTTATCATCTCACAGGACATGCAAATCAATGGTGGTTATTAATCAAAAAAAAAACAAAGTAATATGAAGAAGTATCAAACATGGAATGGAGGGAGTTTAATGGTATTTTCATAGAAAACTACTTTCCTTGTGACCATCAAGCGGATATGGAAAGACAATTTCAGGGTCTGAGGAAAAAAGGAGGATGCGAATGTCGTAAAGTATGAGGCTAACATTAAAAGGTTAGCAAGGCATGCAGTAGATTATATACGTAACCAAAAGAGTAATATTGATCAAATATTTGATGGGTTAATAGCATTTCTCCGTTGAGCATTAGTCTCACAATCCTTCTCATCATACGAAGATATTGTTTCATGCGCTATCAAGACAGAAAAGTAATTCTCTAAGTCTTATAAATTTAAGGAAAAGACAGAGAAGAAGAGATCTGCTAATCACTCTAGAAATATAAATAAGGGGAAAAGTGAAAAGTTGAATATCCATACTATGGTAAATGTTGGAAGAAAAACCTCAGTATATGCCTGAAGGAAATTGGAGTCTATTACAAGTGTGGTGAGAAAGGCCACCAAGCTTTTGATTGCGAGGGAAAGAAAGAGGTTGTCAATGTCGAATGCTACAACTGTATAGAAAAGAGACATTATGAAAATGAATGTACAATATGCCAAGGAAACTTACCTCAGAAAAAGTCAAGGGATCAAGGCCAAGCTTATGTGATCACTACTGATAAGGTTGAAGCTCCTAAAGATGTGGTGGAAGGTAATTTAATGGTTTCCTCAAGTTTAGCCAATGCTATATTTGATTCCGGATCATTGCATTGTTTCATATCTTTATAGATTTCTAAGAAAATTAGTTATTTTCAATTTGACTTAATAGGGGAGTTGTTAGTCAAAAATCTTAAGGGAAGTATCATCGCAACAAATTTTTGTGAATTAGTTCCCATTAGGGAATATAAATGTTCTTTATCTGTAGATCTCATAATCATACCCATGATTGAATTTGATATAATCCTCAGAATGGATTGACATTCGGACCATGATGCGAAAATTTATTGTAAGAAGAAGGAGGTCATAATTTTTTATGATGATAAAGAGTACCTTATCTTTTGAGCAGAAACATCACCACCTGATTCTTATCTAGATCCAACCCCATTGGCTCTACTAAATTAAATTATTGGGGAGGAAGAGAATGAAATAAATATGGGTGAGGAAAATAATGTTCAAATATAATATGTACCTATTGTGAAAGAATATATTGATGGGTTTCCATAGGATTTACCTGGGCATCTTCCAGAATGAGAAATTTAGTATTCCATTGATTTAATTCCTGGTTCAAGGCCCATATTGAAGACCCCTTATAGACTGTCCACTATGTAATTAGTGTAACTAAAGAAACAACTATAGGAATTGAGTAATAAGGGATTTATTATCCTTGGTTTTTCTCCTTGGGGAGTCCTTGTGCTTTTTGTTAAGTAGAAATATGGATCTATGATGTTGTACGTTGACTAAAGGGAGATCAATGCTATAACAATAAAGAACAAGTATCCCCTACCTCCCATTGATGATTTATTCGACCAACTTCATGGAGCTCAATATTTTCCAACGATTGACCTTCGATCTGGATATCATTAGTTGTGTGTGAAGAAGGAAGATATTCTGAAAAAAACATTTCGAACTAGGTATAGGCATTACAAGTTTATAGTAATGCATTTTGGATTCACTAATTCACCCTTTTTCTTCATGGATTTAATGAATAGTGTTTTCAAGGATTATATTGATGAATTTTTAGTGGTATTTATTAATGATATTGTCATGACCCGTCCCAATGGGGCTCAAGCCGCGACACCCCAAGTCCGCCTCCAATAGGCTTGGGGCTGGCATCTAGCGCTGAGTAGGCTATCACACACATGGGAGGAATTAGCCCAAGGTACCTGTACAAACACACCCACATACTCCTCTATGCAACAAGGTATAGATATATAAAAAAATGGAAAGAAAATGCATTCATACAAATATCCCAAACTAGAGTGCAGCAAAAGTACAAAAGGGGAAAATAGGGCCCACCAAAGGAAAAATGGAAAGTGTCCAACCTGCTCCGGAGGAGGGAAAACACTACCAAGATACCTTCCGGTAAGCTCCATGGCACAGCTCCTATAAACACACCAGTCAACCCGCTCACTAAGCTTCGCCTGCTCTGGGGCCTCCTGGGACTCCGTCGAAAGGCATGTGGTCTGCACAAGACACAAACATGTGCGAGAAAAGCCCATGCAGGGGTGAGTATAACAATACTCAGTAGGCACCCCAAAAACCCAAAACAAAAGAGAGCAACTGAAATGAAACAGCCACTCATCCCAGCCAGAGGGAACCCAGACAAGAGAGAAACTCCATATTGTGACCATCCCCGGCTAAACACGACTAGTCAGCTCTACTCAGATGTATGTCCATACAAACACCTTGAACAATCTAGATATACTCAACTCACGCACCAAGCCACATGAGGTACCGACCTGAACACCATCACTATCCACAACTAGGGAACACAATCCATGATCACTATCATCCCAGATGACACCCATCCTAGAGATACACTACATCGGGTCCCACACAAACATCTCAGTTGCTCACCCAATAGATCATGCTCATCGGATACCATCACTGAGGAAACCTCGCTGAAACAACATAAACACCAAACTCCTCAGATAGGGGATCACTCCTAGGGTCTGCTAGGGGATACCAAAACCCACACCAGTATATGACGGTCTCACAGATAGGGGATCACTCTCAGGTTCCACTGGGGGATACCATAACCTGATCTGGAATTCGTAGATCTCACAGATAGGGGATCACTCTAAGGATCCGCTAGGGGATACCATAACTGAATCTGGCGCTCGATAGAAACAGGTAACTCAAATATAGCATCATCTCCCACTCAAAGGTGGTCATGAAGATACCAGAACCCTATTTGGTATAACTCATGATGTAGGGGTAGAACAGACGAAGCCACAAACCTACAGAAACCACACATTGAGTAGGGGATCGTATGACAAACGATTCGACAACCCTACTATAATCATCATGCTGAGTATGGGATCGTATACCTGACGATGGCACAACCCTACTGAGCACGACCCATCGTGTAGGGGATCATATTCTGATGATGCCGCAAACCCTACGGGGTTAACCTCATAGATAGAGGATCGTCGTCGGTGGATAAGCAGTCATAGCAATACCAAGAACCCAATCTTGGGAAACGATGCTAGAGGATCCCACTCTATGCCCATCAGAGGGAGTACCACAACTCTAACAGATTAAATATCTCATCGAGAGGATCATAAACATATACTAAGGTTGTGATTCCATGCAAACCCTCGTAGGATCTAAGCAAGGGTGTACCCTCAACCACTACTGGTCCAAACGTCGCTAACCTGAGCGACCCGCCACAACACCACACCGCGCACCACCAAGGCCAATATCGAGGCCACCATCGCGATCCATGAGGAAAAACACACAAGATAGGTTTTTTACTCACTCAAAACAGACAACCAGTGAAAAAGGAACTATTCACCATAGCTAGCTCGTGAGGGGCGCACACAATGATCTAGAAACACATCAAGCAGATCATACCACGGTTATCCCCTCGGAAAAACACACCGAATCGACTACTCATTCGCCTGAGATGGACACCCAGTGAAAAAGGCACTATTCACCAATACTAGCTTAGGTGGGTCCCATGCCTTGATCCCAAAACACATCGAATGGATCACACCATTGCGATCCTATTGGAAAAACACAAAGGATTGACTATTCATCCACCAGAATCAGACTCTTGGTGCAAAAGTTTCATATCTCCGCAAATGCCAAAACCTGGACTCATAGAGACCACACCCAAAACTTGGTCCCAACACCTAGAAACTATCATGAAAATTCCTCTGTACCATCAGGGTCTCAACTCCACCGACGGCACGTCAATCGGACACTCCAGGTAGAAGATACGATGGCCAGAAGACAAATAATAATAAAATATTATTATTTTATTTGACATTTCAAGCTCCCAATCCTCAATCCCAAAACTTAAAACTCCCAAATCCATATTGAATGGTTCACCTCATTTCCATCATCTTATCACCACAAATGCCATGGAAAAAGGACTCCTAGTTTGCGGGAAAGGGGGTTTTAAAACCCCCGAGTGTTAAAAAGGGGTCGGACCGACCTGACCCGGCCGGCCTGCGCCAGCCTACTATGGCCAGCCGCACTCCGTTGTGTTGCGGCCCGTGTCACCGGGGGACCGCGGCTCCACCGCTTTGGTGTGATGCACCTCCATGCTTCAGTTAGTCGTTGTCGCCTGGGATTGCTGATGAGTCTTCCGCGAACCGTCGGGACCACCTCAGTTGTCCGTTTTCCGATCCGGTGGTATCTGCGCGACCCTTGGGACCTGATCTTCACTAATACGACAAAAAATATAAGAAAACACAGAATAAATGGGATCAGGGGATTAAAACTAAAACCTCCTACCTCACGGGAAAAACACCAATGATCCGCGCTCCAAAGCTTCCTCTGCACGATCCTGGAACATCCGCCGTAGAAATCCGAGCTCGATGGCACTTTGATCACGCGATTTGGTTGCTGATTCGCTGTCGGAAGAGGAGGAGGAGGAGGAAGGTATAGTAGTTCCTCCTCTACTACGCACCACATGTCCAGGGGGTGATACAAGAAGATATTTATTATTTTTTTAAATTTCTCCGGCTCCTGACTCGCCTCCGCCCGATACCCGATGCAGACAAAGTTAAGGCCACCCTTAGGGTAAATGCGCCATTCTGGATGCAATGGAAGACTTATATTTTCGATCCAAGACTCTATTCAGAAGTCATTCGATCCGACACTCATACATTAACTTTTCCATTTATTTATAAAAACTCCCCTGGTGGATTTTCTCACCGTAATCCCGCGCCCGCAAAGTTTACACCTCGCCTAGGGTAAACGCCATGTTCCTGATGCAATTGTGCCCTCAGATTCTTATTATGAGCTACCATTTAGGAGATATCACAACCCCCCACCTTCATAGTATAAAAAAACTTAATATTTTTATAAAATTTATTCCGGGCACACCGGGCCTCAGAATTTCATGTCATCTTCGCGCCTAGATCTGGAATTATTCGTAGGAATACTCCAAAGTCTGACATGGCCAAAAACCGAGTGGCTACATCCTCCCCCCCTTAGAAAATTTCATCCCCAAAATCCTTGAGTACAAGGAAAGCGACTGGACTCTCAACCGGGTCTCCAATGCCAGAAAGTTCACCAACAAACACCCATGCTCGAACACATAAGTCAGAGGGACTCATCCACCACACCTCAAAACTATCCTCTTTGGGAGGCACTGACTCTCCTGCACAGTTTTAATCACATAACAAAAATGTTTCTCGGTGGGGAAAGGATCTCTTTTCCTTACACATTCGAATCACGCTGTGAAACACCCACACAGGGACTTACCAACACCATGAAAAATACTCAAGCAAGCAACAAAAAGAATAGAGCACCGCTAAACAGTGTATTATAATCGACTGTAGAATGTAAAAAGGACACAAGGCATACATCTATCCATCCGTGGAGCCCCTAGGTCAATAGCATCTAGGGCATGTAGCAGGCATCTCCCTCAGCCACAAGCTCCCTGAGCTTGTCGTGGACCACCTGTAGTGGTGGTGGTGGTAAATGATACCGCCTACCACCTCTTGCAGTTGCACCAGCTCTGTTTCCATGTCCTCCGCCCTATAGACCTACTTATTCGAGACGCTGCCTTTGTCAAGGCAGTCTGTCAACCGGCTCCCTCTTAGCAGCATTACGGGTCGGAAAATATCTACCAAGATGTCCTTGACCATCGCAAGCGTAACACCGCCTCTCTTGCAGCTGACCAAAACTGGCCTATGAGCTCTGAGAGTCGTGTGCCTATGATCCTCTATCTTGGGGTCGCCTCCTGACACATCGCCCATGCCCAGTCCCCTGTGTCTTCCATCGGCTACCAGATGTCGAAGTCTCCACTCTTGCATGCCCAGCGCTAATAGGGGATCATCTCAGCCATCAAGATCTCCACCACCAACGCTCGCTCCAGCACTCTATCATAGGTGGGAAGGCACAAGGAAACCACACCTACCCAGATGTCCCTAGATATCCCCTTCTCAAAGGTCTGATCCCTAAAGAATGGGGCTCGAACTATATCTAGGGAGTAGCGCGACAGGTCTGTAAACCTCGTGGAGTAATCCGCCATGGTCATGCCCTCCCGCCAAAGATGCATAAGCTCCTGAATCCGCACTGACCTCAGCATCACCGGATAGAACTCTTCCCTGAAGAGATGCTCAAGCTCTGCCCATGTGAGCATCTCATCGTCGTTGGACTGTGTCACTATGCTCCACCATCGTCCTGCCTAACCATACAGAAGGCTCGCTACTAGGACCACCATCTGATCTGGGGGTGTCCTAACTAGGTGGAAAACTCGGGTGACTACTTCGATCCAGTCATCAGCTGCCTGGGGGTCTAGATCACCCTGGAACCTCAGAGGTCGCTACCTCTGGAACTCGTGCAGCACACTCAGCCTGCACACAGCCTCATCCTTTACTGCTGGAATAACCAGTTGCTCGACAAGTGGTGGATCAACCAGCAGATCACCTAGAGGTCCAGCCACAGAACCTGCGCCCTGGTCCACAGCCTCTACACGGGGTAGATCATCACCATAATCCTGTTGTGGAACCCTCACTCGCTGTCATCGTAGAGGCATATTGAATACATTCAAGATGCACCACAGTCAAAGAGTATATTTGGAGTGCTGACTCAAGGATAAGGAAAACCCCAAAACCCAGTCCTATATGATGCATGTTCCATTATGTCCCTGAGACCAGTGTACGAATGTCCTGAGTCGAAAGGCATTTTATTAGAGTTCTGTTGTATGGATACGTCGGCCGCCCCCACCAAAACTAGATTCCTTGGCCTGAAAGCCGAACTCTGAACATACTATCACTACCGCTATGCAACCCAAACCAAACTCATTTCTAGACCAGCTACGCTATGAGATCCCAAAGCTGGAACCTCCTCTGATACCACTCTATTATGACCTGACCCAACGGGGCTCAAGCCGCGACACCCCAAGCTTGACTCCAATAGACCACGGGCTGGAGTCTAGCGCCGAGTAGGCTATCACACCCATGGGAGGCATTAGCCCAAGGTACCTGTACACATGCACCCACATACACCTCAATGAAGAAATGATGAGATATTTAAAAAATGGAAATAAAATGCATGCATACAACTATCCCAAACTAGAGTGCAGCAAAAGTACAAAATAGAAAAATAGGGCCCACCAAAAGAAAACTAAAAAGTGTCCAACCAGCTTTGGAGGAGGGAAAACACTGCCAAGAAACCTGTCGGTAAGATCCTCGGCACAGCTCTGGTAAATAGCCTGGTCAACCCGCTCACTATGCTCCACCTGCTCTAGGTCCTCTTAGGACTCCGTCGAAAGGCTTATGGTCTGCACAAGACACAAACATGTACGGGAAAATCCCATTCAGGGGTGAGTATAACAATAATCATTAGGCACCCAAAAAACCCAAAACAAAAGTGAAAAAATGGAAAGGCAAAAATCCGCTCATCCCAGCCAGAGGGAACCCAGACAAGAGAGAAACTCCATCTCGTGACCATCCTCGGCTAAACATGACTATTCAGCTCAGCTCAGATCTATACCCATACATACACCTTGAAAAATCCATATATACTCAGCACACGCACCGAGCCACATGAGGTACTGACCTCATCACAAGAACTGTCCACAACCAGGGAAACACACTCCAGGATCACTGTCATCCCAGATGACACTCATCAGAGAGATACACTCCAACAGGTCCCACACAAACATCTCAGTACCTCACCCAAGATATCATTCTCTTCAGATACCGTCACTGAGGAAACCTCTCTGAAAAAATATAAACACCAAACTTCTCGGATAGGGGACCACTCCTAGGGTCTGCTAGGTGATAGAAAAACCCACACCGGTATACAAAAATCTCATAGAGAGGGGATCACTCCCAGGGTCCACTGGGGGATACCATAACCTAATATGGAATTCGTAGATCTAATAGATAGGGGCACACTCCTAGGTTCCATTGGGGGATACCACAACCCGATCTGGCGATTTACAGAAACACGTTACTCAGAAAGAGGATCGTCGCCCGCGTAAAGGAGGTCAGGATGATACCAGAACCCTATATGGTATAACTCGTGATGAGGGGATTGAACTGATGATGCCGCAACCCTATAGAAACCACGCACTGAGTAGGGGATCGTATGACCAATGATACCGCAACCCTACTACAATCCTAGTGTTGATTAGGGGATTGTATACCCAACGATGCCACAACCCTACTGAGCATCACCCACCACGTAGGGGATCATATTCTGATGATTCCACAAACCCTATGGGGTTAACATGCTAGATAGGGGATAACCACTCATGGATAAGAGATCATAGCGTTACCAAGAACCCGATCTAGGGAAGCAATTCTATAGGACCCCGCTTCGGGCCCACCGGAGGGATGTCACAACTCTAATAGATTAAACATACCATCGAGAGGATCACAAGCCTAAAATAAGGTTTTGATTCCGCGCAAACCCTCTTAGGATAAAACCAAGGGAGTAACCTCAATCACTGCTAGTACAAACGTCTCTAACCCGAGCGACCCGCCATAACTCCACATCGTGCACCACCAAGGCCGATAATGAGGCCACCATCATGATCCATGCAAAAAAACACGCAGGATGGGCTGTTTAGTCACCTGAAATGAAAAACCCGTAAAAAATGAACTATTAACCATAGCTAGCCCATGAAGGGCCCACAAAATTATCCAAAAACTCATCATGTGGATCATACCACGATGATCCCCTCAGATAAACACACGGAATTGACTACTCGTTCGTCCGAAATGGAAACCCGGTGAAAAAGTCACTATTCACTGAAGCTAGCTCAGGTGGGCCCACACCTCAATCCCGAAAGATATTGAATGGATTGCATCATTGCGATCCTCTCTAAAAAGCACACAGGATCGACTATTCCTTCGCCAGGATTGGACTCCTAGTGCGAAAGTTGTGTTTCTCCGCAAACGCGAAAACTCGGCCTCGTGGGGCCCACACACCAAACATTATCCCAACACCAAGAAACCATCAAGAAAAGTTCTTCGTAACATTAGGGTATCAACGCTATTGACGTCACATCAATCAGATTCTCTTGGTAGAAGATACGATGGCCCGAAGTTGAATAATAACAAAATATTATTATTTTATTCAACGTTTAAATCTCCCAGGCCACGATCCCAAAACTTAAAACTTACAAACCCACACCAAAAGGTTCACCTCATTTCTAGGGTCACGTCGCTGCCAACGAAATGCAAAATGGACTTTCAGTTTGCACAAAATCGGGGTTTTAAAACCCCCGTGTGTTATAATTGGGTCGGACCGGCCTGAACTGGCAAGACCGGCCAGCCTGGGGCGGCCCGTCGTGGCCAACGGCCCTCCACCTCACTAGCACGGCATACCTCCATTCTTCATGCAGTCGCTTCTACCTGGCTACACTATCACTTCATGGCCAGCCGCCACTCGTCGGCGCCGGCGTCGCCGCATTGGTGTCCCGCCGACAAGTCTTCTGCGGACCGTCGGGACCACCCTGGTGGTCCGTTTTTCGATCCGGAGGCATCTGTGCGAACCTCGAGAACCGATATTCACTAATACAATGAAAAATTGAAGAAAAAATATCATAAATGGGATCAGGGGATTAAGACTCAAGCTTCCTACCTCACAGGTGAAACACCGATGATCTGCACCCCAAAGCTTCCGCTGCACTATCTTATAACGTCCTCCGCCAAAATATGAGCTCGACGGCACCTTGATCGCAAAATTTGGTTATTGATTCACCGTCAGGAGAGGAGGAGGATATCTTTCTCTTCTTCACACCACATTTCCAAGGGGGGGAGATACAAGAAGATGTTTTTTTTAAATATCTCCGACTCTTGACTCCCCTCTGCCCGATGCCCGATGCAAACAAAGGTAAGGTTGCCCTTAGGGTAAACGCGCCGTTATGAATGCAACGGTAGACTCAGAATTCTGATATGAGACTCTGTTCAGAAGTTATTCAAGCCGACTCTCGTACGTTAACTTTTCAATTTATTTATGATAACGCCCCTGGTGGCTTTTCTCACTACAGGCCCGCGCTGGCAATGTTTACACCTTGCCTAGGGTAAACGGTACATTCCGGATGCAACCGTCCCCTCAGATTCCTATTCCGAGTTCCTTTTTAGGTGATATCATACCCACACCACGTGCATAGTATAAAAATACTTAATATTTTTATAAAATTAATTCCATGCACACTGGGCCTCAGAATCGCACGTCGTCGTCATGCCTAGCTCTGGAATTATTCATAAGAATATTCCAAAGTCTAACATGACCAAAACACGATTCTCTACAGATATCATTATATACTCAAAAATCTCCAAAGATCCTGAAAATCAATTGCACACTATTCTGAAAACCCTCATAAGAAATTAATTTTATGGGATGTTTAGAAAGTGTGAATTACAGTTTCGAGATATTTCTTTTCTTATCCATATTGTCTCTAAGGATGAAATCTCTGTTGATCCTTCAAATACCAAGGGAATCCAAGAATGGCTATAACTAATGAGTATAACTGAGGTATACATTAATATTATTTTTGTAGGTTATTATCGGCATTTTATCCAGAATTCTTCCCAGTTGGATAACCCATTAACCAAGCTCACATGTAAAGCGGTTAAAGTTTTTTGGACAAAAGAGTATGAAGAATGTTTCGAAGAATAGAATATAATATTAGTCAATGATCCTATCTTGACTCTACAATCATGGAAAGATGGGTTTGTTATTTTTATTGATGCTTCAAAGAAGGACATGGTTGCGTCCTTATACAGAATGATAGATTTATTGCTTATGCATAAGGGCTACTAAAAATTCATGAGGAAAACTATCCCACTCATGTTATTTTGTTAGAAGTTGTAATATGTGCTTTGAAGATATGATGAAACTATATGTATGGTGAAAAATATAGAATTTATTCTTATCGCAAGATTTTGAAGTATATTTTAACACAAAAATAACTAAAAAAGTGGAAAAGAAGAAGGCTTCAACTACTCAAGGATTATGATTTCAAAATACACTACCACCCAGGAATGGAAAATAAAGTGGCAGATGCTTTGAGCGAAATGAATCATGGAGTTTTGAATAAGAATGTATTTGAAAGGGATACTTTTTTCATAGATCTAATAAATATAGATATGGGAATCAACATGGAAGGTGAAACATTAATACATTTTCAAATGGTTGTCAACCCATCTTTACTAGAATGGATAATCATTTCTCAGACTAATGATGATGAGATTCAACAGAAGATTAACATTTTAAATGATGGGTGATTGAGTGACTTCATATACGAAGATGGAATTTTTAAATTTGGGAAGAGACTTAGTGTTACCAATATAACTGATCTAAAAAGAAAATTGTCGGATGATGCTCATAGCTCCAATTTCCTTATACACCCTCGGAGCACCCAGATGTATAGAGACTTGAAGGAACATTTTTGGTGGGACCACATGAAGAGGGAGATTGCTGATTTTGTGTCAAGATGTATGGTTTGTGAACAAGTGAAAGCTGGAAGGAAACAACCTGGAGGTGTTATGTAACCTCTTCCTATACCTGAGTGGAAATGGTATAATATTAGGATGGACATTGTCATGGGGCTAAAAAAGACACCTAGAAGGAATGATGCATTATGGGTCATTATTGATCATCTTACCAAGTTAGCACATTTTCTTACTATAAGAGAAGATTTACCACTTGAACGTCTAGGAAGACTATATATTAATGAACATGTAAGACTCTATAGTGTACCCCTATCAATTGTTTCTGATCGCGATCCCCGGTTTACATCAAGATTTTGGAAAAGTCTTTATAAGGCCATGGATACTTAACTTCATTTTTTCACTGCCTACCACCCTCAAACCAATGGATAATCAGAACGAACTATTCAAACCTTAGAAGACAAGTTGAGATCTTGATCACTTGACCTTCAATGTATGTGGGATAAATATTTACCTCTGGTATAATTTTCATATAATATTAGCTTTCATTCAAGTATTCAGATGACACCATATGAAGCGTTATATTGAAAGAGATGTTGCACACCAACTTATTGGGATGATGTTGGTGAAAGAAAACTCATAGGCCCAGAACATTTTGCGGAAACAATGAAAAAGGTGATGATTATCCAAACCCACCTCAAAAAAGCTCAATGTAGGCAAAATAGATATTATGATAATCAAAGGAAGGATTTGAAATTTCAAGTAGGAGATCATGTTTTCATGAATGTATCTCCATGGATGGGTGTTATAAAATTAGGTAAGAAGGGTAAATTGAGTCTTTGGTATATCGAATATTTCGAAATTCCAGAACAAATTGGAGTTGTGGATTATCTTTTGTAAATTCCTCAAAGTCTCTCCAATGTTCATGATGTGTTCCACATATCACTACTGAGAAAATATATGCCTAAACCAACACATGTACTCAACTATGAAGAAATTGAATTGGAACCCGATTTTTATTATTATGAAGAGCATGTCAAGATTATTGATACCAGAGAATAAGTGCTGAGAAACCGGATGACCCATCTGGTAAAAATTCTATGGAGAAACCATAATATTGAAGAGGAAACATGGGAACCTGAGGAACTTATAATAAAGAAGCTCCTGAATATTTTTATGAAGTAATATTTTTGAAATTTTGAGGACAAAATTATTTTATGGAGGGAGGAATGTAACAGAAAAAAATTCCACAGTACGTTTCCTTTGAATAATTTAGTAGCTTGCGTTGTACGCAACATGGAGTTTTAACAAACCACGACCAATAAAACTAGCCATTATGAATAGTAATATAAATTTTTTGAAATTTATAAATTATATTTTTTAAAAATGGACTTAATTTTTGAATTTGGAATATCGAAATTATCTTAGAGTGAATTTTTGGTATTTCTCTAAAAACATTCAATTTTTGATGAATAGTGAAAAAAACTGCGTTATTGTTTAAAACAGAATTCTCATTTAAGTAAATAGTTATTTTAATTTAATTTATTTTAGGTTAAAATAGATACATAAAACATATATATTTTCAATTTAATTCATTGGATACATTTATAATAAGTTTAGATATATAAAAGTTTATTGGACTTTTTGCCACCTTTTACCCACCTTCTAGGAGCATTTGAAGATTTGCATAAAACATAATTTTATTTCATCTGTGAGTTGAATATCAAAAATCAAAGAGACACAGTTGGAATCATCATGTAAAATTTGGTTTAATAAGATGAAAATAATTTTTGTTGTGTAGTAACTTTTGACTTTTATTTACCAGAGTTAAAACTAAATAGGGTAATTATGGGTAAAAATGATATTATAATTACCCTAACACAAGTTGTAATTCTATTAGAAAAGTGTAATTAATCCAAAAACAACAATAGGAATAAAAATATGATCCTGTTTGGTTCCCATGGAATAGATTAGGAAATTCTTTATTATTTTATTTAAAGAAGAGTTAAAAGAGTTAAATTAATTGCTTAATAACTAACCATTTTTAATATAGGGTTACACACAATATAAATTAAACTATAAATATTTATTATAAATATAAAAATATTTCCAAAATAATGGTTTTTTATTTATAAATTGTATACAATAAATAATTTAATTTATTTTTGACCCAATGATGATGCAGTAATTACATTATTAATGAAATATTAAAATGATTGATATTATAAATATCCAAATAAATTTAAATTGAGACCTCTAATGAATTACACTAATTTTCTAGGTTAATATGACATTTTAGGGAAAATTAAATAACTTTCATTCTAAGTGATAAAGTTTTTATGGCTTTCAAAAAAATCAAATACTAAATAGTGTCATAATGCACATAATTTAGTTTTTTAAACAAATACTATATTATTAATTGATATAATATTCCTAAAAATTTAATGATATGAAAAATACCTAAGATAAAGTTATATATATTAATAATGAACCACTTTGGGTTCTCTTGGCTTGTTATAGTTAGTTTATCAATGATATAATATAAAAATACAAAGAGACTTTGTAAATGTCAAACTATTTAACTAAGAGTTAAATAAAAACGATAATGTTAGTATGGTGACCTGAAACTATATAAAACCTATTTTTTGAGAGGTTTTCGACCCATACCCTCATTATCCATGAATTAAATCAAATAGGGGCTATTATAAACCGAAAATTATTTTATTATAAAATAATATTTTAAGCTTTTCCTAAAGTGACCCTCACCTCTCTTATAAAAGGGTACATCCCTTTCTCTTATCGCCAAACCTTCATATCCATTTGAAACGGAAAGACCCTGACCAAATATCCTCTCAACTATCCTAACTTAAACCTATAGTTATAGAATTGATTAGAAAGCCAACTTAATGAGCCCTTTTGATTGAATCAAAAGGATACACTCGAAGAAGTGTTAATAATTTCACCATCCTCTTTCATGTTCTTTTATTTTTCCACTTCCTCTTTCATTTTTGTTTCCATAACAAAATAATAACTCCAGTACCTTCTACATACTGTGATGTTATTATAAATATGTTACAACCATATTCATTATTCAATCCATCCTATAAATGACAAATTCACCATACGTGCGTACGTATGCCTTACCATCTCCACGTCGTGGTGTAGTTTGTTAGTCAAACACTTCATTATTTGGATGGGTATAATAAAGAGTATAACTAATTAAAATAACAAATATAAAAAGTTAATGATTGTGTATATATGATATACCATCCAATTACATACGATTTCACAATCAATTTAATGATATTTCTGTTCCTTCGTACATACGGATTATCGTCTCCACGAACGTGAAGAGATACATTCACCATCGTAATCATTCAAGAGTATTTTTCATTTTATGATTAAAAATAATGTTTGTGAACATAATATCATTGTTTATATGAATAAACTACATCATATCCATAACAAATAGGGCATTCATAGCCAAGCATATAAAGTAAAATGAAATAGATAACACCCGAAATGATGATACTACTAAAAGATTATTAACAAAGAAATATTAGAAGATTATATATGAGATGATATTTATGTATATGATTCTTGTATAATTTAATAAAAATTATATAAAAATTATATAGGAGGTTATCATACCCTCAACTAAGTAAAAGTAAAAGGTAAGGGTTACTTCAACAATAACTTCACTTATGCGAGGTTGTTAATACGTAAGTATCTACTAAGACCCCATTATCACCCACATCCGTGTTTTCATAAAAATGTAATTCAAAACATTTTTAATATTTACTAGAAAATGGTTTAAAGTCATTTATACCCTTATTTGACCACATCTGTTTTAAAAGGAATCGTTTTTTTTGTTTTCCAAACAAGGTACTTGAAGACCTTCTTGACAAAATTAAGTTAAGAATGTCTTTTTTTAACATATATGGCAGGTGCAGCTATTTTCCACCATTATAACATCGTCGAATCTTCCCATACAAGCTTATAAAAATATTTTCAAAATAAATTTTTTCTTTTATAAATATATTACTTTTAAATTATTTCAAAATAGAAAGAGATATTTCTCTACAAAAAGTTTTGATTACATCTATTTCAACATCCTTTGATGTATTTTAAGCTTGTTTGAAGTTGATTATTATGATAAAAATATTTCATAGTGTATTAATGTTTTTTTGATATGTTTCACTATGGATGTGTTATTTTTACACCATTCATGGTTTATGGATAATGTATTGACATTTCGTATGCTATTTTTAATACCAATGTTTATGTTATGTTTAATCCTTTTAATATGAGGAATGCATTGGACTTAGTATGTGACAGGCGGAGCCCCCTATATCTCCTCGATGCATCGGTAGGTCTCATGATACAAGCTAGTATCTTGGTACAAGGCCTTGACAAAATTGTATTTGTAATCATGGCACAAGGCCTCGACTATGTGGTTATGAAGCGTCGCATTATGCATTCCAACATTATGAAATTGGCAATTGATATTACATGTGATTATTTGACTAGTAGAATATCCATTTGAATAAGTAAATAGATTTATTTGATTTATCCTTACCATATTATGATGATGTTTAAGTTTAAAGGCTTTTGTTTTAGTCTTATACATTGCTGTAAATGTTTATCATTATTCTTGAATGTTTTCTCTATATTGTTTTTCTTATTTAGCATCTGAACTCACCCCTTTCTATGTTTTATTTTTCATAGGATACGAAAAAGTCTATTGTGATTGACCTGTAGGGATAGTCCATGTGATGAATGTGGTCAACAATGATAATGTTGTTGTAATTTTTCATTTTATAATGTAATGTAAAACATATGAATGTATTTAGTACCTCTAAGGCTATTAAACTGATCAGTCGTTCATGATTTTGATCCCCTGTTATCATGCCAATGTTATGTAATAATGCACTGACTCTGGGAAGCTGAGGTAGGGGAGTTACACCTTTAATAAATTATCTCATATTTCTGATTCAGTTTTTATCATAACAATGTTTTGATGCACAATTGATATATAATATCCAAGAGTTAGAATTAGGAAAGCTAATTTCAAAAGCATTCATATATTCTTTTATTTATGAACACTTATCCAATTTATATTCTAATATATAATAACATTATATGCCTTAACCATAATGTATTTTAACAAGATAATAATTATTAATGTGAAAATATATAAGAAATACATATCTATTGCTGAGTATTACGTTTTATAGTTAATGTACCCCCATTGAAATTGTGACCACTTACAAAATTACCTTTCGTGATCCAATAACTATATTTAACTATATAATGAGTCTTATTTGGAATTTATCTCATCACTTAGTCATTTTGGTATGAAATAATTCAAGTTATACCATGTACAATTTATTGATTGTGGAGTAGATAAACCATTTTCCAAATCTATCATATAGATAAACTCATGTCTATTCTTTTAGTATCCTATACTATAATGTTTCCTTGATAAATTTATCATAATTATCCAAATAGGATTTGGTACATAAATTTTACGGTTATGTAATTTCATCATTCCTTACACAAGATAATGCATAGTAACCCATCATTTGAATGAAACAACCATGTTGGATGACTGAGTACATGACATGTGTTTACATAGGATGGAATCTTATACTTTGTATTTGAGAGGGTCTTCTTGGTCTCAAAAATTTAATATTCATCACATGCATATTAAATCCATAATTATACAATCTCATGTAATAATTTTTTTATATCCTGTTTCATTCCTATACATGTTCTTTATTCTAAATATTTAGTTTTAAACTCCATATTACATACCCAAAATTAATCTTTTTGAACCAAATTAATATTTAAATATTTAAACAACTCAAATTTTGTGTTACTAAAAGAATATAAAATATAACTATATTTATAAAAAAAATTATGAAAATGGTATATGAAACTCTTTCTTTTAATGCCTTGGAATATTAAGAAAAAATCCCCATAATTGTAAGCATGGAGTGATAAGTAGATGACCCCAACTTCTGTAAAAATGCATAAGCCTCTAAGTCAGTGAGTAGTCTAACCTAATGTCACTCTACCCAATGTTCTTTACTCAAGAGGGGCCTCAATTCCATAATAATTTTAGTATGTAATATATTTAAAAAATTACAAATATATAAATTCAACTTATAAGTAAATAATAATCTCATCTAAAAGTATAAAAAAATAAATATTATTTTTTCATACATGAAACAAAATGCATGGAATAAAAATTTCTTATGAGGAAATTTGTCATATTAATTTATGGATACACAATATTCACATCATATAATAATTTTATATACATGAATATTTACATATTAAAATAATTAAAAAATAAATTACTTCTATATTTAACCTAGGATATAACAAATTAGGTCATTAAAAAAATTTATATGGTTTAAAGTTATGTATTTTTAGTGGAGGCTGAAGGGGCTTGAACATGAAGGTTTTATAGAGTTTTTTTCCAAAATTTCTTTGGAAATGGATTAACACTATACAATAGTCTAAAATATTTCAGATATTTTTGACATTTTGAAACCCCATATTCCATTACCAAGTAGAACCCTCGATATTTTTTGGTCATTTAGTCTTACTAGAGACCAGAACATAATCCAAACCATTTTCTGCATTGTTTTATTTCATTGAGACATGCATGTTCAAAGAACAATTTTTGTGAACTATTCCTTAAAATACATTCTTCATAGCACATGCTTAAAAAACAAAAACATTAAGAAAACCATTTTGGTTTATTGATGTTATCAATTACCATGACATATAAATCATCTTTAGGTTGTTTATATTCTACAGTCCTACTATGACCTGAAATGAATCATTAAAAAAATTGTGTCATGGTTATATATCATGGTATATTATACCACAACATAAAAAATATCAAAATATTTCATAAGGACTTTTAATATGATACTATGTCATTTAGTTAGAATCAACACAAGAATTTTCAAAACCTGAATGATAATTTTCCATTGAAGAGAATAGAAACCATGACATATTCGAGAGAGTACAACAAACCTTCTCGAGACAATCAATTTCTAGTTTATGAGACAGATAGTCATTATATTGATTTATCACTGGTACTTTCTCTATAAAAATTGATGGGATTTTGTGAGAAATGAAATTCCTATTACTAATGGAAGTGAAATATGAATTTAATTCCCAAAATCTCACTAAGATAAAATGATTGAATAAAATGAAAAAAATGGTAATATATATATAACTCACTAATCATCTAGCACAATTCCACTAGTAAGCTTCATAAAATTTCATTGGAAATAAAAAATATATTCTTACCTCTGATTGTATCATCTATACACTAAATTTTTGACCTTTTATTAGGACCAATTTTCTCTGAATTGTGTTCTAGAAAATCTTTTAAAGAAAATAAAGAATCCCGAGTTTGAGAGAGATTCATATTTTTGAGAATAATATCTTTTGGCACAAACAAAGCAACTAATGAAACATAATATTACTATTTTTTAAGTATTTTTAAACCCCATTTTTGATTATTATGTCATTGGGTTTGGGTTAGGGTTGTTTTGGGTAAGTATTTGGAAAATTGTGGAAGTTATTGGGCTATGCATGGTTTGTGCAGATTTTTATAAATAAGTGTATCCTGCTAGTGAAAACCAAAAAAACTAAAAGGGTGAGGGTTTTCATGGATGGTGTATGGTTTAAAAAACTATTCATCCACCAAATAGAAATAGGGTAACCCTATTAGCAGGGGTTAACGACATGGGCCCTTGGTTTTTCTAACAATGTGGCCTTTCCCAACTAACCATTCATATGGGATTTAATTAATAGTAAAATTACTTTTTAATCCCAAAAACCCTCATTTTATTGTATCTATGTGCTGGTACAAACCTAATACATATTTTTCTTTCTTGGAGTCTCATAATAAGTTCTTTTGGTTCCTCTAAGCCCCTCTGGAAGAACATTAAATCTAGGTGGACGATGTTAATTCTCTTCCTGGTATGTTTCCTCTTCCTGTTATCTTTATCCTACTCTCAAATCATATCATAAATAGTTTTTTATATATCTATATGTTTTTGAGGATATAATACCCATTTTTTCATATATTAAATCTATTTTCTATTATCAAATATTTGTTTCCCATGTTCTTCATTGGATTTTCTTGAATTGGGATTTATGTTTCGATATCCCTTGATCTAATGTTTGGTGGTTCTGTTTTTTATGGAAATTTTTTTTAATCCTAACGTACATGATTTATATTAAATTTATCAATTTAAATTATATTTCTTTCAAATGGTTTATTAAAAACCCAATTCCAATGAGTTGGGAATTTGGATTTGATTTGGCATGAAATTGAGAAAAAAACCCCAATTATTTTGAATTAGGGTGTGCTTATGAAATTGATGGAAAATTGTGATATTTAAATTGTTGAATATAAATTTTGATATTTATTTAATGAAATTTATTTCAAATTTTTGTTTGACACAAATAGATTGAAATGGATTTTAAAGAAACCTAATGGTTTTATCCTGAAAATGGAATGGTTTGATTTAAAGCATGTTTGGGATTTTAAATGAAAAATTGGAGTATTTGAAATGTAAAAATGGGTTGAATTTTATTTTAAATAGTTTTCAAGTAAATTTCCTTTAAGTAATTTTTATTATAGTACACTAAAGCCTAGTTATTTAGTGAGTTATTTGGGAAAATAATCAATTGATAATTTATAACAAGAACTATACATATGATGTAGGTCACATCCCTAATGGGATGGTGATGAGTCCTCTTTGACCAGTGTATGAGGAAAATTTGTAAATATATTTCCATGATAAATACTTGAGTGTGAGGGATCCCTATATCCATGAACTATTAAATGTTTAAGAAGATGACTTTGATTTTCATTTTTTTTATATTTTACATATGAGTCATTGATTATAGTAAACTATTTTAGACATTCCTTATGAATTCATATAAAATGTTTTGGATAAAATGTTTCTTAAGACATTTATTAAATTATTTTAATAATTTAAAAGGTAAAGGATTATTTTTTTAAATAATATTCTAAAATTCCATCACTGTTTATTTAAAATTGAAAGAGTTATTCAGTTAATTAAAAGTGGGGAATTTTTATAGAATCCTTGGTGAGACCCTACTGGGATTTTATCTTACACCCTACATATGACATCGAGTGTTTGTAGATTATCTTATTCAAAGTTTGTGCAAAAGGAATGCATTACATGAAGGTGGTTTTAGTTACTAATCATGGGGATTAAGGAGTTATGTATTCCTAGACTTGGGTTGTTTATCCTATTTTCTGGTAATTTTTCTTTCCACATTTGGATTTCATATGTGTTTTACCTAAGTTATAGTTGTACATTCGTATTTTTTCTTATATAAATATTGAACAGATTATCTTTCTCCAATTTTGTTTATTGAAAATGATTTCCCACTATGTTGTTTTATGATTCCATGTGCTAGTCTATAACCTATAGGGACCAAGAATTCCCTTCTGGCTATGTCAAGACCAAATCAGTTATCTAGATACCAGGGTGTGTAAGTTGGTTTGTGAGAAAGTGGTATTAAATGAAGGTTTTTCATCTTACATTGTTGTCAGTATGTAGATGTGTAATATTATTGGGACTTAGGAGGTAGTCGAAACTAAGTGTCTGGCCATATCTTATTGTAATATACTTTAAGTCACCATGGGTGGTGTTGGGAAATAATTATTGAGGTTAAGTTCTAGTCTTATACCTGCTTAGGATTTGGATAGATTGAAATCCAAATATTGTTTGTTTTAGTGTTGGTGTTAATTTTCCTTATTTATATGTTTGATTATTAATCAGATATCAAGAATGTTATCTCTTGATGTTTTGAAACATCATGATGCCAATAATATATTTGAAAAGGATCCAGGAGGAAACTTCTAATGAACCATAATGAGTAAATCCTTTCATAGACTCATGTTTGGTTGTAGTGATTGGGCATACCGTCCATGATCTAGGACGGGTATAACCACTAGTTCCAATTTATGTTATAGTTTTGGAGCCTTAGAAGGATGTTCTATGTAACCATTCCAAATATTTCCTTCAAAACAAACCACTATTTTTAAAAGGATTTGATGATCCTCCATAGGATTAGGAATGGTTAAATAGGATTGAGATTTTGATTGATTTCCTAGAGACACTTTTTAAATGAAAAGTGAAGACTTATAACTTCGTGATGGAGGGACCAAGCATAATATGGTGGGAAATGTTAATTATGGCATGCATGCATGAGGTTTTGTAGTATAAATACTTCATATATCTTTTCATAGACCATTTCTATCCAAATTATATGGAATTTTACATGGCTATTTAGGTTTTCAAGCTTTAGTACACTGACAAGACCCTAATAGGTTTTTCAAATCATTTTTCTATGTTTGTACATTATTCATCCTATATTGTATCAAATAATATTATGAAGACTCAATGGTTTGATATGGTAATTTGATCTGATATTCATTATATGGTTCTCTTATTGATTTTTTCTCCTTATAATGATGTCCTAGATAGGTAAATATTGGTCAAAATGGACCTGGATGTAAATTAAGGGTTGTTGGGAGTTTGTTTTTATCCTAGTGTCAATGTGAATTCCTCTAAAGGGAAGAGGAATCATGGTTATTCTCATGGTGGCTCTCGGTAGTTGGATTTTACTAAGCCTCTTATAGTGCTTGAAAGAGTCCAATTGAGTTTCTACAAGTGATTAAATCCTGGTCATTATAAGTGGGGTTGCACTAAGGCATCCAATATATGTGGCTCTTAAAAATGCTCATGTCACTTGAAGAAAATTTTAAATGTCTTTTTTTAATCCCCAAAGTGACATGGGATCATCAGTGCCTATTAAAAATACAGTGCATTTAGATAAATCATTTACAAAGGGGTTCCTGCCACATGCATTAGAAACATGGGTCCTTTATAAAGTAGAAGAGTCTCTAGAAGAATCAAATATGGGTCCACCAAATGTGATAGGAAACATCATTATAACGTTTTCATTAGTGACTACTTTATTTTATATTGTTACATCTCATTCATTTATTGAAACCTGTAATGTCAATTTTCTAAATCTTCATATGGAAATTTTTTCTTGTATAGTGGATACTTCTATAATCCTTGGAACCAAGAGGGATAATTGTAATTATCTTCACACTTATATGCTGTATTTATTAGATATAAATCATTATTATTATTTTATAGATCTCATCATGAAACCATTGGGTTTAATTTTTAATATAGACCAGTTGTTTTCCCAAAAATCATGTATTTATTGTTATCATCAATAGGTCTCCATCACTAAATTTAATGATGTGTTCTATTTCATTCAAGGATATTTGGAACCAAGGTTGAGTAGATCTAGATATCCTTACCTAGATTTGGAGAAAATAATATATTTGTTTTGTTTTAAGATAGAGTGAGAATATTTGAGTTGTGATATCCCCCTAGTTTTTGTTGAGTTTCCTACATGTTTCCTTTTAAATAATTTATTTTTTTCTCCCAAAAATAGACATAGATTTATCTATTGATTTTGTTCCTGGTAATCGATCAGTGTCTATTTCTTCAAAACACATAAAGCCTCCTAAAATGAATGATTTGAAGTCTATCTTTGATGATTTTATAGAGAAATGATTTATACACCTGAGTGTGCTACCTTGGGTGGCACTGGATCAATTTTTTATTAAAGTTGATGGTTCACATCACCTTTTTCTTGATTACCAGAAACTCAATTAAGTTGTTTTAATGAAAAAATATTAATATCCATAGAACGGTGATCTATTTAACCTGTTGAAAGGGGCAATGTGGTCCTCAAAGAATAATCTTTGATCTGGTTACCATCAGTTAAGGGTAAAAGAATATGAAATTCCAAAAACCACATTGTAGAGTAGGTATAACCATTATGAGAACCTTTTAAATAATTTTTAACCAAGGATCATATAGTATTTATGGAATTAATGAAAAAGATTTTCCATGAGTATCTTGATAATATTGTGATGGTTTTTTCGATGACACGCTTATTTACTCTATTTTTTAGGATGATCGTGTACCAAATCAAAGAGATGTTCTGAAATATTTGTGAAGTCATAAAATTTATGAAAATATTTTACAATATTATTTCTAGATTCAAGAAGTTATTTTATTGGGACACCTGGTGTTAGAACATTGTATTTCAGTTTTTTCTAAAAAGATGAAGGTTGTTATGATATTGGAGTATACTCATAATTTTTTTTAGATTCATATATTCTTGGGTTAGGTTGGGTATTATTTCTTGTTCATTAAAGATTTATTAATATATAATTCTTGGATTCCTGATCTATCTCTAAAGGGATTAATGTATATTATGGATGAAAAATGTCAAAATTCATCGGTTTAGAGAAAGATTATTTTGACTATTATGCTGCCGTTGACTCTTCTAGAGGTTGGGTAGGGCTATGTTTTCTTCTTTAATGCATTGGTTTCAGTTTTCGGCTATGTTCTTAGGCAGGGTGGTCATTTCATTGCATACGGGTCTCATAATATTAGGCCACATGATAATAATTATCTGACCCATGAACATGAAATCAAAATTGTGATGCACGCCATTAATATTAGGCACTATTATCTTTTCTAAGAAAGGATTACCATGTTTTCAAACCACAAGATATTGAGTTATATCATCTCTTAAAAGGATTTAAATCTTCACCAGAGATATTAGATGGTATACCTAAAATCTTATGACTTTTAAATCAATTATACACTGAGGAAAAAGAATGTCATCAAAGGTAATTTGAGCAGGAAAATTCTGACCCAGGAAGTGAAAGAATAATTGGAAGAGTGGAACATGATGAAACATTTTTCACAGTTGTTTATTGGAGTCTAGGGATCATTGGTAAAGGTTTATTTTACCTCCAATTTGATCAATTTGATTCTTTTGGAACAACAAAATGATTAAATGTTCCAGAGCATTGAAAAATCTATTTATGCTAAGGAGACCGTACCTAACTGCTCATTATCCACTGAGAGAATTCTATACTATCATAATCGATTTTTTGTGATATTAGTGGTATGTAATGTTATCATGGAGGATTTCCATAACCCCCAGTGGTTTGTGAACTGATGAAACATGAAAATGTTCTATCTAATATTGTGACAATTCTAGTGGCTACATATGAGATAGTACATTGCGAATTTTGTATCTCGTTATTATCTTTTTTAATAGGACATTCTTGATAACCATAAACCTTCTAGTTTTCATCAGCCTCTTCTAGTTCCAACATGGAATTAGGATGAAATATCTATGTATATTTATGGTTGGGATTCTATGTACCCAAATAAATAATAATACGATATGGGTTTTGTTGGATAATATGACTAAATTGACTAATTTGATACCCATTTAGTATTCAACAAAATTTAACGAGTGTGTACATCCCTATGAAAAATAGATTGGTTCTTTATGGATCTTCATCTATTATCAGCTCTAATAGAGATCCTTAGTTTGGTTATCATTTTTGAGAGGCCTTTCAGTGGAAATGGGATCTTAGGTCTGTTTGAGCACGACATACTATCCATAGTTAGATATCCAGAAAAAAAAGCTATACATATTCTTGAAGATATGCTACATTATTTTTTCCTTGACTTTGGTGGAGCATTAGATGTCCATTTAGGGTGTTTTTAGTTTACTTATAACAATATTTACCATTATGTTATCATAATGGTTCATTTTGAGGCTTTTTATGGTAACCATTTATATCATTTTTGTGTTGCTCATAGATTGGTGACATTTCTTTGGTTCGACCAATCTTGGTTTAAGAGATGAAAATATTTTTCCATTGATTCATCATAGAATATTGATTTCACATATCTGGTATAAGTATTATGTTAATCTTTGTCTTAGACCACTATAATTTTCAGTTTGATACTAGGTTTTCTTTAATTTTTCACCTCTGTTAGGTCATTGATGGCTTGTGGGGAAAGGGAAATATTCTATAAATTTTTTGGGACCTTTATATATTGTTGATAATGTGGGGAAGGTGTATTAAAAATTATCACATACATCATAGCTGACACCAATAAATAAAATTATTCTTGAATCATAGCTACAAATGTATCTATTTGATTCTTCTCATGTTCTAATCTAGAGTGATCTTGATGTCAACCCATATTTTTTCCTGACTGAGCATTCATCCAGGATAGTTGATTCTAAAACCATGGTTCTTCATGGGAGTATGATACCTTTGGTAAGATTTCCACGGTTTCAAAGTTTTGATTTTTATGAGACATGGGAGAGGGCAGAACTGATGAGAGAGAAGTGACCTCATATTTTTTATATGAATTCTTCCTAACATGCTTTCTGAGAATAAAATGTTTCTATTGTGGGGAGTTTGTAACATCTAATTACTATTTTCATGTATTCCGTAACCTCTCTTTTTATCATGATTTGGTTGGATTTCCTTTAATGTTTTCTTGGGTGAAAATTTGAAAACTTTTGTAAGTTCATGGGTTGTGTATGGTTGGTGCATACTTTTTAGGAACTGAACACCTTTCTAGTGAAAACCATTTATATTGGGGAATTAGATGTTTTTATAGTTGGTGCACAGTTTGAAAAAATATTCACCCACCAAGGATTAACCATGAAACCCCCCAAGTAGGGGCACATGACTTGGGATCGTGGCTTTTCAAACGATGCGGCCCTGCCCAGCTAATCGTGTGTATGATATTTAATTAATTCAAAAATTATTTTTAAAACCCAAGTGCATGATAGGGAGGAATGACTATAATACATATTATTCTTTCTAGGTGTAAACCAAGAGGTGGCTTTCCCACTCTACACCCTTTTTTATGTGAATATAATCTAGGGTAATGAATTTCGATTTATTCCCTATGGGTTTCGTCTTCCCGTACAGTTTCACCTTCTCTCCTATTTCTCCTACCTATGGATTCATAGATATTTGTTTTTTTTAGGATTTTATACATTTTGTTTAAAATCTGAAATTTAGGCTTGATTCTCCATGCCACGTTTTTAATGTTTTAAATTGGTGTTTCTCGATTAAGGCCTTGTGTTTCAAGATCCCATGATCTCAAGGTAGGTGGTTCTGTTTATAATGACCCATTTGATTAACAAAAAATAATAAACATAGATTCAATTTCTTAATTTAAATTAAATTTATTTCAAATGTCTTATTAAAAATTCAATTATAATAAATTAGGGATTTGGATTTGATTTCACCTGATATTAGTAAAAATTACAATTTCATTGAATTAGGGTGTGTTTTTAAATTGATGGAAAATTGTGACATTTAAATTGTTGAATTTAAATTTTGAGATTGACCTGATGAAATTGATTTCAAAATTCTATTTTATAATAATATATTAAAACTGTTTTGATAGAAACCTAGTGGTTTAATACTGAAAATTCAAGATTTCATTATAATACTATTTTTTTTGTTTTTTCATAGAAAATTTAGATATTTGAAAGGAAAGAATGGGTAGAATTTAATTTTAAATAGTTTTAGAATAAATTTTACATAAAAAGTTATTATTAGGGAATATTAAATCCTTGTTATTAAGTGAGTTATTTAGGACAACACGTAATTTATGATTTACAACACTAATAATACATATGTACATGGTCAAATCTGTGATGGGATGGGAATGAGTCCCCTTTGACCAGTGTCTCGGTGATGTCTATACACATATTTCCATGATAAATACTATAGTGTGAGGGAGTCCCATATCCTAGAACTATTATACCACTTTTAGGATGATCATTCTTCTTGTTTGTTTTTATGTAAAATATATTCCATTGTTTTTAGTAAACTATTTTAACACAATCCTTATGAATTTAAATAAAATGTTTTTAAAAAATGTTTATTAATCCATTTGTTTAAATCATTTCAATAATTTAAAATGTGAAGAATGATTTTTTTAATATTCTTCAAAAATTACATTCCATTATATTTAAAATTTAAAGATTTATTTTTTACAATAAATGTGGCATATTTTTTTGAATCCTTTGTTAGACCCTACTTGGATTTCACCTCACAACCAACTTGTGCCTTTGTGTTTTTGTAGATTATCTTATTCCATGTTTGATCAATGCTAAACCACTACTTGTAATTTTTTCAAGTTGTTGGAACTTGGGTTTGGTGAGTTTTTTCTACTAGGAAATGTGTTTTTTTAACCTATATTCTAGTATTTCGTAGTTTCAATTTGGGATTTCATACCTGTTTGACATGTTGTAATGTTATCCATTTAGAGATTTTTATATATCCATGTTGAATAGTTAATATTTATTCCTTTTTTTTTGGGGAAAATTTAATCCCACTTTCATATTGTATTATTCTAGGTGCTAGTCGCCAACCTCTAGAGATTGGGAACACCCATTGAGATATGTCAATATTGGCTTGGTTACCATGTTATCTGGGTATCTAGGCTAGTTCATACCAACCAAACACTTTTATACCGAACACACCGACAATATTAAAATGTATTTTATATCATAATAGTGCGTAATATGATATCAAATAAAAAAATTGGATCATCTTAATCATTCACATTAAATGTTGAAACTCTTATAATATTTTGTATATGTACACATCATCCCATGATATGAACCAATCGATGTTTTCTATAACCTGAGAACTGAATATTACCCTTGATAAATCCCTAAAGACATTCCCGACCCCCTCCCCCTAATCGGGTGAAACGTGTCACGGGAAGTACATGAGTAAAAATGTAAATGATTTCACCAAAATCATAAGTTTAAATACTAGGGATTACATATAAATTTTTGGTATAAAAATTCAATGTATTTGAGTGGAAAAAAACCAAAACAATATACAATATAAAATAAACATGAAACAAAATAATAATATGAAATAAATATCAAATGTATGTAATGAAATATATAAAAGAAACGACATATACAAATTCTATTTGAAAATATACCATAAACATAGTTGAAATAAGAAGTACTCAATAACTGATATATCATGAGAAAAAAATAAATAAAATAAAGAAATCCTCAACAAATATATTTGTGTACTATGTGAAACACTTTAACGACCTATGCCATCATACCTAAACTAGAACCGGATACAAGCCATGAGATGAATATAAAACTATAACAACCAATATGAACTGGATATATTGTAATGATAATATGAGTGAGATAAAAAATATAGTTGGAAAACAACCATTGTTCCCTAAATTCCCTTTAAAAATAATTCCATTTCATTTTAGTTTGATATATATAATTTGTTTTTTCTACTTATCTTCAAAATGAGAAACAAGGATATATCACTAAAAAAACCCATTTCCATTCTTCATGATGGAATAATTTTTTTTTTGAAAAACAATTTTATGAAACCTTTAAAAATTTAGAATAATTTAATTACTTGAAAAACATTTTAATGAAAGGGAAATCTTACTACAAAATCCATTTGAAAATATTTTTAATAAGTAATTGAAAATATAAAAAAATAAAAAAAGTAATCACTGTGACTTAATAAGTACTTGGAAAATATTAGACAAGGTAATACAACTACTAAACTGGGCTGATGATTGATAACAAAAAACTACAAAAAAAAGTGTTTCAATCACTAGTCAAATAAAGAGGCATATCCCATAAGAAAAATAAAATCTAACTTAGGGATAAAATCTTGAGTCTGATTCTAAACTAGTGAAACATGTGTACCTAGGATCCCATATAGACATCCATGGATTCCCATGAATAAAAATAAAAGCTAGTCAATAAATAATTTCCATGTTATATATATCAAATTGTTTAAATGTCAAGTCACTCCCTCTCCTATAACACCCTCATAAGAAATATCCATGAATCCATCAATAACATATATAAAATACACAAGTCCCTTTATTGGGAATCATCACATACATAACAATAAATATTTATTCATTTTAAAACAAATATGGAATGTTTCAAGGGGTTTTCATTTTAAAAATAAAATACAGGGAATGGTTAGTTTATTTGGAAACTTAGATACATAAAAACTGAGTTCATAAAATATCTAAACATTCCCCCATTTATTTCTTTATATGTTTAAATAATCTAAGATAAATTATACTAAAAATATTTCTTCATATCCTAGAGAAAAGAAAACATAATATTGGGTGACACTAAATGCTTTAAAAGTATAAAATGGGAGATATTGGTGATCATTGATACATAACTTGAGAATAATGTGTAAAATAACATGATCCTAACATTTCATACACATCAATTCTTAGATCAAAAATATGATCCATGGAACAAATCGTGGCATTTCATAAGACATGAATCATAATGGGGTCAAAGAACAAGAGTCATAAGAACATAACATTAGAATAAAATAATGTAAAAAAATAGTGTCATAAAGTGTAGTATAATCATCAGTATAGAAATCATATATCAAAGAAACACATCAAGAAATTCATAACATGTTAATCTTGGGAAAGCTGCCTTTGTACTTGCTTTAGGCTTAATATAACCTCTCATGTACCCTCTTTCTTTAGGCATGGGATAACCTATTGTTTACACTCTTTCTTTATTCCCAGGATGACCTCATGTGCTCCCATTAATATCAAATAACATTAATATTTAACGAATTCATTGGAGGGATATATAATTTTGGCACACTTATCATATAATCAGAAATCCATTCATATGTGTATTGCAAGATCAAAGAATCGTTCATCATAGCTTATCCCATGTAAAAGTAAATGGGTTCCAATGATATTTTATTATTATAACCATAAAACATATTATGAAATAATAAATAAGTTATTATTGTATTATATACCCAGTAAATATTAAGTAACACCAATGTATGTTATCATATATTAAAATTTCTTTTAAAAAATAAGTGGAATATTTCTTGAGGAAAATAACATTTTTATTTTTAAATGATTTATTTTATAATTTACCAAATGTTAATGAATTTTTTCCCTTGTAAACATTTAATGTAAGTTTCATATCATCGAGAAGTTATGACTTTTGTAAAAAAAATTTGTACCATGTATATTGAAACTATGATTTTGTTGACATTTTTTGTGAAATTAAAAAGTACCTCATTAAAAAATTATTAAAAATATTAATTTTAAAAAAATATGAAAATACGTAAACAATTTGTAAAATTGAATAAAAAATATTATTAAAATAGTAAAATATTTTTGAATATATTTTTACAAAACAATGGATATAGAAGGAAATGTATTTTTGTATGAAGAGAGGAATAAAGTCGAGTGTCTATAGAAAAAAAATTAAAGGAAAACATGTATTATAAATAAATAACTAGAGTATAATAAATTAAATGATATTATTGAGAGAGATATAAAGAAAATTCATTATTGGAAACTTAATAATAAATAATAATGAAAAACAATGAGATTATAACATAAATCCCTTACATAATGTTTTAATTTCATAGAAGTTTTTCTAACCTCATTTAATATATTTTTAAATTTATTGAAATTATAAACATGAGTCTTGTATAGAATTATAATATCATATATTATCAACTTATTGTTATAACCCCAACCACAGTAGCCCGAAGTCGGTTCTTTAATTTTTTACATTGGAATAGATAAAATATTAAAACCCCAAAGGACTAATTAGTTTAGTAGTATTCAAAAACTAGTTTAAATAAATGAAACCCATTTTTCTTTTGGGAATATAAAATAAAACATGATATATAATAAATTCTATTAAACTAAACCCTTGATAAATCAACTATAAATCTCTTCTTTTTTAACCTGGGGAAAGAAAACAAAATTAAGGTGAGGGAAAATTCTCAACATGCTTCACGTATAATGGATGTTATCATGAATCACTAATAAAAGCCAAAATGTTAAGGTAAATAACAGATCAATCATTACATTAAACATTGACTTCTGAATAATATTGTAGGAATAATAGATAATCAAATAAGGTTCTATAAATAACCATATGATATAGGAACTTGACCGTGTATATTTATACTAATCAATTAATCACATGAAATAACAATAATGATGAAATGAAAAATTTTGGATATTTGAACTACCATGATATATCCATATGATAGTTACTATCAATATTAGTCCTAAATAAAGTTTATGTATGTGGGGAAAACCCAACTAATTTATCAAACTGATTCATCTCATTAGATTATTGATGCATTGAGGAGATATCTATAGCCGGGAAACACCCATGTATTCATTTCAAATAAACTCCATGCATATTGAAATGATTGATTTAATTCATAAACAATTTTCATAATCATTAATTTTATGTATTGAATAATAGATACAACTTTGTCAGCATTTCCAAAATTAATCAAATAACATTCAAAGTAAACACCGTATGTAAATACTGTATATATTTTAGAAAATAATAAAATGAATCAATTATATGTATCAATTATAAATCCATATAAAAAATTTCAATAAAACATGACACAATCCTAAGTAATTTCACACAAAATATAATCATTATACAATCAATAGAGTTGAATTTTAGCCCAGTGAATGGAAATTGAGTTAATAAAACCATTACCAAAATATTATCAGTTGAATTGTATGCCCCCTAAAATAATGAAACATAATGAAATATTAAATACCACTTATATAATTATATTCATGAGAAAATATAAAAAAGGAATTATATATACACCACACACATGAAATAAGTGTGGAATAATGTATATATCTCATATAAGTAAAAGTGAGTTGAGAAACTCATAACTTGAAACTTTTTTAGTTTAACATGATTAAAAGTAATATATAATTGTTTAAATCATGATATTAATTTATAACATAACCATATTTATATTTATTATATCATATATTATTCTATTAAATCATTTTATAAGTTGTTTGTTAATAATATAAAATTATTACCCTTATTTTGGGAGTTAAGTACTTCATTTTCATATACATTTTCTTTCACGTAAGTACTGGTTATTATGAATAAGAAATTTTTCTATCAGATCTATAATTATATTAAGGTCATAAATATCATTTTTATTCATTTTATACATTCTATAATCATTTTTAAAGGTGAACATGAAAATTAATCACATTGTGTTGTGGAAATAATAGGTTGTACGTGCACACGAGCAATGATATCATTTCATTAATGGTGAAACTGTAAGGAATAGGATGGTATATTAATTTTTCATAATAATAATCATGTCATAATTATCATATATATCCATTATTTCCCTCATTATACCCTTCCAAGATATGTGGCGATGAAAAAAAATTAGAAAAATAAATAAAACAAGTTATCTTAGAAAAACTCTTATAATATATCCATAATATGTATAGGTAGTCTATAAAATTCATTTAAAAAATTAATTATCTCAAATTATATTTATTTAAATAGTTAAAATATCACTTATTTGAAATTTCCATTTATAAAATAATAACGGCATCACTGTTATAGAAACATTTAAGCTAAATATTTCATCTATAAAAATTAAAAATATATTACCAGGATGATTATAAATATTTTATATTTCTAAATAGTATTTATCGTCGGACATAACTTCTGTAAGACCATATATTAAAAATGTTGTACTTATTAAAAACATTAGTGTGACAAGTTTTACATTTCCAAAAATAAAATAAAATTGCGGGATTAAAGACATGTAAGTGGATCCAAGAGATCACAAATTTGGATGTGGATTATTCTGTTTGTTAATAACTCATAAAATAAAATTATTATATTTGTTTGGGTCATTTTATAATCCTTATCATAATTATTTTTACCCTTAATTACTTGATTTACCCTTAACTTCGGTATGAAAATTTAGTAAGTTTTATAGAGACCCAAGCATAACATACATAGATATTATTTCATTTTATATGAATACTTAGTACATTACAAAAATAAATGCCAAGGACTGTAATAGTTTACTGTATTTGGAATATCTGAAATAAAATCTTCTATCCAGGTGAATTATCTTCAATATCTATTATAAAGATCCCCACCTTTAGTACTTCTACCAAAAACCATTCTTCATATCCTACGGAAAGAAAACATAATAAAGGGGTGAACTAAAATTCTTAATAAGGGTAATTAAAAAAGATATATAACCATAATTATGAGCATAAGGGAATGGGAACATGGTCATATAAATAGAAGATTATACCTTTCATATTAAAGATAACATAAAGGAATCATGGAATAAGGTATGGTAGTTCATAAGACATGAATCATAATGAAATAAAGAATATATGCCATTAGATCTGAACATAGGATTAAAAAAATTGAATTTTGGATGACATATAAGAATATATAATGATTTATAAAGTATTCTTGGAACTGTTGTCGAGACCATCAAGGTGGAAAAATTCCTCTATGGAACCAAGTTCATAACCCTTTCATGCCCTATATTACTAAACTAAGTTCACTCCTTGTTCCAACCATGTAATATTGAACCGTGTTCATTTTCCATTCTATCCCTATAATACTAAACCTAAATAATTTCTCATTTCATCCATTTCTATATCTTATCCATAAATCTTTACTCAATTCATTGTAGTAAGATATAAGTCCCACTCATATCATAATGAATTCCTATATACATGTGCCATAAGATCATAAACAATCACATCAAAACCCATAAAATGAAATGGCTATCATAAAAATTTAATTATATATTAACACATAGAAAAGACACATGTTTCATAATTATTTTATTAAAATCATAAATTTTGAAATAAAAATGGATTTCATAAACAAATAGATTATGAGGGAGAAACTAATTTTGTAAATATAAAACCTGTGAAAGAGAAATAGGTTTCAGAAACATATAACACATGAAATAGAAATGGTTTTCAAAAATAACATTTATTTAGTCATTACACATTAATATAAATAGTAAAAATAGAACCTTTAGATAATTTCCAATAAATTCAAGAGTAACATCAAAGGAGTTCATCATAGATAGAAAAAAAACTTGAAATATTTTCAAAAACATTTCATGAGGAAAATATACTTTCCTCTTTGAAAAACAAAATTAATACAAAAAAAATTTGAAATACATTTTCATAGAAAAGAACACGAAAAATTATATGGAATACTTAAAATCAATTTTAAAACATTTTTCCTTGTGAAAGTATAAAATATCTTTCAATACATTTTAAACACAAATTTCTTTGAAAAAACATTGAAAACATAAAAGAATGATTGAATAAATTTTGAAAGCTATTTCATTCAAAATAATCTTAAAAAATATAAACAAATTTTGAATTTTTTTTAAATAATTTAATTGAAAATAAATTGAAAACTAAAATATAAATATTGTAAATGTTTAGAAAACCTTTTTACTTGAATCAATGAAATGTCCTAAAAACAATTTCATTGATAATAATTTGAAAAAATATAAATAGGTATTAAAAACATTTTGAAAATTTATTTCCATTAAAATATATAAAATAAGATTCAAAATATTTTTAAAACCATTTTCCTTGAAAATTACTTTTGAAAAACATTCCTTTAAAAATAATTCTTTTAAAAATTCAATGGATGCACCAAATAAGTGATGGGGGGTAAATACGTACATGCCATATGAGGTAAAATTAATATTCCATATGTATGGAAAAAGGATAGGAAAATTCCTTATGTGTAATGAAACAAGAATATTCTATTGATGATATTGGTAAAAGAAAATAGTGTAAAATTAATTTTAATTATTATAGGATAACGGTAGAAAATTCTTAGAACCCTTTAGAGAAAACATAGATTTCTGAACGAACATAGGGTAAACTCGGGCTTTCTTAAAAAATAATTTCATAACTATCTTCTGTACCAAGGAGTATAAATATGGTACCAAAACATGAATATATAAATAATAACCATAGGATAAGATATTTCATGAATTTTATTGAGATATGGATCATAATATTTCATCAATGAAATCATAAACATAAATAATCTCGAAAATCAATGATAATGCTTCAATAAACTATTATAACATGGTAACTTGGGATCATACACTCTATGTAAGAATAGGAAATTAAAATAAGCATAAAATATCTTCAAAATATATAATTTAATGATATAACATATAAAATATAGGTATATAGGCCTCAAAAAATAACATAGGTTCATATAAAATGGGAGTCTAAAATAAGAAAAATTGAGATAAAACTACTTTTCTGATTTGATAAATTTTGAAACTTAAAACACATGAAATAAATATCATAAAATGGATATGTGAATAATCCAAAATTTATGAATAATATACCTGGAATACAATTTTTAGCAGTACATATACCAAACAAAAGGAATGACTGGAAAACATAGCATGTAACTCATAGAAATAAAATGTGTAATGAAATCCCCTTACCTTGTGTCTTGAATCTCGTCATACTCATTCAAACCACCTATATAATAAATATAAATTAATTATAAATCATTTAAAAACCATAT
This sequence comes from Viscum album, assembly GCA_963277665.1. NCBI lineage: Eukaryota > Viridiplantae > Streptophyta > Magnoliopsida > Santalales > Viscaceae > Viscum > Viscum album. The sequence continues at coordinate 1,305,266,370 of OY728119.1, forward strand.
TCTTATATCTAATAACAAATATAGTTTTATTACTACCTTATATTATCCACTTGTTAACAATCCTTTGTTAAGGTTTTACTTCGGGTAATATTCACTTTATTCTTTGCATGATTCTTAATTTGTTATATCATTAGTCCTTATTCTTATATCATGATTTAAAAAATTCAAAACATGATACAAATATCATTTTTATACATTATATTTTTCCTATAATAATCTATAATATATATAATTATGATTTGAAATACACCATTCGTGGACATGATATGCCATACATACACATGAATGTTATTTTCGTTTAATCATTGTGTTGAAAGAAAAAAATGTTAAAGAAGTATATGTGTATATAAATAATTTTTAAATTATATTTATATTATCATATATATTCACTAATATCATACTAAATATAATAAATGTAATGTATGAACAAATCGTATCACCTTTAAGGGGCGGTAGTTCACACTTCCTCAGACGAAATTATTGTTTTAACACAAAATAGAAAGTAAAAAAGATATATTTTGTAAAAATGGAAAAAAATGATTTATTAAATAATAATTTTAATATATGAAATGTATAAAAATAGTTTCCATCATAATATCCACCGTGATAGGTAGTAAAAAAAATTAACAATATTCATTTAGTGAGGCAGTAGTTTTCCATACTCATAAATAGTATGTTTATTACCCATTAAATAGAGGTGTCTCTAAGTTTATCTTGAACCATTAGAATTAAAAAATCATATTATATTTGAGATACTGGTGTTTTTATACAATCATGGAATAAATTGATTAGAGGGTTGGAGAAGGAAAATAAATCAAATGATCTTGAGAGAATGTGTTACCTCTTAATTGGGTATCTCTTTTTGGTTCTTGTCAAAAAGCTTCATTGAATGAATTTTTTCCAAAAATTAGTATTAAATAAGTAATTTAGGGATTTTTGGAAGTTTATTGGGTATAATTTTTCCTAAATTAAGTGTTTTTAGAGGTGTTAAGATTTGGGAGATTTGGCGGCCTTTCATATGAAAGTAAAAGGGCTCACTTGTAATTTTTTTAATAAAAGTTAGATGTACACATGTTCTTACCTAATCAAACTAATAAAAAACAAAAATAAATCAATAATTTAAGGTTTATGGAATAAATATGTTGACAAACTGTGGGTTTTATAAGTTTCTAGGTCATTTGATCCCCTATGATTAAATTTTAGTCCTTAATTAAGCTTAATTTGTCCTTAATCGCAGTGATTAATTTTAATCACTTTTACAAATAATTTTGGTCAAAAATCAACATGTTCAAATTAGAATATAAATATAATACTAATTAAAATGGTGTATGTCTATATTTTTAAATTCAATTCAATGAATCTAAAAAATTGTGATTAATGCTAATCCCGTAGATGGGACGAAATAATAGGGTTTTAAAGTAGAAAAATGTTCAAAAGTTTGTTTTGTTTTAATATTCATTTTCAAATTGAATATATATTTTAATGAGCTAAATGGTTTTAATAAATTTATAATTTTTCTAATGCTACATTAAAACAAAATTATAAGAATAATTTAATAATAATAATTATTTAAATAAAAAGGTAGTCCTTAACTAAAATGTATTATTTTTCATTATTCATAAAAGAAGAATGTTTCTTAGAAAAATATCAAAAACTCACAATAGGATAATTTTGGAATTCAAAATAAGAAAAGATTTTTATTTTTACAAATTAAATATATTTATGTGTCTAAAATTAATATTATTATTTTTCATACAGTGACATGAAATTCAATTCACTTAATAAAATAATATTTTTAATCATATAAGTCTTTACAAATATTTATATATTTCATTTTACATTTTTCTTATTTATATAAAACCATTTTAAACATTCTTTTATAAATATTAATTAAAATTAAAATTACTATATTTAAGGGCCATGATATAATTATCTCATTTATGTAATTAGAATAGTAAATTGATATTTCATAGAAAGGTCAGTGTTGCATGTAATGTATGCTAAGTTGGGGTTGCGTGTTGTGTATGTAGGTCATAGCTATCCTCGGTGTTCCACAAAGATCAAGAAAAAATTTATGTTTTTTTATTTCATGATTAACTTGGTGTTTTTTTAAAGAAAGACAAATATAATACCGTTATATAAACTATATTATAGTGTTTTGTTAAATGAATAATATTACAAGGTAAAATTAATTCGAAAAAATATATTTTTTAAAATATTTGGGTGTTACATTCTACACCACTTGAAATTAATTTCGCCCTTTAAATTAATATTGTTTATCATAGGATTAATACATGAATGTTTTATTAAAAAAACCCACATCATTAAAATGGAAACTAATACTTCTCTTAAAAAGGGATTGTTAGAACCATAACAGTAAACCAAAGTAACAAACAAATGGGTTTTGACATAGGATAAAATATGTTGCGAGTGATGATTGGACATGGAGTAATGGATAAAATATATATAGGGAGTGATTAGTGTCATGAATACCAAATAATTGAATGATCAAAGAAAATATGAGGGCCTAAATGTCATAAATCTTTGATGATTTAAAAGGCCATTAGTTGAACAAAATTAAGATATTAGGATAACACATTTTTTTTATCGTTATCCTAATCATGAGTAATTATTTTCTTGACCATGAATATAAGGAAATGTACTGACTTGATACATTTATATAAACAAAATTTCATTATTTAGTTCTGTTTTTATCAATTTCTAATTCATCCACTATTTCATGTAATGGAGGTCCAGAAATTAACGTTGATGCATGAAGTGCTCAAATACACTTTTATAAAATCATAAGGTCCATAAAAGAATGAAAATTATAACTATTTATATATTACTATTCTTAAAAATCAATATGGTTAATAAATTAATATCTAAATATATAAAGTATATCTACTATTTCATCATAAATAATTATTCATAAAAAATATTAATACATTAACCAGGAAATCATGTAGGCCTGTGGTTGGCATGAAACCCTTATCATCCATCATTCATTGGTTCAAGACCAATAGAATTTCGATAAATGATTGGTTTTCACCCTACATTCATGAATTATTTTATAAAACCAAACTAATATAATTTCCAAAAAATAAGATAAACATTATTAAACTAATGTTAATCATTAAGTATCCTTTCAACCAAGGTTTTCAATACAAAATCAGTGCATGATTACTTCCTGTGAATATTTAAGTAAACATTTAATTAATGTTTAACCTTAAAACCCTTCTCAAATATGAAAATCTGAAACTTCAGAAATGGTTTCACAAAATCATTTTAACATTGAACCCCATATATCACAATGTAGCTCTTTGTTGTCAAATTCCAAACAAGAGAATACCCTCATGGTAAATTATTTTGGAACATGTTAATAACATAAATTACCATAAATACATATATAAAACATACATGTTTCTTTATTCCATAGATTAATATATATATATATATATATTTCATAATTCCAATAATTTTCAAAATTCATCCATTATATCATTAACTACCTATCAAAAAGAACTTAATTAATTCTATGATAATAAGTACCATCCAATTTTCTTATTCATATCCCATATATCATTATCCAATAAAAATTATCATAACATAAGGAACAAATTAACTATTATCTATCCCTTAATCATGTGTTTCCATGGACATCAACTTTCCATTATATCACTTTTCTATTCCATCAGAACCATTGAACATGTTCTTCAAAATCTACAGAAAAAAACATAAACTGAATGATACATATATATATTTAAACATTTGTACAACATACTTCTTGAATCCAAATATAAAATATTTTATTATTCCATTAAATCCTTATAATATTAGAAAAGATACCTCATCCTATTACAAAATACCTCATTACTTTCATATTTTATCAGTAGTCTCTTCATAATAAACATTGTAACCATTACTTGTACCCTCTTGTTGATTCCATTCGGGTGATTTACATTAGGGAAACTGAGTTTCATAGTGATAATTTATTCCACACTTAAAACCCTCAACCTTCTATGATTCCTTATGGAAGACCATATTTTCACCCATTTCGTTACACAAACAATTCATTTTTCACTTGCAGTGACTTTCATTATTTCCTTCTTTTCCACTGTCAAAACATATTATTGTTCCTCTAAGACATTCACTTAGGTGATTATTTCCACATTCTTGTCACAAATGTAACTGAATCTTCTTTCCTCTATGGTATCCATTACCTAAACTCTCAGTGAACTCCTTCTTTATATTCCTTGGAGAGTTTAAGAGTTGGTTAAGGTACACATTGTTAATCATGTTTCGTGAAAACTAATTAGGCATGATCACAAAATCTCACACTCTAATGATTATCCCACTTAACTACTCATCAAAAAATCATCCATCATATACAATGTTAATCCAGTTTCTTTTAGTTCCCTCCATTGACGAAAACTCGAAGTATAGTGCGAGCATTACGTTTTATAGAATAAAAGCACATAGTCATAAATAGAATTACTTATAGGATGACCAAAACATGGATCCATCTCTAATCTATGACAGACATGGTTCAACCTTGTCTTTTCACAGCCAACTTATATTTAAATCCTTCACAATGGATTATTAAGAGTCTCTTAATTCCCTATGCATATACACTTAGAGTTTCAAACCAGATGTGCATCAAGGCCCCTTAACATGTACCAGGTTACATTGATTCAGTCCCAGAACATCATGTTAGTGTTCTTAACATTAGTTACATATGTCTATAGACACATACACTTTTAGTATCCAAATAGGGATGAAATTATAAGAAATCACTTCCTCTATCCTTTACCAAAATTCCAATACATTTTACTAAGTGTTAACTCTTCCTTATACATATCCATAGAGATATCCCTAGACATATTCTTATAAATATACCTAGGAATATCACTAAAGTGTTCTCTTCCATGTTTCCAAAGGATTACAAAACTGTTCCTTTCATACCATCTATAGAGACTCTTGGTTAACATTATTGGATATTAAATCCTTTTAGATGAGTATTTAGTAATTTACAAAAATACATGCCTTAAAACCATAATTTTGTAGTGTGATTTGAAACATGCAGAAAAATATAAAATAATGGTGAATGATCTTCAATATCTCAACAATTTGTTATTATACCTAAAACCTATCTTCATATCCTAGGGAAATGAAAAATAAAGAAGTAGTGAGATCAAATTCTCAATTAGAGTAAATTAGGGATATATATAAGAATAATTATGAGAATAAGGGTGTGAGAACATGATCATGATAATAAAATATCATACCCCTCATATAAATGATCACATACATTATTCATGGCATAAATCATGGCAGTTCATAATACATGAATCATAAAGAAATAATGAACATAAGCCCAGAAAGAATAAAATAGGAATAGAACATGGAATTTTGGTAGACACATAAGAAAATATAAAAAATTATATAGTATTAAATTAATTTCAAATGGTACCATATTAGTGGAAAATGTACTTTATTGAACTAGACTCACACCCCTTTCTATCCATGTATTACTGAACCTTGTTCACTCCTCTTTTCTTGCCCTATAATACTGAACCAAGTTCTTTTCTCATTTCAGCCTTATAATACTAAACCACTTTTATTTATCATTCAAGTCTATCTATCTCATGATATATAAATCATTTCCCAATGAATTTGAGGGATATATAGTTCCCACCCATCTCCTAATGAAATTATACAATCATAATCCACAACATCATAAACAAACATAAGTTAACCAGTGTAATAAAATGGGTATCAAATACATGAAATTATATCATAACCTATGAAAAAGATACAGCTTTCATGATCATTTCATCAAAATAATAACCCGTGAAATATAAAATAATTTCATAAACATATAACCCTTGAAATAGAAATATATTTTATTAATATATAAACTGTGAATGAAAAACGGGTTTCATAAACATATTTGTAACGACCGAACTTTTTTCAATGGAAATTCCCTTCTTATATTTATGTCATAAAATCACATGAAAACACAACATAATGAACTACTAAGTGATAAGTGACCTTTAAACATAAGGTTTCCACTTATGTGTTTGGAATTTTGAAAATCCATCATACACGGTTGTGTTCAAGATGTTTTTTGGAGTCTAATAAAAAAATTTGGTGAATAGTAAACTACCCAAATAAATAGTAACATACCCTAATGAATAGGGATATACCCTAATTAATAGTAACCTCACCTATGATAGTATAAAAATAATATTAATTTTGGAAGTACATATACCTATGTTTTAGAATGAGGTATTGCATTTTTAAATCTAGTTTTTGATAATAAATTGTGATTTTAATTAAATATTAAAATAATCAAATTTAAAAAATAATTTTTCAAAAAAATACTTCATTTTTGGATTCTACCCATTGAGAAATTGTTAGGGTGAATTTTTGGGATTTTTCTGAAATACATGAAATTTTGATGAATAGTGGAATCTGATAATTCACAATAAATGCTAAATAATGGATTAATTGAGTCATTGATGATGTTCTGCTAATGTAAGCCCACTTAGTATTAATTTAAATGACCCATTTACTATTCTTGGTCATGGAATACTTATTATTCCTTGTCTTGGGAAGAAATAATAAATTAATTATTATAATATCATGAAATCCCTCCACTTCTCCACTTAAAAATCCCCACATTCACTGCCTCTTCTCTCCACTCCTATCAAGCTCCAAGGCTTCTCTAAAATCTGCTTAAATATCTCCCCAAGGTCCTCCCCCACGTCTAAAAGCTCTCAGAATACTCAAAATACCAAAAAATATCCCCTTTAGAGGTTCTCAAAGGAGGAAGTCTCAAGAGGTAAATTCATCTTCCCAAATTTATTTTTTTCTTTTAAGTTCTTTTCTTTTTAATTTCTTTCCTCCCATCCCTTCACCACAATAGTATGATAAATACAATATCATAAATTTAATGGAATGTATTCATTATAGTGGTATATTTTGTTATCTTCTCCACCTTCGCCACCCTTTTATTTGAAAGAAATGAAAGCACCGTTTGAGATGTGCTAATTTAGCACATTCAAGGACAAAATTTTATCAATTTCTATTATTATATTTAATTCTGGTCATGAAACCATTTATGTTATAGATGAACCTGATTATTATATATTTTATATATCCAATTTTTTGTTTTGTAATCTTTTGGTACAAATGAAATTAAGTAATAATGAAAAACACATTCTTTGTAATCAAATCCACCGATTAACAAAAATGGTTACCACTAAGTTTATATATATAATAATTCAACATCACTCTAATTAACCAAATTAAAATTAAAACAATGTAATATACTAGTTATAAAATAAATAATATAACTTAAATGCTGTACAACCACTTTCATCTTGTATATAATCCAATCTTGAATATAAGTGTACCGATCTTTTAAATCCAAGTAAACAAACTAGACGAACAATAAAATTGAACCTTATAACTAATCAAAAAGTCTTTTAATGAACTAAAAAAAGTCATTATAAAAAAATTATATATAGAAGAGGTTCTGAACTTATTAATTAATAAGACTAATTTGTTTATTCAGGTCATTAAAAACAAGTGGAGAACACCAATGGATTTAAGGTAAGGGATCCTCCCCTTTCACTCTTAATCAAGATTGTTCTCTATGCTATGCCCTTTTTGTGTAATAACAACTGATGGAGTGTGTTTATACACCCTCCACATACTTCCATAATGTTTTATATGTTATGAGAAGACGATTTTCTCTCTCATCAAACCCTCTTGGGTACACCCAACACCATTCCCGTAAAATCATAACGAATTCTGCCCAAACCTTATTTGTTCTCTCGGGTTGCCTTATCTTTCATTAAAAATGTTCTTATAATATACATGTTTTTGAAAGATTCCCTCATTAGAAATTTCTAATAAGCAAACCTATTTTAAGGGGACTTCCCAAATTTTTACCCAAATTTCATGGTCACTATATCCTCTGTTTTATGTTACCATTGTCTTTATAAAATCAGTATTTTTATTCTGAAAACCATCTTGCTAAAATTATGGTTTTATATAAAAGAATGTCCACTTTTCTATTTGAAAAGCTATAGAGTGTTTTCATTGAAACCACACAAAATGTTTTAATGCTAATGTTCTAAAATACATTTCTAATATGTTGTCACTTATATTTGATACCACTTACCATGTTATATTCCTATTTTACCCTATGAACTTCCATGTATTTTCTAATTCTTTCCTTACATGGACATTTTCATGATACGCCCATTGGTTATGATTTATGTCATGATTGTGGTACTAAATTCTTTCCATGGGTACCCTTATGTTTGTGTACAGTTGATTATGTATGATTTTATATGTGGTAAGAATATTTATGTGGCAATAATATTCATGAAAATGTTGAGATGGGTGCACCCTGATAGTGCTCCAATGCATTGGGTAATGTTACGTCTCATGAGATGTGATGTGAAACGGGATTGGCGGTTAGCTTTCACCCGTACTGAAATGGGAAACGAGATTGGCGGTTAGACTTGAACCATACTAAATATATGATTTATGATTCTGCCACATTTATATGATTCCATGTTTATATGATCCCATTCCTATATTAACTTATTTATATAAGTTTCATTCATTGGATATCATTATGTCATTCCTCCTAACTCATGTTCTTGTGATGTATCCTTATGTTCATTCCTTTACTGGGATTTTTAGATCATCCCTTTGTTCATGTGTTCCCCAGGGTACCCTATGCAGATGTAAGAGCTCAAAGGAAGTTATAAGCTCTTTATGGGCATTAAAAAATGAAGTTTTTTTAGCCGCATGTTTTTTGTTATATGTACCTAGTCTTCCAAGACACAAGACATAAAGATCATTGTCTTGTACTCTGATGATTAACTATGCTTGAAATAATTAAATGTTATCTGTAAAAGGCTCGGGTCGCTATAGTTGGTATCAAAGGATGGTCTAGTTATTTTTAGAGATTAGGAATAGAGCACCATAGTGAGAAAAAATAGCGACCCGAGTGTGTACATCCCTATGAAAAATAGATTGGTCTTCTTATGGAGCTTCATCTATTATCAGCTCTAATAGAGATCCCTAGTTCAGTTATCATTTAGGAGAGGCCTTTCAGAGGAAATGAGATCTTAGGTCTGTTTAATCACGACATACTATCCATAGTCAGATGGCCAGAAAAAAAAGAGCAATACATATTCTTGAAGATATGCTACATTATTTTTTCCTTGACTTTGGTGGAGCATCAGATGTCCATTTAGGGTGTTTTTAGTTTACATATAATAATATTTACCATTTTGTGATCATAATGGTTCCTTTTTATGCTTTTTATGGTAACCATTTATATCATTGTTGTGTTGGTCATAGATTGGTGACGTTTCCTTGGTTGGACCGATCTTGGTTTAAGAGATGAAAATATGATTCCATTGATTCATCATAGAATATTGATGGAACATATCTGGTATAAGTATTATGTTAATCTTTGTCATAGACCACTATATTTTTCAGTTTGATACTAGGTTTTCTTGAATGTTTCACCTCTGTTTGGTCATCTATGGCTTGGGGGGGAAGGGAAATATTCTATAAATTTTGTGGGAACTTTTTACATTGTTTATAATGTGGGGAAGGTGTATTAAAAATTATCACATACACCATAGCTGACACCGATAAATATAATGATTCTTGAATCATAGCTACAAATGTATCTATCTGATAATTCTCATGTTCTAAGCTATAGTGATCTTGATGTCAAGCTAGATTTTTTCCTGACTGAGCATCCATCCAGGATAGTTGATTCTAAAACCATAGTTCTTCATGGGAGGATGATACCTTTGGTATGAGTGCCATGGATTCAAAGTTTTTATTTTTATGAGACATGGGAGAGGGCATAACTGATGAGAGAGAAGTGACCTCATATTTTTGATATGGATGCATCCTGACATGCTTTCTGAGAATAGAATGTTTCTATTGTGGGGAGTTTGTAACATCTAATTACTATTTTAATGTATACCTTAACCTCTCTTTTTATCATGATTTGATTGGATTTCATTTAAGGTTTTCTTGGTTGGAAATTAGGAAACTTTTGGAAGTTCATGGGTTGTGTATGGTTGGTGCATGGTTTTTAGGAACCGTAATCCTTTCTAGTGAAAACCATTTATAATGGGGAATTATGTGTTTTTATAGTTGGTGCACAGTTTAAAAAAACATTCACCCACCAAGGATAAACCATGAAACCCCCCAAGTAGGGGCATGTGACTAGGGATCGTGGCTTTTCTAACCATGCGGCCCTGTCCAGCTAATCATGTGTACGATATTTAACTAAATCAAAAATTATTTTTAAAACCCAAGTGCATGATAGGGAGGAATGACCATAATACATATTATTCTTTCTAGGAGACTACCAATAGGTGGATTTTCCACTCTACATCCTTTTTTAAGTGAATATAATCTCAGGTAATGACTTTCGATTTCTTCCCTATGAGTTTCATCTTCCTGTACTCTTTCACCTTCTCTCCTATTTCTCCTACCTACGGTTTCATAGATATTTGTGTTGTTTTAAGATTTTATACATTTTGATTAACATCTTAAATTTAGGCTTGATTCTCCAAGCCATGTTTTAATATTTTAAATTGGTGTTTCTCGATTAATGCCTTGTGTTTCAAGATCCCATGATCTCAAGGTTAGTGGTTCTGTTTATAATGACCCATTTGATTAACATAAAATTAATTAACATAGATTCAATTTCATAATTTAATTTAAATTTATTTCAAAAGTATTATTAAAAATTCAAATACAATTAATTAGGGATTTGGATTTGATTTCACATGATATTAGGAAAAATGACAATTTCATTGAATTAGGGTGTGTTTTTTAAATTGAGGGAAAATTGTGACATTTAAATTGTTGAATTTAAATTTTGAGATTGACCTGATTAAATTGATTTAAAATCATATTTTATAAAAATATCTTGAAACAGTTTTTATAGAAACATAGTGGTTTAATATTGAAAATGCAAGATTTCATTATAAAACTATTTTTTGTTTTTTGATGGAAAATTTGGATATTTGAAAGGGAAGAATGGGTAGAATTTTTTTTAAATAGTTTTAGAATAAATTTTACATAAAAAGTTATTATTAGGGAATATTAAATCCAAGTTATTAAGTGAGTTATTTAGGACAACACATAATTAAGGATTTATAACACTAATAATACATATGTACATGGTCAAATCTGGGATGGGATGGTAATGAGTCTTCTTTGACCAGTGTCTCAGTGATGTGTGTACACATATTTACATGATAAATACTATAGTGTGAGGGAGTCCCATATCTTAGAACTATTGTACCATTTTTAAGATGATCATTTTTCTTGTTTGTTTTTATTTAAAATATATTCCATTTTTTTAGTAAACTATTTCACACAATCCTTATGAATTTAAATAAAATGATTTGAAAAAAATGTTTATTAATACATTTTTCTAAATCATTTCTATAATTTAAAATGTAAATATTTATTTGTTTAAAATTCATCAAAAATTACATTCCATTCTATTTAAAATTTAAATATTTATTTTTTAAAATAAATGTGGCATATTTTTTTTTGAATCCTTTGTTAGACCCTACTTGGATTTCCCCTCATAACCAACTTGTGCCTTTGAGTTTTTGTAGATTATCTTATTCCATGTTTGATAAATGGTAAACCACTACTTGTAATTTGTTCTAGTTGTTGGAACTTGGGATTGGTGAGTTTTTTCTACTAGGACATGGGTTTTTTATCCTATATTATAGTATTTCGTAGTTTCGCTTTGGGATTTCATACCTGTTTGACCTGTTGTAAAGTTATCCATGTAGAGACTTTTATATATCTGTGTTGAATAGTATATCTTTATTCCATTTTTTTGGGGAAAATTTAATCCCACTTTCATATTATATTATTCTATGTTCTAGTCTCCAACCTCGGGAGATTGGGAACTCCCATCGAGATAGGTTAGGATTGTCTTGGTTACCATGTTACCCTGGTATCTAGGCTAGTTCATACCAACCAAACTCCTTTATACCGAACAAACTAACAATATTAAAATGTATTTTATATGATCATAGTGCGTAATATGATATCAAATAAAAAATTGGATCATATTTATCATTGACATTAAATGTTGAAACTCTTATAATATTTGGTATATGTAAACATCATCCCATGTTATGAACCAATCTATGTTTTGTATAACCTTAGAACTGAATATGACCCTTGATAAATCCCTAAAGACATTCCCAACCACCTCCCCCTAATTTGGTGAAACGTGACAAGGTAATTACATGAATAAAATAGTGAATTATTTCACCAAAATCATAAGTATTACTCCTAGGACATACATATAAATGTTTGGTATAAAAATTCATTGTATTCGAGTAGAAAAAAAAACAAAAAAAATATACAAAATAAAATACACAAGAAACAAAATAATTATATGAAATAAATATCAAATGTATATAATGAAATATATAAAAGAAATGACATATAAAAATGCTATTTGAAAATATACCGTAAACATAGCTGAAATAAGAGATACTCAACAACGGATATATCATGAGAAAAAAATAAATAAAATAAAGAAATCCTCAACAAATATCTATGTGTACTAAGTGAAACACTTTAATGACCTACACCATCATTCCTAAACTAGAACCAGATACAAACCATGAGATGAAAATAAAACTATAACATCCAATATGAACTGGATATATTGTAATTAGAATAGGAGTGAGATAAAAAATATAGTAGGGAAACAACCATTGTTCCATAAATACCCTTTAAAAATAATTCCATTTCATTTTATTTTGATATAAATAATTTGTTTTTTCTACTTATCTTCAAAATGAGAAACAAGGATATATCACTAAAAACCCATTCCATTTCTTCAATATGGAATAATTTTTTTTTGAAAAAAAAGGTTATGAAACCTTTAAAAAGATAGAATAATTTAATTACGTGAAAAACATTTTAATGAAAGGGAAACCGTACTATAAAATCAATTTGAAAATAATTTTAATAAGTAATTTAAAATATAAAACAATAAAAAAAGTAATCATGGAGACTTAATAGATACTGGGAAAATCTAAGACAAGGTAATACAACTACTAAACTGGACTGATGATTGATAACAAAAAACTACCAAAAAAGTGTTTCTCTCACTAGTCAAATGAAGAGTCATATCCCATAAGAAAAATAAAATCCAATGTAGGGAAAAAATCTTGAGTCTGATTCTATACTAGTGAAACATGTGTACCTAGACTCCTATATAGACACCCATGGATTCCCATGAATAAAAATAAAATCTAGTCAATAAATAATTTCCATGTTATATATATCATATTAATTAAATGTCAAGTCACTCCCTCGCCTATAACACCCTCATAAGAAATATCCATGAATCCATCAATAAAATAAATAAAAATACACAAGCCCCTTTATTGGGAATCATTAAATACATAACAATAAATATTTATTCATTTTCAAACAAATACGGAATGTTTCAAGGGGTTTTCATTTTATAAATAAAATTTAGGGAAGGTTTAGTGTATTAGGAAACATGGATACATAAAAAGAGAGTTCATAAAATAACTAAATATTCCCCCACTTATTTCTTTATATGTTGAAAACTTATAAGACAAATCATACTAAAAACATTTATTCTTATCCCGGGGAAAAGAAAACATAATATTGGGTGACACTATGCTTTAAAAGTATAAAATGGGAGATATCAGTGATCATTGATACATAACTTGAGAATAATGTGTACAATATTATTATCTTAACATTTCATACCCATCAATTCATAGATCAAAAATATGATCCATGGAATAAATCGTGGCAATTCATAAGCCATGAATCATAATGGGGTCAAAGAAAAAGAGTCATACGAACATAACATTGGAATAAGATAATGTAAAAAAATAGTGTCATAAAGTGTAGTATAATCATCATCATAGAAATCATATATCAAGGATATTCATCAAGAAATTCATACCATGTTTATCTTGGGATAACTGCCTTTGTACTTGCTTTAGGCTTAAGATAACCTCTCATGTACCCTCTTTCTTTAGGCATGGGATAACATATTGTTTACACTCTTTCATCATTCCCAGGATGACCTCACGTGTTCCCATTATTTCTAATAACATTAATATTTAACGAATTCATTGGAGGGATATATAATTTTGGCAAACTTATCATATAATCAGAAATCCATTCATATGTGTATTGCAAGATCAAAGAATTGTTCATCATAGCTTATCCCATGTAAAAGTAAATGGGTTCCATTGATATTTATTATTATAACCATACACCATATTATGAAAAAATAAATAAGTTATTATTGTATTATATACCCGGTGAATCCTAAGTAACCCCAAATTATGTTATCATATTTGAAAATTTTTGTTAAAAAATAGGTGGAATATTTCTTGAGGAAAATAACCTTTTTATTTTTAAATGATTTATTTTAAAATTTACCACATGTTAATGAATTTGTTTCCCTTGTAAACATTTAATGTAAGTTTCATATCATTTTGAAGTCATGTATTTTGTAAAATTTTTCCCTACTATGTTTATTGAAACTATGATTTTGTTGACATTTTTTGTGAAAATTCAAAAGTACCTCATTAAAAATTATTAAAAATATTAATTTAAAAAGAATTAAATACGTAAACATTTTGTAAAATTGACTTAAAATAATATTATTATTATAATAAAAATATTTTTTGAATATATTTTTTTTAAAACAATGGATATAGAAGGAAATGTATTTTTGTATGAAGGGAGGAATAAAGTCGAGTGTCTATAGAAAAAAAAAATTAAAGTAAAACATGTATTATAAATAAATATCTAGAGTATAAGAAAGTAAATGATATAATTGATAGATATATAACAAAAATTCATTATTGGAAACTTAATAATAAATAATCATGAAAAACAATGAGATTATAACATAAATCCCTTACTTAAAGTTTTAATTTCATAGAAGTTTCTCTAACCACATTTAATATATTTTTAAATTTATTGAAATTATAAACTTGAGTCTTGTATAGAATTATAATATCATATATTATCAACTTATTGTTACAACCCCGACCACAGTAGACCAAAGTCGGTTCCTTACTTTTTTACATTGGAATAGATAAAATATTAAAATCCTAAAGGACTAATTAGTTTAGTAGTTTTAGAAAACTAGATTAAATAAATGAATCCCATTTTTCTTTTGGGAATATAAAATAAAACATGATATATAATAAATTCTATTAAACGACACTATTGATAACTCAACTATAAATCTCTTATTTTTTAACCTGGGGAAAGAAAAAAAATAAGGGTGAGGGAAAATTCTCAACATGGTTCACGTATAATGGATGTTATCATGAATCACTAATAATACTCAAAATGATAAGGTAAAGAACAAATCAATTATTTGATTAATCATTAACTTCTGAATAATATTGTAGGAATAATTGATAATCAAATAAGGTTCTACAAATAACCATATGATATAGGAACTTGACCGTGGATATTGTAACTAATAAATTAATCACATGAAATATCAATAATGATGAAATGAAAATTTTGGATATTTTAACTACTTTGATATATCCATATGATAGTTACTATCAAGATTAGTCCTAAATAAAATTTATGTATGTGGGAAAAAACCCAACTAATTTATCAAATTGATTCATCTCATTAGACTACTGATGCATTGAGGAGATATCTATAGCCGGAAAACACCCATGTATTCATTTCAAATGAATTCCAAACATATTGAAACGATCGATTTAATGCATAAAAATTTTTCATAATCATCAATTGTATGTATTCAATAATAGATACTACTTTGTCAGCATTTCCAAAATTAATCAAATAACATTCAATGTAGACACCGTATGTAAATACTGTATATGTTTTAGAAAATAATAAAACGAATCAATTATATGTATCAATTATAAATCCACATAATAAATTTTCAATAAAACATGACACAATCCTAATTAATTTCACAAAAAATAAAATCATTATACAATCAATGGAGTTGAAGTTTAACCCAGTGAATGGAAATTGAGTCAATAAAACAATTACCAAAATATTATCAGTTGAATTGTATTCCCCATAAAATAATGAAACATAATGAAATATTAAATACCATTTATATAATCATATTAATGATAAAATATAAAAAGGAAATTATATATACACCATACACATGAAATAAGTGGGGAATAATGTATATATCTCATAGAAGTAAAAGTGAGTTGAGAAACTCATACCTTGAACCTTTTTTCGTTTAACATGATTAAAAGTCGTATATAATTGTTTAAATCAAGATATTAATTTATAACATAACCATATTTATTTTTATGGTATCATATATTATTCTATTAAATCTTCTTATAATCAGTTTTTCAATAATATATCATTATTACCCTTATTTCGGGAGTTAAGTACTTCATTTTTATATACATGTTCTATCATGTAAGTACAGGTTATTATGCATAAGAAAAAGTTCTATCATATCTAGAATTATATTAAAGTCATAAATATCATATTTATTCATTTTATATATTCTATAATCATTTTTTATAGGTGAACATTAAAATTAATCGCATTGTGTTGTGGAAATAGTGGGTTGTACGTACACACGGGCAATGATATCATTTCATTAATGGTGAAAATTTAAGGAATTGGATGGTATATTAAATTTTAATAAAAATAATCATGTCATAATTATCATATATATCAATTATTTCCCTCATTATACCCTTCCAAGTGATTTGGCAATGAAAAAAAATTACACCACGACGTGGAGACGATAAGTCATACATACGCACCCACGATGTTTTCATTTTTCATAAGATGGATATAAGGGGGGATATTGTTGTAACATAATAATAAAAACTTATAATAATATATATGATACTTGTTATTAATTTATCACTAAAAAACACTTCAATAGGATGTGAAAGAAGAAACAAACTTGAAAGAGTCGATAAAAATGATTACCTCTTTTTCAGCAAACATCCTTTAATATCATCTTAAGGGATCTAGGGTGGGTCTTGTTTAAGTGAAAAAGCCTCTAGAACATAAACATATATGTTTATAATAGAAAGTTTAAATTCTGGGTCAATCTAGATGGATCAATGTGGTATAAATAAGTGATGGAGGAGGTGTCCTTTTATAATTGAGGTGAGAGGTACTTTTGGAGACTCTCAAAAAATTAAATTAATATAAAATAATTTTTAATTATGAATGGATCTAAAATGAATACATTCTAATATAATATTCATATGGGTAAAAATAATCTCAGAAAATTATATTTATACAAGTTTATTTCACACGCATTCCCAAATATTATTATTTTAAACATTATTTAATCCATTTAACTCTTACTGTGAAAACATGGAGTTTTTACACATTAAGGGTTAATATGATTACTATAAAACTACAAAAAATTATAAATGATGCATGGAAGAAATTTTAAACCATTGAAGAATCAATTTTCCAAATTTTATATTTTAATAAATTTTATATCATTCAATAAAACATTATATATTCTAAAATATAATTAATGTCAATTTTGACACTATTCATTATATTAATTTTAAAAAAAATAAATAAAACAAGTTATCTTAGAAAAACTCTTATAATATATCCATAATATGTATAGGTAGTCTATAAAATTCATTTACAAAATTAATTATCTAAAATTATATTTATTTAAATAGTTTAAATATCACTTATTTGATATTTCCATTTTTAAAATAATCACGGTATCATTGTTATAGAAACATTTAAGCTAAATATTTCGTCTATAAAAATTAAAAATATATTACCAGGATGATTATAATAATTTTATATTTCTAAATAGTACTTATGGTTGAACATAACTTCTAGAATACCATATATTAAAAAATGTGTACTTATAAAAAACATTAGTGTGACAAGTTTTACATTTCTAAAAATAAAATAAAATTGTGGGATTAAAGACATCTAAGTGGCTCCAATAGATAAAAAATTTGGATGTGGATTATTCTATTTGTTAATAACTCATAAAATAAAATTATTATATGTGTTTGGGTCATTTTATAATCCTTTTCATAATTTTTTTTACACTTAGTTACCTGATTTACCCTTAACTTTGGTAAGAATATTTATTAAGTTTTATAGAGTCCCAGGCATAACATACATGGATATTATATCATTTTATATGAATATTTAGTACATTAAAATAATAAATGCCCAAGGATTGTAATAGTTTACTGTATTTGGAAACTCTGAAACAAAATCTTCTATCCGGGTGAATTAATATCAATATCTACTGTAAATATCTCCACCTTTAGTAGTTCTACCTAAAACCATTCTTCATAACCTAAGGAAAGAAAACATAAGAAAGGGGTGAGCTAAAATTTTCAAGAGGGGTAATTAAAAAATATATATAACCATAATTATGAGCATAAGGGAATGAGAACATGATCGTATAAATAGAAAACTATACCTTTCATTTTAAAGATCATATACGTGAATCATGGAATAAGGTATTGTAGTTCATAAGACATGAATCATAAGGAAATAAAGAATACAAGCCATTAGATCAGAACATAGGATTAAAAATGGAATTTTGGATGACATATAAGAATATATAATGATTTATAAAGTATTCATGGAACTTCTGTCGAGACCATCTAGGTGGAAAACGGCCATTATGGAACCAATTTTATACCCCTTTCATGCCCTATATTACTAAACTAAGTTCACTCCTTGTTCCAACCCTGTAATAGTGAACCGAGTTCATTTTCCATTTTATCCCTGTAATACTAAACCGAATTCATTTCTCATTTCATCCATTTCTATATCTTATCTATAAATCTTTACACAATTAATCATAGGGAGATATAGGTCCCACTCATCTCATAATGAATTCCTATATACATGTTCCATAAGATCATAAACAATCACATCAAAACCCATAAAATGAAATGGCTATGATAAAAATTTAATTATATCTTAACCCATGGAAAAGACACATGTTTCATAATTATTTTATCAAAATCATAACTTTTGAACGAGAAATGGATTTCATAAACAAATAGATTACGAGGGAGAAACTAATTTTGTAAATATAAAACCTGTGAAAAAGAAATAGGTTTCATAAACATATAACACATGAAAGAGAAATGGGTTTCATAAATAACATGAATTTAATCATTAAAAATTAATATAAATAGTATAAATAGAACCTTTAGATAATTTCCCATAAAGTCATGAGTAAAATAAAAGGATTTCAACATAGATAGAAAACAATTTTGACATATTTTCAAAAAACAATTTTGAGGAAAATATGCATTCCTCTTTGAAAAAAACGTTAATACAAAAAACAATTTGAAATACATTTTCATAGAAAAGAACATGAATAATTATATGAAATTATTAAAATAATTTTTAAAACATTTTTCCTTTTGAACATATAAAATATCTTTTAAAACATTTTAAACACAGTTTTCATTGAAAAAAAATTGAAAACATAAAACAATGATTGAATAAATTTTGAAAACTATTTCATTAAAAATAATCTTAAAACATATAAACAAATATTGAATTTTTTTTGAAAATAATTTCATTTAAAATAAATTGAAAACTAAAATATAAAGCTTGTAAATGTTTTGAAAACTGTTTTACTTGAATCTAGGAAATGTCCAAAAAACTACTTCTTTGATAATAATTTGAAAACATATAAATAAGTATTAATAAAAAATTTAAAATTTATTTCCATGAAAATATATAAAATAAGATTTGAAATATTTTTAAAACCATTTTCCTTGAAAATTACTTTTAAAAAACATTCCATTAAAAATAATTCTTTTAAAAATTCAATGGATGCACCAAATAAATGATGGTAGGTTAATCCGTACATGCCATACGGGGTAAAAATAACATTCCATCTGCACGGTAAAAAGGATAGAAAAATTCCTCATGTGTAATGAAACAATAATATTCTATTGAAGATATTGGTAAAATAAAATAGTGTAAAATTAATTTTAATGATTATAGGATAACGATATAAAATTCTTAGAACCCTTTTTAGAAAACATATATTTTTGACCGAACATAGGGTAAACTCAGGCTTTCTTAAAAAATAATTTATTAACTGTCTTCTATACCAAAGAGTATAAATATGGTACCAAAACATGAATATATAAATAATAACCAAAGGATAAGATATTTCATGACTGTAATTGAGATATGGATCATAATATTTCATCAATGAAATCATAAACATAAATAATCTCGAAAAGCGATGATATAACTTCAATAAACTCTTATAACATGGTAACTAGAGATCATACTCTCCATGAAAGAAACGGAAATTAAACTAAGCATAAAATATCATCAAAATATATAATGTAATTATGTAACATAAAATATAAGTATATAAGACTCAAAAAATAACTTGGGTTCATAACAAAATGGGAGTCTAAAATAAGAAAAATTGGGATAAAACTACTTTTCTGATTTGATAATTTTTTTAACATAAAACACATGTAATAAATATCATAAAATGGATATGTGAATAATCAAAAATTTATGAATGATATACCTGGAATACAATTTTTGTCAGTACATATACCAATCAAAAGGAAAGACTGGCAAACATAGCATGTATCTTATAGAAATAAAAAGTGTAATGAAATCCCCTTACCTTGTATCTTGAATCTCGTCATACTCATTCAAACCAACTATATAATAAATATAAATTAATTATAAATCTTTTAGAAACCATATACTTATATAGAATACCAAATGTAGTTTTATTACAACCTTATATTATCCACTTGTTAACAATCCTTTGTTAAGGTTTTACGTCAGGTAATATTCACTTTATTCTTTGAATGATTCTTAATTTGTTATATCATTAGTCTTTATTCTTATATCATGATTTAAAAAATTAAAAACATGATAAAAGTATCATTTTTATACATTATATTTTTCCTATAATAATCTATAATATATATAATTATGTTTTGAAATACACCATTCATGGACACGATAGGCCATAAATACACATGAATATTATTTTCATTTAATCGTTGTGTTGAAAGAAAAAAAATGTTAAAGAAATATATGTGTATACAAATAATTGTTACATTATATTTATAATATCATATATATTCACTAAAATCATACTTAATATAATCTATGTAATTTATGAACAAATCACATCACTTTTAGGGGGTGGTAGTTCACACATTCTCAGACGAAATTATCATTTTAACACAAAATGAAAAGTAAAAAAAGATATATTTTGTAAAAATGGATAAAAATGAATAATTAAATAATATGTTTAATATATGAAATTTATAAAAATAGTTTCCAACATAATATCCACCATGATAGGTGGTAAAGAAAAAATTAACAATAATCATTTAGTGAGGCGGTAGTTTTCTATACCCATAAATAGTATGTTTATTTCCCATTAAATAGAGGTGTCTCTAACTTTATCCTGAACCATTAGAATTAAAAAAATCATATTATATTTAGGATACTGGTGTTTTTATAAAATCATGGAATAAATTGATTAGAGGGGTGGAGATGGAAATTAAAATAAATGAGCTTGAGAGAATGTGTTACATCTTAATTGGGTATCTCCTTTTGGTTCTTGTCAAAAGGCTTCATTGAATGATTTTTTTCCAAAAATTAGTATTAAATATGTGATTTAAGAATTTTTGGAAGTGTATTGGGCATATTTTTCACTAAATTAAGTGTTTTAAGAGGTGTGAAGATTTGGGAGATTTGGTGGCCTTTTATATGGAAGCAAAATGACTCACTTGGAATTTTTTTAAAACAAGTTAGATGTACACATGTTCTTACCTAATCAAATTAATAAAAAATAAAAATAAATCAATAATGGATGGTTTATGGAATAAATAGTTTGAAAAAATGTCGGTTTTATAAGTTTATAGGTCATTTTATCCCCTATGATTAAAGCTTAGTCCTTAATTAAGCTTAATTTTACCTTAATCGCAGTGATTAATTTTAATCACTTTTACAAATAATTTTGGTCAAAAATCAACATGTTCTAATTAGAATATAAATATAATACTAATGAAAATGCTGTATTTCTATATTTTTAAATTCAATTCAAAGAATCTACAAAATTTTGATTAATGTTAATCCTGTAGATGGGTTGAAATAAGAGGGTTTTAAAGTAGAAAAATGTTCAGAAGTTTGTTTTGTTTTAAT
The DNA here is from genome assembly GCA_963277665.1 of Viscum album. Classification (NCBI taxonomy): domain Eukaryota; kingdom Viridiplantae; phylum Streptophyta; class Magnoliopsida; order Santalales; family Viscaceae; genus Viscum; species Viscum album. Next base: position 1,305,288,675 of record OY728119.1, read on the forward strand.
ATTCATTTTCAAATTGAAATTGATTATAATGAACTAAACAGTTTTAATAAATTTATAATTTTTCTAATGTGACATTAAAAGAAATTTATAAGAATAATTTAATAATTATTATTATTTAAATAAAATGGCAGTCATTAACTAAAATGTATTATCTTTCATTATTAAAAAAGGAAGAATGTTTCTCATAAAAATATCAAAAAATCACCATATGCAAATTTTGGAATTCAAAATAAGAAAAAAAGTTTATTTTTTCAAATTAAATATTTTTATGTGTCTAAAATTAATATTATTATTTTTCATACAGTGACATGAAATTCAATTCATTTAAGAAAATAATATTTTTAAACATATATGTCTTTACAAATATTTATATATTTCATTTTACATTTGTCTTATTTATATAAATAAATTTTAAACATTATTTTATAATTATTTATTAAAATTCATATTACTATTTTTAATGGCCAGGATATAATTATCTCATTTATGTAATTAGAATAGTAAATTGACATTTCATTGAAAGTTCTGTATTGCATGTAATGTATGTAATGTTGGTGTTGTGTGTTGTGTATGTATGTCATAGCTATCCTCGGTGTTCCACATAGATTAAGAAAAACTTTATGTTTTTTGTATTTCATGACTAACTTGGTGTTTTTTAAAGAAAGACAAATATAATACATTTATATAAACTATATTATAGTGTTATGTTAAATGAATAATAATACAAGGTAAAATTAATTCGAAAAAATATTTTTTAGAAAAACTCAGGGTGTTACATTCTACACCACTTGAAATTAATTCCTCCCTTTAAATTAATCTTGGTTATCATAGGATTAATACATGAATGTTTTATTCAAATAAACCCACATCATTAAAATGGAAACTAATACTTCCCTTAAAAAGGGAGTGTTAGAACCATAACAGTAAACCAAAGTAACAAATCACTAGGTTTCGACATAGGATAAAATATATTGGGAGTGATGATTGGACATGTAGTAATGGAGAAAATACATATAGGGAGTGATTAGTGTCATGAATCCCAAACAATTGAATTATCAATGAAAATATGAGGGCCTCAATGTCATAAATCTTTGATGATTTAAAAGGCCATTAGTTGAACAAAATTAAGATATTAGGATAACACTTTTTCTTTTGATCGTTATCTTAATCATGAGTAAATATTTTTTTGACCATGAATATAAGGAAATGTACTGACTTGATACATTTATATAAACAAAACATCATTATTTAGTTGTGTTTTTATCAATTTCTAATTAATCCACTACTTCATGTAATGGAGGTCCAAAAATTAACGTCGATGCATGAAGTGCCCAAATACACTTTTAGCAAACATAAGGTCCATAAAATAATGAAAATTAAAACTATTTATATATTATTATTCTTAAAAATCAATATGGATAGTACATTATTCTCTAAATATATAAAGTAACACTACTATTTCATCGTAAATAATTATTAATCAAAAATATTAATACATTAACCAGGAAATCATGTAGGCTAGTGGTTGGTATGAAACCCTTATCATCCATCAGTCATTGGTTCAAGACCAATTGAATTTCCATAAATGATTGGTTTTCACCATAAATACATGAATTCTTTTATAAAACCAAACAAATATAATTTCCAAAAAATAATATGAACAATCATAAACTAAATTTAATCATTAAGTATCCTTTCAACCAAGGTTTTCAATAAAACATCAGTGCATGATTACATCCTGTGAATATTTAAGTAAACATTTAATGAATGGTTACCCTTAAAACCCTTCCCAAATATGAAAATCTGAAACTTTATAAGTGGTTTCAGAAAATCATTTTAACATTGAACCCCCATATATCAGAATGTAGCTCTTGGTTGTCAAATTCCAAACAAGAGAATACCCTCATGGTAAAATCTTTTGGGACATGGTAATAAATTAAATTACCATAAATACATATATAAAACATACTTGTATCTTTATTCCATATATTACTATATATATATATTTCATAATTCAAATAAGTTTCAAACTTCATCCATTATATCAATAACTACCTATCAAAAAGACCTAAATAAATTTTAAGGTAATAAGTACCATCTAATTTTCTTATTCATATCCCATATATCATTATACAATAAAAATTATCATAACATAAGGAAAAATTTAAGGATTTTCTATACCTTAATCATGTGTTTCCATGGAAATCAACTTTCCATTATATCACTTTTCTATTTCATAGGAACCATTCAACATGTTCTTCAAAATCTACATAAAAAACATAAAATGAATGATACATATATATATTTAACCTTTTGTACAACATACTTCTTGAATAAAAATATAAATTATTTTATTATTCCACTAAATCCTTATACTATTAGAAAAGATACCTCATACTATTACACAATACCTCATTCCTTTCATATTTTATCAGTAGTCTCTTCATAATCAACATTGTAACCATTACTTGTACCCTCTTGTTGATCCCATTCGGGAGATTTCCTCTAGGGAAACTGAGTTGCATAGTGGTCATTTATTCCACACTTAAAACCCTCAACATTCTATGATTCCTTATGGATGACCATATTTTCTCCCATTTCGTTACACAAACAATTCATTTTTCCCTTGGAGTGACTTTCTTTGTTTCCTTCTTTTCCACTGTCAAATCATCTCATTGTTCCTCTAAGACATTCACTTAGGTGAATATTTCCACATTCTTCTCACAAATGTAACTAAATCTTCTTTACTACATGGTATCCATTACCTATACTCTTAGTGAACTCCTTATTTATATTCCTTGGTGAGTTTAAGAGTTGGTTATGGTACACATTTTTAATCATGTTCTGTGAAAACTAATTAGGCATGATGACAAAATATCACACTCTATCGATTATCCCTCTTAAATACTCATCAAAAAATCATCCATCACATTCAAAGTTAATCTAGTTCCTTTTAGTTCACTCCATTGACTAAATCCAGACGTATAGTGCGAGCATTACGTTTTATAGAATAAAAGAACATAGTCATAAATAGAATTATTTATAGGATGAATAAATCATGAATCCATCTCTAATATATGACATACTTGGTTCATCCTTGGATTTTTCATGGCCAACTTATATTTAAATCCTTCATAATGGTCCATTAAGAGTCTCTTAATTCCCTATGCATATACATAAAGAGTTTCAAACCAGGTGTGCATCAAGGCCCCTTATCATGTACCGGGTTACATTGATTCAGTCCGAGAACATCATGTTAGTGTTTTTAACATTAGGTACATATGTTCCATAGACACATCCAATTTTAGTATCCAGAAAGGGATGAAATTATAGTAAATCACTTCCTCTATCCTTTACCAGAATTCCAATACATTTTCCTAAGTGTTTATTCTTCCTTATACTTATCTATAAAGACATCCCTAGACAAATCCTTATAAATATACCTAGGAATATCACTAAAGTGTTCTCGTCCATGTTTCCAAAGGATTACAAAACTATTCCTTTCATACCAACTATAGAGACTCGAGATTAACATTATTGGATATTATATCATTTTAGATGAATATTTAGTACATTACAAAAATTCATGCCTAAGAACCATAACTTTTTTGTGTTTTTTGAATCATGCAGAAAAATATACAATAAAGGTGAATGCTCTTCAAAATCTCCACAATTAGTGGTCATACCTAAAACCTATCTTCATATCCTAGAGAAATGAAAAATAAAGAATTGGTGAGATCAAATTCTCAATTAGTGTAAATAAGGGATATATTTGAGAATAATTATGAGCATAAGGGTGTGAGACCATGATCATGACAATAAAATATCATACCCCTCATATCAATGATCACATACGTGATTCATAGCATAAATCATGGTAGTTCATAAGACATGAATCATAAAGAAATAATGAACATAAGACCAGAAAGAATAAAATAGGAATAGAACATGGAATTGTGGTAGACACATAAGAATATATAAAAAATTATATAGCATTAAATTAATTTCAACTAAAACCATATTAGTGGACAATTAACTTTATTGAACTAGGCTCACACCCCTTTCCATCCATGTATTACTGAACATTGTTCACTCCTCTTTTGTAGCCCTATAATATTGAACCATGTTCTTTTCTCGTTTCATCCCTATAATACTAAACCACATTCATTTATCATTCGAGCCTATCTATCTCATGATATATAAATCTTTTCCCAATGCATTTGAGGGACATATAGGTCCCACCCTTCTCCTAATGAAATTATACAATCATAATCCACAAGATCATAAACAATCATAACTTAACCAGCGAAATCAAATGGGTATCAAATACATGCAATTATATCATAAACTTTAAAAAAGATACAGGTTTAATAATCATTTCATCAAAATAATAACCCAAGAAATAGAAAACATTTTCATAAACATATAACCCTTGAAAAAGAAATATATTTTATTAATATATAACCTGTGAATGAAAAACGGGTTTCATAGACATATTTGTAACAACCCAAAGTTTTTCAATGTAAATTGCCTTCGTATATTTATGTCATAAAATCACATGAAAACACAACATAATGAACTACTAAGTGATAAGTGACCTTTAAACATAAGTTTGTCACTTATGTGTTTGGAATTTTGAAAATCCAGCATACACGGTTGTGTTCAAGATATTTTTTGGAGTCTAATAAAACAAAAATAATTTTTGGTGAATAGTAACCTACACTAATGAATAGTAACATACCCTTATGAATAGTGATATACCCTAATGAATATTAACCTCACCTATGATAGTATAAAAATAATATTAAAGTTTGAAGTACAATATAGCAATGTTTTAGAATGAGTTAATGCATTTTTAAATCTAGTTTTTGATAATAAATTATGATTTTAATTAAATATTAAAATAATCATATTTAGAAAATTATTTTTAGAAAATAGACTTCATTTTTGGATTCTACACGTTGAGAAATTGTTAGGGTAAATTTTTGGGATTTTTCTGAAATAATTGAAATTTTTATGGATAGTAGAATCTAATAATTCACAATAAATGCTAAATAATGGATTAATTGAGTCATCGATGATATTCTGCTGATGTAATACCACTTGGTTCAAATTTAAATGACCCATTTACTATTCTTGGTCATGGAATACTTACTATTCATTGTCTAGTGAAGAAATAATAAATTAATTATTATAATATCATGAAATCCCTCCTCTCCTCCACTATAACCCCCCCCCCCCCCCCCTTCACTACCTCTTCTCTCCACTCCTATCAAGTTCCAAAACTTCTCTAAATTCTGCCCAAATCTTTCCCCAGGGTCCTCCCCCACGTCTAAAAGCCCTCAGAATCCTCAAAATACCAAAAAATCTCCCCTTAAGAGGTTCTCAAAGGAGGAAGTCTCAAGAGGTAAATTCCTCTCCCCAAATTTCTTCTTTTCTTTTAAGTTCTTTTCTTTTTAATTGATTTCCTCACCTCCCTTCACCCTAATAGTGTGATAAATCTAGTATCATACATGTATTGTAATGTCTTTGTCTTAGTGTTATATTTTGTTATCTTCTCCACCTTACCCACACTATTATTTGAAAGAAATGAAAGCACTGTTTGAGATGTGCTAATTTACCACATTCACGGACAACTATTTATCAATTTCTATTATTATATTTAATTATGGTCATGAAACCATTTGTGTTATAGTTGAACCTGATTATTATATATTTAACTTATCCTTTTTTTGGTTCTGTAATCTTTTGGTACAAAAAAATTAAGTTATTATGAAAAACACATTCTTTATAATCAAATCCATTGATTAACAAAAACGGTTACCACTAAGGTTATATATATAATAATTATAAATCACTCTAATTAAACTAATTAAAATTGAAAACATGTAATCTCTTGGATATTAACTAAATAATATAACTTTAATTCTAGAAAACCACTTTCATCTTGCATATAATCCAAACTTGAATATAAGTGAACCGATCTTTTAAATCCAAGTAAACAAACTAGCCGAACAATGAAAATGTACATTATAACTAATCAAAAAGGCTTTGAATGAACTAAAAAGGGTCATAATAAATAAATTAAATATATAAGAGGTTTTGGAATTATGCATTAATAAGACTAATTTTTTTTATTCAGTCATTAATAACAAGTGGAGTACACCAACAAATTTAAGGTAAGGGATCCTCCCCTTTCACTCTTAATCAAGATTGTTCTCTATGATATGCCTTTTTTGTGTAATAACAAGTCATGGGGTATGTTTATACTCCTTATAAATACTGGAATAATGTTTTATAAGTTATTAGAAGCCCCTTCTCTCTATCATCAAGCCCTCTTGGGTACACCCGACACCATGCCCGTAAAATCATAACGAACTCTACCCAAACCTTATTTGTTCTTTCGAGTTGCCTTATCATTCATTCAAAATGGACTTATAATATATATTTGTGTGAATAATTTGAATTCTAGATAGTTTTAAAATATTATAATATCAAGACCCTTTCATCACTTTCCTTCGTGGATATACATGTTTTTGATAGATTCCCTCCTTAGAACTTTCCGATAAGCAAACCTGTTTTAAGGGGACATCCCAAATTTTTACCCAAATTTCATGATCATTCTATCCTCTGTTTTAGGTTAGAATTGCCTTTATAAAATCATTATTTTTATTATGAAATCCTTCTTGGTTCAATTCTGGTTTTATATAAAAGAATGTCCTCTTTTCTATTAGTAAAGATCTAGAGTGTTTTCTTTAAAACCACACAAAAATGTTTTAATGATAATGTACTAAAATACATTTATAATATGTTTTCACTTATGTTTGACACCACTTACCATGTTATATTAATATTTTACCCTATGAAAGTCCATGTATTTTCTAATTATTTCCTTACATGGACACTTTCATGATGCGCCCATTGGTTATGAATTATGCCAGGATTGTGGTACCAAATTCTTTCCATGGGTACCCTTATGTTTATGTATGGTTGATTATGTATGATTGTATATGTGGTAAGAATATTTATGTAGAAAGAATATCCATGAAAATGTTTATATGGGTGCACCCAGATAGTGCTCTAAATCATTGGGTAAGGTTAAGTCTCATGAGATGCGATGTGAAATGGGATTGGTAGTTAGCTTTGACCCGTACTGAAATGGGAAATGGGATTGGTGGTTAGACTTGGACCATACTAAATATATGATTTATGATTCTGCCACATTTATATGATTCCATTTTTATATGATCTTATTCTTATATTAAATGATTTTATAAGTTTCATTATTTGGATATCATTATATTATTCCTCCTAAATCATGTGCCTGAGATGTATCCTTATGTTCATTCCTTTACTGGGCTTTTTAGCTCATCCCATTGTTCATGTGTTCCCCAGGGTACCCTATGTATATGTAAGAGCTCAAAGGATGTTATAAGATCTTTATGGAGATTAAATGAAGAAGTTATTTTTAGCCCCATGTTTTCTGTTATATGTACCTAGTCTTCCAAGACACTAGAATTTAAGATACTTGGATTGTATTCTGATGATTAACTATGCTAGAAATAATTAAATGTTATATGTAAAAGGCTCGGGTCACTATAGTTGGTATTAGGGGATGGTCTAGTTATTTTTGGAGATTAGGAATATATCACCTTATTGAGAACCTTATGGATGAGACTTAGTATAAGAAAACATTCTTAAATTTTGGTGAGTATAGAGTGAGTGGTTTATCAAGAAAATACATCCCTGTTTGGATACGAGCAGGTAGAGGTGGCTCTGGTATAGATGTATCTTGGTGTAAAACCCAAAAACACTGCTTTGAGCTAGACTCGAACAGGAACTGTTGCACGATAACGGGCCTTGCTGCACTCTTTGTTACGACACTCCTGGGGAATAGGCTTCGGTAGATTCATGAGCTTAGTACAAACCATTATTAAGGGAAAAAATCCAATTAGAATATAAGTTAAGAAATAGATCGAGGATAACGTAGATATAAACCTAATGAATCACAAGTTAGGATGTACTTCTTCTTTATAAGTTTATCCTTTAATGTTCAATTTTTCCTTTTTATGCTCAATAGCTAAGTATTCAAGACCTCTAATTATACGTTCTTTTTATTAGTTAATGGTGGGAAATATAAGAACATGTTCCCACAACCAAGAATACAATGTCCTAAGAGGAAATTGATTCCATAGATTGGGAGGAATTCAAGCGGATGTTTTTTAACAAATATTTTCCTCAAACCCTCCATATCTATATGGAAAGGGAGTTCCTTGGACTCAAGAAGAAGGAAGATGAGTCCATCGAGGCATATGAAGAGAACTTTAAAAGGATTTCAAGGTATGCCTCTGGCTTTGTCATGAACACTGAAAGAAAGGTGGGTCACTTATTTAGCGGACTAAAGCCAAGTATATGAAAATTGTTGGCAATTAGAAACTTCTATAGCTATGATGAGATTGTTCGTTGTGCCTTCAAGGATGAAATGGAGATGTGATAATCTCAGTGGTCTCATGGGCCTAGTGAAAAGAAGTGGAAAATGTATAACAACTTGGGTGGTTCATCAAAAAAATCCCATGATGGAAATAATCCTCACTTCCCCCATTGTAAGAATTATGGGAAGAAGCATCTTGGTGACTATCTCAAGGGAACTAGGAATTGATTAAAATGCGGAAATTTTGGTCATATAGCCAAGAATTTCCGAAGGGATATGAAAAATCCTGCTAATGTTGAAGAAGAACGGATGGTTCAAATCAACACTCAGCCTACTATGTAGTGTTTTAAGTACATAGAGCTTGGGTATTATGCAAAAAAATTCCCTAAGCCGAGGGTTGTCGGAGGCAATCGGCAACAACCTCCAAGGAAACAAGGAAGGGTTTATGCTATCACTACTGCTGAGGTGGAGCCGGAAAACGATGTGGTGATAGGTACTCTTTTTATTCAATCAAGAATAGTTAATATACTATTTTATTCTAGTTCTACGTATTCTTTCATATTTCTCAATTTTAGTAGAACTGTTCAAACACCACCTCAAAATTTGGAGGAAAAGTTATCTGTGAGAATAGAGAATGGGGAAATTATTTCATCCATAGTTTATAATTCATCCTCGATTAATGTTTTTGGACTGAACCTTCCAGCAAATCTTATCATAATTCCTTTAGTGGATTTTGATGCTATATTTGGCATGGATTGTCTATCTTTGAATAAGGCCAACGTCAACTTCCTGGAAATGGAGATTACTCTCCACATCCCAAAGCATCCTTTGATTATTTACAAGTGCAAAGAGGAAGATGGGTCTCCTTTAGAATCTTTGTCTCAAGAATGGATATTGCTTCCTTATGAGCATGGGCACCTATCTCAATTGATTGAGACAAAGGAGAGAATCATGCTTGAAGACATGCCCATCGCGAGGGATTACATTGATGTATTCCCCGAAGAGTTTCCTGGTATTTCCCCTGACCGAGAGGTTGAGTTCTCAATTGAACACATCCCTGGATCTCTGCTAATTTTAGAGAAACCTTACAGAATGGCCACCATAGAGCTAGAAGATCTGAAGAAGCAGTTACAGGAGAATACGGAGAAGGGTTTGATATGCCCGAGTGCTTCACCATGGGGTTCTCTAGTCCTCTTCGTCAAGAATAAGGATAGATCAATGTGCCTCTGCGTTGATTATCATGATCTCAATAAAATCACTATAAAGAATAAGTATCCCATTCCACGGATAGATGAATTGTTCGATCAGCTTCATGGGGCCAGTTATTTCCTTAAGGTGGACCATCAGTCAGGATATCACCAACTAAAGGTGAGGAAGAAAGATATTCCCAAGACTGCCTATCGAATGAGTAATGGACACTATGAGTTCATAGTGATGCGCTTGAGACTCACTAATTCTCCAGTAATTTTCATGGATTTAATGAATAGAGTCTTTAGAGATTACCTAAACAAATTTGTGGTGGTCTTTATTGATGATATTATAATATACTCCATGAGGAAGGAGGAACATGATGAGCATTTGGAAACAATGTTAATGACTTTGCGAAGGGAGAAGTTGTATGCAAAGTACAGTAAATGTGAGTTCTGGATAGAGAAAGTATCATTCTTAGGGCATTTTATCACCAGGAAAGGGATATCTATGGACCCTTCCAAGATGAATGCAATTGAAGAGTGGTCGAGGTCAACTTCTGTAACAGAGATCCACAACTTTTTAGGTCTAGATGGGTATTATCAACGATTCGTGAAGAAATTTTCACGATTTTCAAACCCAATGACCAGGCTGACATGGAAGGGAGTAAAGTTCATCTAGACACAAGAATGTAAAGACTGTTTCAAGGAGTTCAAAAGGAGGATTATCATTGTACCGATACTCACACTCTCTTCAAGTACAGAACTATTTGTGGTGTATAGTGATGCTTCTATGAAAGGCTTAGGTTGTGTGCTAATGAAAATTGATAATGTGATAGCCTATGACTCAAGTTAGCTGAAAATCCATGAGAAAAACTATCCCACACAAGATCTGGAGTCGGCAGCTGTGATCTTTACATTGATAATTTGGCATCATTATTTCTATGGGAAAAAATGTGAGATATATACTGACCACAAGAGTCTCAAATATATATTCACACAGAAAGAGCTTAATATGCACCAACAAAGATGGATAGAGCTCATCATGGATTATGAATGCTCAATCCACTACCATCCCAGTAAGGAAAACAAGGTGAAGGATGCTCTATATAGAAAGGATCTTGCATCTTTATCAATGATGAGAATTGAAAGGGATATGATCTTCTTATATTTGCAAAGGATGGACATGGGAATCATTAAGGGAGGGGAATAATCAATCCTTTCTCAAATAATTGATCAACCATCCCTCTTTGAGAAGGTTCCTCAAAGAAAGGATGTAGAAATTCAGAAAAGGGTGGAAGCTGTTAAAAATGGGAAATCCTCAGATTTCAAATTTGATAAGGAAGGAGTTGTATGATTTGGGACATGATTATGTGTACCATCTGATCCAGCTATAAAGAAGGATCTATTGAATGATGCACATAGCTTGACCTTCTCTATCCATCCTAGGAGTACCATAATGTACCGTGATCTCTGAGAACACTTCTAGTGGGATAACATGAAGAAGGATATTGGGGAATATATATCAAGGTGCTTGGTATGTCAGAAAGTTAAAACTGAGTGAAAAAGTCCAAAGGTATGATGCAGCCATTGCCTATACCCATGTAGAAATGGGAAAATGTTACTATGGACTTTGTCACGGGTCTCCCGAAGACGTTGAAGGGAAATAATGCGATATGTGTTTTGGTTGACCGACTCACCAAGACATCCCATTTCATCACTATTCGGGAAGATCTATCTCTTGAACAACTTATAAAGTTACATGTGAAGGAATTGGTGAGAATGCACGATGTTCCACTCTCAATTGTATCTGACCGTGATCCAAGGTTCACATCTATATTTTAGAGGATCCTTCAATATTCTTTGAGTACCGAATTAAATTTCAGCATGATCTATCTCCCCCAAACTGATGGCTAGTTTGAAAGAACTATTCAGACGCTTGAAGATATGCTTAGAGACTTCTCTCTAGAATTCATAGGTGGATGGGATCAGCATCTCCCATTGGTTGATTTCTCATACAACAATATATTCCACTCGAGTATTCAGATGGCTCTATATGAATCTCTGTATGGAAAGCAATGTAGAACTCCAACCTATTGGGATGAAGTTGGAGAATGAAAGCTACTTGGACCTGATCTTGTTCAAGAGAAGACAGAGAAGGTTCAAGTCATCCAGAAACACATCAAGGCTACTCAAAGTCAGCAAAAGAGCTATACTGACAACCTTCGAAGGGACTTTGAGTTTGACGTTGGAGATAAATTCTTCCATCGAATATCTCTATGGAAGAGAGTCATGTGATTCGGGAAGAAAGGGAAGCTAAGCCCAAGGTATATTGGCCTCTTTGAGATCCTTGAATGCATAGGATTCGTGGCCTATCGGCTTTTACTTCCACCAAATATGTCTCGCGTTCATGATGTTTTTCATGTATCACTCTTGATGAAGTACATACCTGATCCCTCACATGTACTAAACTCAGAGGTGGTGCAGCTAGAAGATGATCTCTCCTATGAAGAGCAGCCAATAAAGATTCTTGATCGGAGAGACAAGGTTCTAAGCAACAAGACAACCCATCTTGTAAAAGTGTTTTGGAGGAACCATAAGTTTTAGGAAGCAACATGGGAATTGGAGGAAGAAATGAAGTAAAAGTACCCACAGCTATTTTTGTCTTAGTATGTAAAATGAAATTTCGAGGGCAAAATTTCATAAGGGGGGAAGAATGTAACGACCCAAAGTTTTTCAATGGAAATTATCTTCTTATATTTCTGTTATAAAATCACATTAAAACAAAAAGATAATGCACTATTATGTGATAAGTGACCTTTAAACATAAGTCTTTCACTTATGTGTTTGGAATTTCAAAAATTCGGCATACACGGTTGTGTTCAAGATGTTTTTTGGAGTCTAATAAATCAAAAATAATTTTTAGTGGATAGTAACCCACCCTAATGAATAGTAACATACCCTTATATATAATTATATACCCTAATGAATAGTAACCTCACGTATGATAGTATAAAAATAATATTCTTGTTGGAAATACAATATACCTATGTTTTAGAATGAGCTAATGCATGTTTTAAATCTGGTTTTTGATAACAAATTATGATTTTAATTAAATATTAAAATAATCATATTTAGATTTTTTTTTGAAAAATGGACTTTATTTTTGGATTCTACAGGTCGAAAAATTGTGAGGGTGAATTTTTGGGATTTTTCTGAAATACATGAAATTTTGATGAATAGTAGAATCCGATAATTCACAATAAATGATAAATAATGGATTAATTGAGTCATCGATGATGTTCTGATGATTTAAGCCCACTTGGTTCGCATTCACATGACCACGTTACTATTATTGGTCATGGAATACTTACTATTCCTTGTCTTGGGAAGAAATAACAAATTAATGATTATAATATCATGAAATCCCTCCTCTCGTCCACTATAAACCCCCCTTCACTCCCTCTTCTCTCTACTCCACTCAAAATCCAATCCTTCTCAAAATTATCCCCAAATATCTCCCCAAGGTCCTCCCACACGTCCAAAATCTCTCATCCTCCTCAAAATACCAAAAACTCTCCCCTTAATAGGTTCTCAAAGGAGGAAGTCACAAGAGAAAAATTCCTCTTCCCAAATTTCTTCTTTTATTTTAAGTTCTTTTCTTTTTAATTTCTTTCCTCACCTCCCTCCACCATAATAGTATGATAAATCCAGTAGCATACATTTACTGTAATTTATTCATTCTAGTGGTATATTTCATTATCTTCTCCCCCTTCCCCACCCTTTTATTTGAATGAAATGAAAGCACCGTTTGAGATGTGTTAATTTAGCACATTCAAGGACAACGATTTATCAATTTCTATTATTATATATAATTATGGTCATGAAACCATTTGTGTTATGGTTGAACCAGATTATTATATATGTAATATTTCCTATTTTTGGTTCTGTAATCTTTTGGTTCAAATGGAATTAAGTTATATTGAAAAACACATTCTTTGTAATCAAATCCACCGGTTAACAAAAACCTTTACCACTAAGGTCATATATATAATAATTCAACATCACTCTAATTAACCTAATTCAAATTAAAACCATGTAATATTATGGATATTAACTAAATAATATAACTTTAATTCTGTACAACAACTTTCATATTTCTTATAATCCAAACTTGAATATAAGTGAACCGATCTTTTAAAGCCAAGTAAATAAACAATCCAAACAATGAAATTTAACATTATAACTAATCAAAATGGATTTCAATGAACTAAAAAGGGTCATAATAAATAAATAACATATATAAGAGGATCTTGAATTATTAATTGATAAGTCTAATTTTTTTATTCAGTTAATTAATAACAAGTGGAGAACACCAACAGATATAAGGTAAGGGATCCTCCCCTTTCACTCTTAATCAAGATTGTTATCTATGATATGACTTTTTTATGTAATAAGAAGTTATGGGGTATGTTTATACACCTTCCCCATACTGACCTAATGTTTTATAAGTGATTAGAATCCCCTTATCTCTCTCATAAATCCCTCTTGGGTACACCCGACACCATTCCTGTAAAATCGTAACGAATTCTACCCAAACCTTCTTCGTTATTTCGGGTTTCCCTATATTTCATTAAAAATGGTATTATCATATCTATTTATGTTAATAATATGAATTTTGGATAGTTTTAATGTATTATAATATCAAGACCCTTTCATCACTTTCTTTCAGGGATATAGATGTTTTTGAAAGATTCCCTCCTTAGAACTTTTCGATAAGAAAACCTGCTTTAAGAGGACTTCCCAAATTTTTACCCAAATTTCATGATCACTCTATCTTCTGTTTTAATATACAATTGTCTTCATAAAATTATTATTTTTATTATGAAAAAAATCTTTGTTCAATTCTGGTTTTATATAAAAGAATGTCTTCTTTTCTATTTGAAAACCTCTAGAGTGTTTTGTTTGAAACCGCACAAAAATGTTTTAATGTTAATGTTCTAAAATACATTTATAATATGTTGTCACTTATTTTTTACACCACATACCATGTTATTTCCTATTATAACCTATGAAATTCCATTTATTTTCTAATTCTTTCCTTACATGTACACATTCATGATACTCCCATTGGTTACGATTTATGTCATGATTGTGTACCCAATTCTTTCCATGGGTACCCTAATGTTTGTGTATGATTGATTATGTATGATTGTATATGTGGTAAGAATATTTTTTTGGCAAGAATATACATGAAAATTTTGAGGTGGGTGGGCCAAGATAACGCTCTAATGCATTGTGTAAGGTTAAGTCTCATGAGATGCGATGTGAAACGGGATTGGCAGTTAGCCTTGGCCCATACTGAAATGGGAAACGGGATTGGTAGTTAGTCTTGACCCGTACTAAAGATATGATTTATGATTCTGTCACATTTATATGATTCCATTTTTATATGATACCATTATTATATTAAATTATTTTATAAGTTTCATTCTTTGGATATCATTATGTCATGCCTCCTAACTAATGTGCTTGTGATGTATCCTTATGTTCATTCATTTAATGGGCTTTTTAGCTCATCCCTTTGTTCATGTGTTCCCCAGGGTACCCTATGCAGATGTAAGAGCTCAAACGAAGTTAGAATCTCTTTATGGAGATTAAATAAAGAAGTTTTTTTTAGTCCCATGTTTTTTGTTATATGTACCTAGTCTTCCAAGACACTAGACTTAATGATCATTGGCTTTTACTCTGATGATTAACTATGCTTGAAATAATTAAATGTTATATGTAAAAGGCTCGGGTTGCTATAATATTAATTGTGAAAGGGAAATAAGGTTTATAAATACCATGATTTTTAGCATAACCCATTCATAGAATTAATATTAGTGGAACTTTTTGATCATTTCCTAGACGATAATGAGTAATTTAAATGGATTTCAACATATATTGAAAATAATTTTAAAATATATTTCAAAACATTTTCTTAAATAAAATATCCTTTCTTCTTTGAAAATTTATTTTTAATACATAAATCCATTTGGAAATAACATTCTTATAAAATTTATTGAAAACTTATAAGTAACACTTTTAATCATTTGGAAAATATTTTTCCTTTAATGCTTATAAAATATTATTCAATACATTTTAACATCTTTCATTAAAAATGATTTCAAAACATAAAAGAAAGCTTCAAAAAGTTTTCGAACCCATTTCACTGGAAATAATAAGAAAAATTAAAAAAAATCTTGAAAAAAAATTAAAACCAATTTATTGAAAATACTTTGAAAAATTATAAATAAATATGTAAAATATCTTTAAACACATTTTACTTAAATCATTGAAATATTTTGAAAACCATTTTCTTGAAATTACTTTGAAAAATTATAAATAAGGATTGAAAACATTTTGAAAACAATTTTCCATTAAAATTAAAAAAATAATCATGAAATAATTTTGAAATCCATTTTCCTTGGAAATTAATTTTTATAAACAATTTCTTAAAAATTAACATTTAAAAAATGAAAAGGAAGATTAAAATAAATGTTGGTTTGTAACTATGTACATGTCGTACGAGGTAAATAAAACATTTCTCTTTGAATGGTCAAAAGGATAGAAAAATGAATTATTGGGAAAGAGACATGAATATTTAGTTGAAGAGATTGGTAAAATTAAAAAATGGGAAAAATGAATTTTAATGATTATAGGGGAACTGTAGAATATTCTTAGAACCATTTTTAGAAAAACTAGATTTCCAACTCAACAGAGGGTAAAGTCGTGCTTTCTTAAAAAATATTTTATTAACTATCTTATGTACCAAATAGTATAAGGATGGTACCAATACATTAATATATCATCAATATCGATAGGAGAGGAAATTTCATGAATTTTCGCAAGAGATAGATCATAAGATTCCATCAAAGGAAGCATAAGAATAAACAATCTCGAAAAGCGATGAGATAGTTTCAGTAAACTCTTATAACTTAGTAACATGGGATCATACTCTCTAGGTAAGAAAATTAATTAAAATTATTTTTAAAATATCATTAAAAGAAGTAGTTTTATGATATAACATGTAAAATGGAAGTATGTACAACTTTAAAATGAGTGCAGGTGCATAACAAAACACGAGTCTCAATGAAGGAAAATTGAGACAAAACAACTTTATCAATTTTCTATCTTTTGAAACATAAATCCCTTGAAAGAAGGATCATAGAATTCATATCTGAATACCAATAACATTAATTATAATACAAATATAATTCAATTTTTTTCACTAAAAACATCACACAAATGTAAAGAGTGGTGAATATAGTATGTATCTCACGGAATTAAAAAGTGAGATAAAATCCCCTTACCATGTATCTTGAATCTCATCATACTATATAAAACAAAATTTATAATAAATAGAAGTATATTATTATATCTAATACCATATATTTTTTTATTAAGTCCTTATATTACTTTCTTTTTAACAATCATATGTTAAGGTTTCACTTTGGGTAATATTCTCTTTGTTCTTCACATGTGTCTTGATTTGTTATATCATTGGTCCTTATACATAAGTCATGATTTAAAGAATCTAAATCATGACATAAATATAATTTATATACAATATATGTTTCTTATAAAAATATATAGGATATATAAGTATGAAATGGAATACATAGTTCATGGATATGGCAGTTTGTACGTATAAATGAATGTAATTTTCTTTCAATTTTTGGGTGTTGAATGGAAAAAAAGTAAAAGACGTATATTTATCTCATTATTACAGTAGATTTAGGATATCATATATATCATTTTTATTCACTAAACTCATCCTTAATACAATAATTATAGTGTATGAACAAATCTTATAACATTGAGGGGGTGGTATTCCACTCTTGCTCAAACTAAATTATCCTATTTACACAAAATGGGAAGAAAAAATGATATGTGTTGTAGAAAGGAATAAATAAGCTTAAATTCATAATAAATTTATTATATGACATAAATAAATATATTTTCTATCATAATTTACACAATGAGAGGTGGTAAAGGACAAATAATCAATCATCGTTTAGTGCAGCGTTAGTTTTCCAAACACATAAACAGTATGTTCATTACCCATTAGATGGAGGTCTCTATAAGTGTAGGTCAAAACCTTAACATAACAAGAAAATAATATATTGAGGATACACATGATTTTATAAAATCATGTAATTGATATAGTGTAGTGTGTGTATGAGGAAAATAAAATAAAGGATCCTGTGATAAGGTGTAACTTCTTTATCAGGTAACTCCTTATAGTTTGTGTCAAGAGGCTTCCTTATAAGAGTTTCTACCCAAAGGGAGGGTTTAATGTTAAATTGATAATAATGGAATAAATATAATTTATAGATATATAATTTATATAATCTAAAATTAAAAAAAATTAAATTATAATTTAACATTAATAATTATTTAAATGGGAAGGCAGTTATTAACAAAAATATTGTATTTTTCACTATTTATCAAAAAATGAAATTTCAGAGGAAAATCACAAAAAAGTCACTCTATGATAATTTAAAATTCATAAATTAAAAAATTAAGTTTATTTTATCAATCTAAATGTTTAGATGTGTTTAAAATTAATTTTATTATATTACATAGAAGGACATGAATTATAGTTCGTTTGAGAAAATAGTATTTTTAAACATATAAGGTCTTTACCAGAAATTATATGTTTCATTATAAATATGTCTTATTTTTATAAAACCATTTTAAAAAATATTTTAGAATTAGATATTACAATTAATATTAAAAAATTTAATGTCTAGGTTATAGTTATCTCATATAAATAATTATAACAATAAAATGATACTTCGTTGAAGCATCATTATTGTGTATAATGTATGATATGATAGTGTTTCGTTTTGTGTACACCAAGTCACACATAACCACAATGTTTTGTGTAGAGAAGATAAAATTTATGTTGCACGTAGTTCATGATTAACATGGTTTTGTGTATAATTCATTCCAAACATTGTACTTTAATATAAACATTTTTTAGTGTTATGTGAAATGAAAAATATTTCATGGTAAAATTAATGCGAAAAAAATATTTCAAAAAATCTTGTGTTTTTAAAAGATTACTATTAAAATTTTCTTAAAATAAATTGGAACTAGTTATTAAATTTGGAAGATATTATTCTAAATATGGAAGCCATTTTTACAAATTTAAAACACATAAGTGGTGAATATTAATTTAAAATTAATCTCCAAGTTTGAGGGAGAAAGAATGTTTTCAAAGTGTAAATGCTCAAATGTTTGAAATGTTTTTATATATGAATTAAATATAAAACATTTTCCAGTGATATAAATTCGATTAATAGATTTATAATTGATCTAATTTTACTCTAAAAAATTTAAATTATTATTTAGCTGAAAGCCATTTCTCAATAAACGTTCTGTATTTTTTTAATATTCGTAGTAAAATAAAAATTCTCAATAAATTCCTAAATTCCAAGAAAAGTTCATTATTATATTAATATTTTAAAAATTAAATTTACTTTGTGAAATAAAATGTATAAAAGTTTCAAAATTCAGTTTTAAAACAACTTCACCCTTAAAAAGAGGGAAACTCGTCATTTTGAAAAATATAACATTTATGCATAAATTTGGATTAGTTTATATATTATTACTAAAAAATATAATGGAATAATTTAAAAAAAATATTGAATATCAATAAATTTAATATTGTTTTTAATACTACATATTCCTTATAATTTAAATTTTAGGTTAAAAATCACATAATAAAATTTTATTGTTCATTTAAGATGGTTGTTTCTTAAAACATAAGCAATCAAAGAGATTAAACATAAAAGAGGAATTCCATAAAATATTTGAATTATCAAATTAACCCATAATTAAAAAAATCATCCTCACAATTTAAAATTTCAATTTTAAATTCAATTGTTGATATTTGAAAATTCTCTTTGGGAAACCCACATCGTAAATAGGGTTAATAGCACATCCAATTAAAAAGAGGGAAAGGGTAATGAAAATGTCAACAAAAAAATAGTATTCCAAGTATAAGAACATTAATGGAAACTAAAAACCACGATATGGAAGATAAATCTAACTATTATACTCTAATGGAGAGTGATGGAAGACATGTTCGTTATAAAGCTAGTGATCACAAACAATTAAATTTTTAATTGATTAAAATTCCATTTATTTATCAGTAATAAATGTAAATGGATAAGGTTTTTTTTCATAAATACATTTCATTGATTTTGGGAAATAATTCACTCACTATGAATACAATTAAATATACTTAATTGATAAGATTATTTTTTCATAAGGGAAATATCATCCTTTCAGTTTGCCATAAACTATATCTAATTCATTTTCACATTCAGAAATGGATAATAAATATTATTTATTCGTACCTGAAGCACTTTTAATGAATCATATGGTCCTCATGTCATTTTTTCATCCTATAAATATATATCCTGTAATGACCAAAAATTTTATGAATAAGATTCCCTTTCATTTTATGTATTAAGGATATAGAAAACACATACACTATTTTTTATTATTATTGGGTTCAAATGACCATTAAGTATCATTACCATTGAAAATATAGTTATTGAGTAGTGATCACATAACTGATATAAATATATGGTTTTAAAAAAAATATCCTTTTGACATAGACAAATGAGAGGATGGCCTCTTCCAGTATACTCGAGTCATACAGAGCTCATTTTTCAGAGCTTAGATAGTATGTAAACGAAATGAACTTCACTCCTGACCAAGCCCAAGCTCAGATTTAACATGTCAAGCTTCAATAGAATCACATATAAGAGAAGTTAAAGTTAATATATATTACCACTCATC
Source organism: Viscum album (assembly GCA_963277665.1). Classification (NCBI taxonomy): domain Eukaryota; kingdom Viridiplantae; phylum Streptophyta; class Magnoliopsida; order Santalales; family Viscaceae; genus Viscum; species Viscum album. The sequence continues at coordinate 1,305,309,153 of OY728119.1, forward strand.
TAATGTTATTCGAGCCGCCCCAATAGTCTATCACCATCACAGACCTCACCCTTAGGTCTTATGTAGGTGTTATAAGGGGTTATGTAATAAAGTATTATTTACTTATTATGAAAAATCGGTTTTATAAGTAAATGTATCATTCCTTTATTTACTTTATGTGAATAGTTTTTCATAAAAATATAATGAAATAGATAAATTAATTTGTTGGTTAAAATGGTGCTCTTTAGAAATATAAAAATTATGTTATTAAATTGAGGTTTTATTAATATTGTTATTATAATAGTGTTATAAGAACACTCATTTTAATTATAATTGTTGATTATATGTATTTCTTATTCTTTTTTACTCTATAACTGATTATGTATTAAATTTTATAAGAATTATATTTTCATATGAAAAAATAGAAATTGAATTTTTAAATATAGAATTTATTTTGAAAAATTACTGAATTTTCTGAATAAATAATATTTTTATAAAATATTATTATTATAAAATTTTTATTAAATATAAATGATCATATAATTTTTATGAAATCAAATGTAACTTTAATTGAGGTTTTGAAACTGTTTTTGTAAAAACCCATCAATTTTCAATAAATGACGGTTTTTATTTTTAAATTGAAAATTAAAATATTTAGAAAATTATTTAGATAAAATGAAAAATATTTTTGGAATTAGGATGTCAAAATTATATGACGGTTAATTTTTCTTAATTGTCCGAAAAAACCAAATTTTTGGGTAGAAATTAAATATCGTATAAATATATAATATGATTTATGACATCATAATGACCCAATAGTTATTTAATAAACTACTATAAAAGAAACATTTGTCCAGTATGTCTTTTAACTTTAAAATAATGTGGTTTTATATTTTTTTTGTTAGTTTTATAATGCTTTAGTGGACCCTACAAGGCTTATACAATATCTTAACATTTTAATATAATTTTCTTAAGAGTGTGACTCACATCCACATAATGAAGACTAATATTTGGATATGTTCCACCCTTGGACTTATAAAATATTTTATTCCGATCTCCTTTGGAAGAAACCATGGGAAAAAACCATGGGTTTGTTTATGGTTTTGAATATTTTAATGTGTAGTGTCCAAAACCTATATAATAAAGAATTCCCTCAGCTTTCCTATATAAACTCAACAAAGCTCCCATTCCTCTTCACTATGAACATTTGGAGCTCAACCAAAATCTTCCCCATTCTCAATATGGTTCTTCCAAGGCACCCCCAGGATCCCAAGAAGCCTCTCCCAAGCCATTGGGATCACACTTCAAGTAAGGTATCCTCACCTTCCTCTCCTCCTTTCAAATTCAATCATCTTATTTGAAATTAGTTCTTGTAATTTAGAATTGTAATAGTTAAATTATTTTATAATCATTATATTTCTTCCCATTTTATGGTATTTTAATGAGGTACTGTTTATCTTGCTATATTTTGACCATTACCTAAGATGTTGCTATGCTGAAATGTCGTAAGGGATCATCCACCCTCCTCTTTTATCAGGAATTATTTTCATGTCATGTCTTTTAATTTATTTTATTCTTATAGTGGGATATATTATAATTACATTCCATTATATGTATAAATTATTAGATCCCCTTTCACTCTAATTTATACCTCTAATGAACCTTTGTGTAAACCTGTTACCATGCAGAATTTCCATAAGGGATTCATTCCTTTCTCTATTTTATCCATGTTTCTTTATGTTGTAATACCCTTTTACATTAAATTAAAAATGGTGAGGTATGATTTAGGACCTCCACCATACTTCCCTACTTATGTTTTAAGGAATAAATACCAATTTCTCTCTCATTAATTTCTTCTTTGTATACACGTTACCATGCTGAAATTTCGTAAGGAATTTCTCTCTTCTTATTTCTGTTCAAGTATTTCTCCCATATTATTCATATAAATTCCATTTCACATATTGGTATATTATTTTCCATGGTCCCCTTATAGTCTATTTCATTTCTAACTGATGATATATCCCTTTCCCACTCATCAACCCGACTTATTAATTTTCATATTACGATGTTCATCTGTTGAAATAGCACCACGATTGTCTAAGCCAAAATCATCTTGTAGTGAATACCATACCCATTTATCTATCAACAATAATCACCATTATGTAAATATACTTATTTAATGGTACTTAAATGTATGTATTCCACATTCCTTAAATGTGGATTAATTTTTGATGTTGAATAATTCCATGTTATATGATACATGTGGCACACTTATGCATGAAATGAAATGTTTATGAAGGGTGTGTCTTGATAGTGATCCAGTGCATTGGGTAATGTTTAGTATCATAATACTCCATGTAAAATGAGTGTTTACTCATGCTAATTCATGTGCAATTAGGGTTTACTCATTCTAATTTAAGGGTAGTGAGGTTTTACTCATGCTAATCCATGTGCAATGACCCCTGACTCATGCTAATATCATTTTGTATGTTGTTGCCACATTTCCATGTTATTTTAATCATGATATATCATGCCTTTATGTTAATATCTCTCTTGTGATCCATTGATATACCTATTTACTAACATGTACCATATTCTTCATGTTATGCCTTGTATACTCCCTTACTATGATTTATAGCTCACCATTTTCTTATGAATGTCCTTAGGTTATCCTGTGCACTGCTACATACGAAGGAATATAGTGGTCATGTAAAAGAGGTTTAGAATAAGGATATTTTATATTATGTCTTATTCTTTCATGTAATTTTCATAATCACCCATTACCCTAGACCTACAAATCCTCAGAATTTTCTTAATTGAATGTTTATGTAATAAATCTTGTTTAAATATCTAATAAAGCTCATGATAGTTATAGTTGGTATTAGAGGATAGGTTAAGTTGTTTTTGGGATTACGATTAGAAAATCCTTTTGAAATCATTTGGGATAAGACTGTGTATAAGAAAAACATCCCTTAATTTTGGTGAGTATATAGTAAGTAGTTTACCATGAAAATATATCCTTATCTGGATACGAACAAGTAGAGGCGGTGCTAGCACAAATGTATCTAGGGGTAAAATCTGAAAACACCACTATGATCTAGACAGAAACGGGAACTAGTGAATGAAAATGGGATTTTTTTCACTCATGGTTCGACATTCCTGGGGGATATGATTTGGAAAATTCCTAAACTTATTGTGAAGCATTATTAAGGGAAAGAAATTCCCCTACGAATATATATTGGTAAGTAGATCATGGACAACATATATTGGAGCCTATAAATTAAAATATTAAAGAAACCAATATAATTTATAATTTATCCCTTTTTGTCATTGGATTCCCCTTAATGTGTTAAAATCTTTAAGAAACTCACCCCTAATTTTCCTTTTAATCTATCTGAAGTCTGGTAATATGAGGATTCAAGCTAACAACCAATGCTAAGAGATATGTAATGGTTTTCCCAATGATATTCCTAATCAAATGGGAGATCAAGTAATTTATATCATGATTCCACAAAATGAGCTATTAAAAATCCTGATTAAAAATGGATACATTTTGAATTCCCAAGGACATCAAGGAAGAGTAACATGACATATCATGAAAGTCCATCTAATAAAGGTGATAAGGGAAGGTAAACCCAATTTCCTTCACACAACAAATGATGAAAGAGGAACCAAGAGAAATGTGACAAAGGGACTATGAGATGTTTTAAGTGTGGAAATTAAGGGCAAAACATATCCAATTTTCATGAAATAATGGATAATGTGATGGATGGAAATAAATTTCCTTCTAAGGCTTCTTACATGGTTCTATTTCCTAAATGTCGAGAAGCCAAGAATTATTTAAGAGGATTCTCTATTGCAAGTAGTGTGAAGCATTATGAGCATCAAGAATATCCATTATCAAGGGAGCACAATAAGTCTTATGAAAACATGGATAATAATGAGATAAATACATGTAACCACTAATAAAAAGTATTTTATTTTGTAATGTATTTGAATTCATGTATTATTGTTACTTCTATTATATTTTCTATGATCATTGTGTCCCCAGTAGAAATGATATTAAATCATTAAAGAAAAACTTCTATAATTGTTGTATCACATTTTGAGGTTTGAGGGAATGTTCCTCTTGAAATATTTATAAGTCCCCCTTTGATGAAATTTGATGTAAATATGACAAATTCATTGATTATGACTCCAGGAAGTAAAAAATTACTGAGAAAAACTATCCCACACAAGATCTGGAGTTGGAAGATGTGATCTTTGTGGTGAAAATATTGAGAAATTATGACTTTGAGGGAAAGTGTGAAATATATACATATCACTAATGTCTCAAATATATATTCACACAGAAAGAGATAAACATGAACCAATGAAGATGTTTTGAGCTCATCGAGGATTATGACTTCTCAATTCATTAACACTCTAGGAACGTGAACAAGTTGGCAGATGATCTATGTAGAAAGGACCCAGCAATTCTATCATTGATGATAATATAAAAGGATCCAATATTCTTATATTTGATGATATGTACATGGGAATCCTAAAGAAGGGAACTTCATGAATCCTGTCAAAAATGATTTCTCAACCGTCTCTTTTGGAAAGGTTAAAGGTTGCAAAAAATGATGATGTGGGAATTAATAAAATTGGAAAGTATTAGAAAAGGGAAATCCTTAGAGATCAGTGTTAATAAATATGTAATTGTGAGATTTGGGTCGAGGTTATGTGTTCCTTCAAATCAGTAGTTAAATAAAGATATTTTTGATGATTCACAGAATACTAATTTGTCCATCCAACTAGGAAACACAAAGATATATCAGGATCTCTATGGGAATTGTTGGTGGGATAAGATGAAAAAGAAGATCGCTTAGTATACATAAAATTCCCTGGAATTTCATCAAGTAAAGGATGAGAGGTAGAAGTAAAAAGGGATGATGAAATTATTACCCATACAAATATTAAATGGGACAACATCACCATGGAATTTTTCACCAGACATTTGAAGAAATCCAAATGAAATAATGCTATCTAGGTTGTTGTGGATCATTTTACAAAGAATGAAAACTTCCTAGAAATTCAAGGGGATTTATCATTGGATCAACTAAAACATCTATACAGAGAAGTGGTAAGGCTGTATAGAGTACCATTATTGATTATTTCAAATCAATATCCAAGATTCACATCAATGTTCTGAAAGATTCTCCAAAAATATATAAAAACTGAGTTGAACATTAGTATGGTGTATCATCCTGAAACAGATGGACAATCTGAGAGGACTATCCAGACACTTGATAACATGTTGAGAGAATTATCAATAGACTTCAAAGGATGATGGGATCAACATCTTCTTCTAGTTGAGTTCTCTTACAACAACAACTTCCATGCAAGCGTACAAATGTATTCTTATAAATCCATGTATGGGAAGATGTGCAGAACACCAATATGTTGGGATAAAGTTTGGGAGTGAAAACTTCTAGGTCCGTAAATGGTCGAATAAATGGTGGAGATGGTTAATACTATCCAGCAGCACATCAAATATACTAAAAGTCGACAAAATAGCTATGTTGATAATTGTAAACATGACCTAGAGTATGATGTTGGAGACATGGTATTCCTCTACATATCACCATGGAATAGAGTTATGAGGCTAGGGAAGAAGGGAAACCTTAGTCCAAGGTACATCGTCCCTTTTGAGATCTATAATTGCATTGGAGTAATGGAATATTTTTTAGCACTCCCACTGAACCTATCTCAATTACATGACGTATTTCATGTATCACTCTTGAGAAAGTACATACCTAACTCATCGCATGTACTCAATCCATAGGTGGTACCATTGGAGAATTGCCTCTTCTATGAAGAGAAGCCAGTGAAGATCTTAGATCGTAGTGAAAAAGTTTTGAAAAATAAGACAATACCCCTAGTCAAAGTGTTGTGAAAAAACCAAAAGCTTGAATAAAAAACATGGAAACCAGAGTATGTGATGAGGCAGATTTATCCTCATCTATTTTAGTGTGGGAAAAGGAAATTTCAAGGGATAAATTTCAAATGGGGGGAATTTTGTAACAACATGAACTTTTAGAAATAAAATTCCATTTCATTTAATGTCTTATGGATATAAAGAACACATAAACTATTATTATTATTATTATTGGGTTTAAATGATCATTAAGTATCATTACCATTGATAATATATCCATTTAACTCTGATCACATGACTGATATTAAAAAATATTTTTTAAAAAATATTTTTTTCGAAAGAGACAATGGAAAGGATTGCCTCATCTAGTAGACTTGAGTCATATGAATATAATTTTTTAGAGTTAATAAAGGTGTTAGTGTCATTGAGCTTCTCTCTTGACTAAAACCAAGTCAATCTTTAACACATTAAGCTTGAACTAAATCTCCAATGGGAGAAGATCAAGATAATAGAGAATAAAACTTCGACAATGTTATCTGAGCTGCCCCCAGAGTCAGTCACCATCGCACACCTCACCCTTAGGTCTTACACAGGTGTTATAAGGGGTTATGTAATAAGGTATTATTTATGTATTGTGTAATCTATTTTTTTATAAAAAAAGTCATATTACATCAATTACTTTATGAGAACATTTTTTCTTAAAAATTCAATGAATAAGATAAATTGTTTTTCCAGGTAAAATGGTACTTTTTAGAAAAATATAAATCATTATATTAAAGTGTTTTTATTTATATTGTAATTATAATTGTGTTATAATAACACTCCATTTAATTATAAGTGATTATTATATTTATTCTTAATTGTTTTTACTATATAAATTGTTAAGTATATTAATTTAATAAGAATTATATTTTCATACGATTAAATTGAAATTGTATTTCTAATTAAGGAATTTTTTTGTGGAATTAATTTATTTTTGGAAGAAATAATATTTTAATAAAATATTATGATATAATTTTTATTCAATATATATAATCATATAATTTTTATAAATTCAATTGTAAATTTATTAATGTTTAGAAACATTTTTTTCGAAACCCGTTAATTTTAAATAAATGATAGTTTTTATTTTCAAAGTAAAAAATCATATATTTAGATAATTATTTAGATAAAATGAATATTAATTTTGAAATCAGGATGTCGAAATTATCCAACGGTTAATTTTTCATAATTTTCTAAGGCAATCGAATTTTTGGGAAAACATTAAATACCGTATAAATATATAATGTGATGTATGACATCAGAATGACCCAATAGTGATGTAATAAAATAGTATATAAGTTAATTAGGCCAATATATGTTTTAAATTTAAAATAATGTGATTTTATATTTGGTTGATTAGTTTTATAGTGCTTTAGTGGACCCTCGATGACTTATTAAATATTTTAACAATTTAAAATGATTTCCTAGAGAGTTTGACTCAACTCCACATAAGAAAGCCTAATATTTTAATATGTTCGGGCTGTAGAATTACAAAATATTATATATGACTCAACTCTCATAGAAATCTTGGGAAATACCATGGGATGGTTTGTGGTTTGAAATATTTTAATGTGTAGTGTCCCAAACCTATAAAATAAAGAATTCCCTCACATTTATTATATAAAACCACCCAATATCCCATTACTCTTCACTAAATACATTTGGATCTTGACCAAAATCTACCCCAAACTCCCTAGAGTCCTTCAAAGGTGGCCCCAAGCTCCTATGAATCCTCTTTCAAGCCTTTGGGATCACACTTCCAAGTAAGTGATCATCACTTTCCTATCCTCCTTTCAAATTCAAGCATCTTATTTGAAAGTGGTTCATGTAATTTTAAATGGTTGTAATGTAATTATTTTTAAAATACTTATATTATAATAACTTTTATGTATTTTAATGGGGGATTATTTATCCTCCCTCATTTTGACCCTTACCTAATCTATTACTATGCCAAAATTTCATAAGGGATCTTCCACCATCCTCTTTTATCAAGCATTATTTTCATGTCATGTATTTTAAATTATTTTATTCCTATGATGGTATGTGTTATAATTACCTCCCATTTGATGTATAAATTATGATATCCACTTTAACACTCATGTAGCCATCTTATGAACACTTATGTACACCTGTTACCAAGCTGAATTTCCATAAGGGATTCATTCCTTGAACATTTTATGCAAGTTTTTTTATGTTTTAATACCCTTTTACATTCAATTAAAAATGTTTAAGTATGATTTAAAACCTCCCCATACTTCCCTCTTTATTTTTTAATAACGTGATACCACTTTACCTCCCTTTAATTCCTTCCGTGTAGACCCATTACCATGCCAAAATTCCGTAAGGGATTTCTCTCGTCTTATTTCAATTCATGTATTTATCTCATATTTTGCATCTAAATTACATTTCACATGTTGAGTTATTATGTTCCATGATCCCCATACTATATATTTTATTTATAAATGAGAAGATACCCATTTCTCTCTCATTAACCCAACTTATGAATTTCTATATGATGACATTATGCAGCAGAAATTGCATCACGATTGTCCAAGCCAAAATCATCATATAGTGAATACCATACCCATTTATCTATCAATAGTTTTCACCTTTATCCACATATACTTATTTAATGGTACGTGGATGTATATATTCTAAATTCTTTCATCGTGAAATAATTTATGATGTTGAACGATTCTATGTTATATGATCCATGTGGCACACTTATGCATGAAATGAAATGATTATAAAGGATGTTCCCTAATAGCACTCCAATACATTCTGTAATATTTAGTGTCATGATAATCCATGTGAAATGAGGTTTTACTAATGATAATTCATGTTCAATAAGGGTTTACTGAATCTAATTCAAGTGTAATATTGGTTTACTCATTCAAATCCATGTGCCATGATCTTTGTCTCATGATAATATCATGTTGTATGTTATTACCACATTTCCATGTTATAATAGTAATGTTATATCATTCCTTTTTGTTCAGGTTTCCATTGTGCTTCATTTAAATTCCTATTTCCAAACATGTGTTATATTCTTCATTTTATTCCTTATTTACTCCCCTTCTAGGATTTATAGCTCACTATTTTCTTATGTATGTCCTCAGGTTACCCTATGCAATGCTAAGTATGAAGTAACGTTTTGGTCATGTAAAATAATATTTCATTAAAGATGTTGTATTTTATGTCTTAATTTTTCATGTAATATTCCTAATTTCCCAAGACTCTAGACCTCTTGATCCTCGAAGTTGTATTAAGTGCATGTTTATGTAATACATCAAGTTTAAATACGTAATAAAGACCAATGTTGTTATGTATCCAAACCAAAATAGATAGAAAATTTTATCCCATATGACAAATCATACTTTAACCTCAAAAAATAATATCGAATGTTCAACTTAATCCATCCCATAAGTACTTAGCTTAAGGCTCATTCAAAATACTTCTATCCAAATTAAAAGTCAAAACATTTAGAGGTAATGTCACTATATTTTCAATAATAACTTACCATTAAACTCCCTAAACATATTAATGTAACTCATATTTTCACATACTAAATATAAGAACACCATGATCATCTTAAGACCATAATAAAAACTTGTAAGCACCCAAAAATAAAATATTAAATTGTTGAATATATGATGTAATTTAAAATATCTAGTAAATCCAATAAAGAAAACTTAAACTATATATTAAATTACTATTAAATATATATGTATTTATAAACAATCACATATCATGTGTTTTACAAAATACCAAGTTGCCATAAATTCGCATTTCATAGTCATCGGTGACTTTACACATATTCTCTAAAATCATTAATAATAATTATTTCAATACAATCAATATATATTTATTAATTATTATTATGGTAATATCATCAATAAAATAATTTTAAAATATATTTCATGGATCCAAACCCACAATAGTATTAATATCTCAACTTTTGTTATATAAATAGAATAAGTTACACCTTGATCCCTTATCTTCTTCTAAGGTATATTCCCTTGATAATTGGGGAATTTATCTGTGTATTTCTCTATTAAACTATTGATGAAACACAAAATATAAATATTCTATTTCTTTAATTATAATTCAGTTCCATTATGACCATTTTCTCTACATTTATAAAAAATTCCCAATTCATTAAATCATTTCCTAGGGTGAATCTTTCCAAAGTTATCATATGTGGGAAAATCTATCTTTCTCTTCTTCCTTGTATCCATGACTTTTTAAAATTCTCTCTTACTCTCTTGATTTCTATAGAATAAATAATATATAGATAATTATTTCTCTCTCTTAATATCATGTAAAACTATTCCATCATATGAATAAAAAGTTTTAGATACCAATTCTCTTTAAAGACATGGCTTAATCCCTTCAAATAAATAGTTATTCTAGGGAATTAGAAAATACCTCATAAACTACCATGAATGATTTAAATATATTATGACTATTAATGAATAATAAGAAACCTATGTTGTCTTAGATAATAGAAGGTTTCGTCATTTAGACATCTTATAGTTTATTTTTTGGTTCCTCACTATGATAACAGTTTCTTACTTGATGATTTTTTTTATTTTAGATAATAGATGGAACCCAATGGAACCACATTAATGTATATTGTGAGGTACAATGAAATGATTGTAATTTGGATAAAAAAATTCTATGGGAGACAGAATAGAAAATATTGATGCTATGCTCACCCAAATTTCACAAGTTATGTATCATTATAGACATCCAAATGAGAAAATGTGGAAATAATATTCTACTGAGTCATTCATGAAATCAATTACACCTAATTTAAATGGATATTATGGTCCACTTATTTCCAAACAATTTTTTAGTACAATTGAAGAGATATTTTCCACTCTCCAGTATTCAGAATATGAGAAAATCATTCTGGATATCTATAATTTTGAAGGTGAAGTGGACTAGTGGTAGTCTCTAATAAAGAAAATATGAAATCAAAATGAAATTGAACCCATGGATTGGGATGAGTTCTAGAACTTATTCATTAATAATTACTTTCCTCATGTTCATCAAAAGAAGATGGAGACAGGTTTCCTTGAGTTAAATAAAAATGATGAGGAATTTTTTGGTACCTATGAGTCTAATTTTATAGTACATGTAAGGTATTATTCTGGTATTACCATCAAACCTAAATGTAGGGTTGATAGATTATTCAATGTCATAAACCAAGTCTCTAAATGGAGTTATCCATAAGAGGATTTAGTAGCTATAAAAAGATTTTTAATTTCAATATCATAGGGGAAATGAATGTTGGAGTTACATATACATCTCATGGTTTTGAAAAGAAAATTAAGATGGATTATAATGTAAAATATAAACCGTTGAGATATGAATATGAGCTTTCCATTATGCACTATATGTGGAAATAATAATGGTATAAATTGTCTTATGGGGCCTAATAAATGATTTAAGTGTGGAAGGGAATCCCATCAAACAATTGTTTACTTAAGTGATACAATTTTTTTTTTCAAATGATGCAAATTGGGGGAAATTTTCATAGAATGCAGCTCCCATAATTTAGTAATTCATGTTTAAGTAGAATAGGAATTATGCTAACTAGTTCCCAAACCTGAGTTTTAATGATGATAATTAAAGTCAGTAACATCATAAGCTAACGTACAAGGGGAAATATCAATTGATCACTATTTATGATGTGGGGTGTGATAATGATGTGGTGAAAGGTACACTTTATATCTACTCTAGAACTGATATTGTCTTATTTTATTCTAGATTTACCCACACTTTCATGTCTATATAATTTCCTACTGGTATTATTATTCCACTGAAATGATTAGATGTAGAATTTGAAGTCTAAAACCTTAACGGTATGATGACCACATATCATGTATATGATTCTTCTCTGGATGATATTTGTGGGAATGTTCTTCCTTCAAATCATTTAATTATTCATTTGGTATAATTTAATGTTATCATAGACATGGATGGGATTTCTCTGCATAAATACCACATCAATTGTCAAGGAGGGTATGTTCTATTTGATATGTCAAACTAACCAATGATTTTAAATCAATGTGATGATAATTATGAACTGCCTATGGAGATTACAGCCATTATGGGGGTATTAATTTCCATTTAGAGGTCGTGTTTGTCTCAAATGGTTGGAGAGAAACCCTAAATGGACAATATGCCAATTTCTCAAGAATTTGTTGATATATTTCCTGAATATTTCCCTAGCCTTCCACAAAAATATAAAGATGAGTTCTAAATATAACTCTTATCTAGTTCCTCAATAATTCCAAATACTCTTTATAGAATGACCCCAATTGAGTTGTAGTAATTAAAGAATAAACTCTAGGAAAACCTTCACAATGGATTCATTTAATCAAGTGTCACCTTTAGTTGAACCTGTTCTTTTTTGTGAAAAAATAAAGATGGATATATGTGACTCTATATTTATTATTAGGATTTAAATAAGATCACAATAAAGAAACCATATCCTCTTCCACAAATTAATGAATTTTTTTATCAGTTGTGTGGAGATCAACACTTTTCTAATATTGAACATCATTCTTCTTATTATTAATTGAGGTTCAAGATAGATAATATAACCAATATGGAATTATATAAATGTTATAGATAATATATGTATATAGTGAATCCTTTCAATATTAATAATTCCCTAACTAACTTCATGGATTTGATGAATAGTGTCTTTAGATATTACCTTGATCAGTTCATGGTAGTCTTTATAGATGATATTATTTTCTACACAAGGAATAAGGAAGTGTGTGAGGACCACTTGAGAATCTAACTAAAGACCCTATGGAAGAATAAACTATATGAAAATTTATAAAAATGTTGATTTTTTTACAAAAGGATTCATTTTTTGGGTCAAATAATCTATAGTGTGGGTATATTATTAGATCTCATAAAGAATGAGGCTATTGAATATTAGACCAGACCAACCATAGTGATTAGAGATCTTTAGTTTTCATGTTATAAATTGATATTATCTATGTTTTTTGGATATTTTATTGTGACAATATAATCCTATGAACAAGTTTTCTTGGAAGGGAACCAAGTTCCTCTAGATAGATGAATGTGAAAAAATTTCATGGAACTAAAGTGAATGTAGGTCAGTGCACTTGTCATTACATTACTATGTTATGGAGAAGGTTTTTAAATTTATCATGATACATCGAAGAAGGTATTGGGATGTTCTATTATGTATAATAACATGGTTCTATCCTATCCCTAATAAAAATTAATGATCCACAAGAAAAAGACCAAAAACATGATTTGGAATTAGCTGTGGTAATTTTTTCATTAAATATTTAGAGACATTTTCTTTTTAGAGAAAACTATGATATATATACCATTCATAAATGTTTGAAATATGTATTCACGTAGGAGGAGTTTAACATGTTCCATAGAATATGGTTAGTGCTGAAAAAGGATTATGATTGATCAACATATTACAACCATCAGAAAGCGAATAAGGTGGCCAATGCTTAGATTCAAAAGGACTATGCTAGATTTTTCATGATAAGCATCACAAAATATCCAATATTTATAAATGTTATTTTTTATTTTCAAAAATATGGATCTATAAATCCAAAAGGAAGGGGACATATTATCTTGATCAATTGAATGTTCAACCATGTATCCATGTTAACATTAATGAGGCACATAAGGAAGATGTAGAGCTATAAAGGAAGGTTAGAAATGTTCCTAAATTTAACAATGATCGGGATGGAAAGAAGAGTGATATCACATAGTTTGTATCTTGGTGCTGGGTATGCCAGAAATTTAAGGATGAAATAAAAAAGTCTAATTAGATGTCACATTGATTACCCATACAAAAATGAAAATGGGAGAACATCACTGGTGATTTTTTTGTTGGACTCCTAATAACCATTCAAGGGTTTAATGGTATATGGGTGGTAGTCGGTCACTTTATAAATTCATCACAGTATATTTCTATCATAAAATACTTATCTCTGGGTTATCATTTATGTATATACATTATGGAAGTGGTAAGGTATCACGGAGTACTACATTCCATTTTATCTAATCGGGATTTTAGGTTTACCTCAATGTTTTGGAATGTCTTCCGTGATCCCAAAATACTGAATTAGATTTTAGCACTGCTTATCATCCTATGTTGTGGTGGATAGTCTTTAAGAAAAATTAAAAACCTATAGGATATGTTGATATCCTGTCCATTGGATTTCAATGGTGGTTGCATTTAACACCTTCCTCTTGTTGAGTTTTCATACAACAATAGCTTTCACTGAAGAATTCAGATGGACCATTATTAAGCCTTATATCTAAAGAAATGTAGATATCCAAAATTTTGGAATCAATATGTAGAAATAAATCAGTTGTGATCTAAGATCATATAAAAAATTGAAGAGAATTTAAGAACAACATAGGAACATAACAAGGAAACAAAAATTATGTAGAAAAGTTTTCTAGGCAATTGTTGACGTGATCTATAATCTGATTTTGGTGAGAAGGTGTTTCTTAAAATCCCTCCCTAGAATAAGGTTATGAGATTTGGGAATATTGGGAAACTAATACTAAGGAATATCTGTCCCATTTATATTATTGATCGTATTGGGATGGTAATGTATATCTTGGAAGTTCCATCACATCTCTCTCAATTATATGTTGTTTTCCATATATCTCTATAGAGAAAGCACAAATTTAACCCCTCAAAAGTGTCAAACTCAAATGTCATTCTGATAGAGAATGGTAAATTTTTGAGGAAAAACGAGTTATTATTTTGGACAATACAAAGAATTTACTATTAAATAATTCCACTCACTGAGTCTTATTTTTGTGGAGAAACTACCAGTTAGAGGGCACTTCATGGTAACAAGATGATATTATGATGCAAGAGTTTTCTGAATTTGTTTCTTCATAATAAAGAATTTAGATCGATAAATTCATGTTAAGGGGGTATAATGTAACAACTATAGTTTTTATGATTTTTTGAAGGAATTAAACCTCACTTATGGCTTACAATGAATGCTACACTAAGTTAAGCTTTCACTACACGCAACAACATCTTAGCTTGTGTTATAAAAAAATTGATTGTATACGAAACATCATTTTATTATTATAATATTTTAAAATATATAGTTATAAAATTTCCATTATACTTATTAGTATGAATATTAATAACTAATTTTATGTGTTTTCATATAACAAAAACATATTGATAATGAATGTTTTAATATTTGACAAAAGTATTATTTTCTAAAAAGAACTACTTTTTTAACCTTCTATGAACAATAATAAAAACAATTATCAACACTTTTATAAATTATATTAGGTAAAATAAATTTCATTTATGAATTTATAATTCTAGAATTATCTTAGGGTGAAATTTTGTGATTTTTATGAAATATTTCATTTTTGGATGAATATTGAATAATACTTAATTTTGATTGAAAATTTATTTTTTTGTTTAATTTATTTATGGAGTTAAATTATATTTTAGTTTTATTTTAAAGTGTAATTATATCAATTATACATCTATTAATATAATTTAGGTCATTGGAACAAATTTCACAAAGAAATAGGATATCAAAACATTTCAATCCTTTGAAACATTACTTTATAAATCCACTTTTTAGATACATCTGTAGGATGAATTTAAAATTAATTTATACCACAGTCATGTTTATAAATTTTAAAAATGGTTCCAATATTTGGATTTATCATAATTTATATTTTCTAGTAATTTCAACTTGGTTTTTGAAAAAAAATTAGTGAAATAAATTAAAGATAATTGCAGTCATTAAGGTAAAAATTAAGCTTAATTATTGACTAAACATAAAATATAACGTGTAAAAATGAACCTACACATGCCAAAAAATTATTTTCTAACAATATTTAGATAATTTAACCTCTTTGAATTTATAATTTTCAATTTTTAACACATGGTGGACAAGAAAAACATGGGATTTACTGAACGATTTTCATGAATACAATGTGTTTCCTTTTCCACACTTATAAAAGGACACCACCTCTCCCACTATCTTCAAACCTCTCAAGACCTTTTTCTTAGACAAAACTATCCCAAATACTCTACTTGCTTCTCTTTCTTAATGATAGAGGCCTCAAATTGTGAATAAATCTTACCAAGAAATTCCTTTTGTGAAAACCAAAAAGATTTACCCAAAGAAAGGGAGGTTTGAATGAGGAAGACGAGTATTAATACAAATGTTAATGGGATTTCTAGTCTCACTCTTATTTATGTGACAAATATGAAATATTCTCTAATATTTTCATTTTTATGGTGTTTATACTTCCCATGAATGTATTATATGTTTTCCATCCTTAATGTTTTGGGTATTTACATATCTATTTGATGATCTATCATACACGGGGTTTATGGTTCTAATATTACCAAATCATTAAGGTAATTTTTTCTTAAGTTTTCTTCTTTGAGACACATGTTTTATTATGCACCTAAATTCTTTTAATAGGTTGATAGACTATTCATTGAAATGTTTCATCATGGTTCTTCTTATTTTAATGATATTATCAGTCCCATGTAATGTTATTATCTTTTGGGGGTTATGATTCAAAGTTACAAAAGTGATAAGATCCTATTGCTATAATCTCATTGTTTATTGGGATTGGTTATGACTATGCGTTAATTAATGAAGATATCTCATTACTTTTATTATCCAATAGTTATTCATAACATCCTTGTGTAAAAGTGAATTTTTTTCCTCTTTCATACGTAAGATTATTAAGAAAACAATTTTAAGAAAACAAAAGCTTATTTATCTCATCGGTCGGAAATATGTTTTATTCTGAAACAAAGTTTTCTAAAAATGTTCTCAAATTTTTTTTAAAGTGATATTTTAAAATTATTTTCAAATAAAAGTATTTTAATATTTTCAATCCTTCCTTTATAATTATTCAATGATCATTAACAGAAAATTATTTTCCAAATGATTTATATTTAAAAAAGTGTTTTTCAAAGTATAAAAATATTTTACAAAAGAAATGTTTTAAATTTTCTTTCAAAATTATTTCCCTGAAAGATTACATATGTAAATTTTAACTATGTCCTACTAGGTTGTGATTCATGGATACCGTTATTATTATTTATATAAATGATTTATAATTTTGATGACATGTAGTTTATGTGGCATGTTTCTCATCCATGAGATATATTCTTTTGACAACCACTTATTTCCTTAGGTTATGCTTTGATGAAATGATAATGAAATGAATATATTATCTACTTGATATAATATAATGACATGTATAAGTATCTGGCTTTAAAACTTACATAATATTAAATTAAATGAATAATTCACATTTAGGATCTTTTCAGGTTTACAGTTTTAGAGAGTTAGACCATAACTATTAAATTTCAAAAAAACTACAAAGTAGACACTTCTACCTAGTATCCATTTTTTTACAAAACATGAACTCTTGAAAAAAAATATTCTTGTCTAGTTCCATGTTTAAGACAGCAATAATTTTCCTTGATCCCATTTTTGACCCTATTCCACATTATGTCCTGTGAAAAACATTTCAAAAACGTGGGATGAGCATAAAAAGATCAGTAAGGGATACACAAAGAAGGAAAACTGTTAGTTTTTCAAAACAAAAATTAAACCATTAATACTTTAACATGAGTAATACTTTTCACCTTTATGAAGTAGTAAATAATATTCCATGAATAAAAGATCATTACTTACCATTTTTGAAACCAAATTATTACAATAAAACCCATATAAATAACAAATAACATATAATGGTAACTTGAGACATAATCATACTTAAATGGAATAACCATACGGTCGACAACCACACATATCACTAATGGAATAGTTATGCAGCCAAATTACATACCCAATGCATTGGAGGTTATAACGTAACCACCCATCATGGTATTCACGGCACCACCCATCATTTGGTTTATCACATAACCACCCGTCAAATGTCCAAGTACCATTATAAAATCATAAGACATGAAACAAATATAAATGAAAGAAAAAATTTCCACATTTCAATCACACTATATCACTTAAATATATTGAAATAGAAAATCCATTTTCAATACCATTTTCAATACCAATAATATGTAAATGAGTATATGGTATTTATTTTCTTTTAAAAAACATTACGGCTTGTGGGGGAAGCCAAAGATCAAATAATACTTGCGGAGGCGGAAAGGTCGTTGTCACTGCTTATGTTAAAAGAAACATTCCTTTTTGTCCTTTAGTAAAATTCTATGTAGAAAAATATTCCCTTTGAAAATTCAAGGGTGTTTATACAGCGTATAAAATAAAGTCCAGTATTAGAACAAAATATGCCTCAATGAAAGGAGATTGAGATAAAGTCCCTTACCTCATGTCCGACTTGACTCGATCATTCATTAATCTCCTAAATAATAAGCTAAAGTAAATTTCTAATTTCTTAAGAACATTTTTTAAGTTTATTATTCCTTTTATATCAATTATTACCATGTTATAAACATTATATAACCATTTAAGTTAACAACGTCCATTTTGTTGATATTTGGTACTTGAGTCAAAATGGTCTTCTTATTATTACATTTTGTTCACGTGGTCAAAGGTTAATTATATCCTTAATGATATTCCTGATTTATATATCATATATATAATATATATCCAGCATATAAATGTATTTATAATAGTACATAACATTTGGAGGTAATAAATGAAATGCACCATTCCTGGAGACAGTAAGTCGTACGTACTCATGAACGCTACTTTCATTTATATTTCTTATTTTAATGGAATTAAAACATAATTAAACAAAGTTATATTATAATTACAGTATAATATCATATATAATATCATTAACTCCATCCTTTATACATCCCACAAAAGGCATTAACGAATCACATCACTTTGAGGGGGCGGTAATCCGCACTTCCTCAAATGAAATTATCGTATTTACCCATTATGGAAACCATAAAGGCATGCTATAAATGGAAAATACATAATAATAAAGAATAAATAAACATAATATATATCATATATAAATATTGTTCCATCATAATGGCCACCATGATAGGCGGTAGGAGATAATCGAACAATCATTATTATGTGAGGCGTTGGACTGCCATCCACAGAAACTTTATATTATACACCCATTAGATGGAGGTGTGTGTATGTGTAGTTAGAATTCTTCTCATAAAAACATCCTAGTATATTGAGGATACAGGTGTTGTAACAAAATAAATGAATAAAAATAGTTTAGGGGATGTATAAGTAAAATAAAAGAAAACAATTTAATAGAAATTGTTACCTTTAATTTGGGTAACTTCCTTTGGTTTGAACCAAAACGACTTCATGAAGAGCCTTCTGCCAACGGTAAGGCTTATAGGGGGAGGATAGGAATGTAGGGAGCTTAATTTGGAATTTTTTGGTTGATCCAAATTTCTTGAGAGGTGTGACTAATTGGCTAGAAGTGGTATCCTTTTATAAGGGGAGGAGGGGCTCTTTAGGAAAGTGTGAAAATATTATTTTATTATAAAATGAAATTCGGGTTTAAAAGGTCCAAAAGTCATTAAAGATAAATATAAGATGATTTATGGTCGAAATAAAATAATCCAATAATAATTGGACAAGTTTTGGATAATATTTTAATCATTATAATCTTATGTATTTAAATGATTTATTAATGAGGTAAATACTGCATCATTATTATGTCATAAATAATTTAATTTATTTGATGTCTAAAAATTATAAAAAAAAGAACCATGATATAGGAAATAATTTTATATTTCTAATGAATATTTATATTTGAAAAGATAATTTATATAAAACCATATAAAAGGTAATTACTAAAGTATTTTTGTTAATATCAATTTTGTCTTTACATTAAATTAATTAATATAATGTGTCATTATCTTTCATAAGTGGCTCCCAGGGGTCCCAAAATCGACCCAAGGATTCCCATTGTCGGAAACTACTCATAAAATAAGGTTTGGACAAGTGTTAAGGTAATTATGAATTATTATAATATTCTTTTAAGCTTGAATTACCCTATTTACCTTTAACCGTGGTAAATAAAAGTCAAAAGTTATTATTCACCAAAAAATATTTTAATGTTAACAAACCACATTTTACTTCTACATACCAGCCATCTATGTCATATTTTTGAAATTCAATTCACAGAAGTGGTAAAATTTCATTTAAATGAAAAAATTAGTTTTTTTAACTACCACTACGTGGTTTCACTATTCATTAAAAAATTGAAGTTTTTCATAACAATGCCTAAAATTCAGCCTCAGATATATTTGATATTCCAAATTAAAAAATGATGTTTATTTTTTCAAATTCAAAACATAAAATTTTCATTAATTAATTTTAAAATTAATTCCCGTTGTTAAAACAAATAGCATGTTTTTAAGAAACAATAACTATCAATAGATTGACACTTGTTTATGTCCAATTTCAAAGTGAAATTAATTACAATGACCAACATTGGATTAATGGTAAAAATAGATTCTAATTACACTTTAAAACCAATTAAAAAGATAATCTAACCATATAAATAAATTTTATTAAAACACAGTTTTGAATTAAAATTCAATATTTTCAATATTCATTAAAAATGAACTTTATCGAAAAAAATCCTAAAATTTTCACAAAATAAAATTTGATGTCCCCATTATAAAGAAGGATTTTATTTCATTATATTGAATTTATTAATGTAACCAAATATAGATTTAAGTAGGTTTCACCATTAAATGGTGATAAATCAGCCTTTTAATGTAAATTATCCTTAAAATTAGATTCATTCACATTTTAAGCCTCTGATATTTATTAGATAAATGTAAATACATTTAACAAACATGTATAATCATATTTTATTTATTTTTGTTCATTCTCGCCAATACAACTTCTATGAGTTAAATACCATTTAAAATAATAATATTATATTATTAGTGTGCAATGTAAGATTTCAAAGAAACCCGTTGTTGCATATCGGGTACGCTATTGAACATAGAAACCCTTTTAAAGTAAAATTAATATTTAATTCAAAAAAATTAATAAGTATGAAAATATATTATTCATCATTTAGATGGGATGTTACATCCTTCCACCATTTTGGGAATTGCACCCTCACAATTTTTATTCACTTATCAAAATATGTGTGGGTATTTATCCCTCATAGCTTTTTCAGATTTCGAGTGTCCTCTTCAACCATATGGTTTTTCCACAAAACCTTTACCTGGTGAATTACATTATTCCGCAACACCTTCTCTCTACGGTCAAGAATCTGGACTGTTTGTTCTTCATAAGATAGATTCTATTCCAACTGAACTACCTCTGGGCTCAAAACATGAGATGGATCTGGCATATACTTTCTTAACATCGAAACATGAAAAACATTGTGTACTTGGGATAAAAATGGAGGTAAAGCCACCCTGTATGCAACTGATCCAACATTCTTCAGAATTTCATAAGGTCCAATGAACCTTGGACTCATCTTTACCTTCTTACCAAATGCATCACATGTTTCCATGGAGAAACCTTGAGAAAGAAATGACCACCTACCTCAAATGAAAGATCCTTCCTCCAGTTATTTGCATAACATTTCTGACTGCTTTGAGCTGTTCTCATGTGCTTCTGAATCAACTAAACTTTCTCTGCCATCTCTTCTACTAATTCTGATCCCATCAGCTTCCTTTCACCTACTTCATCCCAAAAAACTAGAGTTCGACAACGTTTTCCATATAATGCCTCAAATGGAGCCATCTATATACTAGAATGAAAAGTGTTATTATATAAAAATTCAACCAAAGAAAGATATTGGTCCCAACATCCCTGATAATCCATTGAGCAAGCACGTAGCATATCCTCCAATGTCTGAATTGTTTGTTCTGATTGCCCATTTGATTGAGGGTGAAAAGCTGTACTAAAATTTAATTCAATACCCAATGACTTCTGAAGGCATTTCCAAAAGTTATAAGTAAACATGGGATCATGTTCAGATACAATGGAGATGAGAACTCCTTGAAAACTGACTACCCCTTTAACATACAACCGAGCAAGATGATCAAGATACAAAGTATCTTGAATAGGAAAGAAATGAGCATATTTAGTCAATCGATCAACTATAACCCATATTGCATTATTACCTAGAGATGTCTTTGGTAATCCCACAACGAAGTCTATGGATATATTTTCCCATTTCAATTATGTCACCGGTAAAGGCTGAAGCATTCCTTTCAGTAATTGTTACTCTTCCTTAACCTGCTGACAAGTCAAACACTTCAAAGTAAAATCAGCAATATCTTGTTTCATTCCATCCCACCAGTAATACTCCCGAAGATCTATGTACATATCAGTACTTCCAGGATAAAATGAAAATGGGGAACTATGAGTTTCACATAACAACTAATTCTTGAACTGTGAATCACAAGGCACACATAATCTCTTCCCAAATCTCAAAACACAATAATTATCAACGTTAAAATTAGATAACTTACCCTTCTGAACCAACTGTACATTTTTCTGCAACTCACTATCTTCCTTCTACGCTTGCATAATTCTATCTGATAGAGGTGATTTCACTGACACCTGAAACAAAATAGAAGAATTTCTTGCACCAACAACTTCTATTACAAATTTCATTAAATCAAAAACCAAAGGATCTCGTTCCAAAAATATCATGGCTAATAAATAATTACTTTTTTGAGTAAAAGAATCATCCACTTTATTTGCTTTTCCCAGATGGTAATGGATCGTACAATCATAATCCTTGATTAATGCCAACCATCTCCTCTATTTCATGTTCAATTATTTTTAGTGAATATATACTTTAAAATTTAGTGGCCAGTATATATTTCACATTTTACTCCATACAAATTATGCCTCCAAATTTTTAAAGAAAAAACAACAGCAGCTAATTCCAGATCATGTGTAGGGTAATTTAACTCGTGAGGTTTCAACTGACGTGAAGCATAAGAAATTACCTGATCATTTTTCATTTGGACACAACCCATTATTTTCAATGAAGAAAAATGTAGATAAAAAAACTCACCATTTCTGGATGTCAGTGCCAAAACTGGATCATTCACTAATCTTATTTTCAATTCATGAAAACAATCATCACATTCTTTTTTCCAGATGAAATTAACACCTTTTCGAGTTAAAATAATCATTGGAATAGATAACCATGAAATATTTTCATCAAATCTCTGATAATAACCTTCCAAACCAAGAAAACTACAGATCTCGGTTATATTTGTGGGTATTGGCCATTCTTCAACAACTTTTTTTTTAGCAGGATAAATAGTTATTCCAGTTTTGGAACAATGTGACCAGGGAAAGAAATTTGTCTAACAAAAACACACACTTGCTGAATTTACCATACAATATATTTTCTTTTAAGGTTTTCAAGACAAAATTTAAAATAATTTCATTCTCCACTTTACTTTTAGAATAAACCAAAATATCATCAATAAAAAAACCACAATTTATCACCTGAATCAACTAATCCATCACTGCAAAAAACTGTTCAATTCTGATTATAACCATATGAGGAAGCTTGTTTGTAAGTTCATTTACCTCTGTATTCCTTCCCAACAGAGCTAACTGGTTTCCTTTATGAAAAATCTTTCTGAACACAGAAATATCATAGGAAAAGCAATGGGGTAATCTGTAAATGCTATATCATTTCAATATTAAAATAAATTACTTTATGGATATTAATTTAACAATACACTAACTCCTAAAGTTATCAAAACTGACCTCTGATACCAACTATAAGGACCTGTCCTTAAACCTTACATAATACTGAATTAAATGAATAATTTACATTCAGGATCATTTTAGGATTATATTTATAGAGAGTTAGACCATAAATATTACATTTTAAAAAAATTACAATGTAGACACTTCTACACGTTATCCCTTATTTTTCAAAACATGAACTCTTAAAAAAAGAGTCATGTCTATTTCCATGTTTTGAAAACATGAATTTTTGTGATCCCAAACTTGACCTTATTCCACATTATGTCCTGTGAAAAACTTTTCAAAAAAATGGGATGAGCATAAAAATCTCCGTAAGGGATACACAAAGAAGGAAAACTGTTAGTTTTTCAAAACAACAAGTAAACCATGAATACTTTAACATAAGTAATATTTTTCACCTTTATGAAGTAGTAAATATTCTTAACTGAATAAAAGATCATTACTTACCATTTTTGTAACCTAAAGATTACCATAAACCCATATAAAGAACAACTAAAATATAAAGTTAACTTGGGCCATAAACATACTTAATTGGAATAACCATACGGTCGACTTCCACACATATCACTAAATGGAATATCAATACGGATGACTTCCATACCCAATTCATTGGAGGTTATAATGTAACCACTCGTCCTGGTATTCACATCACCACCCGTTATTTGGTTTATCATGTAACCATCCATCAAATGTCCAAGTACCATTATAAAATCATAAGACATGAAACAAATATAAAGGAAAGATAAAAATTCCACATATCAATCACAATATATCACTTAAATATATTGACCTTGAAAATACATTTTCAAAACCATTTTCAATACCAAAAATATATAAAAGAGTATATAGTATTTATTTTCTTTTAAAAAACATTATGGCTTGTTGAGGAAGCCAATTATCAAATAATACTCGTGATGGTGGAAAGGTCATTGTCACCACTTACGTTAAAAGAAACATTAATTTTTGTCATTTAGTAAAATTCTTCATAGAAAAAGATTTCATTTGAAAAGTCTAGGGTGTTTATATAGCGTATAATAGAAAGTCATGTATTAAAACAAAATATTTCTTAATGAAAGAGATTGAGACGAAGTCCCTTACCTCGTGTCCGACTTGACTCGATCGTTCTTTAATCTCCTGAATAATAAACTAAAGTTAATTTCTAATTTCTTATGAACCTTTTTCAAGTTTATTATTCCTTTTATATCAATTATTACCATGTTATAAACATTATTTAATCATTTATGTTAATAACGCCCATTTTGTCGATATTTGGTACTTAAGTCAAAAACTAACGTCTTGTAATTACATGTTGTTCATGTGGTCAATGGTTAATTATATCCTGAATTATATTCATGATTTATATATTATATATATCATATATATTCATAATATAAATGTATTTATAATAGTACATAACATTTAGAGGTAATAAATGAAATGCACCGTTCTTGGAGATGGTAAGTGGTACGTACGCATGAACGCTAATTTCATTTCTATTTCATATTTTAATGGAATTAAAACATAATTATACATAGGTATATTATAATTACAGTACAATATCATATATAATATCATTAACTCCATCCTTTATACATCCCACATAAGGCATTAACGAATCACATCACTTTGAGGGGGCGGTAGTCCGTACTTCCTCAAATGAGATTATCATATTTACCCACTATGGAAACCACAAAGGCATGCTATAAATGGAAAATATAGAATCATAAAGAAAACATAAACATAATATATATCATATAAAAATATAGTGACATCATAATGTATGGGAGGCGATAAGAGATAATCGAACAATCATCGTTTCGTAAGGCGTTGGTTTGCCATCCACAGAAACATTATGTTCTTCACCCATTAGATGTAGGTGTGTGTATGTGTAGTTTGAATCCTTCTCATAAATACATCCTAGTATATTTAGGATATTGTTTTTCATACTAAATAATGTAATAAAAAGAGTTTTAGTTTGGATAGGTAAAATAAAATAATATAATTTAAGAGAAACCGTTACATTTAATTTGGGTAACTTCCTTTGGTTTGAACCAAAAAGACTTCTTGAAGAGCCTTCTGACTAAGGTAAGGATTTTAGGGGGAGTAGAGGGATTTAGGGTGGTTAATTGGGAAGAGGTTAGATGAGCCAAATATCTTGAGAGGTGTGAGGAATTGGTTATAAGTGGTCTCCTTTTATAAGGGGGAAGAGGGGATCTTTAAGAAAGTGTGAGAATATTATTTTATTATACAATGATATTCGGTTTCAAAAGGTCCAAAAATCATTAAAGATGAAGATACGATTACTCATGGTAGAAATAAAATAATCCAATAAGAATTGGACAGGTTTTGGATAATATTTTAATAATTATAATCTTATTTATTTATATGATTTACTAATGAGGTAAATACTGCATCATTATTATGTCGTAAATAATTTAATTTATTTGAAGTCTAATAATTATAAAAAAAAGACCATGATATAGGAAATCTTTTTATATTTTCAATGAATAATTATAGTTGAAAAGATAATTTATATAACACCATATAGAAATTAATTACTAAAATATTTTTGTTAATGTCAATTTTGTCTTTACATTAAATTAATTAATCTAAAGTGTCATTATCTTTCATAAGTGGCTCCGAGAGGTCCCAAAATCAACCCAAGGATGCCCATTGTCGGCCACTAATAATCCAATAAGGGTTTTACAAGTGTTAAGGTAATTTTGAATTATTATAATATTCTTTTAACCATGAATTACCCTATTTACCTTTAACCATGGTACATAAAAGTCAAAAGTTACTATTCACCAAAAATTATTTTCATCTTAATGAACCAAATTTTACTTCTTGATGACAACCATTTATGTCAGATTTTTGAAATTCAATTCACAGAAGTGGTAAGATTTCATTTAAATGAAAACATCAGTTTTTTTATCTACCATTAAGTTGTTTCATTATTCACTAAAAATTAAAGTTTTTCAGAAAAATACCTAAAATTCGGCCTAAGATATATTTGATATTCCAAATTAAAAAATAATGTGTTTTTTTTCAAATACAAAACATAAAAGTGTAATTAATTAATTTTAAAATTAATTCCCCTTGTTAAAACAAATAGTGTGTTTTTAAGAAAGAATATTTATTAAAAGATTGACACTTATTTATGTCCAATTTCAAAGTGAAATTAATTCCAATGACAAACATTGGATTAAATGGTAAAAATATATTCTAATTACACTATAAAACCAATTAAAAAGATAATACAACCATATAAATAAATTATATTAAAACACAGTTTTGAATTAATATACAATATTTTCACTATTCATTAAAAAAATAAACTTTATAGAAAATATTCCAAAAATTTACACAAATTAAATTTTGATGTCCCTATTATAAAGAAGGATTTTATTTGGTCATATAGAATGTATTAAAGTAACAAAAACTATATTTAAGTAGGGTTCACCATTGAAAGGTGATAAATCGGCCTTTTAATGTAAATTACGCTTAAAATTAGATTCATTCACATTTAAAGCCTCTAATATTTATTGAATAAATGTAAAAACATTTAACAAACTTGTATAATCATATTATAGTTAGTTTTATTCATTGCCACCAATACAAAATATATGAGTTAACTACCATTTAATATAATGATATTATATTATTAGTGCGCAACATAAGATTTCAAAGAAACGCATTTTTCCTTATCGGGTACGCTATAGAACATAGAAAACCCTTTAAATTAAAATTAATATTTAATTCAAAAATATTAATAAGTATGAAAATATATTATTCTTCATTTACTTGGGATGTTACAACATGTTTATGATAGCCATTTCATTTCATCAGTTATGATATGATAAATATTTATTATCTAGTGGGACACATATGTTTGATTTCATTATATGATGGGTGGGACCGATATCTCACTCCAATACATTAGATAAATATTTATATCTCATTAGATAATGATGGAAATATTTCAATGGGATTGATCCACTATAGGAAGAAGAGGAAACTAGATCCACTATATGAAGAAGGTATGACCCAACCCACTATAAAGAATGGACTATAACTAAGGATGTTGGTGTGTCCCACCCTATAGGTGTAGTACCCATGAAGTACCCAGAAATGTTTTAAAAATATGCCTTGAATTATAGGGAATTATATTAAATTTTTATGTTTCAACCATAATTCCATGTCTTATAACTATGTTATTCTTTCATGGATTATTCTCTTAATTCCCTTAAAATTTAGGTCTTTTGAAATACTAATATTTATGTCTTGACTCTTGATTTTGATCTTTGAAATTTAGGGTATGATCTTCTAATGATATAATCATATTATCATACCCTTATGGTAATTATTGTGACTAAAAATCTCCCTTTTTTACCATTAAAAAGCATCTGAGTTCATTTCTTTCTTATGATTCCCTTCCCCATGTTATAAAGATGTGTATTATGTATGACATCTCTATGTAGGGTTCTTGTCATGGAGAACCTAGTGAAGATAATGTATAAAACACCCCAAGACTTTACAATATTTTCATTTCTGAAAAAACATTAATTTTTTCTTTCTTTATTTTTATGGAAAACCAAGTTAATCTTACGCAACAAACAACAATGATTTTTCTTTAATTACATGCATGAACCAGTTTTACCGAACCACAATATATTAATAAAATATAGTTATTTAATATAGTACATAACCTAGCCATTAAATTAGTAGTTATGAATTTTATTAAACAGATTTTTAATTTTATATATTATATATAATTTTATCAATCGTATTAATTGTTTTCTAGACATTATATAATAAAAAATACATTTTTTTAAAAGAAGTATTTTCTAAAAAAAATGCAGTTTTACTACTTTTGAATGGTGATGTCGTTTTAAATGTAATATTTGACATTTTTATATATTAAATTTGAAAACATAAATTATTTTTTTATAATTGGGAAATAAAAATTTAGCTTGGGAAAATTTTTGGTGTTCTTGGAATTACATTCATATTTTATAAATAGTAAAAAATAATGCATTTTAATTCAAAACTACTTTTTTCATCTAATTTATTTATATTGATAAATTTTCCTATTAGTAGGATTTAAAGTATAATTAGATTAAGTTTTTATAATTTAATATAATCTAGGTAATGGAAATTATTTTTACATTAGAATTAAAAATAAATAGAAGCCAATCTTTTGATTGTTTTTACTTTTGAAAAACCTTTTTTCTATTTTTGTCAACAATTATTAATTTTGAATTAATTATTGCAACTTCTGTGTATAAAATTTTTAAAAATGGATTCCATATTTGGAATCATCATGTTTAAATTATGTTAATATGTTACTTTTACATTTTAGATATTATGACTTGTTACTTCAGTAATTTTTTATTACAACGACAAAGGGTAAATAAGGTAATTAAAGGTAAATATAATATTATAAAATTTCCATAACACCTAAAAAATTATATTTTATGAATAAATTCAACCCTTATCACCTTTGTTTCTAAATGGAGTCATTTAAATGACCCTTTTCTATAAGTCTGACATGAATATTATTAAAATCAATGAATGTGACAAAATGTAAAACTCTCATTTTATACAAGTATATTAATTGTAATATAGAGATATAAATGAGATAAATTAGATTATAAATAGTATCTAGAATTATAAAATAATTTATTACATCATATTAATTTATTTATAATTTTTATTGATCAAACAATTACCATTAAAGATCTCACAATAGTGATGTAGAAATTATTTTATTAATAGAAATATCAAATTAATGATATTAAAAATATTAATATAAATATAATTTTACAAAATTAATGACATCCACTAAATTTTTAAGTAATATATACATATAAATGAAATATTTTATTTATTTTTTTGATGTTATAATGTTGTTTTGATATTTTTAGACATGAAAAAATTTAAATAGTATTAAAATTTACCAAAATGATATTTTAAAATAAATACTATTTTATTAGATGATATAAAAGTCATATAAATATATATGGTTTGGAAAAATAACGTGGCTAAAGTCCAATATTTAATAAATAATACAATTTGGGTTAGTTTTTCATCTTATATTAACTATAATAACCCTATAGGGCATAAATATAAGAAGACACAGTAAGAGTTAAATTGTTTGACAATAGATTGAATTCAAAATATAAGGTTCAATTTATGAACTAAACATGTATAAAATTCATTGGTTGAGACGATTTTTACCCAAAATAATATTATATTTGAAATAAATCACTTTTTAGGTATTTTAAAATGAAATTAAATTTAGAATAAATTAATATTTTATGATCTCCCAAAAGTGCCCTTCACCCCTCTTATAAAAGGGAACTTCTCATTCTCTTTAATTCTCAAATACAAAGCCATTTTTTGGGAAAAAACTACTCCTTTACTCTTCCAAAATCACTCACTACATCATAGAGTAAATAATGTGGGCATAAATTCATCCTAAATATCCCTTTTTAGCAAATCAAATTGAGATACCAGAAAAAGAGGTAATTATCATATCACCTCTTTCAATGTTATTTCTCCTTATACTTCCTCAGTCTATGTTTTTTCCATAAAAAAGTAATAAATACAGTATCATCAATATACTTATATTCTATTATAATAATAGGAAAATCATATTGCTCATTTTATACAAGCTATGAATAATAATATCACCATGTGTGCATACGTATAGTTTACCATCTCCTCGCTATGGTGTTAATTGTTATTCAACACTAATTTTTTTGGATGGGAATAATAATTAATATAATGAAAATAAGTAATTAATATGAAAAAATAAGGATTCTATATAATTAATGTATAATTTAATTTCATACTATTTAACCATTAGTGGAATGTTACTATCGCTCATGCGTACGTACGACCTACCACCTCCATAACATGATGAGATTCATTCTCCATGTTAACCATTAAATAATGATTATAAAATTAATATGATAAGTAAATATAATATTTATTAACTTAATATAATTATTTATATGAATAAAATATGTCCTATTAATAAGAAACATTACTTACATGTGCAAACATGCATAAGAAAACGAAGCAATTAACAACTGAAACAATGGTAATATTGAAATATTATTAACAAAATTACATAATAGGATCATATAAGATTTCATAAATATAGATATGGTTCTAGTATAATCTAATAACTTGATTTAACCATGATAAATAAGGTTAAAATACTATAAACTAAAGGAAAATACAGGGTAAGGGTTAATTTTTCTATATCATTTTTATCCAAGATTGTTTATACATAAGTATCAATTGTGGCATATTTATCACCCATGTCCATGTTTTGTAAAAAATAAATTTTAAAATATATTGTCCCTAAAATTGTATAAAGTTATTTATACCCATTTTTTACTTTTTATGAAATTTTTTTAATGTAACATTTCTATATTTTTCAAAACAAGGTACATGGTGGCCATTTCGACAAATTATGGAATATATGTTTCTTTATCTTATATAGTGAAATTGGATTTTTATGATGTTATGTTGCCTTAATGTTTTTATATTTCCCTTACATGGTTACAATTTTATTTTCAAAATAAATGTTTTCTTTTATAATTTCATGAATTTTAAATTATTTCAACGTAAAAAATAGATATTTCTATAAAAATCTATTAATGATTTTGTCAGATTATTTTCATCCATGTCAACTTAATTTATTGGATTTTTTTAATTATGTTTGATTTATTTATTTTTTTATGATATGTTTGACTGTGTATGTGCTATTTTAATACCATTCACGTTTTATGGTAAAATTATTAACATTTCATATACAAGTTTCAATATGAATGATTATGTTATGTTTCACCCTTTTCATTTGAGGAATGTATTGGACTTAATATGTGATGACCGGGGACTGATATATCACGTCAATTCATTGGTAGGTCTCATTAGGCAAAATAGATATGGATTTTCTTGATGCTTTAACTATTTATTTTTAGATTTCTTGGTCGAGGCCTCGGTTTTTTGTTTCAGATGTCTGACATTATGAATTCTTTCAATATACAAGTAGTTATTGAAATTACATGTGATTATTTGACTAGTAGAATATCCATGTGATTGTTTAAATGTAATTATTTTATTTATTACTTCCATATGATGCTAAATATTGTGTGAGTAAAAGGCTTTTGTTTTAGACTAATACCTTTCCATAAAAGTTTATAGTTATTTAGGAACACTTGAACTCTATGGTTTAACCTTACTAAGCATCTGATCTCACCCATTTCTTATGTTTTATTTGTATAGGATTCCAATAAGTGTTTTATGATTGATATGTAGGGTTAACCAAGAGAATAATGCAATTATAAAATAATGGACTATGTTACATATTATGATTTGAATTGTAATGAAATTTTCATGTTTTTTATCTATTTTCCAATAATGTGAAATTGATCTGTCGTTCAAGACTTGATTCCTTATAATCATTCCAATATATTAAAATAATGCATCAGCTCTGAGATTATAGGGTGAGGGTGTTACAGTTGGTTTCATTTGATGTTTAGCAATATCCTGGAAAATTAGATCTAGAAAACTTATTTTAGAAAACATAACACCATGAATGAATTTAAGGATATGTCTATGTATTGGCTATCATTGATTAGATTTGATAATGGATAACCTAGGTTAACCTATGGAAAAATGGATTGATAAAAACATGGAATCATTTAGATATCCTATAAATGATTCTTTAAAACTATACCCCTGATTAGTGTCTCTGAAATTATTATTTTGGTTTTGGTCAATGGTTAGAATAAGCATGGTTATACAAGTAATGTACATAGTGATGATAATGA
This sequence comes from Viscum album, assembly GCA_963277665.1. NCBI lineage: Eukaryota > Viridiplantae > Streptophyta > Magnoliopsida > Santalales > Viscaceae > Viscum > Viscum album. The sequence continues at coordinate 1,305,341,720 of OY728119.1, forward strand.
AGATATTACGAAAGAAATAATGAGATGAAGTATGTATTAATGACTAAGATGTTGAATCTTAGTTAGTGGTTTCAGAGTGAAGTGGAATGATTATGGTTATTTTCTACTTGGATTGAAGAATTATTATATCAATAGTTCTATGGAGATAAGATTCATGAGATATATAAGGATTGTACACCAATGATTCTTCTTTAATAATTTGGAAGAATAAAAGTATTCATTATGTTTTTAAAGGTGATTAAATTTCTTTTATGGGAAAATAAAATAATAATTACGTTGTTTGAGGAATATCATGTTAAGATTTATTTTGGGAATTTAGAGACCTTTTTAGACAGTGAATTTGGATGGAAGTATTTTGGTCAGGTATTAAAGTTGGGATGGATTATTTTGAACAATGGATATTGTTATTATAGGTTAAATAATGATTTATTTGATACCTTAGCCAAATATTTTTGGTTTTATTTAACATTTAGGGGATGAAGAAAAAACATGCAGGCCATATGATTAATCAAAAGTTCTTCATGTGTAAAAAATTCATTTTGAACTATCATTTTCTAGGGTAAGGGATGAAATGAAAGTAGATATGAGAACAAAAAAAATTATGAGAATATTATTATGACATGGAATAAAATCATGTAATATTTCTAGAGTTCTTATTTGGATTGTAAAATGATCCCTGAACTCTAGGATAAACTATCAAAAAATGTTTTATCCTAAAATCTTAATTTTTATTGAACCAATGGTATTTTAAAACATCATAGATTTATTTCTTTTAGGGCATAAATTTTCTATTTATCATTTACTTGTTTGTGATTTATGACCTCAATCACTCCCTAGAGATATTTATGTTTCCCCTCCAAGTATGTATCTCTACTTGCTAGTAATGTTATCCTATTGGAATGCCTAATTTAGTGGCGACCATCACATTTCCATTTCCCTCCTATTAAGAGTATATTTCATTAACCCTATTTCCATTATCAGTTTTCTATAAAGGTATTTTCTAGTATCAACCATTTATTTTTGATGTATAATTTCGAATTTCAAGGACATAATTTATTGAAGTAGGGGAGAATGAAGCACCTGAGACTTTATAATATTTTAAATTTCGAATAAATTTAATTGTGATTATTGATTTCTTTACACACAACACCATGTTAATCTTATGCTACATAGAACAATGACTTTCTTGGTGTTACACATGTATCCCAGTTTTACCAAAAAAAATATATCAAGAAAATATTATTATTTAATATAATATATAAACTAGTCATTAAGTTATCATTTATAAACAGTAATAACCAATGTTTGAATTTTTTATATTCCATATAATTTTAAAATTCATATTATGTATTTTCTCGAAAAGATATAAGAAAAGAAATCATTTTTTCGGATAAAAGAAGTAATATTAAAAAAATGCAGTTTTATCACTTTTTAATGGAAAAAGATTTTTAAATCATATATTGGACACTTTTTTATTTTAAATTTGATAAAATAAACTCCTTATTTAGAATAAGAACATAAAAATTATGTTTGAAAAGTTATTTTCTGTTTTTATGATAATTTTCATATTTCAATGAATGGGGAAAAGTACTGCATTTTAATTCCAAACTGCTTTTTCATCTAATTTTTTTATATTTATAAATTACCCTTTTAATTTGTTTTAATGTATAATTTAATATAATGTAGTACATTTTAATTATTTTCACATTAAAATTACATAGAGACACATTATAATCTTTTGATGGTTTTTAATTTTGAAAACTCATTTTCTTAATTTAATAAGGATTAGTTTTAACTTTATTACTTAAAATTATATGTTTTTAAATTTTTAAAAATGGATTATATATTTTTAATCATTGGTTACAAATTATATTATTTGATTATTTTCATTTTTTGGATATAACAAATAGTTACTTTACTAATCATTTAATACCGTAGTTATGGGTAAATGGGTCAATTAAAGGTAAAAATAATATTATGAAATTACCCTAAAACCTATAAAAATTATATTTGGTGAATAAATTAGACCCTTATCACATAATGTTCTAAAATTTAATCATCTAATGGACCCTTTTCCATGAATATGACATCAATATTATTAAAATCAATGAATGTGACAAAATATAAAAATCTCATTTTACATTAGTATATTAATTTTAATGTAGTGATATACATGCTATAAAATAGATTATAAATAGTATATGGAAATATAAAAGAATTTACTAACTAGTTAAAATTTATTTATTATTTATATATATTAAATCAGTACCATTAATGATTTCACAATAGCGAGGTAGAAATTATTTTATTAATAAGAAATATCAAAAATTAATATTAAAAAATTAATATAAATTTAAATTGACTTAATTAATGACATAAAATAATATTATAGATAATTTAGACAAGTTAGTAAAATATTTTAGGTATTGGTTCAAAGTAATCATGTTGTATTGATATTTTGAAAAATGAAAGAATTGAATAGTATTGAAATTGTCATAAATTATATTTTAAAATAAACAATATTTTATTAAATGATATAAATGTCACAAAAATTTAATGCTCAGCCAAAAAATGGATAAAGTTAAAGATTTTATAAAAAGTCCAATTGGGGTTCATTTTCCATTTTATAGTAACTATATTAGCCCTATAGTGTCAAAATTCAAGAAGACGCGGTAAGAGTTAAACTGTTTAACTAAGGGTTAAATTCAAAGGATAAGGATACTTTTATGTCCTAAACATGTCTAAAATTAATTTTTTTAGGGTATTTAGACCCAATGAAATATTTGAATCTAAATTAATCACTTTGGAGATATTTGATACCAAAATTCCATTTATAATAAATTAATATTTTAGTATCATCCAAAAGTTCCCCTCACCACTCTTATAGAAGGTCACTTCTCATTCTCTTCAATTCACAAATACAAAGCCATTTTTTTAAGCAAAAACCTTCACATTTCCTCTCCTAAATTATCTCAATACATCCAATAGGCCATAAATTTGTAATAAATCCATTCTATGGAGTCCTTTTGTGAAAATCCAAAGGAGATACCCAAAAAATATGTAATTTTCTTATCACTGCTTTCAATGTTATTTTTTTCTTCTACTTCCTATTTCCATGTAGTTTCCATAAAAATGTAATAAATATAGTATAATAAATATATATCTATAAATATATCAATATTATATTATAATCATTTTAAAATTACATTCCTCATTTTATACATCCAACGAGTAACAATATCAAGAGGTATGCATGCGTACGACTTACTATCTCCACACCATGGTATAATTTGTTATTCAACAGTAATTTATTTGGATTGGAATAATAATTAGTATAATGGAGATAATTAAAATATATTACAAAATAATTATTCTATAGAATTAATATAAAATTCAATCTCATACAATTTAACCATTAATTGAATGATATCTTCGCGCATGCGTACGTACAGTCTACCGTCTCCATGACGCGATGATATTCATTCTCCACATTAACAATTCAAGAATGATTATAAATGTTATATGATAAGTAAATAAAATATTTATGAAATTAATATCATTATTTATATAAATTCAATAGGTCCAATATTTAAGAAATATGACTTACATGACAAAACATATATAGGAATTTACAACCTAACTAATGGTAATACTGAAATATTATTAAAAAAATGATATTTGATGATCATATATGATATCATTAATATGGATATCTTTCTAGTATAATTTAATAATTTTTTTTAACCATTATATAGTAGGTTAATACACCAACAACTAAATAAAAATACATGTTATTCGTTAATTTCACAATCTTATTTTTATACGAGATTGTTTATTTGTAACTATTCACTGGGAAATATTTTTCATCCATATTCATGTTTCGTAAAAATAAATTTTAGAATATTTTTTCTCTAAAGTTGATTGATTTTGTTTATAATAATGTTTGTGTATTTATATAATGTTTTTAAAGGAATGTTTTTGTCATTTTCTAAACAAGGTTCTTTGTGACCTTTTCGTCAAATTATGGAAAGAATATTTTTTAACTTACACAGCATGAGCTGATTTTTACACCATTATGTCACCATAAAATTTTGATGATTCCCTTATAATATTACTTTTTTATTTCCAATGTAATTCTTTTCTTTTATAATTGCGTGATTTTTAAAAGGATTCAAAGTAAAAAAGGGTTATCACTATCAAATTAAATTAATGATTTTTTCAGATTATGTTCATCTATTTCAACATGATTTTTTGGGTTTTATACTTAATTGAGGTTGATTTATTTAATGTTTTATGATATGTTTGACTATGGATGTTCTATTCTGATGTCATTAATGGTTAATGGTTAAAGTATTAGAATTTTTTATCCTATTTTTAATATGAATGTTTATGTTATTTTTCACCCTTCTCATATGGTAAATGTATTGTACTTAGTAAGTGATGGGTGGGGCCCAATATAGCCCCTAGATTCATTGGTTTGTCTCATGAGACAAAATAGATATGTATTTGTCCAAGGCCATAACCAATTATTTTTTATGTCCTGGTTGAGGCCTTAACGGTATATTTTAGATGACTGGAATTATGTATTGATTCATTATGAGATTAGTTATTGATATTAAATGTGATTATTTGACAAGTAGAATATCTATTTGAATGTTTAGATGGAAATATTTGACTAATTATTTCCATATTATGCTAACTATTATGGGTAAAAGGTTTGTATTTTAGTTTTATATATTTCTTTACTCTTTTATTCTTATTTATGAATGCTTCTGCTATATTGTTTAACTGTACTGGGCATCTAAGATCACCCCTTTTGTATGTTTTATTGTCCTATAATGACCAGATGTTTTTTATTGTTTATATGAAGGGTTAATCTATGAGAATAATGGAGTTCTCTAAGATTAAACAATGTTGTATATTATGTTTTGAATTGTTGTGAAGGGTTTGTGTATGTAATCTATTTTCCAAGATAACTAAATTGGTTGATTCTTTGTGACTTGATTTCTGGTAATCCTTCAAAAGTATTAAAATAAGGCACTTCCTCTAGGCTAATAGGTTGGGGAGTTATAATGTTGCTCACTTATGTACCAATGTTTATGTTTCCACATTTTCAAAGGCACTAAACTAATACGATATTTGGGAATCTGTTTTTATAATGTATTAAGTATTTCATAAAGATGATGCAATGTGTATTCATGTTATGAGAGAGTCTTTATACATCCTCATTAACCTTCCACCACTTGATACTACTAATAGACTTATACCATCAATGATTCCATGCTTGAAATCCCCATGCATGCCAGCCCCTACCGATGATATAGGACCAGACCGTTGCATCCCCAATCTGATGACAGATTTCACCATAAAAGAAGTTTCATTGCTATCAAATATTCCATGACTGATATGACCCCTTTACCCCCCCCCCCCATCATTAAGCATCAAACCCGACACTACATTCATTTTCTAATGAGGTACATATCTCTAAATGATTCCCCACCAACCCCAATGTCGTGCACCATTGTGTCACCTGCATCCCTTGATTCAGAGACCTATTACATTAGATCTAAACTAACCATCCATCAATTTAATTGGGGCCACTACAGAGAAATAAATTATGTATACATTATTTTGATTGAAATTTAAAAAATAAAATAAATAAGAATTTGTTTTTTCATAATATAAAACAAAACATTTAATGTAACCATTTTCAACCAATTTTTTTAACTAAAATTATTGTATAAAAAATTAACAATAACAAAATTACATAGATGATGATCATATAAAAATGTATAAATTTTTGTTCTTTTATTTTCTTATAAATAAATAAATATTATACATACAAGTGTATTTTTTCATAATAGGAATAAAATTATAAAATTTTATTAAATAAAATAATATCACATAAAATAATGGATGTAAATAAAATAGTCACATAAAAGATATAAGAAATAAAATTTAACCACAAAATTGGTATATAAATTAAACATATATTAAAAATATTACAAAAAAAGTAGGAATGTTAAAAATATTTATATTTAAATATCAATATTTAAAAACAATGTTCTTGACTCTCAGAGTTTCATAAAAAAATATTACATGACTAATTAAACGAGTAATGGAGTGTTTTCTCATATCATTATATGTGATCATTTCATGTTTTATTGATAATTTCCATATCACAGTCGTTGTTATAAATGGTTAATAATGTAATAGATGGAGGAATATTCTAACGCCCCGACCCCAGTTACCTAGATTCGGTGCATTATTTAGTAACATTGGCATGATCACAAAAGATCAAGTATCGAAAGACCGATTAGTTTAGTAGGCTTGGAAACACTAGATACATTCATAAGTCTTACATTACATCAAAAAGTAAAAAAAACTACAACAACATCTTGTCTTCATATCTTCTCATACTATTCATGCAGGTCATTTATAATATACTTCTCCACATCCTGGAAAAATTAAAACTTTGGAAGGGGTGAGCTTAGATGCTCAGTGAGGATAACAATATAGCGGAAGATTTCATAAATACACATTAACATTTAAGGCAATTTATAACTAAAAAAAGCCTTTTAAACATGAACTTCAGCATAACATGGAGAAAATAAAATGAAATAATGTCATTTACATATTCACATGGATATTCCACTAGTCTAATAATCACATGAAATATCAATAACCACTTTCATAATGATGGAATGCATAATTCCAAACTATCATAAAAATGTAGCCAAGGCCTCATGCCAAGACTACACATAATATTTTTTCAAGGCCTCCTGCCAAGACACTAGTTTGTCTCATGAGACCTGCCGATGCATCGAGGAGCTATAGCGGGCTTCACCCGTCACTTATTAAGTCCAATGCATTCCTCATATGAACAGGTTTAAACATGTTATAAGCCATAACATAATCTTATCACATAAAACATGCATATAGGAAACATAACATTCCCGCATTTCAATCACAATATATCAATACAACACATTGATATAAAAAAACATTATCAAAACCATTTTCAATACCAAAATAAAAGAAAATTAAAACATGGTATTTATTTTTCATTTAAAAAAAAGTTATGGCTTAAAGAGGAAGCTGAAACTGAAATAATGGTCACGGCATCAGAGAATTTGTTGTCGCCGCATATGTATGACAATACAAACATTCCTTTTTTTCATTTAGTAAAACGCTTCGTATTAAAATATTCCTTTTGAATAAACGTAAAATTCAAAGGGGTTTATACACCGTATAAAATAAATTTGTGTATAAAACAAAATATGCCTCAATGAATGGAGATTGACACGAAGTCCTTTACAAAGATCATTTTTAAAATAAAATAGATCTATTATGTGTATTCACTCTATTTACACATAAAGAAATTCTAAATACAATATAGGACATAATAATATCATGACATAATTTGAAAGTAGGATATTAACCCAAAGAATGGAAATTGGGTTAAGAAGTTCCCTTACCTCGTTTCCGACGTGACTCGACCATTCTTTAACCTCATGAATAAGATACTAGAGTCAATTTATAATTTCTTAAGAACATTTTTAAAGTTTATTATTCCTTTTATATCACTTATTACCATGTTTTGATCATTATGTAATTATTTATGTTAATAACGGTCGTTTTGACGATCTTTGTCACTTGAGTAAAAAATAAACTTCTTATAATTACAAGTTGTTCGTGTGGTAAAATATCCATTTTATCCAGAATTATATTCATGATGTAGATATCATATATATAATATATATCCAGTATATACATTCATTCATAATATTACGTAACATTTATAGGTAAGAAATGAAATGCACCGTTCGTGGAGACGGTAAGCCGTACGTACACATGAACGCTACTTTCATTTCTATTTCGTATTTAATGGAATGAAATAATAATGATATAAAGGTGTATTATAATTATAGTATAATATCATATATAATATCATTTACTCCATCCTTTATACATCCCACATATGGCATTAACGATTCAAATCACTTTGAGGGGGCGGTAGTCAGCACTTCCTAAAATGAAATTATCGCATTTACCCATAATGGAAATCATAAAGGTATGCCATAAATGAGAAATACAGAAGGATAAGGAACACATAAACATAATATATATCATATATAGAAATCGTTTCATCATAATTCCCACCATTAGAAGTGTTAAAATAATATTGAACAAACATCGTTTCGTGAGGCAGTATTTTTCCACCCACAGAAACAGTATGTTATTTAACCATTAGATGGAGGTGTGTGTGAGTGTAAATAGAATACTTATCATAAAAAAATCCTAGTGTGTTTTAGATACTGGGATTTTTAAAAAAGAAACTAATAAAAAGATTTTAAGGGGTTGGAGGGGAAAAATAAAACAAAAGAACATAAGAGAAGACATTACCTTAAAATCGGGTAACTCTTTTTGATTTGAGCCAAAGGCTTCCTTCGGAAGACTTCTTCCCAAAGTGAGTCTTCTAGGAGTAAGATAGGGAATCTGAGAGAGTATTTGGGAAGATTTTGGCCGAGAAAAATGGCTTTTATGGTGTGAAAAGGTGGTAGAGGTGGGGGCCTTTTATAAGAGGAGAGGAGGGGCACTCTTGGAAGGTCATGAAATGTTACATTATTATGAATTGATTTTCGGATTTTAAAGGTCCCAAAATGATATATTTCAAGGATAAGGTGATAAGGGTTATAAATATACTCATACAATAGGTTTTTGAAATGTGTATGTCTTAGATTTTACATTATCTTTTCATTTTATTTAAATCATTAATTAATGAGGTAATCGCTGCATCATCATGGTGTCATAAAATTGTTAATTTATATAATGTATAAAAATTATAAAAAAAATGATGTAGGATGTATTTTTATCTTTACAATGAATATTCATAGTCTAAACTTTAACCTATATAAGCCCATGTAAGAATTGTTTTAGTAAAACAACACATGTTTGTGACAATTTTATTTTTACTTTAAATTAAAAGTTATTAATGTCATTTTCATACCCAAGTGTCTCCATGGGGTCCCCATGTTGACACATGGATTCTCTTGGTCATACATGACTCATCCAATAAGTTTAGGACAAGTGTAAAGATATTTTTATATTTTTATAATATCATGTTTACCATAAATTTCACTAATTACCTTTAATCGCGATTAATAAAACATAAAAGTTAAAATTCACCAAAAATTTATTTTAATCCCATTGAACCACATTTTACATCTTAATGAAAACCATTTATGTCATATTTTTTAAAATTAATTCACAGAAGTGGTAATCTTTCATTTACACGAACAATTAGTTTTTAAACTACCACTTAGTGGTTTCACTATTCATCAAAAATTGAAGTTTTTCAGAAAAATACAAAATATTAACCCTAAGATATAATTGATATTATGAATTCAAAAATGGTATCTATTTTAGAAAATTCCAAACATATAAGTTTCATTAATTAATTTTATAATTAATTTCTGTTTTCAAAACAAATAGCGTGTTTTTAATAAACAATATATATCAAAAGATTGACAATTGTTTATGGCCAATTTCAAAGTGAAATTAATTCTAATGAACACCATGGGATAAAATGGTAAAATATATTCTAATTATACTTTAAAACCACTCAATAGTAAAATTTATCAGTATAATTTATTTTTATTAAAAAAGTTGTTTTTAACTATTTTTCACTATTCATAAAAATTTGAAGTTCTATGAAAATTACAAAAAGTTCAACTTATAATAATTTCGATATTCCGAATACAAAAATGAAGTCAATTTTGAAATATAAAATTTCTATAATTTTAAAAAGTGGGTATTACTATTCATAACTACTACTTTGATTAGTTGTGGTGTGTTAGAACTCGAAGTTGCATACAATGCAAGCTATTTTATTATTGAAGGAGAAGTGTACCGTGGAAGCTTGGGGTGTTACATTCTCCCATCCTTCAAATAATTTAATCCTCAAAATTTTAAATTGTTCTTCAAAAATAAAAGGTTGAAAATAGAAAATACATTTTTGGAAAATGCACATCGAAAATAAGGTTAATAAAAATATAACTTTAAAAGAAATAAAGATAAGTACAATGGTCACCCGAGATATCTCATACTAGGATTCTATGAAAATATGGATATGGAAGAAAAACAAACCATCAAGGTCTGATAGAGAGTTGTAGAAAACTGGATTATAAGAAATTTAACCACAAGAAAATCACAAACTTGTGATTGGTTAAACAGTCATTGAATCCCCAGTTGGAAAAGTTAACCGGAAACATTTTTGGTTTATGTTACCTTTCATAAAGTTGAGGAATTTATTTAAGAGATTTACTAAGAACGTAAGGAAATATACATACTTTTCATGAAGACTTTCATTCTTTAATAATTTTTTACCACAAACCCACCTTTCACTCCAAAAGGTAATAGAACTCAAATATATTTTATTTATCCTAATTGTATATGGTTCTAAATATTAACACATACCATTTAGATTAGGAAAACTATTTTGTAATTACCAGGGACTTCATGTAGGCTAGTGGTAGGTAATAAAGGCCAATCGCACTATGGTAGTGGGTTCAATTCCTACAGATTTGTCCGACGCGACGGTTTATCCCCCGACCTATAGGTTGTCCTTTTTCAAAAAATATAGTATTATAATATTCCAAATGTAATCTTCAGAAATGTTTTATCCTTAAACAATACTATCCAAAGTTCAACTTAATCCATTCCAACATTTATAGTTATCCAAAATACCACTGCCCAGAATTTCTCTAAAAGGTCTCTAAATTCCGAAATCAATTGTAACATCAGATTCCCCAAACAAAGTAAAGTTTCTCTTATTGTCACATACTAAAAATACTATTACCTTAATCATATTAAAACCTTAATGAAATTAAAAAGTACTACAGCACAATCCTTATATATATATCACATTATTCTTATAAAAAGAATATAATCCTTGAGTCCAAAAGCACCAATACATTAATTATTCCACTTCAACTGTAGTAACAACATAAGATTGGCCTTGATCCCTTGGCCTTTTCTGAGGTAGGATTCCCTGACGCTTAGGACATTAATTTTCATAATGCCCCATTTCCCTATAATTGTAGCATTCAACATTGATATCCTCTTTCTTTCCCTTGCAATCACGATCCTGGTGACCTTTTTCTCTACATTTACAACAAACTCCCATTCCTTTTAGGCAAGTACCAGGGTGATTCTTCCAACAATTATCGCATAATGGAAAATCCTTCTTTCCCTTTTTCCCTTTATTTGTCTCTTGTTCCACCGTTCTCTTCTTCACTTGGTTTTCTTTAAAGTCATAAGACTTGGAGAATTCCTTTTCCATCTTGATATCACACGAGATAATATCTTCGTACGATGAGAAGGTTTGTGAGAATAATGCTTGACAAAGAAATGGATTTAACCCATAAAAGAAACGATAAATCATACTTCTTGGGTTACGTATATAATCTAGATCATTCCTCGCTAACCATGTAAATTTAGCCTCATACTTTGAGACATTCTCATCCTCCTTCTGCCTCAGACTCAGAAATTGCCTTTCCATATCTTCTCGATGGTCATTTTGAAAGTATTTTTATAAGAAAATTTCCTTAAACTCCCTCTATTCCATTCTTGATACTTATTCATCTTCCGTTGTGTTTTGAATCAGCGACCACCATTGATCGGCATCTCCAGTGAGGCGGTAAAATCTCATGACAACCTTCTCCCTTTTGCTACTCCCCAAGGCGTGGAATATTTTTTCTAAGGAGTTTATCCATTGATAAGCTACTAATGGATTTGTACCACCATTAGATGTTGGTGTTTGTTTCCTCATGAAGCGGTCTAACATTGATCCTCCACATTGCGGATCAGGGTGCTCTATACGAGTAAGGTTGTTATTCATAACCTGAGTGAGTTATCCCGGTATGGTGATAAGTTGATCAGCACCAGTTGTATCTCCAGCTCCACAATAATTATCTTGAGTAGGAGAGCAATCCCTACATGGATTTTGTGCATTGATACAGTTTCCATTCCTTCCACTAGGAGCCATTTCTAAACAATGGCATAAACTAGATCGGTTTATGAATCAAAATACATAATTCCCTACTTGTAAAATATATAATATAAATTGAACAGTTTATGAATATAATATATAATCATAAAAATGTTTTCTTTGAGGAATAATATACTCATAAATCCTTCATAATGGGTTTTAAAGAAAATGATATTTTTCCTAATCATATCCCCTAGGAGTGTCGTAACTAAGAGTGTAGCAAGGCCCGTTTTTGTGCACGATTTCCTGTTCGAGTCTAGCTCAAAGAGGTGTTTTCAGGTTTTACCCCTAGGTACATCTGTGCCAGATCCGCCTCTACCTTCTCGTATCTAGACATGGATGTATTTCTCAGAAAACTCACAAAATCTCTATAATACCAAAATTCTAGGAAGTTCTTCTATACTAATCCTCAAAGTATATCTAAGGGATATGTGCTCTAATAAAAGTATATCTAAATATAGCTTCCAAGGTTAGTATTAAACTGCCTCTGATACCAACTGTAATGCCCCGACCCTAGTTACCCAGAGTCAGTGCATTATTGCGTAACATTAGCATGATCACAAAAGATCAAGTCTCAAAATACCGATTTGTTTAGTAGCCTTGGAAACACTAGATACATTCATAAGTCTTACAGTACTTCATAAAGTAAAACAAAACTACAACAACATCTTGTCTTCATATCACCTCATACTATCCCTGCAGGTCATTCATAATATTATTGTTCATATCCTGGAAAAATTAAAACATTGGAAGGGGTGAGCTCAGATGCTCAGTAAGGATAACAATATATCAGAAGTTTTCATAAATAAACATTAACATTTAAGGCAATGTATAACTAAAACAAAAGCCTTTTAAACATGAACTTCAGCATAATATGGAAAAAATAAAATGAAATAATTCCATTTACTTATTCACATGGATATTCTACTAGTCTAACAATCACATGCAATATCAATAACCACTTTCATAAATATGGAATGTATAATTCCATACTATCATAACCACATAGCCAAGGCCTCGTGCCAAGACTACAAATAATATTTTGTCAAGGCCTCATTCCAAGACACTAGTTTGTCTCAGGAGACATGCCGATGCATCAAAGAGCTATAGCGGGCTCCACCCGTCTCTTATTAAGTCAAATTCATTCCTCATATTAACAGGTTTAAACATATCAAAAACCATAACATAATTGTATCACATAAAAATGCATAAAGGAAACATAAGATTCCCACATTTCAATATCAAGATATCAATACAACACATTTATATAATAAAAACATTATCAAAACCATTTTCAATACCAAAATAAAAGAAAATTAAAACTTGGTATTTATTTTTCATTTAAAAAACTTATGGCTTGTAGAGGATGCCGAAACTCAAATAATGGTCACGGTGGCGAAGAAGTCATTGTCGTCGTATACGTATGAAAATAAAAACATTCCTTTTTTTCGTTCATTAAAACTCTTCGTATAAAAATATTCCTTTTGAATAAATGTAAATGTTAGAGGGGTTTATACACCGTATAAAAGAAATTTGTTTATAAAACAAAATATTCTTCAACGAATGGAGATTGAGACGAAGTCCCTTAGAAAAGATCATTTTTTAAATAAAATAGATCTATTATGTGTATTCACTATATTTACACATAAATAAAGTCTAAATACAAGATAGGACATAATAATATCATGACATAATTTGAGAGTATGAGATTAACCCAATGAATGGAAATTTTGTTAAGAAGTTCCCTTACCTCGTGTCCGACTTGACTTGACCATTCTTTAACCTCCTGAATAATAAACTATAGTCAATTTATAATTTCATAATAATATTTTTCAAGTTTATTATTCCTTTTATATCACTTATTACCATGTTATGTACATTATGTAATTATTTATGTTAATAACGGTCGTTTTGTCGATCTTGGGTACTTGAGTCAAAAAAAACTTCTTATAATTACAAGTTGTTCATGTGGTAAAATATCCATTATATCCAGAATTATGTACATGATGTAGATATCATATATATCATATATATCCAGTATATATATTCATTCATAATATTATGTAACATTTAGAGGTAAGAAATGAAATGCACCGTTCATGGAGATGGTAAGCCGTACGTACACATGAACACTACTTTCATTTCTATTTCGTATTTAATGGAATGAAATCATAATGATATAAAGGTGTATTATAATTACAGTATAATATCATATGTAATATCATTTACTCCATCCTTTATATGTCTCACATATGGAATTTACAATTCAAATCACTTTGAGGGGGCGGTAGTCCGCACATCCTAAAATGAAATTATCACGTTTACCCATAGTTGAAATCATAAAGGTATGTCATAAATGAGAAATACAGAATAATAAGGAAAACATAAACATAATATATATCATATATAGAAATAGTTTCATCATAATGGCCACCATTAGAGGTGTTAACAGAATATTGAACAATCATCATTTCGTGATGCATAATTTTTCCACCCACAGAAACAATATGTTCTTTAACCATTAGACGGAGGTGTGTATAAGTGTAAATCAAATAATTATCATAAAAACGTCCTAGTATATTTTAGATACTGTTGTTGTTACAAAATAAAGTAATAAAAATATTTTAAGGGGTTGGAGAGGCAAAATAAAACAAAAGAACATAAGAGAAGACATTACCTTAAAATCGGGTAACTCTTTTTGATTTGAGCCAAAGGCTTCCTTGGGAAAAATTATACCCAAATGGAGCCTTCTATGAGTAATAGAGGGAAGTTGAGAGAGTATTTGGGCAGAGGTGGGATGAGCCAAATGGCTTTGATGGTGTGAATAAGGTGGTAGAGGTGGGGGCCCTTTATAAGTGGAGAGGAGGGGCACTCTTGAAAGTCATGAAATGTTACAATATTATGAAATGATTTTTGGGTTTTAAAGGTCCCACAATGATATATTTTGAGGATAAGGTGATAAGGGTTCGAAATCTACTCATCCAATAGGTTTTTTACATGTTTAAGTATTATATTTTACATTATATTTTCATTTTATTATTTCGTTAATTAATGACGTAATCGCTACATCATCATGGTGTCATAAAAAATTTAATTTATTTAATGTCTAAAAATAATAAAAAAAATATAATGATGTAGGAAATATTTTAATCATTCCAATGAATATTTATAGTTGAAACGTTAACTTATATAACCCCATGTAATAATTTATTTAGTAAAACAACACATGTTTGTGATAATTTTATTTTTACTTTAAATAAAAAGTTATTAATGTCATTTTCATACCCAAGTGGCTCCATGGGGTCCCCAAGTTGACCCATGGATTTTCTTGGTCGTCCATGACTCATCCAATAAGTTTAGGACAAGTGTAAATATATTTTCATGTTTTTATAATATCATTTTTACCTTAAATTTCACTAATTACCTTTAATCACGATTAATAAAACTTAAAAGTTAATATTCACCAAAATATTATTTTAAACCCATTGAACCACATTTTACTTCCTAATGACAACCATGTATGTCGGATTTTTGAAAATCAAATAACAGAAGTGGTTATGATTCATTTACATTAAATTTTTTTTTTAAACTTCCACTTAGTGGTTTCACTATTCATCAACAATTGAAGTTTTTCAGAAAAATACCAAAAATTCACCCGAAGCTATAATTGATATTCTGAATTAAAAAATGGTGTCTATTTTACAAAAATCCAAACATATAAGTTGCATTAATTAATTTTATAATTATTTCCAGTTGTCAAAACACATAGCGCGTTTTTAAGAAACAATATATATCAAAAGATTGACAATTGTTTATGTCCAATTTCAAAGTGAAATTAAATCTAATGACCACCATTAGATAAAATGGTAAAAATATATTATTATTATACTTTAAAACCACTCAATAGTATAATTTATCACTATAATTGTTTTTGATTAAAAAAGTTGTTTTCAAGTATTTTTCACTATTCATAAAAAATTGGATGTTCTCATAAAATTACAAAAAATTCAACTTATAATAATTTCAGTATTCTGAATACAAAAATGAAGTCCATTTTGAAATATAAAATTTCTATAATTTTAAAAAGTCTGTATTACTATTCATAACGACTACTTTGATTAGTCGCGGTGTGTTAGAACTCGAAGTTGCGTACAATGCAAGTTATCGTATTATTGAAGGAGAAGCGTACCGTGGAATCTTGGGGTGTTACAAATATTATATGATTATTCAATGCCATCAAAATTTTCATTACCCAAATTATGTTTTTCCCAATAAAAACATTGGACCACTCGTCATTTTATGGGTCAATGACAAAAATTATTTTTTTCATGTCTCTACATAATAAATGATTCCTCCATGAAAGAAAAATTTGTTTAAAATCAATAAGTGTAAATCCATACACATTATGTTTCAAACTAATTGCACATAAATATTTGTACATAAAATTTAGTATACTCTTTCTCTTATATACCCTCAATAACTCCAAAATATGATTTTGATGTTAAAAAAGGGTTTTTATATTTAACACTTGAAAAATGTAGCGCATCAGTGAAAATCTATATGATTCTATTTTAAATGGAACTCTTATAATACTTTTTTTGGGTAAAATGTGTCAAAAAAATTATTAATAATAGACCAAGTGATCAAATTTACACTTTGTCCCCTTGTAACCATTTCAATGTTTCTATCGTGAATAAACCATTATTGAATTTTTCTAAAAACCATGATTTCTTTTCATTCATCAACCATTTTTCATTTAGTATCATATATTTTACCTTCAATCCAGTAATATGTGATGATATATATGTTTTAACATCCCCAATATTTTTTAAAATATATAAATGTGCATGCATCGCTACATCCCATAGAATCAAAATTAAATTTAACTAATGAATCACTTTACCTTCATGATAAACTATAAAATGTTAAGATAACGGTAGATCAATGTGCCCCACTTTAGGATAATAATATTTATAGAACTCAATTACCACTTATGATATATATTTCTGAATTTTAGAGTCCTTAGTTCAATGCAGATTCTTAATAAATCACTTAAAAATTATAATATATCTTTCAAAATGATAAATCCATTTTAAATAAACAAGCTCACATAATTATATCCATCAAACCAAATAAATCAAAAATTAACCATTATATGAAGAAATGATTGTGGAAAATACATTTCTTGAAAAAACATGATTATAACTTCACTCACCAAAACTTCTATCAAATTTGGAAATATGACTTTGAAAAAAATTGAATTTAAAAAGTAATGAAACTTAATTATTGACTTTCCAACTAGTATTGAAAATATTCCATGCAATTCAACTGGTAGAAATTGTTTCATCAGTACATGGTAGTCATGAAATTTCATACCTATTAAGATTAAATCATTCAATGATGCCAAATATTTCACATTTGAGGAAAACCCAATATGTACTTTAATTCCAAGTAGGCATTGAAATTTTTTATCTTCTCACTATTTATTAATGTGTGAAAAGATAGTGGAAAATATGTTGTGTAACTTTTTCTTATGGGATCCAATTACAATTGCATTACCATGGTTATTAAGTGTAGTCTTTCTTATAATCTATCTTTTTCATTCATTTTAGGTTTAAAAATGTTCTACTTAAACTTTCATAAATTTATTGCCCAACGTGAATAACTTTAATGTTTTTTTAAATCTACACATTTCCATTAAGTTAGATTGAATAAAATGAGTCATTTTTTTGAAGTTCCCAGTCAGGATCCAAGTATCATAGAGAGAGGGAGGGGTTAATTAATGATATCTTTTTCTTTTAAGATTCCTTCTTTTTTAAATAACCATTGCCTCATGTTAAAGAGTTTCTTCCCAGCTGAACACACATAACCATATGAACATAATATTTACAAGGTTCACTTCTCCACAAGAGTATCTACGTCCTTGGTATGGTACATAAACAATCCAATACCACACAATTCACAAGAAAACAATCCTTTGATGTAGAATACAATGAGTAGGATATACCCTTACAATCGTGTAGCACTTTAAAAACAATCCAATAGTGCATGTGCTACCTCTTAGCACAAATAGGGTAATGTAATGATTCTGTCCTTCTTAATGAACTTTCAAAAATCAAATATTTCGAAATAATTCTTCACTTACCTACCCAGAAGCTGGTAGAAACGTTCTAATGCAAACAGCTTGCGCGCCACTCCCTATTTTCACGCCTACCTAATTTTAAACCACCTATTTTCACGCCACTTAGCTTTCACGCCACTTGTGTGCCACTCCATTCCTGCACGCCTCCATACTTGCACGCCACCCAGCTTGCGCGCCACCTACTTGTGCACCACTCAGCTTGCGCGCCTACCTACTTTTGTGCCACTAACTACTTGCGCACAACTATTGTGAATAGATCAAAACATGTGCACCAATTTTGGCTTATACACAACACACTTCTGGAAGACACCTCCCTGCTTGGGCGCCTCTAACAACTTGAGTTCCACTTCTGATTGTGCACCACTCTTCTTTCACGCTACCCTATATGTGCGCCTTATAAATAACTCTCAGCTTGCATGCCCCTTCAGCTTGCACACCACTCTCTACTATTTTCACGATCAATGCCCAAATTTTTTCTTAAGTGTTGATAATTAAAAAATGAGGAGGTTAGTTTTCTATTTGTAGGAATTTTGGTGACTTGCGTGCCACATACACTTGCGCGCCGCTCCAGCACTTGCGAGCCACTCCAGCACTTGCGTGCCACTCCAGCACTTGTGTGCCGCTCTAGAACTTGCACGCCATTCCATCTCTAGGAGACACTTTATTTCCTATGTCATATTTTGATATGATGATGTTGAAATATTACTTGTGTGCAACATCCACTTGCGCGCCTCATATACTTATATCACACACTTGCGCATTGCTTATACTTTCCCACCACTTTTTGACTTGCGCGCCAATATTTAACTTGCATGCCACTTTATTTTCTTTATCATATTTTGATGTTATGATCTTGAAATAAGACTTGTACGCAACATACAATTTCACACAACTTATACTTGTGCTCCACACTTGCGCGCCGCTTTTGACTTGCATTCCACATTATTTACATTTCCAAAAAATAGTTCTTTACTCCCCCTATTCTTCATAAGTCTTGCATCACAAGTTTTCCAAAATTATGATATTTGATAAATAAAAAAAGAAAATAATCATATGGTTTACAATTCCTTTAAAAAGTGAATTGATTTAGCTTCTTTGACAACAAAAAACAACACTCTATAACAGAAAACTCTTCTTACATCCTTATCTATCCAACTCGGTCCCAAAAATCTCCCCCTTTGTATTTTGTTGTCAACCAAGATTCATAAATCACTAAACTTTGTAACCTTAAGAAATGTATTAGATATCAACAATTCTAAGCCTACGTTAGCTAACTCGTTGTAGGAAACAAGAATTATTGACATCCAAAACCATACTGTCCAAAAGCAGTGACTGTGAAATATAATGATCGCATCTCCTCAGCCTTCTTTAGAACATCTTTCAAGCTTTTACTTCAGAATTCATGACATATTCAACTTTCCTGGAAAACAACATTGTTTCCTACAACCAATCCAACTAACAGTTAGAACAATTCACACACATACATGTTGGATTCACAGCTTGCCCACAACTCTCCCTTTATGCATGCTTCTGTAAGGATAGATTTATGAAACAATTCTCCCCCTTGACAACATTGTCCACAGGAAAATGAGAGTGGGGACATAAAAACGTACCTTAACTTTGATGAGGAGGTTAGACACCCATGTTCAACCTCAATTTTTCAAATGGTTCTTTCAGTAATGGTTTGGTGAATTTATCAGCTACTTATTCAGATGTAGGAGCACACTACAACCATAATTCATTCTTCTCCACCTAATATTTGATTAAGTAGTACTTTATATGAATGTGTTTTGAATGATAATGTTGTACTGGATTTCTTGTAAGATTTATTGCACTCCGATTGTCACAACCCAAGAGTAATGGTAGCTTTACTTCAACAAGAAGATCTTCTAACTAAGTCTTCATCCACATTAGTTGAGTTGCAGCTTGAGTAGTAGAAACATACTCTGATTCATCTATGCTAAGAGTTACTAAATTCTCTTTCATGGTATGCCAACTAAAACAACTTTTCCCCAGAAAGAAGACTCCACGAGGTGTGGATCTTTGATCATCCACATTTCCTACCCAATCAGCACCAGAATACCTGAATAGATCAATATTTCCTGATCCATCATACCTTGTACCAAATTTTTTTTGGCTTTGATATATCTGAGAATTATTTTTCTAGAAATCATATGTGATACTTTAGGAGCACTTTGAAATCATTCAGATAATGTGATAGCATAGACGATGTCGAATCTTGAGGCAGCCAAACACAACAGCCTTCCAATCAGATTTCAAAACTCTTTATAATCAACTTCTGTGCCTTCTCTATATTTATAAAACATGGTTCTCATTGAGAGAGGTGTGGACCATGGTTTTGAATTTTCCTGACCAAACTTCATCATAAGTTCCTTAGAATACTTTTCTTGAGACATAAAGACATGATTCCTTTTCTGTGAGATTTATAGCC
The DNA here is from genome assembly GCA_963277665.1 of Viscum album. Classification (NCBI taxonomy): domain Eukaryota; kingdom Viridiplantae; phylum Streptophyta; class Magnoliopsida; order Santalales; family Viscaceae; genus Viscum; species Viscum album. The sequence continues at coordinate 1,305,362,366 of OY728119.1, forward strand.
CAAGAAAATATTTCATTTCACCCAGCATGGGCATATCAAATAACTTCTTCATCTCCTCAGCAAATATTTCACATGACCTTTCATCATTCCCATCAAAGATAATGTCATCGACATAAACTATAACTATCATTGAATACTCCTGACACTCATTGATGTAAATATTGTTATCAACTCTACATTTCTTAAAATTCATCTTCTTTAAGCAAGTATCTAATTTAGAATACCATGCCCTCAGAGCCTATTTTAGCCCATAAAAATCCTTCTTCAACCTGAAAACATAACATTCATCCTTTCTAATAATAAATCAACAAGGTTGATCAATGTAAACTTCCTCTTCAAGGTCACCATTCAGGAATGTAGTTTTTACATCCATTTGAAAGATTTTGTAACCTCGTTGTGTAGCAATAGCAAGAAAGATTCTGGTTGTTTCTAATATTTCCAATGGAGTAAATTTTTCCTAAAAATCAATGCCTTCAATTTGTGAATACCCTTTGCAAACCAATCTTGCTTTGTTTCTTTTTTACTTTACCTTTTTCATTCAGCTTGTTCCGGAAAACCCAATTTGTACCAATAATGTTCTTTTTGTCCGTCTTGGGTACAAGTTCCCAAATATCATTATTCTCTATCTAATAAATCTCTTCATTCATCGTATGAACCCATTCTAGATGCTCAAATGATTCATTTACATCATTTGGTTCAACATTCGAATAAAGAGAAGTATGTGATATAGCATTCATTGTTCTTCTTGTTTGAACCTTCTGATGTTGATCTCAAATAATGTTCTGAGCCTCCACTTGTTTCCTCATCATAGGATGAGTGTTTCTAAATTTATCCTCATCACTCGAGATTTCTGAGTCTGATTCCTCTTCTTGCACAGGATTAACACATTCTACAATATTATCATAATCGTTAATAGAATCTTTTCTATCATGGTCAACTTCATCATTAATATATGACTACATTTCTTTTTCAACATTTTCAAAATCTTTTACATCTGAAGAATCAGATTCACCAGCATCTTCTTTAATAAGAGTCTTCTTTGACTTCTCTCTCTTTGTAGCCTTGAATGAAATTTCTCTATCAGCTTTTGTTTTTCCATTCATAGTCTTCTCCCTTCTCATCTCATAAGTAATGAGAGTACATTGGAAATCATCCAAATATAATGTTTCAGGTTCTCTATCTTATAATCAAGACACTTTAGCATCAAACTTGTTTGGAAGAATTCTCAAGATCTTTTCAACAACTATTGAATCCTCCAACGTTTCACTAAGACAACTGATTGTACTGAAAATATCATTTATCATGGTAAATAAATCCCCAACAAATTCAGATTCTCCCATATTCATTTCTTCATAATTCAGTCTCCATATTTGTAGTTTAGCCTTATTCACTTTTGTATTTCCTTCATAGATGTTCATCATTTTGTCCCAGATTCCATTGGCTGTAGCAACACCTTTCACTCTTAAAAATTCACTCTCAGAAAGAGATGAGAGTAACACGTTTTTAGATCTTCCATCATTCTCAAGATTCGTATTATCAAAAAGAGTAAGATGAACCTTTTAATAAATAGTAGGAAATATATCTGTTGTAGTTTTAAGAACTCCATATCCATGAGACATAAGATAAGGCATCATTTTGTCCTTCTAGATGTGATATTTCATTCCATCAAAAATCAGAATCCCCTTACAGTTCACACAATTTATATTCTCCATCACAACTTCTCAACAACCACTCCATCAAAGAATAAACGAAGGGAACTTGTCTCTCTGATACCAATTAAAGATCCCAGTCAGGAGAAAAGTATCATTGAAAGGGGGAGGGGTTGAATTAGTGATATATTTTTTTTAAGTTTCTTTCATTTTGAAACAACCTTCACGTCCTGTTAAAGATTTTCATTCCTGCTGAACACAGACAACCACATGAACCCAATATTTATAAGGTTCCCTACTCAACAAGAGTAGTTATGTCCTTGGTATGGTACAAAAACAATCTAGTGAAACACAATCCACAAGAAAACAATCCTTTAATGTGGAATACAAAAAGTATGATATACCCTTACACTTGTGTATCACATTGAAAACAATCCATTAGTGTTTGTGATCCCTCTTAGAACAAATAGGTTAATGTAATGAATCCATGCTTCTTAATAAAATTTCCCAAATCAAATCTTTAAAAACAATTATTCACTTTCCTACCCAGAAGCTGGTAAGAACCTCCTGGTACAAACAGCTTGCACACCACTCCCTACTTGGGCGCCTCCCGGCTTGCACGCCACCTGTTTCCATGCCACTCAGCTTGCATGCCACTTGTGTGCCACTCCCTACTTGCATGCCTCCCTGCTTGCACACCACCCAGCTTGTGTGACACCTACTTGCGCACCACTCAGCTTGTGCGCCTACCTACTTGCGCGCCAATGACTACTTGCGCACCACTATTGTGCATAGATCACAACTTGTGCCCCACTTTTGGCTTATACACAACACACTTCTTTAAGATTCTTCCATACTTGCATGCCTCTGAAAACTTGTGAGCCACTTCTGCTTGTGCGCTACTCTGCTTTCACACCACCCTACTTGCGTGCCACCCTACTTGCACGCCTTATAAATAACCCTCAGATTGCGTGCCACTTCAACTTGCGCACCACTCTCTACTACTTGCGGGATCAGAGCACATATTTTTTCATTAGTGTTGAGAAATAAAAATGAGGGGGCTAGTCATCTATTTATAGGAATTTTGGTGACTTGTGTGCCACATACACTTACGCACCACTCCAGCACTTGCCCGCCGCTCCAGCACTTTCACGCCACTCCATTACTTGTGCGCCGCTCTAGCACTTGTGTACCATTCCATCACTACTACAACACTTTATTTACTTTGTCATAATTTGATATGATGATGTTGAAATATGGCTTGCACGCAACATCCACTTGCGCACCACATATACTTCTGCACCACACTTGCGCGTTTCTTATACTTGCACGCCACTTTTTGACTTGTGTTCCAATCTTTAACTTTCACGCCACTTTATTTCTTTTTTCATATTTTGATGTGATTATTTTGAAATATTACTTGCATGAAACAGACACTTGCGCGCCACTTATACTTGCGCGCCACTTTTGAATTACATGCCACATTCTTTACTTTTCCAAAAAACACTTCTTTACTCCATGTATTCTTCATAAGTCTTGCATCACAAGATTTCCAGACTTATGATATTTGTGAAATAAAAACCAAAAAAGCATCGTCTAGTTTACAATTCCTTTACAAAGTGAACTGATTTAGCTTCTTTGACAAAAAAACTACACTCTGTAACAGAAAAATCTTCTTACATCTTTATCCGTCCAACTTGGTCTGAAAATTCCTATATATATTTAGATGATGAATGAAACATCCTTTATTTCTATAAGTAACATCAATATTTTCACCATATTGTAATTATCGTCATTTAAAATTGGTTTTAGGGTAGAATAATACTCTTATAAACTATTAAATGCCTTTTTAAATCATCCATGTGAATGATTCAGGTCAAAAAAAATCTATGATGTCCCACATACACAATTTTTCTTCCATTATAAAATTGTTTATGTAAAGTCCCCTCTTTGAAAATTTGATAATCTTTATTCCATTTTACATTGTATCCAGATATGTTTCCATATAAATAAAATTCATTTATAGTGAACATTATCATAGAACACAAAATAAATACCCTTTATTGTATGCATCAATTACTATAACCCATGTCTCCCATTGAACATTCAAATAAACAATTGAAGTTGATAGATAAACATCAATATCATTTACAGGATGATTCATTTAAAAATACTCAATCATATCATCTCAAATTTCCACTTTATATATTTTTTTAGAGACCAGTTGTAAGAAACCAAAAGATCAAACCATGAACTATGTTTGAAACTGTGAATCCCATTTGGATTCATTACATTAGTTCAAAACTCATTCTATGATTTATAACATAATTTCTAAAATTAGAAAAGTTATGATGAAATATTTTCCATTTTGGTGATTCAACATGATGTCGTAGCTTTAAATAAGAGATGCATTCATTTGTATTCTATTTAATCTTATTACGTCATTTTAAATTTAAAAGATACTCTTTAAACAGGGAATTATTTGATGATTCCATATTTATTTAGAGGAGGTTTTTTGCCTATTCATATTAATGAATCACAATTTATTTTTCATCCATTTTATATTGTGATGTCCCACATTAAAGAAATCCTCGCAATTTTTCATATTACTTTATATATAGTATAGCGTCATATTGGAATGAATGTATATTTTTATTATATAATCTCATTGGACATAAAAAGTTTTCCTTATAATATTATTTTGGAAGCCCGTTGGATTTTTAAAGATTCTATTTTAAATTTCATAAAAATTATTGAATCTTTTATCACATCATCCATGATTTTTTTCAAGTTAACTAATTTGAGCAGTCTATATTTAGTGGAATCTTAGAATAGTGGTTTGTCAACATCTCCATACACCTAGTCATTAATTTTTTTCAGTGGTTTCAACACCTACATAATAAAATAATTCTTTAAGATGAACTTCTATCTCATGTGAAACATCATCAAAATCATTGGATCATGATAAGTTTGTTATTTCAGCATACCACTTCAAACATGTATAATAATGAAAAATACATAACAATAAGATATTAATTTATTTCTTTATACCCAAATATTTTCATATTATAACATTTAATGCTTGGATAAAAAACCAAATCTTTGTTTCCTAGATTTATTTTATTAAATTCCAAGAATATATCAAACCCTTTCAGATATTAATAGATAGTTCTTCAGGAATTTATCCAATCATGATCCATTAATTACCAAAAAACACAATATTATAGAAGAATATGTTAATTCATATAGAACATAAAAACATATATATATATAAATAAAATTAAAAAATATACAAATATAATAATTTTTTTTACATGTCTAAATTTTTAATAAATACATTCTCTCTTAAAATTTTTAACAGTATAAGACAAGATAAAATATAAAAATTTGATAAAAAAATAATATTAACGATAATAAAAATCTATAAATGAAAAAAATGAATCTGAATGATTTCCCCATTAAAAATTATTTAATGTAAAAAAATTTATAAATATAAAATATTATAAGTACCAACATGTACTACCAAAAAAATTTCATACATAAACAAGTTATAATCATAAAACATTTATAACATAGAAAAATTATAAAAATATGATATATAATAAAATTAATACATACAAATGAATGTATAATGGAAATTTATAAATAATAAATAATTAATTTATCTTCAAAAAAATTAGGCTAATAATGAAATATAGATCTTGAATTCCAATGAACTCACTCAAAGTTGTTGATAATGGGATGAACATTGTAATATTGAAGAAAAACATATAAGAATTTATAAAAATATATCAGTTAAACGTTCATAAATAATTAGAAAATAATTTATATCATATAAAAAAATAAAAAGAAAAAGAAGCTACAAAAATATCAAAATTAGTTATAAATACATAAATAATTTACAAAAGAAAAGATAATTGAAAAAATTGATTTCAAAAAAAATAAAGTTACAACGATAAAAAAATTTAAACTCAAAAAATTATATATATAAATAGTTAAAACCAATGAAAATTTATACTTTCAAACTAGTCATAATCACAAAACAAAATCTATAACCTTAAAAAATAATTAACATTTTTTAATTGGTATTAAAATGTATACGAAAAAATAAATAATTGAAAAAAAATTATCACTAAATAATAAATAATTTATCTAAAAAAATTAAAAATAACTTTCAAAATTTTGAGTTTGACAATGAAAAATAAATTATAAATTCATATGAAATCACTCTACGGTGGTGGTAGCAAGGTGAAAATTGCACGATTAATGAGATTTGTTTTAAAAAATAAAGTATAAAAAATAATGATCAAAAACATTGAACCAAAATTGTGGGTTAATAGGTGTAGGGTTTTTGTAGACTGGATAATTTCAAGGATCATTAAATAATAATGATGTATGTTAGAATGTGTATAAACATTGTAAAAAAATGATGAAAATATATGAAAATTGAAAATCGAGCATCGTTGGGTGTCGTCGAGGGTTGAGATAATGAGGGTTTCAAAAACTCTATCTCAAACAAATGATGGTATCAAATGCCTGTGTCTTTTTAATGAAATTTAAACTCAATTTTTTTTTAAATCGACATTAAAATGTCTTTTCCATTACCATATATTTTCTATAAAACAACTACAAAAGGTTACTCTAAAGAAATTTTATCATCGGTTTTATAGAAACCCAACATTAAAAGTTTCCCACATCACTTTTAACGTCAGTTTTTTATAAAATTACAATATTGTTCCATTTTACAAGAATCTTGTTCTACTATTAGATTGTTATATAAATTAATATTTCTGCTACATGGAAGTGGTTTTTTTATTTATACACAAGAGATAGATTCCCTACCCATTTGATGGGAAAGATTTTTGAAAATTGAAATTCCATTCTCAAAATAAATTTTCAAAATATACAGTATACTGAACTTATTTCATTATTATTAATACCATAAATTTAGATATGGTACAAGAAGAAATAAATTGAAATATGTCTAGTAGTAAGATTACATATTTTTTAGTATGTCACTTTTAATTTCCTTCTAAAGGAACATAGAATGATCATTCTAGAAGAACAAAACCTCTAATTAGTGGCTCTAAATATTTATAATAGAATTATTCTGTGGTTCGTCTAGATATAGGAATCAAAGTGGTGTAAAAAAAGAGATAAGGGGTTACTTTTTATAAGGGATAGAAAGGACACACTAGTAATTACAAAAAAAATTAAATATATTTAATTCATTATCAATACAAATACTCCCAAATGGATTTATAAATGAAAAATAAGGATAGGTTAAAATATAATAATCCAATTAAATTTAAAAAATTTTAGAACCATTTTAAATCTAATTATTTGGTTTAACCCCTTAGTTAACCAATTTTAATCTTAACCTTGGTAATGGATTTTTTTAATATTAAATGGATGTAATTTTACTTATAAAGTAGAAATTGGAACATAAATGACCTAGTGATGTCATTTTAGACCATTAATAATAGTAAATTCCCTCGTGTAAAATTTTTTTGATTTTAAAATAATTTATCAATATATTTATAGAATAAAAAACAATTCATGTCATTTTCAGAACTATTCACATAATTTAAATTTAAAAACAAGATGAAATAAATGGAATTATATTCTAAATATTTTAAAAATATATAATATGATATATTAATCAAAAAATTTGTGGGTGACTATAAATCACCAAAAAATATTACTTTTATAGTTTCTAAAACCACTTACATGCTTTATCTACTACTTGAAAGTACATTGTATCACCGTTGTTTAAAAATTTATAGCAATTCTTTAAATAGTAGAATTTAAAAATAAATTAACCTGATAAAATTATTTATTTTTAGAATAATAATTTAAAATCAAGATTAACCTATTTTTATCACTGTGTATAAAATTTAGAGATATTAAATTCAAGAGAGTGACATTTTAGAATTTTGTTTACATAAAATAATATATATTTTATTATAAATGGAAAATGAATCAAAAATTATATATATTCATATTTGAGATTTATATGGTATAATTGCTTCCATAAAATAAAATAATTGTATTTTTTGGGTTGATATGGACACCATATCTCTTGTTTTTAACCCAGTTTTACTTATTTTACCTGTATCGAGGTGAAACATATTTACCAGAGTTAATAATAAAAAAAGAAAATAAAAGTGGATCATTTAAAAAATATTATTCACATGATTCTATATGTGGAATCAGTTTTTGAAAATTCAATTTTTGTAGGTGTTAGAAATTAATTTTAATATAATTTCTTAAAACTTGATGAAATTTTGTTTTTGTATAAAAATATATTTTCATCAGAAATCTAGATTTATTCTTACCCAAAGACTAGTAAAAAAAACATATGAATGATAAAATAATTTATTTAATATAATAAATATATATATATTTCATTAAAATAAAATTGAATTTTTTATTATTTTAAGTGATTATGATAAAAAAAAATTGTTGACAAAAATATTTTTTTTAGAAAACATCTCTTTTACATTAAAATGATTTTTATTTTCATTCATAAGAAATTGATAACCGATGAATTCATATTTTATATTTATAAACCAAAATTCTTTCATAATTTAGTTAGTCTTTTTCAAACCACCCAATCCATCAACTAGGAGATAACTATCATATTTAAAAATAATAGTTCAATACTATATCACAACTCAATTGAACTCAACATTGAGTGAAAAGAAATATATCAAAGGAATCAATTCATTTATAGAAAAATAAATTATAAAATATTACATAGAAAAAATGGATTTCAAATTCATATTCTATCTCTTGAAACTAAACATAACTTGTATTCTCTTTCGATGAAAACCAAATATAAATAATCCTCCTTCATTCAGAAGTACTCAATTTTTCTATATTTTTTTTGAAAGATAAAGAATGAATTTAAAACTAAAATTAATAGTAGTTCTATTTTTAATGAGTTAAGAAGAGTACAACCTACCTTTAATATGTTTTATTTTTTGAAATGGTGGTTCTATTCCTCCTCATCCAAAATCGAAGATCCATAAAAGATCAATAAGAAAAAAAAGTTAAATAATACCTAATTTAAATAGGGCACAAAGATACCCAATGTCATAAAATTGTGATAGTTTTATAGGGAGGATAGATAAAGGATTAATAAAGAAAGAAGAATAAATTATTACCGATTTAACATTATGATTTTTCCCAAAAAGAGATGAAATTCCATGAATTAACCATGTGAGGTAAATAAATTTAGAGGGAGGAACCCTATGGGTTGTGTGAGACAAATGATTATTAAAGGGTGTGATTTGAGGTAAATTTAAGTTCTTGTATAAGTATATAACATAATTTTATGGAATTTGGGTATTACCTGTGGTTTGGAAACATATTTTTCCAAACTATGAACTATGGAACTTTTACTAGGTTTCTAGAGCATTACGAAGAGATAATCTTCATGGTCAATCTAACAATGCACCAATTGTGTGATTATATTTATTAAAAAATGAGTAATACCACATTTTTTTACATGGTTCGTATGAATTGTATTAAAAACCACACATCATTAATTTTTTTCCCAAAATTCGAAGATTATAATGAAATTTATATTTATAAGGGGAATAAAAAATGCAACTCAATAATAAATCAAATAATGGAGTTAGTAAAAGATTAGGTGTATAAATTATTCCAAATATATATCTTTCATCACCTATCAAGAAAATAAGTATCATTTGATCAAGAAAAAGGCGATTGGATCATTTTTCCTTAATACATATATGGGCCAAGAAATACGAAACCCCAAAAGCAAATGACCATCCTTATGGAACCAAATAAATAACCAAGAGAAAATTTAATATTTTGACTCCACCCAATTCCAGATAGAGAATATCATTTTATAAGATTGAATACGAACACACTTAATTGTTAACAACATGAAAAAAATGACTTGTCAAAAATAAATATTATCCCTCTCGCAATAGATCCAAAAATTAAAGAGTACATAAACCTAGCCACAATTAAAAATTAAAGAAACTTGTTATTCCCCACTTATTATATTTGGGAGTATCTATATCATGATTCATAATATTATTCTATAAAAATGGATAAAAAATTGGGATTTGGTGGGGACCATGGTGTTAACATGACAACTATAAACAAAAAACTCAATTAATCAAAAAGGAAAACCCTAATAATGATCCAAGAGAGACTCTATCATGGTATTCTCCCCACCATATTAATAAATTTTGTTACACCACAACTATTGAAGCTATAAGGACAAACTCATTCCCTATAAAACCTATGAAATATATGTATAAGATGCATAATAATATGAACTTTACAATCTATTACATTGTAGGAAATCATGGGGTGTAGTTTTCTTGGGGATGATCTATGGAGTTATGGAGTTTATGGTGAAGTGTAGCATAATAGATTTTGGTGGTGAGGATCATAGGGTTGTGCTATTAGGATGGTCACTATTTTATAGAGAGGTTGTCTGTGACATAGGGGGACTAAAGGAATACTGTTATGCAATTTCCATTTTTTCATAATTGCATCATAGAGACTCAGGCTTTGGTGAGTATTACCATGTGTGAGTTTTTGGGGGTTCTGTTGATTTCATTGTAGTTGATCAATAGATTCAGCATGTAGTGTATCACTCATCTAGGTTCTTCATTATTATGGGGTAGTGTACATGGTTATGCTATGGTCTATTCGCTGGATTTACAGACCTACAATGTGGAGATAAAAACAATTATTAGAGGATACTTTGACCAGTCATTCTATGGAATGGTCTTTTACATTACACAATAGTCCCTTTATTATTTTACAATTCTTTAGTGTGGGGGATAGTGTTGTACCATGGTCTTATGTTTTTCAAACCACCTATAAAACCCCAAATTCTCTCACACCCACTAATTATCCAAACATTATTCTTATTTGTCAATTGATCCAATGGTGTCCGAAGGAGTTCATTCAAACCCCTTTCATTAGATTCCAACACTATCCTTGGGATATTGTTCTTTGGAGTTGTTAGTTGAATTCCTGACCTCATTTATTCTCATTTTTTGTTGGTCTGAAAGAGGTTATTATTAGCGGGAACAAATTTTCTTGATTATGTTTGGGTAATAAGATGTTGTGTGGTCATTATTAAAGGAAGATAAAGGTGTTATACATTATCAAGGTTCTTATTGGTGGTCTTCCTCCCATTTTAGCCTTGTGTAGTAGTTTGTGAAGCTTGTTCTGTGGTATGGGATCCTTCATATCTCATTTAGTTATATCATGTCAGAGGAGTTGTGATATTTTTATATTACCTAATATAGTATGCACTAGCCTAATAAATATAATGAATTGTCTTAATTTAAACTACAGGGGAATGGGAAAGAAATAGGATTTTTACATCTTTCGTATTATTTGATATTGAGTTTGTATGTGCTTGATTCCTTTCAGAAAATCATAGTCTATGGGGGATTTTTTTCACTATGGATGATGAGTTTATGGAATATTATTGTGAAATTATTATTTATTAATTTAAATGAATATATATAAGAATGTATATTTTCTTAATAAATTTATTTCACCTGGAATTTGTGTCTTTTTGTGATAATTACATTGAAATAAGTAAGTGAATGTGATGAAAAGAAACTTCCAAATTCTAAAAAACAATATTTAAATTATGTAAAATAGTTTTTTCTATGGTGTCTATGATTTGTAGTGGTGTAGGTATGAAATGGTTTCCATTTGGGGATCATTGTAATGAGAATGTTTGTTTGTTTTTGTATAATTTAGTGTTATGTTAGTTTCCTAGTAGTGATGGAAAAAATTGTTAATAATTAAATAAGAGTGGAATGGTTTTGCTTTCCTAGTAAAGAGTCAAATTTAAATGGTATGTGTGGATTACATGGTCATTAATAAGTTCGAAATAAACTATTTGAAACAATGAAATTAATGGGTTGGAGTAATGATTTTTTTTTGGTAATTGGAAATATGGAATTTGGCTTTACCTGAAAAGATTGGAATGTGAATTGTAGTTTGGGGTAGCCTATTAGTGTGGTTTTGAATTTAGGATTGGTATAAAAAGTTATATAGGTTATTATTATTGTGGAAATGTTGTGAGTTGGGATGAAACACATTATGTGAAACCTAAGGTTAGTCTTACGTGTATATGGTACAATATATATTTTATATATTCCCAATGATTTTTGTATGGACTCTACCCAGGTCATGTACTTTTTTTAAATAAAAAATGTTTTTTTAGTGTTTTTTAAAACATATTGGTGTTGAGGATGGATGTATGTCTTGCTACACGTCCCCACTCTCTCTTTCAAGAGACATTGGGATAAACATGATACAATGACCTTAAGTCAAAAATACATTGCAATAATGTTTGATGACATGTCTCTTTATATGGGTCTTGCATTGTAGGATGGGGTACTAGATTTATCACCTTAATGTCCATGATAACCTATAATTCTAGTCATAGTTGTGGATGTGATGTGATGTGATGGATCAGGTGTATGTAGGTGAGATGTGATGTGATATACCATGTGTCTACGGATGAGATGTGACATGATGGACCAAGTGTATGCGGGTGAGATGTGATGTGATGTCCCAAATGACATATAAAAGGTTTATATATGGAAGATATTGGAGCACTATGATGAACAATATCGGGGCGTGAGAGAATAAAATCAGTGGGAAAGTGGTGTGAGGTACCATTAAATTTATTTTCTAATTATTATGTTTCTATACTTGGATTCGTTATTTGGTGATCATGCCATGGTGTGGTTGGGATTGGTTAGTTTTACTATGAAGGAATTTTTTGTTCTACCATTTTCTCACTTGTGTATTATTATGATCTTTTCACATGTGTATAGGACAATTTAGGTCTGATCATACTGAGTATACATCTATACTCAACCTACATATATAAACAATATTTTTTAGGATTCTAGGACGACTACGTGGATCATGATGTACATTACAAAATCATGATTTGCAGTTGTGATGGTGTTACAACCTTAGAAATTTGTTGTTTTATTATACTTGGACACTCAATGAATATATTTACATTATACATTCATTTTGAGATTGTGTTAGTTTATTTATATATTATTTCATGGAGTTTCTTGTGGTTGATTTACCTAATATACCAATCTGATATTAAAGACGTAAATTCCTTCCATTTATTTGACATTTTGATAACCATGGTGTTTTTCATGAACCCAAGGACTACTAAATATAGGAATTAGGAATCATTTTCGATCTTCTATCATTTTTTGCCTAGTTTGGGGACCTTTAGATGGATGGTTTTTTTGAGATAATGGTATAAAAGGTTTTTAATTGAGGAATATGATGGAGTCTAGTTCTAGGAAAATTTGTGATTTTGTGGGTTGGTGTTTAAAATGTGGAAATTGAATATGTTGTGTGACATATGATAGGGAATTGTAGCTAGGACATAGGATTATAATTCTCCTTGTGATCCAACTCAAGGAATATAATCCCACTAAAATACCAAGTTAGGTGATTCTGCTAATAGGTTAGGGACCTCATAGAGGTATATGATTTATGATTGCTTGTGTTCATTTTAATTGGGTTGTTTCGGGATGTTAAGATTAATTAAATGAATCTCAATAAAATTATATCTTATCAATATTAGAGTGTCCTTGTTTCATTTTTAAGATATTGATCTTGAACATCATTTTCTTTTTTTCATGTTGGTGAGGTTAAACTGGATGACTTGATTAATATTGGAGGGTCGATCTAGATAAGGGGGATGATTAGTATTTGAGGAAATTGTGTTCCTTTTAGTGGTTGGATTTGTAAATGTATAAGTTATGTAACTCTAATCTGGTAATATAGGGCTTGTTGGGGGAGTTTGAGATCAACATTAGTTTGATTTTGGCCCTAGTGGAGTTCTAGGTCCCTCTTGAAATTAATCTTATTTGAGGAGCTACATTTCAAAGGTGGGTGTTGTATCTTGGTGAGAAGAATGTTTCATATGTTTCATGTGATGGCTTCTAGAAGTATTTCCAAGTGTATTTCCAATTATCAACCATGAAAGTAGTCATATGATAAGAGGTTATGTCTCTTTAGTAGGTGTATATCCATGTGGGATACTGTGATCAAGTTTAAGGAACTTTTTTGTTTCACTATAACCTTTTTTTAATGAGGAGTCACATACACGGTGTCTTGGGAAGGTAGTCAACTATTCTATACAGTATGCCTACAACCCTTTTCTGATGATAATTTATTTGGAGGTTCCAAATAAGAAAAATATTATTAATCACATTAACTTTGAAATAGGTTTAATATGAAAGGATAACTTGTATATTTCCTCTAGAATAAGACTTTCCAGTAGTAGGTCCCATACACTAGGTCCATTGAGGTTTAGTTTAGTAGGGATTCAATCTCACTAGCATTCTTTCTGGACTAATGGGTCCAGTTGTTTCTATTATTTTCTAGGGGAATTAGGATAATTTGTTTCACGTATAGAGGTCATAGTCATTATCAAAATTAGTACCCTATTGTACATGGAGATCAGTATGGGTTGGTTGTTCTGGTATAGCATTATCCTCAGCAAAATCCCCTAGTGAGTCCATTTCAGTAGTAGAGGTAGTAGGCTTATTCTCCACCGAGTTTAAATATGGTATGTAGAGTCTAGACATGGGATGTTCCTTATATTTAGGGATACTAAAAAGATTGTTTCCATGGAGTTGGAAACTATTAGTGGGGCAAGGGATCTAGATATGATGATTTGTATGTAGTGAATGTAAAAATACCATATGATCTAATACTCATTCAAGGTATGACTAATATATCATACACCATTGTTTGTGACTTGTTTGATTAATGATATTTTCACTTCATTATTGAACCCACTCTTGTTTATTATTTATGAATAGATATAGAGAGTATTCTCACTCCCATAGTTTTAAATATTCTAGATGGAGGCCATACCAAATTGTTTTCTGTGTTATAGGGATATAGACATATAATGGGTCAACATCCTTCAAGTGGGGACATTTTATTGCTATAGATGTAGTTTTTCAATTTTGTCCTTCGAATCAACTCATTGTATTCCATGTATAATTTTATTAACTTGTTCCGTATGAGAGTTGTGTTCTTGAATATACTTGGTTAGCATGAAATTTTCATTGGTGAACATAAATTTCTATTGGGAAGTATACATATAGAGCCCCTTATTTTATTGACGGTTGAGTTGTTTGTGGAATCAATATACACTAGGGTGATGGAGGTTTCAATGTTTTTCAAGGTTTTTTTTTGTTTTTTAATGTTTTTTGTTATACTACTATGTCGAAATAATATCGAGATCATGATATATTCAGAGTCTATTGATTCAATAATTTCAATGGAATTATATCAGATGGAACCCTATGAGTTGTAAGAGTTGAGGATTCAGATAGACGATATGATAAAGTATGGTCTCATCCATATTTGTGTGTCTCTATGGCATTATCCAGTGTTATTCACTAAGAATTATGATGGTATATTGAGGTTTTTTATTGACTAATGGTAGTTGAATCACATGACAATCAAGAATCGCTATCCTCTTCTAAGGATCAATGACCTTTTTCATTAGTTGAGATGGGGTAATTGTTTTTCTAAGGTCAATCTGTTGTCTATATATTACATGTTGATGGTGAAAGAGGAGGACATCTCAGATGCTACCATCATATGTTGGTGTGCACACATTGAGTTTTTTTTCAGACATTCAATGTCATGAATACACTAGTTGTGTTCATAGGGATCATAAACTCCATGATTCATGAATTCATGGACAAGTTAATAGTCATTATCATCAATGAAATATTTTTTGTTTTGATGTTAAGATGTAAAAATATCCAAGAGGGAGGGGAATTTTCCTTTTTAAAATTTAATTAAACAATTTATATTTTATATAATAGTTTAAAAAAATAATGTAGTAGAGGATAAAATGATACGAACATATAAATTTTTATAGCGGTTCAGATCAAAATGATCCTACTCCACACATAATCACTCTCAAAAATTGAGAGTGATGGAGCCCAAAATAACCACTATAATGGGATATTATAATGAGTTTTTCACACTTGGATTCACAGCCCAATTACAAATCATTTTCCCCTAGAGGCTTAAACCCAAACTTACATTCATTGTTTACCTAGAGGCATAACCCAAACAACCTTCCTTTTTTCCATTAACGAAGAACCTAATGCTTGAATTTTATTTGGAGTCACATCTAACAATTATACCATTTAATGGAATGTATAACCCATTAAAATTACACATAAAGAAAGAAATAGTAAGAATAAAATCCATGTAATCTGATGAAATTTTCATAGTATGATTTGTGGGGAAATAATCAATTCTCTAGTGGGAAAGGGTCAAATGAATTTAGATTAACTAAAAGATGTTGTTGATCACCATAAAAATGAATCACTTTAGTAGTTCATGAATATCCTCAACCTCTTTCTCTTGAATGGGTTCTATTAAATCTATATATAATAGAGTATCCTTGTACACAAAAACATTAAAATATAAGGACCAATGAATCATTTTTTTCTTGATGAAATAATCATGAATTCTACTTCAACTAAAAACTTCAGAGTTTTTCACATCAATTTACTTGTAGATATTTGATGTGTATATAATTTATAAATGAAAAAATATTTTTCAAAGTTTACCATGTTATTTTATAAAAAAACTACACAATATTATGACCAAATGAATTATTTTTTGTAGGAAAACTATATGAAACTTGAAGAACATGTCATGACTAATCATAACATAAAATTTAATAATATTTTAAACAAAAAAATATTATGACTTAATAAATTTTAATAAAAATTTAATTACTATACAATTAATATTATTAAAAATCATCACGGAAATAAAAATATATATCTTTGTATTTATCAAAACATAAAGTTGTTCAAGGATTCACTCAACAATATTGATCTACTCAAAGTTAGATGGGTGCACACCGATTATCTAAAAGTTATCTTATAGGTCCTTTAGCCCCACCAAGTATATTGAAT
This sequence comes from Viscum album, assembly GCA_963277665.1. Taxonomy (NCBI): domain Eukaryota; kingdom Viridiplantae; phylum Streptophyta; class Magnoliopsida; order Santalales; family Viscaceae; genus Viscum; species Viscum album. Next base: position 1,305,379,038 of record OY728119.1, read on the forward strand.
GTTGTCCAAGTAATTGTTTTCGACTCAATTGATGCATTTCCATAGGAATGAGGTGTCCCAAAAGGGTGTGGTTGTGGAACCATCAATGATCTAGGTAGTTTAACCACATAATGTGATAAAGGTTTTTAGTTTATTTTGTATTGTACTATATTACTAAGGGTTTTTGTCGGATTTATAATAGATTTTAGCTCTATCTTGCTATTTGAATAGAAAAGACTATGCTTTTATTTGGACGGATCAGTTTGAGGATGAATTTGACTAATTTAATGGGAAATTGATCAATTATCTAGTGCTCTAATATCCAATGGAGGGTGATGTTTGAGGTGTTCTATATTTTCTATGGCCTAGGATTGGGATGAATCTTAATAATGTAAAAGTCAATAGTCACATATGGTTCTAGAAAGTTATTCCCTGATGAGAATAACTGTTCAACCCTTTATCCTAAGCTAGAAGTGGTTGTATTTTCCTAGAATCTATAGTGAAATTACCTCATTGAAGAATACATTATGGTCTTCACCAATCACTATATCATGAAATGTATCTTCTATAAGTGTTATTTGAATATATGAAAGTGATGGTGGATGATGTTTCTCTAGGATTTTGAATTTAATATATCCTACACTTTATGAATAGGGAATGTCTTATGAGATGTGTTAAGTAGAAATCCATGAAGGGATATTGTTTGAGATTCTAGAGACTCATGGTGAGTGATGGAAGAGTTAGTAGCCAGGTACCTAGATGTGAAGGTGGATGATGGTGTAGTATTATTATTTAGAAAGATAATGAAATATTATCTAATGAAACATGTGTAAGAGTCTTAATGGGATAAATTAGAGGTGGATTTAATGCATGACCATGTTTTCCATGGTTTGAATGAAATTTTATTTTAGGGGATGTTGTTCACTTCTGTTGATATGCATGATTGAATCCATCATGAGTATCATAAATAACCTTTAGTGGTATTCCTATATGTATACAAGATATACAAGAGCTTGAGGATACAGTTTTGGTGGATCTAAAAGAAATCAGTGGTGGATAGATTTTTAATCGTTGTCTATTTGGATTTCAGGGATAGTCTTATTACCATGTTCTTGGAAGTTCATTTCCTCCCATGTTTGTTCCACGAGTAGAAATTTTATTACTATCTATGTAAATATTCATGGGATAACCCAAATTTCATATTAGAGGTGATGTGATCTGGGTGATCATTGAATACTTAATGATGTCATCTCACTTTATAGAGAATAAGCAGTCATGTGTTGTGTATGTTTTAGCAATGAATTATGTGGATTCGGTTTTGTAGTTTCATGGGGTTATGGGTTCCATTGTCTCAAATTGGGATAATATTTTGAACTCATCATTCTGGATTGTACTGAAGACTGTTTTTTTGAAATTATTTTCACTGAATCAATGCCTTATACCCTTATAAAGATAGAAAACATAGATGATTGTATTGAAACTAGAGGATATGTTACTTACATGTATCAAGGACTTTGGAGAATCTTGGGAATATAATTTGAATTTTTTTGATCTTTCTTATAAAAAAATATATATTATTAATCCATCTACATGGATCTATTTGAGTCTTTGAATTAGAATCCATATTATTCTATATTATGATGGAATGAGGTTAGGGATTCATCAATTATCAATATTGATGTGGTATAGAGCTCAATGTATAAGGTTCTGGTTGTTCATGATAGGAAGAAGGTGCAATAGAACCATAGGTGGTCTTATTTTATTTGAATAAAGTGGCTCGTAGTGTTTTACATTGGGAACTATATGTTCTTAAGGGTTATCCACAATGTGGGAATAAGTGGTCTGGTATGGGGAGTATGATCTCACCATTATTCATTGTGCATTCCTAGGTGATGGCATGCATTAGCGAGGTGGGTTATCAATTGTAACTCCCTCCATTTATGGGCATGGTTTAAAATTTATTTCATGATTCCCAACTCCATTGGTTTCTTCAAGATTAATACCATGTCATTTACTAAGGAGAGTTTGATATCGAGGATGAAACAACGTTCTTGGAGTGGTTAGTAGAGATCATGTATTTTCTGGAAAAGGTGATGTGTGGATAAATCATTCCTTTGATTTGTGTGTTTTGGAGGTATGGTAGACTGGAGGAGAGTGTTTGTGAGAGAGATATGTCGATGGATGCCTAGTACCCATATTTGTTTTTTAGTTTTTAATTTAATTTTTTTTGATGATGTGATTTTTAGAACTTGTTGGTTTATAATATGTGATTTTCATTAATAATGTGATTCATGTGTTAAAGATCCAATCATATGAAGAAGGGAAGAAATAACTCCTATAGAAGATTCCTTACACTATGTAATTTATTAAAACCATACAGTTGAGTAATTTCCACCCAAATAAGGTAATATATTTATATGGAAGATATAATTCCACTATTTGTGTATGTGAGTTCATGAATTTATTAGTTGTGGTAGTTTTTGGCTTGGGATATGTGGAGGGTTAGATTGTGGGGTGGATGGTTATGTAAAAATGGTGGTTTCTTGAAGATGGTGTGGTTATGTGGTTGTGTAGGATTTTTTATGGGAATTTTCATATTTTATTATTGTGTTTGGTTGGTATTAGTGTTAATTTTTAATGATATCCATGATAGGTATATTGTGGGGTATTTTTTGGTCCTTTCCCCCTTTCCTTTCTCGAATGGGTTTGATTATCAATGTAGAGAATAATTTGAGGTTTATTTTATGTAATGGTATAGAACTTATGATCTATTAGTTGGTTTTAATTTTTTTGGTATAGGTTTCTGTGTGATGTTATGAGGATTTGGGTATTAGGTGGTGGAGTGTAGCTGAAAGTAGTTTTATAGCATAGACCATTGGGTTGCGTGATAAGGAAAAATATTGTGCCATAAAAAGGCCTACTATAAAATTGGGGTTCAAAGGAAAATTTTAGTGGTACATTAATTTTCATAATAGTTGTGGAATGGAGACCCAATATGTGGTGTGGATTCCCAAGGGTGAGTTTAAACTAGTTCTGTCAATTTCAGGTCCACTACACCATGTAATTAGGTTGCCTCAAACACCCCTTCCTGGTTCTCAGGTTCTGTGGTGTTGTGGCCTCAGTTGTGATATGGTCCATTCCCTAGTTTTCAAAATTTTCAATGTGGATATAACTGTATTTTTTAAATAATTCTTTTACTAGAATTTTTTTGATGGGGTATTTACCATTGTCCTGCAGTCATTTCCTTCTTTAGCAGTTTAGTGGCATGGTAGTTAGTGCTGCAGTGTGGTCCTAGATTTTTTAATCCACCTATAAAACACAGAATCCCCTCAAACCCAATTATGATATTGACATTATTTTTAGCTATTTGGTGACCCAAGTGTATTCCAAGGAGGTATTTCATTCCCCTTTTATTTTCTTTCCACCTCAACCTTGTGACATTGATCATTGTTAGTTTTAAGTGTGTCCTCCATTTCCTTCTCTATGGTGTTCATCTAGAAGTGGTTTATGTCAATGGAAATATATTTTCTTTATTGTGTTTTTTTAATAATTTATTGGGGGTGTCTTGTGTAGGGTGATCAAGGTGTTCTCCTTTGTTGAGTTTCTTGGTGATTTTATCCCTCTCATAATATCTGTGTGCAGTGGTTTGAGAATCTTCGTTTGAGGATGGATATTTATCATTTCTCATCTAGTTGTATCATGTGGGAGGTTTTATGATCTTGTTTTCTTTTGAGAAGACAATATACACTAGAAAAATAATGATAACGAATTTTTATAATTAAAATTTAAGGGTAATGGGAAAGAAACATATGTTTTACCACATTTATATTGTTTGATATTGAGATTATATGAGCTTGATGCCTTATAAAAAAATGGTTTTTTGGGGTACGTTTTTCCACTATGGTTGATATATTAATATAACCGGGTTTTATGATTATTTGATATCACTTTGAATGAAATTTTATAAGTATTTATATTCAACAACTTAATTGGTTGCAAATAGAGATTTGGGATTGTGTGAGAATCCCACTGATATAAATAAGTGATATTGATGAAAATTCCCATAATTAATTTGAAAAATGATATGTGAATAATTACGAAATTTTATTTATGTGTATGTTGTGATGAGAAGTGGAGGTTATGTGAACTATTGCCAATGTGGTTCTCATTGGCATGGGAAAGTAATATAGTTGTTTTATTGTGTAGGGTTGTTGAAATTAATTAATAATGATGTAATAATTTTTTAATAATGAAATTGGAATTATAGGGGTCAGATTTTCTAGTAAGCTCACATATTATAATGGAAAGTGTGGCCTACATAGTTGATAAATGTTAAATATATGAGATGAAATAATAAAATTGAATGGAATGAAATAATGAATTAGTTTATAATGAGAAATCTCAAAATTAAATTAACTTGAAGATAAATAAATGTGCAATTTCAATTTGGTGTGGGTTATTTGCATGGTTTATTTCATTTAGAAGTGGCATCAGAACTGATAGAGTTTGTATGGATTGTAATAATGTGGTAAAATGGGATGAAAGTCTATTTAGAAACCCTTAGTATAAGATTATCTATTTAGGATACTATACATATTTTATATTTTTATTTTGGTTTTGATGCACACTTTACTTGTATTGATAACTCTATTCCAACAACCAAATGTTTTATGGGGTGTTTTCCCCAACATCCAAATATTGTGGATGAATGGATGTCTACACACTTTTTCCTTCACTCACTTATAGCTGATGTTTAAATACAAATTCATTGATTTCAATAAGTAAAAAAGTTAATTGTGGTCATTTTTTATGAGATAAATTATCATGGGGATCATGCATGGTAGGATAAGAACATGATTTCAATGTCATTTAGGTTCCCAATACCCTATTATTTGAGTTATGGTTATGGATATGATGTGATGTGTTATGATGTATCATGTGTCTATGGTAGGGATATTATTTGATGTGATGTGTTGGACTTGATGTTTGTAGGTGTGATATGATTTTATGTGATATAATGATGATGTTTCTTAGAATAGATATGTAATATGGTGTGATTTGACACCAACTAGGTATTTTATAACGTTCTTATACTAAAGATGTGTGAGATCCTTAACATGAGAAATTGGGTAGTAAGGGTAGTAAATAAGTGGGAAAGTAGTGTATGGTTCCATTTTATAGATATTATTCTTGTTATGTAACAATTAATGATTCATTATTTGGTGCGTTTTTAATGGTGAGGATGGAATTGTTTAGTTGATCAGTTTATGAATTTTTGGTTCTGTTGATTTCTCACTAGTGCATTTGAATGATCATTCTATATAATCACAAGAGTTCTGGGTATAATCTTACTGAAAATAATTTTATTTTCACCCTATGTATATTCAAATAATGTTTAGGTTTCTAATAAGATTACGTGGACCATGTTGTACTTTACTTTCTTTGGATTTTGAGCTGTTACGATATCATTTTCTTAAGATTTTATTTTTCAATTTAACTATAGACTCATTACACCTATTTAATTTATATAGGAAATGTGGTATAGTTTTTTTTTAGGCGAATATTTTATAAAAAAAATATCTTGAAATAAATTTGATTTCATTGATATCTTGTGTTTCACGTAACACTATGTTTAAACAATCTACAATATACCATTAAAATGTTATCATTTAATCGTCACTGATAAAACAGGAAGTATTAATAGAATTATACATATTAGAAAAAATATCTCTAAATTTTTTATATAATTTAAATTTATTGATTATTTTTTAATCAATAAATACTCAACTTTCAGTAAAGACATTGTATACATCAAAAATATGTTTTCTTCAAAAATTATTTTAATTGTTTTTTCTTAATGGATAATATATTTCTTTTCTATAACATTTAGTAATGTAATTTTTTCTACTAATTATCATTTATAAAAGTATCATATAAAAATTATCTTAGGATAAAATTTCCATATTTCTCTGAAATATTTGGTTTATATCAAATAGTGAAAAATATCAATTTTTTTGTAAATCATTTAGTTATCTAAATTAAATAAATTAATTTAAAGTTAGATTATATTTTTTATTGTAAATTATAGAGAAAATTGATCAATTTAATTTATAATAACTTCATTAATTTCTTTTTAATAAGTAAATATCTTAAATTTGGTGTAAATATATTATTATAACTAAAAAAACGTTTTTTGGTAATTTTTATTAAGAGCATGATATTTTTCCATTTTATTAGTTTTAGAAACCCCTAATTAATAATTATTAAAAAAAATTATATATATATATATATATGAATTTAAAATTTATATGATGATGACTATTAACAATAAATTAAATTTAAAATAATCTTTTTCTAAGAAAAATCAATTTTCCAAAAAAAAATGATTTTCATCACGCTTTTTGAGTCTACTTATAACTTCAATTCTTCCACATTAATGAATCATGACATGAAAAAAGGATTCCGCATTTGGAATGATGATGCATTAATGTTTTAAATAGAAACCTTTTATTTTTATTCATTATGAATAGTTTCTATATTAAATTATTGTCACCATGGTAACAGTAAATAGGGTAATTAAGGTTAAAAATAATATGATATTGACTACAAATTTTCCCTAACAAAAGCCTTTATTGAATTTTATAAGTTATGTTCTGTAATTTTCATAGAAGTCTCTAGTATATGGCCACTTGGTGTCATATTTCAATGATTTTAACCTTTATAATAATTGAGTAATTTATAAAGGAAAAAACGTCACATTATTACTTTTAAGATCTACAAGATTTCACGAGAATGAAAAAATATGTTAGTTTCTAAATACTCATTAAAAATATAAATGATTTTATATCATTTTAATTTATTTCAAGTTTTTAGTAATGAAATAATCACCTTCAATTTTTATGGAATGTTGACACATTATTAATTTAATTAATAGAAAAATAAAATAAATAATTTAAAAAATATTAAATTTAATTTAATTTGAATGAATTATTATGTTCCATGAATTTTTTAGATAAATATTTCATGTTATTAATTTTTAAGATAATTATATTTTAATTAAATTACTATCTTGTTATTTTCAATGTCCAATAAAATGAATAGTAAAAAAATAACACTAATACTATTTTATAATAAATAAAATTTTATTAAATGATTTAAAATTCATAAAAATCATACATTCAGAGATGTTATTTTGATATGGATTAAAATATCAAACATATTCCTTTTGTTGGGAAATTCTCCTCTAATAGTAACTACCCTTTCTCCTAAAGAGAAATACTTATTTATCATGGTAATTGTTATAATTGGTAAATGTTGGTCAAAATAATGTAAAATGGGTAAAACACTAATCTAAGTATGTAAAATTTTATTATATGAAATTAATTTGACCCATCCTTATCATATATTTAAATTATTTATATTTTTAGCTTTTTCCAATGAAAATTAGTCTATATTAATTTTATATTTTATGAAATTCCAAAACTTTCCCCACCCTTAACATATAAAATGTAACCACCTATCCACTTTTAATCACAAATAAAAAGTCATTTTGGTTCAACCAATCCATAAATGAATCCATTTCTTAATTAACTTACCATTTCATAGAGGTATTTTTTCATTATTAAGCCCTCCTCTGAAGGATTTTGGTGTAATCCTAAAGAGGCTCTTATAAGAAGATGTTACTTTCATAAGTGAGTATTTTTTAATTTCATTTTCAAACTCCTTAAAATGATATTAAAAATTATGATATAAAAAATTACTATAAAAAATATACAGATATGTTACTTTTTTTAATGGCATAACTTATATCCATTTGTTATTCTAACAAATGGGAAGTGAAACCATTGTTTATTTGTACTATGGACTACCACCTCACAAATCAATGTAATTATTTTTCCATCATCACCTCCCACCACTTTTAAATAAGATGGATATTATATATATATGTATATATGTTATTCTTGAAATATTTATAATTTTTTTAGATAAATATATCATATATTTACATACATTTCTATTCTATAAAATATGATAATGTTGTTCATATCTACGTGTGGATCGCCACATCCATGAAGCGTGGTGAAATTTTTTCAATACCAAATCACATTTAAGCTATATATAAGAGCATTTAAAGAAATAATATTTAATTTATGATATAATAATAATTCTTGAATTATAAAATAACACTTACATTATTTCCATAAAAAGAAATGAAAAATGAAAATATACTCATGTGTAAGTATGGAAAACTATATCTATAATTATAACATAGTTAGTTTTTCATAAAAATATTTCACAATTGTTTTATAAATTATAATTTATATATAAAAATGACAATTATTTCTTTATTATTCTTTTTGATATGATTAAATATTTAACACTTTGACCGTTATCAACCAACCTAATATATTTGGAACTTATGAACCAAATATCATCAAAACATCTAAGGTGAACCTAAATGAATAAGTAATTGAATATAATATGATAATAAATAGAAAATAAAGGATAATAAAATTGAAACAAAATTATTATTATTGAAAATAAAAAGAATATATTATTCATGAAGATAAATAATGAATATGATAATTCATTCCTGAGGTAAGAGACCTTCATTTTTAAAAAATTCATCATCTAAAGTTTTTCTTTCCAAATATGTTTTCTCCAATGTATGTGTTCTTCTAATGTTTTCATGAAAAAATTTAATTCAAACATAATTTTAGGTTAATATTCATTTTTACCATATTTTACTATATTTAAAATATTTTTATAAGAGGAATATTTTTTTAATGTAAGGGACACCATGGTTTTTAAACCCCTATCTATATATTTTGATGATTAATTTTATAAATTATTTTTTATGTCCATATCATTAAAAAATCATTTATATGTATTTATAATGGCATACATTAATTATAAATCAGATTTTATTTCTATCTTTTTATTCTCATTCAAAATATTTTAAAATTAATATTTTTAAGTATATTATATGGATTTCTTTGAATTTTTTACAACTGAAAAAATGAATGTTTTATTTTAATGGATATGATATAAATGGTTTTTCCCACCACTTAAACCATTATTTTATAGTTTTATTTCTTTATATTATTCATTATGTTCTTTAAAGAAAACCCCTCCTTCTCTTTATTTTAATTATTTTCAAAAATTCTTTAAAATAGAATGTATATTATCATATATTAAAATGTTTTTCTCATGTGTTTAAGGGATCCTTGTAAACCATCCTTTTTCTTCTGTCTATGAAAATTCACTCTCTAACTCTCTTTCTCTCCCCCATTAGTGTAATGTAATACTTCTATATTTCATATAAATTAATCTCACATATATACCGATATTATTCCCCCATCTTTTTATGGGTCAATATATTCCATATGATCATATATTAAGTTCATTCATTATGAAATCTATTTTGATTATGGTTTGATGTAATATTATACAGACTATTTTCATTCTATGGATAATTATTATGTTTATTCCAAAATATTTGTATCCTTTTCATTGAAAACATAATCCAAAACATGTTATGTTGGGTGTTCTTATAAAGTGATCCAAAGTATTGGGTAAAAATTTAGTCTCATGAGACATGTGTATCAGAATAGGAAGTAAACCAAATCCACTATGGATCTCTATCCATCATGTAATGTATTCATGGAGTTTATCCTTGATTTATGATAATGTCATATATTTTTTTACTAAAAAATTTATTATTTTACCATGATATTATGACACCGTGTTCTTTATGTTATTCTACCATGCGATTACTCATGGTCTTATGTTTAAAGGAAACTATATGTTACTTTATAAGGGTAAAATGTATAATTTTTTTTAAAGATTTCACATAATTGTTTGATAATTTTATGTAAATATTTAAAAGTTTTATTTTTTTCCTTTATTTTTTGTTTTATGAAAATATTCTTGAATAAAAAAATTTATTTCTTAGTTGGTAAAAATTAGATTTGATCTTAAAAATTAATTTTAATAAATAAAAAAATCTATATATATATCCACGAGATAAAAATTTTCTTTTTGTCTTTTTATATTTCCCTTATTAAGCTTTTTATTCTCAGAAAAATATTGAAAATATTTTTTACAGGGTTTTAAGGGTGATTAGGGACATAGATATGGTCAAGATGGAATTTTTAAAGATATGACTTGATAAAAACATCTTATTTACTAATATTTTTGTGTAAAATTGGACTCTAAGTTGAGTTTTTCAAATTGTGAAGTAATATTTATTTATGTATTGGTGATGTACAAATTCTCTAAAACTCTAAAACATAATTATTACTAAATGGGAGAAAAATAATTATTTACATAAAACACAAGATTATGTGATGTTTAAGGAATGTTAATTATAGTTGGCATAAAAGAAAAGGTTTGGATAACTTTAGACATAAAGATGTTTTCATGTGAGTTTTACACAATAGTTATGAATTACATCATGGGTTTGTGAGTTTACGGTTTAATATAAGTTAAAAATCACAGACACCCCTTTTGAGGTTATAAATTATTAGATATTAATTTTTATTAATTAAATTTTGGGTGATGTTTTATTGGGGATACATATATGTAACCCTTTGGTCCAACTTAGAGTATAATTTGAGGAAGGGTATTCTTTTAATGAGATTAATTATATTGAAAAAAATTAGAGTTTATATTATCATTGATGATTAAGGTTATTTTTATGGTTTATCATCTTATTTAATAGGATGTTATAATAATTATAATAATATGTATTTAGTAAAAAGGTTAACCCATCACATATGGAATGGACGTGGGCCTTGAGGACATAACCGAAGGGTGAAAAGGGTGAAATTCCTACCACTGGCATATGTGCTGTCTTGGTTAGTATGACAATTTTTAGTAATGTGAACAATAAATATTGAGTTTATTTTTGTAACATTTTATTTATCATAGTGATAACCTTGGGATTAAAAAATTAATTGGTGATTAGGTGATTAATTTTCTTTTAGAAGATGTTGACTGTTTCATAAACCTTATATGATTAAGGTAAAAATAATATTAGATTTTATTTTCAAAATAATGGTTAAATTTTATTTTGGAAGCATATATTATTTTGAGGTGGCTTTATAGTGATTTAGGTTATTTATGAATATAATTATAATATCTTGGAGACTATATAATTGGGGTATACAAATTTTGGTATAATACATTAAGAGTGATTGATGATAATTAGAGATAAATGTTAAATTATTATTGAAAGAATATATGATCAAATCCATATAATATTTGATTTTCAATATTATTTTTGAATATTTTATAAAATTTTATGGTTAGTTATTTATAAAATGATCTATGTTGAACAGTGGAAGTTATTCTTGATGTATATGTGATTAATGTTATATTTCATCATTTGATAGTTTATTCATTTTTATAATTATCATCTGCTTAAAAATATGGTTATAGATAATGATTGAAGATAATAGAAAGATATGTTAATACTTTTTGTAGATTATGTGATCCATTTGAAGTCTATTTTAGTTCTTCAAGCATTAAAAATAATCCTTGATATTCATTTCATAAGTTGATAGAATCACATCAAAAGGATTGAAGTGAATTTATGAAATAAAAAATTTATCATGTACGTATATTTTCTACTTTTCACTATATTGATACTAAAATAATCCCTCAAATTTTTGAATATTATCTTCAAATAGAAATTTTATTCATTTTTCTTAATTTATGATGAATTAATTGTCTTTTCAGACATCACCGATTCAGGGCATTGTGGTTGTTAACATTCTTTATATCTTGTTCTCTTTAACTAAATATGAGTAATTAGGCATTTTTTTCTCCTCCATATCTATATTTTCTCTTCCCATTAATGTTATAACTTTTAGTAAAGTAGTTTGTTATTATTTAATTTTACATTCATTTGTCCATTTCTATCTTTCTATGATCATATTTTATTAAACCTTTATATGTTGTGGGTCTTCAACAAAGGTATATATTATTGTCAAGAACTTGATTACTAAGATCAAGTTAAAATTATAAAGACATAATTTATTTAATGGGGTAGAATGTAGTAGCTCATGATTTTATAATATATTTATCTTGATACTAATTTGATTACTTTGATATCCAGTGTCACATGCAATAATGAGTTTAAACTACGCGTGATAAAATATTAAAATATTATTATTTATACGGGAACATTAAAATTGGTAGTATGAATAGGAATAAAATTTTTATTAAAAATATCACTGATGTTTATATAAAATATAAATTTAATATTAATTAATTATAAATAAATACTAAAATTTGAGTAAAGTCATTTTATGCTTCAGAAATAATTCTTCTTCAAAAATTATTTTTATTACTTTTTTGTGTGTAGATAGTATAACTAATTTCATCCAACTTTCTTAATATAATTTTAAAATAATGATATAATTTTTGAAACCAACAAATCAAAATTATTTTAGAGTGAATGTTTTTTGATTTTTCAAAAAAGATTGATTTTTCATTAAATAGTGAAAATAACATTTTTTGTAGAAGTATAAATTATTTTTGTTAAATAAGGCAATTTAAATTATGAATATTTTATGTATATTTTATTAAAGTGACATATTATCCATTTTATTTAGAATATTATTATTATTATTAATTGAATTACTAATTTTCATGATTTTGGTATAAATCTATTTTTATACATAAAAAATCGTTCAGGAAACAATTTTTTATTGTATATTTTTTCCCATTTTAAATAATTAAAATAAATTCCAATGAGTAATTATATAAATCATATTTATTGGTTATATATATGAATTTAAAATTTAGATAATTAATATTAATAATAATAGAGTCAATGAAAAATACCATTTTACTTAAAAAAAATAATTTTCCAAAAAAACTAATTTTCAACACGCTTTATGAGTATAATTTTAAATTAATTTATTCCTCTAATGTAAATTTAATCTTGGAAGTTGAATAAATATTTTTGTCTAGTTGGTTAGAATTTTGTAAAACCGATACTATTTTTATACATTATTAATAGTTACGATAGTAAATAATTATCATCATGGTAAGGGTGAACCAGGTAATTAAGGTTGAAAAGAAAATGATAAAGACTAAAAAGTGACCTAACAGTTTCATTTATCATATTTAATGAGTGAAGTTCAGAAAATGACATCCATGTATCAAATATATGTCCACTTGGTTTCATTTTTTTTATTTTTATGTTTATAATAATTTGATTAATAGATAACAAAAAAACAACCTTCTTGCTTTTAATATTAATAAATTTTTTATATAGGGATAAAAAACATAGGTTTTATTATAAATTGTAATTTTTAATATTAATTAATTTTTTTATCATGTAAATTTATTGATAAATTTTAGTCACTAATAATTTAAATTATATTCTTATAAAATGATGAAACATTATTCAATTAATATAAAAATAGAATAAATGATTTTAAAAATATTAAAAGTAATATTAATTGAATACATAGTAGTGTTCACAAATTTTTTTAGACAAATATAACATTTTAGTGATTTTTTAAATTATTATATTTTAATTTCATTGTTCTCATTTTATTTTCAAAGTCCAATTAAATGAATAGTTCAAAAAATTATTTTTATGATATTTTATAATAAATAATATTTTATAAAATTATTAAAAATTAAAAAAAAAAATTAATGATTTATTGTGTGTCAGAAATTTTTTAGATAAACATAACTGTATATTGGTGTTTTAATGTATTATATTTGTATTTCATTGAGGTCATGTCATTGTGAAAGTCAAATTTAATGAATTGGTCAAAAAATGACATTAATGACATTTTATAATAAGTAATCTTTTATAAATATATTTAAAATTCCAAAAAAGTACAATATTACACCATTTTATTAGGATATGGATTAAAATATCAACCATGGTCCATTTATTTTACAATTATCCCTTTCTAGTAAATACCTTGACCTCTAATGTGTAAAAACATTAGTATCACAGTAATTGTCAAAAACAGTTAATGCAGGATAAAATAAACAGATAAGTGTAAAGCCGTAATATAATATTGAAAAAATTATATTGTATTATATAACTTTTAAATATCCTCATCCTATATTCAATTTATATCTATTTATAGTCTTTTCTCTATGAAAAATGATATATATTAATTTAATATTTTAGGAAATTCTAAAAGCGACCCACCCCTCACATAAGAAAGTGAACATCATCTCCTATTTCTTCACACATAAATAGATATATTTTTCAGAAATCCCACACCAAATAACTTCCAAACTCACTTAAGATATCATATAGTCTATGGATTAATTATTAAACCCTCTTAGGAATGCTTTTTCTATAAACCTAAAGAGATTGTCTGAAGAAGAGGTATCATTCTTAACCGAGCATATTTTTAATTTCATCTTCAACCTCTTTAAAGATTATTAAACCATGATGATATAATGTCATAAATATTTTACATATAATAATAATTTATTATCTTAATTTATTAACTTATATCCATCTCAACTCTCATATAAGGGGATATGAAATCATTATTCGTGTGTTCGGCAGACTATCACCTCGCAAATAGATGTAATTTATTTTACATCATCGCCTCTCATGTATTATTATGATAATTAATTTTAAGTATATATATGATATTAATAATTTATATCTCAATATATAAAATTAATATATCATATATTTTCTTATCATTCCATTCATTGAAAGGTGATAACGTCGTTCATGAATTTTTGTGGATTGCCATATCCTTGAAGTGGTGTGATTAATTTATTATTATCATATAATGTGGATGATATATATGAGTGTATATATTTATGGTATAATCATCACATTGGAAGGATAAAATAACACTTCAATTCTTTCTATCATAATTTTTGAAAAATGTTAACTTTACTCATGTGTACTTATGACCTACCGTCTTAAAGATTGTAAAATAATTCTTTTTTCATAACCACACTTTATGGATTGTTTTAAAAGTATAATTGATTTATAAAAATAATAATTATTTCGTAATTATTATTTTATATATGATTGAATAATGAAATTATTGAACATAGTGAACCCACTAAAGTCATTATAGACTTATGAGATAAATATAATCAAAACATAAGGCATGAACATAAATTATTATGGAATTTAATGTTGTTAGAGTTGGTGACCTAGAAAAAACTTATATTTACATTATGGTAAAACATATTAATATTTTTTAAAACTAATAAACTCTTTATCACATCATTATTATTCTTCTCCATAACATAATATGTGATAATATATTAAGAGTAGCAATCACACTAAAAGGTCATAGAAATTTCATGCTATGATAATAAAAAAAGTGCCACGAAAATATACTAAAATATATTTTAAATTTTTGAAATAAATAATTTGAAGGAAACAAATGATTCTAGATATTAGTTTTGGAGGATCATAGGACATTTAGGCACCTTCTCATGTTGTATTTCCTTTGTAATATTCAGTGTAGGATATTATGACAACAAGATCTTCCAGTAGAAAATACCCATTTATACATGTCATCGGATGTTCCTATCTACAGAAATGTGAATTGATCCTTAGAATTTAGTAGTTTTATTAATTATTCTTACAAGTAACATTCTTTGATGTATTGATGAAAACCATTATGGCATATGTTCGTGATGAGGTAGGATTTATTAGTACTGGCATGAGTAACATTAGAATAATTAATAATGCAAGAAAGTAATTGTCCCTTTATGATCTTTTATAGAAGTTGATATCTTAGGACCATGGATGGAAATTTTTTAGACTAAATAAATCCATGTTTATGGTGTTTTATAGGTAAATTTTCTTTCTATATGGTCAAATAAAAAAAATTCATAACATAGGTTGATGGAACCAACACGAAACCCCCTTGATTAACGATATCATGATAAAGATATTATATTATAAATTTATTTTCAGTACGAGGTGTCATTTCATTGTGGCATTAATTTCATTCTCTAAGGGTTCCTTGAGGTTTTGTGAGATTCAATCCTTATACTTTAGGCTAATTCACCTAATTCCACTGATTAATTGTCCTAGAGGTCCACACATTAAGTGTATCCTGAATCCAAGTTAAATAATATTTTATAATTTATTACTTAAACAAGTTGAATTAATATTATTCCCACACATTTTTTTAATAATTATTCATGTTCTCTTTATCACATATATTCTATCATCAGTTATTCGAGTTAATATGATTTGATGAAAATAATTAATAAATATTTATTTTCAATTTACTAAATATAATATTTATTTATTTATTGTATTCTAATGTTGTGATATTTAGTTATTAAATAAATTGAATTTATTCAAGGCCTGAAGAATTTTTTGTAGGAGTGGCAGACCAAGTTTAAAGGCCCAATGATAAATAATACGTATTGATTATTATTTTAATGAATAATATTTAATTTTTACTCACGCATTAAGAACTTGTCGAGAAATAAAAAATATATTATTATTATAGGCATGGGTTTTTGGAGGTTTAAAATTAATATTAAAGGGTACTTGTATTTATTTTTAATCCCTAGTGGTCTATAAACACAATTATATTATTTTTCAGGAGAACCATGTCCTTTATTTTTTGTGCATAAAAATTCCATAGAATCCTCTAGAATCCCTAGAGAGATCTATTCTATAATAAATCTACAAATAATAGAGAGAAATATTACTACACATCCAACTCTTGAGTTACGAGAGTTCAAATGGAATCCTTTTTAAGTGATTCTAAAGGGGAATAAAGGTGAACAAAGTAACCGATATGATTTATAGTGATCGCACCCAGATTTCATATAGACATGTACCGGGATTTGTATAACATGTATAGATCACCACTAGAGGGTATTTTGTCATTATTCGTACAATGAAACTATTATTCAACATATATATTTTTTCTAATAAATCAAAGAAAAAATAATTATCCTAAAGTAACTATTTTATTTATTAAATTAGTTATAAATAATATTTCATGATTCAATGCTCCAGTTCCAGTATTTTATCCATTATTTGTTTTCTATGGTTTAATTCACCTGATAATGGAATTTAGCATCATTTTAATCATTGATTTATCATTGATCATAACCAAAATAAAATTTGGACACAACCCATCACACACTTCCACTATACATAGAACCTTCAAGTTGTATCAAAGAGGTCACAAAATTATTTTTCATTATTTGAAGATCTTTGATTGATGATTGATTTATGAATTTGTAATTTATTTATCAACTCATGTTTTATCATTCATTTATCTAAATTTTTAGATTGGATTATTCCTCTTTCAATTATTATAAATATAATCAATTATATTAGTTATATGAATTAAATAAAATCAATTATCACATCTAGATGTGAAAAGGGATTCATATGGATAACACAAGAGTATATGTCTTATTCCTGGAAGGTACACACCTTGTATTAGTGTTCAATGAAAAAAGAATTAATTAATAATTAATTCAGTGTGTTTTCATTTATTAAACATGATGCGTTTAAGTATACATTGCATGTTGACTAGGAAAGTCTAGTGTACGTTCAATAAGAGTACACACCGTAGCCCACGTACACGACTTAGTCATAGAATATCTGTGAATCTTATTATAGGACCTACCTAACTGGTGACTATACAAATCATATACCACACAATGTATAGCACATGTACACATTGTTTAATCTATTTTTTTCTATGGCACAGTTTATACTCTATGTCAATAGGCATGTTCCTTTGAAAGATATTGATAAAAGTACATGTCGTTTAGCTGGACTATACATGTCATGTACTTATACAAAATTGGATAGAATTAAAATTAATTCATTATACAATATAAACCATATCAACATGTAATTTCATGTGGTTATTAATTTTATTGGACACTCCATGTAATGGGTTTTGAATAGATATATGATTTTAATTAGTTTTTTTGTAATGTTCAGATCTACAAAACATGTATGAATAACATTATAGTTACTACTATACATGCATTGAATGGTAACAAGTGACAAAGCAATCATCTAATCCATGTAATCATTATGTTGAATTTTTACATCATGAAAGTACATGATAATTCATGTATGCCATATGTCACAAGAGTAATCTTTATATAAGGAAAATACATGTTGGATTGTTTAGATGGGTACTCACCGTGTTTCCTCCAAGTTACATTTATGTACATAGATAATTTTAAATAATTTTATTTAATTTGTTTAAATTTATTATTGATATGAATCTCAAGTTAATTTTTATGATAATTAAGACAAAAAAATTGAATAATTAAATAAAGTAATTAACTATTTCTAGCATGATTTGTTTTAAATAATAACATTCAGAATTGAATGATAAATTTAATAAATCTATAATTTGTTGCATGCCAATGGATTATCAAGATATCAAAACAATACCACTGTATTTGATTAGTTTTATTTATTTTATTATTAAATTAAATTCTATGTGTGCGGGTCATCGATCATATCATTTTATAAGGGCCCACGTTCCCATGATTTCATTTATATAAAAATATTCCTATAACCAACATGTGAGTAAGAAATATTTAATGGATTTAGATTCTAATCTAGTAGAGGATGTTATATTTCTGAGCCAAGGGGAAACTAATCCAAGAGAGGTGCATGGGTGTACAAGTGTAATGATGTAATAAGAACCTTAATTGGATCAATTTATTTTTCCCCTAAGTCAACGGTTAGTTTATCATCCACTAGAAAATATAACCCTTAGTAAAATATCATGATCATACTAATTTATTATTTTATTTTTATATAATAGAATGGCTATTTCATTACATATTTTTTGTCATAATCACATGAATTAATCAAATAACAAGCATGCAAGATAGAACAGAAATGAATTATCTTATGCATTAATATTATCTGATACATGATTAGTCACTCATGTAAATCCACTTAATATTAAAAATATGGAAATAAATATAATAATTATAAATATATGAATAAAATGATAAAAATACCTCAATAATAAAGTAAAGACCTGGAAATTCCATGGAATTTGTTTTAATACATGGGATTTTTACGAGTCCGAAAAAATTTACGGCGCTTGATCTCGTGGCCCGGTGTGCCCGGAATCAATTTCTGAATTTTTTTTTCGGGTACATTCAGTAAACGTACGAGCGGGATTTTATAACTTTTGAACCGGTGCTCAGAATTGAAATCTGAGGGCACCGTTGAACTCACAGCGCCGGTATATTCTTAAGAAGACTTTCACCACGATGGAAGTTGTTCAAGAATGGAAGTTAATTTTTGGGTTTTTAATATAATTAAATAAAAATAAGTGTGTAGCATATTTTTTTTTTGGTGGTTAAAACCTCCAAGAGGTGGTTAGAGGTGGGGACCACAACACCATAACCTCCCATGAGAGGTCATGTTGGTGGGTCCCACCCAAACATAACCTCCCTTGGGAGGATATTTTTCAGTGGGGACCACCCGGGCTTCTAACCCCTTGGAACCCGCCCCTAATTATGTAGAGAAACCTTAAAACTTCCCTTTGAATAATTTTTTCCAACACTCTTCACTTAATTGAAACTCTCCACCTCCCCTAATTTTGAATTTGAACCAATTCCACCCCTTTAATTAAATGAATTGTCTCGTTTAATTAATCACTACAATTTTTATTTTTGTGCCAACAAATAATAGGCATCTTCTTCTATTATTTTTACCTTGGCATTTTGGTGGAGCATGGGGAGGAGAAGAACTCTCCAAAGAAGAATGCGATGAAGGTCGGTGATGCTTCTTCCTCAGTCCTATACCCCAAAAATATCTCGAAGAATGAGATTGATTTGGGAGTTCATGATGAACGTGATGAACAATGAAACAACGTCTGCCATTCCGTATCA
Source organism: Viscum album (assembly GCA_963277665.1). NCBI lineage: Eukaryota > Viridiplantae > Streptophyta > Magnoliopsida > Santalales > Viscaceae > Viscum > Viscum album. Next base: position 1,305,398,898 of record OY728119.1, read on the forward strand.
TCGTCCATGAACTAAAATTCGTGGTAGGGGGGTTTAATATTGATTTCTTTCCATTCCTCATTAAACAAATATTGGTTTATGAATCACCAAATTTTATTACCATAATGTGGAGAGCTCGGGCCGCATGAACATGGCCCGTCCCTCCCACTCCGTTTTCCCTCGTTTGTTAATGATGGCGGAAGTGCAAAGAGTGCCACGAGAAGAGTGAGCCGTGGTGGAGCAACGGCGGTCGGTGATGGGCCGGTCGCTAAGAAACTGGCGGCGCAAGGCCGCCGGGATTCCTGAAGGGAACGACACCATCGTACCACGTGGAAGAAAGGGTCTCGGATGGTCCAGGCCATGGCGGAAGGACACGGCGCCATCGCGCTGTGTTGAAGAGAAGAGGGTCGCACCCAGGGCGGGCCATAGTGGAGGAGTGCGGCGAGGTCCTGCCGCGCGGTGAAGTAGAGTCGCGGCTAGGGCGGGCTGCAACGGAGGAACAGGGTGGCTGGCAGCAGGCCAGCCAGCGTCGGTGTAGAGCGGTTGGCCGCTCTACTAGGTGGGAGTAGCGGGACCCCACTGGGTCTTACATGAGCTGGACCGGTGGCACCTTACACCGGTTTGGTTCCAACCGAAGGTTTCAACCATTCGAGATTCCAGGGGGTGTGCGCCTCCCCCCTGGATGCCTCTAGGGAGAGCCCTGTAGGGTACCTCCAGCCACTAGTCGGCCAGGCCATGCGGGCCACAAGCTGGCCACGTGGGCTGCCAGCAGGCCACGTGGGCCGCCGGTCCGCCCCCTCGGGTCGGGTCGGACCCGCAGATCGGGACATACACCAATCCGAACATGTTTCCCTAGATACACCTTTTCGACCATAACATGGGCTACGAGTGTCTGATCGACGAACCATCTATGAAAATGGAAATCTTAGAGTGAGAATGTTCTTTTGGAATACCCATATGAGGTTTGGACATATCTGGGGTATTTTCGGGTTTGTTTGAACCTAAAATCCAACCGGGCCCCCGAGACGAAAATGCCAATAACTCAAAGACCGGACGTCTGATTGATGATTCGTCTGTTGCATTCAGACCCCTATGACGAGGAGGACCTTTGAGATACTACTAATTGGGACTTCATGAATGTTTGAGTATCGAACATTAGCTTGGGGAGTGGATCCTCTCATAGATGAGTGAGCAGAGTATGGAGACCTAGTAGTTGGCTGATACCTGACGACTATTAACCTTTCGACTCAGAGAGTCTCGACTAGCCCAGTGGGGAGCGTCTCTGTGTGACACACTAGACCCATAGTGTGGAGCTCCTCTGTGTGTCACAGCAGACACATGGTACTCGATAGGAGGAGTATCTCAATAGGCTACGAGGGAGTGCATCTGTGAGATGTGGCAGACCCACAGTGGGGAGCACCTCTGTGTGATGCAGCAGACCCACAATATTCGACAGGAGGAGTACCACAATATTCCAGGATAGTGGGAAGCGCTTCTGTGTGATGCGGCAGGCCCACTGTACTCTATAGAGGAAGATTGCACCAACAGCCGAGGTTTTGACAGTTTGATTGGGAGTGTTACAGGTTACCACCCCTAGAATAAAATCCTAGTTTTGAGCTGAGTCAATGAATTTTGTGTTTTCCATAGGATTGGGATGGGTTACTAGATAACTTAGTTATATGTGTGGTCATATACGTATGTAATGGTTATCCATTGATTTCATACTTTGTGGTTTATACTTGTTGGATTTTTTGAGACCTTGAGGGTCTCGGGGTCCCTACTGAGTATCGTTATACTCACCCCTGTATGGGATATGCCCACACCTCGTTGTTTTGGTTGCAGATATCGGAAAACATTGACTGAGGAAGAGTGTATAATGTCTAGATGGTACCCAGAGGTGGAGCACTCGGCGTGATGGTACACGGAGCGGACAGACAGACGTGGAGTGCTGAGGATCCCATTTGTACCTACCCTTTAGGTAGGAACCCCGAAGGATGACCCAGTAGCTTCTTTACTTATTCTTTCAGTTGTACTTGTACTTTTCCATTTCCTTGTACTTTACTATTGGGATTGTATTTCTGGCCCCCATTACATTTAGCACTCTCTTTTGTATACAGTTTTACGTAGTGGTTTACCTCCAGTTGTGTACTCTTTTGTGTGTGTTTCATTTTATAAAGGAAATGCCTTCCAAGTTTAGGGATTTACGCCTTTGGTGCTAGTCGCCAGCCCTTGGCCTATGAAAGGCGGGCTTGGGGTAGTCACGATACGGGCCCCGGGGGATGGGTCGTGACAAATTGGTATTAGAGGAGTCAGTTCTACTACAGAACATATGACTCTGATATTTCATTTATGTGAAGCAATAGTGTTAAGGGTACTAAGTGTGGTTTTCAGTTCAGGGAGTTCAGTTTTGGTGCGAGCGGCCGACGTATCCATAATCCAGGTCCCTGACTACTGGTTTCTAACTTAGTGCACGAAAACACTGATTGCGTGCATTTCCTTAAAAAAATTTCTTTAAATTAGCTCAACCAGGTCATTTCAACAAGTATAAATATTTGGACCGTGTTTCATCTATTTCTTTCAGGATACCTCCCCACAGACAACTAGTTAGAGCCCTGAGAGTCGTATGCTTTGAAAGCCCACCGAACGACAGAGCCTCTATGCCTGACCATTTACCAGTGATACCACATTTCGTTTGGCCACCGATGCCACCAGCCCTAGAAGCAGACGATGCATGACACTTGAGCATGGTACATGAGTTCCAGTGCTAGAGACCACCCAGGTTTTGGGGAGAGATGGTCCCATAGGTGGCTGATGATTGGCTGGAAGTTGTGGTGAGAGTCTTTAGGCTAGTAGCGACACTAGTAGACTACATGTTGATCTTTTCCGCGAGTCTCCTTCGGGCAGCAGTAGGCAGATTGTGGACCCTGATGCTCCACGTCCATGATAAGGAAACGCTACTATGGACATACTTTGAGATCATGTTCCAGGAAGAGTTTGTTCCAGTGACCCAACGAGCGGTATGGATACATGAGATACTGCATCTATAGTAGGGTTGCATGACAGTGGCGCAGTACTCAGTGAGGTTCACCAATCTATCACACTACTCAACACATATGGTATGAGAACCATTCTTCAGGGTCTGGACTTTCAAGAAAGAGATCAGGCGGGAGATCAGGGCTTCTATGATCTCCCTCAGCATCCCGACATAGGCGAGGTGTTAGAGAGAGCCCTATTAGTGGAGAGTTTCCTTGCTGAGCAGTCTCTGGCAACGATACCCACCACTAGTCGACACGTAGCATAGTCTTCTATATCTAGAAGTAGACAGATGGGGCAGTGGTTCAGGAGGACCAGACCCATGGGTGGATGACCGCATGACTCATGATCAGTTTTTCGGGGTAGTGACATACATGCTAGGAGAAGACAATGCTAATCATGTGGCGATCAAGGTCACAAGGCTCGTGACTATCCGAACTGCCATGATGATGATCAGAAGATAGTTTAGGGACCTCCTAGGTAGAGGTAGAGGTTCGATCAAGATGGTCCACAGGGTGTAAGCGGGTGTGGTAGAGGAGTTTGTCGAGCAGCTGGCGGTGGACGACGTTAAGAGGTGCTAACACCACCACCACCAGGAGGTCCACCCTTACCATAGGTAGTAGGTCGAAAGGGGAGAGATCATCTTCAGGCAGGTGAGACATATGACCACGGTGCTCTGGAGATGATTCAAGGTACTATCTATATCTACTCTACCTTAGTTGTAGTTCTTATAGAAACAGGTGTCAGTCACTATTTCATTTCCACTACCCTCATTCGGACCTCGTAGATTCTGATGGAGTCATTGGCTCAATCTTTATATCTAGAGACTCTTACGGGAGAAGACTCAATGATTATGCACTGGTGTCGGCACTGTGAGCTTACTCTATGAGGTGAGAGCTTTGGCTGGGATCTCCTCGGAGTGGCGTCGAGGCCTTATGATTTTATCTTTGGTATGGACTGGTTATCTATAGTTCATGATCAGATTGACTATTTTAGGCAAACAGTGTAGTGTGTTGACAGGGATGGGACCAGTTTTATCTTCACCAGTGAGAAAGAAACCTTTTCAGCACAGGACGGGCTTACTCACTAGTTGGGTTGACATACCCTCGTAGTAGTTGATGTGGAGAGTCTGGTATATCCTATAGTGGTGGACCTATACGTGAATGTTTTCCCTAACGATGTTCCAGGACTATCTTCTCACAGAGAGTTGGACTTCTACATAGACTTGTACCCCATGAAGACACTGATATCTACTCCAGCATATCGGATGGATCCCACTGAGCTTCATGAGATGCGGGTACAACTGGAGGACTTGCAGGGGAAGGGATTCATCCAGCCCAGTATTTCTCCCTGGGTACCCCCGATTCTGTTCGCCAAGAAGGCATATGGGATTTTGAGGCTTTGTGTTGACTACCATCTCCTGAACCAAGTGATTTTGAAGATCAAGTACCCACTCCCAAGGATTAAAAACCTCTTTGATCAGTTGAAGAGAAAACAATGGTTCTCGAAGATAGAACTCAGATCAGGTTATCACAAGCTCAGAGTTTGAGATGAGGATGTGCAGACGATGACCTTCAGATGTTGGTATGACCACTACGAGTTCTTGTTTATGTCATTCGTCATAACCAACGCTCTAGCAGTGTTCATGAGTTCGATGAACAGGACCTTCCAGCCTTACCTCGATCGCTTTGTCGTGGTCTTCTTCGACGATATTCGGATCTACTCGACTACTGAGGAGGATCATGCCTACCATTTGAAGGTAGTACTAGACACACTCTAGGAGCACCAGCTTTATGGTAAGCTCTCGAAGTGACAGTTTTGGATTCTAGAGGTTCACTTCTTAGGATATGTCATCTCAGAGGCTGGAGTTACATTAGATCTAGTGAAGATTGAGGCGGTACTCTCTTGGGAGCCACCTAGGAGTGTGACGGAGGTACGTAGTTTCCTGGTCTTGGCAGGATGCTACCGGATATTCGTTCTAGACTTCTCCAGAGTTCCAATACAACTATCAGCCCTGAAAAAAGGGGAAACCCTTCCTATGGTTGGAGAGATGCCAGTAGAGATTTCAGGAGTTGAGGCAAGGGATGACTAGTGCCCCCATCTTGAGGCTTCTAGAGGAAGGCATAGGATACGTAGTCTACTGTGATGCATCAGGGACTCGACTTGGGTGTGTGATGATGTAAGAGTGAGCTGTGATCGTGTATGGATCTTGGCAGCTGAGATAGTACAAGTAGAACTACGCTGCCCCTGACCTGGATCTAGCAGTAATGGTCTTCGCCTTGAAGATGTGACGACACTATCTTATGGGAGAAAGTTTCAAAGTATACTTTGATCGAAAGGGTATCAGGAATATCTTCTCCAAGAAGAACCTCAATCTGAGACTGTGGCATTGGCCTGAGTTTTTCCAGGACTATGACGTTGAGATTGTATATACTCCTAGGAAGGGGAATGTTGTTGCAGATGCGCTTAGTAGGAGATATGGTATACAACTGCTTGGAGAGGAAACAGAGAAGCTGGATGCTTTTTAGATATCTTATGTGGACAGAGATGGAGTAGCTTTCCTTTAGTCTCTTACAGTCACTCCTCCACTTCTTCAGTGAGTCACGTAGGTACAACCTAGAGATACTGACTGTGAAATAAGACATGCTCAGATATCCACATGGCATGCACCTGATGGATTTTCTGAAGGTGGGGAGCATGTCATCTTCTTCATAGGATGTACCTTGGTACCAGTTTCACTTCAGGAGGAAGTGTTGAGGGAGTTACACAATTCCCCTCTAGAGGTACATCCAGAAGTGGTGAATATGTACCAAGACCTTTGACTACAACACTGGTGGTTAGGTATGAAGAAGGCAATAGAAGATTTTGTCTCTCAGTGCCTCACTTGTCAGCAAGTGAATGTGGATCACCAGGTATCAGCAGGCTTGGTTCATCCCTTAGAGGTCCTAGAGTGGAAGTGGGATGGGATATCCAAGGACATTGTGACGAGTCTTCCACATACTCTAGGAATCACAATTAGATATGGGTGATCGTTGACCGACTCACCAAGTCGGCCCACTTCCTACCGATCATAAAGTAGGGCTCAGTAGAGAGCATGGGACGCCTCTATGTACAGTATATTGTGCGTTTACATGGAGTACCTTATTCTCTTTTCTCTGATCATGACGCACAACTTACTTCCTGGATATGGAAGGGGTTGGAGGAGGCTTTCAAGACACAGCTACGTCTGAGCACCACCTTCCATCCTCAGACAGATGGCCAGACTGAGCAGACCATTCAGACCCTCAAGGACATGCTCCGAGCATGTGTCCTCGACTTCGGTTGCAGCTGGGAGGATCACTTTCCACCGGTGGAGTTTTCTTACAACAACATATATCACTCCAACATCGGTATGGCTCTTTTTGAGGCCTTGTATGGTCGACCTTGCAGATCATCATTGTGCTGGACAGACCAAGGGGAGTCAGCACTAGTGGGACTAGAGATGGTACGCACTACCATAGAGAAGGTGCAGATCATCCAGGAGTGGATGAAAACTACACAGAGTTAACATAAGTTGTATGTTGACAGGAGAGGGAGACCTATGGAGTTCAAGTTTGGTGACCACGTCTTTCTATGATTCTCACATCAACGAGGTCTAATACGGTTTGGCCGGGTGGAAATTTATCTCCGCAATTCATCAGGCCTTTCCAGGTCGTCAACAGAGTAGGCGAGGTGGCTTACCACCTCTCTCTTCCACCTTAGTTGCATCGGGTACACAATGTCTTCCACATATCTTAGCTGAGGAGATACGCGAATGACCCTTCCCACATCATCGACCATGGAGATCTAAACATCGATGACAGGGTGACATTCACATAGGTTCTAGTAGAGATTGGGGATCGACAAGAGTAGGTCCTACGTGGATAGTCTATACCTCTGGTGCGTGTTCGCTGGTAGCACGGGAACCTCCAGGAGAGCACATGGGAGCGGGAGGCTCGGATGCGTGCTTAGTACCCCCATTTGTTCCCTTAGTTTGATTTATAGCTTATATGGATGTAAAGCCCTAAGGTTGGGATAATTTAAAGACTCTGAAATTCCGTGGGAATTTTTTTTAATACATGGGATTTTTATTAGTCCGCGAAAATTTACGGCGATTGATTCCGAGGCCCGGTGTGGCCGGAATCAATTTCTGAAGTTTTTTCAGGTACGTACATTAAACGTACTAGCTGGATTTTATAAATGATGAACTGGTGCTCGGAACTGAAATTGTAGGGAACCGTTAAACTCACAGCACTGGTATTCTCTTAATAATACATTCACCTTGACGGCATTTGGTCGACAATGGAAGTTAATATTTGGGTTTTTAATAAAATTAAATAAAAATAAGTGTGTATCTTATTTTTATTTTTTGTGGTTAAAACCTCCAAGAGGTGGTTAGAGGTGGGGACCACCACACCATAACCTCCCATGAGAGGTTATGGTGGTGGGACCCACCAGAACATATCCTCCCTTGGGAGGATATGTTTATGTGGGGACACCCGGGCTTGTAACCCCTTCACACCCCCCCCCCTAAATTAAGTGTAGAAACCTTAAAACTTCCCTTTGTTTAATTTTTTCCAACACTCTTCACTCAATTGAAACTCTCCACCTCCTCGAATTTTGATTTTGAACCAATTTTACCCCATTAATTAAATGACTTGTCTCATTTAATTATCCATAACAATTTGTATCATTGTGCCAATAAATAATAGACATATTCTTCCATTATTTTTCCCATGGCATTTTGGTGGAGCTTAGTGTCGAGAAGAACTCTCAAAAAAAGAACGTGAAGAACGCTGGCAACGCTTCTTCCACGATCTTCTACTCCGAACACTTTTTGACGCACAAGCTTGATTTGGGAGTGTGTGACGAATACGGTGAACAAAAAAATGACTTTTACCTTTCTGCAACATCGTCAAAGAACAGCAATTCGAGGTAGCGGGATTTAATATTGATTTGTTTATGATCTTCATCGAACGAATCTTGGGTTATGAATCACCAAATTTTATCACCATAACGTGGAGAGCTTGGGCCGCATGAACATAGCCCGACCCTCCCCCTTTGTTTTCACTCATTTTTTGACGATGGTGGTGGCGCAACAGCACTACCTGAAGAGTGAACTGTGACGGAGCAAAGGAGGCCGACGATGGGCTGGCCGCGAAGAAACCGGTTTCCCAAGGCCACTAGGTCGCCGGAAGGGCGCGGCACCATCGTGCTGCATGGATGAAAGGGTCGTGGCCAGGCCGAGCCACAGCGGAAATACGCGGCACCGTCGTGCCTTGTAAAGGAGAAGAGGGTTGTCATTAGGGCAGGCCGCGACGGAGGGGCGCAACGCGATCGCGCCGCGCAGTGAAGCAGAGCCGCGACCAGGGTGGGCCGCGGCAGAGGAACAGGGAGTCCGGTGGCGGGATGGCCGTCGTTGGTGCGGAGTAGCTCACTGCTCGGCTGGTCAGGAGTAGTGGGACCTCACTGGGTCCCATGTGAGCTGGACCGGTGCCACCTGGCACCGGTTTTCTTCCACCCGAATGGTTCAACCGTCCGAGATTCCAGGGGGCGCGCGCCTCCCCCCCGGATGTGGCTAGGGTGGGGCCCATAGGGCACCCCCAGCCACTGGCTGACCAGGCCTCACGGGCCGCCCGTCGGGCAAGCAGGATGCCGGTAGGTCACAAGGGCCGCTGGCCAGGCCACGCGGGCCGCCGGGCCACCGCCTCCGGCCGGGCCGCCTCATTGGGTTGGGCCACCCCCTCGAGCTGTGACGCCCCCTCGGGCCGAGATGCCCCCTCAAATCCGGCCGCCCTTAGGCCGGGCCACCCCCTTAGGTCTGGTTAGACCCTCGGGCCGAGTCAGACCCGCGAACTGGGACTGACACTAGTCCGAACTCGTTTTTCCGAATACACCTTTTCACCCATAACCTGGGCTACGAGTGTCTGATCGACGAACCGTCTACGACGACGGGAAGATTAGAGCTAGACGGTTCTTTTGGAAAATCCCACTTTAGGTTTGGAAAGATTTGGGGTATGTTCATGTTGGTTTGAACCAAAAATCCAACCAGGCCCCCGGGACAGAAATGCCAGTAACTCACAGACCGGGCGTCCGATTGATGTGTCGTCCGTTGCGTTGAGACCCCTATGATGATGCAGACCTTTGAGATACTTCTACTTGGGACTTTGTGACATTTGGAGTATTGACCAGTAGTTTGTGGAGCGGATCCTTCCTGAGACGAGCGATCAGAGTATGGAGACCTAGTAGCTGGAAGATACCTGACGACTATTGACCTTTCGAATTGGGGTGTTTCGACTAGCCCAGTGGGGAGCGCCTCTGTGTGATACAGCTGACACACATTGGGGAGCGCCTCTGTGTGACAAGACAGATCCATGGTACTCGATAGGAGGAGTCTCTCAGTAGGCTACGAGGGAGCGCCTCTGTGTGATGCGGCAGACCTACAGTGGGGAGCGCCTCTGTGTGACGTAGCAGACCCACGGTACTCGACAAGAGGAGTATCAGAGCAGTCCAGGATAGTGGGAAGCACCTCTGTGTGACACGGAAAGCCCACAGTACTCTATAAAGTAAGAGTACACTAGAATCTGAGGTTTCAACTGTTTTACTGGGAGTGTTATATGTTACCACCCTTAGAATAAAATCTTGGTTTTGAGCGGAGTCAATGACTTTTGTGTTTTCCTCATGATTGAGATGGGTTGCAAGATAACTTAGACATATGTATATTCATATACCTATGTAATGGCTATTCATTGATTTCATACTCTGTGGTTTATCCTTTATGGATTTTGTGTGACCTTGAGGGTCTCGGGGTCCCTAATGAGTATCGTTATACTTACCCATCAATGGTTTATGCCCGCACCTCGTTGTGTTGGTTGCAGACGATGGACAACGCTGACTAAGTCAGAGAGTAGCAGGACTGGATGGTACCCGAAGGTGGACCACTCGGCATGACGGTACACGGAGCGGACGGACGGATGTGGAGTGTTGGGAAGGCCATTTGTACCTATCCTTCAAGTAGGAACCCCGGAGGACGACCCAGTAGCTGGTTTACATATTCTTTTAGTTGTACATGTACTTTTCTGTTTTCTTCTACATTACTATTGGGATTGTATTTCTGGCCCCCTTTACTTTCAGCACTCTCTTTTGTATACAGTTTTACATACTGTTTTACTTCAAGTTGTGTACTCTATTGTGTTTGTTTCAGTTTATAAAGGCAATGCCTTCCCAGTTTAGGGATTTACGACTTTGGTGCAAGTCGCTTTCCGCTGGCCTATGGAAGGCGGTCTTGGGGTAGTCACGATACGGGCCCCGGGGGACGGGTCGTGACAAATAAATATTATATTGGTATATACTTCCACTACTTCAGTTAAAATTTAACCATAGTTGAAAGTTCTTAACCAGCCAAAGTTGGGGTGCTTTCAATTATTGGGGAATTATAACATTACTTTTGGGCTAACTCAATATAATTCAAAGTAAGGGTGGAATACTAATATAGATATTTGTGTAACTGAGAGGAAAGGGTTGAATAAATCCAATTTCATAATTTTATGATTGGGGTGTCAACTCAACAAATCAAGAAACTATGAGTTAATGGAGTTGGAATTTGGAATGCCAACGTAAAACCATATTAGTTTCCTTACCCAAAAAAGTTGCGATAATAAGAAGGGGAATATGGATAATTACTACTATAATGTATGAGAAAAAGGATATTCAAAATCCAATGGTGAAGGATATAGGTTTTTGATAAAATAGTTTGATATTAATAATTATGATATTTATTAATTTTTAAAATTTTATCAAATAATGTACTAAAATTATTATCATCTTATTTGTAGAAACAAAAATAAAATGAATACAAAACTATAACTCCAATATATAATTGAGTTAGAAAACATTCTCACCAGCACAAATTTCCATGAGTGGAAAAGGCACATATGTGTCATCCTTCACCATGAAAGGAAATTGTATTTCCTTTAAGAACACATTCCTGATACACCTGGTGATGAGGCTAGTGTGGTAGAGTTAACTCTCTATGAGAAACATTAGAATGATTGCATGGATTTTTAGGGCTTCATGCCATCATCGACAACAAATAGTATTTTTAAGTGACATGTGGAAATAGATGTGTATATCATAATTCTCACCTTCAAGATATCTATTAGTAGAAGGGTGAAAAGAAGAATAGATCCACAATTATTTGTTTACAAATAATCTTGGAGAGAAGGTTCCAGTTATACCTCATGTAGTCAAGATTATTGGCTATATTGAAATCTGGGACATATTAGTGATTATGTTCCTGGAGGATTTGTGCATTGTTCTCATACATTCATCACTACCATATACCTTCTCTAATTTTGTTATTAATTATAATATGTGAAATATTGAAAAGAGAATTTCATAATTTCTTACATTGATTTTACAAGTGGATACCAACATGGGTCATGATAAACCTACTATCCTTATAGTGAAAAGAAAAAATGAGAATAAGGTAAAGGGTCAAAAGACTCATAAAATTTATACATATCCCTACAATAAACAATCCAAGAAGATGAATATATAGAGGTAGGTCAAGGAAAAGAGACAATATATTTTTCATGTGGAAATCAAGGCCCCTAGAAGTGTAACTGTACCTATAATCATGGATAAGCTAATGGTGTATTTTTTTAAAGGGTAATATGAATATTTATACATATTAGGTATTAGAATTATCTTGTGGTTCTCACATATCTACCAATATAAATTAACCATGTATATTTCAAAATATTTCTAGAGGATAGGTGGATCTACGATATTCCAATGGTGTGAGGATATATTCTCTACCCATTTGTGACTACCATCTATCATTTACAACAGTAAAAATATTGGTTTTAATGGATTATTATTATATACTAAATATTAGAAAGAACATTATTTCTATATGATTCATAGATTCAGATGGTTTTATTTTCATGTTTTAAAATAAACCTAATTTCATTTATAATGACAACATATTTTATAGTATGGAATATTTAAATAATTGTCTTTATGTATTAAATTTGAAAAACCAAGTGTTGGAAATAGATAATGAATCATGTTCACACTACTCATATAACACACAACCATGGAATCACCATCTTGGAAATGTGTAAAGTAATTGAAACAAAAATCATTGTCATGATAATTATTGAGACTCTAATGAACTAAAACCACTTGGAAGATGCCATTATTTTTTATGGGGAAAAATTTCCAAAATCCCATTCGGTGTACATAGTAATATGTCCACAGATCTTATAGTGTTATACATAATGATATTTTTGGACCATTTTTAGTAGAAGCTAAAGGTGTATATTCATACATTATATCTTTTACTGACGAATTCAGTAGATATTTCTATGTCTACATAATGAGTTAAATGTCCTAGTACATTGAATATTAAAATAATTCAATAATGATGAAAAGAATCATCCTAGAAATAAGAAAAATTAGCTTCAATCAGATTGAGGGGGTGAAAAGTTTAACCAAGAGCTTATAGATTTTCTATGGGACTTTGGGATTCTCTCTCATCTCACTCTATAACGACCCAAAATTTTATCAATGTAAATTCAGTTATTATAACTATTACAAATATTATAAACCAAATAAAATCACTATGAGAATAAAATACAAAATTTATAAATGAATAATGAATGAAATAAGAGGTATTTCTTAAAATTACGGAACCTATCCTAATGAAATAGTAACCTAACTCTTGGAATAGTAACATGAACCATATGAATAGTAATTCGTCCCATAGATTAGTAACCACATCTATGAAAGTATAAATAAAATTTATTAATCTTATAAATGACCATATAAAATCATTATATCATAGTATATGTAAATGTTTTAAAATTGATTAATTTAGTGTTGGTATTTTTTATAACATAAGTATTTTTTTATAAATTTATAATTAATATAATTATTTTAAATAATATTTATTTTAATTTATTAGATTCATAAATTACAATTTTTTTGAATTTTGATTATAGTATAAATTTATGAGACCTTGATTAATTTCTAATGTGTTTTACAATCAGTTATTATTTTAAAATCAGTATTTTCTAAATAGATGGGAATTTTAATTAAAAACTAAATCAATCATATTTATAAAATTATTTTATAAAAATGGGGATAATTTTTTAATTATATATTTCAAAAAATATTTGGGTTGGATTTTTTTGTTTTTTTAATAAAGTATTTTTAGTGAATAGTAAAATATGATACTTTACAATAAAATCTAATTACATGAATTTTTAAGAAATTTTTGATTTATGGATGATTTAATCCCAAAATATCTTACCCTAATTTGTTATTTTATGATATTTAGTGATAATATTTATGTTATTCATATTATTTAAACAAAATAATAAATTAATGAATAAAATAATGTGGAAACACCCCTCTCATCCCCTATAAATATCACCTCTCACCCCCACTTATCCTCACAATTACAAAGCCTTGATTATTGACTTATTTATAAACAATCATCTTCCCAATACCCTGCCACAATTATATGATCCTTTGGTCTTGACAAAATGCCAAAACTAATTTCCCTATGGCGGTTCTCAAGGTGAAGAATTCAAGAGGTAAAATCCTATTTCTTTTCTTTTAATTTATTTTCAATTTCATTAATTTTATTATTATCTCCTCATATCCCATTATCTAATAATAATGATAACTCTAATATCTTAAATATAATTTATTATTATTATTTGAATAGAATAAACCATCCTTAAACCCCTCCTCCTCTCTGTTAATTTTAAAAAATAAATACATCGTTCATGATATGTATGTTTACTACCATCGTGAATGATGTGATGTCATTTTACTATATCACATTCAAGGATAGTCATAAAAATTTTATGAGGGTTGAAGAATATTTTTAAATTTATTTTATAACCTCTTTTATATTTTCTAACAAATATATATACAAATTATTAAATAACAAAACAAAAAATAGTTTGTTGTGATTGAAAAACGTCCAAATTAATCTAAATAATTACCATTTACATTTTATCTAATGATTTATCCGAATACCATATTAAAAAATGATACATAATATCATTAAATCTTATGGAAGATCATTAATAATTATAATCTCAATTATGGAAAATTATTCTCAATTTACATGAACTTTCATACATGTATACAAGTGAATCTATCAAGAAAGCCAAGGAAATGAACACTATCGAATAATGAAATTGAACACTATAACTCATAAAAATGGCCTTATAAGAACTTAATAATGTTATAATTAATAAAATACATCTATAATAGGTTCTTTATTTATTGTTCAATGAATCTAATTTGATTAACTAGGATATTAAAGTGGAGAAGCTTTAATACATAAGCTAAGGGGGATTCTTTAACCCAAATATATTTCTATAGGGTTTCATTCATTCACTAAACTTCCAATATATATGTTCATTTAATGTTCGTTAAATATAATTTCATTTTCCTTCAATTTTATTTACTGGGATATACATTATTCCAATCAGATTTTATGATATATTCAATGATTTTTCTAAATGAACTCTTCCTTCAAAAAACACATCTTTTACTTCTCTTAATATTTTTTCTTAATCAATCATGATTAATGATTTTCAAACAAAGTATTTGATTCAATTATTATTTTGGGAACCCAAAATTTTATACATGAATATATTCTTTATTAAATTCTCATTAAACCCATTTTATTTTACATGGGTTATTTTATGGAAAATGTTATTATACGTTCTATATGGAATCCATGATTATATAAATGTTATGATGTGGCGAGTGTTCCTAGAAATTTTATATTGCTTCAAGGAATTGGATTAAGTGATGTATCTCATGAGATGATGTGAAATATGTATTAAAATGATACTATCTTTTTTCACAATGATGATGTTATGATGATGCACATATGTTATCTATGATCATGGTGGTATCCTTGGTCATAACCATATTTAGTATTTGACCACTAATACATGTTGTTTCATTTTTATTCATTGCCACATTACATTCCATTATCTATTAATTACTCTCATTATTATGATGTTGACCCTATTATTATGTTAGGATGATGATTATGCTCAACCCGTGTTATATTTATTAATGTTCTTATCTATCTTTTTAATAGACTTTTAGTTCACCACTTTAATTAATATATATCCAGAGGTGATTAATTATATTAAGGAGAAAACGAGGTCTAATAAAAACCTAGATAAAAATTAAATAAATAAATTTTTATGTTTTATTATTTAAAATTTATGTATAGTCATATTTCTCTCAAGAAACTAAACCTTGGTATCCTGGTTTTATAACACAATTATGTTGTTTATATTTTAAATGATGTAATAATTATGTAAAAAATGGTTGGGTCGTTATAGTTGGTATCCGTGAAAGGGAAGTAATCCAATCCTTGGGAACTCTCGCGTTTGAGCTTGGGACGAAGTATGGATCTTTGCCCAAGGGATTCATGAGGAAAGGGATGCCATTATGGATGGTGGTATGTCTCGCCTAGGAGGTGTAGCTTCCCATATAGTGTTTTGATAGGTATCAATTATAGTACAGAAGAAATAATTTCAAACCACTGTAGTTTGTATCAGAGAACTATTTTGTTAATTTCGGAATTAGGATTAGGAAACCTTAGTGAAATCCCTTAGTATGGGAAACTTTATTTGTAATAACCCAAGAATATTTGTTTTATACAATTATTAACATAGGTATCCACAAGATATAACTTTAGAGTTAATTTTCTAAATGATTAAATTAATTATTTATGACTTATTTACATCTATTTTTTCAAACTGTTTTTATTTTAGAAAATAGTGTGAACTAAAAAAACCAAACCAATAACCCATGCGACAGGTAATTCAGTGATTTCCTAAATAATACCCTTGATGCCATGGGATATGGAGATTAAAATTTAATGGCGATGCTTACCTAGCTATCATAGTCCATTAACAATAACCTGAATAATATGGAACATCCTACTAAACCTAAGATGAAGTAACTATCTATCAAGTGTTTTATACATTAATGATAATAGACATTTAGGGTATCTTCTGATCCACTAGTCATCGAATGGTGGATCCACTCCATGGATAAGATACTTTTGGTGCTTTAATATTCTAAGAAAGATAAGTTTACTCTGTCTGTTTATCATTTAGTGGGAGAGGGCTATCAATAGTGGGCATTGATTAAGAACATTAAGCTAATGTATGAAATTGTAGAGATAGAGTGGGAAAACATTATGAAAATATTTATTAACATGTATTTACCTCGAACTCTTCATGAAAATATAGAGATAGAATTCTTATAAAGGAAGTAAAAAAGAAGGTGAGTCTATCATGACATATGATTAAAATTTCATATGTTTTTCATGGTATGCCTCGGTTTTTGTTATAAATAATGATAGAAAAATAAATATATTCTTTAGTGGTTAAAACAACACATTTTAAAGGATTTATAAATCAATTACTTATGGATTTATGAATATGTTTTCTAATGTTCTCTCAAACTAGATATGGAGTTTGAGGAGTGGACTCGTGGATAGGGTGATAAGAAATGAAAGATGAAGTTTCAAGGTGGTGGATCTAATGAAAAAGGTTGAATGAAAACTCAACCAACAAGATGTCAAAAATGTGGGAAGAATCATTATGTAAAATTCCCTAAAGAAATAGGGAAAATCATCACATGTGGGATAGAAGTCCACTAAGATAATGAATTTCAAAGAGAAATTTGGATGATGGATAATGTGGTGGAGGAAAATAGAGCACCACATATGTTTCAATGCTTCAACTATAGAGAGAAAATGTTATAAGCAAGCTAGTACATTAAACATCGAGTCTTCAAGGGTAATTAATGTCAGTATCCACCAAATATAAAGAAGAATGATAAATGTTATTCCCTCAAAACTACTGAGGTGGACCATAAATTATGTGGTGAAAGGTACACTGATTTTTTATTCATGAATTGTGAATGCCCTATTTGATTTTAGTTCTAGTAAATCTTACTTATCTTTTCTTTTTAGTAGAACTATTAAAACACCACCTCAAAATATGAATGTTGAGTTATCTATGAAAATATAAAATTGGAAAATTATTGCATCCAATGTATATAACTCCTCTCTAGTTAATGTTTATGGGGTGAACCTCCCAGAAAATCTAGTCTTACTTCCTTTGGTGGAGTTTGATTCTATACTGGGCATATAATGACTTTGTTTATAAAAATACAACATCAATAGTCAAGAAATATAGATCACTCTTCACATCCGGATGAATACACCAATTCTATGAATGCTATTGGAGAATAAAGAATCTCTCTATGAATCATCATCTCAAGCGTGGATATTATTACTTTATGAGAAAGAATATCTCACTCAAATGATTGAGAAAAATTATAGAAACATGATTAAAGAAATTCCCATTGTATGGGACTACACCAATGAGTTCCCTGAAGAATTTTATGGTCCTCATCGTGACAGATAGGTTGAGATATTCGTTGAACATATTCTTGGTTATTAGTCTATGTCAATGATACCATATAGAATGGCCACCATTGAATTAGAGGAACCGAATAAGCAGTTACTTGAGAATCTAGAAAAAAGTTTTATATGACTGATATCTTAACAATGGGGTGAACCAACAAACTTCATCAAGAAGAATGATGGATCAATTCGCCTCTTCATTGACTATCATGATCTCAAAAAATCATGATAAAGAAAAATTATCCCCTTCTATAGATATATGACTTGTTTGATCAACTATGTGGTCCCATGTATTTCTCTAAGGGGGACCATTGATTGGGATATAAATAACTAAATATGATGAAGGATTAAATTGCCAAGACTACCCTTTGAAAGAGGAATAGGCATTATAAGTTCATAGTGATTCTCTTTAGACTCACTAATCCTCAAAAAATATTCATGGGCTTAATGAATAAATTATTTAGAGATTAAGTTGACAAATTTTTGGTATCATTTGTTGAGGATATTCTAATATACCCCAAGAGAAGGGGAGAGATGTGCAGAATTTAAATATTATGCTAAATACTTTCCAAAGGAAGAAAATTTATGTAAAGAACAATAAATGTGAGTTTTGGATGGAGGAAGTATCATTTTTGGTGCATGTTATCACTAGAAAAGGAATATTTGTTGATCCTTCTATGAAAAACGAAATCAAATACTTGCACAAGACAACATCTATAAAGGAGATAAATAGTTTCCTTGGTCTATCTGGGTATTACCAGTGCGTTGTAAAGAACTTCTAATGATTTTCAAACCCACTAACCAAGATAACTTAGAAGGGAGAAAAGTTTTTATGGACCAATGAATGTGAATATTGATTCAAATAGTTAAATAAGAGTATTATCACCATTCTATTACTCACACTTTCGAAAAATGGGAACTATTTTAAGTATACATAAATGCTTCAAAGAAGGGATTAGGTTGTTTTTATTGATAAAAAATGTTAATGTGATAGAATACACCGCAAAAATGTTAAAAAATCATGAGAAAAAATATCATATACATGATCTAGAGTTGGGTGTTTTGATGTTCATTATAAAAGTTTGGAGGTATTTTCCCTAGGGGAGAAGTTTTAAATATATACTGATCATAAGAACCTAAAATATATTTTCACACTAAAGGATCAAATTATTCACAAATTAATATTGTCCGTGGTTATCATGGATTATGACTTCTTAATCTATTACCAACCAGTTAAATAAAATAAGGTGGAAGATGATCTAAGTTGAAATGATCCTTCATCTTTATCAATGATGATAATTGAAAAGGATCCAATATTCATAGACCTACAAAGGATGGCCATGGGAATCATTAATTAAATAACATCATCAATACAATATCAAATTATTACTTGACCATACCTTATGGAGAAAATAAGGGATGTTATACAAAATGATGGGGAAACGTCAAAAAACATAGAAGCTAAAAAAAGGGGAAACCATCATAGATTAAAATTTATGAGGACGAAGCCTAAATATTTGGGTCACGATTATGTGTACCATCTAATCCATAGATAATGAAGGATATTATGAATGTAACACACAACTCTACCTTTTTTATTCAACTAGGGAGAATAAATATGTACCAAGATCTCCAATCTCACTATGTGTGGGACAATATGAAGAAGGATATTGCTAAATATACATCAAAGTGTTTGGTATGATAAAAAGTGAATGATGAAAGGAAAAAATTATATATCGATGATGAAACCATTATCTAAAAAAACTTGGAAGTGTGAGAACATTACCATAGGCTTTTTCACTAGACATCCAAAGACATCGAGAGGGAATAATGTTATATGGGTCATTGTTGATCATCTTAAAAAGACAAACCACTTTATCACAATTCAATAAGACTTCTCACTGGATGATTTTTCATGGATATAGATCAACAAAGTTGTAAGGATTCGTAGAGTACCAAAATTTATTGTTTCTGATCAATATCTGAGATTCACCTCCATGTTCTCAAAACGTCTCCAACATGATCCAAACATTGAGTTGAACTTAAGCATGACATATCATCCTCAAAGTGATGACCAATAAAAACAGACTATTAATAAATTGGATAACATATTGATATATTGTTTTATATACTTCAAAGGAGGATGGAAACAACATCTTCCTCCAACTAGTTTCTTTTACAACAACAATTTCAACTCAATAATCCAAATAGATCCTTATGAAGCCCTTTGTACGAAAAGATGTAGAACAATGGAATGCTTGGATGAAGTTAGTTAATGCAAGCTGGTATGACCTGAAATGGCTGACGAAATTGTGTAAAGTTTAAAACCATTCAGAAACACATCAATAAAGCCCAAATTTGACAAACTTAATTTACAAAAAAACTTCCAAGGGGCCTAAGGTAAGAGTTTGGAGACATGGTATTCATCTGTATATATCAATGTAGAATATCAAGAGATTTGGTAATAAATGAAAGATGAGTCCTAGGTAAATCATCCTCTTCACGATTCATGATTATGCTGAAGCTATGTACTATAAACAAAAACTTCCACCTACCATGTCTCAAGTACACTATATATTCCATGTATCATTCTTGAGGGAAAACAGACCAAATCCCTCACATATATTGAATCCAGAGGTGATACGGTTGGAAAATGATCTACCTTACTAAGAAAGGAAATGAAGATTTTTTACCATAGAGATAAATTCCTATGCAACAATACTAGTCAACAGGATATTTTAGTACGAAAGAACTATAAGTACATTGTGGAAACATGGGAACTAGAGGAAGTGATGAAGGATAAGTTCCCTCACATGTTTTCACCATAGTATGTAAAAAAATATTGAGGGAAAATTTTTATAAGGGGGAAGAATATAACGACCAAATAAATTATCAATTTAAATTCCCTTCATATAATTATTCAATATAGTATAAATCATATAAATTCACTTTTATAACACAATATAAACCTTATAAATGAAGAATTAATGAAATATGAGGTATTTCAAGAAATTAAAGAACCTATACTGATAAAATAGTAACCCGGCCCTTGGAATAGTAACATGAGCATTAGAAATAGAAAATTCGCCAATAGAATAGTAACCTCATCTATGAAATTATAAATAAAATTAATGCATCTAAAAAATTATAATATGATATAATTATATCATAGTATAAGTAAATATTTTAAAAAATATTAATTAAATGTTTGTATTTTCAAAAGACATAAATATTTATTTATAATTTTATAAATAATGTAATTATTTAAAAGAAAATTTAATTTCACAAAAGTGATTCATAAAAAACATTTTGGTGTCTTATGATTATAATATAAATTTATTATACCTTAATTAAATTTAAAATGTGTGATAAAATAAGCTATAATTTTTAAATCAGTATTTTCCCAGTAAATGATGATTTTAAATAAATATTATATTTATCATATTTATTAAAAAAATCAAAAAACAGAGTTCATTTTTGAATTCTACATGTAGAAAAATGGAAACTGTTAATTTTTCGGAGTTTAAATAAAAAAAGGATTTTTTGGTGAATTGTAAAATATGATAATTTATGATAAAATCCAAATACATGAATTTTTTATTCATTATTAATGTAAAAATAATGTTATACCAAAATATCAAACCAAGGATCATTATTTTATTATATTCAGTGATACAGTTCACACTGTTCATAATCTTGAACCAAAATAACAAACTAATGAATAAAAAAATGAGAAACACCCCTCTCATCCCCTTAAAATATCACCCCTCACAACCTCTTCTCCTCAAAACACCAAAGAATTCAATCCTGCCCATTTTTTCTTAATCCTATTCTGAATCCA
Source organism: Viscum album (assembly GCA_963277665.1). Classification (NCBI taxonomy): domain Eukaryota; kingdom Viridiplantae; phylum Streptophyta; class Magnoliopsida; order Santalales; family Viscaceae; genus Viscum; species Viscum album. The sequence goes on from OY728119.1 coordinate 1,305,420,260, forward strand.
CTCCCTAAATCTAGGAGAATTTGGTCACAAAAAAGACTAAAACCTATTTCCATAGGGAGATTCTCCATGAGAAGAATTCGCGAGGTAAAATAATGTTTCTTTTCTTTTAATTTATTTTAAATTTATTTTCATTTCTTATTCTATACTCATATCCCATTATCAAATTTTCATTATAACTCCATTATCATAACTATAATATAATTGTATTATGTTAATAGAATAATTCATCATCAAACCCCTTCTCTTATCCCTTTTATTCTACAAATGAAAACATCATCCTTGTTGTGTCTATTTTCCACCATTGTTGATGATGCATTTTCCTTTTAATATACCTTTTTAAAGTCAGGTCATAGAACCATTATAATGGTGGACACAATTTTTAAATTATCTTGTATAACCTTTTTTATGTTCGAGAACTAACATATATAAAAATTATTAAATAATAAAACAAAACATGTTCGTTATAATCGAGAAATCATAAAATTAATCTAAATGATTATCATTAATGTTTTATCTATTTATTCATCCCAATTAAATAAATTCAAATGATATGTAATATAATTTAAACATATTCAAGAAAATTAATATTATATAAAATCATTTCTATAAATTATCTATATTTTACATGAACTTATATACATGTATACAAGAATATCGATCATGAAAACCATGAAAACGTACACTAATATATGATGAAATTGAACACTATAACTCATAAAAATGGCCATAAATGGACTTAATAAAAATATAATGAATCAAATGAATATACAAGAGTTTCTATATTTTTTATTTAATGAATCTAATTTTTTTATCTATGATATTAAAGTGAATAAATAATTTGTACATAAGGTAAGGGGATTCTCAAACCCAACTCACTTTATTCGGGTTTTCCATCTATAAATACATTTTCAATATGGATAAACCTTTAATGTTACTTAAATATAATTTCACTTTCCTTCCCTTTTTATTTCTTGGATATACATGTTTCTAATATGAATTTATAACAAATTCATTGATTTTTTCAAAAGAACTCTTCCTTCTAAAAACACATATTTTACTTCTCTTAAGATTTTTGTCTCCAATATATATTAATGATTCTTATAATTATTTTTTTATTCCCTTTATATTTCTGGAACCCAAAAGTTTATCCATAAATAAATTATTTATGAGATTTTTAGGAAATCTATTTTATTTTACATGGGTTATTTTATGAAAAATATTGTTATATGTTCTATGTGGCATGCAAGACTATATAAATTTTATGTTGTGATGGGTGAACATGAAATTATATAATGATACAAGGAATTGTGTTATGTGAGATATCTCATGAGATAATATGAAATATGTTTTAAAATGATTCTAGATTTTTTCACAATGATGATGTTAGGATGATGAACACATGTCATGTGTGAACATGATTCTATCTTCTTTCACAACAATGTGTGGTATTTGAATAATAAGGAATTATGTTCAATTTTAATGAATTTCCACATTCAATGACCATATATAATGATTCTTATCATGATTATGATGATGATCCTTTGATTATGTTATGATGATGATGGTTATATAATCACCCCATGTAATATTGATTCATTTTCTTTTCTTTAACTGGGCTTTTAGCTCACCCCATTATTTTTTGTATATCCTCAAGGGATTACTTATACTAAGGAAAAAAATAAAGCCAATAATATTCTCAAGAATAAGTAATTAAATATATTTTTATTTTTTGTTTTGTAAAATTTATATATGGTTCTCATTTTACAAAGTCACTAAACCTTTGGATCCTAGTTTTGTGACACTATTATGTTGTTTATCTTTAAAATGATGTTCTAGTTTGGTAAGAAAAGGTAGGGTCACTATATAATCCACCTAACACACCATGTTGTAATTATGTTATTGAAAGGATGATCCAAACCTTAATAGACATGGTAAGGTTGATGATGACTTTTGTCGATATTCCATTGTCATTTTTGGGACATTAATTACAAAATGCATCATATATATTAAATCAAGTACCAAAGAAGGAAGTAAACAAAATTCTATCCATGTTATAGAGTGGAATGAAACCTGTATAGTCGCATACTCATGTATGGGTTTGTGAGGATTTTGTTAGGGCCTTTTCAAGAAACAAACTAACACCCTAGGGAACAAAGTGTATCCTGATATGGAATCCCAAGGAAACAAAGTGATACTTCCTATACACCCATCAGATAATAATGTTAACGATCTTGATAGCCTTATTTTATGAGTGGAATAACATCCCCAAATAATATAGTAATAAAATGATTAGATTCAATTAATTTCATTCTCATGATACACAAGAGTTGTTACATGAAGAAATTCAATTGGTTCCCATGGACGATGTAATTCCAGAAACACAAGTATTGTGTATGAGTATGTGGTAGGTATGAAAACTAGAGAGATATGGTTTTCTAGTCCCTAAATATGGTGACTCATTATAAGTTGACCATGATAAAAATATATCCTTTAAAGAGGAAGTAGGGAGCTCAAAAGTTCTAAGATCGAAAGTAGCCATGATTTTTGAAATCGATTCTATGTATTAGGACCAATTTTGGTTTCCTGTACAGGCACTAGTTTCTATAAATATGATAGGGTTTAAAATGGCATTCAAGATAAAAATTGACATGAGAGGTAAATTAAATTACTATAAAGCAAGTTTAGTGGATAAAGTGTTTAAAAATGTTCAAGTAATTGACCATGTTGAAACATTTTCAATATTTTCCATGTTTAAATATTAGACAATTATACTTGCTATAACATCTTACCATGACTAATAAATTTGGTTGATTGATTTGAAAACTACATTAAAAAATTGGAACCTTGATGAAGATGTCTATGTGACCCAACAATAAAAAATTTTGGCTCCAGGTTATGCCAAAATTATTTTTCACGTCTTATAGATCCATTTATGTATTGAATAAAGCTTCTTGGTCATGGGAAATTCAAATTTACGAAGCTATAAAAGAATTTGGTTTCATTAAAAATGAATTTGATCCATGCCTTTTTAAGAGGTTTAGTGGAAATTTAGTTATTATCCATGTAATATATATTTTTTACTTACTACTTGTAAGAAATAGCATACCAATCTTACTGTTAGTTAAGGACTGGTTAAACAAGTGTTTCTCAATGAAGGACTTAGGTGAAGCAGCCTATTTTTTAGGGATGAAGGTCATTTGTGGTAGATCCAAGTTGCTACTGGTACTATATCAAAATAGATAAATTGACCTAGTACTAAAGATATTTATTATAGAATAACCCAATGGGGGATTGGATCTAGTGTCACATGGTATACATCGTTATAATAAACTATTTCCTCAGACACAGTTGGAGAAAGAGAAAATGAGTAAGATCCCATACGCATTAGTGATAGGATCAATCTTGTATGCCATGTTATGTACTATAATATGTTACCTATGCATCGAGCATAGTGGAAAGTTATCAAGTACGTACAAGATAATATCATTGGTCTACTATTGTTTCTATACTTATGAATATGAGAAGATCTAAGGATATGATCCTTGTGTATAGAAGGGATGAGGAGCTAGTCATCAGTGTTTATACTGATTTAAGTTTTTCCAAAATATAAGAATGATTTGAATACATATTTAGGATATTTTTTCTGTCTTAAAGGAGGATATTTGAGCTATAAGAGTTCAAATTATTTAGTTGTACGTGATTCAATAGTGGATTCTGAGAATATAGTGCCATTTAAAGCTCTCATGGAATCCGTTTTTATAAAAAAAAACATTATCTATAAGATTTAGTGGTATCTAGAAATAAATACCCTATCACATTTCATTGTGATAACAGTACTGTGGTGGCTATTGAAAAAGATCCATGGACATACCAAGGAATAAAGAACGCACTCTAAAGTATCTCCTCTTGAGATATTTTTTTGAGGGGAGAAGATTTTGAAATAATATTTCCCACATAAGAAAAAATTGTGGAACCCTTAACTAAAGTCATATATTACCACAAGCATTAATATCATGTGTGATCTAGAAAACTAGATGTTATTAGGCATTTTCTGTAGTTCAATTGGGTGTTTATTGGAGTTAGTTCCATAGAAACAACTTCTATTTATTTTTTGATAACAGGTATCCATATTTTTTATTATTAATAAATTACTTATAATATCATTATTGTTCTTCTATATAACATATTATGTTATAATGTTCTAAGAGTAGTTATTTCAATAAAAGGTCATTGCAGTCCTCACTACAATGAGAAACAAAACTTCAATGAAATTATTCTGAAATATATGATCTATAGCAAGATAAAATAGTTTCAATGGCACAAGTTATTCCGGAAATCTGGTTTGGAGACTCAAAAGACTTTTAGGGAACTTCTCAAGATATACTCACTTGGTGAAATATAGTGTAGGATATTATGAGGATGATACCCTCATGTAGGAAATCCAAATCTATATGTGTCATTGGATGTTCCTATCTGAGGACGTGTGTATTGATCCTAAATCATTATTATTATTATTATTAATGAGTATTATATGTAATTTAATTTGATGTACAGAAGAAACCCGTGATGAAATACGTTCATTGTGTGGCGGGATATGTTGGGTGTATCCCGTGTAATATTGAATGAATGAATAATGTGGGACAATATTTTACTCTTATATTCTTTAGTGGAAGTTGACATTGTAGGCCATTTTATTGAAATTATATATCCATAATAAATCAATGGTCATCGTGTTTTATTGGAATGATTTATTTCTAAAATATCAAAGAAAGAGACATCGATCACATAAGTTGATGGCACCAGGAAGAAACCTCATTGATTTGATATATCGTGATAAAGGGATTATATTTCATATTGATTGTCTATATGTGGTATTATATCATTTCATCATTAACTTACTTCCCTATGGGTTCCTTGGCGTGTTGTTAGATGGTAACCTAAGAATTAGGGATTCTTCATCTAATTCCACTAAGAAAGAATCCCAGAGGATCACACACTATGTGTATCTAGAATATCAGTTAAATATTATATTATTATTTATTACTTAAAAAAATAATAAATATTATTCCCTGTATGTGTTATTAATTAGTAATTTTTTCTTTGATCTCGTAAATTCTATCTCTATTTATACAAGAGAATATTATGTGGGTGGAATATTGAATAAATATTTTTTTTCTCTTTAGTGAATATAATATTTATTTATGTATTAGTGAGTAATGTAGTAATATTTATTTAATAAATAAATAGAAATTATTCAAGGAATGATAAATATTGTGGATGAATTGCAGACTTAGTTTAAAGTTCTATTGTAAAATAATATATATTGAATATTATTTTAATGAATAATATTTAATTTTAATTCACAAGTTAAGCGCATGTCAAGAAATAATAATATTATTATTATAAACATGTGGTTGCAAAGGGATTAAATTAACATTAAAGGTATCTTGTGATAATATTTATTTACAGACCCTAGCATTATATATACCCAATTATATTATTTTTTAGGAGATTCAATTAATTTTTTTATTATGGACAAAAAATCTTGAGAATCCATTCAAAGCACTAGAGGGCTCTCTTCTCCAAGAAATATCTTAATAAAAAATATTTATATTCCTCCACATTCCACTATATATATAAGAGAGGTTAGGGATAATCGTTTGGAAGTGATTATTGTGGTTTTTAAAGATGAATGTCATAGTCGATAGATATACCATTCTAGGACATGGAGATTCATGTAGTGAAATTTGTATATTTGTGGAACATGTATGGATCACTAATAGAGGGAATCTTCTCTTGATTCCATAAAAAATGATGGTACAACATAGATCTATTTTCAGATACATTAACAAAGAAACTATAATTATAAGGTAATTTATAAAATATTAAATTAATTAAAAATAATATGTGATGATCTTGTGGTCAGGTTGCAACATTGTACCATTCTCTATTTCATTGATTAAATTATGTTGATCATGGAATTTATCATCTTGTAAAAATTGGATTTATCATTGATCATGACCAATAACAAAGTTGGGGAAAAACCCATCACATGAATTAGTTGTATCCAAATTCATCAAGTGGTATCAAAGTAGTCACATAATTATTTATAATTTTTTATTGATTTTTTATTGATGATTCAATTAAGAATTTTTCATTTAGTTTCAAATCATTATTATTAATTCTTAAATTCAAATTGATAAATATTATTCTTCCACTTTCATTTCTTATAAATATGGTCAAATTGATTAATTTTATGAATGAAATAAAATCTAAGATCTCATCCAGAGGTGTCGAGGAATCATCAGGGATAACACATTATTACCCACCATGTAACCCATAGGTAAAAATTGTGAACTATTTTCCAATGTATCAAGAATTATTTCATAATTAATTAAACGAATATAAATTTATTACACATGGTTCATTTAATAATTCACCACATGGTTACTAGACCATCATTGAACATGTTCAACTAGAGTACACATCATGTATCCCATGTACATAACATGAGGTTCTTTATTCACAGATAGACCTTGTGTCTTCATACATGGAATACCTGACTGGTGGCCATGTAACATAAAGACCACACACTATGTATCCTATTTACACGTTCTGTACTCCAACTTTTCAACTACATAGTTTAAATTTTGAGTCCATACGTATGTTCCTTAGATAGATTTTGGAAGAATTACACACTATGTGGTCATCTTGTACACACTCTGTACATAACAAACTATGCAGAATTAAAATTAATATATTATACTATGTAAACATTATCTACATGTGTTTTTGTGTGGTCATTAAGTTGATTAGACAATCCATGTGATGATTTTTAATGTATATGTGTTTAATTAATCTCTATGTAATGTTGGGTTCTTTATATCATGTATGTGTTTTATTGCAGTTATTGCTCTACGTGCATTGAATAATAACATGTGAGAGAAATACCATTTAATATGTGTAATAATTATTTCGATACTACACTTCAAGAAATTACTTTATAAGTCATGTGTGCCACATGTCATAAGGGTAAACAATATATGTGGATAATACATGTTGGGTTTTTCAGAAGTGTACTCACCATGTTTCCTCCAATGTACATTAATAAACACTGTTAATTTTAAATAAATTTATTTAATTTTATAAAAATTACTATGGATGATAATATCAAGAAAATTTAGATGATATTTGAGATAAAATAATTGATTTATTAAGGAAGATAATTAATTTATTTTATCATGGTTTATCGTAAATGTGAACTATTAGAATTGAATTCTATTTTTATTAAATGAGTAATTCAATTCATGTTAATGGACGATCATGAACTTATACCAAGACCTTTTTATGTTATTGATTTTATTTAATTTATTAATGAATTAAATTGTTGGTCTGTGTGTCATCTCTCATCTCCTTATGTAAGGGACTCCTTTCCAATAGTTCCTTTTTGGTAAACCCTCCCCCTAACCTATGTGTGTGTAAAATAATATGTAATGGATGGATATCCTAATCTAGTTTAGGTGGTTATTGTTTGGAGCTAATGAAAAACCAATCCAATAGAGATATGTTTGTTGACATGAGGAAGGCTTCAACATGAACCTTAACTGGTTCAAGGTATTTTACCCTTAGTTGATGGTTATTTTAACATCATATTTTCAAACTCACCATTAGTAAAAGCTCATGATCCTAACACTTTATTTTTTTATTTCTTCCATGTTTCATGGTTATTTCATTGTGGATTCTTTGTCATAATCGGATTAATTAATAAATTAACAAGCATGAAATATAGAACTAAAATAATTGGCTTATGTGTAAATATTATTTAAAATGTGGTTAATCCCTTAAGTAAATCCACATAATGTTAACAATAATTTAACCAGGATAATAATTGGAAATTTACACATAAAAAGATAAAATGCCTCAATAATAAATATTATGGGAATATAGCCATCTACTACATTAGTAAAAATCAAACTATAATTTAGAGTTCCAAAGTTTCCAATGTTTGGTGATATCAATTATCAGTGAACTTTAACATGATTTTTTTTAGTGACTTAGCTTTGTTCACATCAAGAGTTGACTACCAAAGTAGGACATGGTGAAATTGAGAGTCAAGGGACGAGGAAATCCAATTTATGTATTTCTAGATAGGGGAGTCCACTCAAAATATTTAGGAACTATGAGTTAATGAACTTGTCATTTGGAATTTCAACCTAAAACAACTTAATATTCTTGACCAACCAATGATGGGGTAATTTGATGGAGAATATAGTTCCTTAAAACTAGAAAACCAAGAAATAATATTTTTTCAAATACTTTTGTGAGGGCTATTGAGTTTAAATAAAATAATGAGAGATTAATAAATATAATATTTTTTTGTCTAAATTTTATCAGATAAAGTAGAAAATTTATGTTCAACTTATTCATAGAGACAATAATAAAATGAATTCAAAGAAATCACGATGATCCACACTGAAGAAGGATATCCTTATCACCAGAACAAATTTCTAATAGTGGAAAAGGCTCTTATGCATTATATGTCCCCATGAAAGGAAATTGTATGTTTTGGAAAAACCGATTCTTAATGCACTTGGAAATGAGACTTATGGTAAAGATTTTACTTTCTATGAGAAAAGGATTAATGATTCCAAATATTTTTAGTGATTCATGATATCATCTATAAATGATGAGATTTTGAAGTAACACAAGGACATAGATGTTTACAGAATGATGTATCACCTTCAAGATCTCCATTAAGGGAAGGTGAAATATGAAATTAAACAGATCTCAAATTACATGTTTATAACAATGATTAGATATTTGATGCCAGTTGGTCCTTATATAGTTAATATTACTGGTTACATTGAACGTTTAGATAACTTATGTATTAAACTCACAGATGAGTTGGGCATAGATCTCATACCTTCATCACTACCAATGAAATTCTCCATTTTTATTATTAATTAAATTTTGAGAAATATTGATAAGATTATTTTATAACTTATTATTTTTATTCACCAAGCTGCTATGGGCATGGTGCCTGAAAGACCATTGGTCTCTATGGTTAATATAAAAAGAAAGAACAAGGGTAAGGGGACCCACCCACATAATATGTATAAATCTCCCAAGAACCACCCATCCAAGAAGAAGAAGACCTATTGGCAGGGAAAGGAAAAGGAGGTATTATATTTTTCATGTTGAAAGAAAGGCCACTAGAAGAGGAAATGTATCCATATGTAAGGGGAATCTAATGTTTCATTCTTTATCGAGTGTAATCTATCAGGTTATAACATCTTTATCATAATACAAGAACCAATTTAATTTAGAAATAATTTTAGTGGATAGATGTATTTGTGAGATACCAATTGTGAGAGGTTGGATTCTCTAGACATTGGTTACTACCACATTTCATTTACAATAGGAATGTTATTGGTTTAAAAGGATTTTTATTATGTACCAACTTTTACTGAGAACATAATATCTGTATCATGCCTAGATGAAAATGTTTTTATTTTTTTAGTTCAAAAATTAATGTTTTTTATTTTATAATAAAAACATGTGTTGTGGAATGGGACATTTATATAATGGACTTTATGTATTAAATTATAAAAATCAGGAGTTTCTGATAGACAAAAAATCTGGTTTACATGATTCATATAACACCCAACTATGGAATCACTTTCACGGTCCTGTAAATGACGAGTGATTGGAAAATCTCTATAAATATGATTATATTTACACTTGTAATATAAAAATACTTTTAATATTTCATTCTTGTTTATAAGGAAAAATTACATAACTATCATTCGATTGACAGGATGAAAGGGAAATAGATTTTCTAGGATTTTTACACATTGACATGTGTTGACAATTTCTAGTAGAATCTAGTGGTGGATATTCTTATTGTATAAAATTTACTGAAGAAATGATTAGATGTGGCTATGTCATTGAATGAAGTATCAGTATATATATTTAGAGATATTAAATTAAATAAAGAATGAATTAAGGAATCAACTTGGAAATAAGATAAAGGAGATTCAATCAGATCTAGGTGGTGAATGTCTTAACCTAATGTTTATCAACATTATAAAGGAGTTTGGGATTCTATCTCAACTCACTCAAACATACACCCCATAGGGGAATGGTGTTAGTGATAGGAAGAACCATACCTTGTTAGACACAGTACATTCAATGATGATTCATATAGATCTTCCATTATACTTTTGGGTATATTCATTAGAAATTGAAGCATATAAGTTTAATTGAGTAAAAATGATATCGGAAAATGGAATTACCTTCAAGTTATGGAATGGAAAGAAACACATTTTATCATATACACAATTGTGGGGTTTCATGGAGTTTGTTAAGGCCTTTTCAATAAAAATTCTGATACCTCATGGGGAAAAGTGTATCTTTATAGGGTATCCAAAATAATCAAAGGGATACTACTTATATAAAACCTAAGAGAAGAATGTGATTATCGTAAGACAAGTTATCTTTCTTGATAGTGATCACATCATAAAAAAGGATATTGGTAGAAATATTGACATTAATGAAGTTGATGATCAAGATACATAAAAGTTGGTACATGAACATATTCAAATATTACCCATAGAAAAAGTATATCCTGGAACAAAAGTATTGTGTAGGAGTATAAGAGAGGTAAGATAAATAAGGAGATGTTATTTTTCAGTCACCGAAGATTGGGACTCATTATTAGTTGACAATGATGAACCTCTCTCTTGTAAAGAAATATTAGAGAGATCATGAGCTTCAAGAGGGAAAAAATCCATGAATTTTGAAAATGGATTCCATGTATTAAAACCATGTTTGGGTCATGGTCGATACACTAATTAATAGAAATATTATAGAGTGAATTTGGGTTTTCATAGAGAAAACTAGAAATGAAATATAATGATAATTTCTATAAAACAATGATAGTGGATAAAGGTTATAAATAACACCGTGGAATGGAATATGAAGAAACTAATTCAATAGTTTCCCTGTTTAAATCCATTATAATTCAACATGCTATTGCAGATTACCATGACTATTAAAATTGAAAGATGGATTTCAAAACAACTTTCTATAATGGGTACCTCCAAGAGGATATCTATATGACACAAACATAAGGGTTTGTGAATCTAGGTGATTCCTAAAGGATTTTCAAGTAGCATAGATCCGTTTATGGGTTGGTTAATGTATCTAGGTCATAAAACATTTGATTTGATGAATCTATAAAATAATTGGTTTTCATTGAAAATAAATGTGAGTCATTTGTTTACAAGAGGTTTATAGGGAATACAGTAATTATCCAAGTAGTATATGATGTTGAAAAATTACTTATTGGAAATCACATACTAGCCTTAGAGTCTATTAAGGACTAGTTAAAAAAGAGTTTCAACATGAAGGACTTAGGATATGTAGCCTCTATTCTAGGGATAAATATCATTCATGATAGATATAAGAGGCTTCTTGGACTATGTCAAAGTACATACATTGGCCATATACTAAAGAGGATTAGTATGGATCAATCCAAGAGGGGATTGGTTCTACTATAACAAGGAATACAACGTTCTAAGAAAATGTGTCGCCATACACAATAATAGAAAGTGAAAGAGTAATATATTGTACACTTTAGTGATATAATCAATCATGTATGTAATTTTATGTACTAGACATTATGTTTCCTATGAATTTTTCATGGTATTCATATATCAAAAAGATCCATGAGATCAATATTGAAAATTTGTTAATGATATATTCATGATTTGAGAAGAACAATGGGAATGTTCCTACTGTGTGCAAGATATTTGGATCATTTCATTAGGGGTTATACTAATGTTAGTTTTTCAAACAGACTATAAGGATCTGAAGATGCAGTTAGGATATGTTATCTATCTCAACAAAGGATCTATGAGCTGAAGTAGTTCAATATAGACAGTTGTCACTAATTCTATAGTGGAGTGGGAGTATATAGAATCTTCTTATACATCCAAGGAATCCATTAGGATATAAATCCTTTTCTGGGATATTTATATGGTACATATTAGTAAAGAACCTATCACAATGTATTATGTTAATACTGTAGTAGTGGCTCTTGAGAAAGAGCTAAGGTCACACTAATGAACAAAGCACATACATAGAAAGTATCGCCTATTGAGGGATTTTTCTCAAAGGGGTGATGTTTTAGTAAATTGAGTTCCCATGGAGGAAATAATGTCATACAAATTGACTAAAGTCCTATCCCAGAAAAAGAATGAGTATCATGGGAGAGCTAGGTGACTGAAGGTTATTAGCAGTTGGATCTAGTCAATGTAGAAGTATGCCAAATTTTGTTCCCTAGAAGCATATTATATGAACATTATGATAAACTATATAAATTTTTTGAACATTAATAAGGTCACTATCACATCATGATTGTTATTCTATGTAACATTGTATGTGATAATGTCCTAAGAGTAGCTATCGCACTGAAAGGTCATAGAATTTCCCCTCTGTGGTGAGTACCAAAAAGTTCCATGGTAGTTTTCATAAATATATTTTATAAGGGTGGATGAAATAATTTGAAGGACACAAATGATACATGTTGTTAGGGGTGGATTCGTAAAGGTCATTGAGGAAATTTATCATTATGTATGTCCTTGGAAATATCTAGTGTATAATATTATGAGAATGAGACCTTATATTAAGAAATACATATTTATAGGTGTCATTGGATGTTCCTAACATTGGACATGTGTATTCATCCTTAGACATTATGATTATTATTAATTAGTATTATAAGTCATGTATATTGATGTATTGATGAAAACAGTGATGACATATGTTCGTAGAAAGGTAGGGTACATTGGGGGTGTCTAGAGTAATCTTCTATTAATTAATAATATGAGAAATGATTTGTCCCTTATATTATTTAACAAGTGTTTATATCTCAGGTACTTTGAAAAAAATGATACATCCTAAATAAATCCATGTACATGGTGTTTTATAAGAATATTTGATTTTCATAAAGTCAATTAAAGAGACATTGATCACATATGTTGATGGTACCATCATACAACCTGATTTATTAGATATATCATTATAAAAGGATTACATTACATAGTGAGTGTTTGTATATGGTATTATGTCACTGTGAAAATAAATTATTTCTCAATGGGTGCCATGTTGTGTTTCTAGATTCTTACCTTCGAATTTAGGTTTCTTTTCCTAACACCACTGAGAAATTTTCATTGAGAGTCTCACTCTAAGTGTATAAATAATTTATGTTAAGTAAAACATTATTATTTATGAATTTACAAGTTGAATAAATATAATTCTAACATGTGGTTTAATAATAACTAATGTTTGTTTGATCACATATATTAAGTCACCAGTTATTCGATAGATTATTATGAGATTTGAATATTTAAAAAAATATTTATTTTCAATTTAGTGAATATAATATTTATTTATTTATTAGAAAATAATGTAGTGATATTTATTTAATAAATAATAATACCATGTAAATGGCCTAATAAATATTTTTGAGGAATGAAGGACAATGATTAAAGGTCCAGTGACATATAATATATATTTAGTATTTTTTGAATAAATAATATATAATTTTAATGCACAAGTTTAACACATTTCAATAATTAATAATGAAATTATTATTATTATAGATATAGGGTTCCATAGGGATTAAATAAATATTAAATTTAAATTGTGAAAATGTTTATTTTTAAACCCCATCGGTATATAAACCCATTTATATTATTTTTTAATAGAGACTATTAATTTGTATTTTTATGCACAAAAAAAATCTAGCGAATATTCTTGAATCCATATATAACTCCAATATTAATGAATGCTCCAAAAAATGGAGATTTATATCCCTCAAACTCCTAATATTGAATAATGATAGATCAAAGAAAATCATTTGGAAGTGATTCTTGAGGTAATCAAAGTTGAACGATTCAAGCGATAGGATCTATTGTGATATCCCTAAGAGATTATTAAGACTACATTTATAGATTTTATGGAACATGTGTGGATCACCGCTAGAGGGAATATTCTCTTGATTCTTACAACACAATGATGATACAATGCAGATCTATTGAAAGATCCATCAGAGAAGAAATAATTCACACAAGGCAAATCATTAATTGATTAAATTTATACTAAATAATATGTGATGATCCAGTACTCTGGTTCTAGTGTATTATCCATGGTCTATTTTATTTGATTCAATTCTACTGATCACGGTGTTTTCATCATGTTAATCTCAGATCAATCATCGGTCATGACAAAAAGCAAATTTGGGCACGACCCATTGTAAGGATCCCCTGCACCTGGGACATTCAAAAGTTAGAGGATAATAAATAAATAAAATGATTAATAAAATTGTAAAAGGATATTATGAAATTAAATAATTATCTTATTTTTATTATTTACAGAGATAAATAATTTATATGATAAGTTATACAGGAGGTAAGGGACTTATTTTTTTGAAAATCCCATTTTAATGTTTATCCTTACAACACTATTTTATTTAATGTCAATGTTCTTTTTTATGTTTGAAGAAAATTTTTATTTATGAATAAATGGATTCTAAAGGTCATTTCATACTATATTTTCCTTTCTTTAAAAAGTTATTAAAAATTAATGTTATTTATGGTTTTATGTATGGGACATGTTACTTTAAAACCTTAATTAAAATGTTTTAATGATTTAATTGTTATATATTATTATTTTATGTATATATTAATAAAAATATCATTTATATGTATTTATAGGGACATAAATAAATTATAAATGATATTTTACATCTTGTTCTAATTTATTTTCAATGTTTTGAAAAAGAATGTTTTATGTATTTTACCCATAATGTTATGACTTTATTTAAAAAGGATAAAAGGAAAGTTTTATTTTAATGTATACGTTGTCTACATATTCTACCACATCCATAATATTTATTTGATATTATTATTTATATATAATCTTCTCTATTTTCTTAAAATGAAAACCCTATTTCCATTTGTTCTATATATTTTTAGAATGTTTTTAGAATGAGTTTATGGGAACTCCCTAAACAACTCTTTTTCTGTTGGTTATGATAATTACCTATCTAATTCACAGTATCTAACCCATTAATTTGATGAAATGATTATAAATTATATATATATATATATGTCTCTCACATATATACCTTGCCTATTCTCATATACATTGATGGGCTAGTACATTCCTTATGATCCTTCAAAAATGTCTTAATTACGAAATACCTTTCAATTATTATTTCAGGAAAGATTATACAACTCATTTTATTTTTAGGGATAATTATAATGTTTATTCCTTAATATTGATTTCCATTTTATGGAGAAAAAAATGATGAACATGTTATTATGGGTGTATTTATATAGTTATCTAATTCATTGGAAGATGTGTTTTTCTCATGAGGAATTGTGTATGGGATTAATGAGTAATCATAATCCAATATTGGACTTTTTACACCAATAAAGTTTTTTCTTTTTATGTTATCCATGACTTTATAATGCCATTTTTTATGTTTCTATCTCATTTCATATGTTTCCATGATCTTTTGATACAATGTTCTTTATTATAATTTTTTATGTGAGTACCCACAATTTTTTTAAATGATTGTATATGCTAATTAATATGGTTGAAATGTATGAATATTTTTGAAAAACATCTCATATGTTTTTCATGATTACAAATAATCCTTTATGAGTTCTATTTATTACCTTATAATTTCTGATGAACTATTTTATGAAAATATTTTGCAATAATTGTTTATTTATGGGGTAATAAAATGTTTATTTTGATTTCGAAGATTAATTTTTAAAAAAGAAAAATATTTTATAAGTCTTCATGAGATGACCGAATTATTTATTAATTTTTATATCCCTTACCGAGCCTTTTTCTGCACATCCCATGTTTTAAAATGTTCACTAAAGGGGTTTATGGATGAGTAGGGACAGAGATGAGTTCATGATAAAATTCATGAAGATATATCATTAAAAGAAAACATTTTATATCATAAAAGTTTTTTGGGGAAAATGGATTTTAAATGGAAGTGTCCACTTTTTGATATAGTTTTTTATATAAGGGTGCAAGAATAATTCTCTAAAACTCAACACTGTAAAGATCTATAAATATAATAAAATGAATTATTGACTTGAAACTAAAGATAATGTTATATTTATGGTTGTATCCTTATAGTTTGGGTCTATTTTTAATATCAGGTTATAGATTTTCTTGTATTTAGTTTAACAAATATCCTGATCCTATATGATATATTGTAATTTCACTTATTTACATACAATTTTAGTAACCTCCGGTCTTGTTTTTAACCTACGTCCAACGAAATGTGTGTTTTGGGGGTCATTATATTTATTCCTTCATTGACATATGAGTAGTAGTACCATTAGAGGGAGGGTTTCATGATATGATGCATGATACAAGAATCACTGTGCAATACACACAAAATTAAAAAAAAATCATTATCAAAATATACACTAACCATAATAAATTTCAATTATTAATTGATTTTCATAGATCCTTAATAATAATCATCCAAAAACCTTACACCTATTAAGTAATATTAACTATAACACACTGCATGATAAATCCAATACAAAAGTTAAGATATAATAATGAAACCCCACAAAAACATACAATTACCAGGTTCAGTGGGAAGAACCTATGAATTCTTTAAAGGGGAATATATGATCCATCTTTATTATAAGAAATTCGTATACAAAACCATTATAGATGACCGAAATATCCACATTATGATTATTTATAGGAACATTTAATATGAAGGATACTTTTTCCCTACCTTCACATACTGGTACCACACCCAATACTTTTTCCTCAAAGGGTCTTTAAAAAAATTAATTTCTTCTACCACTCTGAAGGATAGTTAAAACACTAACTTCTTAAAGATTTTATATTAATAAGGATTCAATCCTTATGGATTGTTTCACTACTTTTTTTAAGTGTTGGGTCCATAGGGATAAAATTTTGATAGATGATCTGGTCAAAGACACTTTTAAAAATACAGACCCTTTCAGGATTCATCAATAGACCTATCCAGAACTTATTTAACCAACTCATAAAATCAACTAACACAACTCAATATATATTTCTCAACATTTTATAGGCAATACGACTCAATTGACATTGGTCTTTTCATGAGTTCATGGAAATAGTTCATGATAAACACTCCATGAAACTATCCCACAAATGCTATATAAGTGGCTTTAACTCAATAGTGAACTTCCAAAACTCCTAACCCAGACCCTCAGATTTGAAGGCAATGAAAATGAGATTAAAAGACTTCAGAATATATTATTTGGAAGATATCCCCTTAATACTCAATAAACATTCCTCTAATTTCTGAGAATCTATTTTCCTAATGATAAGAGGAGGATTAAAATATTAGAAATGTTGAATGAAATCATAAGGATGGGTTAAAAGATGAATACTATAGTTCTCCATAACTACCATAGTATGAGAGATTGACTTGATAAAATAATGATCAACATGATGTTTTACATAAGTTGGACCACATTCAATACCCTCCTATTAAACCATTATGACTTGATGAGGGCATAGTCTAGAATTGAGAAACAAAAAAATAATAATCAAAACACACCATAAATTTGAGGCACCAAAATCCCAGACACAAATTAATAATTTAATCTCAAAACAAAATTTTAAACCACTATAAAAATCCAATAATATGTAAAAATAAAATTCAACAAGTGGTTAACACCTTAAATATTAAAAAGAAAAACTTAAATAACACACATTAAACAAAACTAATATTTCTATTTCTATGATCATTTATTTCAACAATAATATATAATCTTAAAACATTGAATATATTTTAAAACCTTTTATTAAACTTCAAACACTTAACTTTCTACCATTTATTTAAATTTATAACCTTTTCAAAAGAAAAATACATAATGTTTCCTTAAATTTATCAAAAAAACCTTTTAAATACTACAGCCAACTAAAAATAAAATACATTTGTATCAAAAGAAAACATCTATAAACCTCTACATTGTATTAATTATTAAAAACCGTTCCACAAATCTACTAATTTTTTTCAAATTAAACTCATGTTTAATAAAATAGAATTTTATTATCTTGGATAAAAATTTAAAATGAAAAAAATACAATCAAAATATATAATAAACATACAATTTAATCACAAAAAATTCAATAATGAATGACAACAACTCAAAAAATAATGAATTAATAATATTGAAATATAATAAAACTATAAAATTTCTATGGTTTGGTCACATGGTTCAGAAGACTATGAGAGAACAATGAAAATATAACTAAAATACATATAGAGTAATCTACACGATCTGTGCTTTATTTTAAAAATTGTGCCAAGTAACCATGAACCCCCTCAACTCATTTAAAATTTCATTAAAATTATTATACATAATAAAAAAACTTTGAAATTATCAATACCATAAATAAATAGATAAATAACATAGAAAATATCATAAAAATTATAGAACCAAGCTATAATTTGATGCAGACTCATCCCAGCACACCTTGGTTACTCAAGAATCACCATGAATGGGAGGTGATCAAAGAAACTCCCATTATTGACCAATTAAATTCTAAAGTTCTAACATATATACTACCATATACCCTAGGTAACATTTGTGAATCACCATATACTTTATCAGAAAATAGGATTTTATTCGACTTTTTCATGAACCAACCTAGTTTTCCTCAAACCTAGGAAGCCAAGATGACCAATCACATGACCTGAGTGTTTTCCACCACCCTCCCAGGTTGGAGATTATCACAAAGGTAATTTCATGAGTACCAATAGGAATTATTTCCCCCATTGTATAAATAAAAGTACAATGAATTCAAAATAGATATTGTACATGACCATTCCATATGTTAGAGTACCAACCCACAAAAAAAGATACAATATATAAGCTAAAAAATTAAACAATAAGATAAAACAACATCTCAAATCACAATAATCAAATCTAGAAAATAAAAACCTTATGTCATCATCAATAGTATATATAATTAGAATATAGTAAAAAGTAAAAAAGAATCAATGTATAATAAATCAAGATACCAAAAGAAAAATGTAATAATGTCTCAAATACTATAACCTGACACTAAAATATAACATGATACTAAAATTATCAAGATATTGAACAACAAAATCCAATATGAATTTAATAACTATTAATTATTGTTGGCTTGTAAAAAATATCCTAGTATGAAACCATAAATTGGTCTATACATACCCTTTAGGAATAAATTTATTTCATAATAGTTTTAATTTTACATATATTTATATAATGGAGGTTTTATATTTATTTTTAAAATGAGAAGCATGGAAATATATTTCAAAAACTATTTCCATTCTTTATTATAGATTAATTACTTATTAAATAAAACCTTAATAAAACCATTCAAAATTATGAATCATGTAATACCTTGAAAGTATATTTTAGGAAATGGGAAATATACTACTAAGTTCGTTTAAAAGAAAATTTACCAGGTAAATGAGATTAAAAAAACTCAAAATTAGTTATCATCAAAACCTAGGAGTTACTCACACAATAAAGCTCCAAAAAATATAGGTACTTAATAAGAAAAACATCATATAGTAATAACCTACCCTAAAAATTGGTTTTTCCCTCACTATCCTAATTAAGGGGTATATCTCAAAAGTAAAATAAAAAATATCTCGGGGCAACTAGCTATACCATGACTCTAATCTAATGAATAATATGTTCCTAGAAATACCACCGAAAAACTTTTAATTCCTTATGAATCAAAAATATATGTGATTTGAGTAATCATTTCAATGATATATATATATATATGATATTATTCCCAAAAAAATCATACCCTCACCTCTTATGCCATTATCAAAAACAACCCATAATCAATCAATAAAATATTTTAAATACACTTTCCATTTCATTGGGAATCATCATATACATTGAATAAAATATTCATTAATTTTCAAACATACGTATAATATTTGAAGAGATTTTGGTTTTTAAATAATCCATTTGGAAAGTACCATTCATTACTCATGACTATATATTAATAATAAAATTTTAAAACATGCCATTAAAACCAAATACACAATTGTTATTGAGAACTGTCAATGTTTTAGTTAATTAAACTCATTTAAAAATAACATGTACACATATTTATTTTTTGAAAAACAATTTTAATTAATTTTATAAATAAAGATATAGTTTTAAATCTAATTATCAATTTAAAAAAACCAAAGTGAAATTTTTACAAAAACATGTTGACCATGCACATCCAAAATGGATTTTAGATTTTGAAACTTAAGATAAATATCATTTTCTTTTGAATAAAATAAAAATGGAACACAATCATTTAATAAAAACATATCATTATTATAGATATCATTTTTAGAATGTATATATTATGAATTTAGAATAATAAAAAATCCAAATTTAATTTTTAAGAGTCATACAAAGGGCCACCTACATTTCATCCTTTGAATTTTTCAAATTTCAAGGATATTGCCAAAAACTAAAAAAAATTCTATAAAATATTAATTGGAAACCGAAATATATGGATTTCCTAATTAAAAACAAATCTCAATATAACCCTAGGTCACCAGACTAATCTACTATTTGGGGGATGTGAGAAAAGGGGGAATAATGAAATGAGATGGGACAATGACTGATTGTAATTGGAAAAATAAATCCCAAAGCATGATGAAACTCTAATAATACCCCAATTAATAGAATGAAATATAGAGGTAGAATCTTTAGGGGTCACTCAAGCCAAATAGGGTAAGGGGTGTGATTTGAGATAAGTTTGACCTATTTCATAAAGGTAAAATCCCAATTCTAATAAATATATGAATTGTACATGATTTGGATGAATAGTTAGCCAAATATTTCATCTTATACTGGGTAAATGGAGCACTATGAATGTGTAAATAACATTTCCAGACTAACAATGCACCAGTCATATGATCATATCTATTATGAAAATTATGCTTTTCATATGGTTCTTTCATGGTTAATACTAAATACGCGTCAAACCATGTTATACAGATTTTATGCCAAAAAATTCCAAATATCAAGTAAATTTTATCATGGGAAGAGAGAGAAACAAAGTGGAATCAAAAATCAATTAAATAATAGAGGTAATGGAGGTTTAATAGGGACATATAATGATATTTATTCAACTAAATATGAATGATAATCGCATGAGATATTAAATCAAATGACATCACATGACATTGTATAAGAATACATTAACCATGACATTGTGACTTTTAATATGTTATGTTAATTTATTTTGTGTATATTTCTTAACATGAGTAGGTGTCTAGAATAGAATATTTTCTAATAATAATTCCAAAATTCAGTTGATGATAGAACCAAAAAGGGAATTAATATTCCAAGTGTAGGTATATTTGACCTTAGATCCTACAATTCCACAAAAACTAGTGATAAAAACTAACACTTAACTCATGATCACACTTCAGAGTATACTTAACTGGGTGATCAAAGACTCTTATCTATTTATGGTAGATAACTAGGAAAACTATATGTTATAATTTTATACATGATCTATATGGCCTACCCTTGAACATAGACATAAAGTATTCCAATCATTTTAAGGGTTTCTTTTCCACTGAAACACTTGGGAGAATCTTTTACTTCCACTCATCTATTTTTGTACGGTTTAGTGAGGGTGATGATACTCCAAAAAGAGTTAAACAAGTATATCATATGTGAGGATTTTTCCTTCACTAGGGGAGAGGATGAGGCTGATGAAGAGCACTCACTTTCCACCTCATATCCAAGGATTATTTCAATGTTGAGATCCCAATATAATCCATCATTATCCCCTTATTCACCATTAGTTTCAAAGGTAGATAAATATATTTATTTTAATGATTTTCAGGTAAATATCACAAGAAAATAGGCCAAAGGATTTTTAGCGGTTGGAGATCTCATTAAGCACACCACATTTTTCACCCCATACCCTAATATTGATCCCTCTAACATCCCCTAAGACACCCACCACCCATCAAAATCCACCCCATTTATTTGTTATACTTCATAGTTATCTAATAAATTAGAAACATAATAGGACCAATGCCTCTCTATTCCAGGATACGATGGCCTCCCTTCATGAGATAATAAAGGATTTGGCAGTGAAGTAGTAGAAGGGGGAGGGAAATCTAGTGATATGATATAATGAGATACCATTCAAAACCCCAAGGAAAGAAAAACAAAATCCCTCAGGGCTAGGAATAATTCATTATAGGTCGAGAATCCAGATACAAAAATTGCCCTTCATTATCTAAATGAGGAGGCTATTAAGGTAGTACTAATCATAAATAAACCCAATATCAAAACAACTATTCCACCCTCATATAATCTTTATCAATTTACACTACATTTTTTATGATTATAGATTATAAATACCTCAATACCCATTTATTTTTTGTGGAAGGAATATCAAAACCCTAATAACCATATTCTATAGTGAACATCTTTATTTAATGCTAAATCGCACATTTATAATAGATTGGAATTGGTTTTTCACTATTGGGGAGTATTTTATTTTAGAGATCATCCTTCATAGCCTTTAGTTCCCAAGGAGGAGATTGATAGTATAACTAGTGTGGATGATTTGGATGACCCTTTAAAGTCTTATTCATTACTACACTATTATTTTTATTTTACATGGGACACTTTTTTATATATTTTTCATATTTTTACTAGATCCCTTATATTGTTTTGGTAATATTTTTTTTCAAAACACCTACAATCATATATACCTTTTCACTATAAGAATATTTTTTATTCTTTAAATATTAATTTTTAACTCAACTAATAATAATTTTATAGATTCAATTAATTTTTATTTTAGGAATACAAATGATTAAATTTTTAATTAATATAAAATAATATCAAGAGGAAGAAAATCAATTTAAAAAATGATGAAGAAATCCTACATCAAGATAAATGAATTATAATTTCATTCAAAAAATTTAGAGCCACCCCTTTATTATACATTCATTATTATTTTTTGAAACACTTACACTTTGGATTGAAATTGAGGTATCTTTTTAATTAAGGTGTTAGCGGGGATCTATATTCCAACATGAAAATTTATTCCATTGTATATCATGTATATATGATCATTTCGGATATATAGTTCTTCTTATTATATAATATTGATTTTTAAGATAATAAATAAAAAATATCTAGGTAACCATTATTGATATTTATATAATTGTTCCATTATTGAGTTTTTTTAAAATTATTTATAAAGTGATTTTTAATTTTTGTGATAGTTCTTGGAAAATTACATTATTTTAATACATTATTACTATTCATACTATTGAAAGATTGAAATTTTTTAATAATAAAATTCCAATGAGGTATTATTACACATTTGTCACATCGTTTATTATAATCTAATTATTCAGAGATACTCTGGATTTTCAAATTTTTATATCTCAATTTGATTCCATTTCAAAACTATAAAAGTAAAATACTTTTTTAATGATTGAAGATATTTTGTATGCTTTTTAAACCTTATAATTTTATACATATTCTATATATGATATTTATTTATGCCTTGAGAGATCATGGATGGTTTGATATGAAATAGACATTGTAAGATAGGGTTTTTTTCCAACCCAAACCATGTTATTTTTTTACAAGATTACAATGAAATAAGTGTTGGGAACAGATTGTTTCCTTATTTTTATCTAGAAAATAATATTTAATAAAATGATTTTGTTAGAGTTTTATCAGTGGTTATAAATAAAGAGTTTTATAAATTGAATTATATTATACATAAACAGATACCCTCAAAATAGAATGAAAAAATAAAAATATGATGATTATAATAAATATAATCCATTTTTTTAATTAATTAATTTCATAACCCATGATTTGAATTGGAAGAGTGAAAAAAGGTTTTATTAGTGATTTTTTCTAATAATAGATAAGAGGGGGTATATTCATTGATTTTTGAATTGTAGATCATGATTGAACTTAAGGTTTACACCTACTCTTTGATCATTTTTTTAATTTTCAAATTCAATACTTACCCTTACTTTAACCTCATGGATAAATATATTAAAAATACCCAGGATTTGTTTGGTTTTTTATTTATATGTAAATATTTTAAAAAAATTCAACTCTCTAGTAGGAATCTATGTAATTTAATATTGAGTATAACACCATTAAAAGGATCCTTTAGTAAATATTAAAAAAAATATTAATATTGATCATATGTAATCATGGATAATAATTATAGGCAGAATAATATGAGGAAGCGTGAAGATGAGTTGGGGAAAAAGTTAATAGAGGATCCATGACTTAGAACTTTTAATTGAATTAGTTTCTTACTTTTGATTTTTTTTGTAACAAATTTATATTTATGAACATAATTATTGAAATTTTTTCATTATAAAGGTATGGATATCTTATATTATATGATTAAATTCATATTAGGGGAAAAAATTCAATTGTAGAATAATAATATATAACT
Organism: Viscum album; assembly: GCA_963277665.1. NCBI lineage: Eukaryota > Viridiplantae > Streptophyta > Magnoliopsida > Santalales > Viscaceae > Viscum > Viscum album. The sequence goes on from OY728119.1 coordinate 1,305,444,848, forward strand.
GTAATATTTTATGAGTTTAATAGTAATTTTATAATCAATATATAATAATACTTATAAGTCATTATTATTTGTGATTAATTTTTATTTGTTGGAGTTTAGAAAAATTAATAGAATAATAGAGGAGTTTTATGGTGAAAATGAAAAAATCCAACTACAAATAAAAAAATTTGGTGGATAATTTAGATTAATTAATTTTAAAAAGTGAAAAAAATTATGTTAAAACCTATAAATACCATTCCAAAAATTTAATGGAAGGTTTCACTTATAAATAAATTTATGAGGTAAAAATTATTCCATGAGGTTGACCCATTGTGTTGTGTGTTTTACATACCATTGGAAGTAAAAATTTTATGAAGAAAATCATGCTATATTTTAGAGGGAAGAATGGTTATAGGTGAACTAAATGTTTCATGTTTCAATTCAACACCTATCATAATATAAGTAATTCAAGGGGGAAAAATTTTTAATGAGGATATCACTATGAGTTGTGAGTATTTGAAAAAAAAGGAAAGTAGTAGATTATAGAAAAAATAGAGATGCCATGTTATAATAAAAAATGGAATTCATGTATGAATATAAAAAAAGGTCAATAGAGAAAATTTTGATGGTATTGTGGAGATTAATGTATTATAGAGCAATAGATAACTTTTTTTCCTGATTATTTTTTTAATGTAAAACATTGAGTTTTTAAACTGAAATTTGGAAACATTTGAGTAATGAATCCTTATTGAGTGAGTGTTTGTATTTTTAGAATGTGCATATGGTGGATTGAGGTTAATAATTGATGAATGTGATTTTTACTATTTCTCTTATATGTTCTATTAAATATTTTTTTTCTTAATGTATGTTTTCTAGATATCATGATTTTAGTTATTTACTGATGATATATATTTTATCATTTATGAGTGAGTAGTCTCTTTAATGGATGATAAATTATGTGTAAGAGGATGGTTAAATAAAGAAGATTTCATTTTTGTGTTTTATTTATTTTATTTATTATTATATTGAGATTGACTATACTATTTAATTATTTGTTGATTGTTTGAGGAAAGTAATGAATATGGAATGAAATAAATATGATATATTGGTATTTTTGTTATGAAAATAACCATTGTAACATCCCCGGCCTGGAAGCTACAAAACCAGTGCCCTGAGCTGTGATGCCACATGACTTCAAGAACACCTCTCCATATACTAGAGGTTTCCAACTATCACTGAGAGTATAAATGTTAACAAGGAGATACTATTCCATTTATACCATAGTAAGAGACAATAGTTCACAAGTGAAGTAAAATAAATAATAACAATAACAGGAAACATGAATTACTTACCAGCTCCAAAAAAGTGTACAAACCTAAACCAAAGAATAAATTTTTCATGTGTTGCTAATAGTTCCTAGAGTGGAAGAAACCCCAAAGAAAACAAAAATAATGGAATCCCCAAAATAGGACCTAACCAAACATTCAGATGCTCATCCATGCACATCCCAAGGCTAACTCAACTCCATAGCATAGGGCCTTTTCCCTTGACCTGACCTGCAACCATCAAATCTTCTTGAGTACCCAATGGCATCCTAAGAAGGGTGTGAGTCAACTCAGTAGGCCACCACTAATGGTGTCTACCAAATATCCAGCCTAAAAATATTTCATTCAAGTACTAAATAACAATAATTTAAAAAAGGGTAACTTAGGTTCCATTAGATAACAATATTCACTTTAATCATTTCAATCATTATTTCAGTCTTCATCACTTATGAATCCTTCATTACTAAATCCATTTTCATCACATGATTCATGAGTTAGGAATTTAAAACATTTAAACAATGTCCTAAGTCAATCAATTATCGTACATAAGGAAATAAATTCAGGTCCCTAACCCTCTAGAGATAAAAATTTCAACAACATTTACATCACACATACCAAGGAACCTCAGTCTAGGTAGTCTCATCAAATGAATCTATTAGAGGTTTAGAGCCTTAGTCCCCTTCCCTGGTTGGTGATTTGTGGGGTGGGGTTTGGACCCTCTATCTAACCCATCCCATGGGCATTTATCCTTATGTCCAATACCACACATCTACCTTACAATAGATACTATATCAAAAACTACACACAAACAATACACATAACATTCACATATCTTAATTATTCAACATGGGAATTAAAATTAATCCTTAACCCATTATCCCTTTTACTGAATTACATTACCCAACCCATTAATACATTTTTATCTCTTATGCCTTAACATATTAATATATTCAACAATTCCCATAAATTTCCCATTTAATATAATCCTCAATTACCTTATGTTATCCAATTTAACAAATTTATCAATTCACAAAAATTTACCCCCTTAACATGTTAATCATTTCATATGCATTAACTCAGGTATGCATTTCAAGTACATTTCATAAATTAATTAGAATAATTTCATTTATCACATCCAACTCCATTAATGTTAAGACAGAAAATCCCTCATACCATTACCAATGTTTATAAACAACTATTAATATTCCCTTTAAATTAAATATATCATACCAATATGTTTTTCATGGGATCTACCTTATCACAAATCAATTTCAGTCTTAACATTACCATTTCCTATGTTCAAAATCATTTGTTCACCCCATCGGTGGCCCAAAATTTGTCTAGTTAACCTCAATACATACCATGAGGATCATGAGGGGTTCAAATATACATTTTGAAAAAAAAATACCATGTATTACTAAATAGAATAAATTCATAACACGAGGGAAGAAAACGGACAACCATACTAGCACAAATCAATATAAATACTATGGGATATAACTGTTGACCACCTACCTCTAATCTGAAGATGAATGAAACCTTATCCATAGCTTTAGATTAGGATTCATGAACCCATTGAATCCACAACCTAATATCCAACATAAAAAGATGGTATTAGGACATTGTAAGTAGAAAAAAAATATAAAATTCTTAATCCCAAAAAGTGAAGAAAGAGGAGCATTAGACTTACCTGAAGCATTGATCTGCACCCTATTATACTCTAAATGGCCTAGATTTGATGGAGAATAATACCATGGAAGACCGAGTCCAAAGGGTTCATCACAAGGTTTGAGAGGAGAATAAATAGGGAATAAATCAATGGATAAACATAAATTCCCTTATGGAATGTTTGGTAAATTATCAATTTCTAATGGGATTAATGGTTTGACCATACAGTTTGGAAATCTATGTGCCAACTGTGTGCTAGCCTCTATCCGAGATGGGTCTAAGTTGCACAGTTATCAGTGGATTCTGCATAGTTCGAAAAACTATTCACCAACCGTATAAAATTACTATGTCCATTATTGCACAACTTTTCTCTCCCTCTTACATGGTTTACTAAAACGTGAAACCCTCCTCCAAGATAGAATAATTTGCAAACACGATTATATCTAACCATTCTCCAAATGTGAAACATGCATAAGATAGCCAAAATTCCATTTACATTGATTTCTTGAACCCCTAGGGAACACCAAACCTCCTCATAAACCCAATAACCATTCTATTACCCAACATTAAGGGATTCAATGTAAAATTTAACTAAGATCATACCTCGACAATGTTCGAGATCTTAAAACCTCGCCTACTTATAACAGATCATCCTTTAGTTGAACTTCTAAACATTATTGAGCTTCTGAGACAAAGATATTTGTCCACTAGGCCTATGTGTCTAACTCTTTTCCCTATGTGTATAAAAAAATACCATGTCTCAATGGAACACAAAACAAGGGAACAATCTTACCTCACAAGGCATTATCAATACAATCCTCAATATGAATCAGATGCTCCTCAAAGGACATATATGCCTCTATCTCAACATAATCAAAATTAGTCACATGATACAGGTTAGGGTGATAATTCTGAAGTTGTTAAACATTAAAAAATCATACATACCATTATAAGATTATGGGAGTTCCAATTGGTATTCCAACAGTCTGATCCTCCCCACAATATCAAATGGGCCAAAGTACCTTGTCACCAACTTAACCAATTTCAAAATCTAACAGTGTCCCAACCTTCATGGCACTTGTAGAAACACATGATCACCCGCTCCAAGCTTGATAGGTTTACATATCTGAATCTTTTATGACTTCATCCTACACGGAGTTGTTTCCATGTGTTTTGGAATCAACTAAATTTATTCTAACATCTCCTCCAAGAGACTCGATCCCAACAACTCACATTGATGAACTTCCATCAAACAAAATAGAGAATGACACAATCTACTATAGATCACCTCATATGGTTCAATCTAAATAATTTCCTGAAAAATATTATTTTTGGAAAAATCATTAAGAAACAATTTCATTTACCATGAAACCCCAAAATCTTTTACATAATCCCTCATCATGTCCTCTAGTTCCAAAATAGTATGATGCTACTTCTCATTCTTCTATAGGTGGATAGATATAATAAAAAATACTAGGGTACAGAGTTTCCTTTGTAACCCCTTCCATAAGTGTAATGTAAAGTGTTTTATATGATCTGAAACTATCATATGACGTACCTTGTTCAACTGCACTATCTTCAGAACATTCGAATCTCCCAACTTATTCACAATGAATGTCTCTCAAATTAGTAAGAAACGAGCCACCTTAGTCAATCGATCCAAAATTTCCTAGATCGCATCATTCTTTAGAGGAATCCTCTAGAGTCTCACAATGAAATACATCTCCAGGTTAACCCATTTCCATTATGGAATGTGTAATTGTTCAACAAAACACTCAACCACTAATACTCAGCCTTCACCTGCTGGTAGGTAAGGAACCATGTGATGAAAAACAAAACCTATTTCTCCATACCTAGCCAAAAATAATGTCTATAAAGATCATGATAAAATTTAGTCAATCCATGATACAACTCCCACTTGATTTTATGAAACTCAGGCATCAACTCTTGTTTTGTACATGTTGTCACAATAACACAATCACAAGAATTAACAATACTATTATCTCCAATGGTCCAACTAGAAGGTGAATCTCCAACTTTAAGAATTTTCCTCATAGAAAAGCATTATAGATCCTCAAGATATCTTTATTTGGTCCATCTAAAAAGTGCGTAATCAACTGCCACAGATACTACGGTCATCTTACCAATCCCACAATACACCTCCAGATGTATCTCAGCAAAAAATTCCTCCATCTTCCACTTGAAACTAGATTCCTAACCCACATGATTTTTATTCATCCAACTAAAAGTATCATCACCACGGTTTCCCTTTTGTAGTTTATATTTTTGGTCAAAATCAAAATACATCATTTAATCAACAAATATTTACTGCCGACGATTCATATCAGACTAGGAGATGATGTATTTAATGATTCTATGATAGGTATACACTGTAAACTGCTCTTATAACAAGTATTTCCACCAACACTTCATGTCATAAACCACTGCATCCAATTAAAGATCATGCATAGTGTAATTTTTCCCATTGATCCTCAACATCTGGGACCCATACGCCACAACCCAATCATCTTACATCGACACATACCCAATTCCAACACTAGGTGCATCACAAAATATGGTATACCTCTTTAGGTCGATTATATTCAGAATTAGTGTGGTTTTCAACCACTTCTTCAACTCTTGAAAAGTATTATCACATGCCTTAGACCACTCAAACATGTCACCTTTCTCGGTCCATCCCAAAAGTGACACTCCAAAATAAGAAAATTCATTAATGAACCTTATGTTATAAAAAACCAATACTAGAAAAATTCAAGCATTAGAAACATATTTCAGCTGCTCCCAAGACACAATTGCCTGCACTTTTTCATGGTCCAATGTCACATCTTCTTCTGAGATGATGTGACCCAATAAATTCACCCTATAGATCCAGAAATGACATTTAGATAAATTGGAATATGAAATATAGTCTCTTAGTGTACTAAGGATGATGTTAATATTTTTGTAATGATCATCAATAGGCTTAGAGTACACCAAGCTTTCATCAACAAAGAGAACTATGAATTGATCAAGGTAAAGTTGAAATATATGGTTTATTATAGATATGAACACTTTTGGTGCATTTTTCAATCCAATAAAAATTACAACAAACTCATAAAACTCATACCTGATCCTAAAAGCAATCCACGGTACATAAGAAGCTCTCAACCTTATCCGTTGAAACCCAAATCTTAGATCAATTGTGGAGAACAATGATGCACCCCTCATCTAGTTGAAGAGATCACCGATTTAAGGAAGTGGGTATCAATTATTAACTTTTATCTAGTAATACTTCCTATAATAAATACATAACTGCAATGATCTATCGGCCTTATTATAAAAAAAACTAGATATCCCCATGGTGACATACTCCGATGAATGAACCCCTTGTTCTCTAGTTCTTCAAATTTATTCTTAATATCCTAGAGTTTTTATAGTGCCATCCTTTATGGAAGAGTAGAAACATGATCTTATCCTAGTAGAAATACATTAATGAAATCAACATCTCTCTCAGTTGGAATCCCTAATAAGTCCTCAAAAAGCACATCCTTGAACCAATCCACAACAATAAGAAATAATTCTTACTCTTCTTTTCCTTTATCAAGCATATGAAATTTTACATGGGATATGAGTTCACCCATCTACTGACAAAATGGATATACATGGACTTAATTAATATCTCATTCACCATAATTAACATTAGTGACTCCCTCAAGATATATGAATGTTACCCTATGATGATAATATTCAATATGGTCTTCATACAACACTGACCAGTCCATGCCCAAAATCAGATCAAAACATGACATTTCAAGAACAAATAAATCTCATAGAAAATGGTACCCACAAAATTAAAGAGAAAACCCCTTAACTTTTCTCATATTCTATTCTCAAACCCCAATGTTGTATCAATTAACCTAACCCCACCCATTAAATCCACTACTCGGCCCAAAAAATCCAAAAACTGAGTTGAAACAAAAGAATCTAAATCACTTGTATCAAATAGAGCCCTATCAAGCATGGAAAATTCAAGGATCATACATCTAACAATAAATGTCCCTGCCTTGCCACATCTTGGTGTAGACTAAACTTTACGGAAATGACCTTCCCTCTACCCTGGGTCCTAGTCTGAGTTCTGAGTGATGAACTACCCTACTAATGTGGATGCTCTTGTACCAGAGTACCACATCCGCCAACTCTACTGGTACTAGATTTCAAACTCCAACTCCCTACATAATAATGGGTAATTAATCCCTTTCCTACACTCGGAATCAGCCTCAGTCCTTAATTTGTTCCAAGTTGTTGATGGTTCTTACATAACATCTTCACATTCCCCATTATTTTGCATGCTCCGCACTCAACCGGTGCTCAGGGGCACCGGGGTTGCATGTGGCATATATTACCACACTAATAGATAAATCAATGGTCATTTCCATTAAAGTTTGGTCATATCCCCTTCCTACTCTACACACTTCCAACCTGGTGAAGATTCAAAAAATGAAACATCCTTCCCTTGGATGTTGCACCACCGGTCCATGCAATGGGAACTACGAACTAGTGGACTGAAGCCTCCTTTAAGTTCCTTTTATAAATTAAGTCATGATCCACTACTTTTGAAAAACCTATTTAAATGAAATATGTTTACCTGGGACATAATCTCATGTCTAATTCTTTCTTGGATGAATCTTTTATAGGTGTCCTCATCTCTTACCATTGCTGGAACAAAGAGTTTTAAGTCTTTGAAATGGCATGGACAATCCATCACTGAAATCTTTCCATGGGTCAACCACATAAATTCTTCATCCCACTCCTGCATTATGGTATCTAGAATGAAATTCTCCAAAAAAAATCTATTAAAACTCCTTCCAACACATACCAACATCCTGTTGTGTTAGAACCAAAATATACCACCAGTGTTTTGCTGGTCCTGACAAAACATATTATTCCAAATTTTCTCTCTTCTCTACGAGATTCTCCAAATGATACAAGATCATCTAGATATACTCTATAAAAAATTCAGTTGCTTAAAATCCATCCTCTCCATCAAACATTGGAGGGTGATGACACTGGAACTCCCTAGTCTACTCAAACATTCACGGCATAACCTTCCTTAGGTTCCATTCCACCATCTACATAAAATGAGCAATGTAATCATAGATATTTTCTTCTCCTCAATTATCATAGAACAATATATTTCCTTTCTCTTATAATGGTGGAACATTCTCATCGATATCCTCTTATCACCCATCTAGGTCATTCATTTATGGTGGCATTTTCTATAATTTCAAACACATATTTTAGAAAACATGACCTAAATATTTCAAAGCTTACATAGATAAGGCCCTGTCACTAGCTATTAAACACTCATTTTTTCATACACTGTCCAAATGGGTATCATCACATCTAGAACCAAAACCTCTACCATACCTATTGCAGGTCATGTTCAACATGGTTAAACCAACCTATATAGTCACATGTCATTCATTAAACACCTTTTTCACACCATTACAACTTTCATAATACAAATCATTTTCCCGTTACGCACATTTATATCTTTATTGTTTATTAACACCACCATTTTAACTTCTTCACAACTCATTACAACTAATAGTTTAACTCATTTAAACCCATTTAAATTTATCCATATATATCATATTTAATATACATTCCATTATTTAATATTTTCAAGATGTAAAAATCATCCTACCTTTCATGTCCCACACACCCCACCCATGTGTGTCTATCATGATGTATGCGACCTATATCCCTAGGTGACTAAAATGATGCTAGAATGAACAAACTTTTGTCATTCCATACAAGAGAATAATATTATAAATTAGTAACATCACATAACATTTTCCAAACCCAATGGTGAAATTTCATTCAACTGTAATAACACACATCCAGAACAGTAATTCCCACCCTAGGAGATTTGGTTTTTTCCTATACATGTGTCTATTATTCCCACAGATAAACTCATTTCCATAGACCTACACATAATAATCTTATGTCTACAAACCCCATATATTAATTCATGGAAATGAACCACTCTAATACAACATTGTAACATCCCTGACCCGGAAGCCACTAAACTGGGGGCCCGAGCCGAGATACCACATGAAATCAAGCAAACCACCCTATAATCCATGTGTTTACAACAAGAAGTGTTGTTATACAATATCACATAGTGAGACTATACCCTTTTAATATAGTAAGAAACAATAGTTTACAAGTTAAGTAAAGTAAATAATAATAATAACTACAAACATGCATTACTAACTGATTCCCAAACAGGGTAATGACCACAACCAAACAATAAATATGTCATGTCATTCTAACAGTTCCAAAAGTGAAAAAAACCTAAAATAAAGACAAATAATGGAGTCCCCAAAATAGTACCTGACCCCAGGTCGGAATCCTCACCCATTCATATCCCAAGACCAACTCAACACACTGTCAAAGGATATTTTCCCTTATCCAGAACTACAACCATGAAATATGCTCGGGTACCCAATGAAGGCCTGAGTAGGGTGAGAGTACAACTAAGTAGGACACCACCAATAGTGTCTACAAAATATACATCCTAATATAATAATGCATACAATTTCTAAATAGTAAAAAATTAATAAAATGATATCTCTTGTGTCATTATCTAACAATATTCACTTTAACAATTTCAATCATTATTTCCATTTTCATAATTTATGCAACCTTTGTTACTAAATCCATTTTCATCACATGTTTAATGAGTAATGAATTTAAAATATTCACACAACATCCAAATATGATCAATTATAATGCACAGGGAAATAAATTCAATTTCTTAACTCTCTGGGGATAAGCATTTTTATAACAATTACATCATACATACCTTGGAACCTCATTCTAGGTAGTCTCAAAAAAATGAATCTCTTAGGGGAATGGAGCCTTAGTCCCATTCCCTAACTTATACATTATTGGGTGGCGTTTAGGGCCTCAGTATAACCCAACTAATTGGAATAGATCCTCAATTACAATTCCCTACTACAACCCATCCACCTACAAAGTCTTATTTATCTATTTACCACATATCCCGTATCACAAACCATACAAAAACAATAGACATAACAGTCACATCTCTTAATTATTAATCTTCTGAATTAAATTCAACCTTTAACCAATTATCACATATACCAAATTACATTACATAGCCCATTTAACCCATTTTTCTCACTTATTCCATAACTCATTAGGTATATTAAATAATTCCCATACATTGGCCCATTTAACATAATCATCAATTCCCTTATGTTAACCAATTTAAAACATTTATCAATTCACAAGAATTTACCCATTTAAGATGTAAATAATTTCATATACATTAACTCACTTATTCATTTCAAGTACATTTCATAAATTACTTATCCCAATTTCATTTATCACAATATTCTCAATTCATGTTAAGCCAAACAATTCTTCATGCCATTACCAAAGTCTAGACACCACTGTTTATATTCCCATTTTAATTTAATTTAACCTACCAATATGTTATTCATGGGAACTACCTTATCAAAAATAAATTTTGTTCTTAACATTACCTTTTCCTATGTTCAGAATCATTGGTGCACCCCAAGGGTGGCCCTAAATTGGTGTAGTCATCCTCAACATATCCCATGTGGATCGTGAGGGGTTCAAATCTCAATTTAGACAGAAATTTTCACCATTTATTACTAAATTCATTAAACACAAAACATTCAAGATTCCAACACATAATCATTGTTGACCTCACCTGTTTTGATAATCTCAATCATGTATTCATATGTGTTGAAAATCCCAATTATGTTTTCATTCTCAATGATATTTTTAAGTATCATTGATCTATACTTTAATTATTTCAAATCTATGATCAAACCAATAATAATTTTTAAAATAGTCTTTGGAATATGTTAATTCTCATTTATCCATGTTCATACAAGCTATAAATTAATTCTAACACAATCAGATGTGTTCTGCATAAAACAGATAAGTAATCTGCCTATAGCTACTGATAAAGAGCTACCGGTACTCAGTCTACCGATAGACTTAGTCTACCGACAGACAGAGTCACCTATATACTTAACACAGAGCTATCGATGTACTTATAAATGTAAGCTACTGACTTACAGACAGCTATTGATACAAACATAGAGCTACCGGTGTAAGTATAAATAGCTACTGATGGAATAAGAGTCACTGACGCATGAAGCTACCGACGCATGAAGCTACCGACGCATGGAGCTACCGACGCATGGAGCTACCGACGCATGGAGCTACCGACGCATGGAGCTACCGCCGCATGGAGCTACCGATGCATGGAGCTACTGATAAACAAAGTCACTGATACAAGCATGTACCAACCGACGCATAGAGCCACCGATAGAGTCAAAGAAACTAATGACCTTGAGCTACCGATGTCCAAGCTACCGATGTTGATTACCTACCGATCACTCGACTCACTATTTGATTTTATTTATTTCCTATATTTAATCTATCTAACGGTCATATCATGTACATTTTAATGATTTGTCAAATATCTGATAAAGTTGTCGGATGTCAGGAACCCGTACCTCGTACCTGCAGAAAGGAAATCTTTTCTGTCCCCTGTTCCCGTGAGATAAATACGAGAAGACTACGCTACCCAACCAAAAAAAAGAAGAGAAGTGTGTGGTGGATAAAATAAACCAAACACAAGAACGAGAAGAATCACGAAGAGCAAAAACAGTTCCATCAAGAACACAGAGAAGCTCATAGACAATCAAGTATACTCGAGAAGTGTTCTGTGCATATAAGAAGAGCACTGAAGAACTTCAACCACTACATTTTCACTGTCTATGAACCTGGAGCATACGAAACTCTGTTTCTCAAACAGAAACAAGAAGAGGACTCAGACTCACTTCTGATCGAATCCAAAGGAGTCCAGAGCTACACTGAAATCACCAGAACCATCTCTAACCTCTACATCTCTTGTTCTGTGATTTATTATTATTCTTTTCGAGAAATGTGTGTTATCTGCTGTATCTAACACATACACAGTCTCCTGTACTTAAACTGGAGGATTTGTAAATCCTTACCAAATTCTTGCATTCTATTCTTTCCCACGAATAACAGTGGTAGAGGTCGTGTGTGACCTGGACAGCTGGGTGTTGTTGTATTGTTTCCCACGAAGAACAGTGGTAGAGGTCTTGGACCTGGACAGTTGTAAACTGTTGAACCCCGATCCAGGGTGTGGATCATTTTTATATAAACTTTTGAGAGGACTAAGTCTCGGCTTGAGACTGAACCTCTTGGTTACATTTGTTGTGTCATCTCTTTCAAAGTTTTATTCCGCTGCTAATCACTTTAAAATCAATTCTGTTTTTAAAGTTACTTTGATAATTAAATTAGCAAGTGTTTATGTTAAGTGTAGATTAGTAAGTTAGTTTCAAAAGATAATCACACACTCCTGTGTTGATTAAATGGGAATTAATCAATCCCTTGAGAATCTAACAGAACCTCTAATTTAATATAAATTCACTACAGTTTAATTTATTATTTTATTTGGGGGTCTTTAAGATAGTGTTTTTAAATACAGAAATTTTAATTGGTACTCAATTCACCCCCCTCTTGAGTAAACCACTCCGACCAACACTTGGTATCAAAGGATTGAAAATACTTTCTAAAAGTACTCTGCTTTTGAACTGTGATTTTAGTTGTATTTTAAAGATCTTAAAATTTCTGTTATATCTAAATTTTTATCTCTTAAAATTTTATCATCATGGACAATAGACTTGAGGGTGCTGCTACTAACCGGCCACCTTTCTTCAATGGAACTAATTATGCTCAGTGGAAACTAAAAATGAAAATTCATCTAGAAAGCATAGGTTTTGATATTTGGACTGCTATTGAATCAGAATACAAAATTCCCACTACTGCTAGATCTACTTGGGATGAACCTATAAAGAATGCTTACAATAACAACTGTAAAGCTATGAATGCCTTGTACTGTGCTCTAGGAGATGAAGAGTTTAATAGAATTTCCTCTTGTAAAACTGCATATGAAATTTGGGATACCTTAGCTGTTTCTCATGAAGGAACAACGAATGTTAAAGAAATGAGATTGAACACTTATACTATCAAGTATGATAATTTTAAAATGAAGCCTGAAGAACCCATTTCTGACATGTATCTCAGGTTCAATGAAATCTTCAATACAATGATCTCGCTGGGAAAGGATGTCTCATCGAAGGAACAAATTATGAGAATTTTGAGATGTCTACCTGATAGATGGAGAGGCACATTTGTCTCAATCAGAGAATCATGTGACATTGCTGCTCTACCTGTCAAGGAACTAATTGGCAAGCTGATGGTGTATGAATAAGAGCTTAAAGTGAATAAAGAGGAAGAAAATGAACCTCCAAGAAAGTCTGTCGCTTTCAAATCTTCAACTTCAAAGAATAAGGACAAAGAAAAGCTTCAAGCTGTAGTTGAAAGTTCAAGCTGTGAAGACAGTGAAAGTGATTCTGACAGTGATGCTGAGATGGCTCACATTGCTAGAAGATTTAAGAAATTTTATAGGAAAAAGAAGTTCTTCAGAAAAACAAATTATAAGGGTAAGTATGATCACCAAAGTAAATGGAAAAAGGATTGGAAGAAGAATGACAAATTAGATGATGTTGTCTGTTATGAGTGCAAGAGAAAAGGACACAGTAAAGCCGACTGTCCAAAGATGAAGTATAAAAAGAAATATGAATATAAGGACAATAAGTTTAAGAAAGCCATGAAGGCTACTTGGAGTGCTTCTGAGGATAGCTCTGCTGAATCTGAAAGCTCTGAAACTGAACACAAAAATAAGGCAAATATGTGCTTTATGACAAACACTTCTCAGGTAACATCAGAAACTCCTGCTTCAAATTTATATTATTCTGGAGATGATTCTGAAGGTGATAACATGTCTAAATCTGAACTGTTTGAATATTGTGATATGCTTGAAGAAACCTGTAATGAGCTTAAGGATAAATATAAAGGTTTAAAGAAACAGTATGCTTTAAGTGTTAAGCATAAATCTGATCTGGATATAGAAAAGGAAAAGAATGCTCAACTACTAAAGGAAAATACAGAACTGAAACTGTCAAATGAGCAACTTAGAAAGGACATAGAAAAATTCACAAATGTAAAGGATACTTTAACTCAAATTCTAGGAAAGAAAGTTTCACCTAGATATACTACTGGTATAGGATACCAACCTGGACAAAGGAAAATTGCCAAAACTAGATTCATTTCTAAATCTGGACAGAATGAAGGTAATTATGGAACTTCATATGCTTCAACCAGTTATATACATAGCTATGGATCTAATAAAGTTTATCTTTCAAAGCATTTCAATTCTACAAATTATATGAGACCCATTAGACAAATATGGGTACCTAAAGTGTTATTGGCTAACCTGTCTGGACCCAAGAAAATTTGGGTACCAAAATCATCTCCCATCTAAATCTGTTTTGTAGGGAACTTGCTTAAAGAGCTCCTGTAAAGAGACCTGGTATTTGGACAGTGGATGTTCAAGACATATGTCAGGAGACTTCTCTTGTTTTAAGAGTTTAATAAAAGTTGATGGAGGATTTGTCACCTTTGGTGATAATTCAAGAGGAAAAATCATCGGCCTAGGCCAGATTGGTAACACTGATTCAATTTTGATTTCTAAAGTTTTATTTATTGATGGCCTTAAATACAATTTATTAAGTATTTCTCAGTTATGTGATGATGGTTTTCATGTTAAATTTGAAAATGATTCCTGCAAAGTTTTTAATTCTAAGAATGTTTTGGTATTTTCTTCCTTAAGAAATGAAAATGTTTATGCTGTTAATCTGAATTCTTTAGCTAAGCAGAATATTACTTGTTTGAATGCTTTTCATAAAGAATCTTGGCTATGGCACAGAAGATTGGGACATTGCAACATTCACTCACTTAGAAAACTCTCTAGAAAAAACCTAGTTAGAGACCTACCTAAATTAGAATTCCCAAATGATAGAGTGTGTAACCCCTGTCAAAAGGGAAAACAACACAAAGTTTCTTTTAAATCAAATAAAGAAGTTTTTACTTCTCAACCACTTGAATTGGTTCACATGGATTTGTTTGGACCATTAAGAGTTTCTAGTTTCAATGGGAAGCACTATGTTTATGTTCTTGTAGATGATTTTTCTAGATATACTTGGGTATATTTTCTAGCTCACAAAAGTGAAGCTTGTTCTTCTTTTTTTAAATACTCTAAATCTTTAGAGAACCTTAGTGGACTTAAGATTAAAACTTTGAGGAGTGATCATGGTCGTGAGTTTGAAAATCAAGATTTTGAATCTTATTGCTCACACAATGGCTATACTCATAACTTTTCTGCCCCTAGAACACCCCAACAGAATGGTGTAGTAGAAAGAAGAAACCGAATCCTTCAAGAAATTTCTAGAACCATGCTCAATGAATATGACCTGCCTATTTATTTTTGGGCTAATGCTGTAAATACAGCTTGTTATGTCATTAATAGAGTCTTAATTAGACATGTTCTTAAGAAAACCCCTTATGAATTGTGGAACAATAGAAAGCCTAAGGTTAATTACATTAAAGTTTTTGGTTGCAAAGTATTTATTCTGAATACTAAAGATAATCTGGATAGGTTTTCTTCCAAAAGTGATGAAAGAATTTTTCTGGGTTACTCTATTTCAAGTAAAGCCTATAGAGTATTCAATAAGAAAACCAAATGTGTGGAAAAATCTGTTCACATCGAGTTTGATGAAACTGATCCACATGAGCCTAAAACCTCTCTTGAGAATCTTGAAGAAGATTTGTCTATTCTGGACCTTAATGATAAATCTAAAGAACCTGTTATAAAAGCATCCAGTTCTGGACTTTTTCCAGAATCTGCTTCTGTTGAACCCGAACCTATAGATGAACCTGAAATTTCTAGTCCAACCTTTACCAGATCAACGAGGATTCTAAAGAATCATCCTTTAGAAGCTGTTGTTGGTAATCTTGATAGAGGAACACAAACTAGAGCTTCTCTAAGAAACCAGGTTGAACATCAAGCTTTTCTTTCACAGCTAGAACCCAAAAATATCAATGATGCTATCAATGATGAATTCTGGGTAATGGCTATGCAGGAATAATTAAATCAGTCTGAAAGAAACAAAGTCTGGGAATTAGTTGACAGACCTAAGGACACTTTGACAATAGGCACAAAATGGGTTTTTAGAAATAAAGTAGATGAATCTGGAAATATAGTTAGAAACAAAGCTAGACTAGTTGCACAAGGATATAGTCAAGAAGAAGGTATAGACTATGAGGAAACTTTTGCACCTGTAGCTAGACTAGAATCCATTAGGATCTTACTTGCATATGTTGCACATCTGTATTTCAAGTTATATCAAATGGATGTGAAAAGTGCATTTCTAAATGGTTTTATAATTGAATATGTTTTCATAGAACAACCACCTGGATTTACTAATCCCCATTTTCCAAATCAAGTTTTTAAACTTTCTAAAGCTTTGTATGGTTTAAAACAAGCTCCAAGAGCTTGGTATGATAGACTTAGCAATTTCCTTATTTCAAAAGGTTTTACTAAAGGGATTGCTGATCCAACTCTTTTCATTAAAATAATTTCTAAAGATGTTTTAGTTGTACAAATATATGTTGATGATATTATTTTTGGATCTTCTAAACACTCTTTATGTACTGATTTTTCAAAAAGTATGCAAAATGAATTTGAAATGAGATTAATGGGAGAGCTTAAGTACTTTCTTGGATTTCAAGTATTTCAAAATGAAAACGGTATTATTTTGAATCAAAGTAAATATACAAAGGATCTTTTAAAACGTTTTGGTCTGGATAGTATCAAGGAAAGTGAAACTCCTATGAGTACTACCTGTAAATTGGACGCAGATGAAACTGGGAAACCAGTTGATCAAAAAAATTACAGAGGTATGATTGGTAGTTTACTTTATCTTAATGCTATTCAACCTGATATTATGTTTAGTGTGTGTATGTGTGCTAGATTTCAAGCTAATCCAAAAGAATCTCATTTGCTTGCTGTTAAAAGAATTTTTAAATATCTCAAACACACGGTTAACTTAGGTTTGTTTTACCCAAAAGGACAATCCTTTGAGTTAATGAGTTATTCAGATGCTGACTTTTTTGGTTGTAAGTTAGATAGAAAAAGCACATCAGGAACATGTCATTTGCTTGGAAAATCCTTAGTTTCTTGGTGTAGTAAGAAACAGAACTCAGTTGCATTATCTACTGCCGAAGCAGAATATATAGCTGCTGGTAGTTGCTGTGAACAAATTCTGTGGATGAAACACACTCTTTTGGACTATGGATATGTTTTTAAACATGTTTCAATCAACTGTGATAACACCAGTGCAATAAACATCTCTAATAATCCTGTATATCACTCTAGAACCAAACACATAGATGTAAGACACCATTTCCTAAGAGATCACTATCAAAAAGGTGATATTTCTCTTGAATTTATTGGCACTGAACATCAGTTGGATGATATTTTCAATAAACCTTTATGTTCGGATAGGCTAAGTTACATAAGACACGAATTGGGAATGTTTAATCACTGATGTGAAAATTCTCACCGATGTAAAATTCTCACCGATGTAAAATTCTCACCGATGTAAAATTCTCACCGATGTGAAGTTCTCACCGATGTAAAATTCTCACTGATGTGAAAATTCTCACCGATGTGAAATCCTCACCGATGTGGAAATTCTCACCGATGTGAAATTCTCACCGATGTGAAAATTCTCACCGATGTGAAATTCTCACCAATGTGAAAATTCTCACGAATGTGAAAATTCTCACCGATGTGAAATCCTCACCGATGTGAAAATCCTCACCGATGTACAATTCTCACTGATTTGTTTTTCTCACCATTGATTAACTCACATTGATGCAATGTTTTCTAAAAACATCTGTCTGTCGCCAAGAATACGAATTGTTTTATTTTATTTTATCTTACTCTATTTTAGTCGTTTATTTGGAATTCCTAAATGATAAAACTAAGTCTAAGACACTTCTTACCTCGCCGAGCTCAAAATCTCTCAACTTCGAACCTTTGCTCCCAAATCGGCCAAGAACCCTAAACCCGCGATGGCAAAAACTAAGCTTCCTATCGTCAGAGATGAAAGTGTAGAACCAAAAGCTAAGAAGCAGAAGACACAGCATAAAGCCAGTGTTAGTGAAGTCAGAACTAGATCAGGAAAGCGACCAGTGAACCCTCACTTGTAGAATAGAGACATAGTAATCGAGAAGGAACTGTGCGTGGAATGGCTACTGCCTAGCAAATCGTTGGTACTCGAGATTCTGGAAGACCAGAAATGGGTGGATTGTTTCTCAAATAACAATGGCTCATACTACCCAATGTTGGTAAAATAGTTCTATGAGTTTTTAACCTTCGAGAAGTCTGAAAATGAGAATCAGGTAAGCTCTTTTTTAAATGGAAAAGAGATGTCTTTTTCTTCAGTAGAGTGGGATGAGTGTTTGAAAGTACCACAAGAAGGTGTATCTGGGTATGTATCAAGAGAAATTCCACCTAGCAGTGACATCTTTGATTATCAAACTGCCTTAAAAGAGCTGACCGGTAATGGGAATCAAAGGAAAGTGGTTGCTGCTGAAATGGATGGAGAGAATCGACTGCTCTTCATGTTTGTTCAGCATGTGTTGATACCGAGGCGAGGAGAATTTTCAAATATGAGATATCAAGATATATATCTTCTTCATTTGCTAAGACATGGTGTAAAAATCAATCTGTGCAGATTGCTAATGCTTCAAATGGAAGACATGATTAGACCAAAGTCAAAGACTAATGCTTTGTTCTTTGCCAAGCTGATTTCAGTAATGATAAAAGTGAAAGGAATAGCTGAGTCTCAGGATGAGACAGTTGTAGTCAGGAACAATTTCTGCATCACCTCGACTATTTGTAAGTACATGAAAATTAACTGGAACCCATGGAAGAGAGAATGGGTCAGTGATGATCAGAAGATATATGATATGTTTAATCCTGTGGATCATCCCTCAAGACCAAAGGATATGAGAGATCCAAGTATGAGACCTGATGAAGAGGAACCTGTTTATAGTGATGAAACAGAAGAAGAAGAAGAAACTCCCATGGATGTTGGAGGAGATCCAGACTTTCCCCCAAGTCCTGTTGCAGAATTGGTTTATTCTAGGAAAGGAAAGGTAGAGGAAATTTTGTCTACTTATGAGGAAGACCAGTCTGTACCTCACCAAGAAGAAGAGGAAAAGGAAAATGTATCTGAATAGTATGTTTCTGGTAGTTTAAGTATGAGTCCTTTGATTGGAAGCTCAGCTATGCCTGCTGCTGAAGTAGAAATAGATACAGAAGAAGCTGTACCTGTATCAGAAGATCTTCTAGATGCTGCACCGATGGAACTTGTAGTAGAAGATTCTGATGAAGAGAATCCAGCACTGAATGCTGTTGTGATACATGAGAATGCACCCATTGAGGGGGAGCATCAATCTGTTCTTGGAAATGTTACAGTAGCTGTTGAGCTTGGAGACTGGGTAGAAGACCCAGGGTTTATAGTCTGTGGATTGGATTATCCGGATTCTGATAATGAGATGTCTATGAATAGACCGAAGACCAATTATGATCTTGCTTCTGAGTTGTTGCCAGATGATGTGGTCAGATTTCATGATCTGAATAAGCTGAAAGAGGACCTCAAAACCAGTTTTGTTGAAGAAGTGAAGTTAATGGAAACCTCCCTTTCATCCTCAATTCATTCAATAATGACTGAACTGTAGTTAGTTTGGCCTCAGTAAAGGGATCTGCTGTAGTTGTCCCAAATGATTTTGTCTCTAAATCTGATCTTGAATCCATGAAGAATGAGCTGAAAGCATCATTCAGTGTATCAGTTGCAGAGATGAAGCAAAGCTTTAATGAAGAAATGAAAATGTTAGAGAGATCCTTCGAGCTATCTCTGGCTTGTAATTTATCTTCTTTTGTGTCTGAGCTTATGGAAGAAGTGAAAGAGTGCCAGACTCAGTCTTCTAGAATCGAAGCAGATCTTGAAGCTCTCAAGACATCAGTTGCTGCTTTGGATTCTTATATGAGCTCCAAGTCTCAAGCTGACAAGGACCTAGCCTATGTGAAGAGTGTAGTAAGCCAGTTTGTCTCGGTGTTTGAAAGTTTAAAAACCTCAGTGAAGGATCATGTTCAATTACAGGACTCTCAAGTTCAAAGCCTAATCAGTGGTTTGTCTAAGAATTTCAAAGAAATTGTTTCCTTCTCTCTTGGCCCTCTCACATCCAAACTATTAGTTGACCTGAATTTAGTTCGAGCAATGTTGAAGGAGGAGATTGGTTCTATTTCAACCAGTGGCTCTGTGGACTCATCAGAGTTGAGCCGAGTGGTGCTTTCTACAAGAGATTCTGCTAGAGAAATAATGAAGATTGTTCAAGATTATATGAGAGAAGCCTCTGCCTCTCAGGAAGCCATAAAGAGCAAAGTGGACTACTACTTCACCAGAATTTTCACCAAGCATAAACTCGAACACCACTTCAAGCTAATGTTGGAACACATGAAGCTACCTCCAGTAACTCAAGATTTTAGAGAAAAAGTGAGCAAACTAAGACAATTGACTCCTGCCTTGGAGAAATTCATGGAGAAAAAAGATGATTTCATCTCTGCTATGGAAAGAGGAGGAGGAATTATTATGGATTTCAGAAATTTGTTGATGCCCTTCTTGCATGTTGATGCCAGACCAGTCATCATACCTCCTACTTTGCCTGCTTCTGCCTCAACTGCTTCCACAGTCCATCTGACTCCTGCTCAAGCTATTCGAAGCCTCACACCAATGATCACCCAAAGATCTTAAACCTACAGGCCTGACTCTGTGTCAGTGGCCCAGCCTCCTTTGATCTTTTCTGGCATTCCAAAACCTTCACCTGCATCCTCACCATCCGAACCTTCTTCTGATCCCAAAGGAAAATCTCACGTGGAAGATGTGGATTGATCCAGTGGCCATGATTTTTGATAGGAATTCATTTGTATTCTGTTTCTGTACTTTCTGACTGCTCTAATACAAAGGAACTCTTTTTACTTCTCATGTTTTATTTGTCTCCTATCTATGCTTTCCCACTTTTTGATTATCACAAAGGGGGAGAACAATAAGGGGGATAAGGGGGAGAACAAAGGGGATAAGGGGGAGAACAAAATGAGAAAATGAGAAATATTTTCAATGGAGAGAAATAACCTTCTTTTCAATTTTATCTCTGATATTATTGTATTTCTTTTTACCTTCGGTACCTTATGATTGTTACCTCTGATAACTTATGTCTATATCATACTATTTCAATTATCTCTGATGCTGTTTTCTCTGAGAAAATTGAATTCAATATTATACTCTTTACTATTATATTTTCACTATGTTAAATGGCCATATCATAAATTGTGATTATCAAAAAGGGGGAGATTGTTGACCTCACCTGTTTTGATAATCTCAATCATGTATTCATATGTGTTGAAAATACCAATTATGTTTTCATTCTCTATGATATTTTTAAGTATCATTGATCTATACTTTAATTCTTTCAAATCTATGATCAAACCAATAATAATTTTTAAAATAGTCTTTGGAATATGTTAATTCTCATTTATCCATGTTCATACAAGTTATAAATTAATTCTAACACAATCGGATGTGTTCTGCATAAAACAGATAAGTAATCTGCCTATAGCTACTGATAAAGAGCTACAGGTACCCAGTCTACCGATAGACTTAGTCTACCGACAGACAGAGTCTCCGATATACTTAACACAGAGCTACCGATGTACTTATAAATGTAAGCTACTGACATAAAGAAAGATACCGATACAAACATAGAGCTACCAGTGTAAGTATAAATAGCTACCGATGGAATAAGAGTCACCGACGCATGAAGCTACCGACGCATGGAGCTACCGACGCATGGAGCTACCGACGCATGGAGCTACTGACGCATGGAGCTTCCGACGCATGGAGATACCGACGCATGGAGCTACCGACGCATGGAGCTACCGATAAACAAAGTCACCGATACAAGCATGTACCAACCGACGCATAGAGCCACCGATAGAGTCAAAGCAACTAATGACCTTGAGCTACCTATGTCCAAGCTATCGATGCTGATTACCTACTGATCACTCGACTCACTGTTTTATTTTCTTTATTTCCTATATTTAATATATCTAACGGTCATATCATGTACATTTTAATGATTTGTCAAATATCTGATAAAGTTGTCGAATGTCAGGAACCCGTACCTCGTACCTGCAGAAAGGAAATCTTTTCTGTCCCCTGTTCTCGTGAGATAAATACGAGAAGACTACGCTGCCCAACCAAAAAAAAAGAAGAGAAGTGTCTGGTGGATAAAATATACCAAACACAAGAATGAGAAGAATCAAGAAGAGCAAAACCAATTCCATCAAGAACACAGAGAAACTCATAGACAATCAATCATACTCGAGAAGTGTTCTGTGCATATAAGAAGAGCACTGAAGAACTTCAACCACTACATTTTCACTGTCTGTGAACCTGGAGCATACGACACTCTGTTTCTCAAACAGAAACGAGAAGAGGACTCAGACTCACTTCTGATCGAATCCAAAGGAGTCCAGAGCTACACTGAAATCACCAGAACCATCTCTAAACTCTACATCTATTGTTCTGTGATTTATTATTATTCTTTTCGAGCAGTGTGTGTTATCTGCTGTATCTAAGACATACACTGTCTCCTGTACTTAAACTGGAGGATTTGTAAATCCTTACCAAATTCTTGCATTCTATTCTTTCCCACGAATAATAGTGGTAGAGGTCGTGTGTGACCTGGACAGCTGGGTGCTGTTGTACTATTTCCCATGAAGAATAGTGGTAGAGGTCTTGGACCTGGACAGTTGTAAACTGTTGAACCCCGATCCAGGGTGTAGATCATTTTTATATAAACTTTTGAGAGGACTAAGTCTCGGCTTGAGAGTGAACCTCTTGGTTACATTTGTTGTGCCATCTCTTTCAAAGTTTTATTCCGCTGCTAATCACTTTAAAATCAATACTGTTTTTAAAGTTACATTGATAATTAAATTAGAAAGTGTTTATGTTAAGTGTAGATTAGTAAGTTAGTTTCAAAAGATAATCACACTCCTGTGTTGATTAACTGGGAATTAATCAATCCCTTGAGAATTTAACAGAACCTCTACTTTAATATAAATTCACTACAGTTTAATTTATTATTTTATTTGGGGGTCTTTAAGATAGTGTTTTTAAATACAAAAATTTTAATTGGTACTCAATTCACCCCCATCTTGAGTAAACCACTCCGACCAACAACCATGAAAGTAAAAATCAACATAAGGATATTGGGATATAACTTGTAGACCACATACCTCGACTCCGAAGATTAAACCACCCTTAACCTTAGATTTAAATTTGGATTAAATAACCCTTTGAATTTTTAACCTAATGTCCACCAGAAAAAGAGGGTTGTAGGGATTCATAAGAATATAAACAAATATATAAGCCCTAATAAATAAAAGAGATGCAATATGAGCATTTTACTTACTCTAAGCTTTGATCTACACACAACGACACTCCAAATGACCTAGAGTCAATGTAGAATGGTCCTTTAGAAGCTTGGTTTGAAGTGCTTCATCCCTAGGTTTGAAAGAAGAATAAATATGGAAGTAATTGGGTGAGGGACATAAATTTCTAATGGGGAAGTTTGGTAAATTTTCAATTTTAAATGTTTTTCATGGTTTGGTTTCATAGTTCGCAAAACAATGCGCCAACCATACCCTAGACTACGTCTAAGAGGGGTCCAAGACACATAGTTACCTAGGGATTATTCATGGTTTGAAAAACCATGTGCCAATCATTTGAAATTATTTTATCCAAGGTCACATGATTTGGCTCTCCCCCTTTTACAATTTACTTAACTATTCACCCCTCCTCTTGGCTAGCATAGTTTGGGTGCATAGATATCTCTAACCATTTGACAACCATGATACATGCACTAGGCGATCACAAGTTCATTTTAATTTAATTCATGAACCCCCTGAGTCAACCCAAACCTCCTCAAACACTCAATAACCATTGTATTAACCAACATTAATGGATTAAAACCAAAATTTAATCATGGATGTACCTCAACAAAGTCTGAGATATTACAACCATGATATATCTTTTTATTTTTAGAATGTATTTTAAAATAGTCTAGTTTGATTATATTTTTTGGGTTATAATTAAATGAATTGATTTCAATAATTTTGACTAATATTTTGTCAATTTATTATAAATACATAATAATATTGAAACTAATATACTAAATTTCATTCACAAGTAAATAAAGATATATTTTTAGGAAACTATCTATTGAAATTATCTTACTATCCTGACATTGTTATGGAAAATAATTCATTCAATTGTTTTTTATTTGTTTAGAAATTTAATTTTTAATTTTAAAATCAATGAGTTAATAATTGATAAAACGTTATTGTTTGAGCTTCAGTGATACCATGTTCACAATGGATCAAACAAGTACATTGAACAATACATTGAATCAACTGTTTAGTTTCATGGGTTGGAAAATATACATTACAAAACATTTTCATCTATCCATGGAAGATTATTATGCCTCCATGTAAGTCATTTCTCCTAATTTTATAGTGGTATATCATATGGTACAATTGGGGCTTTGTGGGTAGATGATTCATATTAATGTTTTTTAAAAAGATAAATTGATTCAGAAAATTGTTCATCTATGGGATGTTGTTGTGTTTTTCACCAAAATTAAAATGGGATCTTGAGGTTTGGCATAGATTATAGTAGTTGAACATAGTGATTTTGAGTTTAATATATACTCTTTCCTATATAACTGATTTTTAAACTGGTTTAATGGGTATAGTTGGGTTTGTTAATATAGATTTATAATCTAAATATAAAAATGATGGGTAAGTTTGAAGACATACCTAGGATTGATTTTTTTTGTTGATATGGTTACCTTCACATTGTAATAGTAAAATTTAGAGTAACTAATTTACCAAATATGTTCATAGGGTTTGTGAATAAGGTGTATCGACACTATTTTGATTCTTTAAACATAGTATCATTAATATAGTGTTATAGAACTTATAGAAACATTAAATGTATAGGATTACATCTATGTATTTGTTTTTCAAATTTGAAGTTCATTTTATAGGTTATGTTATTTCAAAGAGTGGCATGGAAGTGGACCCATCAAAGGATATGTCAATTATTATGAATTTTCATCTTAAAATGATATGAAGCGTGGAGTTTCTAATGCTTCTCTAGTTATAAAAAGAGGTTATTATTTTGTTTTTATCATATTTCAACTTAATAATTAGATTTGACTAAAGAAATAAATTAATTTTCATAGAATATTTAATGTCAAACTATTTTAGAAATATTTAAGGATAAATTGATGTTTGATTTAGTTCACTGATTACATAAGGAAGTAACTACTTTATGGTATATTGTGACATATATTATCATACTTTTTGGATGTGTTTTAATAAAGGAGAATCAATCCATTAATTATGATTTTAGAAAATTATGACCTCATGAATGTAATTATGTTGCTCCTGATTTGGACATCAAAGTGAAGGTTTTTATACTTAATCAATAGAAAAATTATTTTTATAATGTATTGTTTTTGGTTTATAGATATCTAAATATTTTGAGACTTATCTTTTCAAAAAAGTATTTGAATTTTTTAAGGATTTAATTGGTTTAATTTCAATAAGATTATGACTTAGATAACATATATTCCCTAGGAAAGTGTGATGTGGTAACTAACACTATGATTCAGAAGTCTCACGGTGTTTTTTCTCATAGGGGGTTGCGAATGGAATGAGATAATGTTTTTTAAAACTCTTTATATTTATTATAATTTTATATATGATAGATAATATCTTTATTATATATATATATATAATCCATTTTAGTATACTAGGTTGAAGAGTCTCTACATAGAGACCCATAGGTGGAGGCATGGAGTGATAAAAAATTTAATTTTATCAATGTTTATGGTTGGAATGAGGTTAAAGAACATTAAATACTATTTCATGGAAAATTATTTACTCCAGAGAGTTTCCATGTAGTATTTTTCTGTATGAATCATTTTTCATATGTGGGGATATATAAATGTGTCAAAATATGTATCAATATTTAAAAAATCAATTCTTATGGCATAGGATGAATACATTTTTGGTTGTATCAATATCTTAATATCATATATGTCAATCATTGAATTCCAAATATTAGGTTCTGGAAGGATTATTTCATCCTATAGGGATTTATTAGTGTGAGTGGGATTATAGTTATATTTTTTTTATGGTTGTTCCTTATGTATTAATTATATTTGTTCTATTTCGGTTATCAATGATCAATTTATAAAGGAAACTCATTTCTTATGAATTTAAACATTGAACTTTGTGGATGGATTATAAAATCCTTATATAATTAACATAGTGAATATTTATGAAGATTCAAGAATTATAATTATAAATCATGATTCATGATTTAAATCAATAATATACATGTGATTTTTATGTCCTGATGTTACCTAGTTATTCCTTCGAATATAGAAATCCATATACTAATGTTCACATTGAGTAGATCATTCAAAATTTTAAGGATATGTTGACAACATGTATCTGGGATTTTAAAGGAAATTACGATGTTCATTTTCTATTGGTCGAATTTTATAATAATAATAGTTAACATTCAATAGTTATCTTTTCAAATTATGAGGCATTGTATGAGCGTCCATACAATTACCTATATTCTAGGATAATGTTATAGAGGATGATGTAGATAAGTCAAATATGGTATGGGATATGGTTTACAATGATCATGTTATATGGGATCACATGATGACTAATCAGAGTATAAAAAAATCAATGAGATTAATTTAATGATATCATTAATGTTTATGGGTAGAAAATATATTTCCTTATGACTATATCCTCAATGTTTGTATTGAATGTTTGGAAAAGGATGTAATTTTCAAAGAAATTTTTCATTCATTTTAATGTTTCTATGTGATTGGGAGAGTCAGCTTACTGGTTGCATCTACCCCCATGGTTATCAACAAGTCATGACATATTCATTGTGTTAAATATTTGGAATTATTATTACATTCCTTCAAATTTTATTAATTTCAGTGATAAAAACTATTAAATATGAAATATATTTTGATGATTATATAGTAAAAATTCATGATCAAATAGAAATGTTTAGATTATAATATTTATTCCCTTCATGTAATTTTATTATAGATTATGAGTTCTCAAAGAATGATATTAGGGAATGGAATCACATTTGTCAAGGAAATATCTTAAACTAGTTTGATTTATTCATATATTTTTTTACATTAAATTTTTCTAAAATGAAAAAATCTTAGGTAATGGAAGTTTTAATGAGATTGTTTCTACATTGAGTTTTTGATCAAAGCATTATTCTGGATGAAACATTTTTAAGGAGGCTTTTAATGTAGTGACCTTAAAATATAATGTATGAGAGTTTGAAAAATATTACAAATTTTTTTATGAAGGGTAAAATAATAATTTTACCAGTCTAAGATTGAAATTTTGATCTCGCCTCTAGATTTAGGATGTAATGTTTACCCTTCAGTGATATTTTGGTATTTTTTCAAAGTGTTTAAAACATTTCATTAATTTCTAATTTTGGTTGAATTAATTATTATTATTATTATTATTTTATTTTAATAATTAATTTATAATATATATTTATAGAATAAATAATGTTATGTAAATAAGATATTTGGGATAGTGATGATGTGGAATATTAAAACAAAATATAGAGGAATATTTTATTATGATAATGAAATATTCATGTAAAAAAGTTAATGTGAGTAATTGAATAAAAAAATAAAAAAAATAAACTTTATGCATATTTTGTAAAGGAATTTATAGGAGGGTTAGAGTATTAAGTCTCATTTAATCTATTTTATACCATAAAGAGTATTTTTCTCCAGTTTCACTTTTCTCTCTATAATCATTAGTATTCAGTGCATTGTGATGAATAAAAGAAATATTAGGTTGAATAATGAAATATAGATTTATAATAAATCAAGGACTGATGATTTAATTTTATCATGGAATAGTGGTATGTTTCGTGAGATTATCATGAATTTTCTATCAATCATTGTGATTCAATTATTAAATTTTATATTTTATGATGGGTATATAATTCATAACAATATAAGACAATGTTTATTATGGTGAATTGAATCTATGAACAATTAATATAAAATTGATAAAATAATTATTCATTTTAAATAATTAAAATTAAAAAGATTTATAAAATGATGGATTATTGTTTTTTATTAGTAAATAGTGTAAATTTATTATAAAAATTGATTGGAATAAAAATTCTATAATAATATTATTCAATTGATTATAATTTTGGTTCATTGATGGGGGAGTTTTATAGTAATAATAAATTTTGAATATATTTTAAATAAAGGATAAAATATTATGATATGCAACTATGATGAAATTTGGGTGGGATATTTGATATAATTAATATGTAAATAACTAAATAAGATGTTAAGATAGAAATTTGTGTTTATAATTATTTATAATTATATTTAACTTATTTTTTATGTCCCAGTACTGAATTTTGATCTTCAAATAATAATTTATTTTAGAATGTATCTTAAGAGATTTGAATATTATTTTTATAACATTTTACATGAGCCTTAATAAATTAGTATCGATTTCATGGAACATTTTATAGTATATGGGACATTTTTCAGGGAGTTACATAAGGGTGGTGTAGCTTAAACATGGATCTTGCCATGTTATTATGGGTCTATTCGATATTTAGCACAAGCTGTGAAGATTGATTTTTTCTCTACATTATATGAGGTGTAGAGTATATCCTCTAGGATTTGTTTGAAGTTGTGATGGAACTCATGTTTCCTATAAACCATTTGATAAACCTCTATTGTGTGTATAGATGGAGGTGTAAATATGAAATTGTTTTTGGGATCAGGAGAACTAGATTAATGTAATATTCAATATATATTATCCATTGATGTGGTCAAGGAACATATTTTTTCCTTTGATATAAGTAATTTTAGTTATATGGTAAATTCCTCCCAAGTATTTAGATTGCTATAGACCTAAGTGAGAGATAAAACAAATACATGGCATGGTTGTTTACTCCCAAGGATCTTGTTTTGGTGGAAATGGGTGGGATCCTGTTATATCTATATGGTATGATTATATTATATAATACCTTTATATATATGTAGGGATATTAAATGGATAGTGGTGGTATGAATCCATTTGTAATATATGATTATGATGATGATGATGATGATGATGGAGTGAATGATGTGGTGAGTTATAGTGGTTATGTATTTAGTGATGGTGATGAAGTAGGTGGGGAATGAGAGAGAACTTACGGTTAGACAAGCCAAAAATCTATGGGAGTTCCTAGAGGTGGAAAACAAAACAATCGATTCAAGTTGAGGTTCAGGAGAGTCTCTAATGATTGACACCAAAAGAATAGTAAAAGTCCTTGTAAGAACACATTCAATTTTCATAAGTTAGTTTTATGTCAATATCCATGCTATGAATTGATATTTAACAAATAAATATTAGTTTAATATGTATATTTCATGAATAGAAAGGTATTATATTACTGGATATATTCCAATTAAACATGTAAAATTATTATGTTTAGTTAATGTAATAGAAAGTTTTTTATTTAATAATATAAATATATTAAATTAAAATTATTTATTTGTTTCATATGTAAAATGAATTATATGATAATGTGATATATTATATATGGATATTTATTTTAAATCCATGAAATTATATAGATATTTCATAATCTTATAAAAAATTCCATCAAGGTATGAAACAAGAATATATTTTTATATGAATAATAAATTAACATTATTCGAAATAAATTGTTTTTATATAATCTAATTAGATTTAATTAAAAATTAAATTTCATAATATCATAATTTCAATTTCATAAACTCTAGTTAATTTTTTTGTTTCAAAATTTGGTTATTATCATTGGGTGAATTTTTAACATTTTTCTATGAAATTAGTTTATTAATGTATGTTTAAAAAATATTGTTTTTATGAACACCATATATTTAGGACATCCTTATGATATAAATATGGCATAAATATTTATGAAACTTGGGGAGAATCTATTTAATTATGATATACTGAAAATATAATATAAATATGATTTAATTAATATAAATAATTTGATATATCAAGATTTATATGAAAAAATTATTTAGTTTTGATGTAATGATTTCACGGTATTGGAAAATAAAAATTTATTTCATTAATGTTTTATCTGGGAATGAATAAGTCTTATATCCATATTAAAACTTAAAAATGATGAATAATCAATAATTTTTATATTTTTTCATAAAATTTAAAATAATATAACAACTTAATTATCCTAATTCATACTCATCGATTTCATATGGTATGAAAAGTCATACTCCATAATTTAAAAATGATATCATGATATAATTTAAAATAAATTAAACTATGGATGGTTCTAGATGTTTATATTGATAAATAAAAAGTATTTTTATGTTATAAATTTATTTTTAATTTTAATTAATTGGATAATTAACCAAAATGTTCATTCATCACTTGTGCATGTGTGAGAAAATTTGAAACAACAGGTTTAAAAATAGTTAAATTGATCTAGTTTGATTGAATTTTATTTTATCATGAGTTTTTAGGATAGAAATTTTTTTTACTAAATTATATTAATTTATATATTAAAATTATATTTCATCTAGATATTTTTAAATTTTAAATTAAGTGAATGGACCTAAAGAATTATTGAAGTGTGTTTAATGTTAAAACCTAATTTATAAATTTATAATATAATAAATAAATAATATATTGAGTATTGTTTATGTTAAATGGTTGATAATATCCCATATTGATCATTTAGGAACTATATTATATTTTACAATAACATTTTAAATCATTAAGGTTTGAGAATATTTGCAAATATCATCGAATGTTTCCTATATAAGGGACTACTTTTAACCTTTCCAAAATACATCCCATGTTTATTTTTCTCTCCATATTCTTTCCAAAACACTCTATAAATACCACTTCACACATTCCTTGGAATATGGAAATTTCAAAATGCATTCTCTAAATACTATAGGTTCAGACCAAAATAATTGATTCAAAGAGTATTGTAGGGGTTTCGAAGCCTCTTTTTTATTTGGGTTTATGATTAGTTGTTAAATAACTTGTTAGCCTAATTTGGTAAAATACCTTATTGTAGGGTGAATTAAGGGATGCATATTTTTAATAATATCCCATTTTCATCATGTTTCATCAATAAAAAATTCATTATTCACTCTTCTTCTCAGAACAATATATAGTAGACAATAACGTTTGCATGATATATACCAATTTGACATGGGGAACACTAATTGGGATAATACAAGGATAATAAATGAAAATGAACTAATTCATGATAGTCACTAAAGTGAAATTCTATTATAATTTTTAGTGAGAACTCAGTATCCCATTCAATTTACAACAATTAACTTTTGAGAAAGCCCAAATCTCCCTTATGAAAAGAACACACCTTTCTTATAAAATAATATATTGATGATATTTAGTACCTCTGAAATAGTTCACTCTATAATGGGTGTGACATGATTCTTATATTTCATCCATTATATGAAATCCTCTTTACCACATAACTTTTTCTTTAGGGAATATTTTTTCATGAAATGTTATTATTCATGAACATCTCCTCCACATACCACCTTATAAATTCAGTATCCATTTTCTGTTAATTCTATGAAGACACAATCTCATTTGAAAACATCCCATAATGTGATACTTGTTTCTATTTCATATTTTTCTTAAGCACTAAAAACATTGTCTACTTTATGGATCATTATTTACCACATACATATCCTTGATAACTTCCTCTATGATTCACATAATTGGCTCTAAAAAATTGTATTGTGTCTTGTTCTTCATAGACTACTCCTCAAACCTCCAATCACACTAAAAACTGATTTATACCATATTAAAATTATCCCATGATAATATTCTGGAGTATTTTTTTAAATCTAATTAAGTGTTTAGTTGTCCCATTGTAGGAAAAGTATCATAGAAAACTAACTAATCATAAAATTGTTGTTCTTACCTACATAAAATTTACTTTTTGTACTACTTATCCTTCGTTGTTTCATACACTATATTGTCTTGTTTTTTCACCTAAAATCACAACCTCTTAGAAAAATGAAAAGGAAAGAGCAAAAATCCTCCACAGTCACCACAAACATATCATGTGGTTGTGAACTTCCTACTAAAACTCCAAGCCTTAGCATAATTTTCTTCATTGAAAATTACCTTAATGGCCTTCATTTAAATAATTTTTAGTTCAATAATAGTTATTAACAAACTAATTATCTTCTTTTATATTCTTTGTAGTACAAAAGGATACTCTATGAAAATAATCCATTTCCACGAAACCTGCTTTGATATTCCACAAACAATTTACACTCAAAAAAGTTAGAAAACATAACGAAACGTCAACACTTTCTATGAGTAATTTATAATTGACTCCAATTATATATACAAAAAATTAATAAATTTCTCTTATAATAATCTCAATAGGGATTTTTTATCTATCCTTTTCAACAATCACAATAACATAAAAACATTACCATGATGATATTTTCATAAAATAAATTCATGTAGAACATCACTTATATTTATATAATTATTGTATTTCTATCATATTATCATATATTTGATCCATTAATGATGATACTACCATATTTTAACTTTTACTGAACTCTTTTTTTGAAGCTTTTACTATGTTAATGTATTGGGTTTTACAAAACGATATCATTTGATTAAAACTATACTCTCACTCTTTTAAATGACATAATTATTCTCTAAAAATAACCCTAAAATAGTAGTTTATTTCTAAACAAATTTTTATATATATAACTCAAATTTTAATTTGGGTTTCCTTTATTTATACACTTTTGAAAAACATTGATTTCCATGGTAGTTTTACTCCACATATGTAAGTGATTTCATTCTTAAGAAATTAAAAGATTTCATGGATAATAAAATAATGTTTTAAGATTTAATATAACATTAATAATATTTTAATTTCATGATTATGATTCTATAATGGTAAAATATCCATCATAATAATGATATTAAAAGTAAACAGTCAATTTTTTTAACCTTAAAAAATATGCTTATCAATGGAGATTCATTGAATGGTAACTATTCTATGACCTATTAAACTAATTTAATCTTATAATTATATGGAAATGGTGCCATGTAACATATGGAGATTAAGGAACCATTGTATAATAAATATTAAAATTTTTAATTATACAATAACTCCTATGGATATTTTGAAAGAAATGACCTCTAAATGAATGATGTATACATTACCAATTTGGTACATGAATGAAACATGATAATAAATGTAATAAGAGGGATAAAAAAATGACCTGAACATAAAAAATGTTATTAATAATTTAAATAATTAACATAATTTTATTATTAATGATGGTAGAGGATGTATGTGGTGATTCATGACTATATGTAAGGGATTTTCATTTAATACATTACTCTAAAAGTGGTGAAATGTTTCTCTCAACCCATTATCAAGGATTTTAAATTTTTTAATTTTTTATCAAAAATTTATTATTCTAATCTTCTATGATTTCCTAAGATAATTATCTATTTTCCTTCACTTTATTCACAAAGTAATGAAAGAAATATTATTTTACATTTTATATATTAGTAATTTCTATATAGTTTCTATAGTTTAGAAGGAATATATTTTTAAAATCATTCAACATGATTAAATTTTCCCTTAATCTTCATTAAATTTCATTAGTAATATTACTATCTATTTTTTCAAATATTAATTAATTAATTTGTGTTATAATAATTTTAAACAAATATTTTTTTCGAAATAAGTGTTGTTAAAACATTAAAGTGGATTTATTCATATATTGTGCAATAAATGAAATGAGATTGTTATTATGGGTTCAAATGTAATTTTTTATATTTTTTTAATATGAAAAATTAATAGTTTAAATTTTTTGTCAAAATTGTACTTCTTGGAATTATAGATGAATGAGGGTGAGCCCAAGAAATATATTTCCAATGAATTGTGTGATCATTTACTCTCTAGGGAAATGATGTTGTAATTAACTATATATTATTCTGTTATGAGTGAATACAAATGAAGATGGGTGATAAATATAATTTTTAATGTTTCCTTCATTGATTTTTTATAATTTATATGGGTTTTAAATGGAAATATATTTATTTCATTAAACTGAATTTTCAAAAATCATTTTAATATGTTTTCAGGTTTTGTTTTAGAACTTTTTAAATAATTTTATTACATTATTCTTGATTATAAATTTTCATTATAAAAATATTTTGAGAAAATAGGATGGTTATATGTTTTATGGTATGCCTTAAATGATATCAATGTTCAATTTTTTAATGAACTGATTTTTCATTAATTTTTTCGTATTTTAAAGTCCTAATAGGTTGTCACATTATTTTATACCCGTTACTGAGTTTTATTCTCATACCACATTCCCAAACGATTTTCATGGGGCATAAGGATGAGTAGGAGTAGTAATGAATTCTAACTCGGAATATGATATCTCAAAATTGAATAAAGCAATTTTAGTATTTATAGATTTTTGGTTTATTATAAAAAAAATTCCTCCTGGTAAAAAATTTATGAGTGTTGTTATGTTAGAGTATCTCCTAGTTTTTTAAAAATCTAAGCATAAAATGTATTTATTATTTATGTGATAAAATATTTTCTATAAATCATGTAATTATGGGATAATTTTGTTCGAACCATCACGGTTGGTGTTAATATAGGGTTTAGATTATAGTTTAGGCTATAATGTAACAAATCATGGATAATTTAAGAGTTATGGATATTGTAACCACCTATCCAATTTTCCATCTGAACTAGAAGTTGAACCTACCAGTCACAAGCCTGAGGAGAGTGCCTATCCCACAAGTGGTAGTAACAAGTTATAGGGAATAAACTATAATAACTAATAATGAAATTTCCATTAATACATGTTTAATCAAAATGGAATTTCTTTTAAAAATTCATTATAAACCATCCATAATTTTGAAATACATACTAAAATAAGATATGCAACAAATAAATAAATAGTTATAAAGAATAAATAGATAAGTATAGTGAAAAATTTAAAACAAATCTATTCTCACACTATGAACATGATCCTACACAAAAATTACCATTGGTAGATACCTATCCTTGGCCTCCATAATATTAGTACACCTTAAACTATAAAATGTAGTAAAAGTTCTACATGGGAAACATAAATCATTTAAAGGGACACATACCAGAAATTCATAAAAAGTAATGTCTGGTTCTACAAATAATATTATATTCACACTTTTTAAGATGATATAAAATAAAATTAACCCCAAATTCCAAATCAATCAATATCCCAAGGGCATCTAGATGTTCATACGGAACCTAAAACAAAAATATACAATAGGTTTGAGCACAAAATCACTTAGTGGGATACCACCCACCATTCAACATTTTAATCCATTAATTTAAGATCCATTTTAATTATATTATGAAAATATATTCAGAAAAATATTGTTTCCATTATTATCTAAATAAACTAATTATTAAACGCATCATGTGTTGTTGAAAATTATTTTTACTCATTTTATTAAATGAAAAAAATATCTTAATCACATTTAAAAATGGCCAAATCACTCTTTACCAGAAAACACCATCTTAAGGTCACTTTAAATTAGATTTATAAAAAATAATTTTATACCGCATTCAATCCATTTTAAAACCTCATGTTTAAACCTTTGATTCCAATGATAACTAAAAAAATTAAAATCACATTTAATGATGAAAAATCCAACAAAAATGGTTGTAGTAATGAAATAAGAAGCACCACACATCAAGCAATAAAAAATAAATAAAGGATGGTTCCAAAGTCATTATAATCATAGGTAATCAGAATAATAATATAATGCAATCCCCTATATAAAACACCAATAAATGAATACACCTCATAGATAAATTCATAGAACATGATTATAGTGACATAAGTTGGTGATAAGATTCATATGATAAAACTATGAACATATTATACCCTAGTAGAATCATTGAGATATTTGAGTCCTATAAACTATCCTAGGAGCACACCATCATTACGGGACATATGACATTACCAATGTATTACTAAGTCTATATGGGAACCTTTTCCAACCTGGAGCACAATTTACTCTAAAGTATGAATTTATACTGAAATACTAGCTACCTACATTACCATGATTGAATGAAATTAATTTGAGTCAACAACTAAGGAAATATCATTCATAATATAGAATAATAAGTAATTCATCATATCAAAACAAACCTCTTCATAATTCACATAAGAAACATATGTAAAAAACATCCCACCATAGTGAAACACACTTAAGAGAAACCATGAGGGTCACAAACCCACACCATTTGTAACATCATTGAATGTGCTAGACTATCCTCATATAAATGAAGCATAACCTTCAAAGTACATCATTAATATCCTAAAATCATTTTGAAAACATTTAATTAATATTCCTTTTAAATCAATCAATAAAATAAATTTATAAATCACCTCCTCTATTATATAAATACCTTAAGAGAATAAA
The DNA here is from genome assembly GCA_963277665.1 of Viscum album. Classification (NCBI taxonomy): domain Eukaryota; kingdom Viridiplantae; phylum Streptophyta; class Magnoliopsida; order Santalales; family Viscaceae; genus Viscum; species Viscum album. The sequence continues at coordinate 1,305,481,643 of OY728119.1, forward strand.
ATATTGTTCTTCAACTCATCTCATCACCCAAACATGTCAAACACTTTAAATATACACTCTTGATTCCACATAAATCCTTAAAAATTTAGTAAATACTTTTAATTTTATGGTCCACTTGAAAATTTAAGTAAAATCATTTATAAATCTAATTTTAAATACACCAAAATGAATCTCTTTAGTTTAATATGGGTCTTTAACAACTTTATATGCAATTAACCGAGTAATAAGAATATAAAAAATGTAGAACCAGATTTATTTAAATTCTTAAAGAAGGAAAATACTTTGATTTCTAATAAAACAAAGGAATCATCTAATTTTTTTGTAGAACCCAAAGTAAATTATCATCACTATCAATTGGTAACTAAAAAATGAAATTTAAAAATGATGAAATCAATGGTTCTATAAATAATAATTTAGGTCATGGGAAAACTAAACTCAAATTAATGGAAAATGGTTTAAAAATCAAATTAGGGATTAAATAAATCTAAAGAAGGAATCACAATCCCAAATATTTAAATAACCAGTGAAATAGGGTCAAACCCTTGACCTAGGATTCAACCAAGAGAGGTTTAGTGATAGTGGAAATAAAACATGCGGAGGGGGAAGCTGATCATTACTTAGGAATATTTTACCAATAATTTATATGAGTACATAGTGGAGGAGGTATGTTAAAGGTTTATCATTATAGGGGCCACATGTTGAGGAAGCTAATTTGTGTGGGGGGTGCGACTCGATATGGGGGGGTGAGAAACCTATCTTTTCATCACTTTTTTATCATTTTATCAATATTTTACTATAATTAATTTAATTACATACATTATTATTATTATTACAACGATTATTATTACACAAAATAATATAATTATTAAAAATTTATCAAAATTTTAAAATTAAAGCTCAAACCGTTGAAAATTTTAAAATTACCTAATAATAATATTAAACAAATAAAGTAATTTGAACCCAGGGTGTTAAAAATATCCTCATTGTATGATATGTTTAAGAGTGATTATAAATTCAATGTCATACGTACCCTTTTAAGGTATTATTTGATTGGATTTAACATTTTTTCATGATATTTTGAAAGGAATTTATAGGTTTTTAGGAAGAAGACATAAGTAAGGTATATATTATCAACGGACTTTATATGTGATTTAGTGTGAAGGTTTTCTGGAAGGAATATTATTATATTTTCTAGGACAACATCCGAATGGTATGGATAATCCTTATGTATAGTATATGATTTTTTATAATGTAATTATATTTATTAGGATAAATTGTTGGTCTATTATAATAAATTACGTTTGTTTTTAATTGAAACTAAGAAAATTGATTATTGATTTGGTGAAAATATTAATAAAATTGTTTGGGGGGAAATTTATTTCAGAAACATTACATGATTACGGTATTGATAATTATTCTATATTATGTGATTTCTAATAAAATAGAATGTTATTATTTAAAGGATAATTATTGAGGTATCATTTGGAATCACATATAATCTTTGTGTGGTTTGATGTAATCATTATTCAGTTTATTTTGGGAAAGTATTATAATATTTTTGGGGATTATATGATGATGGTATATTAATATTTAGTATATATTTTAACTTTTTCAAATTATAAACCTTGTAAAACTAATTTTATGTTTGATATGTTGTGTTACAATCTACAAAAAATAAAAAATATCCACAACAGAATATAATGACACTATTATATGGTATGTCATGGGGTGGTCGTACAACGAAAAGAAATATGTAGATACAGAGGTTCGAAATGACGAACATATCAACTCACGACTATGGGTACAGTACAGTCCAAATCAATGAAGTTTACACCATCGGGAGTATTATTATAACACTATTAATAAATCTCTAATACACACTAATATGGTAGACCATTAAAATTTATTACCTTTTGAATATAAGTAATTAATATGAGTTAATATTCATAAATGTTATTCTCAATTAAATTCATTTTCTTTTTATTATGTGTCTTCTTTTAAAAACAAAATTTAAAAAAAATAGATTATAAATTTGAAAAAATAAATTAAATTATTGAATTCATTTCCTAAAAAATCTCATTGTATGAATTTTGGGTTTCTTAAAAAATATTGATTTTTAGTCGAAAAATACTGTTTTTCAAGAAATCATAATATTTATCATTTTATCTTTATTAAATTCTATAATAAAAGTTTTCAAACCAGTTTATCTAGTAATATTTTAATTTAAGGAATAATATTATGCATTTAAATATTTTTTTGACTATATTAATCTTAATTAAAAAAATTGAACTAAATAAAAATGTTTTTTTAATAATAAAAATCATTCTTTTCATTTAATCAAGTATTTTCAAGGGGAGATTATTTTTTTATTTCCATTTAATAATAATAACCTTTATTTTTATAAGAAATGATTTCTCCCAATTTATCCCATATTACAAATTGTTTCCCACATGAAGGAAACAAATGATGAGGCTTTGTGATAGTTCCACCCCAGTCACTCTTCTTTAAGAATGTTGAAGAGAATTGTAGAAAGGAAGGAAGATGCTTGGTAATGTTAACAGGAAACCCTCTTATACTTTGATATCCAACATTACACCTACAATTCATTATGCATCGGTGAATGTCATGGGTGTATACCTTGTGGATGTATTTAAAGATGACACCGACCTAGAGAAGTAAAGAGAGGATGGTTCCACTCATAACGTGGTCCACATAGAGGTAAATGATGGGCGTTTGTGCACCCATAATTAGAGACCGACTTTGAATCTAGTAATTCCTTGGAAAACTTCATTATTTCCTCTGAAGTGAGCACAAACCAAAGAAAATGGTAATAGAAAGGATATATACAACCCACCATCTAAATATATTGAACATCTCACACTGAATGAATGATTTTCATGGTATAGTGAAGATGTGAAAGAGTTGAGACGAAAAAACGAAGAACTACTTTGAGGTAGTATTCCAATTGATTGTATCCCACAAATAGAGCTTCAACAGTCAATTACAATTAGTATACCTCAGCAAAGAGGGTTCACCCGAGCTACTGAAGTTGAGCCCTGACATACTCTGAACCCTATTCCAAGTCCATTAGTTTACCTAGACCTAATAATAAATGTATATCAAGCATTATCTCCACTAGGGAAATGACCAGAACTGATTTAAGGGAACCCACAAAAGATGCCCCTATCAAATGTTGAGATAATATATGTGCTGATCCAGTGCATTATACACTACCAATTGCCAATCCTATTAAAGATCATGTTAAAAATAATATTCATCAAGGTTTTATCGACACCCTTTAATAATTGGTAGCATGATTGGAATCTATATAGGAATGATGCACTCTAAGACATCCAGAACAAAGACATTATCCAGAGTGGTTGATTGACATCCCGCCCCCACCAAATTTTTGGAGAAACTTGTTTCTAGTATTCAATAAATTAGGTGACCCAGCATAACATTTGAAACGTTCTTTTCCATTGGGATCCCATAATAGGATCCCATATTAAAAAATAAGTAGTAAAACATAGGTGCTTCATGAAAACCCTACAAGGGATGACCTTGGTATGGTACGCCAAATTTTTGGCTTGAACAATCACTAGATGGGAAGACCTCCATAGACAGTTTTTATTAAAATTCATATTAACACTATAAAATAGAATGATCCTCGACCTCTTTAACTATAAAAAAGAGATAACAAGAGGGTCTTATATTTCACTTCTAGATGGAAGTAGTTGACCAACTACCTAATCTAAGAGATTCCACAAGAATTTTGGATTTTTCTTTTTATATAGAACCATCATGATGAGTGTAGAACATCTCTAATCCAAAAAATTTATATTGGTGGGTTTTTGGATATTGCCCCAATTTTTTAAATAATGGATGATTCCATATAGTGAACTAAGATCAAGTCCCGAATTACTTCATCATCCCCGTCAAAGAGATCAAAAAAGGCATAAGTTGTTACTATTACACTTTATCTAGCCTATGTGCTAGCTCCAGCTCTGAAACACAAAACAAATCATGTGGAACCACCTTAGCATTAACATAAACCATTTCCTCATCAGTATGAGTTTATGAGACCTATGAGAAATAAATTATAGGGGAAAATGAATAATGTTTACTCATTCTGAGATAATATAGTCCACATTTACTTTATAGAAGCTAAAAATGATTGAATATTAGTTCTATGGCCTAAAGAAGCTTGTCCAAATCGTTACTGATGATTAGATATATTATTTATAGCTTCACATAATTATATGTCAAACCATTCATGAATGCTCTATTTTCAAAGAAATCCTACAAGAAATGGTAGATTTTGGAAAAGTGAAGTTGCTAAAACTTCCAAAAAAATACCATATGTTTCTGCTACCACTCATGAGAAAGGAGGTGAGTGGAAAAAAGTTTCATGAAAAGTATCATAGAATTTTGGTGATTTGATGAATCAAAATAAAATAAAATGAACTCTTTCCATACTCTAAGCATAGTTGAGAAAACCAAATATTCCTCGGACTGCTTCGACAATGGAACAACCAATTCCATCTGCAACGTAGTCCCTCAAAATACAGTATTACATGAAAATATCTAGATGGAACAATGGAAAGTAAACATTAGAATAAAATCCCCTTCCATGTCCAGATCTATCTTTGACTATCTAAGAATTTATCCCTTTAGTCTTGAAATAATAGGTTCCACCCTGTTAAATAGTAGCACTAGAAAGGGTAATCCAGACAGAATCCTCACTGAATGTGGAATTAATGTATAGCTTCATTAACATCATTCATTTAATAAATACATTATCTATTGACAAGTCGTGATATGAAACTAAGTTCCCTACACTCGATTGGAGAATCAAAGGAAGAGGTCATAGGAGCTGTGGATAAACTAGGAGATGTAGTCACAGTAGAATTCAGAATTCGAGCCATGTCCCAACATAAAATATCATTGTTTCGAAAACTCATAGAAGGGTCCTTAACTGATCTCAAAAAAAATAGGGAAATACCCAAGAATATTACAAAATCATCTTTAACTTGATAATTTTGGAATATAAATCATAGTGGGTACAGGTGTCTGATCACCCTCGGTGGGTAGGCAGGCTAGTTTGGTCTAACACACCAACAATGGTAGAACTATGAACTAATTTTTTAGGGTAAATCCATCTTCATCAATTACTATAGCCTCTAATGTTTTTATGAAATTTAATTCCCATGTCATTAAGTGCAGTCATTTATCCCAAACGTATAAAATCATAAATCAATTAACCCTAGTATTAGCCATATTTTCAATCATAGACACCATAAGTTTATCAAAAATCCTTAGGGAAACACTAATAGAGTATTTTTTAACCCTCTATGTTTTTGAATCCGAGGTTACCACTATTGAGGTCAATCAAACAAATATTGACCAAGAAAAATTTTATGTAGTGATATCCTTTATAGAGAAAGATAAGTATGTCATTATCCATGGAAACATTATACCTTTGTATGTGTCTTGAAAGATAAATTGGGTCAATGTTCACCAGTCTTCCTATTACAATGTAATTGGAGTTAATCTTGTTCGAGAATAGAGTATTTTTTGTCTAGGCTATAGTGAGACTAACATTGCACCTTCCTATATAAGTTTATAGGGATATGAAAAATGTGTGAAAAATACACATTAAAAAATCATGCTCAAGGAGCAATTTAGAGACCTTGTATCCGATTCTTAATTCCTCATTATTCAGTAATATATGACCTTCAATGTTTTTAGGAAGTCCTCCGTTGCATCAGCATGCAACAATCCACTCATCATACCCTCACTGCATCATGTACTGCATTAGTGGATGCATCAAGTCATTGATCGGTGATAAGGACCCATTTTAATGTAGTGAATATTGTTATATCAGTATAGGATTCTATCAATTAGAGGGGAAACATCCCATGGTTAATGGGGTTGCTTGGGTCACTAATGGTCATGAAATGAAACCATACAACCCCTCCAAGTAGCTCAGTGAAGAGTATGTGTTACACATAAATCATATCAGACATTTGAGTAAAAATATAAATGCATATTCAATAACCTTCATGATCTCAATCATGATAACCTATCCCAACAGCGATGAAGATTCCATTGACACTAAAGATATTGGTAAAATCATAGTTGAAATTTCCTTCATCCCATCCCCTATGTTTCGATAGATCACATATTCATTATCCAAGTTGGAATAAGATATCACATCACTAAGGGAAAGTGAAGATACTCATTCTCGATCCACCATATCTCCTTAAGAACTTCAGAGATACCCCACTTTTTTAGATGGCTCAGAGGATGTAACTTAATCTTCCAAATGTCCAAATATTGACCACTATCCTAACCCATTAAAGATACCTTCACCATTTACTCACTCTATGGATAAAAATAAGTGGTGGAGGAAAATTTAGGAGTGGATGATAAAGACGGGGAAGAGAAAGACCTCAACGATGCCCCTCCATTATTTCATGTGGGAATCTGTACCACCATTTATGAACCTATGGAGATAAATTTGGGTACAGAATGGGACCCATGGCCCACTTTGATTATTTCAGCCATGTCTTCTAAAGAAAAATAGGTATATAACTCTTTTCTGAAGAAACATCATAAAATGTTCAACTAGTTCTACATAGAAATTACAGTCCTTGATCTTGAGGTGGCCACTCACCACCTAGTATTTCATGTGAACTATCAGGGCTATAAGTAGGTATCCATAAGGACACATCCAAATCATACTTCCAATATTTAAGTTGAATTTAACATTATTATCAGGGAAAATTTTATTCGGGATGTCCAATATCCACAATGGATTTTCAATATAGGCTCCATAAAGAAGAAGAATGGAAAAATCAGAGTCTTCTTCGATTTATGATATCTCAACTGGCATTGTCCTAAGGATGATTTTCCTATACTAATTACAGAGAAATTAAATTATGAAATTGATGGATATCAAGTCCATTCCATCACAGACAACTATTCAAGGTATAATCATATCTTAATGGACCACAAATTTAATGAATAAATGTCTTAAGGCCCCTTAGGGAATATTTTTCTTTTGGGGGAATGCCCTTTATCTTCAATAATGATTTGCTACAAACCAATATTACATGAATCACATATTCAAACCCTTACAAGGGAAGTCTGGTGAGTGGTATGTCGAATATATGGTTGTTTAATCTCAATAGCATTATGAGCACTTGGATGATCATGAAACTAACTTTATTAAACTACGACATCATGGCGTATAGATGAACTCATTAAAATGTTATTTTATGTTCACCTCATGAAGTTTCATTGCATTTGTGCATGCCATCATGGAATCAAATTAAAACATGAGAAAACCAAGGATATCCTTACAATGTAACCTCCTCAAATCCTAAAAGAGTTGATAGTACTTCACGGATATTTGGTCAAAATTTAGTGCTTTATAGCCTACCTTGTCAGAATATTTCTTCCCTTCACCACGATGATGAAGAAGGGTATTACATAACAGTGTACTAATTACTATCAAGAAGTATTTTATAGTCTTAAGAGATATCATTTGAGTCTTCCTAAACCGATTCTACATGTTGAGGTATGACATCCCATTTTATATGTGATAGAACTAGAGAGTTCATTTGGCCCCTTACTCACAAAAAATAATGATGCCATGAGTGAATACACACTTCATTGTCTTAGTCAATCCATTATTGATTCGAAGAAACATTATTCAGATATCAATATGTGATGTCTAGAGATAATAATTTCAGTCCACCAATTGAGACATTACTTGTAGCATCATGAGGTATGTTTAGTCTCTCATAGAAACCCACTAAAGTACGCATGCATCCATCCAATATTAATAGGGAGTCTTCCAATATGGGAGGTGATCCTACAATAGTTTTATATTCAGTTCATGCCTTATAAAGATATAAAAGGGTAGGCATTAGCATACTTTATTGACAAACATACCTTGGATGAAATGGAATCACTGGATACAAAAATTTCTGATGATGAGATATTCTCTATTCAAGAGGGACCCCATAAAATGGGAGATGTATTTTGATTGTTCATGAAGAATACTAATATAGATGAGGATAGAATTACCCTAATATCAACAAATTCAATATGAGAGTCATCCTTATTTACCAAGAAAATGAATCCAATATTTCTTCTTCATGCTGTTATAATGTTGTACAAACAATGAGGCAGAATATCAAGATATCATTTCACGGATAGAGATGGAATGTCGGGTACAAAAAAATAAGTTTAAAATAAATGGATATTCATAAATGGTCATCAAGAAGGTCAATGGTGATTATTCCATCAAAAATAAATTTATAATATCCATGTTTGAAAACTTCTAAGAACTAAAGGGATAATTCCCTTTAGATCTGACATTGAATCACATCCCATGCTTAAAAATTTCCCAAGCTTATGAATTAGAAAATATAGCCCCATATCTAGATGATCTTGTCCAGGATAAAATAGTCATCAACATTGCACACTAGTGAATTATTTCACCTTTTATTCGAGTCAATAAATAGGATATTGATGAAGTTATTCACATCCATAATCCATTTGGTCCTGAAACTAGGTGGATAATGCTCATTATTGACTACATTCAAAATGAATTACTCTCATTGAATAGAGATGGAATAGAATTATACTGATAATGATTAATTAATTCTGTTCAATATGATGGAACAGATCACCAAAAGGTCATCTATAAGTTGGATGAAGATGGGGTTCTTTTCATTTGAATTTATAGAGAAGAGACCACTTATGTCATAGAAGAATTGAACATTTAATCCCACACTACCAACATGTCATGGTTCATGATTCCCTGTCTCATTTTGAGGCTTGGGTACTACTTGACCACTATGAAACGATATAGCATAACACTTACAAAAATGTTTCATTCTTACCAGGTAAATTTCATCTTCATTCATCAACCACTAGAGTTTTTGAATAATTCACAATACTGTTAAAAATTTCCTATATGGGGAATGGACATTGTAGGGCCTTTTTGTTCTACCACATATAAATAGTTTAGGTACATTCTCAATGAAACTGACTTCTTCTCCATGAGTGCTGAGGTCATACCCCTCAATGATGTCGAGGCTATGAATATGTTCAGTTTCATCAAGGCCCAATGTTTTACCATCTTTGGTGTCCACCATATAATACTCCCTTAAAAGGGATCCAATTTCTATTATACTGAATTGGAAAAGCTACATTTGAAGTATAATAAAAAAAATCAAACCATTTTTTCCAATATCTTGTAGTGTCGAATGGACAAATATAGTCTATCAACAAAACATTAACAAATATGCTTCAAAAGATGGTAGATATTTATAGAAAATATTGGTCAGGTAATCTCTTACATGGCTTTTTTGATTATCGGACTACAACACACATTGCCTCATAGGTGACCGCATACTCATTATTATATAGGATAGATGTGGTCCTTCCCTTCAAGGATCAATTTCCCTCACATCTCATAGCAATATGTGACCATCTATCTATAGATGAAGAATCCCATAAATGGATTTATGAATTGGAATGACGGGATGATAAAATATTTCATGCCATGCATCATTTGGAAGTCCACCAAAACAAGATTTTGCAGTCCGTTAACAAAAAAGTGTGCCTCTGATCATTCCTTGAAATAGTGATGGCATTCTTCTTCAAGACTCTAATGATACCCTGAAAGAAACCTCCAAAACATGAACCAATGTAGGAGGTTCCTTATTCCATACACAATGTATACTCCAATTTATATGATTCATTGGTCTCAACGGATGGAAATCTTAACATATCCCTCACCAATTCATGGTTCCTAAAGAAATATTCCATGTAATCACACAACCATCATCCATGTCAGAAGATGAAAAACTATGCAATAACAGCTTCCTCATTGTACAATGTAAAACTGCATAGCGTCATCATCCAGAATCCACAACATGAAATTGAATGGGAATGCACCTAGCAGTAAGATGTTAAACTACACAACACCATATAATTTGTGTCGTAAGAATAAAAACTGTGCCACAACAACATCCTCATTTTAATATGTTAAAATGTATAAAAACATCCTCTTGACTCCATGAAATTAAACTGAACATGACAGGTCATATTAGAAATTTGTTAAACTAAACAGAACAATATCTTCCATGACACAAGATGACAATCTTTGTGACAACAACTTACTAATTGTATGATGCTAAACTGTAAAGTATCATCATCCTAACACCATGATTTAACCTGAACATGAAAGGACCTAATAGAAAGATGTAAGCTAAACAACACTATATCTCCCATGACACAAGATGATAAACTACAGGACACCAATGTCCACATTGTATGATGCTAAACTACATGTCATATTCATCCTAATAATAGGAAATTAAACTACATTGTAAACCTCTAATTCACGTGATGTTAAAATATAGTCATTCCCTATATAATAAATGTGGGACAAGATGTTTTGAAAATTTTAGCTTTTAATATCCCCAATAGAGAGTAAAATTCTTTCATCATTGTATTTCTAGAATTTTCTACTCCAGAATGACATCTGGAGTGATTTTGGTTAGCACATGACACATAGTAATGCATGAATCTGTGATTATTGGTCTAGCCGCCACATAAAATCCCCTTCTCTACAAATGTTCCACACATACATAGTATTCCATTTATAAATATGTATGGATTTATTCCTATAATCATGGAATACATTGTGATTATTATGTTCCTTGCCTTGTGTCCAGATACATCATCAACTAGTCATGAAGTCCTTTCCCAACGACATCGTGATAGTGACCTATGTGCAATATGCATTCTTAAGAAGTTCTTCTGCAAAGATTCCCCCTAACCCTTTCCCAATATATTTCATCACTATTTAGAAACATATGTAACATGCCACATTAATACATTTTAATCCCATCATGGTCAATGATTTGAAACCATTAATTATAGCATTTTCTAGTGGAAAACCCAAGATGCCTCATGTGACCATTTATTAGACAAATCAATAACAACATCCTAAGTACATGATGATAAATGGTATCCTTACCCCATCCCATAAATATGGGATGTCTAATGATAGTAGTGGGATTCCTCAATGTCCTCTTCAAAGATGATTCCCTGATTCTTAGGGTCATCCTTATAACATGCCATTTTTAAGTACTATGTGTGTATTGGTTTCTATTCACACAATATACATAGAAACACTTAGAACCTTTTTCATTTCCCATCCTCATTTATTAACAAAAAAAGGTCTCATTCTATAAATATATGCTAGATCTATGTGTAGAACTCCATACTACATAGTCAATGTCATCTAGAATACTTCTCGTGTACATATAAATATTCTTTCCACCGATCATACTATTTGTCTAGGGAAATTTTGGATCTCCATAATCTTTCCCTGGTCATTAGTAATAAGGAGTTAGTTTCTAGAGGGAACCTTTTTTTACTTTTAATAATATGCTCTAGTTTTTTAAACATAAATCACCCACAAAAAGTCCAGTAATCCAAAGGAAAATTCATTCATATTAGATTCTTCTTCTATACCTATAATCCTCGAAAACATCAGGCTAGAAACAACTTTTGAACACTTTCCATGTTAATTCCTTTTATTTTTCCCATTTCATTTCTTTTGATTTGATATCCCCTATAATCATGGTTTATGTTTTTTATATTCACATCTGAAGTACATCAAAATATCTTTCCATGATTTTGATTTTATAACTCATGGTTTACATGATATTTATTCCTAGTCATATAACCTAAATCATTAATGCATCATGTCTTCCTAGTAACATGACAGAAAAATGTATGACAATGACTTCAAAACATGAAATTAAAATGATTTCTTACCCTTTATTTCAAGAATTTGATTTCCTGATCAACCATTACAGGATTCATTCTATCACAAACATTATATGCCTCTTGAAATGTGATCCCCAAATTTCCAAAAAGAATTTATGGTGCTTTATACCATATTTGTCATGAAAGGTGACCTTATTCCTAACCACATGATACTGAATTGCATGGTTGACATCATTATTATTCAATGTTTGAATTCAAGGACTATATATATATTTCTTCCTACCACTATAAGATACATCATGACACCCAAATCTCTAGTTTTGAGTCAAGAAACATTATTTAATTTTCCACAATGAGTCACCTACATCCTTACAAAATGATGCAAAACTGAGTGTATGATTTCCTCACCGTACAACACTAAGATTCATGATATCAATGAACTACATATGGATTGATTAATATTATCACATGATACAAAGTAATTCTTGAATCTACAATTTTGGGTCTAGCCACACCATTTAAATGTTCCCCCTTCTCTGTGTATGGGTCAAACCCAAATAAGAAAGTTTCATGCTAGAAATATGTATGGATTGATTCTAACGTTGAAAAGATATGTAGTAATGTATAGATCCTCTATCTCAGTCTATGCATTAGAATAATTTAGAAATTTCTCCACTCTTTAATATACAACCCAAATCTACATAAGAGGGTCCAATATGGGTTCTCACCCAACTCATGAGCCCATATTCAAAAAAATGTCCCATCTCGACAGAAGAATGTTAGATCAAGCTGTGGGGATTCCATCGAAAAAAATATGTATGTATTTATTGTTGATTTGAAAAGATTAGTAGTGATGTTAGGACCTTAATTCATGGTACTGAATATAACAAAACAATACACCATTTTAGTGTTTAGTTTATAACTATGTGAGAAAAAAAATTATATCGATTCTTGGTAAATTTTGATATGAAATTATTCTTCCATATTTAGGAATGTTACTCAAAAAAACAAAATTCTGTGTGCGTCAATTTTTCGTCCTTCATAATCATTATATTTATATAAATAATAGATGTTCTGTTTCCAAATTATATGTTTCATTGACTATGAATTGAGACACCCAATTGGGTTTGCATAAATCACCGACCAAATAATTCTTGTTGAACAAAGGAAAATTCATCATCAGGAGAGACCTATTCTATATTTATAAGTCCTAATTACATTTTCATCCCATTTCACTCTTAGAATTCAAAATCCTATAGATTATATTTTACAACCCTTCCCCTTTATTCCTAATGATGATGGAGTTCTCTTTGATATATTTTCATGAAAATGGAAAATCAGTAATCTTTTCGTCAAAGATATGTGACCATAATTGATATCCCTAAAATGTCCATAATATAATAAATTATATTACATGATCCATGTACTATTATCTTGACATTAAACTAAATTATGGTTCACCCTGATTTATACATTCCAAATTCTTGTAGGAGTAGTTTTCACATTCAGAACCTATGCCTATACCGATTCAATCATCATTTGTATACATATTCAGTTGATACTCCACGCTTCATGGCCATGAGAAACCCACAACATCATATACTACCCATCCATCAAATATGGAATGTCAATTTCATAAATACACCACTATTTGAATATGTATTAATATTCCACGGTTGGTTTTTCATATGTTCCCCTCAAACAAAAAAGGTGTCACTCAACAAAATTAATGTTTATCCCTAGTAGATAGCTCTATTATCTCTATAATCCTTGAATAAATCATGCTATAAACCATGTTTCAAAAATTCTATGTGGTTAATATTCATGCAATTTCCCACATTATGCTTATGATTTGGATATCACAAAATATTGATTCATAAGTACCCTTCATATGTTTGAAAAGTATTGGGTCATTCTCGGCCAACAAGACATGCCAGGGTCATCACCCCATAATTCATGGTCAATGTTATTTGACCTAAAACATTAGTTACATTAGTTCAGCATGCAAGACTATAATCTCAACACAAAAAGAGGCATAACAGTCACTATTATGAAAACCCAAAAATGTACACCCTCAATAAAAGTCCAGACTCAACTCATTAGGCTCTCTCTTTGTATGCTTTAAACAATAATTGGGAACTGAAAAGAAAAATCCAAAAAACATTTTATGATGAAAAACTATAATGGGAGGCCTAAGAAAATTTCAATTCACATACTCAATTTCTATGCTATAGTGGAGTTAGAAAAATATTTGGCTTGTAACCAAGAAGAAGAAATAGTTGTGGGGATTTCCATTTAACTTTGGAAATAGTCAAAATTATTCTCACTGGATCTGTTGCCTTAGGAAAAAATCTGAGCATTACATGATATTTTATATGTGTATAATAACTCTATTTTTATGGTGATTTTAATTATTATTTTAATGTTCCATGGTAAATTCTCTAGAAGAGATCGTTTTAACATGATTATCCAGGGTTATCGTTGATATTTTCATCTAGTGATAAAACCAATATGTTTATCAAATATATTATCTTTAAAATCACTTTATGTTTTTATTGATTGATGTTGTAGTTTATGATAAAGTATAATTACATAATGGAAAACATGTTTTCATTGATTCATTGAGATGGAAAAAAGGAACATAAACAGCTCGAATTCTCTTCATATGAGTAAGACATTGTGGTTACAAATCATACTCAATTGATTCATAAAGTTGAATAAGTCCTTGATCTGAATCCTTTATAGATTGACGCAGCTTAGACAATGCTCTAGTCTCATCATTAGCACTGGAAAGCAATTCCTCTTCCATCTTAGTAGCATACAGTCTTTCCTTCTTAGCCTCTTCTAGTAGCTATTTCCCTTCAACAATGGCCACTTCATTATGATCCAATTCTTTCTTGATCCACTCCAAATCAAGGTGAATCCCTTCTAATTCCAAATGAATCAACTCCACCAAGGCCCCATTATCTTTAACATGACCTTGTTTCCTTACATCCACCCAAACATGCTCAAAATCTTCATTAAGAAGGATATTCATGGTTATGGTAAGGTGGGATAGGAAATCTATTGTTGAAAAAATAGATTTGAGAAATCTAGTCCTCTACCGAGTAGGAATCACTTGTTTTGACATGTAATTTATGGAATTATAATATAACCCCCATACACAGGAAATAAAAACATGTGGCATACTTTTTGTAGTTTCCTCATAATGTTTTCCAAGGGTTTTGATAAATTACCTACCACATGTCCTTCAATAAACTAAGATAGGAAAATAATAGAATATCAATATCCTCCATATTCAATTTAGAATCAATTTATGATGGAGGAATTTATTTAAGAATTAGTTCCAACAGAGATTTTCCTAACATAAAACATTTAGCATGGGCAATATTTTCAGTTTCCAAATCCCTTGCATCATCATTAGGTTGAGATTTTAGTGTAGAGGGTGAATCTTTAGAGAATTAGGGAATAAATTTTAAATTTGATGATTAAATCAATTAATACCTATGCTTTTTAAAATAGGGAATATCTATATGGTTAGAGAAATCAACTTTTCTTGTCAAAACACGTAAATTCCTGACCATTGTTGTCCCATTACATAGAAAGCAAGATATTGTATCCTCGGTCTATAAGTTCGATTTATGTTATTCTAGTGATTCCTGTAGAACATGAACATGCACAACCAAATTAGTGTTCTCTAGATGATCTCCCATTAATACCGATCTTTCATAAATAATGATCAATAAACTGGGGGAAATATTTGAGTCCAACTCTCCATGATCCCAAGTCATTACATCTTCTAGTGTTGGGATCTTAAAAAAAGATGATCAATATAGATAGCAGAATAATCGATCCCTAAATGCTCTCCTCCTATTGGGTTAGAGTGTTTTTATTAGGAAGGGTTAACCACCTAGGTCTTGGGACCACTATAACATCATCAGATGGTCCGGTATCCCCATTCGGCTTATTTATAACCACTAGTGTTGTCACATTACTCTCCAATGAAGAAGGGGTATAAGTCCCTACGTAGATAACACCAACTAACTCACCAGAATAGTGGAAATTCATTTCTATGATTATTAATTATCACATGAAAAATATATAAAGTAATTTTTAAGTTAAGAGGTAAAATAGTCACCTATTATCCTATACCATATATGTATCACTAACTTTAAAATCTGTTGATGAATCATACTATTCCATGGAGTGGATCCCATAGGGGGACAATGGGCAAGGTTGGGGTGGATAAGATCTTAAGAAATATGTAATAACCACCTCCATATACTCTATCACCTTGAGAGAGCCTTCTTTAATAGATCCTATTCCTGACAAGATGTCCTCCCTAGTAGAATTTCCATTTTCAGTGTACTCCAATAAATAGAAAATGAATTAAATCTCCCCATCCTCCTACAAGTATATTGAGTTGGGATTCATGATCACAATAACAATAGGAAGAAGAGATCAAACAAACAATTGTACTCCTTCTTCATCGGCATCGTCTTGCACTACCATGGAAATCACTATATCCTCTACCTGATTGGAAGAGTAAATTATACTATTGAAAAAGTGAATAAAAGTTTCCATATCCTTTAGATGTATTCACACAACATGAGAATTATCTCAGAACGATATTTTATTGGTTACGGTGAAGAGCCAAAATCCTATAAGATAAATTTTTTCTTCCTAAATTTCTTCCCATATCTCATTAGCCGATGTGCTCACTCTTCAGGCATCCCATTTATTCCAATCCTCTGGGAAGGTTGTAGTAAAGGGAATGACTAATTTCAAATTTTCTTTCCTAGGATGTGGGTTGGGTTCCTGTCAAAACACTTTCATCCTTGGTGCATCAACCGCCCTAGGACCCCAAGTGATAAGAAATTATAAGGCCCCTGCAAGGAAAGAGGAGGAATGTTCCTAAGAACAGTTACATTTGTTGTTCCATCCTCTTCATCCCCATTTGTAGAGTATCTACAATCCTCATCACTCTCATTGACCTCAAACCTCGCCATTTCAATAACTCTCCTAGTAAATCTACATTGGTTCTACAATGAGTGGACCAAGGTTTCAAGATCGTTAATATAGAACTCCACTGTCTCAGTTTCTTCATCATAACAAACACTCTCATGTGCTAATATATATCCATATCCACATATTTAAACCTCTTTCTCCTTCATAAGACCCTATAAATAAATTATGGTTGTGGAATTCTTCAATGTGTCCCGTTGTCTCCATGTTGTTCGATAAGAGGCCTCAGGATGGATGGACACTTGATCTTGAGGAACAGAACCATTGGCATGGGAAGTTATGTCCCAAATTCTCAATATATTCCTAGGAGGTTCCAAAACAATAGATTTTTTGGTTTCTTCCCAATCCTAGAATATTAGGTGGATTTAATTTTATCAACATCATCCTCAGGTACCGGTTGATTGTTAACAATTGGAAACAATTTTTCTAGATGGTCTCTGGGATATGATCGGTTCCAGGATTTCATATAATTCTTGGTCAGTGTAGTCTGGAGACCAAAAGAATGTGAAATCCCAAATTGACATCCAGTTTCATCCCATGTTAGCATCAACCATACATATTTAGAAACCATTAACATTTTCTCCTAGAATTTATTATTGATGGTCCGGGGAAACCTCATCGGAATGAAGTGAAATTTGTGCACAAATATATAGGGTTTATACCCCTTTCATATAATATTCCTATTAATTTTAGAAGCCAATAAACCTTATCTCAAGGATATGATATACCCTCGCCATGAATTATCACTATATGCATCATTTAACAAAGTACTGATAGGGGAGGAGTGAGGAGTATAAGTGAAATGATCATGATGGATGACCTGATCTACTATTTCGTGTTATTTCTATCCCAATAGATATAACCCACTTATGTACTTGATATAAGGTTAAAATATAGATTTTGAGATCTATGTAATATTAATGAATTCATAACCTATCATATGGGCTATTACCCCACCCCAAATAACATGAAATTGGGCCACTAACTGGTATGGTAATTTCCCCTTATTGATGCATCTTTGTAGATAGTTTATCATTCCCAATCCTTGGAATGTACGATTAATATACCTTTAAATGGAAAAATTTTCCGCCATTGCAAAATTGTGACTCTGACATCAGTACTGGATTAATGAATCAGCATCAACCATACACTAATAAACATATAAAGAAAAGATACTAATCAAAAAAGTCGGTCAAAATTTGGGATAATCTTCTTGCCCCCCTTAGTAAACTAACCCTCCTCATGTGTGGTCAAATAAGAACCAACACACATCGGATTGTCAATGGTTGGTCTTGTCCTTGAACTTCTTGCACAAGGTTCATGGCCACTCGGCAAGGAGAAAGTTTTGATCCACTAAGAAAATGGAACATCCTTTTTCAAGAAAGGGTCACCCTTAAGAAGTTCCATTGCCTTGTCGATAAGATTATTTGAAAGTATGGGATCCTTTCCATGTTATCCCAAGTTCATGTGGGGTAGGAATTCATCATACATGTCATCCTTGATCTCTAATCGTGAAATCATATGGACATCCAAGACACTAATTCTGACCTCTCCATACACTAAATGGAAGGTATTAGGGTCTGGACACCATCGGTCAAGAAGATATAGGATAGAGGAATAGTTTTTATGAGATTATTTTTGTGATACCAAGACAGCCTCATACAATCACATAGCCTTTAACTTAGTTTTAAATTCCTAAAAACTCTCACAGACCTAGAAATGTCACCTCCAGTCTAGAACACATGATCTGTACGGATGAAGGTCCCATTTTTTCAACCACACTAATTGCTCGCTTGTTGTGACCATCCATACAATGATCTAATAGCAATGGAATTATTCATCTAGTACTTGAATATTTTCTTCAAGAAACAAAGGATCATAATTCCAAATAAATCCACTGAAGAAACGTTCCCAAATAAATGACCCCTTGAAGAGATGTTTACTCATGTAATATTTATATTCATGAAAATCTATGCCTCATATTGATTTACACTATGAGACACTGGGATTTAATCATCTAATGTAAGACCAAATCCATAGAGATGTATCCTATTTGAGATCAGATATCCCCTTTTCCCTACACCTAAAATTCCCACAAGAGATCAATGGAGCAGGTCGACATTGATATTAGAATCTTTATCAACAAAATTGATCAGCGGATTACTCCTCTCATCATTAGTGGAAATAGCTTGTGATGGATACATTCTTTATATTTTTTTCAAAAAAATCATGAATGTATGGGTTAATATTCCTAGAAAATAAAATTATAAATACTCACAATGAATCTATCCATGAATCATTTTCCCATAAAGTATCAACTTACAAAGCATCGGCCCATTAAGCATTTGTCCACAAATAATCAGCCCATGAAACATACACATATCTTTTATATATCCTCTAAACACGTTTTTTTCTATGTGTGGTATAATAATAGAGGTCATAGGTGAAAACCATTGATTTTGATATAAATTATTCCATAAGGTACATATACATTGTGGGATTAGTAAGTGATGATGAATTTGAAAAGGATCAGTTTGAAAAGCGGTCCAGTAAATGAAAAATTCTTATAACCCCTATTTTTAGTCATGGTTGGTTTTATGATTATACATGAATAATGAAATGTGGTTCAAAATAAACCAATTTTTTCCTTAAAATTACCTCCTATTAATCTATATAAGATCACCCTCTAATGGAGGTATATTTTTTTGGGTCCTCATACATCCATGAACACAATAAGGGTAAAATAAACCTGAAGAAGAGTTTCAAATTATTTAATGGTTATAATGTAGTGATTTGGGTGTAGTTTTACATATAAAAACTCATTATATAGACCACAAATCCATATTCATCCCCACAAAAGAAATCACTTACAGGATTTGATGATATTCTCTAGTGCCCGTGAATGAAACCCCATCATTTGTGGGCCTGAGAAATGTTTTTTGTCACCTATAAATGATTATCCCAGAAAATGACAAGTTTTTTGTGGGTTGATATAGTGATAACCATACCCCATTAAATTAATTATTAGTGGTCCTATATGTTTTTATTGGGATTCTATAAGTGAAGTCCCATGGACCACCATAGAAGATAGACCATCCTGATAGTCGAATATTTTGTGCCTCTATAAAACCCCTAGAGGGGATCTAAAGGTTAATAGGTTTAAAAAATATGGAACGGTGTGAGAAACATCAATTTTGAGTAGGTAAATCTACTAAATAATGATAATTAATAAAAGGATTCACCCAACCATCTATTGACCCTAAACCCTTTGTAGACATAATTCCACAAAGCATAAGTGGATGGAATATTTGTGGTCCATCACCCTATATATTAAAAGGTTTCATTGAGGGATTCATTCCTCTCATAAGAAGACACTATACAGTAGAAAATTTGGGCCTATGTAGAGAAAGGTATATATAGATGGATCCCATGAATATGTTTAAAAATTATACATAGAGGGAACCCCATCCAATACAACAACAGACTATGTGGAATGGGGAATCATTGGGTGTACAAATTTCTTTCTCTCATTAAATTCCTCTAGTGTACTATTCTACACACAATTTTCCCATATTTGAAACATTATAATTGTGTCTAGTCAATGCCTCTTCCAAATTCCCCAGATGTGTTTGGACACATCATTGGGTCCTCTTGAGAATACGGTCCCATGGTAAATGTGTGCTTATTAGTAAAAAACATAACAAGTGTGATCCTTGAAATATCCTTGATAAACAAATTCCATTTTAATGGGGTTCTGGACTATAAGTATAGTTAAAAATTATACCCCAGGATAGGAAGTGAAATTCATTGTCTATAGCCCCTCCATCATCCTCTATTCCACTTGATGAATGCAAAGGTTGGAAAAATAGTATCTGGGAATCCCTCCAAATGAAATCCTCTAGTATGAGGGGTACCATGCTTTCTATACCCTTTGATGGAAGCCATTTTTGGATCCTTCCCTCCTCCACTTCATCTTTCAGGCCATATCCAGATAGGTTGTGAGTTGTGATTATCATAGTTATCAAAATAAGATAGGAGATCAGTACCCATTTCCCTTTCTATCTCCCATTGGGACAAGGATACACAAACAAGATAGTATAGTCCTAGAATATAAAAAAGGGGGAGATGGGCATCAAATATCTATTTTTTCTGATTCCTTTAGTCTCTAACCTCATCCACCAGTTGAAAAAGGAAGATTGTGTGGTTTCCACATCTACCACTTCCTATTTTTTATCACATTGAGATTTACCCACATGGGATTATAGGTTGGTGTAAATCATAAAATTTGTACAATCTTAAGAAAATGGGGATCCTTCTATTCGAAACCCCAACCAGACCTCTAATTCACCATGTGTCTAGACTTACCCCACGGTTCCAAAAAGGGGGTGTCCTATTTTTTATAAGCCCCAAAACAATGTTACCATCCTATAAAATAGAAATGTTCCCCAAGACACAAACTTTCCATGGGCCAAATTCCTAAAAATGTAGAAAGTGGGAATCCTCCATAGGGTTATGACCCATCTTTCTGAACTTTGTGGGATTTGATTCTCGAACTAATGGGATTTATAGGAATCCTACTTAAGGATCAAAATAAAAACCCAAATTTCTAACCTAATATTATCTAGGACGCATTCCCAGTAGGGTCACATCCAACTTGGAGTTCCATATTCATTATGATCCCCTTCCATTACAATACTTATTGAGCCATATTCCTGATGAGATCATGTCCCAACCTGTGATACATCACTTCTTCCAGGCACTTCAGGCTACTTTGGATTATGTCCCACATAAAAAATTGACTAGGAACCTTCTGACTATATATCCATACTACATGATTTTAAACTAAAATGTATTGTTATTATCACATGAACATAAAAGGTACGATGTTTCCCTTAATGTGGCATAAAACTACATGGTTTTTGATTACTTTCACAAGGATTTGTAGGAAGTATATCTTATGGTTCTGATCCAAACATCCATATAGTTCTTATATCCCTATGTCATGATAAGTTTCTCAGAACCACACTACATGGATTGAAACTAGCATCATAATCATAAATGACCAAAGAATCTCTAATCCATCCATAAATGGGTACTATTGATTGAGAAACATAGAAACATATAGATATATACATTGATAAAGAAGATCAAATACATACAAATTATTTGAAATACATAGATTACATTAATTTATTATTATCCTAAGGGTAAACCATGCTACACTTGGGAATGGATAAAGGAATCAAGAAACAAATATTATTCCAAAACAATAAGAGAGTCCATAATAGGAAATAATTCCCCCTAAAAGGTTGTGATGAGTCCAACCTCTAATTCTCTCAACCAATGAATGTTCTTATGTATCATTGGCCATGTTTCCCTAAAGGGTGACTAGCTTTGGAATGTGAGTTGAATCATCATGGACACAAGAGATTTTTGGTGTTTTTAGTTCCATAAAAACCCCATTGGAAATAAACCCATCACAAGAGGGCATGAAGTGTGAATGGCGAGCCCAATATGAGTGATTCTGCAATATTAAAACTCTACACAGTCAATCATATCAGACCTATATGATCTTTAATTGAAAAAATCATCAATGTGTCCTCCCAACTATAAAATTTAATACTAGTCCATGAATATGAAAATAAATAATGTAATCCAAGACATAAGTTAATAAATATATGAAATGAATCTATATTTTTAATTTGTTTTAATTTTTATTTGGATTTTGTTATGAAAAACAATGTTAGTAAAATATTGGACTCCCTAGAAAAAGAAAAAAATTGATACATAGGTATTTTTTAAATATCCCAGAACATTTAAATTCTTATTTCCCTATAAATATACTATAATGTAACACCTTATGGGAAACCAGGTGGAGTCCTCTACCACAAATTTTCTTCCTATTGTCGCTATTATAAATCTAACTAATATAAAACTAAAATAAATAATATATATTTGGGATTTTAAATTAATGAAATATATATATATATATATATTAAATTAAATACAAAATGAGTTAGATAGAATTAAATAAGGAAAAACATTAGGCAGGTCATGGTGATTGAAATCATTTTTCAAAAGGGATCTCAATATTCAACTCAATGAGGTGATCAAGACATATCACACCTCACCTTCTCATTTTATGTGTGACTACCCCATAAAAAAACCACTACATAGGGGGAAATCATCTTACAAAAATCTTCTATGAGACCTATTCTATAACCATAACTACCCAATCCATATTCCATCATATGTATGACATATATTGCGAAGGGAATTCTTATTGATAAATTAGAAGAATATTTTGGACGATATAGAAAACTGGGAAACTGCGCACCATAATCAATTTAACCATCATAAAAATTCCTACAATAGAGTATAGATAAATAATTAAATCACATGACACTCAATAAAATCAACATTTACTCCATCAAACAATTTTCAATGTTAGTTTTCTACTTTTAGTGGAGTTGAGAAGGGAGCACGGTGGGAGAACACATAAAATAAAATAAATAGAAAGAAGTGATATGAAGAAGAATAAATATATATTATAAAAAACAATATTAAATTAAATGAAATACTAAAAAAGATACTAAAAATTTTTATAAAAGTTTCTCTCCATGATTCTAACCACTAGAAGTGAAGAAAAAAAATTATGTAGAGGGGATAAAAATTTAGATACAAATTATATATTATATACATTCGTGCATGTTATTCGAAAACAAATGAACAAATATGGAGAAATTAGATTATTTATAGTTTTTCTAATATATCTCCTTATTTTACCCACAAATTTTCACCACCATTTTCCATATAATAGTTGAGTAATGGCTATTTCACTTTGTAAACTTTATTCTATCTAGGGGATTGTTTGATTTTGAAATCATTAACATCCCTTTCCATAATGAACATTAAATATGAATATTAATTCATGACAATAGTTAATTAAGTTGTTACCATGGGGTTTTTATTTCTCCATATCAAATTTTATATCCATTGGGATTTTCATCTTAAACTTATAAATTCAAATTTAAACGTATCTAGATCTGTGTACAGTTTTTGAGGCCAAGAATTGTGATCTATTTTTGGGCCTTCAAATGATTGATTGAGATTTAGGTCGAGTTAAATGAAATGAATCCCAATATGTATATAATACTAATAAAATAATTTAGGAATTTAAATATCTATATTATTTGTTCTAGCCTAAGTACATAAATTAATTTGAACAGTTAAAATCCCAAATTAGTCCATTTTATCAATTAATCTCAAAATACTTCTAAAACCTAAAAATAATACAATTGCCCATATAATAAAACATTGGGGGTTTTAATTAAATATAATTATAGTATAAAATATTTTTAAAATGATTCCTTTAACACTTATATAATCACTTTTAATATAATAAAACATTTTAATTTGAAGGTTGGGTTCATATTTTTACTGATAGAATATCAAATGTGATTTTATTATTCCAAAATCCATGAAGGAAGAGATAATTACATGAAATTTCATTAAAGTATGAAAAATAAGACTATCCTAGGTATCATTAATACCAAATAAAATAAGAAATTACAAAATAAGGATGGTAGGATAAGTGTTTCTTAATAATCATGATTCACTTCATCCATTATTATTTCCTAATATTTCCCTTTTTCATTTTTCTTTAATGGTTTTTGTTGTTTATCATCCATAATTACCCTTGGATTGGGTCATTGATTTTTATAAATAAAAAACTCATTGAACTTGAAATAATTGTTTGTGGGTCATGGATTCTATCGAGACATGTCTCCATTCATTTCATTAACTATCCACTTCACACTACATCTAAATTATGTTTCCCAATGGCCAGACTTCCCACATATGAAACACATTTTTCTCCTTTCAGGAACTCACTAAGTGCTCATTCCACATTTTTTTTGGAGAGTAGGAGTTTGAAATTTTTTCCATCTATGTGACATATTTTTGGAATTTCCATAGAACCCCATCTTCCTTTTATTATCCCCAAAATGAAGAGGGTTTATAGCTTCCATTTCCACATTTAGTACACATCGAATGACTTATTATTAGAATATAAAGTCCCCCATGAGTATCAACCTTTGGATATTTTTTGAGGAATTTAGGAATAAATCAACCTTAAATTTAGGATAAATGATAATACCTAAGAATTACCTCATAAGTATTTTAAAATTTTCTTCAAAGGTACCAAAATATTCCTCATCCTTATGCTCATGTGTGAGGAATTCCTTCTTATATTTTTTATATATAATGCAAGGAATGTTATTATTGAAAAATAATATTTATAACTCATCACAATTAAGGGATTAAATTTCTTCTCATTACCTCATATTCTTAATAGGATTCCACCATTTATCTACCTTAACTTCCAAATGGTAGATAGCCAAAATGACTTTTTCATGCTCTGAACAATAGAGATCAGAAAATTTTGTTTCACTGTCATTGATCTATTTCTCAACAACTATAGGATCAATATAAAAATTTAAATAAGGTTTTTTTTCACATGAAAGACTTAATAGAACATTGTTCCCTCATTTTATCATTTGTGATTTAAAAATTACTAATATCTTGAGAATGTGGGATAATAATGAAAAAGCGCTTTTTCGTTTTAGCTCCCATAACTTTTAGTTTATCTCTAGAAAAATTATTTAATTTTACATTTAATTATATATTGACATGGTTCCTTCAGTTTTCAACAATTCTCTAAAACAAAATATCATAGGCTAAGAAACAATAATAATAGTGGGGAACCACAAAATAATAATAGAAGTCACATAGACAGTGTTTAAATTTTGACACTTCTTTTTAATCAATGACACATTAGGTTTATCAAAGTTCGTTCATAGTAATTATATATTTCAATATTTCAATATTATTCAGAATGATTTTTTGAATTTCCAAATCATATCCCTAGGAGTGTCAAAAAAGGTGTCTAGAAAAGTATATTTTCATGAACCAGGTGATGATTTAGTCTTGATCAATACACCCTTTTCATGTATATTACCCTTATTTACCATAGTTCCAGATCCATATCTACTTACAGAATCCACATAGGGATGTATTTTCTTTTAAACCACTCAAGAACATTTTTTATACTTTCACTAAAACATATAATTGTCCTTTGATACATCCCTAGACATATCCTTAGAAATAACCCTACATATTTTACTAAAGTTTTATCATCCAAGTTTTCAAAGGTTAACTAAACCATTCCACTGATATTAACTACAATAACATATCCTTTTCATACATATAAATTACATATTTTTAGATGAATATTCGATACTATACATAGACACGTGTTGGAAGACCATAATAGTTTTGTTTCTTTGGAGACTAGGTACATAGTTATATAATTTGGTGAAGGATCCTCAAGATCTCCCCTAAATATCATCCCCTTTATTCCTCTTCACAGACATAACCTACATAAAACCTTTCTTTATAACCATGGAAAATAAAATATAAGAAAGGATGAGGTCATATGCTTAGAATGTGTAAAAACAACATACAAGAATCATTGCATAAACATAATGCTATGAGAAAATGAGAATAACATTTGAAAACAATATCCTTTATATAAAATATCATAATATTGAGTCATGGTATAATGATTGGGTGTTTATAAGACATGAATAGTGAGGGAATTAAAGAACATGATCAATTAGAGTATTAAATTGTCATATGATAAAATTTTGTGGAATACACACCAGTTTATAACGTTGTGACATGTATAAATATATATAGGTTCACTCATTATGTTATGGAAAAATGACCAGGACCCCACATAAATTTATAGACATGAAGCTAGGTCCATTCATAACAATATAGAAATTAAAGATTGGTCCTTGCATAAAATTGTGGACATATAATCAGGTTCACAAAAAACATTTTGAACATATAATTAGGTTCATGCATAATGTTGAGAACAAGTATTAAGGTTCACACATAAAATTTTGAAAACATATTCAATTTCACACATAAAATATTTACTCATGGGTTATCCAACTTTTCCAAATCCATTGGAGGGATATATATGTCCCACGTATCATATAATTGAAATCATACATATGTGTGCCACCTGATCATAAACATTTAATCATATCATAACCCATGAAATAAAATGGGTTTATAAACATTTCATCACTCTGTAATTTGTGTAAAATATAATGGTTTCATAATAATTACATCATTTGATCATAGCATAACCTATGGAAAGAGAACCGGGTTTCTCAAGAATTTTATCATAGTATAAACCATTGAAGAGAAATTGATTACCTGAATATCATTTCATCCTAAACCACTATATGATTAAATATGAACAGTATCCCTATTACATATCCCCTTTAAAGCATAAATTTCATCAAAGGTTGGCATCTTAGATAGAGAATAATTTTAAAGGATAACATGGAACATTTCATGATGAAAATAACTATTACTATTTTAAAATAACTTTCTATAACATTTTTTTGAAAATAATTTTCTTTGAGAATAATCATGATAACATATAATGGTATATTCAAAGTAAATAATTTTCAATAATGTGGTAAACTCCATTCATGAAGTACATGTAAAAACAATGATTACTATAACATTTTTTTTAAAAATATAGAATTTTGTTGTTTGAAAATTGATATAGAGATTACTTTTAAAAAAATTAAAAACATAAAATTGTTATAGATATATTAAAAATTAATTTTTATAAATTTGTTTTTATAAAACATGGTTTTGGAAGAGGAATAAGTTTTCTTCTAAATAGATATAAAAATACAATTTTTCTTCAAAATATTAATTTGAAATATTAAGTACATAAAGAGATGAAAATGAAGGGAAACATGGATTATAATAACATAACCAAAGGATAAGATAGATCATGAGTTTGTTAAGTTATATATAATAACAATTCATCATAGGAAGAATGATCATAAACAATTCTGATAAATGATGAGATAGTATCATAAAATCATTACTTCTTTGGTAACAATGAATCGTAAGCCCCATGAAAGAATAAAACATAATTAAACATATAATATATCAAGTATAAACCAATTTAGGATATTTAATTTCAAATTTTGTGTATATACACCTCATAAAATATTATAGTTTCAAAATATAACATTTCGATCATAGATGGAAAATTGAGACAAAAATACATTACCACTTTTGTAACTTTTGAACCATAAACCTCTCTAAAGAGAAGTCATAAAATGGATAAGTAAAATCAAAATTTTTATTAGGAGGAGAATTATTAAATAAATTCCTGAGTAGTATTCCTGAAACATTAAAGAAATAGGGGGTTAATATGACATTTTTCTCAATGAAGTAAACAGTGAAATGGAAATCCCTTACCTTAAGTCTAAACCTTTTTCGTAGAAATTTTAACCTCCAGTAAAATAAATATAATATCATTATAAATCTATCATATAACAATAATTTTATATATTAAACCATATATTTTTATCTTATGACTTTTTATTACCAATGTTTTACCAATTCCTTGTTAAAATCATGTTTCGGGTAAAAACTGCTTTATTTTTCATTTATGTTTTTATATGTCATTTTTAGTCATATTAATTTTATCATGGTTAAATAATAGATATGAAAATAATCATTAAATAATTATAATATTTATACATAAATTATACTTTTAATACAAATAATGAATGATTGTTATGATAAATGATGTATGTTAGGATTATGGAGACGGAAAACCCTACATATCCTTGTGTAACCTTTCCAATTTTTACCAATATTTATGGAAATGAGGTAAGAAATATTTTATATTTATAGGATAATAATAAAAAAATAAATAAAATATTATACTTTTACATATCATTTATTTGGTTGGGTGATGAAAAATGAGAGTCACATTGTTTCATTAAGGTCACAGTCCCAACACACATGAACGAAATTATCATATTTTGCTGAGTTAAAATGTAAGAAACAAAATGATATATTATCTTTTAAGAATGATAAAAATGTCATGAATATTTTAATTCTATCATTAATATCACATATATTCTTTAATCTTATTATTATTATCTTCTTTGTAAATTATTAGCTAAAAACAAATCACTTCACTTTATGACGCGATATTTTGTTGTACACATGACAGACGTTATCATATCCCCAAAAAATGGAAAGTATAAAAGTTATATATGATATAATGAACTTATTCATATAATAATGTCACAAACATAATATATATAATTTATATTCATCGTCATACCCAGCCTTGAGAGGTGGAAATGGAAAAATGAATGACACCATTTCATGAGACGATGGTCTACTTTACACACAAATAATGGTTTTATAACCTATTTGATGGAAGTGGGGACGGTTATATGTCATGAATTTACCTAATAAAAAAATATTTTAAATTAAAAAACTTATTATATTATTTATAATTCTGCTAATTAAAAATTAAATATTTGGAGGAAGAAATAATATAAAAATGCTTTCTGAATAATATTATCTCTTCTTTGGGTAACCACATTATGTTTTCACCCAAAGACTCCCTATGTTGATTTTTTACCCAAATAAGGCCACTTGTAAGAGAGGTTGGAATTTGGGATGTGATTTGGGTGGTATTTTTAGAACCAAAAGGGTTTTATGGTGTGAAAATGAGAGGAGAGTGTGGATGTTTATAGGTGAGGTGAGTGGCACTGTGGTAATTTTTTAAATAAAAAAGGTGTGCCCAAATTTTACACTTGAGAAAGGGTCCAAATATATTTTTTGATAGAATTAAAAAATAAAGAGTTTAAATGTTGCCATATAATATATTTTAGAATAGTTTTTCGGTCATGTTAAACCTTATATTTTTAGTTCAACCACTAAAATACCCAATTTTACCTTAACCGCAGTAAATAAATTTTTTCTATTTTTACTAT
Organism: Viscum album; assembly: GCA_963277665.1. Taxonomy (NCBI): domain Eukaryota; kingdom Viridiplantae; phylum Streptophyta; class Magnoliopsida; order Santalales; family Viscaceae; genus Viscum; species Viscum album. The sequence goes on from OY728119.1 coordinate 1,305,511,390, forward strand.
TCATAATAGAAAACATTTAGTTGAATATTTTATATAATATAAAATATTATGATTCCAAATATGGTCTCTATTTTACCAAATTAAAATTATAGAATGAAAATTTTTAATTTAAAATTAATCTTGCATACGTGATGAGAAAGGGGGTTTTGAAAGAGAAAATCTTCAAATCTTTACTAGGTATTTATATCAAAATTTAGTATGAAAATTATTAAAACGAATAAAATTGTATTAATAGATATATAATTGAACAATTTTTTTATAACTATTTTAAATTATAATTTAACTATATAAATATTTTAAATTGAAATGCATTTTTCCATTAAAATTCTTAATTTTTAACTATTCCACAAAAATCTAAACTTTTCAGAAAATTACCAAAAATTAATCTTATGATAATTTTTATTTGGTTATTTAAAAATTTAAATTTAAATTTTCACATGTATTTTGTAAATTTTTCAAAAAATAATTTTAAAATATGTGCAAAAAAAGGAGACAAAACAATGCCCTTTTAGAAAATTATAGTTTTAAGTATAACATAGGATTTATTCTTATATATTACATAAAAAACACGTAAAATTATTTTTAAATAGTTTATTTAATACGTACTATATAAATTTCATTAAAATAATTCACAGAAATTGGTTTGTTATATTTTTTTAACGTGTAGCGAGTTTGTTTTCATAAGAATAGTTTTTTAAAAAATGATTTCCCTTATTTAAATTTTTTGTTAATTTTAATTTTTAATTATTTAGTCACCAAATAATTTATTTTATATAATTTTTTAAATTCTCTATATTCTAATAATTTTTTTAATCCTATTCTCACCATTCATTCCAACAACTGTGATATAACTATCATTTTAAAAAAGAATTTTTTAAACATATGTCATGTTTCATTTAAACATTGTGTTGAAGATAAAGGAAGATAAAATTAGGGTTTCATTTAATGAAAAATATTGAAAAGATAAAATTTATCGGAAAATACATTTAAAAAAAATATTTGGGTGTTATATTTCTTGTACATGTAAAGGTATTATATAAGGTTTGGCGACGGTTACACTTATGTGTAAAGGTATCTTTAAACTAACTTTATATAGATCTTATTTGTTTATATTATGCAAAGTGTTTACCTTATGTAAGGAATCATTGATAAGGGTTATCTTATAATTCCTCATGTCCTATATAACAGTTATGTGAGGCATCCTCTTATATTGATTTGTTACATAAATGTATATCTAATCTACACCTTCATGCAGTGAGGGTTCTAGATGGCCTACATAAAGGTAACAAAGTAAATTCCATTGCATGAAGGAGTTCACCTAAAAACAATATATTAATTCCCTTACACAATATGTGTGGTGTAAGTGTCAAGCCTATTTACCCTTATATTGAATTCCTATGTATGGGTGCAAAGAGGTTATCCTAATGAAAAATGCAGATTCTCTATATGGGTAAATATAAAATATTTTATTTTTAATTTCTTAAATGAATTTAATGGTTTATAAAATTAGTATAAATCATAATTTAATATTTTTTCTATAATTTAAATTACAAAATTCATATAAATAAATTAATTTTTTTAAAGAAGTTAAATTATTATAAAACATTTTATTCCCAAATATTAAATGTTAATATTTATATTACCTTTTTTGAAATTATTTGGCATGAATTATTATCTATAAATAAAATAATCATGAGTTATAATTTATAATTGGGTGAAAATTATGAAATGAGTCCATAATATTTTTTTAATTTAAATAATGAAGTGTTTATAAATAAATTTTTTGAATTTTCCTAAATAAAAGGGGTTCTTGTTTAGATATTATTTTAGCCACATCAAATGTGTTTTGATGATTTCTGATCAAGGTTTAAATAACGATTAAGTAAATGTTATTTAGATTAAGTTAGATGATTACATAATAAAAATTGGGTTATAAATAGTGTATAATTCATACAATGATATATATTAAAATGTTCGTATTTAAATGTATATAAATATTTATTTTCAAAATTATTGAGTGACCTTAATGTTAGAGATAAAATTTAATATGGTTTATAATTAGATTTTATTTTTGAATTATTCTAAAATGGTTACCTAATGTTTAATATATATTATTTTTTTATTCATTTAAATGTTATTACCTTTTGTATTCATAGTTATAAATTCATTATATTAATAATTTTGGTATGTAAAAATTTATATTATAAATTTCATTTAAGATATATATCCATACTTTACATGCTATGGAAGATTCCATAATGACATTAGTTTTATATCTACCTATAACATAATTTGTTGATAAAGTTATGAATATGCATTTAGTTGTGAATATAGTTTTTCATATTAGGTTTTAATAGTTTTGATGAATTTTAATCCTTCTTGAGTAATGTATCCCCTGGATGAGGGACCTGGGTTCAGGCTATCAACCTATGTGGAGTCTTATTCTTTATCTAGGTTGGTGAATATGGTTGGTCATCTACCAATTCTTAATTAGTCATGTTGATAAATCTACACCTTTGTAACATATCAACCTAGGATCCATGTAACATGTTCCCTGATCCAGTGGGTCACATGGCCTCAATTGCGCCTCCCCATAAATAAAAGGCTACCAACTAGAGGTGATGGTGTAAGGGTGGTATAGTGGGGATGCTATACCCTCAAGTCATATTGTCATAATGGAAGTGATAAATAAAAAGGAAACAATGATATCATAATGGAAATATACACTATAACACCATGACCATTACCCACCAAGCGAAAGCCTATATAAATAGATGGAACAATGGAAAATAAATAGTAAAAAACACTTACATAATAATAAATAACCAAGAAACTGTAATAATATAAAATCCAATAAGTTGAGTCATATATAATAATTTCATTTCAAATTAATATACAAAAAAAATGAAACTAGGGATCGACATTAACAACATGCTATAAATAATACAAAAAGGAAAAAAGATAAATCCACTAGCATCAGGATAATATTCTTTATCCAATTATCACATGCTCCATAATATTAGTTAAATGAATCAGGCATTCGTATAATGTATTTTTCCCTCATACATACTTGCAGAAAAGTAATCTACTCAAATCCCAAAGGAGGCCTTAGTATGGTGTGAGATAAAATCCCAGTATGCCACTATTAACGATGTTTATAAATAATCCTTCCAATGAACATAGAAACCATAGTGTGATGGTATAAGAATAAAAAAAAAGAGGAATACATAAATTTCAGCCGCTTAGGATCCATTAGGACACCTGGACAACTCTACCTACTTTTTCATAGGCTGGTGTAAGCATCTGTTTAGTAACCATACTTATATATAGTAATATATATATATATAATGTATAGTTATATAATTGTTTAGTAGTTCCTTGAAACATGTGTTCTAGTTTTAGGAATCACTATTTTCATGTGGTTTCCATTGGATTTATTTATAGAACTGGAAACATCCAATAGTTCTCTAACCAAAGGGGACCTACTTTCCAAAGTTAGGAATTCGTTAAGTTTGAACTTTACAATACATAAGAACGTGCATTGGTCGAGAGGATGGGAGGTCGGACTCATCACACCCTTTTTGGGGGAATTATTTTCATCTCCGGGACTCTCTTTGTAAATTTGTGATATTTTCATGAATCCTTATCAATTCACCAATTGTATCATAAGTATCCCTTAGAATTTAAAATCACTTATTAACATGTGTAAAATTTATAATCAGCAGTATACATTCAAGGTTCTTAATTAATGGAAACATCTATATGTATTCGAGGTTTTCCATCAATGGTATACTTTAATATACCAATTAGAGATTATTTTAATCATCATTGTGATCATACTGGTTTTTAAGCCACTTAGGGGGCACACTAGAATTTATTGTCATCTAGGGAGATGAAGGTTTGTTTGGATATTGGGATCTAGCCCATAAAATGAGCTACCTACATATCCTTGTCAAAGGAATCAGAACTCTCGTAGTTCGGTGCCACTTAATAGGGTGCATCATTCCTTTTAAAGTCATGTGATAAAAACCTCTAAGCGAAAGATGGTTGGTCCAAACATAGTGTGGGACTTATGCTGAATCAGACCGAGGAACTTAGAATGGATGTGGGTTTACAAGTATGATCATACTGCATTGGGAATATGGCCCAAGGAGAACAATGTTGATTTGAAGTGTTGTTTTTGAACCTCATGGAGGATTCCTACGTATCCTATAAAAATGGGAATCAATGCCCATGTAGTATGATAATTCTCATCAGAGAGTATGATCCTTTGAGAGAGGTGAGTTTGGGCTTACCTCCTGAAAAGGATTCCATGATGATTTGGGGTTTAATTTGTGGTTATTCCTAAAAGGGGTTCCCAACGAGCTCGGGCCTTGAGACGACTTCCTACGTATCCCAGTTGTGGTGGGAATCAGGGTTCTCGTAGTTCCTTCCAGTGGGTGTTTGTGCACATTTTGAAACCATCATATATCTCTAAGCCAATGTGAGTCATTCTGGATGTGATAAACAAGAGGATGTGAAAGATTCAACAATGACACTTCACACTTTTCCTCCTCTGCTAATGGAAGAGGGCACGTCGACCGTGGAAGATGGTGAGGCGATGAGCCTTCCTTCTATTCTATTTACATTTGAATAGGGTCCTATGTAAGGAGGAAGGGATGAAGGTGAGGGGGATTACACGATGATGTCAGCCCCAAAATTGATCCTATTTGGAAAGGGACACTTCTCCTTTGAATGTGAGGGAAAGTTATTGTGAAATGTACCTTCCCTACCAGAGACCTTGGGTTATGGGTCACCTCTTTGAGAAAGGAGAGGCTAAGACCCAACCCTCCTCCAAACGGGGAACATCCCAACAATTTTTAGGGGAGAGAGGTCCATGTGACTATGGATATACAAACCCACTAACATTCCATGAATTCTAACCCCATTGTGAATCAAATGTGGGAAACCTCTGACTGTAGAAATACAAACCCAAATAGGAGACACGCTGATGTGCCTTTCCCAAAGGATTGATAAGTTAGCAGGTTTTTGTAGAGTTATAAACAAAATCCATTTCAAATAAGGGATCCAATGAAGAATAATACTTTACATGAATGGTTGAGGAAGTCTTGATGGCTTGTAGACTAAAGAGAGTTAAGAGAATAAGTGAATCATATAGGGGCGCCCAAGTAGAGAAGGGTGTGCAAGTATGGCCGCGTAAGTAAACTTGGGCGACCTGATTTTCACTTAAGCAATGATCAACCAATATGGTAATACTTGGGCGATACCTTTCTCAAGCCTTCAAAGGTATTCATAGGTGATCCAAGAAATGGGGCACTCAAGTTCCTATGAGAGGAATGGGAGGTGCACATGCATTTCTGACCTAGGGAGGTTGGGTGCTTTAGGCGCCCAAGTGTTATGGTTTTAAAACACTAAAAGGACAAAAATATAGTGATCCTCCCATAAATCCTCTACTCAAGGTGTTGAATAACTACCATGAATGTTTTGGAAGACTGGGGGAAGTTCTAGGGCGACCAGAGCAGCAATTGGGTTTCAAGGAAATTTTGTTCGTACAAATGGGGGCCCCAAGGGTCTATTTATAGGAAAATAGATGAAGTTGGGAAAAATTAGTTGGGCGTTCATGTGACATGCACACCAGATAGGGGCACACAAGGAGGATGTGTGATATATTTAGGCATGCATGTAGGCCATGTGCTATTGGTTTTTTGTCTTGACTAAGGCCATTCAAAATTCATGCTTTTGCAAATCTTGGTTTTTTCTTCATGTATTTTTCCAATTTTTTAAGGGGTTCCCCTTTTTCATTTATTTTTCTCTCTGATGAAATGGAGTGTCAACAAAATCCCCCCCTCAGAATTGGATCCTAAATGAAAAAAAGATCCTATATTGAGGTAAATTAATGCAGAAGAAAGACAAGGAAAGTGGGGAGCGCAAGTATTCAGAGCTCAAGTAGACTTGGGTGCGCAAGTGTGCAATGTGTAACATTTCTAGCATGTAGGGTGTTATCTGTCGCTTATATATATAATGTATTCACTTACACAAAAAGTTTCACAACTACTGAATTCTCATATCTCAGCGTGAAAGTCTTCTATTTAGACACTCATGTTTCGTTCCACTTCCTCTGTACGTTTTTAGCTGTGCTCCATAAGTGGGGCGCCATACTTGCGCCCCGACTTATACTTACCTACAAAGTTTAAAACTTTAAATCCTTGATACCTTTTCCATTCTTTTTTAAAATACAAAAAAAAAGAACTTACTTTAAAAATATGATCTCTATATATATTTCCTGCAGGTTCAATGGCTCCTAAAAGAATTGGAACTGCTGATGATCTCGCCGCTAAGAGGATTGGTGACCTAATGAATATTGTTGGTCTTGATTATTTAATTTTTTGCAAAACCAGTCTTCCAGGAATAGAAAAATATTTTAAGAAGTGTCATATAAAATTTCCTCAGAGCACCTATCTGACTTTGTATAGTTATGGCCATTTGTAGGATACTAACATTCCAGATCTGAAGAACTCTGTCCCACATTCTTGGTTTCAAGATTATACCAACTTCTCATCAGCCAATTTTTCTATTGGGGCTCATTTTCCAGTAATGGGATAGTAGAAAAACCTCATATTATGCATCATAGCCTGTGTGCTCCAAATTTGAAGGCACACACACCCGAGCTGCAGCCACACTATTATTCATCCATCTTTCGAGATTCTCAAACAAATCTGCCCAACGGTTGGATGAAAAGTTTGGATTTCCGCACAGAAAGAGGTGTAAAACCTGTATATATGTGGGTGTATTGGTGGGAAGGACATGTTCATAGTTTGTAGATGATTTGAGAATCGTCGGTATTTATAAAGCTATCTAGGTTCGAAAAACCTATATGTAGAGGAATGATGATTTCGTGCCAAAGTTATTATGTTGGTGGAGCCTAGAGACTAATTCCTTCCATTTAACACATGGGGCGGTAGGTATCAGTTTGTGGGACATTTACAAAATTTCTGGAGCTCTTATCCTTGGAAACATATACGATGAGTTTATTCCTCCCAATGTGACATGGAATGACTCAGAGAAGACACCACATTTGGCTCGTGAGTTGATGAAAATATTTAACAAACTCTCGAATTCAATCACTGTGAAAACTCACTCCATGAAGAACATTCATATGGAGAAATGGATGGAAATATTTTTTTATAAAGATGAAGCAAAAGTGGCACACTTACAACCGTCCAACTAGCTGTCCAAGGGCAGAGAAGAGAGGCACTTCTGACACCTTTTGGCCAACATTGGCTAAGGAAGGATTAGAAAGATGGGGATATGATATGAACCGAAAAATTACTCCAAAGACACGTTAGGCAGGTTTCATAGCCATGTGGATCAACATATATTTATTACCAGTATGAGACTATAAAGGAGGTTTGAGGCCAGGAACCATTGTTATTGCAGTGAAGCTGGAAGATAAAAGGATTGTAGGGTTGGCTACATTTGTTTTATCCAAGATTCATAGGAGTTTTCTACATATTCACAAAGGAAAATCTCCCTTTAGAATAGAGGGTCCATTCCAAGTGTTGTGGGGATGGATTTATACTCAATTTAGATCTTATGTTGTACGAAGTGAAGTACAGGTTTTTGGAAGTTCTATCTGACCTTCTGTTCAGGCCTTTTCTAGTATTTCACCCTTGTCTTTGAATGATTATGACAACAAGGTTAGATTGATCATTAATAAGGAATTTCATTTCTTTCCTTATGAGAATCCACCTACATGGAAATTTTTGCATGATGGTACTACTAGTTTGGAACTGAGGGCATATATGCTAGGTTGTAGAGATGGCTTGTTGGACACTAAAATCGACAAAGAATTCATATGTGAGGCCTATGATACTTATAGATTTTCACGTAAATTCAAATGTCTAAAATAGAATATTTTATCACTTCCTGTGCATGTCATATTAGAGAAAAAACCCAATGGATGCCTGAAAACTATGGTTATTGACATCTGTAATGAAGATTGGGTATGTTTTTAATTTATTCATTGCAGATGCACTAAGTATATTAACTATCTAGTATGCTGAAAACTGGGTTGCATCATACCCTGAAGGTGTATTAAATAATGTTGTCCCCCCCCCCCGAGTGGGAATAAAGAGAAGTAGCAGGAAGGAACCTCATTGCATGGAAGATAATTCATCATCGTCAAGGGACGATTTGCAAGAATTGGAGATTGGAGGTGATGATGCTCTAAATCCACCAAATAAACCTTGCACCAGATATAATCCTCCTACTAGAATAAAAAGATCCACTCCATCAATCCCTACTGAAGTTGTATCAATGCCATCAAGTCGCCATCATTCTGAGGAGTGGCGAGTTTCATTTTCTAATATTTCATCCATGATTGCGGGTGTTGGGAAGAAACTTAATTCCATGGTTGTAAGATCCTCATAACAACCCTCTGACTTACATTCTAAACATATAATACCAGAGGCTGTTTGAACATGGCAGATTCTATATTGTGATGCTAAGACCATGTGGATGGATCTATGTGAAGGAAAACATATTCCAGCAGTATGGGATTTCTGGGCTTCTTCTGACATTATTTTTAAGGATAATCGTAATAAGGTAAGGACCTACATTTGAGAGCTATAAATTCTCATATATTCCATTGATGACTCAAATCATATCACAATTTAGGTAAAGGAAATGATAGATTATTGTACCCCTGAAGAGAATAATCCATCATTAGACGAAGAATGGCGTGACTTTGTAGATCCTAAGGATGTAAGTTCCAATTTTTTATATCTTCCTCCATTTTTCAACATGAATTATAATCAAAATATTTTTACTTAGGTGAATTTTTTTAACTTACATTTGGTTAAAGTAAAGAGAACTGAAATTCCTTCACCGCAATATAGTACTGGAGGCACTGCTCTTGAAGCTACTAGATCACCCCGTGAATCGGGAAAAATATTTCCTGGCCGACATTCCATGGAAAAGAAAATAGATAGGGTATTGGGATCACTGATACCTGTCATTATAGAAGACGATGCAATCCTTCCAAAAATGTCTAAGAAGAAAAGGCATCAAAGAAAGAAAACCATGGTCAAGCACTTTCATAGCAGTGGTAAGTTTCCCTAATAATCATGAATTTTAGTTTTATTCATGAAAAGTGTTTAAACTTTTTAAGATTACATGGGATTATTCTATTTCTTCTTTGAAAGAAACCACTAATAAAACTCAAGGAGCTACAGAATGTGCTTCTGAGCCAACACAAATTCATATAAATCATGTGGTTCCTAAAGTGGCATTGAAGCCAAAGGAACTAACATCTGTCCCCAGCACTACTTCGATTCCTGCTATCATAGGAGAGGAGTATTTTGGTAAATCAATAATATTTCATTAATAATCCAATGTAATAATAGTTGAATTCCATTCTATGACACTTTTGGGTTCTTCACATGCACCAGAACATCTGGAAACATCTGATGTTGACCCCACAATTGTTGATGAAGAAGCTACTCTGGGTTATAGGTTGTCGAGGTAAGGTTGTGAAGTAAACACGCCAAGTGTTCCCACGGGTGAGACTAACCTAGGATCTAAGATATCATTAGATGAAATGATGATCCTTGGAATGTATTTTGATGAACTAGTTGTACATGTGAAAATATAAAATTCATTAGAAGATTTTGGAATTCCTTATATAGAATCAAATGTACATGACTTCTCATTATTCGTCCTGTTAATCATCTTATGATTAACCTGCTAACCATGGTTGATTGAAATATACAGTTCTATCTAAAGAAACTACTACTGCAATAGTACCTGAAGGAAGTGTTTATATTAATGTCAACCATACCATTACGAAGGCATTGGATCAAGTGAATCTTGTGGTAGCAACTCTTCCTGAGATTCAATCTAAAAATCCTTAGCATATTAAAGATAGAACTCTTCAACCAGAGACCTCAAATAAAATTGCTGAAACTGAGAATGTTGGGGAGGATTCTTCTCAAGTTTCTGAGCTACTGCTAGGTAAGAGATACTGATATTTCGATTACATTCACTTCTATTATCTCTTAGATATAACCATGATTCTTGATTTACATACAGGGTTATCAACTTCAATGGATAAGTCTAGAGGTGAAGCCTCTGCGTCTGCCCAAACAAAAATTGAAGGTGGATCAACTATTTTCCATGAAGGAATAGATTAGGGCACATCCTTAAGTGTATTAGTCATAGAATATATCCATCCTTATGATAGTGATTCTGAATCAGACATAAAACTGGAGAAGGCTCTTCGTCTTGCTCATCACAAAGCATGGAAAAATATCTAGAAGATAATATCTGAGATGCCCCTTGAGGAACTGCCTTCAAGAATTCATTGAATTTCATCTCTATTTATCACGCAAGGATTTGGTGGTTTTGAATACCATGAAATTCATACTTTGGTGAAAGAGATTATCCAGAGGAGGGAGCAAGAGAAAAAGCTTCAACAAGACATGATAGAATCCAAACTATCTATCAAAATTGAAGAGTTCCAAGAAGCACTGTACCAAGCTGAGGATAATCACAATGAAAAGTTGAAGGGATTGACACAAATAATTAAATAAAATACTGCTCAGAAACTATTCCTTCAACAAAAGTTAGATATCATTACAGGGGACCTTGAACGGCTTCATAGCTCATTAAGAGAATTCTATAAGGAAGCTGCAATAGCCATCGTAGATTCTAAAGAAGTACTTTGTCATGTAGAAGAGAGTGAGGATGGTCAGATAAAAAAACTCCAAAAAGCTGCTGATGGGGATCGTAAAGCTGTTAAACAAATGAGGAATTATATAGAAATCCTTTTGTAAAAAAAATAAGAGAGAGATTTGAATTTGTGGATGCTTATCCATAAAAAAAATTCATAAATGAAAATTATTTTGTCTTTAATCATTTATGTTTCCACTTGAATTAATTTCTTTTGTTTTACCTAGTCCATTCGGCCCAGTAAGCATAATGGGATAATATTTAGGGTCGAAATATCTTTGACTATATACATTGAATTAGATCCCAAAAAACTATTTGGATAAGAATTGATATAATATTCTTTATATATTTCCAAGGGGAATCTTGAGTCGCAATTTTTATGGTCACAAAATATAAAACCCATATTCAACATAAGGGGAGTATCTAACATGAACAAATTTTCCATTACATGAAAGACCCCTTCTGAGAGCCATATTATGCAGAGCCAACTAGGGCACATGCTGCATATCCAAATAGTTATATCTTTTGACTGCCAGACTTATTATGTGGGAAGCTTATGCAGGGCCGCCTAAGAGAACAGACTATGTAGTCAAGAAAAAAAAATTCTTTCAAGTTTAACATTTTTTTGTTGATAGATAGGGGAAAATAAGATTTGGGTAACTCAAGACAACGATGAGTGGTTTTTCCAAGGAAAAAAATTTAATAATGAAAAATGGTTATTTAGACTGACATAAGTCAGGAATATAATAACACTTTCTAATCACATTTGGTTTATGAGTAATGGTTTAAATTTATCAGAAAGGGGAATTTCTTACATCATATTGTGTAGTTTAAATTCTTGTAGTGAGGATGTTGTACTGTGCAGTTTAAAGTCTTGCAGTGAGGACATTGTACTATGAAGTTTAAAGTTTTGTAGTGAGGAAATTGTGTGGCTTTAATTTAAGGTATTTTTCTTTGACCAAAGGTATAAGAAAACACTCCCAATTTCTTTTCAATTTTACTTGGAAACATACTATCATATTGAGGTATGGATGGGAAAATTGTAAACTTTGATTTAGGAATTTATGAAATTGAGGAATGATATGGGAAAAGGGATAAAAGAATTAGATGAAGTATTTTCCTAGAACGAAGTTACCATTATTTGAAAACCCCATTACGGTGTTTGTATTAAGCATGGCCAACTGGGGAATATGATTAATAGCCAAATAGTGGCATCTTTTGACTGACAGGCCTGTCATGTTGGAAACTTATGCAAGGCCACCTAAGGGAACGTACTGCATAGTCAAACCAAAGATATCTTATATGTTAACATTCTATTTCTAAAATTCGAGGAAAGTTTATGGAGATTAAGATTTTATGAAGCACGATGTTTGATTTTTGGGGAAAGGTACCTGAATATGGAAGGGGTATTTCCAAACAAGATTGTCCAAAGAATCGAAGGAACAAGACTTTTACGAAGGTCTGACCCAAACGTAAGAGGTATAGTGTCTGTAGTTTTAGGTCATATAACTAGGACCAGAAATGAAAACAATATATAACATATGTCCATTTGATTTCAAGGTTATTTAATATTTTACTGAACACATGGTGAGGGAAATGCGTAAACCATGGTCTTAAAGACTTTTATATTTTGAGAAAGACAATGAGACAAGTATACTTGAATGAATGTTTTAAAATATAGATTCTTTTAAATTTTCATCAATGATTAAAGGGGAAAAGATACTATAACCAAGAATAAAGTTACCATTATTTGACAAACCCGTTATGGGGATCATCTTATACAGAGCCAACTAGGGCATATGCTGCATAGCCAAATAATGAAATATTTTGACTGATAGGCCTATTATGTAGGAAACTTATGAATGGCCACCTAAGGTAACATGATACATAGTCAGGAAAAAGAGTTCTTAGGTATTAGAAACTCTATAATTAGAAACCATAAAAAAGATTATGAAGATCTTAAAATTATTCAATATTAAGAGTATAAAATATGGAAAGAGTTTATGTTTAATGAATATGAGAAATATTTGAACCAGTATTGTCCATGAGTTTGACATCCTTTACATAGATCTAAATCATATGGAAATGAATAATTTCTTCATTTCCTTTGAATTAATATGGTGGTATGCAGTTTTAAGTCATGCAGTGAATAAATTTTACAATGCAGTTTAATGTCATGTAATGAAGAAATTTTACTATGTGGTTTTAAGTCATGCCATGAGGACATTTTTAACCCTATAAGGAATTGAAATACCTTACTTATATAAAGAATCCACTTATCCAATTATTAATCTCACATGATCTATGCTCAGTTTGAGAAACAAGGAGTAGTAAGGGTCTCTTTTATAATAAAAAGGTGACACAGATAAAGAATAGGGGTGTTAGATTTCCATACAGTTTAACATCATGTATTAAGGACGAAAATGAACCGATATGAAAGGAAAAAACATATTCTAATTGGATTAAGGGATAAAACCCAAGTATCACTATATGTCTTGATGGGGAAAGAATCAAGTCATATATAGTTCTTAAAACATTCTCAATACAGATTTGATTCTAATATAAGAAATAAAGGGGTTTTTTATCGTGGCTGGGACCAAGATTGGAGATTAAGGCATCTCTAAGTATCTCAAAATAGATGAGAATCAAGCTGTATGTAGTTATTTAAACAGTCATTCCTCATGCTAATGGAGTTTGACATGAAGAATGGGGGATTTTGGCACGTTCTGAGATAATGGAAAATCTTTTAGGAATAAAATGATATAAGGATCAAATAATATATCTTAAGGAAACAGTCTATATAAATCTAATTCATATATAAGAGGAGAAAATAAAATAAGATGATTTTGTGATTGTGGATGGGCCTAAAATTGGAGATTTAGGCATCTCTACATATCTCATTGAAAATGAGAATCAAGCCATACAAAGTTCTTGAAACATGGTCTCTATGCAGATCTGACTCAGACTGTAATGTCTCATATTTTTTCATGTATTATTTTTTAAAACATTATATGGAATTATTACGAGACCAGGTGCAGAGACGGCACATCATTCCGAGGCCCGGTGATCTCGGAATGGTGGTTTGAACTTTTTTTAAGTTAAGTGAATCGACACTTGTGCACGGTTGTGGAAGTTTTCAAATAGATGCCCAGATTAAAAATCTAAGGGCATCGTTGTGTCCGGTACGATGGATTTACCTAAGAATGGGTCTATCCTCGACCGGAACAGGTTGATGGAAAAAGTTAATTTTTAGACTTTTTTAGTAAAATAAAATAAAATAAATAAGAAATGTTTATTTTATTTTATATGGAAACAACCACTGCAACACGGCGATAGGGAAACTATTTCTTTAATAAATTCCATGTCATAATGACTTAGAAACGTAAAGCTGGACTCAATATTACTGTAGCATATTTTGAATTCCAAACACGTTTCCCATTTTATTGGAATAATCAATCGTCGATCGTTGGTGGAGGATTTAGAGAAAACTCTGGGGAAAATACGTGGCGCTCTGGAGAAAACCCTCAGCGATGAACGACGATGGATCAAAGCAGCGAATCGAATCTGCGAATTGTTTCGCTAACAAAGTTGACGGATCTCGATGATGATGGAAGCACGACCCTTTTCTGAAGATCGATCCTAGTTGAGGTAGGGGTTTGTTATTTAAATTTTTTTCCCAATTTTTGATTTTAAATGATGAACATGGATCAACCAAAAACAAGTTGATCCATGGATTCGTACGTTCTTGCAGGAGGGATTTATTGGGATTATTCTGGGAATTGATCCATGTTGAATTGTTATGGTTTTGCTATTCTCCGTTTAATCCTACTAACGGGAGGAGATCAACGCCGTCACGAATGACGGCGGAGGTTCGTTCCTCGATTTTTTCGTTGGATTTCTTCCCCTTTCTCTTTTTCATGCGTTCTTCGTGTTCATTGTGGGGTGACGAAAAACGGATCATTGCGCATCCGTTTTGTGATTAAACAATCCCAAATTGAGGATTTGACACCACAACGAACTTGAGGAGGTGCGACGATGATAGAGGATGATGAAACGGGCAAGATCGGGAAGGGTCGTTCTTCAAGCGTTCTATACGCGGGTGGACCATTACACATTTTTTGAGGAAATTGGAGGTCCAAAAACAACGGAATCCACTTCGTGGTTTCGGGGTGACCAAAAACTTTGAGTTTCATGGATATCGGATGGCCAGATCGATGAATGGGACATCACGGGAGGTGCACCGGCGTGGAGCGTTGATTCTAGAAATTTCCAGAATACATGGTGTGTAATTCCAAAGAACACGCTGTGTAGTACTGGTGGCGGCGACTTTGGTTTCGGGGGTCAGAGAGGAATCACACAGAGTATGACCCTGGTCACACTATGTGTTGGACTTTCCCCGAAGCTCGACGTGTATCCCAGGAATACACAGACACGGGATGTAGTACATGACTGTGTACCCCATCACACGGCCAGGCGAGGCCAGTAACGCGGGTCACCCTGTGTACCGATTACATGGGTTGATAACCGTGTACGGGCACATAGACAACATACACGGAGCCAATCCCAGTCACTTGAAAATGGTGTGTACACCATACTACACTCCATTTACAAACTTTTATATATGACCAGCCATACAACATGGGTCGTTGTACACGGGCAGTACCTGGGGTCAGACAACACGGCGTGTAAATTTTCTACATGTCGTGTACATTGTGGAAAATGGAATGGTCCTCTTGTTAAACGTCTCTTGGACATATTTCATTTGGGTTAGTTCCCCTTCTTCTCATTCCTCTAAAGTTCATGCATCGTTTCCTTTAAGAAGAGTATGATCCCTTCAGTATGACTTTCTATGATAGAGTCAGCATCCCTCCGAGAGGCCCGGAGCGAGATCCTCTATCCATTCCTGACCCTATGTGGAGTCAGACATCGACATGACCAACTCTACCAGGCATTGATCATCTACCTAGATGGTGAATCACCTAGATGGTGAATCCGTATGAGTCGTGGTATCCACCAAGTCCATGGCAGTGATCCTCATCTGTGTATCATGATTTTTCCCACTCAGGAGTGTGTCTCTCATAATGAGTGTATCTCTCCCACTCAAGAGTGTGTCTCCCATAATGAGTGTATCTATCCATTGTGATCTTCCCACTCAAGAGTGTGTCTCCCATAATGAGTTTAACTATCTCTCATGAAGTTTCCCGATGAACAATACATCTCGGAAAAACGTCATTAGAGCTACTAAACTCATGGAGTGCATTCTCCCAGAACGAGTGTTTTGTCGAATCTTCGAACTGAATCCCTAGTAGGGGTGTGTGGTTTTGTTACTTGTCTCTGGACCACGGGTCTGGGTTTCGAGTATATATGGATTATTTTCTCTTGCTATATGTTCAGCATACATATACTGTGTAGAGCTGATTGTGCCTTTTCTTTGTGTACTGGTTCGTATTTTTTGGGGTCCTCTACTGAGAATTGTTATACTCACCCCTCCAAAGGCTTTTCCCACACGTGCCATGTCTTGTGCAGATGACCATCCTTTTGAAAGTGTCCTGGGTGGACCAGGATAGGACCAAGCCTTCTGAGTTCCCTAAAGGGTGAGGCATTCCTTCGGCTACGAGCATTAGTCCTAGTGCCTCTTTGTGTTTTCACGTTGGACTTTACAGTTTTTCAGACTCTTTTTTTTGGTGGGCTTGTATTCTGGCCCAGTTTACTTTTAGTAATTTACTTACCATCGTACTCTGTTGGTTGGGTTTAGTTGTATGCATGAATTTTGTTCCTTAGTGGTTTTTACATTTCATCATTTGTGAGCATAGAGATGTGTTCATGTGTACAGGTACATAGGCAATGCCTCCCATGTTAGTAATATGCATACTCAGTTCAAGTCACCAGCTTCTGGCCTATTAGAGGATGTATTGGGGAGTCGTGGTGTGGGACCCACTTGGACAGGTCGTGATAGAGTGGTGTCAGAGGTGGTCGGTTCTACCTTAGGACCAAGAGTCAGTGATTTTGGTATAGGGAAACAATGTTGAGTGTTTCGAGATCGGATTTTGGAAAAGAGAC
Source organism: Viscum album (assembly GCA_963277665.1). Lineage (NCBI taxonomy): Eukaryota > Viridiplantae > Streptophyta > Magnoliopsida > Santalales > Viscaceae > Viscum > Viscum album. The sequence continues at coordinate 1,305,528,178 of OY728119.1, forward strand.
TCCAGTGTTGGTACGGCGGCTGATGTATCCATACATCAGGACTCTGATAACCAAATTTTCGACTCAGTACACGAAAACACTAGTTGCTGGGAAATAAAAGAAAGGTACATGCATCATATAGGAATGGGTTGTGTTTTCTATGTCCTTTGTGTCAGCTATCCAGATATACTGATTGACCATGGTACATCATGTTTTCATACAAGATGCCTCTGTGACGCATACCCTCTATGATTCAGCAGCACGATCATGAGGATGACCCCTTCAGTGATGAGGCTTCGATACAAAGACCAATTCCCCAGGTGTTTCCACCAGGTGGTGCACCTGCTATACCACCACCAGTAAAGCATCTCATGGTACCTACGGTATTGACCGATGAAGAGTGCAGGCTGAGAATGCTCTATGAGTTCCAGAGACAGAGACCCCTCATGTTCCGAGGTTAGACCGACCGTTAGGCGGTTGAGGACTAGCTTGAGGTGGTGACCATAGTTTTTCATCTAGTGAGGAAACCGTCAGATCAGATGGTGATCCTCTGGGTGATCCTTCTTCATTGTTCGGTTGGACAATGGTGAAGTCTGACCACAAAGACTCACGACGAGGAGACTCTTTCATGGACAGAGTTCAAGTGACTCTATAGGGAGGAGTTCTCTCCGGTTACGCTGAGAGTCATACACATCCAAGATCTTTTTCAGCACTAGCATGGATGTATGATGGTAGCTGACTATTCATCAAGGTTCACCAACCTCACCAGGTACTCGATGGATATGGTTAGGGATCTGTACATCTGATCTCAGACATTCGAGCAAGGTTTGTGATGAGGCATCCGAGATAGTGTCGTGCCTCTATGAATTTAGACTTATGCTGGAGTGCTCGAGCGGGGCTTGGGGATCGAGATCTTCTTGGCATAGTGGAGGCAACCAACGACAATCAGCAGTAGGAAGACAGGTGCAGAGACCTCGATGCAGTGAGCCGACATCGGATGTAGGGATCAAGATGTGAGAGATGTCATATGAGGACCCATGATAGGGGATTGACGGTCTAGGTCTCTCAGGATGGACCCAGTCCTCATAGGGAGAAGCGGTGTTGCACATGAGACCGTAGGGGACATCTCGCTAGATATTGTCCGACCCGTCGAGCTACTTACAGGGAAGTGGTGGATGGACCACTGGGTCAGAGGCAGAGAATGGAGCTGACAGACCCTCCAGGTGGAGGACGTGGCAGAGGAGTAGGAAGAGCTGCAGGTGGTGGTAGACAGTTCGATCTACTTCCACCACCACCCCCAAGAGGTCCGCACCAGGCTCAGGAAGCTGGGGGATAGGGGTGGGGATAACTGCATGCGGTCGAGTCGTATGACCTAGAGACTCTAGGGATGATTTTAAGTATGATATGTGTCTTATCTACCTTAGCTACCATACTTATAGACACAGGTTCCAGTCATTCCTTCATCGCCACATGTCTTTTGCGAAACCTTGATATTTCGGCAGAACTGTTGACTCGAACCTTACACTTGGAGACACCTATAGGAGGAGACTCGATGATCACACACCTTTGCAGACAATTTGATCTTACACTTGGAGGTGATGGTTTCAGTTGGAACCCCTTGGTGGCAGCGTTGAAGCTTTACGACTTCATTCTCATTATGGATTGGTTTTCTTCGGTCCATGACTAGATTGAATGTTTTAGGCAAAGAGTGTGGTGTGTCCGTTGTGATGGGACGAGGTTTTCCTTTTTCGGTGAAAGGGATACCCATGAAGCACATAATGGGATCATGCATAGGAGGGTGCAGTCGATCAATCATGATATGGCTAGCCTTACCCTCGGAGCAGTTGATGTTCTGAGCTCTCAGTTCCTAGCAGTAGTGGCGAAGTATGAGGATGTATTTTCCGAAGATGTTCCAGGACTACCTTCCCGCATGGAAATCAACTTTTTCATCGACTTACACCCTGGTACAACACTGATTTATTCATCATCATATCGGATGGCTCCCAAAGAGCTTCGTGAGCTGAGGGTGAAGTTGGAGGCTTTGCAAAGCAAGGGTTTCGTAAGACCGAGTGTTTCGCTCTGGGCAGCCCTAGACTTGTTTTCCAAGAAGGAAGATGGGTTTTTGAGGTTGTGCGTGAATTACTGGTGCCGAAATCAGCTGATGGTGAAGAATAATTATCCAATGCAAGGAATCAATGACCTCTCCGATCAACTGAGAGGGGCACGGTTGTTCTCTACGGTTGAGCTTCGATCAGGTTATCACCAGTTACGAGTACGGGACGAGGATATACCGAAGGCGACTTTCAGATGCTGCTACGGTCACTATGAGTACTTGGTGATGCCTTTTGGCATGATAAACTCCCCCGCAGTGTTCATGGGATTGATGAACCGGATCTTCTAGCCATACCTGGACTGGCTCATAGTGGTCTTCATTGATGAAATCCTTATGTACTCGGCGTCAGAGGAGGAGCACGTGAGACACCTGCGGATGGTTCTAGACGTACTTCGAGAGCACCAGCTTTATAGGATGCTCTCAAAGTGCCAGTTCTGGATTCAGGAGGTCCACTTCTAGGGACATGTCATCTCAGCAGATGGAGTATCTATGGACCTAGCCAAGGTAGAGGAAATGTTATCATGGGAGCCACCTCAAAGTGTGATGGAGGTGAGGAGCTTCCTTGGGTTAGTGGGATATTACTGGAGATTCATTCCTGATTTATCCTAAATATCAGAACTGATGACAGCCATGACTAAGGGGAAAAACTTCATGTGGGCGAAGAAGTTCCAGCAGGCTTTTAATCAGTTGAGAAAAATTTTGATGATCACCCCAATCAATGGATTACTAGAGGAGGGTGTCGAGTACGTAGTTTTCATGTGATTCATCAGGGACCGGGTTCAAATGCATCCTGATGTAGAGATAGGTAGTGATTGCTTATTTTTCTTACCAGCTTAGGCCACCTGAGAAGAACTATGTGACCCATGATCTTGAGTTGTCGGTGGTAGTCTTCGCATTGAAGATGTGGTGACACTACCTTATGGGAGAGCGGTTCATCGTCTACTATGACCACAAGAGGCTCAAGTACATCTTCTCAAAGAAGGATATGAATCTAAGGTAGATGAGTTGGATAGAGTTTCTATAGGACTATGATTTATAGATCATCTATACTCCTGGGAAGCAGAACAAGGTGGAGGATGCTCTTAGCAGGAGGATGAGCTCGCAGCTGTTGAGTGACGCAACAGAGCAGTTAGCCGCGTTGCAGATATCCTTCGTGGACAGAAAGGATACAACTTACCTATAATCGATGGTTGTCACCCCTCCAATCTTACAGAGGGTTAGGGTGGTATATCTAGGAGATGTTGATTGTGTGGATTTACGTTCTCAGTTATCCATAGGACATGCCTCTGATGGATATTCACAAGGTGGGGAGCCCGTAATTCTTTTCAGAGGACACATTGTCCTACCAATGGCGTTAATGGAGGAGGTCTTGAGGGAGTTTCATACATCCTCCTTGGTGGTAAATCCTGTAGTGGTGAAGATGTACCATGATCTTCGATGATATTTATGGTGGTCAGGCATGAAGAAGGCAGAAACAAAGTTTTTTTCCCGATGCCTCACATGCCAGCAGGTGAAGGCTGAGCACCGGGTTCTAGTGGGATTATCTCACCACTAGAGGATCTATATTGGAGGTGGGATGGAATATCAATGGAATTCGTGACAGGATTACCATGGACTTCCAAGGGGAATGATTCCATCTGGGTGATCATCGACCAACTCACCAAGTCATCCCACTTTCTAGCCATCTGGGAGCAGAGTTCTGTAGAGAGCTTTGGACGCCTATACCTGCAGGATATAATTCAGCTTAATGGAGTCCCTTTGACGATAGTATCGGACAGAGATGCCCACTTTACATCTTGGTTGTGGAAGGGATTGTAGGAGGCCTTTGGGACTCAGCTACGCTTGAGCACGGCGTTCCATCCCCAGACTTATGGTCAGACAGAGAGGACCATTCAGGTTTTGGAAGATATGTTTCAAGCCTATATCTTGGACTTTGGTTGCATTTGGGAGGACCACCAACCACTGGTGGAGTTTAAATATAATAACAGTTAACACTCCACCATTGGTATGGCACCTTTCGAGGCTTTGTATGGGAGACCCTTTCAGTCACCACTTTGCTGGACCGACCCCAAAGAGTCAGCACTCATGGGTCCAAAGTTGGTGTGAGCCACCACCGAGAAGGTGCAGATCATCCAGAAGTGGATGAAGACTAAACAAAGCTTGTATAAGTTTTATACTGATAGAAGATGGAGACCCCAGGAGTTCAAAGAGGGAGACCATGTCTTTCTTCAGGTCTCACCTCAATGAGGGTTATGGAGATTTGGCCGGGGCAGCAAGCTATCTCCGAGGTTCATCAGACCTTTCCAGATACTGTGTAGAGTCAGCGAGGTGGCGTACCACCTAGCTATACCACCACAATTTCATCGGGTACATGATGTCTTCCACATGTTGCAGTTGAGGAGGTATGTGCATGACTCATCGCACCTCATCTACTGGGGCAAGCTGGACATCGAGGATGGAGTGACCTTTGCTGAGTACCCAGTGGAGATCAAGGATCACCTGAAGAGGATCCTTTATGGGAGATCGATTCCCTTGGTGCACATTTGTTGGTAGCATGAGAAACTTCAAGAGAGAACGTGGGAGAGGGAGGGTCAGATATGTTTTCAGTACCCCCATCTTTTTTAGTGGTCTTGTTCTGGCTTTTCGAGGACGCAAAGACCCAAGGTTGGGAGAATGTAATGTCTTGTATTTTTTCATGTATTATTTATTTAAATATTATATGGAATTATTACATGACCAGAAGTAGAGACGGAACATCATTCCGAGGCTTGGTGATCCCGGAATGGTGGTTCGAACTTTTTTAAGTTAAGTGAGTCGGCAATTGCGCGCGGTGGTGGAGGTTTCCAAACGGATGCATGGATTAAAAATATGAGGGCATCATTGCATCTGGGATGACGACTTTACTTAAAAACGGGTCTAACCTCGACCGGTGCGGGTCGAGGGAAAATTTTAATTTTCAAATTTTTTCAGTAAAATAAAATCGCAATGTTTATTTTATTTTATATGGAAACATCCACTACAGTGTGGTAACGAGGAAACTGTTTCTTTAATAAATTACACATCATAATGTCTCAAAAACGTAAAGCTGGACTCATTATTACCGTGACATATTTCTAATTCCAAACACATTTCCCTTTTTATTGTAAAAATCGAATGTGGATCATTGGTGGAGGATTGAGAGAAACACTGTGGAAAATCCGAGGCGCTCTAGAGAAAACCCTCAGCGATGAATGACGATAGATCGAAACTGCGAATAGATGCGCCAACGAAGTTAAAGGATCTTGACGATGACAGTAGAATGAACCTTCATTGGTGATCGATCCCAGTTGAGGTAGGGGTTTGTTATTTAAATTCTATTCCCCGTTTTTGATTTTAAATAATGAATGCAGATCAACCATGAACATGTTTATCTGCTGATTCATATGTTTTTGTGGGAGGGTTTTATTGGGATGATTCGGGGAATTGATCCATGTTAAATTGTTGTGGTTTTATTTTTATCCATTTAATCCAACAAATGGGAGCGAATCAACGTTGGGACGAATGATAGTGGAGGTTCATTCCATGATTTGTTCAATTGATTTCTTCCCCTTTCTTTTCTCCATATTTTATTCGCTTTCTTCGTGGGGTGATGAAAAAATGATTGTTGCGCATCAGTTTTGTGGTGAAACGATCTCAAATTGAGGATTCAACAGAACGACGACCTTGCAGAGGTGCGACGACAATAGAGGATGATGAATCAGACCGGCTTGGGAAGGGCCATTCTTCGAGCGTTCTTCGCGTGGGTGGGTCGTTGCATGTTTTCAGAGCTGATCGGAGGTCCGAAAACAACAAAATCAGATTTTTGGTTTTGGGGAGACCAAAAAATGGGAGTTTCATGGCGATCGGATGGCCGGATAGATGAACGAGACATCACGGGAGGCGCGTCGGTGAGGAGCGTCGATTCTGGAAATTTCCAGAATACCCTGCGTGTACTTCTGAAGAACACGCCGTGTAGTACTGGCGGTAGCGTCTAGGTTTTCGGGGGTCAGAGAGGAATCCCACGGTGTGTGACCCTGGTCACACCACATGTTGGAATTTCCCCAAAGCTCGGCATTTATCCTGGGGATACACAGACACTAGATGGAGTACATGACCGTGTACCCCATCGCACGGCTAGGCAAGGCCAGTAACACAGGTCACCCTGTGTTCCGATTACACGGGTTGATGACCGTGTACAGGCACATGGCCTGCGTACACGGAGCCAACCCCAGTCACTCGGACACGGTGTGTACACTATACTATAGGCCGTTTACTAACTTTTATACACACCATCCTTAAGACACATGCCGTTTTACATGGGGAGTACCTAGGGACAGAGAACACAGCGTGTAACTTTTCTACGCGTCGTGTACTTTGTGGAAAATGGAATGGTCCTCTTGTTCACCATATCTTGGACATATTTCATTTGGGTTAGTTCCCCTCTTCTCGTTCCCCTAAAGGTCAAGCATTGTTTCCTTCTATAGGAGTATGATCTCTTCAGCAGAACTTTATGTGATAGAGTCGGCATCCCTCCGAGAGGCCTAGAGCGAGATCCTCAATCCATTCTTGACCCTAGGTGGAGTCAAGCATCGACGTGACCAACACTACCAGTCATTGATCCCCTACCTAGCTGGTGAATCCGGATGATTCTCGGTATCCTCCATGGCCCTGGCAGTGATCCTCATCTGTGTATCATGATCCTTCCCACTCAGGATTGTTTCTCTCGTAATGAGTGTATATTTCACACTCAGGAGTGTGTCTCCTGTATTGAGTGTATCTATCCAACGTGATCTTCCCACATAGGAGTTTGTCACTTATAATGAGTGTAACTACCTATCCTGAACCCGATGAAGATTACTTCTCGGATGGATTTCATCAGAGCTACGAGAATCGTGGAGTGTGTTCTCCCGGAATGAGTTCTTCGTGGAATCTTCAAACGGAATCCCTAGTAGAGGTGTGCAGTTATGTGACTTGTCTCTAGACCGCGGGTCTGGTTTTCGAGTATATATGGATTATTTTATCCTGTTTTATGTTCAAGAGACATATACTATATAGATATGATTGTGCCTTTTCTTTGTGTACTACTTTGTATTTTTTGGGGTCCTCTACTGAGTATTGTTATACTCACCCCTACACGGGCTCTGCTCGCACGTGTCGTGTCTTGTGTAGATGACCATCTATTTGACAGAGTCTAGGGAGGAACAATATTGGACCAAGATTTCTGAGTTACCTATAGGCTGAGGCATTCCTTTGGCTACGATCCACAGTCTATGTACATATTTGTGTTTTCAGGTTGGAATTTACAGTTTTTCAAACTCTTGTTTTTGGTGGGCCTGTATTCTGGTCGATTTTACTTTTAGTAATTTACTTCATGTCATACTCTGTTGCTTGGGTTTAGTTGTATGCATGCATTTTTTCCTTATTGGTTTTTACATTTCAGCATTTGTGGGCTTGGAGATGTGTGTGTGTGTACAGGTACTTAAAAAATGCCTCCCATGCTAGTAATATGCCTACTTAGTGCTAGTCACTAGCCCCTGACCTATTAGAGGTGGGCTTGGGGAGTCGCGGCGCGGGCCCCACTAGGACGGGTCTTGACACAAACATAGGAGAGAGAGGGACTCATGTACTACTAAAGAGTAGTGATGATATTAATGGTGTTGGTTTATGGAAGCTTTTAACGTTAAATAGAGAGGACGTTAGTTGTACAAATGATGTCAAGTATTTTAACGTCATGAGAAAAGGATGAATATGCTAGGCATTTTGACGGCACGCAATGTGTACGCTGATGGTTGATATGCAGTTTAATGACTTATAACTAGGACGTGAGGGTTGTGCAGTTTTATGTCTTACAGCCAAGACATGAGGGCTATGCAGTTTTAAGTCTTGCAGCTAGGACCTGGTACTATGTAGTTTAAAGTCTAGCAGTTAGGACTATTTGTACAAAATCACCCAAAGTATTTCTTCAAAAATCTCGCATTGGTTGGAGTTGTGATAATCTCTCCATCTATTGAGATTAAGTCATTGGCTCCATTTGAATAGACCTTGTGTATGGAATTAGGTCCTTCCCATTTTGGTTCAAGTTTTGGAGGTTTCATTCCTAGTATCATTGGTGTCCTAAGGACCAATACCAATTATCCTTGAAGGAATTAATGAAGGTGAACTTTCTTATTAAAATCTAGCGCTATTCTATTCTAATATAATTCAAAATGTTGCAAAGTATTCTATATTTTCTCATCTAATCTTTCCAACTCATTGAACCGTTTCTGATATCTTTCATTTGTAGACAACTGATCACATATTGGAACTCTAAGTGAAGGAAATTGTATTACAATTGGAAAAACTACTTCGGTTCCATATTCCAATGAATAAGGAGTTTCATGGGTAGCAGTACGGGTAGTTTTCTGATAAGCCCATAAAGAATTCAAAAGTTTATCAATCCATGATTTATTATCTTTATCCACCATCTTCTAGAGTATATTCGATATGGTCTTATTGAAGGACTATATCTATCCATTGGCTGCCTCATGATAGCATGATGAATGGTTGGACTTGATATTATGTTCCTGATATAACTTTTTTACTTCAGCAGAACAAAAATTGGTGCAATTGTCCAACAAAATAGTATGAGGGATGCCAAATCTAGTGATGATATTATTTTTGAAAAAAATAACAATGATTTTGTCTCCGAATTCATTGAGAGATATTGCCTCATCCCATTTAGGGATGAAGTCAGCAGCAGGGAGAATATACTTGAATTGCTTAGCTGTCGCTAGATGATAAGGCCCTACTACATCCATTCCCCATGTAGAAAATTTCCAAGAGTATTTAGCTATATGTAGAAAATATGGGGGTTGATGAATGAATTTGGAATGCACTTTATAGAGATGAAATTTTTTAGTGAAATCTATACAATCCTGTTTCATTGACGGGAAAAATTATCCAAGCCTTAGGATCTAATCAGAGAGTCTGTTCCCAGATTGGTGGGAACCACAATCTCTTCAATATACTTCTTTCATAAAAGATGTGGTCTCTTATCCATCAATACATTTGAAAATAATTCCATCAAAGCCTCCCTTATAAAGGATCCTTTGGAATTCTAGACTATCTTAAAGAGTAAAATTGGCCACTTGTCATCGAATCTGTTCTTTCTTATCCCTATCTAGTGGAAGTACCCCATTTTGAATATATTAAATGATGGATGTTTTCCATCCTGTGGTATGACCACATGGTACTGAAATATGATAAATTTCATTAATTTCTTCCATTCTAGTTTAAACAAAAGGTGAGACCAAACAGAGATCGGTTATGCTAATAACTCTCTCATCCTGATTTGGATCAGCCATTTTTGTAGTCGTGTTAGCTAGTGCATCTTATTGAGAATTTTTTGATCATGGGACATAAGACAATTTCATCTCTGAGGGAAATTTAGCCATTAACCATCTGACGTAATCACACAATAGAATTAATTCTTCTTTTCTGATTGAATATTCATCATTAATTTTGTTGATTACTAATTCTGAATAACCTTTTTCCTTTAAATGATCAATTTTCACCTGAAGAGCTAATTACAAACCTGCTATAAGAGCTTGATATTATTTTTCATTGTTGGTACCACCTTCTGATTATATGAATGAATAAGGCAATAGTGCTTTTTTTGTGGAAATAAAGGAAATTCATAATCCAAACTTTTTGAGTTTAGGATTTTCCATTCTCTTTCAAATTGGACTTCTGGAAGCACCATCAAAATAAATTTCCCATGTTTTGGAATTATCTTGAATAAGGAAGACCTATTCATCCGGAAGCTCAGTATTAAACGATGTATATTCCACAGATGGATGCTCAGCAAGGAATTTGGTCAGTTCTTGGCCTTTTATTTCCATTCGAGGTACAAACTGGATATCAAATTATTGCAAAATAACCGCCCACTATTCCAGACGTTCTGTAAGCATAGGACGACTAGGGATAAATTTGAGTGGATTATTACGAGACACCAATTGAACCTCATGATATTGCAGGTAGTGCATCAACTTATGAACTAAAAATATTAAATACATACAACACTTTTCAATACTTGAATACCGAGTTTACGCATCAATCATAGTTCGAATGAGATAGTAAAGGCTGTTTTCATTCCTAGTATCATTCTTTAGGGCGAGGAAGGCACCTAGTGATCACTCTAAAGCTGTCACATAGAGAATATTCGGTCTTCCTTCAATAGGTAGCATTAATACTAGTGTACTGAAGAGATATTTCTTAAGGGTATTCAATTCTTCTTGGAAATATTTAGTCCATTAATAGGTGACTCCCTTCTTCATTAATATGGTGAAGGGTAAACACCTGCCTGCCAAATTAGTGATAAAACACTGAATATAGGCCATGTTTCCTTGTATTTCTCTTAATTATTTTAAATTTGGAGTATGTGACAATACCAAGGATTGATTTTCTTTTCATAGTATTAGCTTTGATACCATGATGGCATACAACGAAACCAAGGAATTTTCATGAGGTTAACCCGAAATCACATTTGAAGGGGTTCATCTTCAAACTATGTTGCCGAATTTTATTGAATATGGTTTATAAATCATCCATGGGATTGGAAAATTGTCTGTATTTGTCCACAAAATCATCCACATAACATTCAACAAATTTTCCTAATAAGGGTTTGAAGATATGGTGCATGACATGTTGCTATGTTGCACCTACATTCTTAAAGCCAAATGGCATTACCCTATAGTAAAACACACCTTGAGGGGATCTAAAGGCTGTATATTATTCATCATCTAGGGAAATATGGATTTGATTATACCCATAATATCCATACATGAAGGAAAGATCTTCATATACAATCGTTGCATCAATTAAAAGTTCTGTAATCGGGACTAGAAAATCATATTTAAAACAATGTCATTGAAGATCTCTAAAATCAATGTGGACTCTGATTTTCCCATTCTCCTTTTTCACTAGGACAATATTGGCCTACCATTTGGGATACTTAACAACCCTGAAAAATTTATCCTTTACAAACATATCCACTTCAGCTTTAATTTTAGAGGCCTAAGTTGGGCGTGTTCTCCTTACTGCTTGCTTAAATCCACGATATTCTTCCGGGAAACCCAAATGATGGGTTGTTATATCCGGATTAAGACCTGGAATTTCTGTATAATTTCAAACAAATATATCTTGATGTTTCTTTAGAAAAGAAGTATACACCTATTTTCCTTCAGAGGTCATGGATGCACTAATTATAGTGGGTTGTAGATCTGTTTCTGTACCTAGATTTATTTATCTGAGTTCATCCATGTTGGTAAAGACTCCTTCTTCAAATGATGGAGGAGAATATCCAAGATCTTCCTATTCTTCTTCATTACATATTACCTCTTTTATTTCCCCATGCATTGTAGATGATGAGGCAAAAATTCAAGTGTTAGGGGAGAAATATGTATTTGAACATCCCAAAGAAAAGGCCACCATATCTGATCCTACTAATGATGAAGGGTCTTCCTTTAGTAATAAAGAGGGATTGATGGATTAAGAATCAACAGATTTTTTTCCTATAGTATTAACAATATCTCTTCTACTCTGGTTGATGAAGATGAGGATTATTGTAGTTCAGAAGATGAGATGAAAACATATCTATTCATGCCTTCATCATTACATGGTGTATCAATAATTTCTTCTATGTTGTCAGGCTCAATTGTCGTTATTGACATTATGAACGTTAATGGATGAGTCTTTAGGTTTGGTTTTACCCTTTAAATTTTATTTATGGGTAACAAATAATCTATACTGAAATGTATGAATGGATTTTCTGGGATCTTTTCTATTCCATTTGGAGCATTAACTCGGGTTATCTCTTTTATCATGGGCTTTGTTCCCTTTGTGTGATAAAACTCTACCTCAATGTATTGAGATTCACATGATTCAAATAGGGACTTGTCACCATATAATGTTTCTATTTGACCATTGAAATAGTATTTTAGACATTGGTGGTATGACGAAGGTATGGCTGCATGTTGATGCAACCAGTGACTTCCAAGAAGAATATTGAAGGTTGTGTCCTGATGAACAACCATGAAATATAAATTAGACCCAAGATCTCCAAACTGAGTTCTGAGTGTAATCTTTTCCAAAGCTTCTTGTTCATTATTTCTATATCCTTGCAACATTAATATTGAAAGAGATAAGTCATGATTCAGTCTGGCCCAATCGATGATGTGTACGAACGTGAATGAGGTTTACCCCAGATCCATTATCAATGAAAGCTCATTGGATATCTATGTTATTAATCTTTCCAGAAAAATACAAATGTCTGATATGTCCATTCACAACATCATATTCAACTTCATTCGTAAATGATATGACTGTATGACATTCTGCAGGATCATTCTCTATATGGTAAAACTCAGTAGTAGCAACGTCAATTTCAAATTCATGAGGACTTACAAAGCCTCAATGAGTGCTTCTCGAAGATGTTTTGATAGATTCAAAGAATCCAAAATTGATAACTTGTCTGGTACTTGGGACAATTATTTCAAGATGTCATACTTTTGGTTCAAAGGTCTATGTTTCCCAGCATGGATATGTGGTTTTCCAGGTGCTTTTAAAGTTGATGCTTCTGATTTAGATGTACTCTATGTCGAAGAAGAAGCTGGAAATACTACTGGGTTTGGTAAATTAGACTGAAAAAAATCTATTAATTTTTTGAGAATAAGATGGTGGGTCTTGTAATCGGTCTTCCAAAATAATTGTGTTAGAACTGAACATGTCTTTCATGGAAGAGACTCCTTGTTCCTATTGAGCCTGCTGAAGGGCTCCTCTAAGAGTTTATGTTGCATATATGGTTCGAGCATGGGTAGAGTTAAAATGGAGGTTTCTGGAATTCCGACATCTTTCCCTGTATCCTTGACCTTGGCCCCTTCCTCTTGTTCCCCAATTAGGTACATGGAATTATGGCTCACTATAATCAGAATCACCATTGGCTTAAGGATCTGTTAAATGGATAAAACTAATAGAACCAAATATCAATTCTTCATCTGATTATGATTCTTCTTAACAGTTTAAATCTGGTTTTACCTTTTGGTGGGGCGGTGCCCGTGCTTTTGAAACAAATGGCATAAAATGTGCCAGGGTCAAGGACAAATTCGGCCATGAAACAATCTCGTCTTCTTCTGACTACTATTTTTTTCCTTTTGATCACTTTTCTTCTTTGAGGAATGACCTTTTGATGAATATGGTTTTGTTGTGGTAGGAGTGGCAGAAGACACAATTGGTTGTTTCAACTTTGTTAGTAAAATATCATGAGTTCAGTTTATTTTTTTCCTGATCATCTAATCATCATATTTTTTCACATTTTTACTTTTAAACTATTTTCATTCTCCCACTTCCTCTGGATTGGTAGAAGTAACCCATGCTATTTGAGCTAATGAACTTTCCAATTTCACGTGTCCAGAGTCTACCATCTTTTGCAGAAGGTCTTTAAAAACAAATAACTCTTTAATGGGGTGTCCCAACATATGATGAAAGATAAAATAATTAAAATGATCTTCATATCTATTTTTATTTGGATTTTTCAGCCTTGGAAACAGAACCAAATTGTTTTCTAAGGCTAAGATGAAGTATCCATGAACATGTTCGCTCCTGAAATAATAAACATTATTAATTAATTCCTTAAACTATTTATTCCTTTGATATCTTTGACTATATTGATGAGGTGGTAATTTCTATTTATTCTTAGGAAGTAGATCCCTTCGGTATGATAATGGTATTGATGTCGAAGAAGGTACATGTGCATGTTTGAGGGTGGCTGTATTAGCTTCTTCTTTTCCAATACTCCACCCCTGAGCTGATGGAATTACATGAGTTTTGCTTGATTTTTATATTAGAGTCTTCTATATATTGAGTGATCGAAGTAAGGTCTCAAAACCCTCTTGTTTATTTCATAGGGATCAATGGTGTGCGTAATTCATCACATAGATGTTCTACATAGATTGGAAGCAATTCTTCTTAAGGGAGTTCTAGAATTAAGGAATATGTTAATCATTCCATCGTGAAATGAAATCAAAAACTCTTTCATTATACCTTTTTTTACAATTACTAATATAAAATTTTTTCTTCTTTGGTAGCATTGAGCTAAATTAGTGAAGAATTTTCTGACGGAGATCGTCCCATCCAGTAATTGATCGAGATTGAAAACTTGTATAACCGAAAAAAGATTGTCCTTGTAATGAATACACAAAACACCTAAGCTTAACTGCTTCTTGTTGTTGAGAAATTCCCATCATGTGATCACAATGAGAAACAAAATGTGTTAGTTTTTGTTCTGTATCCCCTAAACCATTAAATATTGGAAAGGCGGTATTCACAAAATTTGGTGGTGGAGGAATTGAATCCACCAAGTTAAGATAATCTCTCTTTTCCAGTTGAACAGGTGCACATCATTCCTCTATAGCTTCCAATCGAGCCATTAATTCCTCAATTGTGTTCATATGCATTTGGGGAACATCCAAATGAGATGGAACCTATGAAGGTATAGAAACTTGAGCTTGAGCTGGTGCAGTGACCAGTAAGACCATTGATGGTGGTGCTGATACCTGGGGATATTGTCTAACAGGTATGCTATTTTGAAGTAACTCTGTGATGAGACTTTTAAATTACTTCATTTCATCTTCTTGATATGCAAATATCTTTTTAAGTGAAAGATATTGACCTTCTCCAATCAAAAAGTGAGATACAATCTGACTTTTTTTATTCCCCTTGTTAGATGAATTTTGGAGAGGGGGGTGGTTATTTGATGGCATACCTAGATTTCGTGTAAGACTCTGATTTTGGGTACTCACACCATCTTCATTTGACCCACTATGTACCATATTATGGACAAGAAGTTCATCTTCTAATTCCCTTGAATTGGACTTATTTTCTGGAGGATCATTTATAATGGTGTTAATAACATTCACTGACACATAATGCATTGATGGAATATTGTGAGTGTTTCAGCTAGATCATCTCCCTTTGTGTCATTCACGAGACTATGTTCTCATATATGAATAATTCCATGGAATTGTTTGGTATATAGTAACCTGAAGGGAATCCTTGGATAGTTCAGTTGTACTCTTTCCTTATGGATTCTTCCCTAATCGGGAGAAAACTAACTCCCATTGAGGAAGGGATTGCAGATGTGAAAAATCTCCCAACCCTATAGGTTGGGGATCTTCTTATTCTTCTTCATCAAATCTTCAAACATTTTTTAATGAATTTGATGGTTGAATTAAATGAGCCCCCATCCTGGAAAACTAGGGTGATTCTTGAACTGCTATGGCTGAAATTTGTGAAACTGCTCTTCTTATTTTGCAGATTTTTGTTCACGCATTAGCTGGGTGCATCATCCGACAATCACTTAAATCACCTATTTTAGAAAATCGTCGTGTTATCTCAGACATTTCCATTCTCTAACTCCTGAAATCCTCTAAATAGGATGCCTATTCAAGATTCTCAGATGCTTGATGTAAAAGTAACTCAATAACTTCTTTTCAATGATCCTGATTCTGATGAGAACTGGTTGAGGCATGTTCTTGAGTGTACATTTGATTATATAAAAAACCTATTGATTGTGTCCAACCATGGGAAATAACATTTAATGAGACCTATTTTGGTGTAATTTTCTAACTTTGGAGTGCAGTTAAATGCAATGCTCCATATACACCTCATCCTCTAATATCAACACTAGATGGAGAATTAGAAATTAACTGGAGTTGGCTCTTTAGTTCATTGAGACATGCACATTGAAGGGTTCTCTTCTTTTTTCATCCTTTGGATGTTGAGAAACTAAGAGATATGCCAAGTCAATTTGGCGCTGCAACCCTTCTATTACCTTTACGTGATTTTGATATTCATCATATGGTAAGACTTTGGTTTTCAAATAAAGAATAGCTTTCCATAAGTTGAGACGAATTTCATGAATGCAATCTTCTGTTATCAATTCTGGAATGTTATACTAAGAATTTACCAAAGGACAGAACATGGATAATATTTCTCCTTTAGATAATTGTTTCCTCATGTTTAACACATATTATTTATCTTTCACAAGAGGTTTCTCCACTAGATTTGACTAGAGTGGATGCTCTGTATTAGATGAAAAATGACCTAAATGAGGTTCAGAGAATGACCATTACCTTAAAATGTCTTCTGGTTGAGAAAGTGTTTCACTCGTAATTGACAAGGCATCATACATGACTGTATTTGTGTTTTCATGTGTCTCAAGATAGGATGGATTTCTCATCGCTACATTGTCAATTATGGAATTGTCTTGACAATGTCAAAAACTAATGTGGAGAGGACTTCCACAGTGAATTCCATCATGGGGAGGATCACTATGATGGATTACAGCAAGTGATATATCTTCATTCTCTTTAGTCTTCTTTCCACACTGAGGGTTTTCATGGCTCTCATCCAGAGATAGGCACTCTAGATTGACTTAATTATCATGAAGCAAGACTTCCTGATGGAATGTCTGATGAGGAACTTCAGAATTACAACTACCACACCCATAATTTGGTAATGAGAGGATAGGATCTTGAGTAGAAATAGATAAATGTCTGAGGGCCTCAAGTACTCCATCATTAAGAGGATCCACATCACAGCTAAACTCTTGATTTTCCAACAATTCGTTGAAAGACATTTTCTTAGATGTTCTCTTGTACTTAGTTGGGGAAACATGCTGGGAAAAGTGGTTATCATTTGTAGGTATATGTTCCTTCCAATGATTGGTTACCAGAACGAACTGATAACCTCTAATTAGAAATGGTGTATGTTCCTGATCCTGTTGTCCGTATGATATAGGGTAATATTCCCCATGACCCTCTTGGACTAGAACAGAGATGTGTATCTGCTCCTAGATGACATGCCGATATGTCACCCCATATGTGTGGACAAATTTATGAGTCATTTTCCTTGATACTGCTGAAGTAGTTGTTATAATATCCTGGAATGCTTTCAGAATATGGGTTGGGATATGTGTCTTCCCTTTCACCATTGATAAGATGTGTTTGGTTACTTCCGCATCCGGAATAGGAATATAAGTCCATTCCATATTTAGAGTAGGTTTATGTGCATGCTCCTATCCTTCTTTTACTATCAATGGATATTGACAATACTCACGCATGGGGGAATAGAGTTGGGTCTGCCCCAAATTTGTCATTAGAGCTTTCCGAATGACTTCTTCGGGTGCTACCAAATGAGACTATTGGTAGGATTGATGAACATTGGCAGGTGTTTGTGCCTACTAGATTTTTTCCATCAAGTATGGTTGATGTACATCCTTCAATACTGGAAGACGACACTTCTGACAGAATTGGTGATTATAAACAGGTGTATGTTCCTGTTTACCAGTTGCCACCACATTAGATTAGAGAACTTATTTAAATGTAGTCAAATGAGCCTACAGACTGGATGATAACTTGTAAACCAGTGTATACGCATGTTCACAGTGCTCCACTGGGTTTATCTTGTGGGATTGGTGGGTTACTATCAGATGAGTTTAATGTGGAGAAAAATTAGGACGTAAGAGTGTACATTCTAACTCATTGTTTGCCATCAAGTTAAATTTATGGACTTATCAGGAGGAGGCAACAGTGAGAACATACTCCCTATTGAATGGATGTTTCCCCTAGAGGTTCATCTTGCATTACCATGTCTGAGATACCAGGGCCAAATGTTCAAAGGCAACACCCCCATCTTTTGGGGGGTACACTACTATGTGATTCTAGCGGCGATAACTGGTGGGATTCCTCAGGAAGGACTCCTGCATTCTTAAATTTAGGCCTTGAGTGACATTTTGATCCACCTCCCTATAATACATGAGTAATAGATTATTGTGTTCTGGGGATAAAGACCTGAAATGGTTAGATATGGTGGGTGGAACCATTTGCTTCTTGATCATTGGTCGTCGTTGGCCCGATGATCGCAGATTGTGGTTGACCTGGAGGTCCTGTCCAGCAGCATCCAAAATCAGGATTGTACTGTGCTGGAAATATTTCATTACTAGCAGATTAGAGACCCATCATTGAATATGTTGGGTGCATGATTACCATCTTCCCATAGATGGAGATCTAGCTTGAGCTGCGGTCAGGAAGTTCATAGATGTTGTCTTGGAGAAAGACATTCTTTGGATTGAAGGGAGTTCTCTGGAAAACATGAATAAATCAACAATCTCTATTAAAACAACAACTTTTTAGATGGATACATGCATTATTAATTCATTTTTGTGGCCTTCCTTTATCAATTTATAGGTTCATAATAGGTGTGTATCGTTATTAACTTGGTTAAAGATTTATGTCGGGTTTACCATTTTTTGTTTCATAGTTCCTTGAGACATGTGTTCTAGTTTTAAGAATAATTATTTCTAGCCAATTTACATTGGATTTATTTATGGAACCATAAACATCCAATAATTCTTTATCTAAAGGGGTCATGCGTTCCAAATGCATGTGTTCGTTAAGTTTGTACTTTACAATACTTAAGAACGTCCATTGTTCTAGAGGATGGGAGGTCAGACTCATCAAACCCTTTTGGGCGGAATTATTGTCTACTATAGGACTCTATTTATAAATTTAATATATTTTCATGGATCCTTATTAATTCACCTAGTATATCATAAGTATCCCTTAGAATTTACTATCACATATTAACATCTGAAAAATTTAAAATCATCTGTATGCATTCAAGGATCTTCATTAATGGAAACATCCTTATGTATTAGAGGTTTTCCATAAATGGTATCCTTTAATATACTGATTAGAGATTCTTTTAATCATCATTGGGGTGATACTGGTTTTTCAACCAATTAGTGGGGCACTCTGGAATTTATTGTCATCCAGGGAGATGAAGGTTTGTTTGGATCTTGGGATCATTCCCATAAAATGAGATACCTACATATCCTTGTGAAAGGAATCAGAACCCTCATAGTTTTTTTCCGCTTAATAAGACACGTCATACCTTTTAATGTCATGTGATAATGACCTCTAATTGAAAGATGCTTGGTCAAAACATAGTATGGGACTTATGCTGAAGCAGTCCGAGGAACATGGAAAGGATATGGGTTTCAAAGTAGGATTAGGCCCTATTGGGAATATGGACCAAGGAGAACATGGTTGATTTTAAGTGTTGGGTTTGATCCTCATGGAGGCTTCCTACGTATCCCATAAAAATGGGAATCACATCACACGTAGTTCGATAAGTCTTATTGAAAAGGATGGTCTTCTAAGAGAGATGATTTTGGGATTACTTCTTGAAAATTATGCCTTGATGATTTGGGGTTTAATTTGGGGATTTTTTTTGGAGGATTCCCAATGAGCTCGGGCCTTGAGACAACATCCTACATATCCTGGTTATGGTGGGAATAATTGTTTTTGTATTTCCATGAAATGATTTTTTGTGCACATGTTGTAGCAATCACGTATCTCTAAGACCATGTGAGTCATGCTCGGTGTGAGAAACAATAGAATGTGAAAGATTAAACAATGAAACTTCACACTTTTACTCCTCTGCTGATGGAAGAGGGTGCATCGATCGTGGAAGAGGGCGAGGCAATGAGCCTTCCCTCTGTTCATTTATATTGGAAAAGGGTCCAATGTTATGAGGAAGTGATTATGTTTAGGGGGATTTCAATAGGATGGTTTCCATAAAATTGATATTGGTATGAAAGGGAGACTTAATCTTTTCTTGCGTGGAAAAGTAATTGTCAATTTTACCTTCCCTACGAGAGACCTGAGGTTCTGGGTCACCTCTTTGAAAAAGCAGATGCCAAGACCCAACCCTCCTCCAAACAGGGAACTTTCCAACACTGTTTCTAGGATAAAGGTCCATGTGACTACGAATATACAAACCCACTAACATTCCATGAATCCTAACCACATTGTGAAAAAAATGTGGGAAACCTCTAACTGTGGAAATACAAACCCAAATATGAGACACGCTAATGTGCCTCTCCCAAATGTTTGATAGGTCATGAGGTTTTGGTGGATGTCTCAACAAAATCCCTTTTAGACCAGGGAGCCAATGAAGAATAATCCTTTCCATGAATGGCTGAGGAAGATTTGATGGCTTGTAGACTGAAGAGAGTGAAGAGAATAAGTGAACCAAAGAGGGGCACCAAAGTAGATAAGGATGCACAAGTATGGTCATGCAAGTACACTTCGGCGATCTGATGTTCACTTAAGCAATGAACAACCTGTATGGTAATACTTGGGTAATAACATTCTCAAACCAAAAATAGTATTCACAGGTGATCCAATAAGTGTGGCGCTCATGTTCTTGTGAGATGAATGGGAGGTGCGCATGTATTTCTGACCAAGGGAGGTTGAGAAATCTAGGTGCTCAAGTGTTGTGGTTTTCAAAAACAAAAAGGAAATAATTC
The DNA here is from genome assembly GCA_963277665.1 of Viscum album. Lineage (NCBI taxonomy): Eukaryota > Viridiplantae > Streptophyta > Magnoliopsida > Santalales > Viscaceae > Viscum > Viscum album. The sequence continues at coordinate 1,305,548,697 of OY728119.1, forward strand.
TAATGATCCTCCCTTATATCCTCCACTCAAGGTGTTGATGAACTACCTTGAATGTTTCGGAAGACTCGGGTGAAGTACTAGGGCAACCAGAGCAGTAATTGGGCTTCAAGGAAATTTTTTCCGTACAAATGGGGCCCCCAGGGTCTATTTATAGGAAAATAAATGACCTTGGGCAAAAGGATGTTGGGCACACAAGTGACTTGTGAGACAGATATGGGCACACAAGGTGGCTACGCGACATATTTAGGCGTGCAAGTAGGATGTGCACCGCTGGTGTTTTGTCTTGACTACAGCGATTCAAAATTCATGCTTTTTCAAATCTTGGTTTTTTCTTCATGTATTTTCAAATTTTTTAAGGGGATCCCCTTTGCCATTTTTTAGACTCTTTGATGGAATGGAGTGTCAACAATAATGTATAAACCTATATAAACTAAGTACATGAATACAAATGTAGAAATATAAATGGAAAATAGGTGATGGTTGGACCTGGGGTGTAAATCATGAGTCTATAACCAGTCTAAATATATATAGGCTCTAGGAAAGGGTACATTCCTAGAATCACATGATAAATTTTTGAGATGATTCTCTACACTCAAGATAGGTTGGGTGATATTTCATGCCCTACAACTAGAGGAATTGATCATGGAGCATCATTCCAATCATCCATATACAAGTATAATGGAAAGAGACATCCTATCAACATCTGATGTAAGGGAGAGTGAAACATCATGCTCAACACATCCCTTAACCATATTTCACCATCCAATATCAATAAAATAATTATAATAGGAGTAGGAACTTGATAGATTACTTCTAATTCATTATAATCATCTAACTCAATATAACTAAGGGTGTCACAATCCATAAAATTCAAATTTTATCATTATATAACAAGAGGAGTGTCTTTTACACCAATTTCCATTTAATATAACCAATCAATTTAATTAATAGGGGTATGTTAATTCATAATCAATTAAAAGAAGGAACTTATAAAGTTTTTTAATTAATAGGGAAATTATATATAAAGTTAAACTCCATTTACATGCCAAACTGAACACTTAGGTGGTTCTCAATCCATATAAATAATTATATAAATAAAAAAGTTTCATTTTACACACCCAAATAAGTGTCTATGAATGAGGTCAACATACTCCAGACACATAGAAATGATTTACAGGAGTATAATAATATGAATCAATTAATATAATATAAAAGAACACATTTAAGTAAACATGTGTCAATTACCAGAGTGTGGAACAATAGAGAGGCTATTAATATATCATGAAAATTAGGTAGAAGAACTAGACCAGATGACTTAGGGTTTTGATGAAACATTTTCTAATATTAGTTTTATATTTGAAATATATCTGAAGAAAAATAAAGAATGGTCCAACACTTGGAAAATAAGATGAATAAGATCGCACCAAAATACCACTATAGTTATGAAGAGAAACTGAGATAGGAAGTAAGAGGATTTAAGTGCTTATCGACACAGATCCAATGATTTTAATGGAGGTTGATTTAGTGGCTGGATGAGGTAGTAATCCAAATTCCTAGGTTAGGAAATGTCAGATATCCATGGAGAAGAGGATGAGGGCACATCCACCAGAAATGGGAGAATAAAATAAGGTTTTGAGGTTTTATTTTCATTAAGGGAAAATTATTAATTCACCTGTGACACCCCATGATTCAACGGTATGCTTCTCTTTGAATTATAAAATAGCCTGTGTTGTACACAACTTTGAGTTCTAACATAGCACAACCAATCAAACTAGCCATTATGAACAGTAATACCCACTTTTTGAAATTTATAAATTTAATGTTTCAAAATGGACTTCATTTGTAGATTCAGAATATCAAAATAATCTTAGGGTGAATTTTTTGTATTTTTATGAAAACATTCAATTTTTTATGAATAGTGAAAAACACTAAGTTATAGTTTAAAACTGAATTTTTATTTAAATAATTATTTATTTTATTTAATTTTATTTTATATCAAAATAGATACATTATACTTATATAAGTTCAACGTAATTAATTGGAGTCATTTTATAATAATTTTAGATATATAATAATTTTATTGAACTTTTTACCGTATTTTACCCACCTCCTAGGAGCATTTGAAAATTTACAAAAAACATAATTTTACCGCATCTATGAGTATAATTTCAAAAATCCAAGAGACACAATTGATATCAGTAAGTAAAATGTGGTTCAATAAGATGAAAATAATTTTTGGTGAATAGTAACTTTTTACTTTTATTCACCACGGTTAAAAGTAAATATGGTAATTAAGGGTAAAAATGATATTATTATTACCCTAACAGATGTCCTAATTATATTGGATAAGATTAATTTGACCAAAAACAACCTTAGGAATAAAATATGATCTTTTAGGTCCACTTGGAATAGATTAGGATATTTATTATTATTTTATTTAACGAAGAGTTGAAAGAGTTAAAATCAAAGTTTAATAACTAAAACCTTTTTAATATATGGTTATACATAAGATAAATTCGACTATAAATAATCATTAGAAATATAAAGAGATTTCCTAAATAATGGAATTGTATTTATAATTTTTAGAGATTAAATAATTTAATTTATTTATGACACAATGATGATGCATTAATTACCTTATTAATGAAATATTAAAATAATTGATATTATAAATATCCAAATAAATGTAATTTGAGACTTTTTATGAATTACACTAATTTTATAGGTTAATATGACATGTTAGGTATGGTTAGATTAATTTTTTTGTTGTAATTATGCTGTTAGGAAATATGAAAAAACAAAATACCAAATAGTGTCAAAATTGACAAAAAAGAGTTTTAAAACAAATATTATTTTATTATTTATTAATATATTTATAAAAATATAAGGTTCATCCAAAAGACTTATATAATTATAGTTTTATTATTAATTAACTACTTGGGGTTCTATTAGAATATTATAGTAAGTTTATTAACCGTATAATTTAAAAATACAAAGAGACATGGTAAATGTCAAACTATTTAACTAAGAGTTAAATATAAAAGATAAAGTTAATATAGCGACCCAAACCTGTCTAAAACCTATTGGTTGAGTGATTATAGACCAATTAATACCTTAGACTTTATATAATATATTTTTTATCCATTATAATCCAAAAATGTATTTATTATAAAATTATATTTCTTGCTTTTCCTATGGTGCGCCTCACCCCTCTTATAAAAGGTCACTCCCCCATCTCTCTAATTCTCACCTTCAAAGCCATTTGGCTAGGCCAAACCCTGCCCAAATACCATTTCAATTATCCTCTATTAATTATATAGGCCTTCCTTTAGTCATAAAGCCTACCTTAGGATACCTTTAGATCAAATCAAAAAGAAGAACCTGAAGAAGAGGTAAATATTTCATCACCTCTTTCATGTTCCTTTCTTCTTCCACTTCCTATTTCTTTGTTGTTTCCATTATAAAATAATAACTCCAGTATCTTCTATATAAAATGATGTTATTATAAATATGGTACAACCATATTCATTATTCTCTCCATACTTTGAGTGACATGTCATCATACGTGCGTACATATGACTTACAGTCTCCACGTCGTGGTGTAATTTTTATTCAATACATTATTATTTGGATGAGTATAATAATTATGTTTAATTGATGTAAATAAAAAATATAACATGATAATTATTCTTTATATATTATATACCATCCAATTATATATTATTTTAATATCAAAATAATGATATTGTCGCTCGTGTGTACGTATGGATTACCATCGCCACGAACACGATGAGATTCATTCTCTATCGTATCCATTCAAGACTAATTTCATTAGATGATTAAAAATAATGTTTAAAGACTTAATTTCATTCTGAATATGAATAAGTTACATCATATCCATAGAAAAAAATACTTACGTAACAAATCATATAAAGAAAAACGAATCAGTTAACACCCGAACGACGATAATGCTAAGATATTATTAACAATGCAATGTTAAAAGATCATTTATGATATCATATTAATGTATATGATTATTGTATAATTTAATAACAATTATTTCACTAATATACATGATTTTAACCTTCCCTCGACCAAGGAAAATTACAAGGTAAGGGTTAATTTCACAATCTCTTCATTATCTGAGGTTGTTTATATGTAATTATCTACTAGAACCTCTTTATCATCAACATCCATGTTTCTTAAAAATGTATTTCAAACATTCTTAATATTTATAGACTATGGGTTAAATTAATTTATACAATTTTTTGACTTTTATAAGATGTTTATAAAGGAATCTTTCCATAATTTTCCAAACAAGGTACTTTATGACCTTTTCGACAAAATTAAGGTAAAAATGTTTTTTTTAAATTATACATCAAGTGTGGCTATTTTCCGCCATTATAACATCGTCAAATATTCCCTAACAAGCTTATAATAATATTTTTAAATATTAATGTTATCTTTTATAATTACCTGACTTTTAAATGATTTCAAAATACAATGAGATATTTCTCTAAATTTTTTTTAATTTCATCTATGTCAACATCTTTGATGGATTTTAAGTTTGTTTAAAGTTGATTTATTATTATATAAAACTTCCCTATTTTATTGAAGGTTCTGTGATATTTCTGACTATGGATGTGTTATTTCATACCATTCATGGTTTATGGATAATGTATAGACATTTCTTATGCCAGTTTGAATATGAATGTTTATGTTATGTTTAAACCTTTTATATGGGGATTGCATTAGACATAGTAAGTGATGGGTGGAGCCTGATATAGCTCCTCGATGCATCGGTAGGTCTCATGAGACAATCTAGTGTCTTGGAACAAGGCCTTGAAAAAATACTATTTGTAGTCTTGGCGTAAGGCCTTGACTATGTGGTTATGAACGGCTGGCATTATGCATTACATCATTATGAAAGTGGCTATTGATATTGCATGTGATTATTCGACTAGTAGAATATCCATGTGAGTAAGTAAATGAAATCATTTTGATTTATATTTTCCATATTATGATGAAGTTTATGTTGAAAAGGATTTTGTTTTAGTTTTATACATTGCCTTAAATATTTATGCTTATTTATGAATGTTTCCGCTATATTGTTATCCTTACTGAGCATCTGATCTCAACCCTTTCTATGTTTTATTTTTCCTAGGATGTGAAGAAGTATATTATGACTAACATGAAGGGATAGTCTATGGGATATCAGTGTTTTCCATGAAAAAAATGTTGTTGTTTTAAATTTTATGATGTAATGAAAACCTTATGAATGTATCTAGTACTTACAAGGATACTAAACTAATCGGTCTTCCAAGACTTGATCTTTTGTGATCATGCCAATGATACATAATAATGCACCGACTCTGGGTTACTAGGTTCAGGGTGTTAAAGTTATTATTAGAGGAATTTTAATACAAACCTTGGAAACTAGATTTAGGTAAACTCTGATTAGAGCATATAGCCTTAAGATAAAATTCGAGGATTAGTATAAAAGAACTTCCTATAATTTTGGTACTGGAGAGATTTTGCGAGTTTTCCAAGAAATACATCCATGTCTGGATACGAGAAGGTAGAGGCTAATCTGGCACAGATGTACCTAGAGTAAAAACCTGAAAACACCGCTTTGATCTAGACTCAAATGGAAACTGGTGCACGACAACGAGCCTTACTGCACTCTTGGTTACGACACTCTTAGGGGATATGTTTAGGATAATTCTCATTTTTTTTACAAACCATTATGATGGGTTTATGATTATACAAATCCTCAAAGAAAACATTTTTATGATTATGGATTATATCCATATACTGTTCAGTTTATGCTAAGTATTTTACAAGTTTGGAATTATGTATTTCAATTCACAAACTACTCTAGTTATTCCATCGTTTAGAAATGGCACTTAGTGGAAGGAATGGAAACTGTATCAATGCACGTAATCCATGTAGGTATTTCCCTCATACTTAAGATAATTATAGTGGAGCTGTTGAAGCAACTGGTGCTAATCATCTTGTCATCATAGTATGACAATTCAATCAGGTTATGAATAATAACCTTACCCATATGGAGCACCCTAATCCACAGTGTGGGGGATCAATGTTAGATCGTTGTAGGAGGAAAAAACCACCAACATTCAATGGGGGTAAATATCCACTACTATCTGAGCAATGGATAAATTCCTTAGAGAAAATATTACATGCCTTGGGGAGTAGCAAAATGGAAAAAGTTTTCATGGCAGTTTACCGCCTCACTGGAGATGTTGATCAATGGTGGTCATTGATTCAAAACACAAAGGAAGATGTGGAAGTATAAAATATAGAATGGATGGAGTTTAAAGATCTTTACTTAGAAAAATAATTTCCTCTTGACTATCGTGCAGATATGGAATGGAAATTTCTGAGTCTAAAGCCAAAGGACGATGAGAATGTCACAAAGTATGAAGCTAAATTTACATGGTTAGCGAGGCATGCTGCAGATTATGTACATAACCCAAGAAGTAAGATTGAGTATTTCCTTGATGGGTTAAAACCATTTCTCTCACGAGCATTATTCTCACAATCCTTCTCGTTGTACAAAGATAGTGTCTCATGTACTATCAAGATAGAAAAAGAATTCTATAATTATTATGACTTTAATGCAAAGCAAGAGAATTAGTGATCTACTGAACACTCTAAAGATGGAAATAAGGGGCAGAATGTAAAATTTAAATATCCATCCTACAGTAAATGTGGGAAGAAACACTCTGGTACTTTCCTGAAGGGAATGAGAGCATGTTACAAGTGTGGTGAAAAAAGCCACCAAGATCATGATATCAAGGGTAAGAAATAGGATGTCAATGTTGAATGATACAATTGTATTGAAAGTTGGCATTATAAGAATGAATGTCATAAGTGTTAGGGGAACTTACTTTTGAAAAGGCCAAGGGATCAATCCGAAAGCTTATGCTATCACTACTGCTGAGGTTGAAGCTTCAAGAGACACAGTGGCAGGTAATTTAATGGTTTCCTCACATTTAGAAAATACTTTATTTGATTCTAGATCATCACATAATTTCATATCTTCCATGTTTTCTATGAAAATTTGAAATTTTGAATTTAATTTAACAAGGGAGTTTTCAGTCAAAACTTCTAAGGGAAGTATCATTGAAACAACGTTTTGTGAATCAGTCCCCATTAGGGCATATAATTGTTCTTTATCTATTTATCTCATCATCATACACGTTATTGAATTTGATATAATCCTTGTTATGGATTGGCATTAAGACCATTATGCCAAAATTTATTGTAAAAAGAAGGAGGTTACTATTTTTGAGGATGATGATAAAGAACACCTTATCATTAGAGCAGAATCGTCAACACCAAATTCATATGTAGATCCACCCCTAGTAGCTCAACTAAACTCAATTATTGGGGAGGAAGAGAATGAAATAACTATGGATGAGGAAATGAATTTTCTAATAGAGGATGTACCTATTTTGAAAGAATATGTTGATGTGTTTCCAGAAGATTTACCTGGTCATCCTCCAGAATGAGAAATTGAGTTTTCCATTGATTTATTTCCTGGATCAAGGCCTATATCGAAGACCCCTTATAGAATGTCCACGGTGGAATTAGTGGAAATAAAGAAACAACTAGAGGAATTGAGCAATAAGGGATTTATTCACCCCAGTTTTTCTCCATGGGGCCCCTATCCTTTTTGATAATAAGAATGATGGATATATGATGTTGTGCATTGACTATAGGGAGATCAATGCTATAAAAATAAAGAACAAGTATCCCCTACCTCGCATTTATGATTTATTTGACCAACTTCAATGAGCTCAATACTTTTAAAAGATTAAATTTTGATCTGGATATCATCAGTTGTGTGTGAAGATGGAAGACATTCCGAAAACAACATTTCAAACCAGGTATAGGCATTACGAGTTTACAGTAATTCCTTTTGGATTGACTAATGCAGCCTCTGTCTTCATGGATCTACTAAATAGAGTTTTCAAGGAATATCTTTATGACTTTTTAGTGGTATTTATTGATGATATCTTAGTATACACCAAAAGTTACAAAGATCATGAAAATCACTTGCGCATTATCTTGAAGACTCTTATAAGACACGAATTAAATGAGATGTTTAGGAAGTGTGAATTATGGATTCAGGAGATTTATTTTCTTGTCCATATTGTCTCTAAGGATGGAATCTATATTGATCCTTCTAAGACCAAGGCAATCCATGAATGGCCTGAACCAACATGTAAAACTGAGGTAAATTGTTTTATTGGATTAGTAGGTTATTATCGACATTTTGTCCAGAATGTTTCCCATTTGGCTAACCCATTAACAAAGATCACACGAAATGGGGTTAAATTTGTTTGGACAAAAGAGTGTGAAGAATGTTTTTAAGAACTAAAGAGAAGATTAATCAATGATCCTATACTGACTCTATCATCAGGGAATGATGGATTTGTTATTTATAGTGATGCATCCAAGAAAGGACTTTGTTGTTTCCTTATGCAGTATGATAGGGTTATATCCTATGCATAATGATAGCTAAAAATTCATGAGAAAAACTATCCTACTCATGATCTTGAGTTAGTAGCTGTAATATTTGTCTGGAATACATGGAGACATTATCTCTATGGTTAAAAATGTTAGATATATACTGACCACAAGAGTTTGAAGTATATGTTCTCATAGAAAGAACTCAACATGAGGGAAAGATGATGGATTGAACTACTCAAATATTATTATTGCACTATACACTACCACCCAGGGAAGGAAAATAAGGTGGTAGATGCTTTGAGTCGAAAGGATCATGGAGTTTTGAACAAGATGAGAGTTCAAAAGGATCCTATATACATGGATGTAGTAAATATGGATATGGGAATAACTATGGAAGCTGAAACATCAATACTTTTTCAAATGGTTTCCAAACCATCATGACTAGAAAGTATAATGAGTTCTTAGACCAATGATGAAGAGTTTAAAAATAAGATTAAAGCTGTGAATGATGGGAGATTGAGTGAATTTGTGTATGGAGATTGATTTTTGAAATTTGAAAAGAGAATTTGTGTTCCTGATATACCTGATCTAAAAAGAGAATAGTTAAATGATGCTCATAGCTCAAATTTCTCTATACACCATGGGAGCACCAAAATGTATAGAGATTTGAAGGAACACTTTTCATGGGACAACATGAAGAGGGAGATTGCTGATTTTGTGTCAAGATGTATGGTTTGTCAACAAGTGAATGCTGGAAGGAAACAGCATGGAGGATTCATGCAACCTCTTCCCATACCTGAGTGGAAATGGGATAATGTCATGATGGAATTTTTCATGGGGCTACCAAAGACTCCTAGACGGAATGATGCAATATGGGTCATTGTTGACCGTCTTACCATGCAAACACATTTTCTTTCTATAAGGGAATATTTACCACTTTAACGTTTAGCAAGACTATATATTACTTAAGTTTTAAGACATCATGGAGTACCACTATTGATTGTTTCTGATCATGTTCCTCATTTTACATCAAGATTCTGGAAAAGTCTTCATGAATCCCTGGATACTGAATTTTTTTTGTGCACTTCTTACCACCCCCAAACTGATGGACAATCATAACGGACTATTAAAACCTTAGAAGACGTGTTGAAATCATGCGCACATGACTTTCAAGGTATGTGGGATCAATATTTACCTCTGGTATAATTTTCCTATAACAATAGCTTCCATTCAAGTATTCAGATGGCACCATATGAAGTGTTATACGGAAAGAGATATCACTCACCAACCAGATGGGATGATGTTGGTGAAAGAAAACTCGTAGGCCCAGAACTTATGGAGGAAACGATGGAAAAGGTGATGGCAATCCAAACCCACATCAAAGTAGCTCAATGTAGGCATAAGAGCTATTCTAATAACCGATGGAAGGATTTGGAATTTTAGGTAGGAGATCATGTTTTCTTGAAGGTATCTCCTTGGAAGTTTGTTATACATTTCAATAAGAAGGGAAAATTGAGTCCTAGGTATATCGGACCTTTCGAAATTCTAGAATGAATTGGGGCTGCATATTACCATTTGGAAATGCTGCCAAGTCTTTCCAAAGTTCACGATGTGTTCCACGTATTACTGTTGAGAAAATAGATGTTTGACCCAACGCATGTACTCACCTATGAAGAATTAGAACTAGAACCCGATCTGTCTCATTGTGAAGTGCTTGTCAAGATTCTTGATACAAGAGAACAAGTGCTGAGAAACCAGACGACTCGTCTGGTAAAAGTTCTATGGAGAAACCATAAGATGGAAGAGGAAATGTGGGAACTCGAGGAACTTATGATGAAAACCACCTGAGTATTTTTATGCAGTAATATTCTAGAAATTTCGAGGATGAAATTATTTTAAGGAGGGGAGAATGTAAAACTCCATGCTTCCATGGTACGCTTCTCTTTGAACAATATAATATCATATGTTGTACGCAACTTCAAGTTCTAACACACCACAACCAATCAAACTAGTTGTTATGAATTGTAAAACCCACTTTTTGATATTTTTTCTAAATTTTATCATTCAAAATGGACTTCATTTTTGGATTTGGAATATCAAAATTATATTAGGGTGAATTTTTGGTATTTTTATGAAAACTTTCAATTTTTGATGAATAGTGAAAAACACTAAGTTATAGTTTAAAACCAAATTTTAATTTAAATAATTATTTATTTTATTTTATTTTTTTAGGTCAAAATAGATACATAATACCTATATATGATCAATTTAATTAATTAGAGTCAGTTTATAATAATTTTAGATATATAAAAACTTTATTGAACTTTTTACCTTCTTTTAGCCATCTCTTAGTAGCATTCGCGAATTTGCATAAAACATAATTTTACCGCATCTATGAGTTGAATTTAAAAAATTAGAGAGACATGTTTGATATGAGTAATTAAAATTTGGTTCAATAAGATGAAAATAATTTTTGTGAATAGTAACTTTTTACTTTTATTTACCACGGTTGAAAGTAAATTAGGTAATTAAGGGTAAAAATGATATTATTATTACCCTAACACATGTCCAAATTCTATTGGATAAGTTTAATTTGACCAAAAAACCTTAGGAATAAAATATGATCCATTAGGTCCACTTGGAATAGATTAAGATATTTATTATTATTTTATTTAAAGAAGAGTTAAAAGACTTAAAATCAAAGTTTAATAACTAAAACATTTTTAATATATGGTTATACATAAGATAAATTCGACTATAAATAATCATTATAAATTCAAAACTATTTCCTACATAATAGTATTTTATTTATAATTTTTAAGTATTAAATAATTTAATTTATTAATGACACAATGATGATGCAGTAATTACCGAATTAATGAAATATTAAAATTATTGGTATTATAAATGTCCAAATAAATGTAATTTGAGACTTTTTATGAATTCCACTAATTTTATAGGTTAATAATACATGTTAAGGATAGTTAGATTAATTATTTTTGAAGTAATAATTCTATTATGAATTATGAAAAAACAAAATACCAAATAGTGTCAAAATTGATATAAAAGTGTTTTAAAACAAATATTATATTATTAATTAATAATCTATTTTAAAAGAAATAAGGTTCAGCCAAAAGACTTATATAATTATAGGTGTATCATTAATGAACCACTTAGGGTTTTATTGGAAGATTATAGTATGTTTATTAACCATATAATATAAAAATACAGGGAGACATGGTAAATGTCAAACTATTTTAACTAGGTGTTAAATCTAAAAGATAAAGTTAATATAGTGACTCAAACCTGTCTAAAACCTATTTTTTTAGTTATTTTATACCAACACCCACTTTATCCTTAAATAATCCATTTTTTATCCATTAGAAACCAAAAATGTTTTTATTATAAAATTATATTCCTAGATTTTCCTAAGGTGCCTCTCACCCCTCTTATAAAAGGGCACTCCCCCTTCTCTCTAATTCACAAATTAAAAACCTTTTGGATCAGCCAACCCCTTCCCAAATACCATCTAAACTATGCTCCCTTTATCCTATATGCCTTTCTTTATTCATAAATCCTATATTAGTAGACCTTTAGATCAAATCAAAAATAAGAACCCGAAGAATAGGTAAATATTTCATCACCTCTTTCAAGTTCCTGTCTTCTTCCACTTCCTCTTTCTTTGTTGTTTCCATTCTAAAATAATAACTCCAGTATCTTCTATATACTAGGATGTTATTATAAATATGGTACAACAATATTCATTATTCTATCCACACTTTGAGTGACATGTCACCATAGGTGCATACGTATGACTTACCGTCTCCACGTCGTGGTGTAATTGTTATTCAATAGATTATTATTTGGATGGGTATAATAATGATGTGTAATTGATGTAAATAATAAATATAAGATGATAATTATTCTGTATATATGATATACCATCCCATTATATATTATTTTAATATCAAAAGGACGATATTGTCGCTCGTGTGTACGTACGGATTACCGTCTCCACAAACACGATGAGATTCACTCCCCATCGTGTCTATTCATGACTAATTTTCATTAGATGATTTATAATAATGTTTAAAGACCTAATATCATTATGAATATTATTAAGATACATCCTATCCATAACAATCATTACTTAAATAAAATATAATGTTAATGAAAAGAAACCATGCGCTCACTTAAACAAATAGACATGAAACAAGGTCCATTCAGAATAATATATACCTGAAAGATAGGTCCATTCATGACATTGTGAATAGGTAATCTGGTTCACACATAACATTATAAACATATAATTAGGTTCATCCATAAAATTGAAAACAAGTAATAATGAAACATAATAGTTTGAACACATATTCAATTTCACACGTAAAATATTTTCTCATCGGTTATCCAACTTTTCCCAATTCATTGGAGGGATATATAGGTCCCACATGTAATATTATAAAAATCATGCATTTGTGTGCCATCGGATCATAAAAAATTTATCACATCATAACCCATGAAATTAAATGGGATTATAAGCATTTCCTCACACTATAACTAGTGTAAAAGAGATTTATTTAATAATAATTTCAACATTTTATCATACCATGACCTATGAAAAAAGAATCATATTTCACAAGAATTTTATCATAGTATAACCCATGGAATTAAAATCTATTACATAAAAATAATTTCATCATAAAATACTTGGTGAATGAATAATAATTTTATCCCTGGTACATATACCAAATAAATCATATGATGTATCAAAGGATGGCATCTTATATAAAGAATAATTTTGAAGGATCACTTGGAAGGTTTCATAAAGAAAATAACATTTCCTCTTTGAAAAGAACATTATAAAACACTGCTTTTTCTGAAAATCCCTTTATTTGAGAATAAAAATGAAAACTTATAAGGTAATATTCAGAGTAAATAATGGTCATGAAAGTGGTATAATCCTTTCATGATTTACATGTTAAAACAATGTTTCCTATCACATTTTTGGTAATAGATATAATTTCATTGTTGGAAAAACTTTATAGAGATTCCTTTTAAAAAAATTGTAAAAAAATAAATATTGGTAGAAATATCATTAAAAATTTACTTGGAGAAATTTTTTTTTATAAAACATTGTTTTGGATGAAGAATATTGTTTTGACTAAAGATATATACAAACCCAATTTTTCATCAAAACATTCATTTGAAATATTAATGAAGATAAAGAGATTTAAATGAAGGGAAAAAATTATTCTCATAACATAACCAAATGATACGATAATTAATGAGTTTCATAAAATATATATAATAATATTTCATCATTAGAATCATGATCATAAACAATCCTGATAAATGATGAGATATTATTATAAAATCATTACCACTTTGGTAACATTGAATCATAAGCCCCGTGAAATAATAAATATAAATGAAACATAGAATATCATGAGAATAAATAATTTCAAGATGTTACACATCATATTTTTTGAGTATAGACCTCATAAAATATTATACGTGCATAAAATAACATTTTTCTCATAGATGATAAATTGAGACAAAAAGTAATTACCACTTTCATAACTTTTGAACCATAAACCTCTTGAAAGATAAATCATAAAATGGAAATGTAAATAAATAAAAAATTTAAGAGAAGAATTTTAAAATAAATTTATGAGTAGTATTCCTTAAATATAATATAAATACATGGTGAATATGCCATATTTCTCATAGAAGTAAAAAGTGTGATGGAAATCCCTTACCTTAAGTCTCGATATCTTTCATACACCTTTGAAACTCTTATAAAATAAACATAATTTATTATAAATCTATTATATAACCATAATTATATATTATACCATATATTATTTAATTATAACTGTTTATCACCCATTTATTACCAATTCCTTATTAAATTCACGTTTTGGGTAATAATTTCTTTGTTTTTAATATATGGTTTGATATTCTGTTTTTGGTCATATTAAATTGATCAAAATAAATGATAACCAAAATAATATTTATAAAATTATCATATTATTTATACATCAATTATAATTGTAATACCAATCATTAATGATGGTTTAGAGAAATGATGTTTGTTACGATCATGAAGATGGTAGGTCATACATACACATGTGTATATTTTCAGATTTTAAACGATCATTATGGAAAGGAGGTGAGTAATATGTTATATTTATAGGATGATAATATGTCACGAACTAGGTCGAGTCTCCATCCAACTCGGCGCCGACCCGGTCTGTGACATGGCCCGAAAGACGTTCCAGATCCCCACGGGCTGGCACAAGTGCCCAAGTATGAAAATAACTTGTGGGGATGATTTACCCGTAAAAAGAGACAGAAAAACAACTAATCAAGATAAATAAATTGAAACTGGAATCAGACAAACAAACACGCCATTAAACTATAATCATGTTTAAGACTACAATTCAACTGAAAACCAAAAATGAACAACAACAAAGATAGAGAACTAAAACTCTAATACCAACGTCCAGGCGATGACCATCATCAACCAGGACCACCATCGCTTAGCACGATGCATCGACCTGGGATACACAAAGAAAAAGATCTACATATATACACCCAAAGGTGTATGTAGGGTGTGAGACAAATGCGCAGTAGGATGGCACTAAACAAAAAGGTTCCACGTATAAACATTAAATGAAAAATACATTTGCAGGCTAGATAAATGAATGAATAGGAAAGCTTGAACTACTTTAAAGAAATAGTTTCTATAAAGAAAACATTTTCAAAGAAAAAAAAATTAAATAAAAACACCCCTTATAGTTATGAAAACTAAAACCATCATGAAAACCCAAATGGTACATTGTATGGCGACGGTTAGTGAATAGTAGTGCAAGAGCACCAAAAGTGGGAGAGGCCCTATAGGTACAAGCAAGATGAGTGGGACCCTAGAACATCGCATCTCGTTGAATAGTAGAATAGGAAACACAACAAAATACGTTCTCATGCATGAGCCCCTAGTAGGGAAAACATCCATAACCTAGTGGTCTCTAATAATCATCCAATGATTAGTTAGTGTCGTAATCGTCAAACCAGCTATGTGAAATCGGGTTAGAGTCGCTTCCGTATCACTAGCACGCTAGATCTAGTTTGCCTACCTAATACTCAGGCTTCCCCGTTTATGCTCAATATGTTCCAATTTCACATTTAATGTCAAAATCAAACAAATAAAACAAATAGGGAGTTACCAAAACCCAACACCACACTTTCACACACACAAAAACCCATTTGACAAGGTACGCACACCAAAATACTGCACCTAACTAAATTAAAACAATTTCTGCATTGTTAATAATTTTTATTAAAACATATTAAATTATTCATAAAAATTTCATTAAAAAGAAACATAACACGACTTAACCCCCAAAACCAACTCAACACTCCTTCATGACCAAACACACCCAAGGCCACAATAAGAACACAAATAGTACTACTCACATCAATTAATAACCCAACCACAAAAATTAAAAGACATTTTTCACAATTAAATGAAACACTAGAAATTTTATTATGCAACTCCAGAAGATGGAACATGACTTTAAACACCAAAGACCCACTCAAATTCTCTTTTTGGACAAAACACATATGAATTCTACACCATAACATAAACCACGCACTTTGCGCATTTTCACAGAACAAACACAGAATTTATGAAACACTAGTAGACCACTCAATGTGGGTTTTCACAACACCAACCCACTCAGCCCACACAACACCATCCCTTATGACCAAACACATTCAACACCATGTCGAACACAATTAGCACCACTTGCACAAATGAAAAGGTTACTTCACACATTATTAAACACTAAAAATTGACTAAAGATAAGTTTTCAACCAATGAATGCACCCACCCATATGACATACTACCAAAAAAATCTAACACATGGAAGACTTCGAGAAAACCAAATCCGCACCCAAAATAATTGACCAATGAACATTATAAACTAACTAAGCTATCAAATGAATTCATTAAATAATGTTTAAAATGCAGAACCAACTAAAAGTGTGTAGTGACTTCGCAAAAAAATCCGCAGACTCCAGCCGCATGCCACACGCACCCCAAGAAAACAGAAATGGAACTTAAATCAAGAATTCGAACAAAATAGAGATTAAACAACGACCCCTATCGAAACTTATACCCACCGGAAAAAATAAAACTCAATATAGGAATAAATAACTTAACTGAATTGGGGGGGCTGTGCGAAGGCAAGCCGGGAGGCACCCATCCAAAGGAAGTTGCGTCCCAGAACAGTGTGTGGCCAGCAGGAGACTCATGCAGGGTAGCCGCGTCGTAACCGGACCGCGCCGACAGGGGGCTTCGCACTGGCTCGGGACTTGCTAGAAGGGGGGGGGGGGGGGGACTTGCTAGAAGGGGGGGGGGGGGGTCAACGCCAGTGACCAATGGACACCAGGGTGCTGGGATAAAATATTCAACCATGAGCACTGTGCGCAACCGGGTGTCAGCGGGTTCATTCTGATAAAGGAATAGCTAGCGTGGAGGGGAAACCGGAGTTCGGGAAGCAGGCTAGCCGGAAGGGGTGAAATGACGGAAGGTCGAGGTGAGCAGTGAAGGTCTGGCATGTGGTTGTCAATGAACGGAAGTGCAGAGCATGGAATGATGAAAATAGGCATTCCAGAGGGGTGAGTTGTCACAGTAAGAGGACAATGAAGATGGGGGGGGGGGGGTGCGTGGCACGATGGGGATCCGGGGGGTTAGGGGCCCGAAAAAAAGAAACCCTAACAAAGAAATAATATAATTAAAAAGATAAAATATAAACAAAACTAATAATAATATTGATATTAATAATAATAGTATTCCTTAAATAAAACCATATCAATAAAAATAAAAATAAAAATGAGAATAACAATAATAGTGTAATAAATGTTATAACTTCAAGATGATAACATTAAATAAAATGTCAATAATTTTGCTGAGAAAAATTAATGATGATAATAACAATAATTTATGGTGGTAATAATAATAATGAAATTTATGATATTAATAAACGTGGTAACAACCTAACACTATATTCACAGTAATAATAATTATTACCATATTAATAATAAATTTTATATTCTTAGTTAATAATAATAATATTCTCAAACAATATTATTATTATTATCATTAAAACAATTATTCTTAAATATTATTAAACTTCTTATTTTCATTTTATTTCGATTTTTTGTTATTCAATACATTTATTTAACCTCTTGATCATCAGGCAAGCTGTGCGGTGAACCGAGCGAGGTCACGCGATGACTCATCAATGTCACGTAGCTTCAACCATGCCCCGCCCTAGCGTTGGACACTCCCATGCCTAAAATATTCATTTATGAGGAGAAATTAAAAAAACATTTAATTGGGCTCAATCCTCACTTCGAAAAAGATTTACAAAAGTGAATAAAAGTAATAAAAATAATAAATAAATATTTGTTTTAGAAATCTGGGCGTGACAATTCTCCCCACCATAAAGCATTCCATCCACAAAAATCCACAACTAGGAAGAAACCCAAAGTAGAAAATGACACCCCCTTAAGGTTCAAAGAGTATCCCCACAAAAGAAAGTGAAAAGAGGCAATCACATCATGCTTAGAGAATGTGACTTAAACGACAACCTCAAGAAACTCGTAAAAAGACTTTCTGACATGTGTCGCCTTTCCCAAAGAGCTAGAACACATCCAGTTGATTAATCAAGGATAGGAACTCTCGCACCCACAGAAACCAATTTCACAAGCTGAAACACCTCAAGCAACATTGAACAAAAACCACATCATTTTGACAGGAACAAAAAAACAAGACCAAGAACCACCAATGAACAAACTCATCACATCCACCAAGCCATCTTTATAAATGAAAACAAAAGGGTCAACATGGAGAAGCCCGAAGGGGCTCCGCACCATTAGAAACATACTGAGGCCAATGATGAAAACTGACACGAGGAGGCCCAGAAGGGATCCCTACCATTATAAAAAAAGAAAAAAAAAAGAAAACACCAACTTATTTCAGAGACATTCGAGCGAGACTTATCATAGGTCTCCCTACTATTAGAACTAATTGAAGATACAGAACATTGAAAATTTCCCAATGGTGACCAAACAACCCACCACAAGGGGCGGCGAGGGAGGGGCCCGACCACCGGGCGTCAAAACCACAACCTAAGTCCAACGAACATCTACACATCCCTGTATGAGCACTATTCAAGTCTGTGACCTATTTTACTAACAAACCTTATAAGGACCACTAAAAGAAATTATATTCGGTGGGATGCAACCACTAGGAATTTAAGGTAACAAGACAGACACACCTCCACATAGTCATGGAATTTTTATGCACCAAAATGGCATGTTCTGAAGGGAATAAACATAGAAAACAATTTAAAATGCTATTAATTTCAGCACCGATGACATAAATGAAGTCGGGGTCTCACACACTCCCAGGATTCTTGACCACGTGCCAGCTTTACTCTAAGGCCTATGGCTAGAGCCCTGATGTTTGAAGCATCTCCGACCTCGTATTCATTCAATGAAAACTTTCGAGCAAAGATTCTTCTTTTGTTTCTATACGCAACCATACCACAACTGATAAAACACTAGCAAACACAACACACCGCAACATCCAACTAATCGCTTGTGACACATCCACCAAAACAAGCGTTTAGAAGATGCACATGCATCCCCTTTCACCTTAATCAAGAAACATAAGAAGGAAAGATGCACGAAAAACACTCCCCTTTGAATCAAAAAAAAAATAAAACTCCCAGAGGGGGTGCACTCCTAAGAAAATATTGATTCCCAAAGGATCCTATGAAATCCACCCATGATCTTTCAAAGATAACTCACACTGCAAGACGTCACCAAACATGACCCTTGTAGCTAATTAAAGTACTAAAAGGCCCTTCAAAACATCGATCAACACTGATAACTCTGAACCACCTTCACCATTCCCTGCTAGAATTCCTTTCACTGTTTCCAAGGGGAACCTTCAAACACGACGGTGTCAAACTTCACACCCTATGACTCGGACGAATCTAGGAGACCAAAACTCCCTTATAATCCCCTCGCATATGTCACTCTACAGTGAGAGTATCCAATTAACCAAAATGGGTTTGGGACAGACTTAACACTGTCACTAAAAAGGGAGAGTCCTTACTTTAATCAAATAGTGGGTCGGCCTGCGGAAAATTACCTATAGCTGCACTTCAATCACATGCTAATGCTTTTTAGGGGAATACATTAGTTAAGAGAGAAAACCATGGACCCAGTCAAACTAGTCCAATGTCCAAGACATACTGCAGCCGGACACTAAACGTGTAGGGGGAACCACTGCAAGGGGTTCCCAAAGCCCTTTTCAAAAGAATTCTCTAAACACACGCTTGCACACAAACTTTCAAATAAAAATTCAAACTCAAGACACAAATAATTCAAAAGGATTATCGAATCGAAATGTATTGCATCCAAAATTTCAAAGACACAAGGACACACCACACAACCAGAGATCACTAAAACACCAAATATTATTTTAACAAAACTTTTTTGAAAAATAACAAAGCTAGTGGATTACACAAACACAAATGGTGTCTCATGGGCCTCACACATGCATGTTCTAGTGCCACACATGCACCCACCTCATGTCCATCCCTGCACTCATCCACTGGTGCCATTAACCATTTCTCTTTTCATATATACCCATGCATGTTCTTTCCCGTGAGAACACCAAGGATCAAAACCAAACCTTTCCATTTTTCAAAACCAAACATTCAACCCACACTTGTCGGAACCTCACACATCATTTTATTTTTAAATTTATTTATTTCAAAACATTTTTCAAGACCAAATAATTTTTACATAAAAACAATATTTCAATGAGTCCATAACAAAGAGACGAGGGACAATGCTTGAGAAAACTAGTGTCAGCGGGTGACTGGAACATATGGTTGGCAGACATACTCCAATCATGCCACCACCATAGAGGGTATTTTGGTAGAGGTTCCCTGACTCCACATGGATTTATAGACCCTATAATCTCACTAGGACCACTGACCCTACTCCTTTTTTATTTCCCCTAAACAAGATTAATCACGAGGACCACCAACCCAGTAAAAACACAACTTACTTTCCAAACTTGAGTTCTGCCATGAGGTGTGCTAGCCAGACACCTTGCTCCTAGCTAGAACGTCGAGTTCTGAAACCCTTAACTTTGGTATGTGCTAACCCTATCCCAAAATAACATGACCCAAGAGAGAAAAACTCCTCTAAAACCATTTTTTCATGAACCAGGCCAGATTGCCATCTGACCCGGCACTCGACCCGGTCCACGACATGGACCTAAGGGCATTACCGATCCCCAAAGGATGGAACAAGTGCCCAGGTATCCAAATAACATTTTAGAATGATTTACCCAAAAAAAGAGATAGAAAAACAAATAATCAAGATAAATAAACTGAAACTGGAAACAGAAAACAGAAAACCAAACACGCCTTTAAACTATAAACATGTTTAAGACTAAAATTCAAATAAAAACACAATATGAACAACAAAAAAGATAGGAAACTAAAACTCCAATACCAAACTCAAGGTGAAGACCGTCAACATCCAAAACCACCATCACTGAGCAAGATTCCTCGACCTGGGATACAAAAAGAACAAGATCTACATAAACCACAAGGTGTATGTAGGGTGTGAGCCAAATGCTAAGTAAGACCCCACTAAACAAAAAGGTTCCACGTATAAACATAAAATGACAAATACATTTACAGGATAAATAAATGAAAGATCAACAAAGAATTAACAACTTTAAAGAAATAGTTTCTATAAAGAAAAAAATTTCAATGATAACAAATTAAATAAAAAAACAGACTTACAGATAAGAAAACCCAAACCTTAAAGAATACCAAAATGATACACCGTATGCCAACAGGTAGTGAATAGTAGTCTAAGAGCACCAAAAGTGGGAGAGGCCCTATAGGTACTAGAATGAATAATGGGACCCTAGAACATCGCGTCTCGATTAATAGTAGAATATGAAACAAAACAAAATATATTCTCATGCTTGAGCCACTAGTAGGGCAACACATCAATAACCTAGTGGTATCCAATCATCATCCAAGGTTTAGTTATTATTGTAATCATCAAACCAGCTAAGTGAAACTGGGTCAGATCCGCTTCTGTATCACTAACATGCTAGATCGAGTCTGCCCACCCAGTACCCAGGATTCCCCTTTTGTGCTCAAGATGTTCCAAATTCACATTCCATGTCAAACTCGGACAAATGAAAAAATAGAGTGTTACTAAAACCTAATGCCACACTTTAAAACTCAAAGAAAACAATTTGACTAGGTACGCACACCAAAAGATTGTACCCAACTCAATTAAAACAATTTCTACATTGTTAATATTTTTTATTAAAACATATTAAATTATTTGTAAACAAATTATTTCGAAAGAAACATAACATGGATTAACACACAAAACCAAATCAGCACTCCTTCATGACCAAACACTACCAACGCCACAACAAGAACACAAACAATACTACTCACATCAATTAATAACCGAACCGCACAATTAAATAACCATTTTCCCAATTAAATGACACAGTAGAAATTTTATTAAGCCACTCCAAAATATGGAACAAGACTTTAAACACCAAAGACCTACTCAAATTATCTTTTTGAAAAAAATGCATATTAATGCTACACCAGAACATAAACCGTGCACTTTTCTCATTTTTACAAAATGAATGCAAAACTTATAAAACACTAGTAGATATCTCAATGTGGGTTTTCACAGCAACAACCCACTCAACCCACACAACACCATCCCATCGGACCAACCACATGAAATCCCATGTCGAACACAATTAGAACCACTTTCACAAATGAAAAACTAACTGAAAACATTATTAAACACTTACAATTGACTAAAGATATGTTGTTAACCAAGGAACACACCCACCCATATGATATACTACCAAAAAAATATAACACATGGAAGACTTAAAGAAAACACAATCTGTACCCACCCATGTTGCGGACCACGCTGGATGGGGTTTCACACTGGCTTGGGACTCACTAGAAGGGGGGATCGACGCTGGTGACCACCGAACAACAGGGGGCTGGGAGGACGGATTCAGCCACGAGCGGTGTGCACAGGCGAAGATCAATGAGGTTCATTACAATGGAAGAATAACTAGCGTAGAGGGGGAACCAGAGTTCAGGGAGTAGGATAGCCGAAAGGGGTGCAATAATGGAAGGTTGAGAGGAGCAGTTGAGGTCTGATGCATGGTTTTCGCCGAACAAGAGTGCAGAGCATGGTGCTATTAAACCAGGTATCCCAAGAGGGTGAGTCGTCACGTCAAGAGGACAATGATGATGGAGGGTGCGTGGCGTGAGGGGGATCAGGGGGGGGGTAAGGGGCCTGAAAAAAATGAAACCCTAAAAAATAATGAAAGGAAATAAAAAGATAAAATATAAACAAAACTAATAATAATATTGATATTAATAATAATAGTATTCTTAAAATAAAACCTTAACAATAATAATAAAAATAAGAATGAGAATAACAATAATAGTATAATAATTGTTATATCTTGAAGATGGTAACGTTAATTAAAATGTCAACAATTTTAATGAGAAAAATTAATGATGATAATAACTATAATTTATGGTGGTAATAATAATAATGATATTTATGATATTAATAAAAATGGTAACAACCTAACACAATTTTAACAATAATAATAAGTATTACCATATTAGTAAAAACTTTTATATTATTAGTTAATAATAATAATATTTTCAAACAATATTACTATTATTACCATTAAAACAATTATTCATAAATTTTATTAAAGATCTTATTTTCATTTTATTTCCATTTTTCGTTATTCAATACATTTATTTAATCGCCTTGATCATCAGGAAAGATGTGCGGTGAATCGAGTGAGGTCGTGAGATGACTCATCAAAGTCGCACAGCTTATACTGTACCTCGCCCGTGCATTGGACACCTCCATGCCTAAAATATTCATTTATCATCTGAAAGTAAAAAAAATTAATCGGACTCAGTCTACACTTCGACAAAGATTTTCAATGGAAAATAAAAGTAATAAAAATAATAAATAAATATTTTTTTAGAAATCTGGATGTGACATAATAAAATCATAAATAACATATTATACTTAGACATATCATCTATTTTTTGGGTGATGAAAATAGAGTGTCACATCGCTTCATGATGGTCATAGTCCACACATACATGAATGACATTATAATATTTCGGCGAGTAAAAATGTATGAAAGAAAATGATATATTATCATTTCAGAATGACACAAATTTCATGAATTTTTTAATTTTATCATTAATATCACATATAATCATTAACCATATTATTATTATCTTCCAAGTAAGGAATGAGTGAAAAAATCACTTCACCTCGCGATGTGGTAGTCTGCCGTACTCATGAGAGACGTCATCGTATCCCTTAAAAAATTGAAAGTAAAAATGTTTCATATGATATAAGGAAAGTATTCATATAATTATTTCATAAATATAATATATATAACTTATATCCATCATCATTCCCAACCTTGAGATGTGGTAATGTAAAATCAAATGACACTAGTTCCCGAGGTAGTAGTCCACTTTACACACAAATAATGGTTTTGTAACCCATATAATGGCAGTATAGATGATTATAGGTAAAGAATTTAACCTAATAAAATATTTGAAAATTAATAAACATATTATATTATATAAACTTATTTTAATTATAAATTAAATATGTGGAGCAAGAAATAATATAAAAATGATTGTTTAAGATCATTATCTCTTATTCGGGTAACCTCCTTAAGTTGGCCCCAAATGACTTCCTTGGTTGATTTTCTAACCCAAATAAGGCCACTTAGATGAGAGGATGGAATTTGGTAAATTATTTGGTCATGTATTTTCAGAACCAAGAGTGTTTGAAGGTGTGAAGATGAGAGGAGAGTGTGGACATTTATTGGTGAGGTGAGTGTCACTCTTGATATTTTTCAAAAGAAAAAGTAATGCCGAAATTTTACCCATGAAAAGGGTCCAAATAGATTATTTTAGGGAATTATAAATTATAGAATCTAATTATAGAAAAAAATATATTTTATTAATAAAATTAGGTCATTTTAAACCATATATTTTTAGTTTAACCCCCAATAAACTAATTTTTACCTTAATAGAAGTAAATAATTTTTTCTCTATTTTTACTATTCGGTATGGAAATCATTAAGTTGAACAAATTATATAATATAAATTATTATGATTCCAAATAGGGTCTCCATTTTACCAAATTAAAATTTTATAAGTGAAAATTTTAATTTAAAATTATTCATTCATACATGATGAGAAAGGGGGTTTTATAATGAAAAAAATCAAACATTTAAAAGGTTTTTATATCAAAATTCAGTATGAAAATGATTAAAATGAAATATAGTGTATTAATAGATATATAATTGAACAATTTTTTATTTAAAACCATATTAAATTATAATTTAACGTTAAAAATTATTTAAATTTAAATGCATTTTTCGATTCAAATTCTATAATTTTCACTATTCTTCCAAAAAAATTAATCATTTTATAAAATTTCCAAAAATTCATTCTATGATAACTTTTATTTTATGATTTAGAAAATGAATTTAATTTTTTAAATATATTTTCTAAAATTTTCATAAAAAATTAAAAGGACACAAAAATATAACAAAATATTTGTTTTAGAAAAATACATTTTTAACCATAAATTGGATTTATTCTTATCTATTGTCTAAAAAACACATAAGATGAGTGTTAAATAGTTTATTTAATACATACTATATAAATTTATTTAAAATAATTTATAAAAATAGGTTTGATAATTTTTTTGAGGTAAATAGAGTTTTTTTCATAAAAATATTTTTTGGGAAAATGATTTCCTTTATTTTCAAATAGTTTTATTTTTTTTATTAATTATTCACCAAATAATTAATTTGATATTAGTTTTTTATAAAATATAAATTTTAATAATTTTTCTAATCCTATTCATACCATCGATTCCAGCAACTTGGAGATAACTATCATTTTAAATAATAATATTGTAATCATATGCCACTTTTCATTCAAAATTCAGGTCGAATTTAAAGAAATATAAACTTAAGGTTTGATAATACTTACCCTTATATGGAAATGTATCAATAAAGTACCATTATATAGATCAGATATTTCTAATTTACACATTGAGTTAACCTTACGCAGTGCATCATTCATAAGGGTTATCGCATAATTCCCCATGACCTATATAACATTTTTGTGAGGAATCCTCTTATATTGACATGTTACATAAATTCATATCTAATCTACACCTTTATGCAGTGAAGTTTCCAGAACGCCAATATAAAAGCAATGATGGACTTGCCATTACATGATGGATTTCACCTAAAAACAAGAGATTTGTGCCATTACATGACATGTGTGGTGTAAGGGTCATGCCTATTTTCCCTTTTATTGAATCCATATGTAAGGGTGCAAAGAGATTAACCTAATGAATAATAGGGATTCTCTATAAGTGTAAATTAAAAATATTTTATTTTTCAAATTCTTAAATAAATTTAATGGTTTATATAATTTTTAAATTTTTTTTAAAGATTTTATTTCAATATTTTATTTTATATTAGTTTTATAAATTATTTAAATATTTTTTTAAAACTATGTTTTATAAAACATTTTATTCCAAAATATTAAATGTTAATATTTAGAATACCTTTTATGAAATTATATTACATGAAATAGTATTTAGAAATAAAATAATCATAAGTTTTAATGTTTAATTGGATAAAAATTATGAAATGAGGCCATAATTTGAAATTTTTAAATCTAAATAATGATGTATTCATAATTAATTATTTTGAATTTTTCCAAATAAAAGTGGGTCTTACTTGGATATTATTTTATCCACATAAAATTAGTTTTTACGATTTATGATCATGGATTAAATAATAATTAAGTATATGGTATCTAGATTATTTTAGATGATTACATAATAAATATTTGTTCATAAATGGTATATAATTACGATAATATCATATACTACAAACAGAATTAGGAACCAAGAAATCCCGTTCCTAGAAAATATTATTTAAAAAATAGAGAATGTGGAATTACATGGGGTTTACAAAGATAGGCATGAAAAGAACCATCTCCATCCAAATCAACAAAATGAGAAAAAAATCTAGAGTAACAAAAGACCATCCTTATGAGGCCTCCAAAATTTCCTGCATTGACATAGCATCAGCAATCTGATTTGCCTCTCTGTAAACATGAGTGACATCTAGGTGAATGTGTGATGTCATTTGAAGGCATTCAATTCAGGAAGGATGAATTTTCCACGGAACAGATATGGAGTGAGTATTAAGAATGTATACCACAGTGGTGGAATCAGATTCCACCCAAATATGCCTCCACCCATGATGAGTTGCATACTTTATGGATTTTATCATAGCCCACAACTCAACCTCAATTACTATATAATTACTAATGTAATGGTATAATATTCCTCTACAAAAGCCTTGATAAGTACAGAAGACACCACCATGCCCTAAGGGACCGAGTGAACCCGATGTTCTCCCATCCACATTCCCCTTCAACCAACGTGGAATCAGTGGAATCTGGTGGATTTACTTCAGGACAAGAGGTTTCATAGGGCTCCCTATAACACCAAAAAATTTGATAATAATCAATTAAGATAGCTCATTTTTCATAGTATCAATGTGCAGCTTGGATGCTGTGAGAATAACCCTATACATAGAGCGGATTCCATCCTGAAGGGAGGGCCAATGACCTTCAAAGGCAGCACAATGTCGTGCATGCCAAATGACAGTGATAACATTATCAGTTGTAATGAGTAGAATCACGACAACTTTCTCACATAGTTAAGCTCACTTGACAGAATTCAAAAGGCCCTAAATGTTGTCCACATTTATATGAATTCCAAACACATCATGTATATGTAACTAGAATATATTAGAAAAGATACAAGATACGAAGGTATGTGGAATAGATTGCACCTCCCGCAATCATATGAACAAGATCAAGGCAATATGAAGTCCTAATTCTGGAGTAGTACTTGCACTAAAAATCGTCACTTCCACAGCCTCCATAGTAGCGTATATCAGGAAGGAGGAATAAATCCATTGCTAAAACATTTCATCCAAGCAGGAACAATGGATGTCCCATCACACAGGTGCCTATAATAAACCCTAGAAGGGAAGCAACAATTTGTGTTGGGTGTCCATACTACGATTCCCTTATCAGTGAAAACAAATCGATGTATTTTCAGATTGATGTCCACCAAAAGACAGCCATGAGACTCATCTTATACAAATGCATTAACAATGGAAAAATTTTGCATAGGAAGGGGCACATTCATCACATAATTTAGGGGTCTACCAAGCCATGGATTAGACAAAGAAATCAATATTGATTTCCTACAAACCATCTATTGTGAGCAGGTCATAATCTCATTATATGAGTGCTTTAGAGTATGCCAAATGGATGAAGAAACAAGGGATGAATATTTGTTTTTCAATTTGTGAAGAAACCTGTGCGAAAGAAATTCCTGACAAGTGTCATCGGAGCTTAAAAGATTCCACATGAACTTACGCAACAAGGAGTAATTAAAATCTTTAAGATATTTTACTCTCAGGCCTCCCATATCAATGAGTTTTGTACACTATGTTGAGCCCTCTGGAAGATTGTTGATTTCATGTCTATGATTGATGTTTTAATAATCACAAATCATCACATACCATTAATGCTTAATCTGGTCTGATTTCACATAAACTTAATTACAATCTTTTAATGAATCTGTTATCATGTTTTTGTCTATGCTTATTGACTTACAAAGTATTTTGGAAGTCTTCTGGATTCAACAAACATCGGAAGCACCGATCCAATATCAACAGACATCGGAAGCACCGATCCAATATCAACAGACATCGGAAGCACCGATCCAATATCAACAGACATCGGAAGCACCGATCCAATATCAACTGACATCGGAAGCACCGATCCAATATCAACAGACATCGGAAGCACCGATCCAATATCAACAGACATCAGAAGCACCGATCCAATATCAACTGACATCGGAAGCACCGATGCAAATGACTCACCGATGCAAATGACTCACCGATGCAAATGACTCACCGATGCAAATGAATCACCGATGAAAAATGACTCACCGATGCAAATGACTCACCGATGAAAAATGACTCACTAATGCAAATGACTCACCGATCAGATGACAGACCGATGCTGATCAGTCTGATTCACCGATGCTGATCTATCTGAGTCAC
This sequence comes from Viscum album, assembly GCA_963277665.1. Taxonomy (NCBI): domain Eukaryota; kingdom Viridiplantae; phylum Streptophyta; class Magnoliopsida; order Santalales; family Viscaceae; genus Viscum; species Viscum album. Next base: position 1,305,577,597 of record OY728119.1, read on the forward strand.
CGATCATTACTCACTAATGCTGATGACCTACCAATCACTTGATTCTTCAATAGTCATAAACAACTGTTTGAATTTCTTTATCTTTATCTTTATTTTATCTAACCAACGGTTATATTAGGTATACTTTAATGCTCTGTCAATTAATTAATAAAGGTTGTCGGATGTCAGGGAACCGTACCTCATACATGCGGAAAGGAAACTTTTTCTGTCTTCCGAAGCACGTGACATAAATACAAGAAGACTCTGCTGAAGAAAAGATTTGACAGAAGAACACAAGAAGAATATAGAGGAAAGAAAGAGGAGGAAGAACCAAGCAAGACATAACCTCATACACAATCAAGCCTACTCAAGAAGAGTTTTGTGCATACAAAAGAACATTGAGGAACTTCATCGACTACATCTCACTGCCTTTAAACCTGAAGCATACGACACTCTTCTTCTCAAACAAAAACGAGAAGAGGACTTAGAATAAATTCTGACAAAATACAAAAGAGTCCAGAGCTACACTGAAATCACGAGAGCCATTTCTAAACTCTACATCTCTGCTATGTGATACATTTGTTTTACATTTTGAGTAGTGTGTGTTATCTGCTGTATTAAACACACACACTGACTCCTGTACTTTCACTGGAGGATCTGTAAATCCTCAGCAAACCTTTTTACACTTCATTTCCCACTGTGGATAGTGGTAGAGGTCGTGTGAGACCTGGACAGCTCTAAGCTGTTGTTTGTTTTCCCACGCAGAACTGTGGTAGAGGTCTTGTGACCTGGACAGTGTGTTCACTGTTGTTAACCCTGATCTAGGGTGTGGATCATTTTTATATAAACTTTTGAGAGTACTAAGTCTCGGCTTGAGACTGAACCTCTTGGTCAATTCTCTGTGTTTGTAGCTACATACTATATCCATACAACATATTTATTTTATATTCCGCTGCTATTACTTTGAAATATAATTTGTCTTCAAAGCTACTTTTATAGTTAAACTTGCATGTGTTTATATTTATTATAAACGAGTAAGTCAGTTTCAAAAGTTAATTTAATCATTTGATTAAGTTAACTGAGAACTAATCAATCTTTGAGAAACTAATTGAACCATTATAATCTGTATAAATTCACTACAGTTTAATCTGTTTTTGAAATAGGGGGATTTTAATAAAAATTGTTTTTAACAGAAAATTTTAATTGGAACTCAATTCACCCCCCTCTTGAGTATCCACTCTGACCAACATTTGGTATCAGAGGTTGGAAAATATTTTCTAAAGTACCCTATTTTTCAACTGTGATTTTAGTTGTATTTTAAAGTTCTTAAAATTTCTGTTATTTCTAAATTTCTATCTCTTTAAAATTCTTTTTGTGATATCATGGATAATAGACTTGAGGGTGCTGCTACTAATCGGACACCTTTCTTTAATGGAAACAACTATTCTCAGTGGAAGCTCAAAATGAAAATTCACTTAGAAAGTATGAGCCTTGATATTTGGACTGCCATTGAAACTGAATACAAAATTCCCAGTACTGATAGATCTACTTGGGATGAACCTACAAAGACTGCTTACAATAATAATTGTAAAGCTATGAATGCCTTGTACTATGCTCTAGGAGATGAGGAATTTAATAGAATTTCTGCATGTAAAACTGCATATGAAATTTGGGATACCTTAGCTGTTTCTCATGAAGGAACAACTAATGTTAAGGAGATGATATTAAATACCTATACTATTATGTATGATAATTTTAAGATGAAGCCTGGTGAACCCATTTCTGATATGTATCTCAGGTTCAATGAAATTGTCAACACAATGACTTCTCTGGGAAAGGATGTTCCAGCAAAGGAACAAATCATGAGAATTTTGAGATGTCTACCTGAAAGATGGAGAGGAACCTCTGTCTCCATTAGAGAATCATGTGACATTGGAGAACTGCCAGTCAAGGAACTAATTGGTAAGTTGATGATGTATGAAGAAGAACTCAAGGTAAACATAGAAGAAGATGATGAACCTAAAAGGAAGTCTATTGCCTTCAAGACTACAACCTCAAAGAATAAGGATAAGGAAAATCCTCAAGCTATCAATGAAAGTTCAAGCAGTGAGGAAAGTGAGAATGATTCTGACAGTGATGCTGAGATGGCTCACATTGCTAGAAGATTTAAGAAATTCTATAGGAAGAATAAGTTTTTCAGAAAGTCAAACTACAAAGGCAAGTATGATAACAAAAGACACTGGAAAAAGGATTGGAAGAAGTCTGATAAATCAGATGAAGTTGTCTGTTATGAATGTAAAAGGAAAGGACACATAAAAGCTGACTGTCCAAGGATGAAATACAGAAAGAAGTATGAATAAAAGGATAAAAAGTACAAGAAAGCCATGAAGGCTACTTGGAGTGCTTCAGAAGACAGCACAAGTGAATCTGAATCTTCAGACTCTGAAAGGAATCGAGCCAACATGTGTTTCATGACAAACACTTCTGAGGTAACATCAGAAACTCCTGCTTTAAATTCATATTATTCTGAAGATGATTCTGAATGTGATAACATGTCTAAATCTGAACTGTTTGAATATTGTGATATGCTTGAAGAAACCTGTAATGAGCTTAAAGATAAATATAAAGGTTTAAAGAAACAGTATGCTTTAAGTGTTAAGCATAAATCTGATCTGGATATAGAAGTAGAAAAGAAATCTCAGTTGCTTAAAGAGAATACTGAACTAAAATTGTCTAATGAGCAACTCAGAAAAGACTTAGAAAAGTTCACAAATGGCAAGAATACTCTAACACAAATTCTAGGAAAGCAAGTTGCACCTAGATATACTACTGGTATAAGATACAAACCTAGACAAAGAAAAGTTTCTAAAACTAGATTCATTCCTAAATCTGGACAGTAGATAGTTAATTCTGGAACTTCATATGCCTCAACCAGTTATATTCGTAGTTATGGATCTAATAAGGTTTATCTTTCAAAGAATGTTAATTCTACAAATTATATGAGACCCATTAGAAAAATATGGGTACCTAAAGTATCATTGGCTAACATGTCTGGACCCAAGAAGATCTGGGTACAAAAATCATCTTTCATCTAAATCTGTTTTGTAGGAGACCTACTTGAAGAGCTGTCACAAGAATACATGGTACTTAGACAGTGGATGTTCAAGACATATGTCAAGAGACTTTTCATGTTTCAAGAGATTAGTAAAAGTTGATGGATGCTTTGTCACTTTTGGTGATAATTCAAAAGGAAAAATCATCGGCTTAGGCCAGATTGGTAACACTGATTCAATCTTGGTTTCTGAAGTTTTATTTGTCGATGGACTTAAATATAACTTGTTAAGCATTTCTCAGTTGTGTGATGATGGTTTTTATGTAAAATTTAAAAATGATTCTTGCAATGTTTTTAACTCTAAAAATGTTTTAGTATTTTCTTCTTTAAGAAATGAAAATGTTTATGCTGTTGATTTAGATTCTTTAGCTAAGCAGAATATTCCTTGTTTAAATGCTTTTCATAAAGAGTCTTGGCTTTGGCACAGAAGATTAGGACACTGCAATGTACACTCACTTAGAAAACTTTCTAGGAAGAACTTAGTTAGAGACCTACCCAAACTTGAATTTCCAGCAGACAAAGTTTGTAATCCCTATCAAAAAGGAAAGCAACATAAAGTTTCTTTTAAATCAAAGAAAGAAGTGCCAACTTCTCAACCTCTCGAGTTGGTTCACATGGATTTATTTGGACCTTATAGAGTTTCTAGTTTGAATGGGAAGCACTATGTCTATGTTCTTGTATTTGACTTTTCTAGATATACTTGGGTATATTTTCTGGCTCACAAAAGTGAAGCTTGTTCTTAATTTGTTAAATACTCCAAGTCTGTATAAAATCTTAGTGGACTCAAGATTAAGACCCTGAAAAGTGATCATGGTCGTGAGTTTGAAAATCATGAGTTTGATTCTTACTGCTCACACAATGGCTATAGTCACAATTTCTCTGCCCCTAGGACACCCCAACAAAATGGTGTAGTAGAGAGAAGGAATAGAACTCTGCAAGAAATAGCTATAACTATGCTCAATGAATATGAACTGCCTATTTAATTTTGGGCTGAAGTTGTAAATACATCTTGTTATGTCATTAATAGAGTCCTGATCAGATCAGTTCTTAAGAGGACCCCTTATGAGTTGTGGAACCATAGGAAACCTAAGGTTAACTACTTCAAAGTATTTGGCTGCAAAGTCTTCATTCTCAATACTAAAGACAATCTTGACAAATTTGCATCCAAGAGTGATGATGGAATTTTCCTAGGTTACTCTATCTCTAGTAAAGCCTATAGAGTTTTCAATAAAAGAACCAAATGTGTGGAAGAATCTGTTCACATAAAATTTGATGAAACTGATCCACATGAACCTAAAATCTCTCTTGAATATGATCTCTCTGGTTTGAATCTCAATGATAAAGACAATGGACCTATAGTTAAAACATCCAGCTCTGGAAATTCTCCAGAACCTGCTTCTGTTGAACCTCAATCTGTAGATGAATCTCAAATCTCTAGCCCTATCTTTTCAAGACCATCTAGGACTCTAAAGAACCATCCTTTAGATGCTGTTGTAGGAAATCTAGATAGAGGAACACAGACTAGAGCTTCTCTAAGAAATCAGGTTGAACATCAAGATTTTCTTTCACAGTTAGAACCTAAAAATATCAATGATGCTATCAAAGATGAATTTTGGGTAATGGCTATTCAAGAAGAACTAAATCAATTTGAAAGAAACAAAGTCTGGAAATTAGTAGAAAGATCTAAGGACATTTTGACCATAGGCACAAAAAGGGTGTTTAGAAACAAAGTTGATGAATCTGGAAACATCATTAGAAATAAAGCTAGGCTAGTTGCACAAGGTTACAATCAAGAATAAGGAATTGACTATGAGGAAACCTTTGCACCTGTAGCTAGATTAGAGGCTATTAGGATCTTACTTGCCTATGCATCACATCTAAATTTCAAGCTATATCAAATGGATGTCAAAAGTGATTTTCTAAATGGTTTTATTGTTGAAGATGTTTTTGTAGAACAACCTCCTGGTTTTTTAAATCCTCATTTTCCAAATCATGTTTTTAAACTTTCTAAAGCTTTATATGGTTTAAAACAATCTCCAAGAGCTTGGTATGAAAGGCTTTCAAACTTTCTTATCTCAAAATGATTTACAAAAGGAGTTGCTGATCCCACACTTTTTATAAAAAGGATTTCAAAAGATGTATTAATAGTACAAATCTATGTTGATGATATTATTTTTGGATCTTCTAAAAATTCTTTATGTACTGATTTTTCAAAGGTTATGCAAAATAAATTTGAAATGAGCTTAATGGGAGAGCTTAAGTATTTTCTTGGTTTTCAAAATTTTCAAACTAAAGATGGAATAATTTTAAATCAAAGTAAATATAAAAAGGATCTTTTAAAATGGTTTGGATTGGATAGTATTAAGGAAAGTGATACACCTATGAGTACTACCTGTAAATTGGATACAGATGAAGCTGAGAAACCAGTGGATCAAACCAATTATAGAGGTATGATTGGGATCTTACTTTATCTTAATGCTAGTCGACCAGACATTATTTTCAGTGTGTGTATGTGTGCTAGATTTCAAGATAATCCTAACGAATCACACTTACTGGCGGTTAAAAGGATTTTTAAGTATCTTAAGTATACTGTAAATTTAGGTTTGTTTTATCCAAAAGGACAATCATTTAGCCTAACTAGCTATTCAGATGCTGACTTTGCTGGATGTAAGTTAGATAGGAAGAGCATGTATGGAACATGTCATTTTCTTGGAAAATCCCTAGTATCATGGTGTAGTAAGAAACAGAACTCAATTGCATTGTCTACTGCTGAGGTAGAATACATAGCTGCTGGTAGTTGCTGTGCACAAATTCTGTGGATGAAACACACTTTATAGGATTATGGATTTGATCTTAAACATGTTTCAATTAACTGTGACAATACTAGTGCAATCAATATATCTATGAACCCTGTGTCTCACTCTAGAGCTAAGCACATTGATGTCAGACATCACTTTCTAAGAGATCATTATCAAAAAGGTGATATTTCTTTAACATTTATTAGTTCTGAACATCAATTAGCTGATATCTTCACAAAGCCTTTATACTCTGAAGGAATGAAATTTATTAAACAAGAGTTGTGTATGATTGATCTGTGAAACTGATCTGTGAAACTGATCTGTGAAACCGATCTGTGAAACTGATCTGTGAAACTGATCTGTGAAACCGATCTGTGAAACTGATCTGTGAAACTAATATGTGCAACCGATCTGTCATACCGATCTTTTTTTTCTTTTTTATATATATTAATTAATTAGTAAATTTCTTTTATACTTTTTATGGGAACCCTAAATGATAAAATAAATGATACGCGGCTATTTATCTTCCCTAAACCTTTGACCTTTCATTTCCCGCCGAACCTTTCAACCTCTCTTCCCCTCTACTTCGAACCTTCGAACCTCTGCCTTCCCAAAATCTTCGAATGACTAAGCAAAAGAGACCGAGCAAAGGACCAGATAGCCCTGTACCTTCAAATCGTGCTCGAGGCGAGTCGAGTAGTACCTCTCAACGATCAGTAAATCCGAACCTGGAAACTCGGATTGTTGCTGTAGAAAGAGAAGTCAGCTCTGCGTGGCTTTTGTCAAGTAAGTCACTGTTGCTGCATGTTCTTGAATCGCAAGGATGGATAGACTAGTTTTTTGACAACTCTCGAATAGACTACCCGAAGCTGGTACATGAGTTCTACATGAATCTGAAAATCACTCTAGATGGTGTGGAGGCTGCCAGGATGTCTTCTGTGGTAAAAGGAAAGAAAATATCCTTCTCATCTAAGCAGTGGACTGAGTGCTTGAATGTACCTCATGAAGGTCGGTATGAGGATTATGCTGGGAATATTCCTCCAACATCTTATTACTTCTCTTATGAATTAGCTCTAGAGCTTCGGACTGGAAACAGAGAGTCACAGAGAATCACAGCTTCAGAATTAGATGGTGAATGCAGATTTCTTTTCAAGTTTATTCAGCACCAACTTTGCCCTAGGAGAGGAGATTTTGCTGCTGTAAAGTAGCAGGATGTTTTCCTGTTGTTTCTTTTGAAAACACATGTGAAGATCAATTTGTGTAGATATGTGATGGTGCACATAGCTGGAATGGTAAAACCGTCCAAGAAATCCACTGCCATGTTTTATTCAAAGATGATATCTACCATGCTCAAGAATCTAGAATGCGTTGATGAAGATGATGAAGTTGATGAAACATATCATACCTTCTGTCTCAACAAAGAGATCTGCAAGAGGATGAAAATCAATTGGAATCCATGGAAGAAGTGCTAGGTTGCAGATGAAGATAAATTTTATGAAGCCTACAATCCCATAGATCATGGCAAGAGGCCAAAGGATTTGAGAGACCCTGGCTTGAAACCAGATGAGGAACCAACTTATTCTGATGATGATGAGCAAGAAGAAGGAAAGGATGAGGCTACCAAAGCCCAAGAGCAAAAAGAAGCTGCGACTGAGGAATGAAGTATATCATCTCCTGATGATAGGAGTGATCCTGACACTGCTAGTCCCAAAAGAAGAATAGAATTTGGACCTGCTAGTCCACCCTTAGCCCTACCAGAATCAGAACCTATTCTTGGTGATGAAGAAGATTCTGATACTAAAGAATATCATAGTGAAGCTTCTGAGAAGAGTGATGATGGACATGCTGATGATGCTGAGGCTATTGTTGATGGTGATAATAGACCAGTGGATGGTCTTTCTGAAGATCAAATAGAATCACCTCAGCCAGTACAATAAATACATATCCATGGCAAGGTTGATTCACCAAAAATCAGTGGAACAGCAAGCTATGAGAAACCAAAATACACCCTGTGTGCTGCTGTTTGGGATGACTACCCTGGTTATGCTGTGTTGGGCTTAGAATATTCTAAAGAAGAAGAAACAATGCCAGAATCTGTTGTAGCTGTGAAGAGGAACCTCCCACGAGAAGAAAGGTCTGTTCATTCTATTGATCCTACAAATGTTAATTTACCTGGTTCTGGAATCTCTCAAGCTGATCTTGATAAGTTTAAGATTGAATTGCTAACCACTGTGAGAGCCACAGTTAGAGAAGAAATTTCTAATTCTCTTACTCAAGTGTCTCTAAAAGTTTCTGAAAATTCATTGGAAGCCTTCTCACAAAGAGTATCTAATGCTGTGAAGCCAGACCTGGCCAATACTGGTGAAATTATTGGCAGACACATAGCCTTTTTGAATCAGACTATGAAGGATCTTCACACCGGCTTGGTATCTCTATCAAGCGAATTCCGATCAACCATCTCTGGTATGATGGAAGTTTTTTAGAAATTTTATTGAACATCTCAACAAGTCTGACCTGAGGATGTTGAAAGCTGAGTTAACTCACATAGTTGGCCAAGCCAGTTCAGGAAAGGTAACCAAGATCACTACCCGTGAGCTAGAAGCTCTAAGAGAAATTGTGCATGATGAGTTAGCTACTATTAGAAAAATTATTGATTTAGAATCTTTGAGGAAGTTGAAAGAGCTCTGTGATAACAGTCATAAGATGGAATTGGTGTATTCAGCAGATGCCAAGAAAGCTCTGCAAGAGATCAAAGAGAAAGTTGATAATTACTTTTCCATGATTTATACAAAACATGAGATGGCTGCAAACTTCATGGTGTTGGCAGAGAATCTGAAATTACCTCCAGTCACTCAGGCCTTCAAAACTCAAGTTCATCAGTTACAAGATTTTATCCCTTACTTGGCACAGTTCATGGAGAATAAAGATGATTTTGAAAAAGCTATGAAGTATGGAGCAGAAGTCATTCAAGACTTCATTCATCTTTTGAAGCCCTATTTGAATGCACAAGCCACTGCAATAGTAGTTCCTACTTCTGAACCTCTCAGTGACTCTGATGTAGCTCCAAATCAGCTATCTGTTGCTCAAGCACTATCTCAGTTAAGACCGGTCCCTCAGCAAGCTTCTCAACCAGCTCCTGTTTCTCAACAACCACTCTCTATGGCACCTGCTCCTACACCTGCCGAGTTGTCCTACCACCACTTCAGATTCGCCAAGTCCAGCCTACCTCCAAGCCTTCAAACATACCCACTATTGATCCCAAAGACAAAGGCAAATCCCCTTTGTATCCCAACAAATAGTTGTGTATTGTTTTTGATAGGGTGAAAATTGTGATGCTTGTAATATTCTGTACTTTCTAAAATATTTTTCTCTATACTCTCTGCTGACTGCTTTTACTTTCACTTTCACTTATCGGTTTTCCCTCCTTTTTGATTATCCCAAAGGGGGAGAAGAAAAAGAATGATTTATGGGAGAAGAGAGATATATGGGAGAAGAAAGATGTATGAGAGAGATATATGGGGGAGAAAAGATGTATATATCTCAGGGGGAGAAATATGTATAATATATATGGGAAATTTACATTAAGGGGGAGATTTATATATCTCTTTATATTTATTCTCTTTATGGTTTAATTCTTATTATGTTTTTATTGATGATATATCATATTATTTTTATTTTATGATAAAGATTTGTGATTATCAAAAAGGGGGAGATTCTTGAGCCCTCTGGAAGAATGTTGATTTCATGTCTATGATTGATGTTTTAATAATCACAAATCATCACATAACATTAATGCTTAATCTGGTTTGATTTCTCATAAACTTAATTACAATCTGTTAATGAATCTTTTATCATGTTTTTTTCTATGCTTATTGACTTACAAAGTATTTTGGAAGTCTTCTGGATTCAACAGACATCGGAAGCACCGATCCAATATCAACAGACATCGGAAGCACCGATCCAATATCAACAGACATAGGAAGCACCGATCCAATATCAACAGACATCAGAAGCACCGATCCAATATCAACAGACATCAGAAGCACCGATCCAATATCAACAGACATCAGAAGCACCGATCCAATATCAACAGACATCGGAAGCACCAATCCAATATCAACAGACATCGGAAGCACTGATGCAAATGACTCACCGATGCAAATGACTCACCGATGCAAATGACTCACCGATGCAAATGACTCACCGATGCAAATGACTCACCGATGAAAAATGACTCACCGATGCAAATGACTCACCGATGCAAAATGACTCACCGATGCCAATGACTCACCGATCAGATGATAGACCGATGTTGATCAGTCTGATTCACCGATGCTGATCTATCTGAGTCACCGATCATTACTCACTAATGCTGATGACCTACCGATCACTTGATTCTTCAATAGTCATAAACAACTGTTTGAATTTCTTTATCTTTATCTTTATTTTATCTAACCAACGGTCATATTAGGTATACTTTAATGTTCTGTCAATTAATTAATAAAGGTTGTCGGATGTCAGGGAACCGTACCTCGTACCTACGGAAAGGAAACTTTTTCTGTCTTCCGAAGCACGTGACATAAATACAAGAAGACTCTGCTGAAGAAAAGAGTTGACAGAAGAACACAAGAAGAATATAGAGGAAAGAAAGAGGAGGAAGAACCAAGCAAGACAGAACCTCATACACAATCAAGCCTACTCAAGAAGAGTTCTGTGTATACAGAAGAACATTGAAGAACTTCATCGACTACATCTCACTGCCTTTGAACCTGAAGCATACGACACTCTTCTTCTCAAACAAAAACGGGAAGAGGACTCAGAATAAATTCTAACAAAATACAAAAGAGTCCAGAGCTACACTGAAATCACCAGAGCCATTTCTAAACTCTACATCTCTGCTATGTGATACATTTGTTTTACATTTTGAGTAGTGTGTGTTATCTGCTGTATTAAACACACACACTAACTCCTGTACTTTCACTGGAGGATCTGTAAATCCTCAGCAAACCTTTTTACACTTCATTTCCCACTGTGGATAGTGTTAGAGGTCGTGTGAGACCTGGACAACTCTAAGCTGTTGTTTTTTTTCCCACGCAGAACTGTGGTAGAGGTCTTGTGACCTGGACAGTGTGTTCACTGTTGTTAACCCCGATCCAGGGTGTGGATCATTTTTATATAAACTTTTGAGAGGACTAAGTCTCGGCTTAAGACTGAACCTCTGGGTTAATTCTCTGTGTTTGTAGCTACATACTATATCCATACTACATATTTATTTCTTATTCCGCTGTTATTACTTTGAAATATAATTTGTCTTCAAATCTACTTTTATAGTTAAACTCACAAGTGTTTATATTTATTATAAACTAGTAAGTTAGTTTCTAAAGTTAATTTAATCATTTGATTAAGTTAACTGAGAACTAATCAATCTTTGAGAAACTAATTGAACATTTATAATCTGTATAAATTCACTACAGTTTAATCTGTTTTTGAAATAGGGGGATTTTAATAAACATTGTTTTTAACAGAAAATTTTAATTGAAACTCAATTCACCCCCCTCTTGAGTATCCACTCCGACCAACACACTATTTTGAGGACACATTAATTAGGTTCCATTCATAGATAGATCATGACCATATAATGTTCCTGATTTGCACTTGTAACTATTTAAGGAGACATCTACACCATCTATATTTGGAGAAGACATAAACAAACATTGATGTGATCACCAAATTAACAATACAAAATCTCTCATATTTAGACATTTTTTCTTTTCTAGGTGGAAAGCTGAGAGATAATCTTAGAAGGTATATTTTTAAGGTGAATTATTTTCACCCTTTCCCAAATAAGGGTACCCCTAAAAAGATGAATGGGGAAACTCATTTTTTGATCTCATGTATTTGGGAAATCTTGTTCTGCTTATGAATAGTCATACCATTCCCAAAAAACACAGAGGATTTCTTACAGATGATCACTTGACCAGAGAACTCCTCATAATGAATAATGATGTTTTGGGTAGAAGAAATAGTACCTTTATTAGCGTGTCCAAACATGAGGATATCATCATCATAAAGAAGATGCAATGGAGGGAAAATATTCCTTCCAGCATTGAACTTATTATAGAGACCAGCCTAAACCATATCATTGATGCAAACACTAAAATAGTCTTCATCCGTATAATAGAGTAAACTAGGGAAGGTTCACCTTTCCTGACACCTATGGATCATGGGAAATACCCCATTGGGGATCCATTGATAAGGATAGAAATTCGAGCACTCATAAAAATGTCATTGACATGCTTAATGAAAGAGATAGATATTCCACGCATCCTTAAAATATTAAAAATGAAAAACCATTTGATAGTAGGAAAACAATTCAAAATATTCAACTTTATAGAAAAAACATCCATCCCTAATCATCTTCCTCATGATGTTCACACATTCATAAGTAGTAAAAAGGAATCTTTGGATGATTTTTATGAGGAAAAAACAAAAATGGTTGGGGGTAATAACCTTCCTAGTGATAACCCCCAATATAGATGTGATGGTTTTGTTGATGATTCATGGGATGGTGTACCCAATGGAAACCAGTATGAAGTCCTTAATATTCAAATCATTATCTTTATTTGGTATTAATGCAATTAAACATGTGTTCACACTATGAGGCATTGAGGTGTGGATAACTAAATCTTTGAAAGAACCAACAAAATCCAATAGAACGATGTCACAATTGAACATAAGAAATTTATTACTGAAACCATCTGGATATGACACACTATCAATGTTAAGAGAGAAGAGTAAAACCTTGATTTCACACTCTAGGGGGACCTCAATAAACATCTTGTTTTGCTGATCATACACAGTTGGGGTAATATTACAGTGTAATTTATGAGTGACATCCTCATTACCACCTTAATATAAGCCTTAAATGTAATTAACCACAAAATTTGATATTTCCAACCCTGAATTGTATATAATTCCATCAATGTCAAGTGAGGTTACACCTTTTAGAATATCTCATTCTCGATGAAATCATTGAATGAACATAGAAATAATATCCCTCTCTTATAACCATCTCACATTATAATGATTTTTAACAATCCTTTCTTGAGGGTTAATCGAGTCATGAAGCTTAGAATGGGCATGTATCTCATCTATGTATGGAATATCCTACTGCTTCAAATCATGTTGAAATCAAAGTAAAACTTACACAGCCTCTATAAGGTCATTTTCCAGACCAGATAAATAAGGCGTACTCATTCTCTATCCATATTATAACATTCTTGAACTTCATAGATAGAAAAAAGAGGGGGCTACCAAGGAGTTCAGTCTTCCAAGAATCTAAAATAACCTCTCTGCATCCAGGCAGAGCAAGCCATACATTGTTAAATCTTAACGGTAAGGGAGAGGATCTCAAGTTTCTAGCACATATGTCAATCCAGATAGGTTTATGTACTGAATTATATATGGGTAAACTGAGACAAGATAATATAAGAGGCTCATACCCTTCATCAATATGTTCTAAGAATTGATCGAGTTTACTAGATTTACTCCCATTAATGGTGAACCTACTCTATGTATAGTCACCACCCATAATAGGCACTTCAATAGCTTGAACTCGTCAATACAGGAAGAAACGTCAGATGCAACCATCCTATTTAAACTCTCACTAGTCTTCTACTCTAGTATAAGGAAAGCATTAAAATCACCCAAAACAATCCAACTATGAGATATTTTCCCAGAAAAATCAAACATGTCCGACCATATCTCTCTTCAATTTAGATATGAGTTATAGGCATAAACAAAGAACAAAGAGATGATGACCCCTTGCATGAACACCTCAACCATAACACCCTGGTGATGAGAGTTGCATGACTAAATAATGACACTCTCATGATTTAATAACCAAATATCATTAGCCCCATTTCCATTCACATGCTATGAGACAAGGGAGTATCCAATCGAGGTTCATTTAAAAGCTTTTAGTTTGATATCTGCAACCTTGGTTCAACAATTCCAATAACTAAAGGTTTTTTGGTCATAATAAAATGTTGAAGGTATTTGACCATGGGAGGGTTCCCAATCCCTTGGAAATTCCAAAAGAGTATATTCATTTATTAAGATCATATTTTCTAATAGTATGAGGCCATCTTTTCTTCGTAGAGTCTAGCTTAATTTTCTTACCCTTCCATTTTCCTTTCCCCTTAATAGGACGGTCATAAGGACATTCTTCAGTCTTTTATAGGGGAAGAGATGTGTTTTTAGAGTTATCATCAGAACAAATCATACCACTAAGAGAAAAAAAATTATTAGGGGAGGGATCAAATCCCATACTTGGGTCTTCAAGACTTTTTCTCCTAGACATCTCTCCAGAGGGTACGTGAATAAAATGCCCCTCCAGATTAGTGGTAGCCACTTCCTCATGAAAAGCATCGAGAATCACCTGCAAGGAGATTGAAGATTAGGTAGCAGCCTACACTATATCATTGAGTGAAGGAGATTCCATCATAAGAGAGTTCTCCTCAAGATTCTCATTTTTATCCAATTATGTGTCTGGGACAGTGGACAACACCCCTGGGTCAACATCATCCAGGTCCTCCTACTATTTACCAACAGCCTAATATAAGGAATGAGTATCCCTATACAAAACATTATTGATCATATTATAATGTTGCATATCAACAAACCTAGATGGAGAGAATCCCCATACACCAGGGGCAGCATAGACCCGCACAGCCGAGAAAGAGGCAGGAACATCAGCTGGTAAAACCTAGGAATTTCTTTCAAAAGACTAATCGTGCAGAGCAGGCTGTGGAAATTCACAAATCCACAATCAAGTGGGTCATCCATTTTGTCACCTTCCTGGGAAAAAACATTAGCATTTATCCTCTGATCCATAACTATAGTGTCTTTTCAAAAACAATGCATGTCAGCCACCATAAGAGGATTAAAAGAACACTGAAGAATAATGTCATTATTGTCCAATTTAATCTCAACAATATCAATTAGTGCAGCCAAAGAGGGATCCAATCTAGTAGTTTCCTCACTGAATTTTCCAAAGGACTATGGATCTTGAGAGGGATGCTTATCTGATTGAGAACCACCTGCTATATAGTTGGGACGTGTATTACAGTTTTGTATGGGAGGTGTCATATCGTTCCCTCTATCTAGGCCTGTCTGACATGATGATTCGTCATTCCCTTTTAAAATTAAATTCACACATACCTTGGATTTGTTTCACTCAAAGATGAGATGACCAAATACCAAACAACCACGATAAAATTTTGGCATTCTTTTATAAAAAATTTCTCGATTAAACCAATTACATCTTGTGGTAAGAACCGCCTCCTGCATCAGGGTATTGTCCATATCATCTTCAACAAGGACCCTTGTAAAGTGACCATAACTTTGGTTTTCAGTTTGTATATCAATTATTAACGGATTTCTAACTCAAGATGAAATATCCCATAGAATTTGAGGATGCCAGTATAGCCAATTGAGTTTAAAGATATAAATCCACACCTGAATATTTGTTTTCCTCGCGCTAGATGGATCATTATTCTTATCCCATTCTTGAATTCATAAGATTCCAGGCTTCCATGAAATGGATCTAAAGCTCTATGCCATCCTCTTATGCTCATCAGAGGGGAACAGAATATGGGAATGTCCTTTTCTCATTGAATTCATCTTCTAGTCACCAAAACCCCAAACCATGGAAACTTGGTCAACCAACTCCTTAAATATCCACATTCGCTCGCCCTTTGGGGTTAAAACATGTTCTATAATTGAGAATATATAGATCTTTAACCTTTCCCCAACATACTCATGATTGGCCATGACATTGGCCTTTTCCCTTTTTAATGAAACTTCTAGGAGAGGGGGCACAAATGTCATAAAAATCCATATTCGATGCAACTCTCACAACACCACCAATGTTTTTTTCGAAATTAGAAGATTCTAGTTGGTGAAGATCTATATTGTTAGGTTTAAAAATAAGTAATTTTTACAATTATATTTTATTTATGAGTTGTTCATAAATGGTTTTCTAATGTTTAATATATTTTATATTTTCATTCATTTAAATGATATTCCTTATTTTATTCATATTTATAAATTGATAATATTATAAATTTTGGTATGTAAAAATTTATATTATAAATTTATTTGAAGATATAGATCATTGCATTACATGATAAGGATAATTCCATAATGATTAAGTTTTTCATCTACCCATGAATTAGTTTTTAGCTAAAGTTATGAGCATAGATTTTGTTGTTGAATATTGTTTTTCATATTATATTTTATAATTATGATGAATTTTATTCCCACTTGAGTAACGTGTACCTCAGTTGATGGGCTTGGGGTCAGACTCTCAACCAATATGGAGTCCTGTGCCTTGTCTAGGCTGGTGAATATGGTTGGTCATTTAACACGTTGGAATTAAACATATTTATAAATCTATACCTTTGTAACAACTCGACCTAGGATCCACATAACCTATTCCCCAAGCTAGTGGGTCACATGGAATCATATGCTCCTCCTTATATTCCATAAGCTATTAGCTAGGAGTGAGGGAGTAAGGGTGGTATAGTGGGGAGACAATACCCACCATTCAAATAGTCACAATGGAAGTGATAGATAAAAAAGGAAACAATGAAATCATAATGTAATCAAACACTATAACATTAGGACTATTTCCCACCTAGCGGAAGAATATATAAAAATATGGAAAATGGATAATCAATAATAATAAACTACTACATAATCATAAATTACCAAGAAACTATAATAATATCAAATCCAATAGGTTGAGTCATATAGAATGATGTAATTTCATATTGATATACAAATGAAATGAAACTGGGGACTAACATATACAACATGATATAAAAAATAAAAAAAGAACAAAATACTGCAACACTAGCATCATGATCATATTCTTGGTCCTATTATCACATTCTCTATGATATATGTAAAATGAATTAGTCATCTGTATAAGTTATTTTTCCCAAATGCATACCTACAGATAAGTAATCTACTTGGGTAACAAAGGAGGACTGAGTATGGTGTGTGAGAAAATCCCAGTATTCCACCACTAACGATGTCTATAAATAATCCTCTCAATGAAACTAGAAACATTAGTGTTAATGTATAATAATAATAGAACAAGAGGATTACATAAATACCAGTCATGTTAGGTTCATTTAGGACACTTGGACAGCTTTACCTTCTTTTTCAAAGGATGGTGTAAGCGTCTGATCAGTAACCATAATTATAAATAGTAATAATATATATATATATATATATATATTATAGTTACATAATTTATAAACCCATATGAACTTTTTATATGAGGAAATATATATAAATATACATGGATATTATGTGATGGATGGACCTGGGGTGTAAATCAGGCATCCATAATGAGTCTAAAGAGTTATAGGCTCTAGGAAAAGGTATATTCCCTAGATATCATGGTGAATTTTGAGACATGATGATCAACTCTCAAGATAGGTGGGGTGAGATGTCATTCCCAACCACCAAGAAAATGGATCCTGGAGCGCCATTCCCATCATACAGATACATGTATAATGGTGAGAGACATCCTGATCAATACTTGATGTAAGGGAGAGTGAAACATCGTTCCCAACATGTCCCTTAACGATAATTCAACATGAAATATCCATGAAGTTAAAATAGTAGTAGTAGTGACTCGATGTTTTACCTCTAATGCATCAAAATCATTAATCCCTATATAAACAAGGGTGTCACAATCTATACAATTTACATTTTTATAATTATATAATAAGAGGAGTGGCCTTTCCACCCATTTACATTTAATATAAACAATCCATTTTATTAATAAGGTCATGGTAATTGATAACCAATAAAAATAAAGAACATCAAAGGTTGTTTAATTAAGGGGGAAATTATACATGAAGGTAAATTCCATTTACATGGCAATCTGAACACCTAGGTGGTGCTTAATATATTTAAATAATTATATAAACAAAGGCATTTCATTTTTCACACCCAAATGAGTGGATATTATTGAGGTAGACATACTCTAAACACATATAAAAGGTCCACATGAGTATAATAATATTATTCAAATAATATAATATCAAAGATCACATTTTAAGGAAACATATTTCAATTCCCAGAGAGCGTCACAACAAATAGGCTATTAAAATTTCATGACAATTAGGTAAAACAACTAGACCAGATAACTTGGGGGTTTAGATGAATTCTATTCTAATATCAGTTTTATATTTGAAATAGATCATAATAAAAACAACGAATGGTCCAACACCTGGAATATATGATGAATGTGATGGCACCAAAATACAACAAGAGATATAAAGAGAAACTCAGATAAGAAGCAAGAGGATTTGAGTTCTTTTCTATGTGGATCCAATGCTTGTAATGGTAGTTAATTTGGTGTCTAGATTAGGTAGCCCAAATTCCTAGGTTAGGAAATGGAATATATCCATGGAGAAGAGGATGGGTGAACATCCACTGGAAATGGGGGAAAGGAAGAAGAGTATGAGGTTTTATGTTCACTAATGGAAAAATTATTAATGCATCCCCAAAAAATGTGTAACATAGTTTTGTTTCATGGTTGGGAAAACTAAATTCCAACGGCACACACCTCACTGCCTTAGGATTTACCCCACATGGTTTAAAATAATGGTTTACCTAACCATGAACAAACAATGTGAAATTCCTCTATCAGTATGACTACAGGTTTCACCCGTTCAGGTGCCTTAGCTCCCATAGTTGACGAAATCTTTTTCACCTCCTACTATACACTTAGTTCCGCATAAGGTTACCCCACATGGTTATTAATAACCATTTAGAAATTATGTGGCCCACTCTGTTTTTCCATTTTTTGGAACATTGGGATCCAAACAATACTTTTATTCTCTTATAACCTTTTTAAGGTCGTAGGTAGTGTTTACCAATATTAAACAAAGGATTCAATAAAAAAAGTTAGAACATTGAGAAAAGATGGGTTGTTACAACCTTACCTCCATAAATAAACTATTCACTGAGTTGTCCATCAATGGGTAAAGAAGAATCATCTGAAAAAGCTCCATCCAATGAGATCATATATTAGATTCCCAATTCCAGGTCTTAGCCTATACTCATCCATGATTCCATAGAACTCGTATTGAAGGAATTGAATTGCCTCATAGTGTCTTCATGATCTAATCCACTATATTCAATGGATACTAATAAAAATAAGATTCTATTTTTAAATAAAACTCCTTAGGTTTGAATACATAAAATAGGTCTGGATAGTACTGTAAAGTCTAATATATTTTGAAGAAATCATGCATTGAATGATATCACTGAGGAGGTGATATCTGGTAACCCACTGGTCAGATCTATTTGAAAACATCAAAGAGTCCTACAAATAAAGGTGAAAAATTACCCTCCATTGGAATTAATTGATGACGTAACCTAGGATAAACTCGCAAGAAAACCAAATCATCGACCAAAAACTCAATATGTTGTTAGCATCAGTTGGCATATGACTATTGTCTAGACTGATCTTTCAACATGTGCTTTCTGATCAACTCGACCTACTCTTTAGTCTCCTGAATGAGATTTGGTCCAAGAAAATATGTGTCCCCTACCTTAAAGTATCCCAGAGGTGATCATAAAGGCCTTTTATGTAAGGATTCAATGTGATCCATCTGAATGGTAGCCTGAAATCAGTTATTATAAGAGAACTCAACAAGAGGTATGTGTTTCTCCCAAGAACAACCAAAGTCTAGGACACATGCATAGGGTAGGTCCTCTAACACCTAAATCATGTGCTATGTATATTATTCAGTAACAGAATTGTAGATTTTTCTTAGAAGAACCTATGAAACCAAGTCCTTTTTCAACCCCTATTATAAGTGAGACATGAAGTGATAATCCCTATCATATATGATATAATGATGACATCAATGGAAAAGTGTGACTTATGTGATGTCTTGTTTCACTAAATCATCTAAAGAAAAGGTTTATCAAACTTGTAATAAGTGTTACACATTCAAAAAATGATAAATGACTACCCAAAAGGTATCATTACCATGAGGTAATCTGGGTAAAAATGTCCAAAAATCCACAGAAACGTCATTCCATTTCCACTAATGAATGGACAGTGGCTGTAAACGCCTTACCGATCACTGATGTTCTACCATAACCTATTATGGGTGTAACCCCAACTGATAAAGTTGAAAATTTCCCATTTTAAATTAGTCCACCAATAATGAAAATGTAAATCTCGACACATGTTCATTACACCTGGATGTATAGATTAATTTGAGGCATTAAATTTCCACATCATCTCCTCTATGATGTCTTTTGGGACCCATACACACCCTTTAAAGGGCAAGGTCTCATCCTGATCTATAGTCCAACTAGAAGATGGATCATCTTCTAAGATTCTTTAACTAAGTACTACATCCTCGGGATCTGAATGATTCCTCATTCTCACCTATTCTTGGAGGGTAGAGGTCACTACTAATGTTTAGAGGATAGTTTGACCATGATCCTCTTAAACTGAAACATGTATCTCTTAAAACTAAGAAATAAACTACAATTCACCATTATCCACCAGAACCTCTTATTTTTGAGTCTTCCATCTCATAGAATCAACTACTACATTACATTTTCATGGCATGTAGGTAAACATGAAATTGAATGATTTTAGGTACACAACCAATCCGTGTTGCATCAGGTTGAGATTATGCTATATTGATATTTACTTGAGGACATTGTGATTTTTGAATACCACAAAATACAATCCATGTAAATATTGTCCCAAAAATCATAGATAATGAAAAATGTATCTATATTGAGGTTATTCATTGGTTAATTACACTTGTGAGGCATCAACTGATGAGTCCCATATGTGACAACTCACTCATTCAACTTTAGATTAGCTCCCATCGAAATACCGAATGAATCACGGTAGAATGTATGAATCTTCCATGTCTTTATAAGAACCATAATCAAAAGTGAATTCAATATTCCCTTTAACTCCTAAAATTATACTTCAAAATTATCTAAAAATATGAATTTAAAAACCTTTTTTGTCAGGACCATAAGAGGTGTTTCAAGGAATGATAAATCTTGGATGAAGCATCTATTATATTCAGTTACCCCCAAGAAAAGTTTTATGACTAATAAATTCTTGGGATTCTCCCATGAAACCATAGATCTCACTTTTTCTAAGTCTACTAATACTCCAAAATAGAAGGTGATATAGACCAGGAAGTTTACTTTTTCAATAGAGAAGTATAATTTTAGATCTTATCATAAAGTTGGTTCTCTCTCAAATTATTCTTCATGATCTCAAAATAGTTGGAATGGTCTTGTCAAGAATGATAATAAACTAACATATCATCCACAAAGACAGCCATGAATGAGTCCAGATATGGGTGGAAAACAAAATTTATCAAATCCATAAAGAATGCATGTGTATTCATGAGACTGAATGGCATAACCAAGTACTCATAAAGACCATAAATACTCTGGAATGCTACTTGGGGAATGTCTGAGGTCCTAAAACACATATGATGATATCCCAAACTAAAATTAATATTTTTAAACACTCTCACTTCTCAAATTAGATCGAATAGGTCTACTATTTGAGGTAGTGGGTATCGATTCTTTATCATAATCTAGTTGAACATACATAAATCCATGAAAATCCACAGGGTACCATCCGCCTTCTTGGAAAAAATGATTGGTGAACCCCATATAATTGTGATGGGGTGTATGAATCCCGTATCCTCTAGATCTTACAACTATTTCTTGACCTCTATAAGATTCATAGGTTATATCCTATAAGGAGTAATGGTCACCGGAACAGCTCCTGGAACTATATCAAGGGTAAATTATACCTCTCACACAAAAGTTAGCCTAGAAAAATCATCAGGGAAGAAATCCCAGAAATGAGCCAACATATGAGGGGAAACGGTGGGTTGTAACACATGATTATCCAAGAAGTGATGGAAAATATTAGATCTTACAATTCCCAACCTTTAATTCTCATGTACGGATCACGTAACAGGGATATTCCATTATCCCTTATGCATATGTCTACCACCCGCTTTTGAAGAAAAAACACCCTCTGAAGATAATAGTCAATATGTGCTTGATACGGAAATAGCCAATCCATCATTATAATATCTCAGATTTTCCATACTTTTTTTTAAAATATTTGTGAATTATTTCGAGACCAGTCTTCAAGACGACGTGCAGTTCTGAGGTCCAGTGAGACCGGAATAAATGTATGAATTTAATTAAATAATTAAATTACGCACATGTGCGGTTTTCTAGAAAATGTGGAATAACTCATGAATGGGTGATCAGATCAGAAATATGAGGGCGTTGTTGCATTCAGAACAGTAATTTTGTCTTAGGCAAGGCCTAACATTGACCGACGCAGGTCAGTGGTGAAATCTAGTTTTTGGAGGTACCAGTAATAAAATATTTAATAAAAATATTTTATTCTGCAGTGAAATCTTTTTAAATCTGTTGCAAAAGATATATTTTATCCTTTTTAAATAAAGTCTAGCACATGGGTCCAGAGTTACAAATCTCATAACTCCGAAACCCTTGGCGGATCTGGAGGCTCTGTAGAAAACCTCCCAACGTGGTGACGACGTTCATGACGATTTTCACCGGTGACGATGACACAGTGACCAAATCTTCACCAACAAATGCCGCGTATCTAGGTAGGATGTTTTCTTTTGATTTTCCTTTCCCCGTTCTTGATTCCCACGATGAACTCAGACTAATATGCGATCCAATTAGCCCACATATCGATCGTTTTGCGAGCGGGTGTGAATTGGGGTTTTATCGGGAAATCAATTTCTCGAGATTTTATAATCTGTTGTTTTTTGTGGTTTTGATCTAACAGCGATGAACCCAGATCGTCACAGACAACGATCGAGGTTCGTCCCCCTTGTTTGATTCTTTGTATTTTTCTCCCACGCATTCTTAATTGCATTCTACGCGTTCTTGGAGAAAATCGAACGTTGCACATTCTTTTATTGGCGCAACGATCACGGATTATAGATCCAACCCCGGAGCGATGTCACGGAGGTGCGACGACGGTTTCAACCGTTGATTCGGAGCGGATCGAGAGATATGATTTTCTAGGCGTTATTCTTCCGATGGATCGTTTGTGGTTTATGATCCGATTTAAGGACCGAAAACACCCGTTTCAGTGTTCGTATGATGAAACGAACAAACCCCTGAAGTATCGGGACAAACAGACAAGAAACCATGGATCCGGAGGATTAGTCGTGGCATGAGGAGGAAGACAGTGTTTCTGAAAAAATTCTGACTACACCGTGTGTAGTATGATCTACATGGTGTGTGTTCATCGGCGAACTACTTGACGTGTACTCCGGGAGTAGACGGACATGGGTTGGGTACATGGACAAGGACACAACGTTTATACCCTTCCCCGTCTTGACCCGGCCAGATACATGGGATACCCCATGTACTGGTACACGGGCAGGCATCTCGGACACAGACCCTGTGTACGAGCATACAACCAGGGTACACAGGTGTTTCCCAGCTGACAGGACACAGCATGTGCTTCGACTTACACACCCTATATATGCCTTCCTGCACGACATAGATTTCAGACACGGGCCGTTTACACGGGCAGTAACTGGAGTCAAACAACACGGCGTGTGATCCTACTACACGTCGTTTAGTTGAGTTTTACACACCTGGAATGGATGACATGGGCCGTTTACATGGGCAGTACCCGGGGTCAAGGAACACAACGTGTAACCATAATACACACCATGTAACCAATATTACCTGGCTTGAGCCAGTTGCCTTCTATGAATTGGGCTAGTTTCCTTAGGGTTCGTCCCCTTTGGTCTTTCTCCTGAAGGTTCCCAGTATCATTTCCTACATAGAGGAGTATGATCCCTTCATCAGGACTTCCTAAATAGAGTTTTTGGAATCCCCTCTATGAGACTTAGAGTCGGATCCTCTATTCATTACTGGACCCCTAGGTAGAGTTCTTGGTATCGACGTGACCAACATTACTTGGGCACTGATCCTCTACTTAGCGGATTAGTTCAAACTGAGTTATTGGTATCACCCCATGACTATTAGTTGTGAACCTCATCTGAGCATCATGTTCTCAAAGTACTTGTGGAGTGTGTTCTCTCGGAAGGAGTACTTTGTATCTCTATCTTCAGACCTTGGAGTGTGTTCTCCTTGTTACGTGCTAAGTGGAATCTTCGAGCTGGGTCTTAGTAGTGGTTTCGTGATAGTCGATCATGTATGAGTATATGTGGATATTCTTGTTGTATGTTCTGTAGACATATACTATGTAGAGCTGACTGCATCTTTCTTTTGTGGTGTTTTCCCTTGTTTTATTCCTTTGGGGTTTTGGGGTGTCCTACTGGGTATTGTTATACTCTCCCCTGCATGGTGTTTGCCCGCACGTGTCGTGTCTTGTACAGACAAGCAAGCTTTTGATAGGATTCTAGGAAGACCAGGACTAGACGGTGCTCAGTGAGATTAGACAGGCCGAGGTGGTTTCCTACTGCTACGGATTGCAGTCCTAGTACCTTGCTTTACATGTTGGACTTTGTTGCAGACTCTCTTTTGGCGGGCTTGTACTTTTGGCCCAGGGTTTTACACTTACTGTACTTTACTTTCCTGTCGTACTCTATTGGTTGGGATTTTTAGTGCATGCTTTCATTTCCATTTTTAGTAGATTTTACTTTTCAACTTTGTGGGCTTGGATATGCGTGTGCGTGTGTACAGGTTTATAGGCAATTCCTCCCATGTTAGTAACATGCCGACTCAGTGCTACTCACCAGCCCCTGGCCCATTGGAAGCGGGCTTGGGGAGATACAGCTCATGCCCCACTAGGATGGGTTTTGATAGAGTGGTATCAGAGGTTGTCTATTGTACATTAGGACCGAGAGTCTGTGAGTTGGTTTGGTGAAACAGTGTTAAGTGTTTTGAGTTCGTCTTTCAGGCCAGGGACCCCAGTGTTGGTGCGGGCGGCCGACGTATCCATACACCAGGACTCTGATAACATTATTTTCAACATGGAGCATGAGAACACTAGTTGCAGTGGAAAATAATGGTACAGGCATCATATAGGAATGGGTTGTGGTTTCCATGTCTTTCTTGAGTCATCTCTCCAGATATACTCACTGACTGATGTAAATCTTGTTTCTTTACAAGATTCATCCGTGATGTGCACCCGCTAAGATCCAGTAGCTCAATCATGAGGATGACCCCCTGAGTGATGAATCTTCGACACAGGGACCATATCCTCCAGTTTTACCATTAGGTTGTGTGCCAATTATTCTGCCACCTATGGAGCAGTGTTTAGTGCCTGCTGTACCAGTAGAGGAGGAGCACAGGCTAAGCGCACTCCACGAGTTTCAGAGACAGAGACCCCTCAGGTTTCGAGATGAGCCTGACCCTTAGGCAGCAAAGGACTGGCTTTAGGCAGTGACCAGAGTCTTCCATTTGGTTAGGACACCAGCATATCAGTTTGTGATCCTGGCAGCGAGCCTTCGACAGGGCTCGGTACGACGATGGTGGAGTTCAGTTATCTAGACTCACGATGAGGCGACTCTTGTGTGGTCAGAGTTTGAGCATATCTTCAGAGAGGAGTTTTCACCAGTTACCCTAAGGGCGGTACGTATACTGGAGTTCTTCATCTCCATCAGGGAACCATGGCGGTGGTGACTATTCATCGAGGTTTACCTACCTCTCACGGTACTCGATGGATATGTTCAGGGATCAGTACTTCAGAGCTCGGACATTTGAGAGGGGCTTGCGCAGGGACATCCGAGCTAGCATCATCCCTATGATCATTCCTACTTATGATGGGGTGCTCGAGTGGGATTTGGTGGTCGAGGGCTTCATGGAAGAGCAGAGACAGCCGACAGTTGTTAGTAGGGAGCGATCACGAGCAGAGACCTCTGCAGCAGGGAGACGACGTTAGGGACCCAGGCGTTGGAGACGTTTTAAGAGGAGATCCCATGACAGGGGATCTGCCATACAGGGTTCGCAGGGTGCATCCAGCCAGCCTCGAGAGAGGCGATGCTACTCTTATGATGGCAGGGGACATCTTGCTCGAGATTTTCCGACCCTCCATACTACTGACATGGGAGCAGTGGATGGGCCACTGAGGCAGAGGCAACATGTGGACCAGACAGATCCGTGGGGCAGCGGATGTGGTAGAGGAGCTGGGAGAGTAGCTGGAGTTGGTCTATGTTTTGACCTTTTACCACCACCACCTCCAGGAGGTCCACCCTAGGTTCAGAGAGCCAGTGGACAGAGGTAGGAATAACTACAGGTGACAGAGGATTATGACCCAGGTACTCCCGGAATGATTAGAGGTACAATCTGTGTCTTTTCTACTTTAGCTACCGTACTGATAGACACAGGTGCTAGTCATTCCTTTCTAGCTTCTTATCTTGTTTGAGACCTTGAGATTCTAGTTGAGCCGTTGACTCGACCCTTACGCTTAGAAACACCGTCTGGAGAAGATTCAGATATCAGACACCTTTGCAGACAGTGTGACCTGACCCTTGGAGGTGAGAGTTTTGGTTGGAACCTCATGGTGCAAGCGTCGAGGCCTTACGATGTCATTCTTGGTATGGATTGGATATCCACGGTTCTTTTCCAGATCAACTGTTTTAGGTGAAGGGTGTGGTGTGTCCGCAGTGATGGAACGAGGTTCTCTTTTTTCGGGGAAAGGGAGACCCATGTAGCGTAGGATGGACTCGTGCATTGGAAGGTGCAACCGATATCCTATCAGTTGGATAGCCTAGCCCTTGGCGCATCAGATGCTTTGAGTTTCCAGTTTCCAGCAGTAGTGGCTGAGTATGAGGACATCTTTCCAGAGGATGTCCCCGGACTACCTCCATGTCGAGATATAGATTTCTGCATTGAGTTGCAACCCGGGAAAACATTGATATCAGCATCAGCATAACGGATGGATCCTGTAGAGGTTCGTGAACTGAGGGTGTAGCTGGAAGACTTGCAGAATAAGGGCTTTGTAAGGCCCAGCGTTTCACCCTGGGAGCCCCAGTGCTGTTTTACAAGAAGGCAGATGGGAGCTTGAGGCTATGTGTGGATTACCGGTGCTTGAAGCAGGTGACCGTGAAAAACCAGTATCCACTACCGATGATCGATGACCTCTTCGACCAGTTGAGAGGGGCACAATGGTTCTTGAAGGTTGATCTACGATCAGGCTATCATCAGTTTTCGAGTACGGGATGAGGATGAACCGAAGGCGGCTTTCAGATGTCTCTACGGTCACTATGAGTACTTGGTGATGCCCTTCATCATGATGAACGCCCCGGCAGTGTTCATGGTACACATGAACAAAAACTTTCAGCCATATCTAGATTAGTTCGTAGTGGTCGTCATTGATGATATCCTTGTGTACTCTGTGTCCGGTCAGGAGCACGCGAGACACCTAAGGATGGTTTTGGACACACTCTGAGAGCACCAGTTTTATGAGAAACTCTCAAAGTGTCAGTTCTGGATACAGGAGGTCCACTTTCTGGGACACGTTATCTCAATAGATGGTGTAGCAGTGGACCCAGCCAAGGTTGAGGCAGTAATAGCATGGGATCCACCCCAGAGCGTGATGGAGGTGCAGAGTTTCCTTGGGTTGACAGGATACTATAGGAGATTCATTCTTAATTTCTCCTTGATTTCAGCACCCATGACAGCTTTGACCCGAAAGGGGCAGTCTTTCGTGTGGACCGAGAGATGCCAAGAGGCTTTCTAGTAGTTGAGAGAGAGTCTGGTGAGCGCCCCGATCTTGATATTACCGGAGGAGGGGGTCAAGTACGTAGTGTTCTGCGACGCATCAGGAATCGGGCTTGGTTGTGTCTTGATGCAGAGGCAAGCTGTGATTTCCCATGGCTCATGCCTGTTGAGGCCCCACGAGAAAAACTATGCAACCCATGATCTTCAGTTGGTCGCGGTAGTCTTCGCGTTGCAGATGTGGCTGCACTACCTGATGGGCGAGCGGTTTACCGTCTACTCTGATCAGAAAAGTATCAGATATATATTTTCTCAGAAAGATCTAAATTTGAGACAAAGGATATGGCTTGAGTTCCTCCAGGATTATGACTTTGAGATCGTTTACATGCCTAGGAAGGGGAATGTTGTGGTAGATGCTCTAAGCATAAAATCCAGTTCGCAGTTGCTAGATGAGGGGACGAGGCAGTTGGAATCCTTACAGTTATTCTTCGTGGATAGAGATGAGGGAGCTTAACTTCAGTTGGTGGTTGTTACCCCTCCGCTCTTGCAGCGATTCTGGGAAGCACAACTCGAGGATGCTAGCTGTGAGACTCTACGTGCTCAAATATCCGCGGGTGATGCTGCCGCTGAATATTCAAGAGGTAGGGAGCACGTTGTTCTTTTCAGAGGGCGTACGGTGGTACCAGCGACCTTGCGGGAGGAGGTTCTGAGGTAGTTCCATACATCTCCTTTGGAGGTGCATCCATGTGTGGAAAATATGTACCAGGACCACCGACGTTAGTTCTGGTGGCCCGGAATGAAGAATAGTGTGGCATAGTTTGTTTCTCGGGGCCTTACATGTCAGCAAGTAAAGGCTGAGCACAAGGTGCCAGTAGGTTTGACTCAACCCCTTGAGGTTCCAGAGTGGAAGTGGGATGGGATATCCATGGACTTCTTGATGAGTTTAACACGTACGTCCAGGGGACACGATGCGATCTGGGTGATCATTGATCGAATCACCAAGTCGGACCACTTCCTAGCCATACGGGAGTAGAGTTCATTCGAGAGCTTTGGACGCCTCTACATGCAGGAGATAGTTCGAATTCATGGAGTGCCATCCATGATCATCTCAGATTGTGATGCTCATTTCACACCCCGGTTTTGGAAGGGATTGTAGGAAGCTTTTGGGACTCAGTTACGCTTGGGCACAACATTTCATCCCCAGACTGATGGTCAGAAAGAGCGGACCATCCAGGTTGTGGAGGATATGCTTCGAGTTTTCATACATGACTTCAGTCGTAGCTGCGAGGATCATATACCAATGGTGGGATTTTCTTATAACAACAGTTATCATTCCACTATTGGTATGACACCATTCGATGCTCTATGCGGGTGACCTTGTAGGTCACCACTTTTCTGGACTGGCCCAGGAGAGTCAGCACTCATGGGCCCAGAGATGGTGAGGGCTACTACAGAGAAGGTTCAGGTCTTCTAGAAGTGGATGATGACTACACAGAGTCAGAAAAAGTCTTATTCCGACAGGAGGCAGAGGCCCTTGGAGTTTGAATAGGGAGACCATGTGTTCCTTTGGGTCTCACCTCGATGGGGATTGCAGAGATTTGGCTGAGGCGGCAAGCTATCTACGAGTTTCATCGGCCCTTTCTAGATTTTGATTAGAGTTGGAGAGTTGGCGTATCGCTTGGCTCTACCTCCTCAGATGGACAGGGTACACAACATCTTCCATGTATCACAGCTACAGAGGTACATGCATGATCCATCACATGTCATCGACTGGGGCGAGCTGGAAATCGATGATGGAGTGACCTTTTCTGATTACCTAGTGGAGATCGAGGATCGGCAGGAGAAGATCCTTCGTGGGTGAGCTATTACCTTGGTGCATGTCTGGTGGCAGCACGAGAATCTCTAAGAGAGAACGTGGGAGTGGGAGGCTCAGATTCGTGTGCAGTACCCACATCTTTTTGAGTAGCCTCTGTTTTGGCTTTTCGGGGATGTAAAATCCCTAAGGTGGGCGTGATGTAATCTCTAGGATTTTTCCATACATTATTTTTAAAAATATGTGGGAATTATTTCAAGACCAGTCTTCGAGACGGTGTGCAGTTCCGAGGCCTGGTGAGCCCGGAATTTTTTTTTGAATTTTATTAAATAATTAAATTACGCGCGCATGCGGTTTTCCTGAAAAAGTGGAATATTTCCCAAATCGGTGCTCAGATCAGAAATCTGAGGGAACCGTTGCATTTAAAATAATGATTTTTCCTTAGGCAAGGCCTGACATCGACCGACACTTGTCAGTGGTGAAATCTAGTTTTTGGACATAACAGTAATAAAATATTTAAAAAAAATATTATATTCTGCAGCAAAATCTTTTTAAATCTATTACAACAGATATCTTTTATCCTTTTTAAATAAAGGCTAGTGTAGCGGTACATGGTTACAAACCTCATAACCCTGAAACCCTTGGCGGATCTGGAAGCTCTGGAGCAAACTCCCAACGCGGTGCTGATGTTCTTGACGATTTTTGCTGGTGACTACGATGCGGTGACCAGATCTTCACCAACGAATGCCGAGGATCTAGGTGGGATGTTTGATTTTTATTTTCTTTTCCCCGTTCTTGATTCTTAGGATGAACGCGGAATAATTTGTGAACCGATTTGCCCGTGGGTCGATCGTTTTGTGGGCAGGTGTTAATTGGGGTTTTATCAGGAAATCAATTACTCGAGATTTTATAATCTATTTTTTTTGTGGTTTTGATCTAACAGTGAAAAACCCGGATCGTCACAAACAATGATCGAGGTTCGTCCCTCTTTTTCGATTCTTTGTATTTTTATCCTGCACTTTCTTCATTGCGTTCTATGCATTCTTGGAGGAAATCAATCATTGTGAATTAGTTTGTTGGCGAAATAATCTATGATTGTAGATCCAACCTCGGAATGATGTCACAGAGGTGAGATGATGGTTTCAGCGGATGATTCGGAGCAGATCGAGAGATATTAGTTTCTAGGCATTTTTCATCGGATGGATCGTTCAAGGTTTATGATTCAATTTAAGGACCGTAAACACCTGTTTCGGTGTTCGTATGATGAAATGAACCGACCCCTAGAGTATCGGGACGAACTGATGAGAAAACATGGATCGGGAGGATCAACCGCTGCGTGAGGAGGAAGATGGCGTTTCTGGAAAAATCCCGACTACACGGCGTGTAGTATGGGCTACACAGCATGTGTTCGTCGGTGGACTACCTGGAATGTACTCCGGGAGTACACGAACACAGGTTTGGTACATGGACAAGGACATGGCATGTATACCCTTCCCCGGCCAGACCCGGCCAGATACACAGGATACCCCGTGTACTAGAACATGGGCAGGAAATACGGATGTGGACACCATGTATGAGCATACGGCCAGGGTACACGTGTGTTTCCCTGCTGACAGGACACAACATGTGCTTCGACATACACGTCGTGTATATACCTTCTTGCATGACTTAGATTTCAGACACATGCCTTTTACACGGGCAGTACCAGGAGTCAAAGAACAAGGAATGTGATCCTACTACACGTCGTGTATTTGAGTTTTACACACCTGGAACAAATGACATTGTCTGTTTACACAGGTAGTACCCGAGGTCAAGGAACACGATGTGTAACCATACTACACGTCATGTAACCAATCTTACATGGATTGAGCCAGTTGCCTTCTGTGACTTGGGCTAGTTTCCTTAGGGTTTATCCCCTTTGGTCTTTCTCTTGAAGGTTCCAGGTATTATTTTCTACATACAAGAGTATGATCCCTTCAGCAGGACTTCCTGAATAGAGTTGTTGGAATCTCCTCTGGGAGACTTAGAGCCGGATCCTCTATTCATTCCTGGAACCCTAGGTAGAGTTCTTGGTATCAACGCGACCAAATATACCCTGGCGCCGATCCTCTGCTTAGAGGATTAGCTCAGACTGAGTTTTTGGTATCACCCCATGAATATTGGTTGTGATCCTCATCTGAGCATCATGTTCTCAAAGTTCTTGTGGAGTGTGTTCTCCCGAAATGAGTACTTCGTATCTCTCTATTCAGTCCTAGGAGTTTGTTCTCCTTGTCACGTTATTAGTGGAATCTTCGAGCTGGATATTAGTAATGGTTTCGTGATAGTCGATCGTGTATGAGTATATCTGGATATTCTTTTCATATATTCTGTAGACATATACTGTGTAGAGTTGACTGCATATTTCCTTTGTGGTGTTCTTCCTTGTTGTATTCCTTTGTGGTTTTGGGGTGTCCTACTGGGTATTGTTATACTCACCCTTACACGGGCTTTGCCCGCACGTGTCATGTATTGTGCAGACGACCGAGATTTTGACAGGATTCTAGGTGGACTAGTACCGGACGGTGCTTAGTGAGATCAGACAGCCTGAGGTGTGTTCCTATGGCTACAGATTTCAGTACCAGTACCTTTATTTATAGGTTGGGCTTTGTTGTAGACTCTCTTTTGGTGGGATTGTACTTTTGGCCTAGGGTTTTACACCTACTTTACATTACTATCCTGTCGTACTCTGTTGGTTGGGATTTTTAGTGTATGCATGCATTTCCATTTTTAGTAGTTTTTAATTTTCATCTTTGTGGGCTTGGAGATGTGTGTGAGTGTGTACAGGTTTATAGGAGATGCCTCCCATGTTAGTAACATGCCTACTCGGTGCTAGTCACCAGCCCCTGGCCTATTGGAGGCGGGCTTGGTGAGTTGCGGCTCGGGCCCCACTTGGACGGGTCGTGACAATCCCGATAATTACATTAAACCCTATCATGTTGAAAATGAAAAGGTTTTACCTTAAAATATATTTTCCTATCTCAAGGGTAAAATATTTACAACGATGAATTAATTCTGATTGAAAACCTAGTGGGGTATCGATTGTCAAAAAACCATAGTAACACTCTCTATCGAGGCACAAAATCTCTAGAATTGTATCTGATGTAAAATAGTGTGATCTATGTATATAAAATAAATATGACACTAAAGTAGAGGATACTAGAATAGTACCTCAAATAGTATAAGGTTTGGGGTTCTGCTCCTCTAGCATAGGATGCACCACATATTACTGGCTAGTACCAGGGCCCGGAGTCACAACCTGATCACCATGAGCCATCCCTCTCTACTAGTGCAAAGAGTCATAAGTATGAATACCTCTTCCTTATCCCTTGACTCATCCTAAGAAGCCATCGGAATTTTAGGTACCTATTTAGAAATATACTACATTCCTCGCTCCATAACATGGTGTAGGTTTTGATCCTTGCTCACTAGGCACTAATGTAAAGGTAATGTAGAAGCACGTGATTTGTTCCATCCTTCCACAACCACTGCATTCAAGTAGATCCAACAAAAACTAGCGTTTCATATATAACAACATCCCACACTAGTGAAAATGAGTAAACTATGAGTACAATCCATATGACTTTTTTACTACTATGAAAAACCTTGAAGCAATTGTTGTGTCTTCTAGAAGAACCACCAGTTGGTCTAGGTGATGAAACACCCCATTTCACAAAAATGGATTCCCTTTGATTTAATTCACTAATGAGAGCTTGTTCGATTATTTTATAAATAGTAATCAATTAGAAAACATTGACCTATGATAAGAACGTGTATAACACCACATCCTTGTATCACCCCACAGACATAAGTTCATTTCAAGGAGTCAGCGTGAACCGTTGTAGCTTAGTAGAATGAGAAGAATACTCCATGTTATGCATGGATTTCTATAGGAGGGTCATAAACTCTCTATCTCATTGATTACTTAGATTATAGGGAAATAAAATTTCTTAAAATATAATCTCAATGTCCATCCAGATTATATCATGATGTCAATCTTTTTGGGTAATAACATCTTACCATCTCTTGGAAGAATCATATAGCATATAGTAGTGAGTTTTCACTTCACTCTAGATTCATCTCCAGATGCTCAAATATTGAAATCGAGGCCTCTAACCATGACTCAGGAGCATGTGGTCCACCATCCTACTATAATGTTGGATGACTCTACTGCTAGAACTCTAGAGTCAAGTCTACCATAGTTGGGTCAGGTCAAGAGACGTAGTGTACAGATTGCATCATATAGAAAAAATCCTTCTCAAAACTAGGTTTTAGTGGACATATTAGGAACAATAGATTTTTTTGATAACTTGGACTATGGGAAGGATTAGTACTGGATCGGGGACCACCACCCATGATGCATGGTCATCACAGCCATCTGGGACTACAACTCGAGGGTATCGTGGTTGCATCGTTCTAAAATTCCAAATTCATGCCTGAGAAGATAATTTGATAATTGATGGAATCTCATATGGATAACTTGGACATGTACATAGACATCCTATAGAAAACATTATACCTCACTTAAAGCTCCTAAAGTGATGTCTAGGTGAAAGTAAAATACCATAATAGGCCACAAGAATGTAAGAGACCCTCCTATCTACCCACTACTAAGGCATGGTTTTGGTATAGGTCTCATGTAACATAGTAGGTGTTCTTTTATATGAAGTTTCAATTGAAAGGTATAGAAGAAAAAACTATTTACATTTCAATTGGAATCCCATGTAGCAGTAACCACTTTAATTTTTAATGTTTTAAATTCATTTCTATTTGTAATATTGTATATATAATACATATATCATGGTACATAACTAGTAGGTCTAGAACCTACAATATAAAATAATTGGATTATTATGGTGTCATCAACAATCTATATGGGAAAAAACTTTTTGGATTGATGTATGCAATTTAATTAATCCATATATATTTACACTATAAGAAATTTCTTCACATTTCAATATATAATAATTAGGAGATGACTATATCAAATGGGAAAATGAATACAAAAAGTAGACGTGTCATGAAAAAATGCAGGGAATATTAGCTCAATTATGCCTAAAATGATGCATGAAATGACACACACTCATTTCATCAGGCCATGGTAAAAAAACTCACTGTAATAATACAAAAAATAATAACATCATAAGACATTTGTGTCACCCAATGGTGATATCATATCATATTTATCATGTAATAACTAGAGAAACAATTTCCCACCCCTGGTAATTTGGGATTCCTCTATTTGTGGGTTAGTTACGCCTAGGAAAAAGATCATTATGAAATTCCATTAACATCTTGCCTCTTGTCTAATACCAAAATAGTATGAAAATGTAGACACATTGAGTCCACTTTCTAATACCCCTACATAAGATATTATTAATTAATGCCTCAAGCTAGTGGGTCACACGACCACACACATGCCACTCGATACACCAGAGGAAATTGAATTGTAGAGAGGGTGTATTCATGGTACAGTGGGGAGACAATAACATCATGTCAAAGTAAAATAGAAAAAACAATAGACAAATAGGAAACAATAGAAGCATAATTTAAATATACACTATAACAATAGGACTAGTAACCCACTATAGTGCAATCATATATAAATAGATGGCACAATGAAACTCAATAATAATAATATACTACAGAAGTTTAAATAACAAAGAAACTATAATAAAATCAAATCCAATAGGATATGTCATATAGAATGATTCCATATATGGTGATATTAAAAAATGGGGAAATAAGGGATAAGAATATACAACATGCTATAAAAAATATAAAAAATGCCAAATGACTACTCCACTAGTATTAGGATAATATGTTTGGTCCTCTTCTATTATTATTCATGCTACAAGTAAAATGAATCAAGCATCAATAGTAGGGTTATTTCCCTTGTCCATACATGCAAATAAGTAATCTACTTGGTTACCAAAGGTGGATCGAGTAAGGATTAGGATACAATCTTAGTAGGCCACCATCAATGGTGTCTAAAAATAATACTTCCTATGAAATTAGAAATAGATGTGTGTATGTATAATAATAATAATAAGAAAATCTAAATAAATAAATATCATTTGTCATAGGTTCCAATAGGACACTTGGCTAGCACTACCTACTTCGACATAGGTTGGTCTAAAAATATGATTAGTAACCATACTTATATACATTATTAATAACAATATATTATAGTTATATTCTATATACACCAATGTGCACTATTTAAGTGAGAACATAAGTAGGAATAAACAAGGATACTAGGTGTTGGATGGACTTAGGGTAGAACTAAGTTTTCCGTAACTTGTCTAATAAAATATAAGATCCAACAAAGCTTACATTACATGAATATAATGGTTAATGTGAACCAGCATCATCAACACTTGATTTTTTTTGGGTGAGATTTCATGCCCAACACCCAAATCAAGGGAATGTGGTGTGCCATACTGATCATCCAAATACAAGTATAACAGTGAGAGACCTCATGGCCAATACCTGATGTAAGGGAGAGTGAAACATCATGCTCAACAAGTCCCTTAATTATTGTTCACCTTCAAATATCAATGGAATGATCACAATAATAGTAGTAACATCTGGTATTTTCTATAATTCATCATAATCATCAAGTCTAACAAAACTAAGGGTGTCAAATTCCATTCAATTAAGATTTTATAATAATATAACAATAGATGTGGCCTTGCCACCCATTTCCATTGAATACAGACATTCCATTTAATTAATCAAGGCATGGAAAATAATATTATAGGATCACCATTCACATATAATGTGATTTAATAAATAGGGTAATTACATAGAAAGGTAAATTTGATTTACCAGACAAGTTGAACACTTAGACAGTGCTCGGTCCATTTAAATAATTATACAAATGAAGGAATTTCATTTGACACACCAATAGGGGTGGCTATGATGTAGGTCGACATCACTTGAACACTTATAAAGGGTCCATAGTAGTATAATAAAATGCTTCAATTCATTTAACATGAAAGAATTCATTTTAAAGACATGTGTGGTAATGGATGGTGTGTGGAACAACAAAAAGTATACGAAAACCACAAAAAGGTAAAATAACTAGACTAACTACCAAGGGTCTATAGATTACTAATCATCCAATATCAATATCATATTTGAAGTAGAACAACAGAAAAATTAAAATTTACGAACTCCCTAAAAATAGGGTGAATGAGATCACACCAAAATATATAAAGAGAAATTGAGATAAGAATCAAGATGAGTTTAGTTCTTGCTAATGCAGATCCAACACTTCTAACAGTGGTAGATTTTGTGTCTAGATGAGAAAGTTATAAACTTACTATCTTATAAAAATGAATATCTACATGGGGAAGAGGAAGGGTTCACGTCCACTATAAATGTGAGAAAAAATAAGGTTTGAGGTTGTATGATCAGTAAGGAAAAAATTTTAATTCGCCCTAAAAAACTGGGTCACACGGTTTCCCCAAATGGTTGTCCAAACCATGCACCAAACGTGAACAAATCACTATCTATCTAGGGACCCAGTATGGGTTAGGATCATGGTTTACGTAATCATTAACAAGCCAACATGAAATAACTATATGAAGATGTCTATAGTTTCCATACAGGAATGCACCTCGGCTCTAACAGTTTCAGACAAACTGTGTAGCCTCTTGTTGGCCACTGTGTGTCCCACATGGTTACCAAACATGATTATTAACAATTGTGTAAAAAACATGAAGCACAATTTTTTCCCATTTTCTGGAATAGTAGTATAAAAAAACCATGAACACTCCTAGAACCTCTCATAGGTTGTAGGTCACATTTACCAAGTTTAGTCAAATGATCAAGCTAAAAAAATGAGTAGTGCCTTTGAGAAAAGCTAGGTCATTTCATCCATTACATTAAGTGTTAATATGCCTTATGCATATGATGATTCTTGAAATGTATGAATATGTTTGAATTCTATTTTTTTGTTGGTTACGCATACTTATAGGTTGTGTTAAGTGTTACACAGCAATATGTTTTGAACTCATTGAATGGGTGGAGGGAATATTATCCCATAGAAAATTACTAGAATCATGCATACATAATGGTAATAACATCACATAAGATGGAGAGATTAAAATACACTTAAAATAGTATGTCTAATATTCCTTCCAAAGTGTCACTTATCAAGAAGATAATCATCAAATTGAGTAGGTTCCTCCATATCAGTGATCCCCTAGATTATGTTTTGAAATAAAAGAATATAATGGGTGATACTAGATCATCCTTGGGTATGTTTTTCCATATTGTGGTTTCTAAATGTATCCATTTGTTAATCTATTTTTGAATTTTCATTGGGTAACAATTATTTGGGAAACTATTTTGAATGATACAATATGAATGAAGTTGATTTCATCTTTATGATGGATTGGAAAATGGGTTCGTCTACCATCTATCTAAGATTCATATATGATATTATGGGGTGATTCCAAAAATAAATAATTATGTGATGAGAGGAACTCCCTAATAGATCCATTTATTAGTGAAATATGGGTCTTAGATCACCAATGGATATAATAAATTTTAAAGGGGGTTAATATTTTATTGGGAACCCATTTAATAAATACCCAAATCAAATGGTTATAATATATGATACTCTTCTAATATATTATTCTATTTTAGACAAATGGAATCGTCATTAAGATTGACATTAATATAATTTCATGACAAATAAAAACCTAATGGATTTAAATTCATCTATTTGAATAGAAATTTTCTAATCATTCTCAAAAAATAATAGAAATTCTATTTTTCAGAATAACCTCTTAATAAGAAACGAACTGTAGAAGATATTCAATTAAAGAATTCTGATAAATTTTTTAAACATTTAAAGGATACAAAATAAGTCACTTTACCTAGGATTTTTATTATGGTTTAAAAATTAAAAAAATCAAAATGATAACCTAAATTCTTTTCAAATGATAGATAACATAATATTGATCTATCAAGATAAATAAAGTATTGAATGATTTGAAGTGACTACATCATTATTTTAATTCCAAGATAACTTAGGGAACCTTAGTCTCCACTAATATACTCAATATATTTAGGTTCTTCAATCACATGAGTGGTTATTTTCTCCTCTAAAGCTTGATTTAGAAATATATTTCATTCAAAAATCATGGTTATAAAGGTTTAAATAGATTTATGTGAATTACAAAATGAATGAACTCTACAAACCATTACACAATATCCTTAATATATTGAGGGTTGTGGAATAATACATGGATGGTCTATGCTTGAGTAGCATATTGATGGTGCAAAAGGGGATGAGTAAATTTTTGGGATAAAAAGGGAAGGAAATATGTCGGGATACGTCCACGATACCTATCAAACTATGAAATAAAACTAAGGAAAACGTTTTCATTATTTTCAAATTGGCCAGTGGATAATAAATTTTTCATAATACTAGTAGGGCATAAGGAATCCATATAGATCATCCAATTTAGCTATTAATATTAGATAATTTATTTCTTTTCTAAATTTTATATAAAACCAACCATATATTTTCCAAATGATATAAATATAGAAGAAATATAAAGCTTAATTGAAATAAACAAATGATTGATTAATTATTAATTTTATGTTCATGTGATGAAGAAAAACTATTGTTGTATTACAGGATTGGTAACTATAGGGTCAAATGAATTTTTCAATTTTTTTTTAATTTCTAATTTTTATATTGATAAAATATAACAAGAAATGGGTGTTATTAATGAGTGTGATATGATTAAATGAAAACGTAGGGTTTTTGATTTATCAATTATATAACATTATTTGAGAAGAAAATATGGATAAAAATAATTTATCTATGATAACATATTTTTATAACATGATTTTTGTATCTTAGAAACATATTATGAAGAAAATATAATGTAAAATATGCCATCTAGAGTATGTTTATACTTATAATGTTCAATGTTAACAAATAAAGGATTAAACCAATATATAGATAGTTCAATTTCCTTTTAATTGCTCTAATTAGTTTATGATGTTTTAGTAAAAAATAATTTTAGTAGTTACATTATTTCAAAGAAATGTTTTTGATGACATAGTGTTCTATGGATGATGGCAATGAAAATCAAAATGGTTTTATATACAAAAAAAAGTTGGCATTATGAGATTGGATCTTGTGAACTCATAAATCTTGAATATAATAAATAATTATAATGGTAGGGAATATGATTCCTAAAAAATTACATTATCCAATATATATTTATTCATATATGTTTCTCACTAAAGATTTTAGAAGGAATTTTTTATCATATGGTCACATGGATATGTGACATAAATTATATATGATTTAATTAGCTGATAAAACTAAAAAGTATAGAAACATATAGCTAATCTAGTAGTGCAAATGTATGACATGATAAACTGATTCTTATTTTGGATTTTTTAAATATTCTTAAAGAGTTTAAAACTATTAAAAGTTTTCATTTTGAAGAAAATCACTATTTTATAATTATTTCACGATGAATAAAAATATATATATATATATATATATATATATATATATATTGAAATTTAAAATATAGTTAACCTCTATAAATATTATATAAAGTTTATCCCTAACTGATGTTCATTATAGATTATTATAATTTATCAAGAAATGTTAATATTTTTAAGAGATGGATTATTTTATTGAGATAAAGAACATCCCCTAAAGGGAAAAAATGAAAAAAATGATTCTATGTGATTCCTAGATACCTATGTGGTATACCACGTAGAGTTTCATATAGATTTACTTGGTATACTATGAGTGCACAGATCATTTTTTAGTCCATACTACATGAGTTTTGTGAGATACCGATCATGATAGAATTTATACATTCATAAATTAATTATACAAGTCTATATATTGAAACAGTTAATATGGGTGTGGTTGTGTATGTTTTTGATCATTCCATCAATTAGATCTTAAACAATATGGAATTTTACCTCTCATATAATGATTATGTCATCGAGTCCCTTGATTGAGATAGACCATGAGATGGTGTTACCAGACCTAGATATATATATATATATATATATAATTGTATAAGGTATATGTGATGCTTCCATTCTTAATGTTGAATGAAACATGATATATTAATTGATCATATAGTATACACTCTAAATCGATAATATCTGAGTTTTATATTTGTTATTTACACGTTTCTTGTCCCATGGTCACTCAATGTCTTAGAAAAAGGGGAAATTTGATAATGCATATTTTCATTTGATGCAGACTATTAGACATAGGTATTGAGATACATGTTTTCAATAGAGATCATAAAAAATCCCATTATATCTTGAATAGAATTGATGCTTTCCTAGAGTATTCTCTATGTTTACATATATGGATACGAATATTCATATTTGTTATCAATGTTATAAAAATATAGTGGGGTAAAACATTGTGGTTGACTGAATTAGACTGGAATTTGACTTCTATAGATACGTTATAAGGGTAGAAGAGTTAATAAAAATATATTTTGGATGGGGCTTTACAAGGTATTTCATATCATGTGACACAAGGTGAAGTTAATGATAGCATTCAAAATGTTTTTATAAAATATCCAAATAGAGTTTTTTATATTATTTCCAAATCTATTATAAATGATACAATATTATGTGAAATGACATAATGTCTTCCTAGATTTAGTGAAATTGTGAGATTGGAAGGGATATATTCCTTAAATATTCATAAGTTTTTATGATATATATATAATATGACTCGCATGATTTTTTTTATTTTCATTATTAATGGGATATATATATATATATGTTTTACTGCCTATATTGGCAGTAATGGATGGATAAATAGTCAATTCTATACCTTGTTAATTCATAAAAATACATTTCATAAGATGAAATTATTTTGAGTTAGATTAATTCATGCATATGATGTATGAAATATAATATGCATTAACTCGTGCATTATAAATAAATGAGTTAATGTGTGTATCACCAAAGAGAATCATCTGGTCTATATAACACACTATTTTATGATGATAAGGGGTATATATGTTTTCATTATGCTTGTTTAAATATATCATGAACACAAATAACTCTTCAACTTGTTATTTTTCAAAAATGTCTCTAGTAAGCTGTGGAGGAGGATATGATCCCACTCTAGCACTGAAAAATTCATATCAGCCTGTGGATACCTTCGTAGGTGGGAAAATTTTGGTTACCATATTAATGAACTATGGAAAGAATACCAAACATATATCAGGGGAGAATATATATTAAATAAATGGTATGTATTGAAAGTAATTATTCATTTCCGTTTTATACACAGTTTCATATTATCTTGAATGGGAATCCTTGGAAAATGGGTTTTTATCACTTTCACTTCATCTGATTATTATTATACTCTCACAAAACCATATTATTATATTAGTATCAAATAATTATCAAAACGGTGGTAAGTTTATTTTAATTTTTTTTATAAATATGATTAATATTGTTATGATCATTATATAGGAAGATGGAGTATGGTCATGTAAGTGGGAATATATGGTAAGAGTTTTCATCTCAAATTCCTCTATTAGAGAAATGTTTGGTATTATGATCATATTTTAATTTTTGTGCTTCATAAACTATCTATTTAAGATATTTTAGCATGAATTATCTTTTAATCATGGTATTTTTGGTTAAATTATAATCCCACTCCTTCTAGGTGTTTTAAGTAAAGTTTTTCACAAGCGTCATGGGTTCTTTTTCTCAAACTATAATTCCTAAATACATTTTTATTTGATGAAACATTTATTAATTTTAATTCTTTATTCCATTCCCATTTATTTATCTTTATCATATATATTTTTAGTAGGATCAATTCTAGGAAAAATTAGTTCTTTTTAATCAAATGGGATTTTACTCAAATGTTACCCTAATTGTTATTCTTTTTGGTAACTCAATTTTCATTCATTGAGTTATGATATTATTAATGGAGATAAAATTTAGGTAAATTACACAAATTGATTATATTTTTTTATTTTTTTATAATGTCACATTGTTACCACATAATACACCATTTTTTATATATTTCATTCTATAAGGAGTGTTTTTCCCATAAGGCACATTAATAACTCAAATCACATTTCTTTAAGTTATATTATTTGATCATGTAATTATTTATTCCACGATTTATTTATCCCGTGTTAATATTTTATTATATGGTAATTTGTCTACCCTTATAGGTAAAATATATTTTGATACAAAATATATTTTTTACTCTTCTTATAATGTGAGTTTTCAACAAAGGTATTTTTTTAAAATCTAAAAAGGTTTTTCATCTCACATTAATAATCTTTTTATTACTATAAACATTTTTATAGGAGGAAAATTATAACTTATCATGTAATTATAATTGAATTTTCTCTTCAAAGGTTATGTTTTTCAATGATTTTTCACTTCTACTTTAAAAAAAATACTTATGGTAGTAACCTCTAACATCTTTTTTTATATCAATGTTAATTTGTTTTCTAAAACTTATTTTAAGATTTCAATTGTAATTACCTATTCATTTTTAAATTTTTTTACCATAATATGGTTTATGTCTCACTATTTAGACTTTAATAAATACTTATATTTTGAGGGATTGAACTCAATATACCAATCAATACAATTAGAAATCCCGTATTAGGTGGTATCATTAAAACTTTATTTTCAAAGGGTGTTTTCCATTTCTATCAACGTACATTGTGATTCCATTATTTTTCTAGGGATATGTTATTTTTAATCATTACAACTTCTTTATCTATATTTCATAAGTCTACGTTAGTATAGCCTTGATATAACTACATAATCATTAACATATATTGTGTGAACATATCATTTTACAAAATTCAGATTTGAGGATATTCAATTAGATAGAGATTTTATTTATTTATTTGTGAAGTATTAAA
Organism: Viscum album; assembly: GCA_963277665.1. Taxonomy (NCBI): domain Eukaryota; kingdom Viridiplantae; phylum Streptophyta; class Magnoliopsida; order Santalales; family Viscaceae; genus Viscum; species Viscum album. The sequence goes on from OY728119.1 coordinate 1,305,621,049, forward strand.
ATTTCTGATTATTATTGAACAATAATTCAGTTTTATTATCTGTTCACATTCCATATTTTTTTATTATATGGATATCTATGTTTTTAATATTCTAGAGGTTCCTTAGGGAATGGTATAAAATGTCTTGTTGACTCATATAGTGAAATCTTATGACTTAAACAAGTGATCGGTGGAACTAAACATTAGATAGTCCCATGATTCATCAACATTTATCACGAGGTAAAACCTATTTAATTTTGGGGTATACCACTTATCATATTAGTATAGTGTCTTAGAAAAATTATTTGACTGTATGTTTTCTTGTCTAACATTATAAATTATTTCAATATGAGATTATTGATTATTGTTATCCTTTGTTTCATTTATTATCAAGTATATAGTTCACTTTATTTAAATTTATTATGAATTTATTTATTTTTATCATAAATAAAATATGGAATCAAATTAAAGGCATACATAATACATCACATTTATCACAACCCGAATACAGGGAAATTTTACCATTATGACATTATTTATATTATATATTACTTCCATATTATATATTACTTGCAGATGTTTTTTGACAACATCAATTATATGTTTCCAATACTGATCATTTAATATCATGCCATTATTGTGTTCCCTTTCCCCAGGAAATTTTAAAAAGTAGTACACGTGGTATGTTTAGAAGGATACCATGTGTGGAAGGATTTTTTTGGGAGATTTTGAAGACTTATTATGGATTAAGTAGTTTATCATATAGTGGAAAAAATGTCCAGTTGATACAAATAACTTGGGATTTTTTATTTTATGATTTTACCTAATTTTATAAATCTCTAAATTGAAAAGCTCTTCACAGTGTATATAATGAAATGTTTTCTTTATTTCATTTAATTTATGGGATAGTTATGTTCTGAAATATATAATTGGTATCAAATACTACACATAATGTAAATTTTTACGAAAAAAGATATAGGATCATATGTATGATATATCAGATATAACATTATTAGTGACCAATGATGTCCGGGGATATAAATTTTATTTATTTTTCTGGAAAATGTAGTTTATATTTTCTGATTATTGTGTTTCAAATGTGGTCAAGAATATTTTCAAGAAATTTAGTGCTTAGTTATTTTTTGATTTACTTTATTTAAACATGAGAGACTATTATATATTGATTTTATTTATATTAATGTTTTTTTACTCATATGATGATATATTTATATTTTATTGGTTTTTAAAATTACTAATTATATCCATTTCAGTTTTTTGTAATTACCAAATAGATGGATGAATATTGTTTTTCATAATTTGTTTTACAAGGAATAAAACTATCAATTAGTGGATCTCATGATCTATTAAGAGATTGATATTTTTAATTTTTGTTTTAAAAATTAATTTTGGTTATTTATAATTTGGAATGTGACAAGTAAAAAATGTTGAAATAGATTGAAACACACAATCAAATGATCAAATTTTTCTTATGGAGTAGAAATAAATAAAATAAATAAATTTTATCATATTCTCTATCTCAATGGTAGAATTGTTTTTCAACTTCGAAAAGGTACTTTAATATCACTAATGGAGACCAAAATCTTAAGACTCTCACATGTTGTATACACACCCACAACATATCATAATCAAGAATGGTATCCAATATTATAAAACATAAATAATCATATGGAAACATTTTTAAATAAGTACCCAAGAGGTAAGGAACATACTACCTCAAACCTATTGATGTCAATTGCTAGGAAAGACCCACTTATTCATTTGATAATTGGAGTGGACAACTAAACAGTCAAGAAAACCACTTCATGGACTTATTATCATAATCATCAACATGTTAATTCTAGAGGATTTTTAAGGGTAACTAAAAAAATATTTTATTTCAGAAAGGGATAAAATATCACAAGCTATGGTTATTTCTCCCTCCTAGGTAATTTCTAATTCAATGTTTAAAACAACACATGATCTAGAAATATTCTTCTCAAGAATAATTATGAAAACCACATTTTATACTTTATATCCATGAATTATTTCAAGAACACATGTGGAATTTCTTATAATTATTATTTAATAAAACCAAAAAACTATCCTTTGAATTTTTTCATAAATTAACCTCTAATATTTTTTCAAAAAATAACCATTGTTAATCCAATTTAATTATATTTTAATAATCATTAAAATTATCCTAGAATAATATCACTTAATTATTTTATGATAATTTTTTAAATAATAATTATTTTTTAATTCAACATAATTATAATTTGATAAAAATTGATAATAATCTTTAAATATTTCTTGTATAATCTTTTTATAGTTTGATGAAATTATCCTTGTAAAAATATTTATATTTATATTTTAGTAATTTATATAAATTATCTATTCACAATTAAATACAATTATTGTTGATACTTCTTGATAGATATCCCTTGATAATATTGTCGAATAATACCTTTTAAATTATCATTTTATAGTTCAAAAAAATATCAATTGATAATTATTTAATAACTTATCCTTTTATAAATTTTACATAAAGACACTTTGCTAATAATTTTAAGAATATCCATTAATAATTTTGGAATTTTAATTTATAGTTTAGGTGTTTTCACTTGATTTAACATCTACCATTTTTCAAAAATTAAGATTCAGAAAAAAGTAAAAAATTATACATTTGTTCTCATAAAAACAATTTTCCACCCTTCTTCCCCAATGTATCAATCTGGTCTAAATGAAGAAATATGTAGTGTGCCTGGATCAAGAAAATGCGATCGATTAAGGTTTAAAGGATATGAACAAGGATGCATGGGATCACTTTGACTCAATAAGATCCACATGAAATGGGAGTCGATCAGTTAGAAAAAATCTCAACCTCTTACATGTTAGAGAGAATTCTAAACACCCATTTAGAACACTAATTCAAATGAATATTTAAGGTATGGTCATTAATTTCTTCCCATTAAGGGGTTCCTAAATTTAAGTTTTCAAAATCTATTTAAATCCAGGATTTTGGATCAATCCCAAATCCAGTAATGGAGTTTATGGCACCATCATAGAAGAGAATATAAAAATAATAATATAAAATAATATTATTAATATTAATATAATAAAAAATAATAAACACCATAATCATATGTGTGATCAAACCAGATTCCTGACACACACAAAGATTGTGTTACACCTTTGCTACAAATCACATTATAGATCTAATGGTGATATCATATTTCTCATATGATACATCCTTCGAATGATAATTTTTTTTAAACAAACAAAATATTAAATATATTAAACTCATATGTGATGTAACCAAATACTCATAGCTCACAAATATTATGTCACCCATAAGTTAAACACCATAGAGCAGACATAAATGTGGTTAAAAATTTCTTATATTAGTCACTATTCATGACTTATTCCATTATTTTGAAAAAATGACAAGCACATGATATAATACGTATTTAATATTTTTATTATAACAGTGTTTAGGATCTGTGAGCCTCAAAATATTTCTCTGACATAGCGCATACCACTACAAATATTCTGTACAATATTACAACTTTTTAATTGTGTTTTTTACATTACACAAATATAATAAATCACTTATTAAGTGATTTCATTTGGAGAGTTTAACATTTTAACTAAAAATACATACAAATTATTATCAAATAAGGGTTTTTATAATTCAAAATTGATGACATTACAAACATGTTCTTCTATTTAATATTAATCATAGTAAAATGTTTTTTTCATTGAAAATATCTTTATACATTTTTAATCATGGATAAAAAACTAGTGATGCCTCTAATAAAAGGTATGATTCTCGTTACACATTTTGGATCCAAATGGATACAGAGGGATTATACCTCTTCATATTAAATAGAAATGGGTTATGATTTCTCAAATTAACTATCTAGGTTTGAATAGTCATATAATAGTTTAGGGTTTTTATACACCCTTGAAAAATGCCTTATTGTATTTGGCTTTCAATCCGAGTGAAAGTGTGGTCAATTGTAGACATATAAACTCTCAGGTTGAGGGTTTGAATAGTAGATATAATATCATTTTGATCTGAATAACTATAAAATATTCTTTATTTTGTCTTCATCATTACATGACTATAAAAACATTACAAATCCTTATCATTAATCAGGTTATGCATGAATTTTTTAATATGTTTTGCACTGCATTCTACTTTTTTTTATAATTACTTTAATTACATTTATATAAAAAATTCACCCCTTTTGTATTTTTCATCCCCATTAAGGGACTACCCCTTACCACTTGGGTTATATTAGCAACTAATTTTTTGGAAAAATATTTTCCACCTTCAAATATAGTAAAGTTTAGCAATGAGAAATAAAACCTTTTCAAGCCTGCTACAGAATCCAAAATCAACGTATAATATAGATATAGTGAGTTTTATAAAATATTCTCAAAATATGGAAGTATGATCTAAAAGATAAAATGCAATTTGCGTTTACAAATTTTTCCCAATGCCATAAATAATTCCTTTTTAGATGTCAGAAATTTCAAATGTTATATGAGACTTATTTAGTGAAATATCACATAATATTAACATTTAAAAAATTAAATAGGGTATATCATTGAGAAGAAGAAAATCAGTGGAGTAAACTACTCCCTTGAATACCAAAGGGGAATCCTTGTTGATGAAGTTGGATAATTTTCAATTGGGGGAACTAATATCCCCTACACCCACTCTTATTTCACAATATTGTGGGGAATTTGGATAAAAAATTACTTACAAATAGTGTCTATAGGTTTTATATGATAACTAAAATTCAGGTTAAAATTAGTCTTGCTACAAAAAACCTCACTAATAATTTCATATTTATTAATGGGTTCTATTATATACAAATCCAAATTTTCTATCAAATCAATAAAACATTATACATGTCTTTAACTAAAACCAAGGGCCATGCAGATAAACACCTTAGACACAAGGCCTAATTCCATTCCAATAACATTTTTAATCTCTCAGTTCATAATTCAATATGTATTTTTATTAGTTATAGCCATAATATAAATTATAAACCCATATCTTGAGGATATTCAAAGTTATTATATTCAAAAATAACATTTACAGATATAAATCATGGAGATTTATTTCATGAATCAAAATGTTTATCTCTAAAATATTGATCACCATGAGTGAAAAATATTTCAATCATTATCTCTATGATTACCTTGTACACTTCTAGGTATCATGGAGAAAAATAAAATGTACAAGGTATTGAAAATTACACATCATAGTGGGTGGGAGATTTAGGAAATAAAGAATTGAAGATAATAATGAGGTGGGAAATGAGGAAGATAATGGAGATTTTCTTGCCAAATATATGATGAAAAGAAAATTTAAAAAATAAAATAGAAAAATGGAAAAGTTAGAGAAAAAATAAAAATAATATATATAACAATATTCATACAATCCCCTTATTCCATCCCGAGAGATAATGAGGTAAGGAAGGATCTATATATATTGTAAAAAAATTCTTTACATCATGAAGAATTTACATATAATCATCCAATAATTGTGTTGGTATATGAAAAATTAGTAATGAAAAACTTTCCCAAGAAAAATAAATTGTAGGATGTCAAAGTAATCTTACTAAGTGAGGAGTTCTCTGATAGAGTTTAAAGGAAAATTTTTCTAAATCATAGAGATTGATGGAGAATATAATTACTAAGAACAATTGTATCACACTAATTTTGGAAGAAACTATTTTTCTTGGGATAATATCCCATTTTGATTCCCAAAATTGTGTTTCAAAATATGTTCTTTAATGAACAAAAACCAAAAATATTTTCATTAAAAGTTTCTGGATATTTGGTGAAATATCTTTATGGAATTATTGATAAAATAATTATAAATGGGGGAAAGTTTATTTTTCCCACTAATTTTTTAATTCATTAGATAAAAGATAAATGGGATATTCCAATTATCCTTAGGAGACAATTATTAGCCACAATGAATGAATTATTTGTTATGAATAAGGTTTATTTTTATAGTTTATGATGAACAAGTCTCCATTTGTCACATGAAATCCATCTGGTAAATAGTCAAAGTTGAGTTTTTTCATGTCATTTTAGACTTTTTAGAACATTTAACCACTATAATTTATATACAAGGATATGTAAATTACATGTGTGTAAATATTAAGGAAATGGTTGATAATATGGAAGGAATCAATTTCGATTAAAATAAAGAAGATTGAGATATTTAGAAGATATGATCAAGAGCCTCAACCTAGTTGGTGAGGACTCGGCAAGTGAATCCAAGAGACCCGAGTTCAAAACCGGGTGGAGGCATAATTTCTAGGGTATTGTAGCTATACTATAGAAATTACTGTAACAGGAACTATAAAAAAACTATTTGGTACTGTATCACCTGAAACTATTCATCCATTTGGGATTTCGGGCTACTGGTTTGGGCCTCAGGTCCTTTAAGATGTTCAGGCCACCAAAGGCCTTTAGGCCAGTAAGGCTTTCAGGCTACCTCAAGGTCCTTGGGACACCTCATGACCTTCGGTCCACCTAAAATTATTCTTAAATGATCAGAAAGACTCTACAAAGAGCAGACTCCATATGAGAATTCAATACAGGAGCATTCACCAGAGTAGAATCTAAACAGATTATTCAGAAAGAGAGGATATGGAATTGCCATTGGGACCAGCCTAAGCTTGTATGGGAAGTCTAGATGAACAAGACATTTGAACGTGGAGAGATGATATCAAAATGATGAAGCTAGGGGAGGAACAGTTCCACGTATAGTCTGTATATATCCTAAGACCTATGGGTCTTGTAATATGTAAGCCCATGGGCATTGTAAGGGTTCCCCTCATACCTTAAAAGGATGTTATCAAAACTCAATAAAAATAAGGCCTTTTGGCCATTCAGGTGGGTAGATATAACACTTATTTAGGGAATCTTACATGGCACTGGTCCCCTCGATAATCAAGACACTGATTCTTGATCATAAAGTCAATATCCCCAAGAATCAATATATATATATAAAGTGAAATTCGAAGAAGGAATCAAACATATTTGTTAAAGATAAGGGATAATTTCATACCTAATGAAAGAGGTTATGAAAAATTTAATTTTGAAGTTACAAACTAAAATGATTATCTTATTTATTTAAGATAATGAATAAGTCGTCCCACTTCATGTTGTACCAAATAAGGGAAACATTCCCCTGATTAAGAGTGAACAAAATAAATATATCCCAATAAGAATAGAGTTGATAAGTAGAGTGCGTCTTGATTATAGTTAGCTAAATGTAGATGTAATGAAGGGTGGATTTTCATTGTCATTTATGGATCAAATGGTTTTGATATTGATAAAAAAATGGGTTTTATTATTTTCTAAATGGTTAATCTTGGTTTTATAAATGATTATGGGATCCAATGAACTAAGAATGAATGATATTTATATATATTTATGGACATTCAATTATACTGTATTTTGGCATGCATGATACATAGAAAACAATCCAACAATTCATGAAACATATTTTTTAAGACATAGTAGAGGATTTTCTCTAAATTTTAAAGAATATTTTTTAGTTCATTTCCGATCATTTGAGGTATGCCTTTATAGACACGATTTGGTTCTTAAACAATATGAGGAGGTATAATTAGTGAATAATTATGAATATTTCCACATAATGTATTGATAGAGAATCATCCTTGTTTAAAAAATTTATAATTAACAGATATATGTTGAATAATAAATTATTAAATTCATATAAGGGTTTCATGATCCAATTTTTATGAAAGGGATTCATAGATTTCATATATATGTAATTTTTACAACTGATTTATCATTGAATTTCAATGATATATGATCCACTCCTACGACTAATTTGAAATAAATTCATATTTAATGTTAATAATTCATGCATGAAAACATTCACTGAATATAAATGAATCTTGGTTAATACCCATATCATGATATCTCTCAATAGGGATAATTTTTTTGAAAACATGCGATTTTCTATCAATTACATTGTGGTATAATGTTTTGTGTCATGATTTGATCAAATATTTTGACCTATATATTTTTAAATCCTTATGATAACCAAATATAAACACCCTCATAGAGAGGGAAATCTTAGGAGTGTTCTTTAATTTTAAAAAGTTTAGAAATTACCTAGTTCCCACCATGGTGTTTTTTATTCACATCACAAATATTGAGGTACATTCTGAAAAGCAGGGTTTTAAGTTAAAAATGATCAAATGGATTCATTTTTAAAAGTGTTTGAAATCATTATCAGAGATAAGAAGGTCTCAAATAATTTAGTGGATGATCAGTTATTTTAATTTCAATTGAAAAATCTCGAGTAAGAGGATGAATTTTTTATTGAAGACTATTTTATATAGGGGAAACTTTTTCATGATAACTTATGAGGTTATATTTGGTTTTCAAAAATTAATAATTACATAGAATATAGAATCATATATTAATACATTAAATATAAACAAAATAATAGGTTTTTTATTACTCCAGACATTTTTTTGATGGATATTTATTATTCCTAAAATATAGAGATTGAAATTTTCATGGGAATACTAAGGGTATATTAACACTTAATAATACTAGAGGAAGTATGAAAAATACTGATCCTATGATCACAATTTATGGAACTATAAAATAACTGAAACTGGAAATGATGAACCTATGAAACCATGTAGCTTTTCACTGATGATTAACAACACATCCTTAAACCACATTGAACATGTTTTATGATCATCAAATAAGTTATAGTTAAAGGACTCCCACATCCAAAGGTATCCATGGGATAATGAATTGGTAATCATATGAGTCTATGGTCTGTTATAACTATGACGTGGTAAGGATTAATAAGAAATATCTTCAAGTTATAGTACTTTATATCTAAGAATTTAGAATATTTTCAGACCACTTTCATCACAAAGTATGAGGTTTATATAGCACCCTTGTGGATGCTCCTCATGTGTTTATATATTAACTCATGTGTTTTAATGAATTGGAAAATTTCTTAATGTCACCATGAACTCATGCATCATACACATGGGTCATTTCATTTTTGTTACAACTATTATAATTATCCTTAGATGATATTGAAATATGTAAGTTATGAGGGTATTACGGTTTTAACACTACATTGCTATAGAAATATCAACATCATTCCAAATAAACCATACCTTGTGATTCAAAGAACTATAATCCAAATTTTTCATTTAATATGACCATATAACAATGTTTATGACACACAGTGTCATATGACATGACATATCCTTTCATTGTATGTCGGTAGTAGCTCCAACGACGTTCTATGATTTCTCCCAATCATAAAAATTATTTCATAGGCAGAAAAATGATATGAGTAAATCATAAATAACTATATACCTTCTATTATATATATATATATAAGATAATTATGGAATATTCCCTTAAAAATTATACTTGAAGTAATGTATAAAAAACTTATGTTCCATTTCAACTCATATTATATAGTATACAATAACTTATAAAACAATATCCAAAACTCTTTCTTATCCAAAACACTTTTGGAAAGATTTCATAAATCATCACTATGTACCACATCATATATAATACATAGATAATACCTAGTAAAAAGAATTTTGGATTAACCCCAAAACATTTTTAGAGAAACTCTTTGAGTCAAAATCAATCTCCATTCATCCAATCAAAATGTCTAACCCCATAAGACTTTATCGAATTGCTAATAAAAATGAATCCCTATATCAATAAATGTAATATAGGGGATACTCTAGAATATACTCAATGCTACTCATTCTATAAAAGGATCTAGAAATATTGCAATTAGAAACATGTATATATATACCTATAACCCCCATCTATATATCATGCTAGAATACATTATCATAAATTCCATTTTTCAAGAAATCAAGAAACTATGGGACACCGATTACGTCAATCCCATATGGCCAACTCATATTTTCTTGATTTCACAAGTATAAACTGACAAAATAATTTAATACATCCCATCCCATTCACCTTTATGGATAAGTAAATGTAACACCACAGTGTTTAAAAAAAATTGATATTCATTAAACATTGTTTTAAGTAGATAGTTATTACAATCCTTTAAAAAATTTGTCGCTTTTGTTATTTGAATATCAAAAAATGGTCATCTACAGTTGTGATCAGTACATTATTTAGATCCTGATAAACCAAATTGTTTTTTGGAAAATAGAAACATACCCTAATGAAAAGTATTATGAATAGTAATATTACCCTTATGAATAGTTAATCATAATATTATTTTATTTTCATAAGGGTATATGATAAATAGATGTTGATTAATTTTTCAAGGTGATAAAAATGAGTTATAGATTTAAAATTGTTATTTTTGAATAAATTATGATTTTATTTATAAATTAAATTAATAATATTGAGAAAATTATTTTCAAAAAATGGAGTTAATTATTAATTCTAAATTTCAATAAATGGTACATGTGAATTTTTGGGATTTTCGTAAAATTCATGAATTTTTTATGAATTGTAAAATTTGATAAATTATGATAAATTTTAAATACTGGTTTTACTGCATCATTGGTGATGAAAGGCTGAAATAATCTCACTTGGTTTGAAATCACATGAAATTATTAATATTTGGATTTATATAAATCATTAATTTTCAGTCTTGAGAAAAAATTTTATAATATTGATTAAAATAATGTAAAATCTCTCCTCTCCTCCACTATAAATACCACCATCATTCCCCTATTCCTCACACACCTCTCAACACTTGATCATTGTCTAAGTTATACCAAATCTCCTCCTCAAGGCTCTTCCCCACGTCCAAGACATTTTGGTCTCACCAAAAGGCCAAAACCCAAGGCCATAAGGAGGATCTCAAGGGTAAGAGATCAAGAGGTAAGAATCCACTTCCCTTTTCGTGTGTTTTCTTTCCAATACATTTATTTTATTATAATTTTCCCCTCCACTTATCAAGGAGGTATGAAATATAAAGAATCTTATATATTTTTTTATGTTATCAGTTTCATGTAAAATATTCTTCTTCCTCTCATCTTCCTCTTATTCTAAAAATAAAAACACCATTCAAGATGTGACAATTTACCAAAATCATGGATGATGTGTTTGCAATTTCCATTAATTCCTTCAATAATGATCATAAAACCCTTTTAACTGTTGAATGAGAATTTAATTTATTTTTTTTTAAAATATTTTATGTTCTTGATTGAATATATATGCATTAAATTAAATTATATAATGAAACAAGTTCATGATTATCATGGAACCGCACAAAATGATCTAAACAAACATCATTAATGTTTTATATAATGTTCCATCATCATAAATGATAAGAAAATTATTTATGGTATCATTATATTTTATGGAAACATATGAATACCATTTCATTCCACTTCTGGAATTTTATTTCCTTACGATAGGAAAATCAAATACAAACTGGCCATGGAAATCATGTAAAGAATGCACCCAAAACAATGGGAAAAACAAAATGCTAATAATTAAAAGGTGAAATGATGTGATAAAATGATCATATAAAGTGTTATAAACATGAATATGTATCTATAATATATTAATAACACTTTTTTAACCATTATACTAGAGGTTTAATCATGTTTGAATTATGAAAAACCCAAGGTAAGTGAATTCTTAACCCTATTTCCATTCGTTGGGTTAACATTCTACTTCATTATTTATGTGGTATTAAAATTTTTTGTGAGTTGAAATTTATTAATATCATGTTGAAGTATTTCTATTTATGGTATATATATATATATATATATATTTCATTCCCTATATTAAGTCTCACTTTAATTATATGCTATTTTTAAGGTACTTTTCTTTTAAAATCCTCTTTTAAAATTTCGTTTTATGAAATTTTCACTACTACAAATATGACATTTATCAATGCTAGAAAAGGGCATTAATAGTGCTAAAAAATTGTTGTTAATCATGACAAAGATAAAGGGGATTTATTTTATCAGCGCACCGAAAAGTGCTGATAAAAGCACCTTTTATCAGTGCTAACAAATTGATGATTAAATGGGTCTTTGTCAACGCTAAAAAAAAGTACTTATAAAAGGGTTATTTATCATTTCTTTTTTTATCACTGATAAAAGTAATAAAAAAAATATTTTATCAATTCTTGGGCGCATTAATCGAGCTTGAAGCCCCCCTTTAAAAGAGCCCCACCCCCATGGTAGCCCACGCATGCCCTAGCTAGCTCAACCCAGACCCACCCCCTTTAACAGCACTCCCCCCTTTGACAGCACTAGGATATTCCTCCCACTTGTGTGCATGACCTTCCTCCCCTAGGATTCAAACTTGAGACCTGTTGCCTGCGCACCTAACCCTTTACCTCTCCACCATATTTCTATGCTCTTTATTTATTAATATATATATATATATATATTTATATTAATATATATATAGCTATATTAATATATATATATATCCATATATTAAAAAATATATATATTAATATAAATTTTTATTGATATATTAATATATATATATACTTACATACATATATATTTAGTTATATTATTATATATAGATATATATTAGTATATGTTTATTTAGTTATATTAATATATATATCCGTATATTAAGATATATATATATTAACATATATATTTTTATATTAATATTAATATATATATATATATATATATTTGGTTATATTAATATATATATTTAGTCATATTAATATATATATATAGTTATATTAATATATATATATATATATATCTATATATTATTCTATATTTATATCTACTTATATATATATATATTTTGTTATAATTTTTTATCCATATATTTATTTGTATATTAATATATATTTATAAGATTATTTTTAAATACATTTATAATATATTTTTTCTTATGTGTGTTTATAAATAAATAATTAATTGCATACATACAAATATACAACACACACACACACATACGAATAAATACATATATATGTGTATCTGAAAAGCCATAGAATGCTAAAACGACCATAACATCTAATCCAAATGTCAGTTTCAAATTAAAAACCAGTCAAATCAAATAAAATAAAATAATTATTGATATCATATGTGGTATAGGCCTAGAGGACATCCGAATCATAATTTCTATATGGATGTTAAAAAATTTGGAAATTCGGACTAAAAACATAGTTTTGGAGGCCTTCTGTGATTTTTTGTCCTCGAAAAATGTGACAGAAGGTTCTATTCAATCATTAGCACATAGAGCTCATTGCAGGATTCATTTTGATATGTTATAGAGCAAAAACTGATGGCCGGATGAAAAGTAATGGTTGTTTGAAGATTGAGTTACATTTTTAACTTATTTGAGATCATTTATTAATTTTTTTATTTTTCAGTCTTCAAAATATCATTAAATGATTCTTATTCAATGATAATTAGAAAATTATTAATTAAAAATATTTTTTAAAATATTTTATAAGCCACTTTTACTAAATATCATATACATTAATTTTATATTTCCATTTATCCTTACCTAAAACATATTTAAAAATTATATATTATATTAATATTAATATTAATATTAATATATCTCAATGTATTATTTTTATGCAATTTTTTTTAAATATAAAATTTATCATGGATTTGAAAAAGCATTGATATAACCCCCCATTTATTAGCTCTTCTAAAAAGGTGCTGATAAATGGGGCCCCTTTAACAGCACTAAAGAAGTGCTGATAAAGGGGATGCCTTTTTCAACTTTTTTTTAGCATTGTTAAAGGGTGGCACTCCAGAAACCCAGTTTTGTGGTAGTGTCAAAAGAAATGTTATTATGTAATTATTCATCTTGAATGATTGTGTTTAGGTTCTAGGGAATTTTCTATGATGAAGGGTGGGACCTATATCTCCCTCCAATGCATTGGATATGTGTATATTAGAGGTCGGTTGTATGGTTACTCCAAGTGTAACTGCGATGGTTACAAAATAAGGTAGCCATGAGGGTTACACTGTAATGTAGCTATGAGGGTAACAAATTATAAGGTATCCGAGATGGTTTCAAGATTATGTACGTAATGACCAAAGATACATTTATGGTTCTATTTATGTTCTATATGTTTTCTGGAAATCTCATGGAAATATCATGTTTCACAAAGTATGTTTGTATGGGTAATAAGTATGTCTATTTTGAAAATGATTTCATATATTACATGTATTCATGGAATATGTTTTCCTTACTTCTTTTCATATCACTTACTGGGACATCTATGCTCATACCATGTTTTTATGTAATATTCTCTTGCTATAAGGATGTGTAAGAAAAGGAAGGAATCCAAGTTAAATGTTATGAAAATTTTTCAAAGAAAACATGTTTTATTTAAAAATTTTATATTTTAGAAGAAATGGATATTGTTTTAATTGTATCTACTATATATGAATGTGAAACTTTATGTGAGTATTTGTGTCCCAAATATCCAAAACTCAAAACTTTAAAATATCCTCAATGTTAATGGAAGTGACTTATTGACTAAAATTTAAGATTATGTAATGTAATAAGGCTGGGTCCTTATATTTGGAATCAATGGATGGTTTAGATATATTTAGGGGTTATAAAGATGTTAAATGCATACCATAAATTATTTTTAATCTATGGTTAATTTGAAATGATATAGCACTTAAATATTACCATGTTTCTTTGACTAAGATAGGTTTTTTCATAATGGTATTCTATAGAAAAAACAGGGAAACTGAAGTGGAGAGGCACAGATAGAATGAAATCCTTTCGAATTAGTAACCCATAATGGTAGGTATTGTAATTGAGCAGTTTGTAACAGTAATGGATCAGCTAACATAGGTAGTAAACAGTGGTTTCATCTATCATATAGAAGAACAAGTGGTACCACAAGAGAACATGACAATAATGGAACATTTTATGAGACAACACCATGCTGCTTTCAATGGATCATCTAACTAGGTAGCGGCTGAATGATGGATTAAATCCATTGAAAAGAAATTCGATGTTATGGGATATTAAAATAATCAAAAGTTAAGTCTTTATATTTATCGTATTAAAGGTGAAGATCATCAGTGGTGGTCAATGGTCAAAAATATCATGTATAGAGAAAAGATTGATTCCATAGTGTGGGATGAATGTAAAAGTATTTTACATGAAAAATATTTTACTAAGGTTGTGTGACTTATGATGGAGAAGTAATTCCTTGAATTAAAGAAAAAGATATAAGATCCAGTTTTTTTGTAGGAATAAAACATAACCTGACTGTAAAGGTATGCTCCAAATCATATTCTCGATCTTGATAGGAAAATCAACTACTTTTACTCAGGATTAAAGCTAAGGTATCAAAGAGAATTTGCCTCCCGTGAATTAAAAAGTAATGAGAAACTTATCTGATGTGATGAGATGTTAGATATAGAGTTTTTTGATGATCATTTTAACTTTGATAATAAGGATAAGAAGAGGGTCAGATAGAAAGTGAGGGGTAAGAATCAACCAAAGAAATTTGATGGTATGAAATTCAAGTTCCCAGTTTGTGAAAAATGTGGACTAAATCACCATAGGAATGCCGTACAAAACCGGGATGTGTTTTCAATGTGGTAAGATTGGATATATGGCCCAATATTTCAATGAAAATGATCCTATGAATAATCTTGATAAGCAGACTATAAAGTTATTTAAATGTGGTTAGATGGTTAATTATAAAAATGCCTGCCCAAAAATAATTGTGAATGATGTAAAGAATCCAAATTATAAGTAGAAAGGTGTACTGAGATCCTTTGCAACTATGTCAGCATATGTCGGGACATCCAATCAAGTTTTATAGGGTAATTTATTTGTTTACTGTGGTTTTGTTAAAGTCTTTTTTGACATGGTGTCTACACATTCCTTTATTTATGTGGAATTTTATGGTAAAATTGAAATATCCCCTCAAAAAATGAGACCAGAACAAACTGCTAAAACCCCAAGATGAAATATTATAGAAAAGAGGAATTATAATAAAATTTATATTATTGTATGTGGAAATACATTATCCAAAAACCTTGTAGTTTTTCCCTTAGTAGAGTTTAATGACATTACAGGAATGGATTGGATTTCTGTTAATCATGCTAAGATTAACTGTAGAGATAAAGAAGTTTTTTTTCAAAATGATTTTCAGTTTGTATACCATAATGAACCCATATAATTGATAACATATCACGTAGCTATGAAAACTGTTGAAATATGAAAATGAAATTTATCTTTCTCATATTGTTGAAAACAATATAACTATTCAGTTTAATGAAGTGCTAGTGGTAAAGGAATATCTTTATGTGTCCTCTGATGAGTTACCCAATTTTATACCTAATTAGGAAGTTTATTTCACTATTGACTTAGTTCCATATGCTAATCCAATTTCAATACACCCATACCGAATATCTCAAATGGAACTTTTAGAGTTGAAAAATTAGTTGTAGGATTTTCTTGATAAAGTCTTCATATGTGCTAGCACTTCACCATGGGTTCTCCTATTTTGTTCTTTAAAAAAATATGGTTCCATGAGACTTTTCATTGATTATAGAGCCTTGAAATTAAAAATATGTATCCTTTTCCTCGTATTGATGACTTATTTGATCATCTTTAGGGAGCTCAATACTTTTACATGATTGACTTGATATATGGATACCGTCTACTGAATGTGAAGGGGGATAACATCCTGAAAATAGCTTTTCGTACAATATATGGTCATTATGATTTTTTTCTTATGAAATTTGGGTTAACTAATGAACCTATCGTATTCATGGATCTTATGAATATAATGTTTCATGAGTTCTTGGATAAGTGTGTGGTTATGTTTATTAATGAAATTCTAATATTTTCTTAGAGTAAAAACGAGCGCAAAAAACATCTAAGGGTTGTTTTGAAATCATTAAAGGAAAATAAATTTTATTGAAAATTTAACATGTGTGATTTTTTTGTAACCGATTTATTTTATGGGGAACATTGTAAAAAAGGATAGAGTAATAATTGATCCTACCAAAACCAAAGTGGTAGATGAATGGCCAAGACCTAAAAATGTTACAGAGAATCATAGTTTTATGGGATTTTAAGGTTATTACTGAATGATTTTTAAAAAATTTTCAGTGTTATCTTGACTGCTAACGAAGTTAACACAAAAAGGGTTTAAATTGGTTTTGACAGAAGAATGAGATTTTTTTGAGGAACTGAATAATAGATTGGTGAGTGATCTATTTTGGCACTTCCTTCCAGAAATGGTGAGTTTTTTATCTATATTGACTCTTAATTGAAGGGACTTGGTTGTGTTTTGATACAGAATGATAAGGTAATTTATTATACATTATGGAAAATAAACCATCATGAGTTAAATTATCCCACATATGATTTTGAATTGGTATATATTTTTTTCTTCATGGAAAATTTGGAGGGATCATTTATACAGAGCCTAATGTCTAATATATACTGATCATAAAAGTATGATATATATATTTACTAAGAATGAATTAAACATGAGACAGAGAATATGGCTTGAACTAATAATGGATTATGATTGCATGATCAATTACCATCCAAGAAAAGCAATCAAAGTGGCAGATGCCTTGAGATGAAAACAACATGCATCATTAACCATGTTACATTTGGAACATGATCACTTGATTGATGATTTGATGAATTTCAGTTTAGATGTTTTTGATTTAGGAAATACATCTATTTTGTTTCAGGTTTCAGTGCAGTCATCATTAATAGATAGAGTTATGCAAGCACAGAAGGAAGACCATGAGCTATAGAAAAAGGTAGAATTTGTTAAAATGGGTAAGTTTCTAGAATTTAACCTCGATAAAGGTTGTGTTTTGTGATTTGGAAAAATATTGTGTGTGCATTGTGATTCATAGTTGAAGAAAGATTTGTTGTCTGAAGATCATAGTTCCCCATTTGAGTTTATCATTGAAGTACTAAGATGTATAAAGACCTTCACTAGTATTACTGGTGGGATGGAATGAAAAGGGATATTGCATATTTTTCGAGGAACTGTTTTACATTTCAACTGGTTAAAGAAGAGAAGATGTTACGAAAGGAAATTCTTCATATTTTTTCAATTCAAAAGTGGAAATGGGTGAATCTATCCATGGACATCATTGTGGGACTATAAAAGACTTCTAGTGATAATAATGTTATTTGGGTTATTGTTGATTGCCTGACTAGATCTGCACAATTTCTTTCTATTAAAGATTCAATATCATTGGATCAGGTTTCTCAACTATAACTCAAAGATATTATCAGGTTACTTGGAGTTCCTCATTCTATTATATCTGACCAGCATCCCAGGTTCACTTCTAATTTTTTGAAGTGACTTTAGAAGTAATTGGGAATAGAATTAAAATTATATATATCTTTTCATCCTCAATAAGTTTTGCATTCAGAGGAAATGATTTAGACAATGGAGGATATGCTTTGATCTTATTGAATGGACTACCTAGGAAGTTGGGATGAATATCTTTCATTAATTAATTTCTCTTATAATAACAATTTTCCTTCCAGTATACAGATATCAACTTTTGAGGCATTGTATGAGATGCACTATCGAACTCCAGCTTTTTGGGATAAAGATGGGGAAAGAATGTTTATGGGAGTAGAATTAGTACATGAAGTGGCTGAGAAGGTGATGATGATAAAGTAATACATGATAATGTCTTAGTGTAGGCCGAAATGTTATGTATACAACAGAAGGAAAGACATTTATTTTGAGGAAATAGATCATGTTTTTCATAGAATATCACCATGGAAAATTATTGGGCATTTGGTTATGAAAGGAAAGATAAGTCCATGATTCATTGGACCTTATGAAATCCTAGAGAAAGTTGTACCATTCACTTACTAATTATCTTTTCCTCTGATTTTTTCTCAAGTACACTATTATTTTCATGTTTTGATGTTGGGAAATTATCTGCTAGACTCATCGCAAGTTTTGAGCCCAAAAGCATTTTAGCTGGAAGACAACCTTTCTTATAAAGAGAAACCAAATTAGATTCTTGATCAAAGGGAACAAGTGTTTCCCAATATAGTAATCCACCAGGTAATGGTTTGGTTGAGAAACTACATGTTTAAAGAAGAAACATGGGAATCTAAATATATTATGATGGAATGGTAGACTCATTTGTTTAGTAAGTAAATAAAATTTTAAGGGTGAAATTTTCAGAAGGTGAGGATAATGTAACACCCCATGTTTTTAAAAATATAAATTGAAATTCATGAATCTTTGTTTTAAGTAGGTAACTATAACTAGCCTTTAATCATATTTTTTTTTCTTCTATGACTTGAATTTCAAAAAAGGTTTATATACAGTTGTGATTGGTAAGTTATTTGTAGTCTGATAGAACAAATTTATTTCTTGGTGAATAATAACACACCCTTATGAACAATAATATGAATAGTAATATGATCCTTCTGAATAATAAATCATATTATTATTTTATTTTTTTAAGTCTATAAGATAATGAGATGTTGATTAATTTTTCATGTAGTTAAAAAATGAGTTATAGATTAAATATTGTTATTTTTCATTAAATTATGATTTAATTTAAAAATTAAATTATAATATTTAAAAATTTATTTTAAAAAAATCGAGTTCATTTTTGAATTAAACAACTCAAAAAAAGTTAAGGTGAATTTTTGGTATTTTTCTAAAATTATTAAATTTTTTATGAATAGTAAAATTTGATAAATTATGTTAAATGCTAAATACTTTTTTAACTGGATCATAGGTGATGTAAGGATGATGTAAGCCCACATTGTTCTAAATCACATATTATTATTACTATTTGTGGTAACATGAATCAAGACTATTCAGACTTTTGAAAAAAAATTCTAATAATGATTAAAATAACGTAAAATCCCTCATCTCCTCCACTATAAATAGCACCCTCATTACCCTCTTCCTCACACACATATCAATCCTTCATAATTGTCTATGTTCTTAAGAATACCCTCCTCAAGGCTCTTACCCATGTCCAAGACCATTCGGTCTCACCAAAAGGCCAAAACCAAAGGCCTTAAGGAGGATCTCAAGGAGAATAGATCAAGAGGTAAAAATCCTCTTCCTTTTTCATGTGTTTTCTTTCCAATTCATTTTCTTATACTTTCTTCATATATCCTTATCCCAGAGGTATGAAATATCTATAATCTTATATATTCTCTATTTTATCAATTACATGTAAAATATATTTCTTCCTCTCTTCTCCCACTTATTCTAAAAATAAAAATACCATCCGCAATGTGCCGATTTACCAAAATCATGGATGATGTGTTTCCAATTTCCATTACATCCTTCAAAGATGGTTGTAAAACCCTTTTAATGGATGAATAAAAATTCAGATTCTATTTTTAACATATTTTATTTTCTATAATGAACTTATATGCCAGAAATTAAATTATATAACGAAACAGGCTCATGATTTTCGAGGAGCCACCCAAAATGATCTAAAAACATCATTAAAGTTTTATCTAATGATCCATCATCATATATTATTAAAAAATGATTTATTCTATAATTATACATTATGCAATCATATTAATAACATTTTATTATTCTAATGTAATTTCTTTTCCATACGACAAAAAAAATCAAATGTAAGATTGCCATAGAAACCATTCAAATAATGCACCCAAAACAATGGAAGGAACAAAATGCTAATAATTAAAGGGTGAAATAGTGTTATCAAATGATCATATAAGGTGTTATAAACATGAATATATTTCATTATTATATTAATAACACTATTTAAACCATTACACACGAGTCTTAAAAATGTTTTAAGTATGAAAAACCTGAGGTAAGGGAATTCCTAACCCGATTTCTATTCTCTGGGTTAACATTCTACTTCATTATTTATGTGGTATAAATATTTATTCATTGATGAATTTTGATTATATTATGTTTAATTTTGTTTATTTAGAGTTTATATACATATTAAATTCACTTTATTATGTTTCACTCTAATTATATGTTATTTTTAAGGGACTTTTCTTTTAAAATCCTCTTTTAAAATCTATTTTCCGAAATTCAAAAGCAATCTTTTTTCAAGTAATTATTCATGTGGTATGATTGTGTTCATGTTCATGGTAATTGTTTATGATGAAGGGTGGGACCTATATCTTCCTACAATGCATTGGGTATGTGTATGTTGGATGTCGATCATATGGTTACTCCAAGTGTAACTATGATGGCTACACAATATGATAGTCATGGGGGGTACATTATATGGTAGCCGTGAGGGTTACAAATTATAAGGCATTCAAGTTGGTTAAAATATTATGTATGTAATTTCCCAATATACCTTTATGGTTATATTTATGTTCTATTTTTTTTTGTAAGTCTAATGTAAATATCAAGATTCACAAAGTATGCTTATAAGCGTAACAAGTATGTCTTTTTAGAAAATGATTTCATACATTACAAGTATTCATGGACTAATGTTTTATTTCTTTAAGTTTATATCCCTTACTGAGATTTTTGTGCTAATACCATGTTTCTGATTTATTTTCACAGGTTATAAGGATGTGCAGGTCAAAGAAGGAATCCAAGATAAATGTTATGAATCTCTATGAAAGAAAACATGTTTTATTTAAAAAGTTTCATATTTTGGAAGAAAATGATACTATTTTTCTGGTACCAGCTTTATGAAAGTGGAATGTTATGTATATATTATATTCCAATTATCTAAAACACTAAACTTTAAAAGCTCACCAATATTAAAGGAAGTGAGTTCATGACTAAAATTCAACAATATGCAATGTAATAAGGTCAGGTCCATATAGTAAAACTCGTGTCCTTTAACCAAATAGATAATCACATCATATGTACTATCTATGTGTGACTGAAAACTCCTTCGTATATATTAATCTAGGGCACAGTTTTCATAATCATCATATAAGAGGATAATTCCTATCTTAATTAGCATCCAATCAATGACATTATTATCCACATACCCAACCACCTCTGATTAAGTAAGTCTTAATGGATTGATTAATAAAGGTACTAATAATAATGGTTATCATGCTAGATATCTCTCCAACATTTTGTAATGGGGACTTATTTATGATCTATACACCCCTTGTATAATAAATAGATTGTGTACAATTGTCCATGTGGTATATTTATGGGGTCATCCAATGCATAGAAATACATTTTTTTCTTCCTATGCATATTCCATATCACGTATAGTAATCTATGTAATGATAACCTTAACATTTCTACATAAACTATAATAATCCATGAATAAAATCAATAAATCATACATCGAGGTGTTAATTATCATTAAATTTCATGAAATTAATATATATATGTGCATATATATATATTCAACCAAAATGAAGGACTGATAAAATTGATATTACCTTTTATATGATATATTTTTCATTCTTTAAAATATTTTAGAATACTTTAAAAACCCTACATGATCACTGATCAATCATACCGTATATGATAAAATATTAGATCCGCCATAGGTTTTATATTCTTTCTATGGTTTTGTAAACTCATTACATATATATGTAATTCATTTTATATCTCTATGTGACAATTTTATAAAACATAAATACTAAACTCTAGTGATGAAAATCTGTAAAGAAATAAAGTTTTAATAATTGCGAGATATAGGAATCATGTACCTAATATTCAACTCCTTCAATATATTCAAAATACTCAAAACGACAACATCAAATTTCAAGATGTCAACTTCTATTACCTACTTATAAGTTTTCAATTTTTAACATCATCATCCTAGGTATCCATTAAATCAAACTCCTTCTATGAAATTATGTAATTATTTACATTATTACTTCCCATTACATCCCAAAATCCATTAGTATAAAGTAAAATTCATCTAGTTATGGTAATCAAAATTTAACTATTCACAATATATTTATAGTTATACCCTAAAATACTTATATTATAAAAAATGAAAAAAATCTTCTTTGATTGGAATTATCCTTTAGGATATAGTGAAATTAACTTTCCATACTAACTAAATGTAATTCGTCACATTTTAATCATTAATACCCCCAAACACTTTAGAATATTAAGTGAAAATCACCTTAATTTCATATTGATATAATGTTTTATTTTTTATAATTTAATTTCTTAATATTGAATATACTCACACTAGACATTTAGTAACTATATTATATTATATATTTCATGATTATATACATAAAATCTTTTGTGTTAGGAAATAATACTTATTTACTTCTAGTTAGAATAATTTACAAATAAACTATTATCTCCATATTATATACGATTTTCTGTGTTTAGATAATTTCCCTATTAAAAGAAGAATATTCAACAGTGATATTCCACAGATGGTTCAAATGGACATATTCCCAGAAATTTAATAAATATCATCATAAAAATTTTATCCCCAATAAATTTTTTATCCTCATACATTTTTCAAAAATATTATAGAAACAAATGAACTGTACACTATGTTTATACAACTAATCATCATTATTTACTCACAGAAACTATTTTTAAATTACAAAAATTCACATATCATATAATAGAAATGTGGTAAAGATAAATATCCTTTTTTAGATCCACAGGATCTTTATAAATTCCTTTTTATAGAAATCAAAGATGTAACAAATCCTTGCTTCATAGTGTAAAAGAAAACTACAATATTGATCAATTAATCCCGTTTTTTTTTTTGAAAAATTGTATATTTACAACACTTACAAAGTATACTTTTTATATAATGTGTTCTTTAAAACATAATAATTGATTTATAAAACACTGATATATGACATAGAAATGCAGTGGTGTTAAAAAAAAATACGTATTTGGAAAATTCCATCTTACATGACTATTAATTATTCCTTTAATATTTTACCATTAGGTTTATATTAAATTTACTAGATACATAGAGAAAACATTTTTGGACTCTGTAACTAAATTTCCTTTTTCTGGTTTGAAATTTTTCCCTGTAAAACCTAGAAATAAAACTCCATGTTTATTTATTCATGACTCTTGAGAATATTAGGAAAAAATTTCTTTGAATTAATTCATCTACCATAATTGAAAACAAGATGAATTCTTTGACATGAATAAGACTTAATGAAATCTCAAGTCTCACCATGCATTAAAATACTCAATCACATTGAGTTTCTTTGACATACGAAATCAAGACATGTATATGTGACTAACATTCCTTATTTTATTTTTCTTCTAATTAATTTGAATCCTTTAGTATATCATTCTATACTTCTCATATGTATTTATATTCACCTGTTGAATAATATCAACACTTGGTTACCCTGAAAGGATTTTTTATAACAAATAAATATTTTTCCAACATAATAACTCCGCTTAAGTTACAAATCACATTATTTGAATATTATAATATTCTCATTCCTAAGTATAGATACCAAATTTATGTTTGATTATGATGATGTTATTATCAATAATAACAGGGTTTATTTGTGGTGTATCTTATATTACTACCATATAATAAGTAATTTTGTTAAATGGGACCCCACTAAAAAATAAACACTTTTGAATTCATCATATCAATTAGTAGGCTAGGATCTATATTTTAAAAATAAATGAGTCCACCTTAGTGTTCATCCCACCGCTTGGCTATTTAGATATGGAATCACACCAATCAAATCATATATTAATCTTGGAAAGTTGAGTGGAAAATAATTATTCAATCCAATATATGGATAAAAAACACCATTACTCTAGTATCATAAATTTTGGGTTTTCCTATCTATGTTTCACTCCAAAATCATAGGGGTATTTGGTTACCTATCCTTTAAGAAAAACTAGTTCCATAATTCTTTACACAAGATGATCCATTGGTACCCATATTTTTCATGTATCTACCCATTTGGATGATTGAGACCATGAAATGTATTATCATTCTATTGAATTTAATAGTTTTTATTTTGAAGGGGATTTAATCTCTCCAAATTTCCTCATTTTATTATCTTTATATAGAAATTCTTGCAATGATTTTCTTTTTGAAATCCTATTACATACACTAAACCAATATGTTCAAACCATATTAATGTGTTAATCTTTACAGAAATTACATGTTTGTGTTAATCACACAAAAATAAATTCAAATCATATTCTACATATCTAAATAAATCTTTTGTATATTGTATATAAACTCTTCATGTAAAGTATTATAATTATTTGAAATTGAAAATCACAACATGAGTAATCCCAATGCCACATATTACCAACCCCAAACATTACAAAAATAGTGATATTCCCCCAATACAGTGGGGATTCTAATCCAAAGTCCGTCAACCTGATGATATATTTATCTTGAGGGAATACAATTAATCATAACCCTAAAATCTAATATTTATGAACTATATTAAATATGTAGATTTAGTATTATAACATCAATTATAAACTAAGTTCAAGGTAGAATAAAGAAACTTCTTCGGTAGTTATACCTAGAATGTAACTCGTAAATGTTTGTTTGATGATTAATAAATAGTTTAATCAATTTTAACTAAAAAATAACAATTCTTAATGTAAATAAATTTTAACTATAAAACAATAACGGATTAACCATGAAATAAATGAATATTTAAAATACATAAACATGAGATAACCAATTATGATTAATTTATGAAATTAGTTATTAAAAAACACATTATAAATTATCTAATCATTATGTAAATTCAATAATAATGAATATAAACTCTTTATATTCATTTTATAATTTTTTTTTTCATATTTTCATTATGTGGGGTTTTATACTAATATATGATATTTCAGGAAATATAAACATTGTTTACATAATTTTTTCTATAATGTAAACATTTTACATAATTTAAATACCATATATTAATATTATTTAAACCTTTGATCATGTAAATTTCATAAATTTCTGTTGATAAGGTTCAAATAATTTCCAAATAAGGCTCTTTAAATTTGTTCATTTCAAATTAACCATTATCAATATTTAATTAATTTTATAAATTTAAAAACATTATATTTTCCATTTTTTTTATAATTTATAAATAATTAAAAAACCAGTAATTATGATTACTAAAAAAATTATTTATTTCTAATCCATTGTTATGATATAAAATTTTACTTGAGGTATTTTTAATATTACAATTTAGTATAAGAAAATTTTTATTAATATTTTTTTTCATAAAACAATAATTATGTTGTTATTATTTTTATAATAACATAATTTATAATTTATTTATAAAACAATAAATATCCTCAAAATAATATTTATCATTTTTCATAAGTAATTTATAAATAATAATATTTAATTTTACTTCAAAATTAATATTTTTAATCTAAAAATGATAAGGTCGTTGAAGACAAGTTCCAGGTTCTCTAAAGTGGTAGCAGCCCAAAGCATATCTTCTAACTACATTATTATAATCTATAGGTAAATAAATAGTAATGATGTAAATAATGAGGTGACCATTCTGGTTACCCTTGGACACAACCATTTTGTTTACCTTGATTCCATCATTCCATTTGTTACACTCATCTATTTATTGATTAATTATCCATTTACATGATCTAATGAGATAGATGAGAGGCCATTAAGTGGGTATTGTATTAAGAACTAACTTCATTGCCAATGAAAAATTGGCCTCAACTACATACAGACGGATGTTTTATAGTCTGTAGATGGAGATACCACTATGCATTACCTTTTCCTCCACCATGAGCAAGTTATCATGTCTATAAAAGGCATTGAAAGACATCACCATTGATCCTCATGTGTCCCAAATGATCTCTAATCCTCTCATAATAACATAATCATATGACCCATCTATGATTAATTTCATAGATACACTATGGGGTCTATAACACACCCATCATACCATCAATTCATTTTTGGTATCATCCCTTATGTGGAGAGATAGTTTATGAAATTTCCCAAGAGTCAGATAATTCTCATTCTATTTGGATAATACCTAGATTCTCTTTATGAGCAATCAATATTTCAAAATTTTATATATGTTATAGTCTATGATTGATTATTTATGGCTTAAAATATTGTTTTTCATACTTTATGATTGATAACAATATTTCCAAATATGATTGATTAGGTTTTCTTATCATCCAAATTTGAAAATTGATACTCATAATCATTTGTTATGATATAATATAAAGTATTTAGTGATAAATAGAAATATCTTGTTGGTGATATAATAATCTATTTTTTAATATATTTTGTTACTATCATAACTTATGTTGTCATTATATCATATTATATGAACAAAATAAATAGAGGAATTTATTATATCTCATGGATTATGATATCTCATATCATATACCCCAATGAAAATCCAATCGAACAATTAACCCTATCATATTTTCTAACTATTAGACAATATATAATATGATTGAGACAAACTTCAGTTCCTACAAGACCTAAAAAATATAAACTCATGGGATGATTTTATTCCACATATAGGAATAATGAAGGTCTATTAAAACATTATTAACATGCATAATTGTTCAAAATACCAATACAAAGACTATTATTTTTATAAATATGAAATTAGATAAAATGGAAATGAAGAGTCTATAAAATCACATACCTCTTTCAACAATGAGCTACCACATTATCCTCGAACTACTTTAAACATGTTTTATGATGATTACTTGTGTAGTATTCAAAGGATTACCAAATATGGAGGCATCCATTGGATTATTTATTTTTCTATCATATGAGTGGGACCCCCCATCACTCCATGGTGTGCTAGCACCACACTGTGTTAAGCTGGATGAAGAAAGAGCTAGGGATTATAGGAAGACACATATGAGTATATAGAAACTCCCACACCACTGTCGTCACATGGAAGTGGGTACTTATTGAACCCTTGAGGATGCACATTGATAATTCATTAATTATCTCATGTTTTGTATTACATGAGTTAATGTCTCGATATCTCATCTAAATCATGTATTATAGGCATGGGTTATTTTATTTTTACTATAAATATTGTAATTCTTTTTAGATGATGAATAAATGTATGGGAATATTAAGTGTTAATGTTTTGACACTACATTGCCTTAGAAATATCAACATTATTCCAAATAAATCATAGCTTATGACACATGGAATTATAATCCTACCAGGTATTTTAATATGTAAATCCATGAAATTATTACAATAATATATGTTTTATGATATGACACAATTTTGCATCCCACGTAGGGAGTAAATCAAACAATGTTTTATGATTTAACCCAATCCTAAATAATGGCTTCGTGGGCATCCATATTAATTTTTTATATCATAAATATTGATATACCTAAAATGACTATATGTATCATATATACATGTGTTTCTGTGTTGTTTTTTAGGGAACATTCCCTTAAATCGTTAGGAAACACATGTTCAAATATAAGGTGAAGAGTATTCTATAATTGTTTTCATCTATCACCTACCAAATGACAATATGGTCTTGACAATATAGTGAAAAAACCATGTAAAGTTGATTTTTTCCCACTATATATGAATATATAATAGAATATGTGAGATTATTTGATCAATTAAAATATAATAGAAATATTTCAGAGATAAATGTGATTCTTAAAAACCCTATTCTGGAAGTTGATGTATTCAACATTTGGGAAATTAATTTTCTAGGCCCATTTTTGAACACCATAAAAAATAGAAACATTCTTTTATTAATTGATTATGTTTCTAAATAGGGGTAAATATATTCAACACAAAAATATATGGTGGTAATCAAAATAAAATTTCTAAATAGTACTTTTTTCTTGATTTTTTATTACATTTTTATTCATCAGTAATCATGTTACTACCTTAAACAATCATTTATCATAGAGATTTCATGGAAAATATAAATCATAATACAATAATAGAACCCTTTATCACAAAAAAACAAATGGTAAAGTGGAATTATCAAACCAATAAATGATTTTTTATATAAAATAGAGTACTTGAACTAGAGATATTATAGAATAGCGATTTATAGGGATCCAAGTCACTTATTAGTTAAACACAATAATATGTTTTATTAAACTATGGTGAATTTGAACATATATTTACAACAAGTAAAAAAGTGGATATTTCTTCAACCCTATAAATTTTAAAAAACTAAAGGGATTCCTACGTGAAAGTAAGTGTTTAAAAAAACAACCAAGAAGTGGTCTGGTTGATGAATCATGTAAAGGTAGTTCATGTATAGATATAATGAACTTTTTAAAAACTCTTATTTGAAACTTCTTCTATGTAAAATAAAATAATGATAGTTAGGGACATTCACAGTTATAAAATACAATATCCAAAGGGATATTGTGATTGAAAAATAGTATTAAAACTAATTTAAGGTCAATAAAAAAGGTTAATGAACTATATTTCTTTTGTAAGAGGTTAAAGAACAATATATGGATATTAAAAAATTGGTGATTTATCTCCCCTGCATTTGATTAAACAACTAGTGGTATATCAAGATATAGACTTTAAATGATGTTTTGAAAATGTGACATCTCATGTATGTTTTAAATAATTTCAAAAACCTTTTTATTTATTTTTTTAAAAATATTATAATATTTATTTTTGCTTTCGGAAATTTTTGTTAGAGTGTATAAAACTGAATTACGGAACTATTAAACCCATTAAAAAGTACTCAAATTTAAAGTAAATTTATAGTAGTGGAGTTGAATAAATTAAATAAGGTTGAGTGATTAGGAAAATAATATTGTTTAGAATAAGGAAAAAAATAAAATATTTCTCACCAAACCATATTATGATGATGGATCAACTCAATTTTGAGGATTTAAAATTTACAAAAACAAATACCTTATAAATTAATATAGAAATTTCATTAGGAATTCCAAAATCAAGGAGAGTGACCATTTTGTTGAAAAATTATTGTCCCTATTTTTAATGGGTAACTTTAAATTAATATAATTATTATAATGGATATCCCCAATATCCCTTAACCATTTTACAAACATTCCAAACCCAAAACCATTCATAAGATAATGTCCTTTATTTTACACACTATTTATCCTAAACAGACTAAAGAAATGACCGACCATTTAAAACCCTGTCTCTATTACATAAAATGTTGGAATGAAAAAAATTTATTTTTTTATAAGACTATGATGTTTATTGTGTCTCATTTTATCATTGTATACAATTTATATACATTATTCGATCACTATGACATAACAATTCATTTTTTTTCAGTAACCACATTTTATAAACAAAATAATATAACGTTTATGTATCTATAAGAACTATCTATGTAAAAACATTTCATTTTTCTCATTTTATTTTCAACTATCCAACTTTAACAAAACAAATTGAACAATTATCCCCAAATTATGGTCTATAAGAGATTTCAATTTTTATCTATCATACCATTATCAATTTAATGGGTGTTTCAATTCATTCATTATATCTTACTCAAAACCCCACACCTGCAATCACATTGGAAAAACACATCATGGTGTGTTTTGAAAAAAACCAAAACTTGTGAATTGACCATTTCAACAATGAGTATTCCAAAAAATATCATGGTTTATTTATTTGGTTCCTTAGGATCAGAAATTCCCAATATTAAATTGAATAGACACATCATGGTATAGAAGAAACTATATCATTGTTTTTATTATTTATAAAAAATATCATTGTTAAAGGTCCACACCTATTTAACCCAAGCCATCATTCAATTTAATCATCATTCCCAATCTCTATTATAATGAATGTGTAAAAAACATGATATATCCCACATTCCAACCATTAAAACTTATGAAATTCATATCACACCACATAAATCCATCCTTTACCCAAAACTATTATCACATCCCATTGTTTTAACCCTTTCTATTCATAAAATTCATTGAAACATTAGTTACCATATCCACCTCTAACCCTTCATAATGGGACATTCTATTGATTCTTCTGAGAGTAAGATATCCCAAAGGTTCTCTAAAACAAATAAAAGTCACCACACCACCAACAGTAGTTATGTAATCCTGATTTACTAACCAATTACTTTCTAAATTCCATTCTAAGGGATTGAGAATCAATATCACCGCTTTCCAAAAATCCAAGAAATAACCTTCCAATTACCAACAACAACCATTAATCTAATAAAAATACCACTAATAATAGTATTTTATAGGGGAATATTATATAGATTTAGTAAGTTCAGTTTCTTCAATAGTGAATAAGTACTTGAACATAATATGGGAAATTAATTAGATGTAACATGAGAAATTAGATATTGTTAAAATGGAAATGTTTATAAATTTATATCCCAATATTATTTATCAATTAGTTTTGTAATTGAATATAAAGGATAAATTTAAGAAGATAAATGTAGAAAATATTGTTGAATTGTCAGAAGATACTCATAGTGAATTGATTATATAGTTTCAAAAACCCATCATTTATGATCACCGATTTATTGTATGTCTATTGGATGAAATTAAATTTAAGAATTAAAAAATTCATAGTACTGAAATGGATTTATTATTAGTGGTTTGTTTCATACGTGGATTAAACCATGTTGATTCAGTATCCTAATATGAAGAGTATAATTTAAAAAATCAATTTATTTTATGGGTGATAAGAAATATTTACATTACCTAGACCTGTTAAAAAAATCAATTACAGGTTGAATCCTTCAGAATCATCAATAGATCTACTCAAACTTCTTGTCACCCCAAAGGGGATGTCTATGGAGTGTTTATTCATTTATATGTGTACATATTACATATGGTTATAGAAAACCACCAACTATATATTATCATATAATTAGCTTTTATATATTCAGGCATGGGTTATTATACATGAACAATCATGAGTTTCTGTTTTATCATACATATGGAAAAGACAATGGTTGTTATGATGTGGATTAACCCTTGAAACATTAGGGGAATGTTTAGCTGATTTAATTTTCAATATTATATAATATCGGTATAGTGATAGATGTTGGAAGGATAATTTTTGTTAAGAGGTACAATATTTTAACCATAGGATCATGGGATAAAATCCCAGAACTCATTACATAGACACATAAGCTTCATTTAATATATTTTCATATCACTATCCAAAACCCCCAATGGATAATTCTATAATTTATACACTATATATGTTTATATAAAAAGTTTTAAATATTTTGTGAAGAAGGAATTCATATTTGATTTAGTAATATTACTTTTAGAGAAGTATAGAATCAATATCCTCTCATGGATCATGTCGCCTACATCTTACGATAATTAAGATTCTATACCATTATTTTTAGCTGATTTGATCAATTTGATTGATATTTTTTTACAATAATCACCAAAACCATTATATTACACACCAAAATTTGTTCCATCAATTATTTTACCCTGGGATACTTACACCATTGATGTAATACCACATACTCAATCAATATTTAAAAATATACCACAACCTTTAAAATTTCATAAGAGGAATAAACATAGATAATTTACATTTTTAAAAAATATAATATAAATATTTTGGCTATTAATAAGTTGGATAAGTAGGTAAGAAATGAAAACAAAACAAAAAAGAATAAAAATAATCATTGTGGAAAAATAAAAATGGATTTTCAAATAACTCAAAAAAGAGATAATTTATTTATCTAGAGAAGCAAAGGAAGGTCATTGTGGAAATATGGTTTCCCATTCAATATCCCACATATACTATTACTTTTCATGATATATTTTACGATTTATCCTCATCATAATATCTTATCGTAATAGCCATTTTACCCCTAGAGTTGAGAGTAAAACATCATCTCCAAATATAATAGATCATGGAAATTCATTTTCCTATGTTCTACCGCTTATTTATTCAGAGGTAGAAGCCATTTTTCCAATTTTAAATCATAGTTAAATTATTGTCTATGTATTTAATCCAATCGTATCACCAACCCCATTATGGGTAAAAAAAGAACCTCAATTGGAATTAACGTTGGTTCTCATAGTAGTCCATATTTCCCCAATTCAATCTAATCACATGATTATAAAATTTAATATAGAATTAGAGAGGTATTTTGTATATTTTTTTTGGTAAAAATGATGAATTATAACCATATTATATCAATTTAAGAGAAGGATGTTTGGGATTAAGTGTAAGATTATTATAATGATCTTAAGAAAACATGGGATTTATTGAATACATTCGTATATTCATTTTGAAATTTTGATAACCATTTCATTTTATTTTTCATCTTAAGAAATAATTATAATTTTTATGTTTCGATGAAGAAATACATGAATTTTCATTTTTAAAATATGAAATTCAAATATTATTTTAATATGATTTATATTTCATAAATTAGAGTGATAAATGTCATACATTATTATTATTTGTTTTATAGGGAAAGGTATTGATTTTTATAGGAATTAAGAACCCTCATATAATTACGGGTATTGAATAAGTGGATTAAAAATTAGTGCATTATTTTAAATTTTTATCCATTCATTTTTTATTTTTATTGAAAATGACACATTACTCTCTAACATTGGATAGAAATAGTGAGTATATTATTTAAATTTATATGTATATGTAGGGGATGAGGGATACTTTTAAAATCACACCTGAGAGATTTTATTTGATTAATTTATAAAATAGAAATTTTTTTAAGTAATATTATTTTGATTTATGTAAAACCAAATGTTCATGAAAATATATCTGGATGATAAAGCTTGAATTTTTTGGAAATGAAATAATTGATTGCATTTTGGTTTAAAAATTGAAATAATTATAGGAAATGTTTCTTTAATTGATTTTATTTATCTAAAATTAAAATAAATTTATTTATAAATTTATATTAAAAAATGAGTGACATAAAAATGTAAAAGTCTCATTTTTAAGATGAATTATTAAACTACTGAAATATTATTTCCAATAACATCTTTCTAGAGATTTTATTGAGAAATGAATAACTGGTAGAATTTATTGCATGTATTTTTAGAAGCATTAGAGTAAAATAAAAATAACATAAGTGGGGGGGATTCTTTATCATTAGATCATTCTACCATTGATGTTTTATTTTCATTTTACCATCATTATTCTTGTAAAAACCATGGGTACGTTGTTATGAAAGGCACATTTAAAGATATTTTTTTCTTTCTCGTACTTATACCTTGAATTTTATGTTTGAATTTATTTAAGATTAATATATTTATGATGGAATTTGGGAGATTATTATTTATTAAAAATTAACGTGACATGTATTGAAGTGTGAAGTATTGATAGTGGATATAGAAGAAGAGATTTCTATGTTAATTATCTCATTAATGAAGTGAGATAGGTGATTATCACATATATGATATTCATTCATCTCATTATAATGAAATTGAATAATTTGTCAAATGAATTAATTGAATAAATTATATTGATAATATTAATCAAAATATGGATTTACTATACAACATATAAATGTAGTTAAATTATAATTTTGAAACTAAATGATGTTTAAATAACATTATTCTATTAATTTGTAATTAATGATGGGAGAATAATATATCAATTCCAAAGAGTTGAATATGATTAATGTATTATTATTGTTATTTCAAAAATTGAAATTAATGTTTGTAAAATATTGTAATACTAATATTCTTGGAAGAAATATTTCATTTATATTATTGATATATTTCTTAATATAAAATTTTTAATGGATAATTTTATTATGTGTAGTTCAATAATAATATTTTTTATTATGGTAATTATTTTGGAGAGATAAAAATATTCCACGATAATTGAATTTATTTTATTAGACTATCACATACAATAGAATAGTTATAATTATTCTATAAAAATATTTATGAATGGAAAAATAAATAATCATAAGCAGAATACTCATAGTTAAATTTAATTATTATAATTAGGTAATCTATAGTCCCCTTAGATTCAAGTGACCCTTATT
Organism: Viscum album; assembly: GCA_963277665.1. NCBI lineage: Eukaryota > Viridiplantae > Streptophyta > Magnoliopsida > Santalales > Viscaceae > Viscum > Viscum album. The sequence goes on from OY728119.1 coordinate 1,305,655,978, forward strand.
TTATGATTTTAAATACGTAATGTTTATAGTTGATTTTTTGGAGACTTTGGAGAAATTTTTGAGTCTTTTGGGTGATTTTCTATAGGTTCACGGTTAGTGCACGGTTTGGAAAAACCATGAGACACCTGCAGAAACCTACGAACAATGAGATAGGGGCTAAAGGGGGAGGCGCACAGGTGGCACACAGTTTTTCCAAACCATGTTGTAGCATAAGAGAACTGTGTTTTTTTAGACAGTGATATTTGGCATGGTTGGAGGATGGTTTTTCTAACTGTGTGAGCCAAACGTGTGAGGTTCATCCTTAAGGTAGTGGACAATGAACGATTAGCACACAATTTTCCTAACCATGCACATGTTAAAAGTGAGATACTAAAATTGTTGATCTCACATGTTTTGACCTATGGGGCCCTTTTTTCCTCTTATGTTTCTCAAACTATATATTCTCACTTCCCAAAGGCTATGCAAGCTTCTACAATCAATATGGAGGTGATATTAAGGCTTCTCTTTGTGAATTGAAGATGGAATCTTGCAGTTAAGAATCAATAATGGTCTTTCTTCATGGTTCACCTTAGATATACTTCTCCCAATCTCTCAATTTCATAGAACCTATGTACATTGTGAATATATATAATGTTTTTGATTCCAAATATGATTTATTTTTTCTTTTTTTATTATAGGGGAAGAGATATAAGGTTGTTTTTTTGAAAATTCAACCCGATTTCATTGGAATTTAAGTGGCATTATTCATTTTCAATATAAAAATAAGGTATGTAGAATCAATTTTGACTCCTCTACATAGAATATAAAGGAACAGTTTAAAATTTATTGTTTTTAATGAAATTTATTGGGAACATATTTTTTCAATCATGATAGAAACCCTTTTTTGTAATGGCGGTGAATTTTTGTGGAGTTGTGAAATTATTATGTGAAATTATTTGATAAATTATTTTAAAATGTTTATTTTTTTGTAGTTCATAGTTTAATTCATGGAAAAAGGTTTTATGAGAATGTATTTCAAAAAATTATTCTTTTATGTAAATGGGTTTTCCATTGAAAGGGTATGGGAATTCAAATGTATTTGGAATTGAAATGTCTATGGAATTGGAATGGGTTTTGCATGGTTTTTGGGTATACTTGGTTGTGAATGTTCATATTGAATATGAGGTCTAGTTGAAATAAGATATTGTTCTGGGTGCCAAAGGTGTAATGACACATGGGATATTGGTTACCCGATGATGAATTGGAAGATTGATGATAGACCACACATGAGTCTAGAACTGTAACTTAGGAATGCATGGGTGGAGGTTTGGGTGTGTGGTTTTGAATGGGTTTATACAAATTGATTGTGAAATGGTTTTGAAAACATTACTGGTTGTTTTCTATAGAAAACTATCTTGGTTTTGAAAAATATTTTTCTTATATGGTTTTTTTATTTTTTAATAATGAATTTTTAATGGTATTATATAAATTGTTTAATATAAATTGTCTTATATAAATTTTTTAACATGTTCCATCCTAGTTTCATGAGTAGGGACGTCACTTGGGAAATCCTTATGAGTTTTAGTACTCACCCCTTCTTTTTCACTTTGGTGCTTTTGTAGATATTTTTTACCATTACATGAGGAAAATAAAGTATCACACTTATCTAGTAGTTCTCAGTGATACATGGGATGTTTTATGGAGTTTTGAGCATGGATCTTGTTTGTGCTTGGGGTATTGTCTTGGCATCTTTGATTTTTGTTGGTTATGACTTTTGTTGTGTACTTGGTTATTTTATAGACTTCTATTATGGTACTCTATGTAGTTAAAATTTATATAAATGGATTTTCATGAGTATTCCAAATTTATTATCATGAATCATGTAGTAGTTTTTGTTAATTTTTGTGTTATTGTTTTCTTTCTTTCTAAGGTAAAATTTTCCCCCACTTTTTAATGAATCACTTGGAATTTATTACCAAATGTTTTCATCATGGGGTGTCTATTAAGGTAAAGTAATGTCTTTCCACCATATCAATCCAATGAAAAAGAAGAGGTATTCTATTAGTGGTATTAGTCTTGGTAGTTATAATTATCTTTGTATAACAAGTGGTCATCATTTCTCTTCGTCTTGGAGTTGATATTCAGTTTGGTTTATTCCTTGTATGTGGTTAGTGGAAAGTATTATGATTATCAGGACATGAAATGTATAACATAAAAATAAATAGGTAAACTTTTTATATTGAATATAAATATACTAGGGATTTGGGTACATAAGTTTTTTGGAGATAATTATAGATTTTAAATCTCATTGACATGGGTTTAGCAGATGAGATGAGCTTGAAGTGCATTAGAAAATGACTTCCCAATAGGAATGAATATTTAATTTTGAGTAATGATATATGATTTGATTCACCTTTTTCATTTTTGAAAAGTGTAAAAAAATTCAAATGTATGATTTTGAAAAAAGATCATGGTTGTGGAATTTTGAAATTGTTTGATTTTCAAAAGAAAGTTGAGAATTTTCAAAATTTGTTGAACATGGTAAAAATTCGCTTTTGGAAAGAAATGTTGAAATCATTGTGATGTGGTTGAATTTAAAATGATAAGATTTCAGTTGATATAGAGTTAAACTTATGTTGTTTTATTTGATAATAGAATATATTACAAGTAGGCCTTGTTGGAACCAACTCAAAGAGGCTACTGAGAATGTCATTACACCCGAGCAATAGGTGAGCCCACAATTGGTAAAAGGCATCATTCAAGATTTTTATACTGTTGAGTTAGGACTACAACTAGATACTAATTTTATGATATCTATCACTATAAGAAATACATGTGGATGAATCATTTGTGTCTCCACAATAGGAGGTGATAACTCTAACAATAAGGGAAAGAGGAAAAGTGACACTATTTCTCATAGAGGTGGAACTAATCAGATTCATTCAAAAAGATCAATAAATATTCCTCCAAGACCCAAGAGCATTCCTGGATTTTTTTTGTGGTTATTTACGTCACATCATGTGAAAGTGTACCGAACCCTCGCGAGAATGCCACAATTTCAACAATATGGAGAATATTCAGCATTATTGTCGTAGTGCTCTAAGGTCGGGTTTTTGGGACACTCATCATGTGTCACACACATAGTATTCTTAGATGGGTAAGGGAAATAGAATGGATATCATCAGCAGAACTGAGATAACCATGGTGATTCTAGGAATACCATGACTCTTCTAGTAGTGCAACCTCAACATGAAAACTGAGATCCAAGTGTGGTGAAAATATAATTATATAGAGCTAAGTAGGTGATTATGGATGATCATTCAGTACCATCTATTGTTAGAGGTATGATTCTTTTGAATTCTACCCTTATGAATGTTTTTTTTTGAAATGGATGTATCCCATTCTTTAATGTATTTTCATGGTGTTGATTTTTAGAGCTCAAAAGATGAGGTGATTGCTTCTGTGTTAAAAATGCATACTACTCTAGGTCAAAGAGAATGTCGATCCTTTTTTGTAGAACATTTTCTATAACTATTTGATGGAGCCAAGATGGAATGGGATTTATCTTTTCTAGAAATGGAAGTCTATGATATAATCCTGGGTATGGAATGGTTGAAAATGTTCAAGGATCACATCAACTGTTATACTTAACGGTCTTATTTTACCACTAAAGATGGAGTCGACTATCTTTTTCAAGGATACCCGAATGTAAAAGCAGGTGCAATGTGACTGTTGGAACCTATAGTTAGAATGATATCATACTAGTTTATAGAATTTTCGTTTGAATTGATGGAAAATATTGACATGAACATTTTTCTAGTAGTGGTTGATCAGTTTCAAGTTGTTTTTCTTGAAGATTTCTCAGGGATTCCACCCATAAGATAATTTGAGTTTATGATTGATCTCCTTTTTTGGATTTTTCATATATCACATCCATATTATTTTATGGGACCAATAGAATTAAGATAATTGAGTTTTTAGTTAGAAGTGACTTAAAACAAAGGTTGTATTTGGATAATCACATCTCTAGGGGTAGCACCAGCATTTTTTTGTCAAGAAGGCAGATGGAATAATTTGGTAGTGCATAGATAATCATAATCTTAACTATGTTATGATATATAATCTACATCCACTTCCACACATGTTTGATCTATTAGATCAATTTATGTGAGACGATTTGTTATATAGGATTGAATTTCTATTAGTATATCACTAATTACGAGTTTAGAAGGAGGATATTTCGAAGACATATTTTAGAAGAAGATATAGCCATTATGTATAAGTGTTAATTACATTTGGCCTCTAAAAATCACCAGCTATCTTTATGTAACTGAAGAATTATATATTTAGAAGGTATCTAGATTCTTCTATGGTGGATTTTGTAGATGACATATTGGTGTGTTCAAGGACAAAGTATGATCATGAACAACACTTTACAATAGCGTATTAAATCATGAGAAATCGCCATTTGAATTCCAAACTATCAAAGTGTGAATTTTGGATACAGGAGTTAAGTTTCTTTGGACATGTAATTTTTGAATGTGGTGTTTATGTGGATCTTGAAAATATAGAGGTCATTATTTCATGGTAGCTTCAAAATAATGTTTTTGATATATGGAGTTTCCTTAGATTGGATGGTTATTACTGACACATTGTTCATGAATTATCACGACTATCATCTACTATGATAGAATTGAAAAAAAATTCCATTTTAATGGGATGAGGAATGTTAAAATGTCATTTCAGGACCATAATGTTCTCTTAACATCAACAAAAATATTGATTTTTCCAGAATAATTAAAAGGGTATGTGGTGTATTTTGATGCTTAAGGATTTGTTTTGGGATGAGTTATTATGTTGTGAGATCATGTTTTTGCTTCTGGATTAAGACAACTAATGTTAATTGAGATGTGATTCCCAACACACTATTTCATGTTATCTGTTATAATCCTTTATTTGAATAAATGACATCATTACCTCTTTAGTGATAAATTGATAGTGATTACTGGTTATAAGATGTTGAAACATATTTTCTCACAAAGACATCTGAATCCAAGACAAATAATATGGATGGAGTATCTCCAAATTATTGACATTTACATGATGTATACATCAGGGAAAGGAAATTTAGTGGCTGATGCATTAAGCAGGAAGTCATATGCTTAGTTGGAAAAAGAAACTTTAGTTGAGTGGAAATTGATGTCGGTCCTAGCCGATATTCACATGGAATGTTAAGACCTTGGTGAAGTGATGGTTTTGTTTCCATTTATCTTCATTCCAGATTTGTCTAAAACTAATAAAGAGGCACAAACATCTAATTTGGAATGTGTGGATATGAGGTCAAAACTCAATTGTCGGGAGACCATTTAGGGCTGAAGTTGGATGCGAGATTAGAATTGTGGTTTCTAAATCGGATCTTTGTACATATGAACTATTAGAAAAAACTTCTTAATTATTACCACCATTCAAGATGGGTTGTTCATCCTAGAATATAGAATTTGTATATGGTGTTTAATGAACATTTTTTTTGGGTTTTTATGATATAATGTGTCTACGTTTTTTTATGTTCTCTACTTATAAGTAGGTTGAGGAAGAACATGAATGACCAATAGGTATGTTGTAGTCTTTACTTATCCCTATATGGAAATGGGAGCAGATAGCCATGGATTTTGTTTTAGGTCTTTCAAGAATGGTTGGGAGACATGATTCAATATGAGTGATAGTGGACCAGCTTACAAAGTCAGATCATTTCATCCCTATTCATGAATCTCATACGCTGGAGGAATTTTCAAAGATCTATATCCTAGAAGTGGTAAAGAGGCATAGAAAAATAGTTTCGATCGTATTTGGTTGACATCAAAGGTTTACATCTCATTTTTAGAATCCATATAGAAATAACATTGGAGTTAGTTGATAATGTGTACAGTATATCATCCTTAGATGGTTGGGTAATCCGAAATGTTAATAAAAAATGTGGGAAGATGTATAGTGGGATTGTGTAATAGATTTTAATGGGTCATGGGAAGAGAATATACAGTTAGGGGAGTTATTATATAACAACAACTATCAGGCCTCAATATGTATGGGTACTTTTAAAGATTTGGATGGGATTCCATTTAATTATACACCTTTTTTGGGTAGAAATGGGAAATACATCACCAGTTGGGTCGAGCCTTGTCCAACAAAAAATGGAGAATATTCATTTCATCAGGAAACTGATGGAGATGTCTCAAAGTTGTCGGAAATAATATGTAGATCATCATCAATAGTTGTTTAAATTTTTGGTCAGTGATCATGTGTTCTTAATATTCTCTCTGAGGCTTGTACATCATATTTTTGGGATGTAGGGAAAGTTGTATCCTCGATACATAGACCCTTTTGAGATACTAGAATGGTTTGGTGTGGTAGAATATCGGTTGGATTTCCACCATGGTTCCATGAATTCCATAGTGTGTTTCATGTTTCTCACCTGAAAAAGTATCATCCTAATCCTGACCATGTGAGTAGATGGAATCATGATAACGTAGAGCCCGATTATTTGCTGGTGCACATGCTAGTATGGATTGTGGATGGAAAAGAGATATTATAGTGTGGAAAAATCATTGGTCTAGTGTATTTTTTGTGGTGATATGGTCATATTTATGATTATACATGGGAATTGAAGTATGGAATAAAAGAGAAATGGACGGAACTCTTTCAATACGATGATGGTTTTCTACATTTTGATGATATAAATTCCAATTGTGGGGAGAATTTATCACCCTTGGTTTCATGTAATCAACCCATTGTTTAAAATTTTAAGAATTTGAAGTTTATGGGTGATTTTTGGGAGAGTTTAGAGAAATTTTGAAGTGTTTTAGGGGATTTTATACATGTGCATAATTAGTGCACAGTTTGGGAAAACCTTGTGACAACTATAAGAAATTATACACAATAAAACATGGGATAAGGTGGAAGACGTCCGAGTTTTGTACGATTTTTCCAAACCGTGTGACTACCTAGAAGAATCATGTTTTTAGAACATGATATTTGGAATTGTTGGAATATTTTTTGTCTAGCTGTGTGATTCAAACATGTAAGCTTCATCCTTGAGGCAGTTGTTAGTGCACTATTAGGACACGGTATGCCTAACAGTGCGACTAACCATGCATGGGTTAAAAGTGATGTCCTAAAATTGTGGATCTCACATGTTTTGACCTTTCAATCCCCCTTTTTTCCTTCTATGCATCACTAACTAGATATTCTATCTTTCTAGAGGATGAGTAAGCTTCTCACAATGATCCGGAGGTGATCTGAAGGCTTCTCTTGGTGTTTTGATGTGGAATTCCTATAGAAAGGCATCATTCTTGGCCTTTCGTTGCGAGTTTCCTTAGATATAATTCATCCTCTCTCTTAGTTTCTTATATATATGACTTTTGTGGATATATCTCAGGTTTTTACTCCAAATATTATTATGTTTGGATTTTTTTATTCCATGGGAAGATATATTAGGTAGTTTTTTGGATATTAAACTTTGTTTCATTGGTTTTTAAGTTATAATCATCATTTTCACCATAAAACTTGAGTTTGGTGGATTTATTCATGAATCCTCAATTTAGAATATGATGTTTTAGTTTCCAATATTTTTTTTGATTGAAATTTATTGTGAATATTAATGTGAAAGCATGATATAAACACTTTTTATTAATGGTTGTCTATTTTTTTTGGAATTCGGAAATTGTTGTGTCCAGTTATTTGATAAATCATTTTAAAATAGTATCTTGGTTTTATTCATGGAAAAATGATTTTTTTTGAAAAAATGGTTTAAATAAAAATATTCTTTTATTAAAATGGTGTATGTATTGAAATGGTATTGGTATTGAAATAGATTTGGAATTGGAATGGTTTTGGAATGATTATATTAGAATTGTTTTGGGCATACTTGGTTGTGTGTGTTCATATTGCCTACGAGGCCTGTTTTAAATATGATGTTTAAATTGGTGACAATGGTTTAATGTCACATGGGATTTTGGTTACCTTGTGATGAATTGGTAGATTGATAAGACACCACCCATGAGTATGAAACTGTTACGTAGGCATGCATGGGTGGTGCTGTGGGTGGGTGGTCTGGAATGTGTTATGCTAATTTGATTGTGAAAAGGATTTTAAAAAAACTGTGGTTATTTTTCTAGGAAAATGTTTTTAGTTTGTAAAAAAAATTTATTGGATATAGTTTTGATTTTTTAATACTTTGATTTAAATAATTTTATATAAACTAATTTATATAAATTGTATTTTATAAATGTGATAACATTTTCTATCATAGTGGCATGAGTACAGAATTTATTTGTGTAATGCCTACTGAGATTTAGTACTCACCCCTTCTTTGTCGCTTTGGTACTTTTAGAGATACAGTTTATTAGGATATGAAAAAAGAAAAAGTATCACACTTCACTTGCGGTGCCTAGTGATACTTGGGATGTTTTGTGGGGTTGGATCATGGATATTGTTGGAGCTTGGAGTTTTTTCTTAGAGTATTTGAGTTTTGTTGGTTATGTATTCTTTTGTGTACTTGGTTATTTTTTAGACTACTGTTGTGGTATTATTTGTAGTCGACATTCATATAAATTGTTTTTCTTGAGTTGTTTTAATTTTATTATCATGCATCAGTTTTTTAAGGTGTGTTTGGTTGGTCATTTTTTCAGTGGTAAAATCGTCCCCCACTTGTTAATTAATCCCTTAGAATTTATTTATAGCCTCTGGAATCTTGGGGATGTCTCTTAAGTCTATTTAATGTCCTTCCAAATTCTCAAGACAATTAAACGAAGATTGATGTTACATAGTCAGATGTTGTAATATTATTTATTAAGTATTTTACGATAAAAATAATATGTATAATTATAGACATTGATGAATTAAAATAAAATTTATTTTATATTTGGATAATTAAAATTTAATGATGTGAAGATTAAATCTTTGGTTGGGCTATTTGTATTTAATGTGTTTCATGATTTTTGGACGTTTCTTATTTATTTACAAGATAATTTTCTATATGTTTAGAAATGTTGTTGTGGATTATTTAGCATGATTAATTAATTAAAATTGTTAACCAACATAAATCTATATGAATTGATAATTTAATAATATAGGAATGGGAAAAATAACTCTTTCTCTTATAATTTATGAAATTAGAAATTAGTTCTTAAAGTATTATATTGATTTTTATCTATTATTAGATATAAACTCTATATTTTTTATGAATAATAGATTTTAAAAATACTATAGTTAATTCAAGATGGAATTTTAAAAATTTATAAAAAAATAAATGCTTATGGTTTATGGAGCACATTCGTGGTTATGGGGTTCTTCAATGTCATGATTATTTAGTGTGAGTTCCTTTTTTCTATATAGAAAATACATTATAAATGTATCTATGATATAGGGATTTAGAATATTAATTTGAATTTGATAATTTGTTTGGGTTCTAAACCTTTAACAAGTAATGGGCTGGTAGCTCAAATATTACTGAAAAATGGATTAATTAATGATAAATGGGCTATGATATTGGGAATTAAGTGATGGTCGATGTTGGTGATGGATGAATAGATTATAATATGTGAAATGGTGTGGGAATGACAGAAGGTGGTTGTGATGAGTTTAGATAAGGGATTTCTCATTGATATATATATCTTATTGTTTCTTAATACGTACTTGATGGATATATGAGTAAGATTTTTTTATATGTTTCAATGTTCTTTATGTATTTTGTCTCTATACATAAAAAGTGAACCATTGATGTGGTATCCTAGGTGGATTCCTATAGTACTCAGATAATTAATTAAATGATAATTCATTAATTTAATGAATGTTCTAGTTCATGAAATTTATAAATAATAGTGATATAATTGAGACTATAAACAAGAGAAATAATAGTATCATTATCATATGGATTAAAGGATTAAATAATTAATATTGGAAATAAAAATGGAATGATATTAATGATTGGTTATTTAATTAAGTACTATGAATCTTTGATGATTGTATTCTTTTTTGACACTTAAACCATAAGCGTATAAGCAGAGGGTCTATTATAGTAATAGTAGAATATGAGTATAAGGATATTTAGTTTCTCTTAGTGTGTATGTGCATGATATTATTCTATATTTTCGGATTATACATGCTTCCCCACCTACGTATGTAGGTTAGTTGAAACCACGATGTTTTGGGGGTGTTTTCTATGATATTAAGGAAAATGAGGGAATAAGTGTAATGTAAACTTATATCTAGATATGGTGGTTTCTTATTACCATAGGAATATATTAATGGTTTGTGATGGATTAAGGTACAATGAATGCACATAGATTGTTCTGTCTTCTAGTAATACACCTTGTTAGTTCTTAGATATGATGATGATGAGATGTCAAACTTCACATGATACAATGATGGTTGTGATATTAATGAAAGGGGCGCAAGATGACATAATAGGTGAGATGAGCACGGGAAGTAATTTTCGAGGAATTATAGAGACAAAACAATGGGTAATTGGATGAAATAAACCTTTATTAAATATATGTGTTTTTATAAGGCTTGTTTTACATTTAGGTGTTATTTGGTTAGTAAGATATGGTGAGGATGGGGGAATTCGTATTACATATTTAGGTGATGTGTTAGTTCCTTATCTTATTTACTAGATTTAGTATGATTCTTTGAAATTTTTTATGAGACGTATCTGGTAGGATCCAACAAAGTATAAATGTTATCATCACCCTATATATATATAATTTTTTTTTTCAAGTTAGTAGGAACTAGTTGGTGATCGAGTGTGGAATCACTTTTTTAAGTACTTATTTTAGTAGTTGTCGGAGCTTTTTTTCAAGGATTATTTTAGTATTTATAATTATTTTAGAGATATGCCATGAAATTAACTTATTTTCTTTACTATTTATTATATTAGGATGGTTTAATTAGGATCTAGATTTTCTCATTTTTTTTCTATCTTATATATTATCAGTCAAATATATATTGAGGGTAATGCCTCCCATGTGTGTGATTTCAATATCCTTAGTGATAATCTCCAAACCATTACTTATTGGATGTAGTCTTTAGGGATAATTGTCTCTCTTTTATCATTTTGGGCTCAAGAGGGGTACCTTTGAAAGGAGGGGGTCATGATAGAGGGGTATCAAAGGTGATCTTTAAGATATTGGACAATGTTTAGAGTTAGACACTTGTGTGGAGGCATTTTTTGGAAGGGAAATAATATCAATGGGGATTATTACATTTTTTAAATTTGGGATATTGGGTAATACATGATATTTTATGTTCCACTATGATCCAACATAAGGAACATTATGTTTAATGAACATGCTAAGGGAAGTGATTCTACATGTACAGTAAATACCTATAAAATTACCATTCACAATGTTTCTCTAGGAGTGTGTTTGAATTATGAATAAAATAGGAATTAATTTTTAATGAATGAATTAATTAACCTTATAGAATTCCTTTCTCTTGTTAGGAGTCTTTATAATTTTTACAAACATAGCTTTAGGTTAACATCTTCATCTCTTTCATGTTAAATATGTTAAGCAATATGCACCATCAAATCTCTATATAGTGTTGGCCGATAATAAAAACACTCATAGGAGGATATTAAAAGAGTTATAGTGCTATAGAATATAAAATTATATGGGATCCATTTTGGATTCTGAGACATAGGAATTTTTTAAGGTGCAGGATACAATCTGTAGATTAATTTATTCTCAGAATTACCACTAGGTTTCTTCAGCTATGATGATGTTACATGGGTCGTCTTGGGAGTGGTTGTTCTTGTTCCTTGTTTATTGTAATGAGTCAACTATTTAATGGGAAATCCTTCGAGATCAGGTTCATTATGAGTTTATTTTTTGATCTAAAGGTTGGATTATAGGTCTGTGATTCCTTCCCCTCCTCTTAGAGATTTATAAGTTCTGATTTTTATATATCTTGAAACTATGATTAGATCTTGGATCATGGAATCATTAAATTTTTAGCCAATTGAATTTTATGGTAGAGATTATTATAACTCTTCTATTATTATCCCTTTCAATTTCATTTATGGAGTTTTTATCATTCTATTTGATTTAAACCCACCAATTGAATCCATGTTCCATGATTATTTATATCACATCATCCATTGATTACCAACCTCCACTATAATTTCCTTATGAGATAGTAAGTATAAGTCATTACCGAAGCCCATTGTTTATATGTAGATATTTTATAAAGAAAGGGTTTATCTGACCTCATAAATTTTATTCCATAACTCTCTCAATGGGCATAGTGTTCTGAATATTTGGTATGGGGGCGTTTTTGTTATCACATGCATTATATATACATTATCTTAAGCTTGGTGTCATGGAGATTTCATTTGGGGGCAGGTTTATTTTTATTTATTCCATTATTTTATGATTAATCTCTTCTCTTATGACTAGTGTTGTTGGCTCTAGTCCAATGGAATGGGGCATATTATGTTTCATCCTTCCATTTATTCTTTTTATAGTATTTGATTATATTTACCTATGTTTTGAATTAAATTATTTTATGTAATAAATTTTTTCCATGAATATGTTTATGATGTGTCACTAATTTTTTTGTTCTCTAATTTATAGATGGATTTATCTTCCACTGGTAACATATTTTATATGTTAAGTTATACAAAGAGTGGGGACACTTAACCCATTATTAAGCATAATTTATTGTAATGAATTTTAAATATATGTCGGTGAGTCAGAGCCACCGAAAGTGGAAAATATCATGGTGTGGTGGATATGTTCTCTTGATTTGTATGCTTGTTTTTGTTCTCTTTATGTTTGCTTAAGAGCTTGAATTGGTTGAGGAATATTATGTGGTATTAATTTAAGAATATTTAAAAAAATGACATTCGTCTTTATTGAATGGTAAATAAAATCATTAAAAATATTTTTTTCATTTTCTTGAATGGTTTCTTAGTTTATGAATATTTTTTAACAAGATCATAAATATATAACATTGTATAGAGAGGAATGCTTCTAATTCTTGTTTTTTTATGATGAATGTTTATGTTAACAAGATAAAAATACTATTTAATTTAGATATCATTCATTGAATGCTTTATATTTATCACATTTATCAATTATATTAACATGAAAAGTGTTATAGTTTTTAATTACAGTAGTGGAAGGATTATATAATTTTTTTGATGCATGATGAATTAAATTGGTTAATATACTATCAATTTCGAATTTTTAATTAATAAAGAAATGTTCTTGAGATATTTTTTTGAGATTTTTTTTCATTGGGAGTTTCCTTATGTTGTTTGATAATATGTGTAGTAATGTTTGATGGGATCCACCTAAAAGAATTTATTTTATTATAACCAGTATTTTTAAAGAAACGAAAAAATTTATTTTAGTAAACATGATTGCATTTTGAAATATGTTTTATGAATGAAATTAGGAGTGTTTTTAATTTTTTTGAAGAAACATTATTGTAAATAAGGATTAAATTTGTTAATTAGATGTTTTCCAACCTATAAATTTTTAAATGAAAAAAGTCTTATTGAAAATTCCTCCACAAAATATTTTAAATGTTTAAAAAATTTTAGTCTTAAATGATATTAAAGGGTTAATCCAATAAAAAAATACTATAATTAAATGAATATTTTAAATAATTTAAATATTGTTTTTATGTTTTGATCTTCTTGACACGTAAGATCTCATGAAATTTTGTGATTCATTTCTAAAATGTAATTAATATAAATTGAGAATGAAAAATCTAAATGAGATATTGGTATAATATGTATTGAAAAATTATTATTATTATCATGTCTAGGATTGTTAGTGACAAATTATATGAACATTCTTATATATGTTCTAATTTAATTACTATATATGTCGTGTGTTCATTATAAGATTAATAGTTTTGAAAGAATTTATAAGTAAAATTATTAAATTGATAGATATAATGAGTTACCCAAATGAATTACTAGGATTCTTTCTAATCGATGAAAAGTTATGTTTTTCCAACAATATTCATGTTGTAATGTTTATACTACTATAGTGATTGATTCATATACATTGAAATACGGGTTTTCATGGCATCTTATTTGGTCGTTGTTATGAATGTGTGAATTTAATTATAAATGAGACTCATGGATTCACACTTTGTATCCCCAATTGTTTGATGCATGATTTTTTGTGATGTTTTTTGTACTCATGTTGATATATGAGATTGATTCTCCTCATTGATGAAATGTTTAATTAATTGGATTTATCATGTTTTATAGATTTTTCCCCCAAGAGAATTTTTAAGTTGATTGTTAACTTTTTGTGGTTATATGAGTTTTTCCTCTACTGTGTTGGATAGGTTCTTAATTTATCAAAATCCCTGATAGGTATCTCATTGGGTGGTTAATTTATCCCCCATTACATTCTCTCTCTTTCTGGTTTTTTAATTCCAAAATATGAGAATTTTTTGAGAGGTATTTGATTAGAGGGTATAGGTTTTTATATTCATTCCCTTGTCATTCTGTTTTCTTCTGTTGTTCTGGAGGGAATTTATAAATTTAAGAAGTTGTTTTAAAAAAATTATAAAAATTATTAATGTAAATTTTTATGATGTTTATTTATTTGTGAAGTAATATGAAATTATTAGGAATTTTTAAAAGTGCAGCCATTATTTGGTAAGTAATATAATATTTTCAAAAGTGATAATTTTTTTAACTATTGTAATTTTATTTAAGATAAATTTAATATTTTTAGCATTAATTTTACACATACATAGATCCATATCATGATGTAAGGGTGGGTTGTTTTTCTATCAATACATAAAGCTAACATTGATTTTTCATAATTCTACGTAAGGGAAGTGTGTGTTTTTCTTTAGTACATAAGGTTAAACCATGATTTTTGTGTGTTAGGCTACCAGTTGAATTCATTGAGTTTCATAAATGTAACTTGATATATTTTTTACTGGTGTTAGGGTAGTCAAATTTTATTATATTTTGGTAGAGGATACCCATATATCATTTTTTGTATAAAGTTAAATAATATTACCATTATGTAGAGACCCTATATTGTGTAATCACTATGGGTTGTATTAAAAAATTTGGTTCATCCTTCAAAAACCATTCTAGAACACTATTCTCTCGATTTTAATGGAAATAAATATTGAAATTATAGTATTAAATATGTTATGAAGAAATTAATCTATATCCTTCACTTCCTTTATTTTAATGAATTTAAAATGTTTTTGGGAGGGTATTAAACTAAAAAATTTAGTTTAATATGAATTAAATTAGGATATATGCCCACATATTTATTGGGATACCAGGGTAGCTTTATATATCATATAAAAATCATAGAAATGTTTCTTTCCTCATGTTTCCTTCATTTATAAGGCCCCAACATTAATCCTTACTTAATATTGAATTAAATGAATAATTCACATTGAGGATCTTTTCATGTTTAGAGTTTTAGAGAATTAGATCATAAAACATTTATTCCATTCCACATTTAAGAAAAGTGGTTACATGAAAGATAATATTCATTTTTACCATCAACAGAAACATATTTAAAATAAAACATGGATTCTTTCTTGAAACTTCCTTGACACTATCATCATATCATGTACCTTTCCCTTGACATGTGAAAAACATTTCAAAAACTCGGGATGAGCATAAAATTCTCAGTAAGGGTTATAAAAATATGGAAAGGAAACATGAGTTCATATATACATAAGAATGAAATCATAATTTACCCATAAAACATAGGCACTTTAACATACCTCATAAAATCATGAATAAATCATAGAAATCATAAGACATAAAGGTAACTTGAGGCATTCATAACATTCTTACTTAGGGAGTAACCCTCTTGGTTACGTTTGGAATACCCATCACAGTATATTCCCTAAATCTCTTCGGAGAAACCTTAATGTTTCACTCCTTCGTGTTACCCAATGCATTGTAGAGCTATATCGGGCTCACCCACCCTTAGATTATCACAGAACCACCTATCTTCATAATAATTCCCAAGAACCACAATATAATCGTATCACATAAAACAAGCATAAAGGAAACATAACATTTCCACCTTTCAATCACAAGATATCAATACAACACATTGATATAAAAACATTATGAAAACCATTTTCAATACCAAAATAAAATAAAAGTAAAACATGGTATTTATTTTTTCTTTTTTAAAAAACGTATGGCTTGTAGAGGAATACAAAACTCAAATAATGGTCATGGCGGCGGAGAAGTCGTTGTCACCGCATACGTGTGAAAAAAAAACATTCCCTTTTGTCATTTAGTAAACGCTTTGTATAAAAAAAATTCCTTTTGAATAAACGTAAAAGTCAAAGTGGTTTATACACCGTATAAAAGAAGGTTGTGTATAAAACAAAATATGCCTCAATGAAAGGATATTGAGACGAAGTCCCATACCTCGTATCCGACTTGACTTGATCGTTCTTTAATCTTCCTTAAATCGGGTAACTTGTTTTTATTTGAGCTCAAAGGATTCCTTGGGAAGACTTCTTCCCAAAGTGAGGCTTCCAGGAGTTATAGAGGGATTTGGAGAGACATAATGGGTAGGGGTTGGCTGAGCCAAAGGCTTTGGAAGTGTGGGTAAGGAGGTAGATGTGGGGGCATTTTTTAAGAGGAGAGGAGGGGCACTCTTGGAATGTAATGAAATATTACTTTATTTTAAAATGAGTTTCAGATTTAAAAGGTCCCACATTGATATAATTCGAGGATATGGTGATAAGGGTTCTAAATCCACACATTCAATAAGTTTTGGACATGTGTAGGTCATAGATTTTACATTATCTTTTAATTTTATTTAAATCGTTAAATAATGAGGTAATCGCTGCATCATCATGGTGTCATAAATAATTTAATTTATTAAAAGTCTAAAAATTATAAAAAAATACGATGATGTATAAAATCTTTTTATCTTTACAATGACTATTTATAGTCAAAAATCAGACTTGTATAACCCCATGTAAAAATTGGTTTAATAAAACAACTCATGTTTGTGTCATTTTTATTTTAACATTAAATAAAAAGATATTAATGTCATTTTCCTACCAGAGTGGCACCATGAGGTCCCCAAGTTGACCCATGGATTGTCTTGGTCGGCCATGAAACATCCAATAAGGTTAGGAAATGTGTCAATCTCATCTCATATTATTAAAACATTATTGTTACCTTAAATTACACTAATTACCTCTAATCGCGATTAAAAAATTAAAAGTTACTATTCACCAAAAAATTATTTTAATCCCATTGAACCACATTTTACTTCTTAATGAAAACCATGTATGTCGGATTTTTGAAATTCAAACCACAGAGGTGGTAAAATTTCATTTAAACGAAAAATCAGTTTTTATAAGTACCACTTAGTGGTTTCACTATTCATAAAAAATTTTAGTTTTCCAGAAAAAAACCAAAACTTCACCCTAAGATATATTTGATATTCCGAATTAAAAAATGATGTCTATTTTACAAAATTAAAAAAATATAAGTTTCATTAATTAATTTAATAATTAATTCCCACTGTCAGAGCAAATAGCGTGTTTTTATGAAACAATAAGAATCAAAATATTGACACTAGTTTAAGTCCAATTTCAAAGTGAAATTAATTTCAACAACAACTATTGGATTAAATGGTAAAAATATATTCTAATTGAACATTAAAACAAATTCAAAATATAATCTAATCATATAAATAAATTTGATTAAAAAGAGGTTTTGAATTAAAATACAACATTTATCACTATTCATTAAAAAAATGAACTTTATCGGAAAAATACCAAAAATTCACACAAAGTAAATTTTTATGTCCCAATCATAAAGAATAAGTTTATTTTGACAAATATAGCTTATAAAATTTTCAAAATATAGATTTAAAAGATGGTTTTCTATTAAAATGCAGCAAAACAATCTTTTAAAAATATTAGTGTATTCCATGCTTAAGATTGGATTTATTCTCATTTTAAGCCTCTAAAATACTATATAATTATTTAATAGACATAGATAAAAATATCTATTATTCCTTACTTACTTGGGATGTTACATCCTTCCCCCTTTAGAAAATTGTGTCCCCGCAATTCATTTACTTATCGAATAAGTGAGGGTATTTATCCCTAATTGCATTTTTAGATTCCCATGTTGCCTCTTCAATTATGTGGTTTTTCCACAAAACCTTTACCTGATGAATCACCTTATTCCGTAACACTTTCTCCATGTGGTCAAGAATCTGGACCAGTTGTTCCTCATAAGATATGTTCTCTTCCAGCTGAACTACCTCTGGACTCAAAACATGAGATGGATATGGAATATACTTTCTCAACTTGGAAACAAGAAAAACATTGTGTACCTGAGATAAACTCGGAGGTAAATCCACTCGATAAGCAACTAATCCATCTCTCACCAAAATTTCATATGGTCCAATGAACCTTGGACTCAGCTTTCCTTTCTTACCAAATCGCATCACACTTTTCCATGGTGATACTTTGAGAAAAACATGATCACCTACCTCAAAAGAGAGATCCTTACTCCTATTGTCCGCATAACTCTTCTGCCTACTCTGAGCTATTCTAATGTGTTTCTGTATCAGCTGATCTTTTTCTGCCAACTCTTCTACCAATTCCGGTCCCATCAACTTCCTTTCACCCACTTCATCCCAGAAAGCTGGAGTTCGACACCGCTTCCCATATAATGCCTGAAATGGTGGCATCTATATACTGGAATGAAAACTGTTATTATAAGAAAATTCAACCAAAGAAACATGTTGGTCCCAACTTCCATGATAATCCATCGAACAAGAACGTAGCATATCCTCTAATGTCTGGATCATTTGTTCTGACTTCCCATCTGATTGAGGATGAAAAGATGTACTAAAATTTAATTCAGTACCCAACGACTTCTGAAGGCCTTTCCAAAAGTTAGAAGTGAACCTGGGACCACGGTCAGATACAATAGAGAGAGGAACTCCACATAAGCTGACTATCTCTTTAAGATACAAACAGGAAAGTTGATCTAGGGAAAAATTATCTCGTATAACATGGAAATGAGCAGATTTGGTCAAGCGATCAACAATAACCCAGATTGCATTATTACCTCAAGATGTCTTCGGTAATCCCTTAACAAAGTCCATGGATATATTCTCACAAACACTTCACAGTAAAATCAGCAACATCTCTTTACTTTCCGTCCCACCAGTAATACTCCCGAAGATCTCTATACATCTTAGTACTGCCAGGATGAACTGAAAATGGAGAACTATGAGCTTCACATAACAACTCTCTCTTTAACTATGAATCACAAGGAACACACAATCTCTTACCAAATATCAAAACACAATCATTATCAATGTTGAATTCGGGAAACTTACCCTTCTGAACCAGCTCTACCCTTTTCTACAACTCACTATCTTACTTATGTGCTTGCTTGATTCTGTCTGATAGAGATGATATCACTGATACCTGAAACAAAACAGAATAACATCTTGCACTGACAACATCTATGACAAAGTTCATCAAATCAAAAAACCAAAGGATCTCGTTCCAAATGTAGCATTGTTAATGAAGCATTACATTTACGTATGAAAGCATCAACCACTTTATTTGCTTTTCCCGGATGGTAATGAATTTTACAATCATAGTCCTTGATTAATTCCATCCATCTCCCCTGTCTCATGTTCAACTCTTTCTGAGTGAATATATACTTTAAACTTTTTTGATCAGTATATATTTTACACTTTACTCCATACAAATGATTCTTCCAAATTTTTAAAGCGAAAACAACAGCAGCTAATTTCAAATCATGTGTAGGGTAATTTTCCTCATGAGTTTTCAACTTTCGTGAAGCATATACAATTACCTGATCATTCTGCATTAAAACGCAACCAAGTCCTTTCAATGAAGCATCATTGTATATAACAAACTCACCATTCCTGGAAGGTAGTGCCAAAACTGGAGCATTCACCAATCTTCTTTTCAGTTCTTGAAAACAATCATCACATTCTTTTGTCTAGATAAACTTAACACCCTTTTGAGTTAGCTTCGTCATAGGACTATATAACCGTGAAAATTTTCTAACAAACCTTCAGTAATAGCCTGCCAATCCAAGGAAGCTACGAATCTCAGTTACATTTGTGGGTCTTGGCCATTCTTCCACAACCATTGTTTTTGCAGGATCAATAGTTATCCCATCTTTAGAAACAATGTGACCAAGGAAAGAAATTTGTTGCAACCAAAACTCACACTTACTGAATTTCCCATACAATTTCTTTTCTTTCAAGGCTTACAAAATAACCCTTAAATGTCTTTCATGCTCTTCTTTACTTTTTTAAAAGACTAAAATATCATCAATGAGAACAACCAAAAACTTATCCAAGAACTCATGGAAAATTCTATTCATTAAGTCCATGAATAAAGCAGGTCCATTGGTTAGCCCAAAAGGCATTACTACAAATTCATAATGGCCATATCTTGTACGAAACGTAGTCTTTGGAACATCTGCTTCCTTTACCTTCAGCTGATGGTACCCCGATCTCTGGTCAATCTTTGAAAAATACTGAGCTCCCTGGAGCTGATCAAACAAATCATCAATATGAGGAAAAAGATATTTGTTCTTAATAGTGATGTTATTCAAGGCACTATAATCAATGCAAAGTCTCATAGAACCATATTTCTTTTTGATAAATAAAACAGGAGCACCCCATGGTGATGTGCTAGGTCAAATGAAACCTTTCTCCAATATATCTTGCAATTTATCCTTCAACTCTAAAAGTTCAATTTGAGTCATTCGATAAGGGGGTTTTGAAATTGGCTTAGCATCAGGAACTAAGTCAAAAGTAAAATAAACTTCCCGATCTAGTATTATTCCAGGAAACTCATCAGGAAAAACATCAGGATACTCATTTATCACTGGAACATCATTAATCTGGACAATTCCCGTGTTTTCAACAATATGTTCAAGGTAACATTCATTTCCATCTTCTACAGGTTTCTAAGCCTCTTGATATGTTATCAACAGTAAGGTTTCCTTCTTGTACACAAACTGAAAGTCTTTTTTAAAAGAAACTTCTTTAACTCTACAATCAATCTTAGCATGGTAAATAGAGAGCCAATCCATACCCAGGATAACATCAAAATCTACTAGAGATAAATCAATAAGGTTCACAAGTAGGTTATTTCCACAGATAAGGATAAGAAGATTCTTATATATTCTTTTTACCTCAATATCTCCACCATGTGTTTTTACCACAAGTTCAGGAGTCATTTCTTGAGATGGTATTCCCATTTTACTAGAAAAGGTTTCAGAGATGAAAGAATGTGTAGACCCCGAATCAAACAACACACTGTCATAATCTGATAAAACAAACAAAGTACCTGATACAACTTCATTTGATGGCCCGACATCTGCTGAAGTAGTTGTAAAGGATTTCACCACCCCTTTCTGCTTGTAGTCTAACAGCTTCCCATCACTCAAACTCTTTGTCAGACAGTCATTTTCATAGTGACCCATCTCATTGCACTTAAATCATTTCACTAACTGTAAATCAAATTTAGTCTTACCATCACCCTGATCCTTTCCAGTGAAATCACGAGCCTTATGTCCCATCTTACTGCATCGGTAGCACTTTCTAGAATTCAGAATACATTCCCCAGCATGAATTTTCCCACATTTATCAAAAACTGGAAATTTAGTTTTCTTACCATTAGAACTTTTTGAAGAATTCGTCCCTTTCTCCTGCCACCATGGTCTCTTCTTCTGCTGGTTGTTATAGAACACTTGATCATCGAAAAACTCCATTTCCACCTTCTCAGCACATCGAACAAGATTTTCATAAATTTTGATCTCATGAGAAGCTAAATCCCTTCGATATTTTGTCTTTAATCTTGAGTAAAAACGATTGATTTTACTATCATGGTCTCAGATAAAATTTGGATCATATCTTTCCAATCGAGTGAACCTTTCTTCATAGGTAGCCACTGAGTCTTCCTCTTGCCTCAATTCCAGGAATTTATTTTCCATCCTAAGTTGAACAGCCTTAGGAAAATACTTCTCAAGAAACATACCTTTAAATTTATCCCAGTTGAGAGTATCAATCTCATCAGCATCCCTGATATTTCAAACCATTGACCACCACTGATATGCTCCACCCTCCAAATGGTAAATAGCAAGACTAACCTTTTGATTTTCTGAACCCCCCATGACATCGAAAATATTCTCTAGTTCTTTAATCCACCCTTCAGCTAGCACAAGGTCAGATGATCCTCTGAATGATGGGGGATGTTTCCTCATGAAATTTTCCACCACTAACATGTTCCTCTGCGGTTGATCTGGCTGATCTCGTGCATGGATACCACCACTATTTATCGCTTCAGTCAACTGCACCATTACTACAACAAACTGTTCAGTTCCAATTCCGACCACCTCAGGATGCTGATTCGGAAGGTTATTTCCTTCTGTATTCCTTCCTAGCACTGCTTCCATGTTTCCTCTACAGAAAACCATTCTGAACAAACATGTCTTAAATGAAGCAACATGGTAAACTTCAAATGCTACATCATTTAAATTTGACCATAAAAAAAATATTTTTTGATAATCATTTAAAACAATTCTAACTCCTAAAGTTATCTAAACCGACATCTGATACCAAAAATAAGGCCCCAGCCTTAAACCTTACTTAATATTGAATTAAATGAATAATTCACATTGAGGATCTTTTTAGGTTTAGAGTTTTTGAGAATTAGATCATAAAACATGTATCAAATTCCACATTTAAGCAATATGGTTACATAAAAGATAGTATTCATTTTTCCCATCAACGGAAACATATTTAAAATAAAACATGGATTCTTTCTTGACACTCCCTTGACATTATCATCATATCATGTACCTTTACCTTGACCTGTGAAAACATTTCAAAAACTTGGGATGAGCATAAAAAGCTCAGTAAGGGTTATAAAAATAAGGAAAGGAAACATGAGTTCATATATACATAAGAATGAAATCATACTTTACCCATAAAACATAGGCACTTTAACATACCTCATCAAATCATGAATAAATCATAGAAATCATAATACATAATGGTAACTTGAGGCATTCATAACATTCTTACATAGGGAGTAACCCTCTTGGTTACGTTTGGAATACCCATCACAGTATATTTCCTAAATCTCTTCAGAGAAACCTTAACGTTTCACTCCTTCGCATTACCCAATGAATTAGAGAGCTATATCGGGCTCACCCGCCCTTAGTTTATCACGGAACCACCCGTCTTCATAATAATTCCCAAGAACCAAAACATAATCGTATCACATAAAACATTCATAAAGGAAACATAACATTTCCACCTTTCAATCACAAGATATCAATACAACACATTGATATAAAAACATTATGAAACCCATTTTCAATACCAAAATAAAAGAAAAGTAAAACATGGTATTTATTTTTTGTTTTTTAAAAAACGTATTCCTTGTAGAGGAAGCCAAAACTGAAATAATGGTCACGGCGGTGGAGAAGTCATTGTCGCCACATACGTACGACAAAAAAAACATTCCCTTTTGTCGTTTAGTAAACGCTTCGTATTAAAAAGATTCCTTTTGAATAAACATAAAATTCAAATGGTTTTATACACCATATAAAATAAGGTTGTCTATAAAACAAAATATGCCTCAATGAAAGGAGATCGAGACGAAGTCCCATACCTCATATCCGACTTTACTTGATCGTTCTTTAATCTCTTTTAAATCGCGTAACTCTTTTTGATTTGAGCTCCAATGCTTCCTTGTAAAGACTTATGCCCAAAGTGAGGCTTCTAGGAGTTATAGAGGGATGTGGAGAGACAAAATGGGTAGGGGATGGCCTAGCCAAAGGCTTTGGATGTGTGGGTAAGGTGGTAGAGGTGGGGGCCTTTTATAAGAGGAGAGGAGGGGCACTCTTGGAAAGTAAAAAAATGTTACTTTATTTTAAAATGAGTTTCGGATATATAAGGTCCCACATTGATATAATTCAAGGATAAGGTGATAAGGGTAAGAAATCCACCCATCCAATAGGTTTTGGACATGTGTAGGTCATAGAGTTTATATTATCTTTTCATTTTATTTAAATCGTTAAATAATGAGGTAATCGTTGCATCATCATGGTGTCATAAATAATTTAATTTATTTAATGTCTAAAAATTATAAAAAAACTACTATGATGTAGGAAATACTTTTAGAATCCCAATGAATATTTATAGTCAAAAATCAGACATCTATAACCCCATATAAAAATTGTTTTAGTAAAACAACTCATGTTTGTGTCATTTTTATTTTAACATTAAATAAAAAGATCTTAATGTCATTTTCCTACCAATGTGGCTCCATGGGGTCCCCAAGTTGAACCATGAATTGTCTTGGTCGGCCATGAAACATCCAATAAGGTTAAGACATGTGTCAAGCTCATTTCATATTATTAAAACATTATTATTACCTTAAATTACACTAATTACCTCTAATCGCGATTAAAAACTTAAAAGTTACTATTCACCAAAAAATTATTTTAATCCCATTGAACGACATTTTACTTCTTAATGAGAACCATGTATATCGGATTTTTGAAATTCAAACCACAAAGGTGGTAAAATTTCATTTAAACGAAAAATCTGTTTTTATAAGTACCGCTTAGTGGTTTCACTATTCATCAAAAATTGATGTTTTCTAGAAGAAAACCAAAACTTCACCCTAAGAAATATTTGATATTCCGAATTCAAAAAATGATGTCTATTTTACAAAATTCAAAACATATAAGTTGCATTAATTAATTTAATAATTAATTTCTGCTGTCAGAGCAAATAGCGTGTTTTTATGAAATAATTAGTATCAAAAGATTGACACAAGTTTTAGTCCAATTTCAAAGTGAAAATAATTCCAACGACCAGTATTGGTTTAAATGGTAAAAATATTTTCTAATTGAACTTTAAAACCAATTAAAAATATAATCTAATCATATAAATAAATTAGATTAAAAAGAGGGTTTGAATTAAAATACAACATTTTTCACTATTCATTAAAAAATGAACTTTATCAGAAAAATACCAAAAAATTCACACAAAGTAAATTTTGATGTCCCAATCATAAATAATAAGATTATCTTGAAAAATAGATCTTATAAAATTTTCAAAAGATAGATTTAAAAAATGGGTTTCCATCAAAAGGCATTAAAACGATCTTTTAAAAATATTAGTGTATTCCATGCTTAAGATTGGATTTATTTTCATTTTATGCCTCTAAAACACTATCTAATTCATTAATAGTCATAGATAAAAATATATATTATTCATTAATTACTTGGGAAGTTACATCATTCCTCTTGAAACTAGTAAATCTAACCTTTTCCATTCAAGTTTAATGTGTCTCTTATTAACAACCAAGTCCATCCTTGCATTTCATACCAATATTTTTTGAAATTTTTAATTAACTTTACCTCTACTATTTATTCTTGTTGTAATGATGTGAATCATTTCTAAGTGTGGTATTATAATTCTCAGTTTATTTTTATACAAATTTGAAATTATCATGATATAGTTTCCAAATATTAAATAGATAAATTTAACCCAAAATAATATTATAATATTGAATTTATCAAAGGTAGATAAAATATTATTTCATTATTATTAATATTTTATAAACTAGAAATTTAAAGAGTAATGAAGATGACAGTATTAAATGAAGTAAATTAATAATTTTATTCTAGAATTTTTATATATAATTATGTTTAATAATTTATTTTATTATTTAATAATCTAGAATTATAAAAGAGAGATAGTTTTTTATCACATGAAAATTATTGCTCTTCCAATTACAAGGAAATTAAAGAATCGAGTTAGTGGATGTTTTAGAACACCATAAATTGATAATATAATTCAAATTTTTAGATAAATATATAGTATATTACTGTTGTAATATTATAATCTAGAAATCACATGTAGTTTAAATAAAACATTTCCATTAATACAGAAGTTATGAAGAGAGAGGAAATCCATTATTACACGCAATAGAGTATGGTTAATGAATGGTTATTATTGTTTTATGAATTGAAATAAACATTTATATCATCCTACAATACTAATATTTTTCAGAATTTTTTCTATTCATATTTGGATATTTTTATTAATATTTATATTTTGATGAACATTATCATATGCAGTAAAACTATAATATTCCACAATATAGAAATTATGAGGGAGATTGAAAACCAATTATCAAAAGATGTTGGATTTTATTTTTTTGTGTTCATTTCAAGTTGTAGAATAAAAATAATTATTTTTGATATTTTCTATGAAAGTGAAAATAAATAATCACATGTAGAATACTCAATAAAAAATTAGAAAATAAAAATTCGGTAATCACATGTTATAGCTTTATTTATTAAATATTTTATGATTGGAATCATAAGTATAATTTTTTTGTTAAATAATTGAAATGGGAATTATTGCATGTTTGGATAATTAATATTCCATGGCGTGAATATTAAATAATTGGTCATGCTATTATGATCACATTTGTTATTTGATTTATTGATTTTTCCTCTTGATTCAATAGATGGTGTGATATATGTTTTTTATATTTTTTATTTTTTATTTATCATGGTTAACTACTTGATTTCATTAACTAATATAAAGATGAATGAAATTATAATTTAATTAAATAGTGTGAGTAGAATATATATTACTCTTCATAGAATTGATAAAATGTGGAATTAATATTGGAGCATGTTATGTTTATTGTTAACTATTGTTAACTAATTCCTAGAGGTTTATTTATATTGTAAACATATTTATAATGATCCAATTAATTAAATATGAAATTAAAATGGTTATTTATTAAATAATAAAAATTATGGGTTAATGAGACAGTTATTGATTTTAGGATGCCTGAATTACTCAATACTATATCCTTAGTTGATTTGTTGTCTATATAAAATACTTTTTAAATTCATGTGTTCTCTAAGGAATCCAAGAATTGATTTTTTATTAATAACTTATTTTTTTTAACCATTAAATATAAATGGGGTAGAGGCTTGTGACTTATTTAAAGATGGATTGATTGAGGAGTAGTAGGGTGAATGTCAGGGGATACAGTGATGGTTGATGCTAGTGAGTGTGGGGTGTCCTATACTATGTACAATGGTATGAAAATGTTATGTTATTAATTTATTCAGAACATTTTATTTACTCTCTTAACAGATTTTTATTTAAAAGTGCATAATTGGTGTAAAATACTCATGTTTTAATATTAAATGTAATTTTTGAGCATTATTTGAATTTATCAAATCGATTTAGTTTACTATTTTAATTATAAATATTACCATACTTATCTAAATTTTATTATTATTACTTATTACGGTTCCTTACTCATATTAAAACACTTCATTAGAAGTGACCTTTAGCCAAATCTTTCATTTGGATGGTCATATAGTCCACACAATAAGACCCAAAGAATTTATGATGAAACTTGACCAGCCCTGATGATTGAGTTACTGGTCAAAATCCCAAGCACTAATTTTTATGAAACTCCACCATATGTTCATTATTATCCAAAAGAGTAATGTGTAAAACTTTTATGGTCCATATACAATAACAAGTGGCCCAACTGATGCTTTGATGTCCAGCCCACCGTTCTGGCCGAGAATTAATCTCAGGACACTATTCATGATTTTTCTCCTGATATACCCATAAAATAAATCTGGTATATTTTAGTGTGAAATATATGATGTGGGATGAAAACATTATAGAATAAATTATTTTTATTTTAGGTCATATTATTGTTCAAAAATCCATTCACATTTCAGCCTTATAAAAAGTTTAGATTAAAATGGATATATTACAATTGTTTATTAAAACCATAATAACTATGGATCCTTATGTATTATGGCTTCAATTTTTTTAGAATAGTTAGAAGACATTCATATCTATTAATTTTATGAATACTATATTTTTGGATTCAGCTGTCTGGATGTGAAAACCATCGAGCTAAGTGGAGGGGTATTTTTGGAATACAAACAGTCCACCTCCTTGGGCTATATATATATCCCCTTCTTCTCCATTCAAGTTGTTGAAATTTCAGATAAAATGAGGATAGGTTGGAACAACCAATTCTCTGAAAAATTCTTGGTTGTATCTTACATACTCATGTTTTAACTTGATAAACCATTCCTCCTTACATCCATTGATTTACTTTTGTGTTGTTCTTCGTTTATAATCACGTAAGTGTTTATTTTTTGTAATTCTATTTTAATGAAATTTTATTATTAATACAATTTTGAATCATCCAACATATGATACTAAATATTAATGGTATTAAAATAGTTTAAATCTAGTAAAAATTCATTTTCTATTTTTCTTTCTCATTCAATCGAAAGTCCATGTTTATTTCTCATCATCGCTCGTGTGTGTGTTCAGTGCACCACTCTTTTCTTATCCCTTTATTTTCCTTCTCTTCTTAATTCATCATCATAAACATAATAAACCATATTACTAATAATTTCAATGGATGATTAAGTCTCTCATTGGGGTGAGTTATAATTTAGGTATTATATGTGATTGAGAGCTTTTGCTTGATGAATATTATTTGAATTAACATTGTGTTTGATGAACTTAACAAGTCATGGATTAATGACATGTTTTGTTTGATGAGTGGTTTCCATTGATTATTGGAAACATAAATACACTAGCATAAACAAGATATGATTAATATTTTAACCCTGAGTTATGTTACGTCTTGAATTAATGTTTTAACACTTGGGAATTCCAATCAACATCATCTTGTGACATGGGTGTTGATTTAAGGAAATATAAAAAAAGTCTCAAGGGTATCACAAACTTAACTACCTAATGATGAACTCACACCAATATTTATCAATTTTTTAAATTAATCTTAATCAATCATCCATTTCAATTAATCTCTATAGACAAACCCCCATATAATCAAAATATAATCAACTAAAAACAATCGTCTATTAAAAATTATCATTGTTAAGGATTCGAACCGAGTTATGCTTATGGGAATCCTCATGTATTATTAATGTTTTAGTGATCCCAAATACTATTCATTCCACGAACCATGTTAACTTTTTGTAATCTATCTAACATCAAATGCACAATTGTTTAGTAAAATCTATCCAAATATCTTAAGTGTTATACACTCAGTTTGGTTACTATACACTATATTTTGATTCACTTTATAATGATTTCTCTGAAAAATGATTATGTTTAATTCATTCCATAAATATCACTACTTAAGTTTAAATACATATATTTTCCTATGTACGAGACCCCGTGAACAAGTAGACACCATGACAACCAGACAACGTGAACAAGGCACCGTGACATCGAGACACCGTGACAACCAGACACCGTGAACAAGACACCATTAACAAGACACTGTGAACAAGACACTATGAACAAGACACAATGAACAAGACACCATGTCCAAGACACCGTGACATCGTGACACCATGAACCAGACGCCATGAACCAGACACCATGACCACAAGACACTGTGACTAATCCAAGCACCGTGTGAAGGAGACATCGTTTCCATGACCTATTGTGACACAATTTCTTAATATGTTTGGTTGAATTTCAATTTAATATATAAAGACCATATATTTAAGGTTTTGAATGCACTGAAATAATTAATATTTCTTTGTAGACATGTCATCTGACAGTACGAGGTATGAGGTGTAGAATACATGCAACCTGTCGGCTCAAACACATGCACTCGAAGATAAAAGAGTAATGCAGCCCAAGAAAAATTAGAAGTGTGGCACGATACGAAAGATAAAAACAAGTGGGTGGGTTTGAGCACAACAATATAATACACTTAGATAATTCTTGAAGAAATAATTGTATCATTCAACTCAACACAACTGGAGAACACACGAAGCTCAATTGAATCCCAGAATCGAGAACTTCTTCGCATAGTCAAACATCACATACCAGATCAGTCTGAGTTGGGATACTATGTTTTCCACACGAGGACTTGATTTCCGCATCTACTTCTTCTCAAAATTCTAGAGCTACTAAAACTAACATTCAGAGAATTTATAAACATATCTCAATATTTCTTCTCTATTATGTATCATTTTACTCTATTTAGAGCAGTGTGTGTATTTTTATAATAACACACTTTGTATCCTACATTAAACTGAAGGATAAAATTTATCCTTACTCAAAAATATTTTTATATTTGTATACCCATTTATAAGTGTGGGAGAGGACCCTATGTGGCCTGGTTGTTTGTTCCCTTGAAAAACTGTGGAAGAGGTCCCTGTGCGACCTAGACAGTCTTGTGTACTATTGTTTAACCCAGATCCAAGGTCTGGATCATGTTTTTTAATATAAACAACTTGGTGGCAGTTGATCTCAAAGTGGAGTGGATTAGGTCTTGAATTGAGACTGAACCACTTGTTTCATATCCATTATGCAGCTTAATTTAGTCATCCCTATTTTACTACATTACTGTATAATTCAGATATCACTAAATTCACTTTGGTAGTTAATCTTGTAAAGAAGGTATAATTGTATGGTCTTAGTAGAATAGCTTCAAAAGTAATATTAACAACTGACATTAAGATTACTAAGAACTAATCAATATTTTAATAAGTTATCTAAATAGTCAAACTCTTATAACAGTATAACCTTGATTGACTGGGTTGTATTTAAACTTTTGGGGAAACCTTTTTAAGAATACTTTTTATCCAATTTTTTTATAGATACTCAATTCACCACCCCCCTCTTGAGTAATCTACACTGACCAACATTTGGAATCAATGTTTATTTATTAAGACTTTGTTTGACCTTATTCAACTGTGATTGTAGTTGTACTTTAAAGATATATAAATTTCTTTTAATTCTAAATTTCTAGCTCTCTCAAAGTATTTCTGTATTATTGATAATAGATTGGGAGGTGCTGCAACCAACATACCACAATTATTTAATGGAACCAACTATGCTCAATGTAAAATTAAAATGAAAATACATTTAAAGAGTATGGGTTTTGAAATTTGGTCTTCCATTATAGATGAATATAAGATTCCTGCTATTGATAGAATCACATGGGATGAACCCGTCAAAACAGCCAACAATAACAATTGCAAAGCTATGGATGATTTATAATACTCCTTAGGAGATGAGAAATTCAATAGAATTTTTTATTGTAAAACTGCCTATGAAATTTTGGATACCCTATCTGTCTCACATGAAGTAACATCTAGTGTAAAAGAAATGATACTTTATACTTATACTATTAAATATGATAACTTTAAAATGAAACATGATGAGCCTATCTATGAAAAGTATCTTAGGTTCAATTATATCATCAATACATTGATTTCACTTGGAAGAGAAGTCACAGCCAAAAAACATATCCTAATAATTCTCATATTTTTGCCTGATAGATGGAGAGGAACCTCTGTCTCTATTAGAGAATCATGCAACATCAACAAGATACCTGTAAAAGAACTCATTGGAAAGATGATGATGTAAGAAGAAGAGATGAAAGTCCACAAGGAAGAGGAGGATGAACTAAAAAGGAAATCATTTTCATTCAAAACCACCACCTCTAAACACAAAGATAAAGGGAAATTGGAACCTTCTGCAGAAATTACCAGTAGTGAATAATCATCACCTGACAGTGATGAGGATATCACTCAATTTTCCAAAAGATTCAAGAAATATTACAAGAAGAAGAACTTTTTACTAAATCCTAACTTCAAGGGAAAATATGAACAAAAAGGAAGTTGGAAGATGGATTGGAAAAGAAGTGACAAGACTAATGAGATTGTATGCTATGAATGTAAGCTCAAAGGAAATATCAATGCTGACTATCATATGCTCAAGTACCAAAAGAGATATGAGGACAAAGTAAAGAAGTAGAAAAAGGAAATGAAAGCAACATGGAGTGCTTTTGAGGATAGTTAAAGAGACTCAGAAACATCACATGATGAATAAGATAACATAGATAATATGCATTTTATGACAAACACATCTGAGGTAACATTGGATTATTTTGTACATAATTCATACTATTCGGGAGATGAGAGTGACTCTAAAAGTATTAATAATGGCAATATGTTTGAATACTGTAACATGCTTGACGAAAAATGAAATTAACTAAAAGAAAATTATAAATTATTGAAGAAATAGTATGCTCTTACTGTGACTATTAAATTTGAACTCACAATTGAAAAAGAGAAAAATGCTCAACTGCTCAATGAGAACAACGAATTAAAAATGTCTAATGATCAATTGATGAATTTCCATGATACATTTACCAATGGAAAAAATACCC
Organism: Viscum album; assembly: GCA_963277665.1. Lineage (NCBI taxonomy): Eukaryota > Viridiplantae > Streptophyta > Magnoliopsida > Santalales > Viscaceae > Viscum > Viscum album. The sequence goes on from OY728119.1 coordinate 1,305,688,318, forward strand.
TTACTCAAATTATAGGTATCCAAATTTCACCTAAATATAACACTGTCATTGGTCATCAACCTGGAAAAAGAAATATTTGTATAAAAAATTTTGTTTCTAAATCTAGGATATATATTTTTACTCCCAGTTCTGAACACAAATCAACAAATTCAATTTATGATACACTTTCTATGGTTTCAAGTTTTTCTGGACCAAATAGAGTTTACTTTTTAAATACATTACTTAATGTTTTTAGGAAACCAATGGGGAAGATATGGGTTCCTAAAGCACTCATTACTAATATTACTGGACCAAAAAATGTATGTGTACCAAAATTTGTTTTTTATTAATAATTTTGTAGGAAAGATGCCTAAAGTTTTCCTATAAAATTTTATGGTACTTGGATTTTTGATGTTCAAGACACATGAAAAGAGACTACTCATTATTAAAGAACCTAATAAAAAATAGACGTAGGATATTCCAAATTTGTTGAAATTTCCAAATAAGAGATTATTGGCCTCAGAAAAATTGGTCACTCTAACTCAGTTTTAATTTCTAATGTACTGTTTGTTGATGGATTAATATACAATCTGATTAGTATCTCACAATTATGTGTTGATGGATTTCTTGTTATATTTGAAAATGATGATTGGAATTTTATTAATTCTAAAGAAGAATTAGTTTTTTCTACATTAAGAAATGAAATTTTTTACTCTGTTAACATAGATTCCTTAGCTTATCAAAATGCTTAATGCTTCAGTGTATTTCGTAAAGTGTCTTGGCTCTAGAATATGAGACTAGGACTCTGTAATATTTACTCCCTTAGAAATCTAACTATAAAAATCTTAGTTAAAGACTTATCCAAACATGAGTTTCCAAATGAGAAACTATGTAATCCCTGTCAAAAGGGAAAACAACAAACAATTTCGTTCAGTATAAAGAAATAAGTGTCAAATTCTCAACCTCTCAAATTAGTTCACATAGATTTTTTTGGACCATCTGGAGTTTCTAGTTTAAATGAGAAGTAATATGTTTATGTTCATGTAGATGAATTTTCTAGATATACATGGACCTTCTTTATGGCTCACAAAAGTTAAGCCTTCTTATATTTTACTAAATATGCCAAGCTAGTGGAAAATCATAGTCAACATAGAATTAAATCCTTAAGAAGTGATCATGGTTGTGAGTTTGAAAATCAGGAGTATGAATCCTTTTTCTCACAAAATGGTTATAGTCACAATTTCTCTGCCCCTAGAACAGCTCAACAAAATGGAGATGTAGAAAGAAGAAATAGACCCCTACAAGATATTTCTAGAACAACGCTTAGTGAATATGACCTGCATCTTTATTTTTGGGGTGAATTAGTCAATATAGCATGACACATAATCAATAGAGTGTTGATCAGACCTATTCTTAAAAGGGCTCCTTATGGGTTATGGAACAATAAAAAACCCAAGGTTAACTACTTCATTGTTTTTGGTTTCAAAGCCTATATTATTAATACTAAGGAAAATATTGACATATTTAAATCCATGAGTGATGCAGGTATCTTTTTAGGATATTCCATGGCTAGTAAATCCTGTAGAGTGTTCAATAAAAGAACTAAATGTGTGGAAAAATATTTCCATGTCAAATTTGATGAAGCAATTCCACATGAGTTTAAACCCATTCTAGAAACCCTGGAGGATGATGTATCAAATCTGAACATTAATTCAAAATACTCAAACCATTTTGTGAAAGAATATGTGAAAACTTCCAGTTCTGGAAATTCCTTAGACTCAAGTCACAATGAACCTGAACCTATTGATGAACCTGAAATCACTAGTACCTCTTTTTCTAGAGCTGTTAGAACTCTTAAGAACCATCATTTAGATGTTGTGGAATGATACCTAGACAAAGGAACTCAAACTAGAGCTTCTATTAGAAATCAGGTTGAACATCAAGTATTATTGTCACAAATTGAACCTAAAAACATTAATGATACTATCAATGATGATTTTTTGTTGATGGAAATGTCAGAAGAACCTAATCAGTTTGAAAAGAACAAAGTTTGGAAACATGTTGAAAGACCCAAGGTCACATTCACCATAGGCACTAAATGGGTGTTTAGAAATCTGCTAGATGAAGATGGTAACATAGTTAGAAACAAGGATAGATTGGAAGCTCAAGGCTATAGTCAAGAAAAATTAATTGACTATGAGGAGACCTCTACACCAGTAGCTAGACATGAAGCCATCAGAATCCTACATTCTTATTCTACACACTTGAATTTCAAACTCTATAAAAAGGATGTTAATAGTGCATTCTAAAATGGGTATATAGCTACAGATGTATTTGTTGAACAACACCTGCCTTTACAAACCCCCATTTTCCGAATCATAATTTTAAATTATCATAAGATTTATATGGTTTAAAACAAGCTCCAAGCACTTGGTATGATAGGTTGAGTACTTTTCTTATTTCCAAAGGTTTTATAAAAGGAAGAGCTGATCCTACCATATTTGTAAAATTAATTTCTAATGATGTGTTCATTGTTCAAATAAATGTAGATGACATTATCATTGGATCTTCAAGAAATTATTTATGCGTTGATTTTTTTAAATTTATGAAAAATAAATTTGAAATGATTTTAATGGGTGAACTAAAATTCTTTCTTAGATTTCAAATCTATCAATATAATAATGGTATTATTTTAACTCAAAGTAAATATACCGGAGATCTTCTTAAATGTTTGGGATTGGATAACACTAAAAGTAATGACACTGCCATGAGTACCACTTGTAAGTTGGATCTTGATGAAGATGGAAATTCTATTGATCAATCCACTTATAGAGGAATGATTGGATGTTTACTCTACATAACTACTAGTCGACCTAACATTATGTTTAGTGTGTGTATGCATGTTCATTTTCAAACAAATCCTAAGGAATCTCATTTAAATGTTTTAAAGAGAATTTTCAAATACCTCATGCATACACCCAATCTAAGACTATTCTATCTTAGAGGAAAATCATTTGAATTGGTTAGTTATTTTGATGTTGACTTCGGTGGATGTAATCTAGATAAAAAAGCACCTCTAGAACATGTCACTTTTTTGGCAAGTCGCTAGTATCATTGTGTAGTAAGAAACAAAATTCTGTTTCATTATCTACTAAAGAAGCTGAATATATTACTGCTCGCAGTATTTGTGCACTAATCTTGTGGATGAAACAAACATTACTAGATTATATAACTCAATGCAGACATGTACCTATAAATTGTGAAAACACATGTGTGATTAACATCTCAAAAAATCATGTTTCACATTCTAAGACAAATCATATTGATGTAAGACATTACTTTTTGAGAGATCATTATCAAAAAGGTGATATCACTTTGGAATTCATTGGTAATGAGTATCAACTGGTTGATATATTTACCAAACCATTAAATTTTGAAATAATAGACTGCATTATACATGAATTAGCCATGATAAATCTTAAGTAAATGACTTTCTATTTTATATATTACTGTTTTATGTCTTACTGTCATATATCTTACTATTTTATATCTTACTGCATAATGTTTATAGACTCACATTTAGTATTTCATGATTACATTATAATAGTCATTGTCTCACCGTAAGGATAATTCAGTCTCTCACCGTAAGGACCAGTCACTGTCTCATCGTATGGATCAGCCACTATGTCACTATAAGGCTCAGTCACTGTCTCACCATAAAATTCATTCATTTTCTCACCATAAAGACATGATATGGTTTCACTATAAAGATTTCTTATGATTTTTAATTACAAATTAAAAACTACATCATGAAAATTATTCATTTCAACTTTTTATTTTCATACGCTTTTACTTTTGCGATGTTTGGTATTCCTAAATGATAAAATAATGGAAGTGTCACTTGTCCTTCAATCGAGCTCACATCTATTCACTCAATTTTTAACCCTTCTTGAATCCTTCAACCCTTCTCTCTCTTGAACCTTTGGTGAATGCCCAGGATGAAATTCCCTTCATCGTCGACTCGTGATAAATGTAGCTCAAAGAAGATAAAGATCACACCTACGGTGGAACCTGAAGGTCCTCTAAATCCAAATCTAGTGAACAGAGTAGTAGTAACTGAGAAAGAGAAATGGCCTGAGTGGATTATGTCGAGTAAGTCTCTGGTTTTGAAAGTTTTAGAAGAGAAAGTCTGGTTAGAATTGTTTTCAAAGAAAGAAGACCTATCTACCCTATTCTTGTGGATCAATTTTATCAGTACGTTCAGTTCTGTTTTGATTATGAAGATGTTTATGCTATGAAAAACTGGATAAATGGCCTGAAATTCTCGTTCTCTTTCAGGTTATGGGATGCATGACTTAGGATACCTCATGAAGGAAATTTTGAGGACTATCCGAGAGGACCTCCACCTTCCAGTGAATTCTTTGATTTGGAAGATGCTCTGAAAATATTAACCAGAAATGGACCCAAGAGGAGATCCATTACTGCTAAAATGGATGGATAATCTAGACTTCAATTTAAGTATATAAAAAACTTTATTAGCTCTAGAAAATGTGACTTTTCTGTACTAAAATATCAGGATGTGTTTATGATTCATCTTACGAAAAATGGGCATAAGATCAACCTTCGTAAGTACGCCATACACTATATGGGTGAGATGATCAAAAATACATCCAAGTCAACCTACCTATTTTATTCTTGGATTATCACAGTCATGATTTATACCAAAGGTATGGTTTGAACTAATGAATATGTTATCATGGTTTGTGAGTTATTCCATTCAAAAGTTATTATCAAGAGGGTGAAAATCAATTAGAGTACTTGGAAAAAGGCATGGGTGGAAGACAATGATAGGATTTATAAAATGTTTAATCCAGTTGAACATCATTCATGACCAAAAGATATTATTGATCCTGGTTTGGAACCAGATGAGGATGTTGAGTTTTCTGAAGAAGGAGAAGAAGAAGAGGTTGTTGTGACTCCCAGTGAAACTGTTTCTAATAAGGAAGACAATACTCTTATCCATCATGTTGTAAGTGAAAAGGAATTCCCTTATTCTAAATATGTTTTTAATCTAGAAGATCAAACCTGAATTTGAAACAGAATCTGTTATCAATGAAACTAAAAATAATTCTATTGGAGATATTATAGATGAAGAATTACCTGTTAAGAAAGAATCTGACCTTGAGGAACTCCCAATGGAACAATCTGTTCTGGAAGTCATTCCTTTGGCTGAGGAATGGCTGGGGATGAATTTTTCAGTTGTCTAGATAAGAAGTGAAAGAGTAACTAAGAGATGAATTTGTGAAAATATATCAAGCCCCTAATCCTCTCTGTTCAGAGAAGGATGCAACTATTGAGGGGGAGCAACCCTCAAATCTGGAATCTATTGAAGTACCAAACTCGATTAATCAAAGCCCTGTAGACACTCAATATAAATTCCTTAGATATTGTGATGTGAATGGATCCTAGGATGTTTCATAAAAAGGCCGTGAACATTCCACTATGTTCCAATTGAAATCTTTCTCCAATATTTCCCCTGAAAAAGAACCTGAGCCTGTATCTGTCCTTCTCTCTGAACCGTCACCATAACAACCATACTTGGTGAGTAAAAATGATCTAAAAGAATTTGAAGCTACCCTTTTCACTAGAGTTGAAAAACATGTGAATACCCAACTAGCTCATGTAACAAATCTAAGTGATAGAGATTCCTCACTGTTGGAAAAAGTTATTTGGAAAATTCCACAGAAAATGCTTCATGAGATTCATAAAGTTATAGTTGAAAATAGACTGCTTAGTAAAGAAGTGAAGACTCTAAGTGGTGTGATTGAAGACATGAAAAAAGTGATGAATTCGAGATCAATGCTTGATTGTCATTCTATTGAGCCTATTGTTCTTCAAACCCCACAGAATATTGTCTCTCAGATCCAACCTCATTTAGCTTCCTTAGCTAAAAATGTGGCATAAATAAACAAATAGATTGGGAACGAAATGAGAGAGCTTGTTGTTAATCTTAACAAGCTCACAGATGAGTATATGTGGTAACATAAAAAGGTTCTAAATCATCGGAAATCTATCACCTAAACTGTCATTGCTTCTAAGACATCTGTAAAACTATCTCAATCTTCCGTAGATAGTGACCTGCTCAAAACAGTGGTCAAAGAAAAACTTCAAACTATGCTAAGTGGTTTCAAAAAAGATTGTCTATCAGAATTTATCAAGAACAGTGACAAAGTTCTTGATCTGGTCCAAATACATTCGAAAAATTCTAATGATTCTCAACAAGAAATTTCAAACAAAGTGGATTTCTACTTCAACCGAATCTTCTCAAATACGGACAAGATCCATCATTTCAAATATCTTGTAGAAAATCTGATGATTCCTCTTGTTACTCAAGCTTTCAAGACTCAAGCCCAAAAGATCAAAAAATTCACACATCTCTTGGAAATGTTTTTGTTAAACATGGATAAATTTGATAAAGCTATGCAGTATGGTGGAGAGATAATTGTGTATTTTATTAAGATTATGAGGCCCTATCTTCATGCACAGAGTACAACAACTGTTTCTCATGTAGCTGCAGCTATGAGACCTGGTTTTCCTACATTAACCTATAACCTATCCTCTACTTCTATGTCTGTCAGTCAGCCACTGAGTTAGATCAGGCCTATGATCCTTGATCATCAACTGCCTCAGTCTTCTAATGCACCAACTCTAGATCCCTCTATCTTTGAAGGTCATACTTTACCTTCTCTATCAACCATATCACTCTCTTATTCTTCCTCAACCTCTGCTCCTATGGCATCCTCTTCTACTGCTGCTGCTAAGGGAAAAGAGAAGACCAGCCAGTGAAGAAGGACATTGCTTACTCTTTTTTGATGTGAATCTTGTTAATTTTGTTTACTTTTTCAAATGCCCCCTTTTTATCTAATACATTATGACCTTTTCTTGTATCTTTTGTCTTTATTTTTCATGACAATTTTTTATAATCCCAAAAGGGGGAGAAATATAGAAGACATATAAGAGAATAGAACACTCACTCTATATATGTTATATGCACATTCGAACCATGTTGTTAGAACAAATAGAAAATCTAAATATACAGGATTTGTGATGATAAAAAAGGGAGAGATTGTTGGAATACTCATGTATTAATCATGTTTTAATGATCACAAATCCTATTCAGTATATAAACCATGTTTACTCTATGTAATCTGTCTCACATCAAATGCACAGTTGTTTAGTAAAATCTATCCAAAGCTCATAAGTGCTATACACTCAATTTGGCTACTATACACTATCTTTTTATTCACTTTATAATGATTTATCTGAAAAATGATTAAGTTTAATTCATTCCATAAATATAAAAGCTTAAGTCTGAATACAGATATTTGACTAAGTGAGAGACACCATGAACAAGAAGACACTGTGACAACCAGACACCGTGAACAAGCCGCCATGACATGGAGACATCATGACAACCAGACACAGTGAAAAAGACACCATGACATCGAGACATCATGACAACTAGACACCGTGACCAAGACACCATGAACAAGAAACTGTGACATCGAGAGACCGTGAACCAGACACTGGGAACCAGACACTGTGACCATAAGACACCGTGACCAATCAGACACCGTGTGAAGGAGATAACATTTCCCTAACCTACTATGGCACCATTTCTGAATATGTTTTTTTTTCATTCAATTTAATCTTTAATGGTCATATTTGAATATTGTAAATTCACTTACATAAATAATATTTCTTTGTAGACATTTCATTTGATAGTACGAGGTATGAGGTGTAGAATACATGCAACCTGTCGGCTCAAAAAAATGAACTCTAAGATAAAAGAGTAATGAGGCCCATGAAATATTAGAAGTGTGGCACTATTCTAAAAAGAAAAACAAGTAGGTGGGAATGAGAACAACAATAGAATGTACTTAGAGAATTATTAAAGAAAGAATTGTCTCATGCAACTCAACGTGGCTGGAAAACACACGAAGCTCAATTGAATCCACAAATCGAGAACAACTTCGCACTGCCAAAACATTACAAGCCAGATCTGTCTGACTTGCAACACTCTGTTTTCCATATAAGGACTTCATTTCTGCATCTGCTTCACCTCATAAGTCCAGAGCTGCAATGACTGACATTCAAAGAATTTCTAAACCTATCTCCGTATTTCTTCCCTGTTGTGTATCATATTACTATCTTTCGACCAATGTGTGTATTTGTATAACAAAACACTTTATCTCATGAATTAAACTGAAAGATACAAGATATCCTTACTCAAACATCTTTTTATAATTGTATACCCACTGAGAAGTGTGGAAGAGGTCGCTTTGTGGCATACTTGTCTGTTCCCATAAAGAACTATAGAATAGGTCCATGTGAAACCTAGACAGTCTTGTGTAATATTGTTTAACCCCAACCTAGGGTGTGGATCATGTTTATTTTTATAAATTTATTGGTGGAAGGTGATCACCAAGTGGAGTGGATTATATCTCGTCTTGAGACTAGACCACTTGTTTCATATCAGTTGTGTTTCTTAATTTAGTCTTCTCTGTTTTACTGATTTACTGTATAATTCAGATATCACTAAATTCACATTGATAGTTAATCTTGGAAAAAGTTATAATTGTCCTGTCATAGTAGAATATCTTCAAAAGTAATATTAATTACTGACATTAAGATTACAGAGAACTAATCAATCTTCAAAGAAGTTATTTAAACAATCAAACTCTTATAACAGTATAACCTTGATTCACTGGGATGTATTTAACCTTTTTGGGAAACCTATTTAAGAATACTTTTTAACCAGAAATTTTTATAGATACTCAATTCACCCCCTCTTGAGTAATCTACTCCAACCAGCAATGTTATACACATTAGAAGAGCACCAGAACCTAGAACAGTCGATAGGCAATAATCAATCACACTTTAAAATGGTGTTGTTTCTGAGGTTGGTGCATTTAATAGTACATAGTTTCTAGTTATTGTATAAAACAAAAAAAAAACAAGACAAAAAAAATTGAAAAAAAAGAAAAAAACACACACAAAAACACGCCTTTTCATAAAAATCATAAATGGAAAAAACACAAAGACAAACATGTCTTCCTCTTTCTCCCAAAATCTATCTGAATGCCATGTAGCCTCCAAAACAATCTCTCAAATTTGTTTAACCCTAAAATTCAGCGAACACTTTTCCAACATATGAGTACTATTAGGGATAATAAAAAAATTGTCCAACCAATTGAATTAGATATTGATAATCTTACGGAACAAACCCTTAAAGAACATGTTTCCCATAATATGAATTACTAAACCCTTAGTATTCAATATCCAAACAAAGAGGCTGATTTCAAACTCAAATCGAGTTTGATTCATCTTCTACCTCATATCCATGGGAAAGCCAGTGAGGATCCACATCTCCACATTAATGAGTTCCATGTGGTGTGCTCTACCATGAAGCCTCAAGGGGTTTCTGAGGGACAAATCAAACATTGATCATTCCCCTTTTCCTTAGCTAAATTTTCTATATCATGTATCTACTAACTCCCTCATGGTTCCATAAACTCATGGATTGACATGATGTGACTTTTCATAGATAAATTCATTCCATTTTCTTTTATGACTTCAATCCCAAAGGAAATTAGTGGTACCTATCAATTCTCCAATGATTCACCCCATGAGTATTGGGAGAGGTTAAAAAAGATTGTGGAAAACTTCCCACACCAGAAAATCCCTAACAAAATCTTGATCCAATACTTCTATTAGGGGTTATTGGCTATGGTGAGAACTCTTATTGATGCCTCATGTGGTGGTGCTCTTATTGATAAAACTCCTACAGCTGCAAGAGATCTCATAAGAAACATGGCTGAAAACACAGAACAATTCCATACAAGAGAACATGCTCACGTCAAACAAGAAAAAGATAGTCAATAAATATAGGCGAACAAGATGATAGAGTGGATGAGTGAACATACAAGTCTTGTGTGACAATTAGTTTTGGCGTCCAAATCCCCAACATCATCTTCTCTACAATCTCTATTCCCTGGGCCTATCAAAAACTGTGGAATCTGTTGCTCCCCATCTCATCCAACGGACACATTTCCACAACTTCAAGTGGATACCTCTAATTCATCCAGACCAATATATCTCAATGCAGTATATTCTTAGGGAAACACCAACCTTCAATAGTTAGGTCAGTTCATTATAAACTTCAACCAACCCCACTCTGAAACCTTCTCTTCTACCTTCAACCAAGTTTTTAGGTATGGTAATCCCATTTCTCATCCCACTCAATTTCCTCCTCAGAAACCAAACCAATTGAAATATGGTCAACATGTTGGTAAAGTCAAACAACCTTACCCTTTTGTTCCTCAACCTCAAAAGAGAAATCCTCCTTTTCCTCCTCCTAGATTCCACTATCCATGTGAGCCTTCCCAATTCCCAAACAAATTTAATAACATTCCTAAGAACCAAAATCAAGGTAATATGAATCTGGGAAAAGACTATTCTTCCAAGAAACCATGGGAATGTTTAGTGGAATATATTTCCTCCTTCACCCATTCTAGCATCAAAAACATTGTAACCCAAATTGGTCAACATTCTTCGCACCTGAGCAAGCAAAAACAATAAAATTCTTCCCAACTCCCAACTCAACTATTACCCAACCCTTAGGGTTATGTAAGGGAAATTGTACATAGATCAAGAAAGAAAATTGGTATGCCTCATTATGAGGCCTCAAACTCCCCTTTAAATGTTGACCTATAAAATGAAAAGAAAAAGAAGATGGAAAATGAATCTGAATCCATTCCCTCACCTTCTTCCATTTCACTGAGAAACCCAATTCCATTTCCTCAAGCCATTTCTATGCCAAATAAGTCCTTCGAACCTGATCCTGAAATGCTCGACATGTTTAGACGTATAGAATTAAACATTCTCTTCTTAGATTCCATAAAACAAATCCCTATGTAAAAATTGTTTATTAAGGAATTGTGCACCCATAAGATGAATATTACGACCTTCAGAAAGTTTTAATACCAGCAGTCTATTCCCATAAAGTGAAAAGATCTAGGGACCCTTACGGTTGCATGACAAATTGGATGTTCTAACTTCAATGATGCACTCATAGACCTTGGAGAAGAAATTAATGACTTTCCCAAATCCATATTTTCAAAACTTGGTCTTGGTACCATATATCCAAAAGTGGTTGTCATTCAATTGGCCAATTGAATCACTACTAGTCCCAAGGGTATAATCGAGGATGTCCTTATTTGTGTGAATGATATCATCTTCCCAAATGATATATATGTCATTGAAAAGGAAGGTGAGACAAACTATTCTTGATCTCCCATAATTATATAATACCATTCTAAATGATTGTTAAAACTAAGATTTATGTCCATTCATTAATCTTATCGATGGAATTTAGTGACCAAAAAATCATGTTAAAAATTTTCCAAGCCATGCGATACACATATGTTGATCACTCTGCATTCTCAATCCAATCTATTGAGCACACTTCTAAGAGTCAATTGAACCACATTCCATCATGTTCATAATGTTCTAATGAGAGAGGATCTTGTAAAATCATCACCATGATTAACCATGTCATAAATGGTGATGTGGATGTACCATTCATTCATAGATTCCATCAATCTAGAGAAACTTGAAAAATCTCTTGAATCCCACATCAACTATGATCTCTACTACTCAACCTTGGATAGTACAATGGAAAATGAATATGAAGCAACTGTAGTCCCTACCACCATTCCTGGTTTGTCTAACCCAGGAATGAAATATGATAATTATCTGAAACCCCTTATTGAACACCTGAAATATGCATTCCTTTTCCATGATCACTCATATACTATCATTATCTCTGATTCAATTACCGAAACTAAGGCGTCCAATCTTTTTCAGGTGTTAGAGGAAAACAAAAAGACCTTAGGTTGGACACTATATGACATACCAGGAATCAACCCTGCTCTTTTCATGCATCACATCCATCTCAATTAATCATCCAAAAAAATTAGACAACCACAAATAAGAATCAATACAATCATACTTTAGGTAGTTATTGAAGATATTGACAATATTCTTCAAGAAGGTATTATCTACCCAATTTCAGATAGTGAATGGTTTAGTCCAATTCAAGTTGAACCTATGAACGGTGGGATAACTGTTGTCACAAATCAAAATGGGGTGGTATTCACAACTCGAGGGATGAAAAAATGGTGTGTGTACATCAATTATAGGAAATTTAATGTTGAAACAAGAAAAGATCACTACCCTATTCTATTCCTTGATCAGATACTAGAATGATCAGTTGGAAAGTCACACTACTTCTTTCTTAATGGATACACCAGCTACTTCCAAAACCCAATCGTACCTCAAGAAAAAGAAAATAATACTTTCACTTTCCCCATTGAAATATATGCATATAAGAGAATGCATTTTGGCCTTTCCAATGCTTCTGCAACATTCCAAAGGTGTATGATGAGTATCTTTTATGAATTTATTAAACACTACATGGAATTCTTCATGGATGACTTTACCATTATTGGTGAGTCATTTGAATCATGATTGAATTCACTCTCTTTAGTCCTTATAAAGTGTTTCATGTGTAACCATGAAATAAATTTTGAAAAATTTCACTTCTTGGTTGCAAATTAGATTGTTCTAGAGTACATAGTTTCAAAAGAGGGTATTGATGTTGATCCTACCAAAATTGAAGTGATCCAATCACTCTGAACCATCTTCTATTTGAGACATCCATTCATTCCTCGATCATGCTAGTTTCTATTAGTGATTAATCTAAAACTCTAGTAGGATACCCATCCCTCTCATTCAGTTATTCAATGATTATGTCACTTTCTACTTCGACGAGGTTTGCAAGAGAGAATTAATTGAACTCAAAACCCCTATAATATCTTCCATGATAATCCAACCCCCAGATTGGTCCTTACCCTTTAAGATGATGAGTGATGATTTTTATAGATCCATTGGGTTTATTCTAGGCCAAAGAATAGAAAATATTCCTCTTTCCATATTTTATTCCTAAAAAACACTGGATGAAACTAAATATCACTACACTGTCACTAAAAATGAACTTTTAGTAGTTGTTTTTACCATAAGGTAAATTATAGCCCTATCTCTTAGGTGAAAAAATCATCATATTCACATACCATTCTCCTATAATGTTCTTACTCAAGAAAAGTTATTCCAAACCAAGGCTAATAAGATAGATCCTAATGCTCCAAGAGTTTGACATTGATATCAAACATAAACTAGGAAAATAAATCCCTGTGTCTGATCACCTAAGTAGAATTTCTAATTCTTCTCATTTATAAATCATTGATAATGAATTCCCCACTGAGCACCTTTCCTCTCTCACTCTAAAGTTACCATGGTATGCCCTAATTGTAAACTACTTGGTTTGTGGTATTTTTCTTAAATTTCTTTCAAAAGAACATAAAATGATGCTGAAAATTGATTCAAAATTCTATTTTTGGTAAGATAATGTACTTTGGAAAATTGGGGCGGACATCGTAATTAGGAGATGTGTTTATGAAGACAAACATTCCTCCAAATTAGAATTCTATCACTCACTTGCCATAGGTGGAAACTTTTGACCAAAATGGACCTATTGGAAGGTCATATACTCTATATTCTTCATGTCATCACTCTTCAAGGACTCACATGAGTTCTATCAATCATGTCCCACTTGATGAAATTTTGGTACAATTTCCAAGAGAAATGAAATTCCCCAAAAGTCTTTAATTTTCTATGAGATATTTGATGTTTGGGGCATTGATTTCATGGGACCATTACCTCCTTCTAATGTATTCTCATACATTATTCTTATGGTTGATTATGTTTCTAGGTGGGTTGAGGCCAACCTCACTAGAAAGAACCATTCACATACTGTTAGTGGCTTCTTAAAGACACACATATTCTACCAATTTGGCACACCACATTCCTTGGTAAATGACTTAGAAACCCATTTTTGTAATAGAACCATGAAATATATTTTGAAAAAGAATGGGGTGGTACATAAAACATCAACTACATAACACCCCAAAACAAATGGCATTGTCTAACATTATAATAGAGAATTGAAAAAAAGTGCTTGAGAGAATTGTAAAACCCACCAGAAAAGACTGGCCTGAATGACTTGGTGAGACACTTTGGGGTTATCTAAATACCTATAAAACACCCATTGGGATGTCTTCTTTCAGGATAGTTTTTGGTAAAGCATGTCATTTTATAGTTGAAATCCAACATATGTAATTTTGGGCTGTGAAAACTTGTAATTTTGATTTTGAAAAAATCCAGTGAAGAAATATTATTGAACATGGATGAACTAGAGGATATTTGACTCGATTCTTAAGATAATTATAATCTATAAAATGAAAAATCCAAGGAACTCTATGAAAAACACATCCAAAAAATGGTATTTCATGAAGGTGAAAATGAAATTCTCTTCAATTCTGAATTTTGACTTCACACAGGTAAGATTAGTTCTAATCGAGAAGGACCTTTTATTGTTTCTCATGTTTACACATTTGGAGCAATGCATGACCAACACCCCTCTTCAAAAAGGATATTCACAGTTAATGTACATTGGTTAAAGCATCACCATGAGAGGATGCATAATCTTGGAACAACATCGACTTCCACTAGATCCACAAGGTGAACAGTAAACACACCTTTTGATGGATATGGTGACCCACCAAATACAAACTAGGGGAACCTCTTTCCCTTAAAATATTTCTCTTTTTCTCTCTTCCTCTTTCTTATTCTTTCTCTCTCTTTCATTTTTTACCACATTATTCATAAAACCATTATTTTTTTTGTTTCTCTTTTGTGAGGGTGTGTATTTTAAAAACACTAAAAAATAATTAATAAAAAGACAAAAATACAAAAAGAGTCATACTTACTCACCATATAGTTTTGAAATTTTGTACAAATATTTTGGGGAGTCAAAAGACATGTTTTAATCAAATAATTTTGTATTTTAATAGAAAATTGGGATAAATAATCTTGTGTCAAAACTGATAAATTTTGAATACTCAGTTAATGATTTTGGAAATTATTTTACCCCAACCATGAGGAACAAAGCTAGCTTTCAGCCCAAGGCTACCTATGGACATCTTTTCAAATTTTTTTTTTCTACCCACAATTTTGAGTCTTCATTTTGTGTTCCTTTGAGTATAATTTCCCACTTGTGTGAATTAATATTATGGAGGCATTTTATGAATCTTGTGATACTCAGAATAGCCAAATTGCCTCCCATTACACTTTTATTAATCTTACTTTTAGAAGCCCCTTGAAGCATATGAAATACTTTTCTTTGATATCCACATTACAATCCAAATACCTTATCCCACCTAACATCTACATGGATTTAATGTGCATTATTTATTGAAATTTATGTGTGGGGAGAATGGAATTAATTTTGGGTACCCTTTTGTTGATTTTTAATGTGTTATCATATGCTTCAGCGAAAGCATCTATTCTATTGTGGGGTAGAGGTTTTCATTAAATATGTTCTGGTAATGTATAAATGATTATGAATTATTTTTCAAAATTTATGGAAAAGTGTTAAAAAATCAAAGATCAAACTGAAAAAAAAGAATGGGTTGTGTCTTGGGTGGATATAAAATCAGTCTTCCTCAAACATTGAACATGTTATAACTATTACAGTTAGTGTCATGAGGATATCAAACATGGGTTGGGAGATGAGTGTGATATCTATTTCAAGTTAATCTTTCAAAAAATGAAACATAAGAACACTTATGTCATTGGGAGAAGTTTTGTACTTTATAAATATTTCATCTTCTCATTCCATTCAAATTTTTATCCACTTTTGTGTCTTTATTCACATAATTGTTCCCTTGTAAATTGGTATTTCCTTTTCTTTCCATGTTTTATTTTAAAAATATTGTTTATTGGTTTTCCATGTTAGTGTTTTACCCCTCTTTATACTCTTTTTAATACTGAATCCTACCATCCCATAGCCACATAAAAACCCATTTAAAATACCTCTTGATTCTTGTTCAGTTTAGGATAGGTAATAGAAGCCGAGAGCTCTTCCAAACTCTATGATTTTCACTTTTGGTTAGTGAATGGGAGACCCTCCATAAATAAACTTTTATCATATTGAAAAGAGTATGTTTTTAGTACCCCAATTTTCCATTTCTAAATTTGAGAATGAATAAAAAGAGTTGTTTTTTGATCATTGTTTCGGTAACAATTGGAGGTGGAATTCAATATGGATGAGTGAAATAGTCTAAACCTCCTGGGAGTGGGGAAAACAAAATTTTAATATTTTTTGGTGAGTGGAAATGATTTTGTAATGTTTTTTTATATTTTTTGCACATGAGGACATGCATAAGATTATGTGTGGGGTGATTTGATATTATATATGTATTCCTAACTTATTATTTACACACTTTACTTATTTTCAATGAAAAGTGCATAATTGGTGTTAAATACCCATTTTTAATAATTAGTGTAATATTTTAGCGTTATTAGAATTGATCAAATTGAGTGAGTTAACTATTTTAAATATAATTTTCAACCTACTTATCCATATTTCATGATAAATTCTTTTTAGGGTTCCTTACTCAAATTAAAACATTTAATTAGAAGGGATGTTTGGCCAAATCATCCATTTGGAGGGGAATATGGTCAACACAAGAAGACCCAAAGAATCTATGATGAAACTGGACTAGCCATGATGATTGAATTATTGGTCTATATCCTGAAACCCAAATTTTATGAAACTCCACCATATGTTCATTATTGTGAAAAATAATCATGTATAAAAATTTTAAGTTCCAAATACAAAAACAAGGGGACCAACTGATGCTTTAAATTCCAAACCGCCATTCAAAATGAGAAATAAAATACAAACACTATTCAAAACATTTATACTAATATAATTATAAATTAAAGCTGGTATTTTTGTGTTTGAAGTATAATATATGGGTTTCCAACTTGTTAGAAAAAATTATCTTTATTTTAGGGCATATTTCTATTCAATAAACAATTCACATTTCAGCCTTCGAAAAAGTGTATATTGAAATGGAAAGATTATAATTGTTTAGAAAAACTACCACATAATTGGATACATAAATCCAAGGGATACCAAGGTTTTGGACTAGATAGAATAAATTTATATCTACAACTTTGAAGAATATTATATTTCGTGATTCAGTTGTCTGGATGTCTAAATCATTGAGCCAAGTGGAGGGGTAGTTTTACAATGCAAAGAGTCCGTCTCCTTAGGATATATATACATCCACCACATCTAAATTCAAGGGGTTGTAATTTTAGAGAAAAGGAGGATATGTTTTCATGACCAAGGATCTTCCAAATGCTTGAGATGATCTGTCATACTCATGTTTTAACTTGAAAAACCATTCCTCCTTTCTTCCTTTAATTTACTTTTGTGTTGTTCTTTGTTTATAATCGTGTAAGTGTTTGTTTTTTGTAATTATATTTTAATGATTTTTTCTTCTTCATATTCTATATGAATAATCTAGCCTATGTTATTGAATTCTAATTGTCCTAAAATAGTTTAAATCCAGTAGAAATATATTTTTTATTTATCTTTCTCATTCAATCTAAAGTCCGTGTTTATTTATCTTTGTCGCTCATGTGTGTGTTCGGCACACGACTATTTTTTTATACCTTTGTTTTTCATATCTTCTTAACTAATCATCATAAACATAATAAACCTGTTTAATAATCATTTAAATTTTTGATTAAATCACTCATTGGATGACTTATAATTTAGGTTTGTTAATTGATTGGTATCTTTTTCTCAAGGAATATTCTTCGAATTAACATTGTGTGTGTTGGACTTAACATGTCATCAATTAATAAATTGTTTTGTTTAATGAGTGGTCTCAATGAATTATAGGAACCATAAATACACTACCATAAACAATATATTATTATTATTATAACCTTAAGTTAAGTTAAGGCTTGAATTAAATCCCTAACACTTGTGAATTCCAATCAACATAAACATGTGACATGGGTGTTAATTTAATGCAATATAAAGCAAGGGTCAAGGAAATCACAAGATTAACTAACCAATGATAAAATCTCCCGAATATTTATCAAATTGTTAAATAAATGTTAATAAATAAATCATTTCAATTAATATCTACAAAAAATCCCCCCACCCAATCAAAATACATAAAACTAAAAACCATTGACTATTAAAAATTATCATTACCGGGAATTTGACCCGAGTGCTGCTATACACATTAGCAGAGCACCAAAACCATGAATGGCCAATTGTCAACAATAGTTCATGAATTAAAATGGCATTTTTGCTGGGGATGGTGCATTAAGTAGTCGATATTTTTTGTTATTGTAAAATAAACAAAAAAATAAGAAAATAAAAAATTAAAAAAAATTAAAAAAAAACAAAGATAAACACGCCTTTTGGTAAAAATCATAAACAAAAAAACAAAAAGAATGGACTATATTCCTCTTTATTCCAAAATATATTTGAATTCCACGAATCCTCCCAAACAATCCCTCATATTTGTTTGACCCCAAAATTGAGTGAAAACATTTCCAACATGTGAGGAACATTAGTGATAAACAAAACCTTGTCCAACGAATTGAATTAGAAATGGATAATCCTTTGGAACAAACCCTTAATGAACTGTCATCCCCTGATATGAATTACCAACCCATTGGAATTCAGTATCCAAACATAGAGTCTAACTTTGAACTCAAATCAGGATTGATTCATATTCTACCTCATTTCCAAGGTCAAGCCATGAGGATCCACATCTCCACCTTAAAGAGTTCCAAGTTTTGTTCTCTACCATAAAGCCTCAAGGGGTTTCTGAGGAACAAATAAAACATTGAGAATTCCATTTTCCTTCACTGACTATGAAAATTCAAAGATCTAATACCTCCCTTCTGGTTCTATAAACTCATGGATTGACATGAAGCAAATTTTCAAAGAGAAATTCTATCATGTTTCTCATACTTCTTCCATTCGAATGGAAATTAGTGGTATCCATCAATTCCCCAATGAATCACTCCATGAGTATTGGTTGTGGTTCATAAAGCATGAGGAAACCTTCACACACCACCAAATCCCTGACAAAATCTTGATCCAATACTTCTATGAGGGTTTATTGGCTATGGAGATAACTCTAATTGATGCCGCACGTGGCGGTGATATTGTTGATAAAACTCCTACAGCTGCAAGAGATCACGTAAGCAACATGGATGAAAACACACAAAAATTCCATATATGAGCACATGATAATGTCAAACAATCCAAAGATAGACAATTGATAGAGCCAAACAAAATGGCATAGTGGGTGAGTGAACTTACTAGTCTTGTGAGACAACTAGATGTGGCATCCAAAGCCCCGACCTCATCTTCTCCATAGTCTTTGTTCCCTAGACCTATCAATAAATATGGAATATGTAGATCCCCATCTCATCCAAATGACAAATGTCCATAACTTTAAGAGGATCTGTTTGATTCATCCAGACCAATGTATCTTAATATAGCATGTGCTTAGAAAAACACTAGCCCTAAAAAATCAAGTCAGTTATTTAGAAGCTTCAACAGACCTTATGCTGAAACCTTCTCTTTTACCTTCAACCATGTCTTGAGGTATGGTAATCCCATTTATCATCTCCCTCAATTCCCTCCTCAAAACCCAAACCAATTCTAATATTTTCATAGTGTTGTAAACTTCCAAGAACCTTACCCTTTTGTTCCTCAACCTCAATGGATCAATCCTCCTCTTCCTCATCCTGGATTCCACTATCCTAGTGAACCTTCCCAATTCCCAAACCAATAAAATCATTTTCCAAAAAATGAAAATCATGGTAATCTGAATCCGGGACAAGCCTCTTCTTCCAAGAAATAAAGGGAAAGTGTAGTGGATGATCATGCCTCATTCAACCATTATAGCCTAAAAAACAATGAAACCAATATTAGTTAACTTGCATCCCACCTGAGATAGAAACAATAATAAAATTCTTCACAAATACCAGTTAAATCATTACCTGGACCAATGGTAATGTAAGTAAAATTGTACATACATGAGGAAATAAAATTTATATGCCTCCTGATGAGTCCTCTAACTCCCCTTTAAATTATAACCTTGAAAATGAAAAGAAAAATAAACATGAAAAGGAATATGAATCCATTCACTCACCTCCTTCCATTCCAAATAGAAACACAATTCCTTTTCCTGATGTAATTTCTATGCCAAATAAGTCCTTTGATATCAATCCTAAAATACTCGACACATTTAGGTGCATTGAAGTCAACATTCCCCTCCTATATTACATAAAAATTCCTATTTATGCCATGTTTCTTATGGAATTGTGCACCACAAGAGGAATCTTAGGACCTTTAAAAATGATTCCACCCAGAAGTCTATTCCCATAATTTGAAATGATCCAGGGACCTTTATGTTACCATGCCAAATTGGAAGTTCCAACTTCGATGATGCACTCATAGACCTAGGAGCCTCAATTAATTTCATTCCCAAATCCATCTTCTCCAACCATGGTCTTTGTACCTTACATCCAATGGGTGTTGTCATTAAATTGGCCAATCGAAGCACTACTAGTCTTGAGGGTATTATCTAGGATGTACTTGTTTTTGTGAATAATCTTATCTTTCCTGCTGATTTCTATTTCCTTGAAATAGAAGGTGAGATAAAATCTTATCTATATCCCTTAATTCTAGTAAGGCCATCCTTAATGATAGTGAGAACCAAGATTGATTTCAAACCGGGCATCTTATCCTTGGAATTTTGGGACTAACTAGTCAAGTTCAAAATTTTATAAGCCTCTGCGATACACAACTGGGGATTACTCTAACTTCTCAATCCATGCTTCTAAGAAAACATCAGATAGTCAATTGAACCCCATTCCATCATGTTCATCATGTTCTAAAGAGAGAGGATATTGTGAAATCTTCACCATGATTAACCAAGTCATAAATGGTGAACTTGATGCGGACCTTTCATTCATATACTCCATCAATATAGAGGAACTAGAAAACTCATTTAAATCGCACATCTACAATGATCTATACTGCTCCACCTTAGACATTATTAAGGAAAATGAATTTGAGTCAAATGAAGTCCCTTACTCCATTCCATATTTGTCTAACCCACAAATGAAAGATGAGACAGATTAAAAACCTCCTCCTAAACCCCTAAAATATGCACTCCTTTTCATTGATCACTATTATCCTGTCATTATCTCTAATTCACTTACTAAAACTGATGAGTCCAAACGTGTTCATTTGTTAGAGGAAAACACAAAATCCTTAAGTTGCACCCTATATGACATTCCATAAATAAACCCAACTGATTGCATGCATCACATTCATCTTTTGGAATCTTCAAAAAAAAAATATACAACCACAAAGAACAATCTATCCACTCATACTTGAGGTAGTTAGGGAATAGATAACCAATATTCTTGAAGCTGGTATTATCTACCCAATTTCTGATTTTGAGGGGTTAGTCCAATTCAAGTTGTAACTAATAAGGGTGGGATAAATATTGTCACAAATGAACATGGGCAGGTAGTCACAACTCAAGTTAAGAAAAAATGTGGTGTGTGGATTGACTATAGGAAATTGAAGGTTGAAAAAAGAAAATATAACTAACCTCTTCCATTTATTGATCAGATACTAGAACGATTAGATGGAAAGTCACCCAATTGCTTTCTTGATGGATACATCTCCAACTTCCAAGTCCTAATTGCACCTCAGGACCAAAAAAAGACTACTTTCACTTGCCCATTTGGAACATATGCATTTAAAATAATTACTTTTGGCCTTTCAAAATTCTCCTGCAACATTCCAGAGGGGTGTGATGAGTATCGTTTCTGAATTCATTGAACACTACATAAAAGTCATCAAGGATGAATTTACCATTTATGGTGAGTCATTTGAATCTTGCTTCTTTTCACTCTCTCTAGTCCTTAAAAAGTGTTTCAAGTGTAACCATGTGTTAAATTTTAAAAAATGTTACTTCATGGTTGTGAATGGGATTGTTCTAGGGAACATAGTTTTAAAAGAGGGTATTGAAGTTGATCCTGCCAAATTTGAAGTGATCCAATAACTTCCTAAACCCACTTTTGTTCGAGACATCGATTAATTCCTCGGTCATGCTAGTTTCTATCAGTGATTCATCCACAACTTCATTAGGATTTCCCTCACACTCACTCGGTTACTCCAAAATTATGTTACTTTCCCTTTCGACGTGGTTTTAAGATAGAATTAATTGAACCCAAAACTGATCATACATCTTCCCTAATAATCCAACCCCCAAATTGCTCTTTACCCTTTGAGTTGATGTGTGATGCTTCTGATAGAGTCTTTGGGTCTTTTCTTTGTAAAGGAATAGAAAATATTCCTCATTTTAACTATTATACCTCAAAAACATTGGATGAAACTCAATATCACTACACTGTCACTGCAAAAGAAATTTTTACAGTGGTTTTGGACTTAGATAAATTATAGTCCTATCACTTAGGATACAAAATCATCATCTTAAGAGACCATTCTACTATAATTTTCTTACTCATGAAAAGCGATTCCAAATTGTGGCTCATAAGATAGATCATAATGCTCCAAGTGTTGGACCATTAAATAAAAGATATACCAGGAAAAGAAAACCTTGATGTTGATCCCCTAAGTAGAATGTATACTTCTTCTCATTCAGAAATCATTGATCCTAATTTCCCCACTGAGCACCTTTTATCTCTCACTCCAATGTTACCATGGTATTCCCAAATTGTAAACAACATGGTTGCTGGTATTTTTCCTGAAATCGTTTCTACAGAACAAAAAATAAAGCAGAAAAGTGATTCAAAATTCTATTTTTAGAAGATAATAAACTTTGGAAAACTGGGGCTAACATGGTAATTAGATGACGTGTTGATGAATATGAACATTCCCCCATATTAAAACTTTGTCACTCACTTCTTAGAGGTGGCCACTATGGACCACAAAGGACCTCTTAAAAGGTACTGAACTCTAGATTATTTTGGCATTCACACTTCAAGGAATCACATGAGTTCTTTCAATAATGTCCCACTTGAAAGAAGTTTTTCAAAATTTCAAATAGAAATGAAATGCCCCAAAAGGCCTTAAATTTTCTGTTAGATCATTGATGTTTTGGGCATCAATTTTAGGGGACCATTCCCTCCTTCTAATGGATTATCATATAATCTTATTGTGGTTGATTATGTTTCTATGTGGGTCAAGGCCAAATCCACTAGAAAGGATTATTCACATACTGTTAGTGAGTTCCTAATGACACACATCTTCTATTGATTTGGCACACCACATCCCATGATAAGTGAATTTGGAACCCATTTTTGTAATATAACCTTGGAATCTCTTTTAAAAAATAATTCGGTGGTGCAAAAAACATCAACTGCATATCACCCCCAAACAAATGGCATGGAAGAAATTTCTAATAGTGAAGTGAAAATAGTTCTTGAGAGAATTGTAAAACCCATAAGAAAATACTGGCCTGAAAGACTTGGTGAAGCACTTTGGGCTTATCGAAATTCCTATAAAACACCCACTGGGATGCATTCTTTTTGGATTTTTTTGGTAAATAATGTCATTTTCCAATTGAAATACAACATAATTCCTTTTGGGCTGTGAAAACTTTTCATTTTGATTTTGAAAAATCTGGTGAAGAAAGACTGTTGCAGTGGGATGAACTGCATGATCTTTGACTTGATTCTTACGATAATTCTAATCTCTACAAAGAAAAATCCCAGGCACTCCATGACAAACACATCATGGGAAAGGTATTTCATGAATTTGAAAATGTAATTATCTTCAATTATCAATTTTGAATTCACCCATGTAAGCTTAATTCTCATTGGGAAGGCCCTTTTATTATTTCTCATGTTTACTCATTTGGGGTAGTGCAAGTCCAAGACCCCTCTTCAAAAATGAAATTAATAGTTAATGGTCATCAGTTAAAGAGTCACCATGAGAGGACACACAATCCTAGAACAATATTGACTTCCACCAAATCCACAACTATTATAGTAAACTGACCACTGGATGGAGACGATGACCCACCCAATCCAAACCAGGGGCACCTCATTCCCTTTAACTCTCTCTCTCTATCGCTCTCTCTTCCTCTCTCTACCACTTTCTTTTTCATCCTCTCTCTTTCCATTTTTACCAGTTTCTTCATTAAACCATTTTAGTTTCTCTTTCTCTTTTATGTGGGTGTGTATTTTAAAAATACTAAAAAACTAAAAAATAAATGAAAAATGAAAAAAATCAAAAGATTCATACTTACTCACCATCCAATTTTGAAATTTTTTCAAACCATTTTTGGGAGTCAAATGACATATTTTCATCAAAAATTTTTGTATTTTCTTCAAAAATTTGGATATAGAATATTTTTTCAAGACCTGAAAATTTGGACTGATCAGTTTATGATTTGGAAAATGATTTTACCCCAACCACGAGAAACAAAATTAGCTTTCATGTTAAGGCTACCTATGGCCATATTTTCCAAATATGTGTTTTTTACCCATGAATTTGATTACTGTGTTTGTAGAACTTTGAGTTGAATTTCCCACTTTTGTGTGAATTAATATGATATAGGCATTTTCTGAACTTCATTGGAATCATAACAGCCAAATAGCCTCCCATAACCCTTACCTTAATCCTACATTTTGAATCCCCATTAAGACTATGAAAACATTTTCTTTGATAGACACAATACAATCCCATTTCCTTATTCCACCCAACATATAGATGGATTTACATTTCATTATTTATTGAAATTTAATTATGGGGGGAATGGATTTCATTTTGGGTTCCCTTTTATAGATTTTATGTTTGTTATCTTTTTCTTGTGGGAAATCATCCATTTTAGTGTGGGGTAGAGGTTTTCATTCTGTGAGTTTTGGGAATGTATATATTCTTATGACATATTGATCAATTTTTATGGAAAATTTCTATATAAAAAATACAATCAAAAATTTTTGAAAAAATAATGGATTGTTTCTTGGGTGGGTAAAAATCACTCTTCCTCAACCATTGATCTTATTATAACTATTAATATTAGTGTCATGAGGAGATAAAACATGGTTTGGGAGATGAGTGTAATATCTGTTTCAAGTTTTACTTTTGAAAAATTTAAAAAAACAACACTTATATCATTGGGAGAATTTTTGTGTTTTTAAATATGCTATCTTGTCATTCCCTTCAAGTTTTATTCCACTTTTGTGACTTTATTCACGCAATTTTACCCTTGTAAATATCTGTTTCCATTTCTTTCCATGTTTAAATTCAAGAATATTTTCCATTTAATTTTCAATGCTGGTGTTTTACACCTCTTTATACTCTTTTGAATAATAAATTCCTACTATACAATAGCCACAAAAATCCTCTTCAAAATATCTTTTGATTATTGTGAAAATTAGGATAGGAATTGGAAGCTGAGAGCTCTTTCAAACTCTATTATTTTCACTTTTTTTGGTGAATGAGTCAACCTCTATAAGTATTTCTTTTCATCTTGAGAATAGTATGTTTTGATTGCCCATATTTTCCATTTTTAAATTTTAGCATGAAAAAATGAGTTGTTTTTGGAACATTTTTTCATTAAAAAGAATTGTTGAATTCAATATGGATGAGTGAAATAGTCAAAACCTCCCCTGAGTGGGGAAACCAAAATTTTAATATTTGTTTGTGAGTGAAATTGATTTTCTAATGTTTTTTATCTTTGTTGCACATGAGGGAATCCACAATACTAAGTGTGAGTAGATTATTTTATTCATTCATCCATAACTTTTTATTTACTCTATTTATTGATTTCCAATGATATGTAAATAATTGGTTTGAAATACGCATTTTAAATATTAAATGTAATTTTTGGGCAATATTTGAATTAATCACATCATGTCAGTTAACTTTTTAAATTAAAACTATCACCATACTTATCCAAATTGAATGATTATTGATTTTTAGGGTTTATTACTCAAACTGAAACATTTAATTAGAAGGTACATTTTTCCAAAACCTATATTTGAAGGGACATATGGTCCACATAAGAAGACCCAAAAAATCTATGAAGAATCTCGACCAGAAATGATGATGGTGTTATTGGTCTAAATCCTGAAGCCCAAATTTTATGAAACTCCATCATATGTTCATTATTATCCAAATGAATCATGGATAAAAATTTGATGGTCAAAATACTAAAAAAGGGGGCCTAAATGATGCATTAATGTCCAACCCACTATTCTGGATGGGAATTAAAATCAAGACATAGTTCATGAATTTTCTCTAAATCTACACATCAAATAAAACTGGGGGTTTTCAGTTTGAAATATAAGATATGGGAAGTCAACTTCTTTTAAGAAATTGTTTTTACTTGGGGCCATCTTCAAATTCAACAAACCATTCTTATTTCAACCTTAAAAAAAGGTTAGATTGAAATGGACATATTACAATTGTTTATTAGAACTACCATAATATTGTCTCATGAAGTCCAATGGTTTCCATATATTTAGAGTAGAAATAATAAATTTATATCTACAACTTTTAAGAATACGATATTTTGTGATTCAGCTATATAGACGTCCAAATCGTAATTCCAAGTAGAAGGGTAGTTTTGGAATGCAAACAATCCACCTCCTTGCGCTATATATACATCCCCCTCTTCTCTATTCAAGGGGTTGTCATTTCAGAGCAAAGGATTATAGGTCGACATGAACAATGCTCTTCTAAATTCTTGGGAGGATCTTCTATACTCATGTTTTAACTTGAGAAACCATTCCTCCTTTCTTCCATTCATTTAATTTTGTGTTGTTCTTTTTTTATAGTCGTGTAAGTGTTTGTTTTTAGTAATTCTATTTTAATGTTAGTTTCTTCTTCATATTATCATTGAATCATACATCCTATTTTATTAAATATTAATGGTTTTAAAATAGTTTAAATCCATTTTTTATCCATTTTTTATTTTTCTTTCCCATTCAATAGAAGGTCTGTGTTTATTTCTATTCATCATTCGTGTGTGTGTTTGACACACCACTCTTTTCTTATACCTGTATTTTTCTTCTCTTCTTAATTAATCATCATAAAAATAATAATACAGATTACTAATTATTTCAATGGCTAATCAAATTTCTCATTGGGGTGATTTATAATTTAGGTATGTTATGTGAATGATAGCTTTTTCCTGATGAATATTATTTGAATTAACATTGTGTATGTTGGACTTAACATGTCATGGATTAATGACTTTTTTAGTTTAATGTGTTGTTTCCATGGACTTGGAACCATAAATACACTACTATAAACAATATAAGATTAATATTAGAACCCTGAGTTAATTTAAGGCTTGGATTAAATCCTTAACACATGGGAATTCTAATCAATGCAAACTTGTGACATGGGTGTTAATTTAATAAAATATAAAGCAAGGATCAAGGATATTACAAACTTAACTACCAAATGATGAACTCACCCCATACTTTATCAAAATTTTAAATCAATCTTAATCAATAAATCATTTTAATTATCCTCTACAAAAAAACCCCACAATTTAAAATACATTCAACTGAAAGCAATCAACTGATAAAAATTAGCATCACTGAGGATTTGACCTGGGTGATGTTATACGCATTAGCAGAACACCAGAACATGAATGGTCGATAGGATACAATCGCTCATCCTTTAAGAATGACATTGAGTGATCTAGATGGGATCATAGTGGTAGATTTATCATTGTTATATCATAATATTTCTTATTTTTTACTTGATTTATATATGGTAGGATGTTATTTATATGCATCCAAATACTCAATGTAGTTTTAATCTAGGCATGTAAAGTGAACCATTTATGTAGTTACTTAGAAGGAGTCCTATAATACCTAGATATTTGAAGATATAATAATGGATTAATTTAATGAATGAGTATGGTTCATGTTGTTTATAAAAAATGATGGAATACTTGAGACTATAAAAAGGATATGTAATGGTGTTGTAGGTAATTATTTTAAAGGATGAATGTATAAATACAAGAAATTAAAGTGGAATGGTATTAATTAATGGATAATTTATTATTTATTATCGAACCTTGATGATTGTATGTTTTTTTGAGACATAGATGAGTAGAAATATCTGAGTCTATAATGACCTGTGATATAGGGTGTATTACTACCTGGGATATGATGGATAACAGTTTTACTATAATTTTATTTGTGGGGTGTAATGTATTACGGTATAACATATGATTTTATTTGAATTTGGTGGTTTTGAAATCCCCTGGGAGTATATGTAAGGGATATATGGGATAGTGTTATAATTCATTAATATATGTTCTAGTGGTTTCTAGGCATAAACTTAAATACTAAATTTATATTTTGATGATGAGATGTTGGAATGAATATGATATAAAAATGGGTGTGATATGATTTCATAGGGTAAAAGATAACTTCATTAGAGGGATGGGATTACGGTGTAGTAGTTTAGGCATGACAGTGATAAACCAATGAGGATGTGGAAGATGGGTGCCTTTAACACATATATATATTTATATATTTATATATTTATATTTATATTTTCTTTCCATAAGGAATATTTTACATCTCTTAATTATCCGGTGACTGATACATGGTGATGATGGGGAAAATAGTGTTACTTTTTTATGTGATTAATTAGTTCCCTAATTTATACAATGGACTTCATTATTCTTATTTCACACATTGCGCAAAAGGTTTTAGAGTGGATCCTATAAATTACACATGTTATTCTCACCCTATAAATATATAAACTATTTTTAGGTTACTAGGTTTTGGTTTGTGATCTCACAGAACATTTTTAGTTAAATCATTTATTTAGGATAAAATAAAGGTTTAGGTCATTATAATGGATGCTTTTAGTATTTCTAGTTGATTTAGTTGTATAACTTTACTTTTAGGTAATTTTCTTATCATGTATTTTATTGAGATTTTTAATTTATGATATGGTGTAAATCATTCTTGTAAATCTTATCTTATGTTACCTAAATTTATATAAATAAAAATTTTATGACCCAAACTTTTATAAATTAAATTCTCATTGGAAATTATAATTTACTTATTAATAAATGTATAAATAACATGAACTTGGGGCCATTATAAACTATTTCCATAATTTTTATATCAGGAATAATGGATCATTAGGCTTCATAACTATTTAAAATATAGTTATTCTATAATTACCATTTAGAGTAGTATACATGAAGGGTTATGTTAAAGTCTAATTCAAACAGACAGATCGATGGCATCAACTAGAAATATCATACCCAATGAAGTCCATTTATCATATCTCCCAGTGGAGACAACACCACTAGGATTTAGAATTGAATAATCCCAAATATAGATTCAATAATTACAAAATCTGTGAAATTATTTATCAGAGAAGTTAAATTTTATCAAGATCACAACCCAAAACATGTTAGTCGAACAACCCTAAGAAAGTACAACCATCACAAACCATACCCTTAGTGTTTACACTAGTGTAATAATGGGTTGTGTATATTGACCCTATTAGAATGAATTTTAATATTTTATTTTTAATAAAATAATAATTATATTTCCCCATTTTAATTATTAATTTTTATATATTATTATATAATGATATGGAGAACAGTTAGGTTTTTTTATAATTAAACCAAAATTAGTATCTGTGTAAAATATTTTCGTCCAATAAATAAATATTTTTTGATAAATTTCAATATTTTTAAATAAGTGTTACTTTAATTAAATATTATTATTAAATAAAATATATTTAAATATAAATTGTAATATAATTTAATGAATTTTAATATGACTTTTATAAGGGTTATAAAGTTGTCAGCATCATAAAAAATAATATTTTAGAGTAAATATGGTTGTTATTTAGAAGTGTAAATTCCCAAATTAAGAAAATTATTTTCCAAAACAAATATTATATTTGTAATCATCACATCAAAATTATCCCAATGTGAATTTTACATAATTTCCTTAGATAATTAATTTTTTGGGTAAGAATTAAATACAATATAAATATATATTTTATATTATGACATAATAATAACCAAGAAGTGATTAAAAAAATAATTAAAATGGAATCTATAAGGAAAAATAGATTTATTCGTTAAAATAATGTAATTTTAATGTAGTTTGATTAATTTTTCAAATGATTAATGAATCCATTAAAACCTATATTATATTACGAGGCTTTAAAAATAAATATTTCTGAACAATAGTAAATTTCACATCACCAATGGTATTATTTTTAGGATATTGGTTATTATACTCATAAAATATTTAATAACACTTCATTTTTGGAAAAAAACTAAGGGAAATCCGCATGTAATGTTTTGTGATTCGAATTATTTCAGCTCATAGAGTCCAGAACATATGTTTAGAAATTAATAATGAATTCCCCTCTCTTTGGATATAAATACCCACCCAACCTCTAATTCCACTTCACTAAAAACCATTTGTCATGAATTTCCTATCCATAACTATCTCTAAATACCTCCAAAGGTGATAAAATTCTCTTAATAATCTTCTAACGGCTTTTATAAGCACCCTATAAAGTTAAGGGATTCTCTCATCCTCCTCTTTATTCAGGTAATTTCTTTATAATATTCCATTTAATTTAAAAATATTAATGTTTTCATATAGTTTTAAACATCCATTAAATATCCATACGATTCCCATGTAGTTATTCACTAGCTTTCACTCTCATAAAACCCTTCCATGAATCATTATATACAAAAATTATGCTGCTGAAATTAACTTATGATTTTCCATATCAAAAATTTGTGTTGTGAATACCCATACTAATTTACACTCACAGGTATTCACATAGATATATATATAACCTTAATTTAGTGGGGAATTAAATTTATATAACCCACACTCCTTAATAATGAGATTAAAATTGATGAAATATGTTATTATTTTGTATTATCTATATGGCACACAAATGCATGCACATAATATGAATGTGATGTGTTGACCCAGAATTATATAACCCTACAATGCATTGTTTAATTTTTAACTCATTATATTCTGTGTATGGTGAAAGGGTGGTTATCTGTAGAACACTATTTTATGATTTATCAATGGTTATATTTGACACGTGCTTATGATTTCATGTTTTATTATATTTCCACATTCACATGATTCCTTGTTGTTATCATCTTATATCATGCTTTAATGTTCATGATTATTATTCTCTCCATTTTATGCCATGATGTTATGCCTTCAGTCTCATTTTAATTACCCAAACATTTATAAATTAAATTCCCTTTGTAAAATGAGTAAATTCCTTATAAAGAAGTGAAATTATAGAAACCACATGCACTACTTTGGAAATTTGACACCATTGTAAGTTATATCATGTAATATTTAAAATACCATTAAAAATCATAACCATTAATATTATATATATTTTACATTTATTTTATGAAATATATATATATAGGGCTATGATAAATTGAATAGACAAAGAATAAGATACTGATGGGCTCGACCAATAAGAGTATACCCTATGAATTCCTTTTATCAAATCATGTGAAGGAGATAGAACCATTAGTATTTTCCATTTACCAATCAAAATGCAATATTCAAAAACTATATCATGAGAGATACCATTTACAAGACAATTTCAATCTCATTTTGATCATGTCCCAATGCATGATCATTTAACCATCATATAAAAATCTCACCATCACAAACCTTAAACTTAAGGCATTCGCTAGTATAAAAATGGACCATTTATATAAAACCAAAAATTATAAAATTTTATGGCTTTTTATAAAATAATTAATATATTTTCCTTTTATTAATTTATAATTTTTATATAATAAACTTTTTTTAAAAAAATATTTTGATAAGATGAAACACAAATTGTATTTTTGGGAAATATGTAATTTTAGTAAGGGAAATCATTTTGATGAATTTACGAACTTTCTAAAATAAATAATATTTGAAAAAAATATATTTTTTAGATAAAATTTATTAAATGTAAATGATAAAATAATATTATGATGTTAAATGTAATTATTATAATGGTTAGAAAACAATTATTGTAAAAAAATGCATTATTTTTTAATAAATGGGGATCATTCTATCAAAAGTGTAAATTCTAAATTATAGAGAATTATTTTAATAAAATAAATTTTATATTTTAAATTAAAATTTCAGAATTATTAAATGGTGAATTTTTAATAATTTTCTAAGGGAGTCAATTTTTTGGGTTAAAATTAAACATTGAATAATTATAATCTATGTATTATGTTGTCATAAAATACCCAAAATAATGTAATAAGTAGTATAAGGAATATCCACAACCCAAATTATGTTTCCCCTTTAAAATAATATATTTTTAAGATATTTATTTAATTTTATAAACCCTTAATGAATTATTTAAAACCAATATTATATTTTATTATTTTAACATCAATTTTTTTTAAACACGACCCACAACCACATCACCAAGGGAATTATTTTAATGTGTTCAGTTTTGAGAATTATATAATAATTAAAACCACTCCACTTTGTAAAAAACCCACAGGGATTTTTTTGGTTTTGATTGCTTTATTAGATAGATTCAAAAACCTATGTTCATAGATGAAAAATAATTCTCATCTCTTTTTTATATAAAACCACCCAAACACCCATTACTATTCACTCAAACTCTTAGATCATAAAGTTACTATTCCATTCCCTACCTGAATTCCTCCCATGTTTCCCCCATTCTCTTTATAAGATCTTCCAAATATTTATGAATCACCATGTCAAGCAAAAAGATCCTCTCATTCTTCACTTTGTTCAAGAAACTTATTTTCAACATGCCTTTTTATTTCCAATATTTCATGTTGGTGTATGTTTTTAAAAATCAAAAATACTATCCCTATTATTATCATGTAATGAGAGATCCATTTCAATCTAATTCACCCTTTTTATAAACTTTTTTAGAAACTTCATTTGTTGTCAAAATTATCTTATGATTTTCCATGCCAAACATTTTTATAGTGAATACCCATATCTATTTCCACTCAAGGGTATTAACCTAGTTATAGATATCTTTAATTGATTGGGGATTTACATTTATATAAACCTAACTACTTAATCATGGGTGTAAAATTTAAGAAATATATCCTTTTGTTCTATGATATATGTGGAACACTTATGCATGTAAATGATATGAAAATGACTGGTGGGCCCTAAATTATATAGCCCTCAAATGAATTTGGAAATGTTTTTATCTCATCAGATTCCATGTATGGTTTAGATGAAGGTATACTAAGAACACCATGTTATGAAGTCTTGGAAATTAGCCTTAAATTATGTTTAGGATTTTATGTTTTATGTTGTTTCCACATTCCTATGTTTCCTTTTTGATATCATGATATATCATGACAAATCTTTCAAGATTATTATTCTCACCCATTTTATGTTACATTTATGAGCCTATGGGATCACATGCACTAATTTATATTATTCATTGACTTGTTTATTCCCTTAATATTATTTATGTCTCACCCCTTACTTATGTACATCCCAATGTTATCATATGCAGTTTTATAAGAACCAAGAAATATAAGGGTATGTTTTGGATATTTTTAAAAAAATGATATTTTACCCATGTTTCAAATTAATTCTCCATAAAACTATTTTTTCAAATATAATTGGCCTTATAATCTTATTGGGTTATATTTATTGTATCTTTATATTATAAATCTTAAATTTAAGGGTATTAATATATGTGTTTTCATAATTGGTATCATTGAAAATTCAAGTTATGTTTGGGGATTAGGATTAGAAAAATATAGTTAAATCTTAAGGGATAAAACTAAACATAGGAAAACAAACCTAATTTATTTAAAATTATAGTTTATGTGGTTTCAAATAAAATAAATCCATGATAAGATACTATATGTGGATCTGGATCTGGCATAGTTTTACCTTGGGATAATAATCCTGAAAAAGACACTTTGACTTAAACTTGAATTACACCTAGTGTAGGAAATCATTCCTTGTTGCATACCTATTTTTAAACTCACAAGGTATAAGAAAAGTTATATTCACATTTTCTTTATGAACCATTATGAAGGTTATAATAATTCCCATAAAATTTTGTATTTGGAAATAGATCTAGGATAACATGGATTAAAACCTAGATATTCAGAGGGCAAGGAATATGTATAACTTATGAGTTATCCCTTAAATTTAATAAGTATCCCTATTCTTTTAATTTTTATAAAATTCACATCCCTATGTCAATTTTGGTATAAGTTGATTAAAACAATAATCAAATACTAATATGAATATTTTCATCCCTTCATGAACTTCAAAATGTCTTATGTGACTATAGTTCTATGCATTATTTCATATCATGCATGTTTGGTATAACTATTCAATACCCACCACAAAACATTGAGGTAATCTTTTTTGGTGAAGATGATAAATGAGTCAATCATTTCATCGCAAGTATGTAACTCATCCCCTGTCCAACTTTTAGGGTTAGATTTCCCAAAAAAACTTTTTTATACTCCCCTTAGTGGAATTCGATGTAATACTGGGCATGGATTTTCTTTTCTTGTATAAGGTCAACATAATTTCTTGAGAGAAAGAAATCATCCTCTATATCGCAAATCACCTTCTTATTTTATACAAGTGCAAGGAGCAGTATGAATATTCTCGGGTACTAACATCTCAAGAATGGGTATTATTTCCATGAAATAAATAATTATTGTCTCAAAGGAATGAGACTAAAGAAAATATCATCTATGATGAGATCCCTAATATAGGAGAATTCAAAAATGTGTTTACCAGATAATTTATTTTTTTTCCTCCTATATGTGAGGCTCTATTATCAATTGAGCTCATACCCATCTATTTTACAATATCCAAGACCCAATGTTGAATGGTCATTGTTGAACATGAGGAGATTAAGAAGCAAAAATTGGTGAATCTGGATAAAGGGTTTATATGCCCAAGTTCTTCACCATGGGGTTCACATGTACTTTATACTAATAAAATTTATAGGTCGATGTTTCTTTAAATAGATTATAGTGAGCTCAACATGATCATGATCAAGAATAAGTAACCTCTTCCATGTATTTTTGACTTTTTGAGTCTTCTACAAGGAGCTTAGTACTACTCTAAGGTATATCTTTGATCATTATATTATAATGTAAAGTTGAAGGTGGATATCCCAAATAATAATTTTCATACAAGGTACATATATAATGTGTTCATAGTGATATGATTTGGACTCCCAAATACTCTAGTAATATTCATAGACTTTATGAATATATTTTATAAATATTAAGTCAAAAAATTGAGGTAGTATTTATAGATAATATTCTTATCTACTCCAAAATAATTTATGAACATAAGTTTCATTTTAATATTGTATTTGAGACATTATCTAACTAAAATATATAAAAAAATTATAGAAAATGTGAGTTTTTCATAAAGAAAGTGACTTTCTTAGGGAATGTTATAAAAAATTAAGGGATATTTACGGATCTTTCAAAAAAAGATGCAATCAAAGGAGGGACCAGAACAACATCTATGATGGGAATCCATAGATTTTTGGATTAGTTAGGTACAATCTTTTATTTTTAAGAAATATCTCATTATATTTAATCCTTCTAATAAAGTTTATTCAAAAGGGAGTAGTTATATGGATCATAACATCCATAAGTGGGACATGTATTTATGGAAAATAGCATCCTTAAGTATACATTCACACAAAAGGAGACCAATATGTTCCAAAAAATGTGGTTAGATCTGATAAGTGATTATCATTGTTAAATACATTACAATCATTGGAATGAAAACAATGTGGAAAATTCTCTGAGTAGAAATAATCCCACAACCCTCTCCATGATGATGATGGAATGGAATCCAATGTTCATGGATATAAAAATGATTTAAATGATAATACTAAAATAATATTCACCCTCCTTTATAAAATAACTTCTCAACCATCCTTTATTGAGAGGTCCATGAGGCCTAGAAAGAAGATGAGGTTCTACATAAAATGGTAGTGAATATTTTAGAGGTTAACATTTCTAAACATGGATTTATAA
The DNA here is from genome assembly GCA_963277665.1 of Viscum album. Taxonomy (NCBI): domain Eukaryota; kingdom Viridiplantae; phylum Streptophyta; class Magnoliopsida; order Santalales; family Viscaceae; genus Viscum; species Viscum album. The sequence continues at coordinate 1,305,724,455 of OY728119.1, forward strand.
AATTTGGAACATTGTTAAGTGTCCCATAAAACCTAGAATACAATTGGTAACTTCTTGATGATGAAAATATCTTATCTTTCTCAATTCATCTAGGAATAAATAATATGTATAAATATTTGATGAAAAACATATGGTTGGATAACATGAAGAGGGAGATTGGGGATTTTTCATCTCGTTTATTAATATGACCAAAGGTCAGGGAAGAATGGTCAAATTCTAAAGGTATGATAAAACCATTTCCAGTACTAATATGGAAATGGAAAACAAAACCATATATTTCATTGTAGGCCTCCATAGGACCCCTAATATAAATAACACAATCTAGGTGGTAGTTGATCACCTTACCAAGTAATCACATTTCATTATTATCAAGAAATATTTACCTCTGGAACAACTATCCATGATATAAAAAAGGTAAGAGGTAATTCATCATGCAGATCCACTCACTATTGTGTCTATTTATGATATGTGGATTTCCTCAATGTTTTGGTGGAGCCTTTAACAAACAATGGGTAAATAACTGATCTTCAACAACGGAAATCACCCTTAGATTGTTGGTAAATCTATAATAAACATTCAAATATTTGAGTATATACTAAGATAATATTCTATATATTTCAATGATGTGGGGATCAACTCCTTCCCCTAATATAGTTCTCATGGTATAAAATTCTCCATTCTAGCATTCAAATGGAACCATATGAGACTCTATAAGGGAAAAGGTGTTAGAATATGATAGGATGTGATGAATTCAGATTGAGAAAGATGATGTGACATGATCATATAAACTAAATGAAATAAAAGGATCAACCCATTTAACAACATATGAGATCCACATAGTCAATAGAAAATCTATACATACAATCATCGATAGAACCTACAGTTCGTGGTTTGAGAAAAAGTGTTCCTTTATATATCATTTTGGAAGAAATTCATGAAGTTTGGGAAGAATTAAAATCTTAGTCCAGCATATATAGACCCCATTGTTATCCATGATTTCATCGATGTTGTGACCTATCGAGGAACAATCCCACCAAACCTATCACAAGTGCTTGATGTGTTACATCGATCCCTCTTGAGGGTGTACACACCAAACCTATCACGTGTAATAAATCCATTGGTGGTACCATTGGATAAATATATTTCATATGAGGAGTATTTTAGGAAGATATTAGATAATATATATTCTGTTTTATGAAACATGAAAAATTACAGAGTGAAAGTGTTATGGTAGAACCACAAGTTTGTAGATATGACATGGGAACAGGAAGAGGTGATAAAACAGAAGTACCCTCATCTGTTTTAGTCTATGAAATGAAAATTTTGAGTGTGAAATTTTTAAGGGGGGAGATTAATGTAATGAACCATAATTTATAAATGAAATTCCCTTTTTAATTAATTGGATTATTTATTAATAAGTGAAATTATTAAAAACAAATGCACTACTTTAATTATTTTGGACAATTATAAGTTATATCTTCTCACATTTTAATGAATATTAAGAATCATAACTATTGATAATATTTTTATTATAATTTGATAATAATATAAATATATATATAAGGTTATGGTCAATAAAATATCCAAAGAAAAAAGAAGTGATGGCCTTAGCTAGTAGGATTATTCTCCATGATGTCCATTTATCAATGCATCTACGTCAGATAGCAACACAAGGATTTTCCTTTGAATAATACCAAGATGATATTCTAAAACTAATTCAAGGGTGAAATTGTTTATGGGAGAATTTGAAGATCCTAGAGATCATATCCCAAACCATGTTTTGTTGAACTACCACAAGAAAATCTATCTATCTCACACCTTACCCATAAAAAATTAACTGGTGTAAAAAAACAATTTATATATATCCTAAATTTATGAATTTTTATATTTTTATTTATTATAAAATAATTATTATATTTATCTTTTATTACTTTACAGAGGTTAACTAATAATGTTTGAAAAAAAAACAAATTTGATATGATGAGCCACAAATATTTTTAGAAAATATATACTTTCAATTAAGACATTAATTTTGATGAATTTCATAGATTTGAGAATAAATTATTTTTTAATATAATATTTTTATTAAATAAAAAAATTTGAAATATAAAATTAAATATAATTTTATAGAGTGAAATGAAATTGTTATAAGGGTCAAAAAACTATAATTTTAAAAAATAGTAATTTTAAATAAATGGGGATCATTGAGTTAAAAGTGTAAATTATCATATTTAGGTAATTATTATGGAAAAATAAAAATTTATTTATGAAATGAAGACATAAAAATTATCCAATGGTGAATATTTCATAATTTTTTGAGATATCCAAATTTTTAGGTTAAAATAAAACACAATATAATTATATGGGTTGTATTATGACTTCAAAAAAGTCCAAAAAGTGATATAATAAATATTACAATGAGAATCCATGACCAAAATCATGTTTCCTATTTAAAATAATATGTTATTGAATTTATTTTAATAATTTTATATATCCTTAATGAGTCCTACAAATCATATGTTTTATTTTGAGATTATAAAATAAATTCATTATAAACATGACTCACTTCCACATAACTAATGGAATTATTTTAATTTTTTCCGTTATTATCCATATAAAATAATTAATACCACACTTATTTGGTATTAAACGTTAACAAAAACCATGTAAAAGTTTTTGTTTTTCACTACATTGTCAAATGGAGTCCAAAAACCTATTATTGGAAATTAATAAAGAATTATCCCCTCTTTTTCAATAAAAACCCACCAAAAATCTCATTCTTCTCCACACAAAACTCCTTGATAATTAAGCTAACCTACCCTTCCATCTCTAGAGTCCTCCCAAGGTTCCCAAAAACTCTTAAGAGTCTCCTCCTGATCCTTATAAATCACCCTCTCAATGTAAGGGATCCTGTCATTATCTTATTTATTCAATCACCTTATTTATTCCATTCTTTTTTATTTCCAATTGTTCATGGTGGGATATGTTTTTAAACACCCATCATACTATACATATAATACTCAATTAATGAGACACCCCTTTATCTCTCTTTCACCACACTATAAAACTTTATATACCCATATTATGCCACTAAAACCATCCTATGATATTTCATGCCAAATTTTTTAATTGTGAATACATGCCTCCATTTCCACTCAAGGGTATTAAAATATATATACCTATCCATAATTTATTGGGTATTTACATGTATGTAACCCTCACTCTTTTATAGTGGGTTTAAAATTAATAAAATGAATACTTATATTATATGATCTGTGTGGCACACTTATACATGAACATGATATGAAAGTGATGGGATGGACGAGAATTATATATCCCTCTAATGTATAAGGTAGTGTTTTTATCTCATGGGATACCTTTCATGTTTCATAGATGTTATCCTAAGAACACAATGTTATTATTTCTTGGAAGTTATCCTCGAATTATCTAATGATGTCATGTTTTATGTAGTTGACACATTCCTATGTTTTCGTTATGTTATCAAGTTATATAATGCCTCATTATTCAATATTTTGATTCTCACCCCTATTATGTTACCTGGATATGCCTCTTGGATCACATGTATTGGTTTCACTTATTTTATTATTTCTTTATTCCCTTATTGGGATTTAATTCTCTCCCATTTATTATGCATATCAGTAGTTTATCCCATAGTGTTTTAGAAGATCGAAGGATTATAAGGGAATCTTTTAGAGTTTTCCAATAATTATGTTGTTCCCATGTTTCAATTTATTGTTCTACAAACCTAATTTCTACAAGAAACATGTATTAAAATTAATTTAAGATTGTATTAAGTGTATTTTAATTCTATAGATCACGCATTAGAGTGTATTAATATATGGGTTTTCATGTATATGTACTATTTTACTTTAAGAAATGCATTGACTATTACATTCTTAGGCTTTATATCTCACCTTTTTCTTATGTACATCCCTAGGTTATCCCATGTTGTTTTAAAAGATCAATGTAATTTAAGGTCATGTTTTAATATCTTTAAATAATGATGTTGTATCCAAGTCTCATGTTATGGTGTTTTGTATCTAATTAACCAAGTATATTAGTCCCCTCAATCCTTTTCAGATTGTATTATGTTGGTATTTAAGTACTAAATAATTAATGGAATTGTATAAAAGATATGGGTTGTTAAATTAATTCATCTCATGTTTGAGATTTATATAACCTTAGTGTTAGTCACCAACCTATGGCCTATTGGAAGTGAGCTTTCGAGGCCATTATCTCAATTTATTAAATTTCATCCATAGAGGGATATATTTAGCAGGAGAGGTTCATAACAATGAAAGATTGAGTAACAATGCATATTTGTATTTTCACTTTACGAATATTACATTATAAATTTTAGTTATAGAATTATTATTATTTTAATTTTTTCATCAATGTGATGGTTTATTTGAGATTATTATTGAGATTTTGTATCCTAAGGACAATAAAAATATTAATTGTGCTGAAATTTGATTCATAGTTATCATTTTAATTTATTAATTTTATTTTTTATGTAATTGAATTAATCGCACAAAAATACTTTTATTCTTGATGTTTATTGTTATTTCTGATTTTTTTGAATATTTTTTTAAAAAATTGAATAATCTGAATTAAACTGATGAAAAACATGTCCTATTGTTTCGAAAAGCATGGAAAGGTTCACATATTCTACTAAATTTTAGAAAAAAACATATAAAATGTGGTTATAGTAAACATCAGTACATAAAATAACCACAACCAGGGAAAGCATATATTTGTTTAGATGAGAAAAAAATATAGCATGTTGTTAGAAGATAAAAGAAGAAATATCAAAAATATATCTCCAAATTTTTATCCCCAAGGAGAATAGAAAATTTAAATAAAACTCTAAATTTATATTTGACCATTAAATGGATTTTTCTTATGGTAAATAAATAGAATAGTATTTTTTTCATTTTTTTCGTGAAAAATAAATAGTTAGTTTTTATCTATATATTATAAAAACTGAAAATGGTTTATCCTACCATGTTTAGGTTTGTATAATTTAATAAATTCATATTTTTTATAATTTTTTATTATATATTTTTTAGTGTTTTAATTTTCCCCTAGATTCATTTTTATTAATGTGATTTTAAGGCCTTTTCCATAGGTCATAATAAAGGGTTTTTCCGTAAGGCCTTGCATTGAGGGATACATTGAAGGAATTACATATTAGGGGTGTCTCAAAGGGATTACATATTAGGGTGTCATGAATGACCCACTAAATATCAGTTCTTCTGCTATTTTAACATTTTATCTCAATGAAACAAATCATCTATCCTATCCAACCAAACTAGAGTGATCAGTAGTTCTTTTCTTCACCTTTCTCTTAAATTTTGTCCGCTTTTATGCTTCCTATAATTAAACATAGTGAGATTTTATTCAATTAAAATATTTTAATTATTTTCTGTATGCATTATAAATTTCAATTCATTCTTACATTATTTATTCTTTGTTTTAATTATAGTTAAACCATTAATGGTAGAAGAAGAGTTTATTATGAGATGATAATCACATAAATATTAATAATCCAGGAGTAGATTTATAGTTATATAAATGTTTTATCAATTCAATTCATTATGAATTTATTTTAATTTATAAAGATTTTTATACATGATTTATTCATATTACATATTAATTTATTGATAAAAAGAGTTATTAACAGAGGATATTTAATATATTTTAATTGTTTAAATAATGATAAAATTGGATCCTTTTTTTCATAATATGGTTGAACATAACTTAATTAATATTCTTAATATCATAGATAAAAATAATTATATTTATTTATATATAATTTAGGAATTTATCAAATGGAAAGAAAATATATTTAAATGACCATTGAATAATTTAATTCAATGGTTTTTTCAATAAAGGATATAGTATATTTTTCAGGAAACTATCATTTCAAATTAATTTCTTATTTCATGCTTAATTAATAATTTTCAACAACATTAGAATTTGTTTTTTGTTAATAATATTACTATCTTATTTTAGATTGTGATTAGGGATTTGTATTTATGGACAACACAATATCGTGGTTTGTTTAATTTGTCTTACATGAAAAATATCATACGTAATTTATACTACACTATAGTAATATTAATATGTGTTTTAGCATAATAAATTTTAATCTTTGACCACTAATGGAATTAAGTCTTCTAGGAATAGTATTAAGGACCCTATTAGTGCATAAATATTAATATTTATTATGGAGATTTTGTTGGGCGGAGAAAAGGAGAAGTGATGGCAAGAGGGGGGGGGTGAATTGCCTTTAAAAAAAAGATTAACAAATTAAAATCAAAGTTGAAAGTGCAGCAGAAATAAAAGAGGCAAGACACGCAATTGATAACGGAGTTCGGCCTAAAACCCGGCCTACGTCTCCGCTCCCAACTCAACCGTTGAGAGATTTACTACCTCTTGCTTTTCAATGGTTGTAGCAAGAAACCCACTAGCCTTTTTACAGGTGAAGGCTAGCTCACATATTACAGCTTGCTTTTAATGGTTATGCAAGAACCCACTTGCTTTCAATGGTTGAGCAAGAACCCACTAGCCTCTTTAACGGGTGAAGGCTAGCTCACCGGTGACTCAAACCTTTTAAAGGGAAGGCTTGACTAACCTCTTCACACCTTAAAGGTGGTGTGAAAACCCAAAGAGAGGGATGAGAGAAAGAGTTGGGGTTTGTAGGCACAAACCCAAATTGATGCTCAAAATAAATAAAACAATAAAAACCGTATTGTTGAGAAGCCTTGGGCGCCAAAGGTTGATTGGAGTTGAAGACGTGCACTCCCAAGCTTCTATGGTGGTGCTCCTTGGATGTGGAAGTGGATTGGAGCAGTTGAGGTTCCTTGGAGGAAGTCCGCCGGAGGTTCGCCAAATGATGAGAAATGTGTCCGTTGGCTTGGTTATGGTTCCGGTATTTATCCTTAGGCTTCCGGGGGTTCAAGGTACTTTATTTATAGAGGGGGAACCCTCATATGGCCGTTGGAGGCCTTCGGAGCCGTTGGAGAGGCTTTCGGAGCCGTTGGAGGCCAAGTGGACAGGCTGGTCAAAAGCCCAACGGCTAGTTTGACTGGCTCCACCGGCTGACCGGTACAAGGCCACCGGTTGGCCGGTGCTTGCAAAATGGAAGAGGCATTCGGGCCAGGTGCCACCGGTTGGCCGGTGCTGAGACAGTAGCTCAAACTATTCATCTGGGTGCCACCGGCTGGCCGGTGCTTAGGCCACCGGTTGGCCGGTGCCAAGGCAGTGGCTCAGCCTTCTCTCCAGGGTCCACCGGCTGGCCGGTGGTGAAGCCACCGGTTGGCCGGTGGACTGATTTCAGTCCAGTTTGCCTTCTTTCTTTCTTGGCCCAATTCCTTGGCCACATGAATTTAAGCCTATCATCCAAAAATAGTTAAAACAAGATTAGATAAAAAAGAGGGTGATTGTGATCATGAAAATTAAACCACGAGGGGTATGAGAGGTACAACAATCTCCCCCTATTTTGATGATCAGAATCACCAAAACAAACAATGTAGAAAATGAAATAAAAATCATGCTTTAAAAGATTTCTCCCCCAATCAACCAAGAATTTCTCCCCCTTTTTGATTATCAAAATAGCACGGGGCATAAAACTTGATTGAGGGAAAAGTTTGAAAAACAAGATAGAGATTTTAAACCAAATGAAATTTTTGAAATTTGAATTGAAAGTTTTGAATCAAAAATTTGAAATGAAAGTTTTGAATGAAAAATTGAATAACAATTTGAAATTAAAAAATTTGATACCAAGAGTTGAAATTGAATGTTTGAATCGAAAATTTTGAAATTGAAATCAAAAGGGCTTAAACGAACCTAACTCCCCCTAAATAAAAACAACAAATCACCGGGGAGAGGTGTTTGAAACCGAGACAAATTTCGGTCCGGTGAGACTCGCTAGAAGGGATTTTTCAATCCACACTTGTCTAGTGGCGGGTCTTCTCCTATAAAATTCATCGTTAAAGAAAATACTTTTGGGGCGGCCATACCGGGCATTTTTGCAATTGCACTCATAAATCAAGTGCCCGGGTTTTTTGCAATAATTTCAAAATTTGTTTTGAGAGCTCCCCCTTACAAAAATAGTAGGTGCATGGGAAGAGGAAGCTTTCTTGGAATAGCCAAGCCCTTGGGTGGTCCTAGATATGCGTTGGGAACCTAGAAAATTGTTTAAATTTTGTTCCCATTGGGTGAACTTAGCTAGGGATTCCCTTAAATCTTTGATGGTTGATTCCATGGAATCAACATCGGGAAGGTTTTGGATTTTGAGGGACATCTCTTCCTTCTCTTTGAGAATTTGTTCTTTTTCGGAAGAGAGTTTTTTGAAATTCTTTTTTAAAGCAACAAATTTGGAAGAAAGTTCGTGAAAACCTTCCTCCAATTGATCTCTAGCATGTTGGAGATCCTCATAAGACATGTGATTGAGAGAATTTGAATTTGAAGAACAAGAGGAAGAGGAGTCAGAAGAAGTTACCTCATGAAATGCCATTAGGCATTTGTTACCGTTGTCGTTTGAGGAGGAGGAGGAGGATGATGTGGAGCTATCACTCCATGTGGCCTTGAAAGCCTTCTTCTTCTCCTTTTGTTTGGCCTTTTTCTTGTTGAGTGGGAAATCGGGCTTGTAATGTCCTTTCTCGCCACACCCGTAACATTTTACCTTTGGCTCGGATTTTTTGTTGGGTTGAGCCTTGCGAGATTTCTTCTTTTTGTGCTTCTTCATGAACTTGTGCATCTTGCGGGCAAGGTTCTCCATTTCCGAATCGCCGCTTGAAGAGGAAGAAGATGAGGAGGATGAGCATTCTTCTTTTTGAGCTTTGAAGGCGATGTTCTTTGTAATTTTGATCGGTTTTCCTTCCTTTTCAGCTTGCCTCCACATGGTGATTTCATAGGTCATTAGGGATCCGATGAGCTCTTCGACCGGCATGTTCTTGATATCTTTGGCTTCTTGGATTGCTGTTACCTTTGGAGCCCATGAGTTTGGAAGGATCCATAGGATCTTCTTGACCATCGTCTCTGCAGACACATCATCACCAAGGGACTTTCTCCCATTGCAAACATCAGTATAACGAGTAAACATTTCAGTAATATTTTCAGATGGATGCATGGTAAAAGACTCGAAATCTTGACGATACATGTCCAATCGAGTATCCTTTACTTTGTTGGTCCCCTCATGGGTAACCTCCAAAAGTTTCCAGATTTCATGTGAGGAGGTGCATGTAGAAACTCGCTTGAACTCATTACGATCAAGGCCGCAATGAAGAGCGTTCATGGCTTTGCCATCAAGCTCAAAATTTCTAATATCGGCTTGGGTCCATTTAAATTCATCGGGAGTAGAAAGAGTGTAACCTTGCATGACAATTTTATAAATGGGATAGCCAATCCTTCTAAGAAAAGCGGTCATGCGGGTTTTCCAATAGGTATAGTCGGTTCTATCAAAAAATGGAGCACGACCCAAAGAATAGCCTTCGGGGGCGAAAGAGGTTGATGCCATCACAATGGATCTTGAATTTGAAACCGGTTAAGGTATTACTCAAATTCTCCCTCTGATACCAAATGTTGGGCGGAGAAAAGGAGAAGTGATGGCAAGAGGGGGGGGGGTGAATTTCCTTTTAAAAAAAAGATTAACAAATTAAAATCAAAGTTGAAAGTGCAGCGGAAATAAAAGAGGCAAGACACGCAATTGATAACGGAGTTCGGCCTAAAACCCGGCCTACGTCTCCGCTCCCAACTCAACCGTTGAGAGATTTACTACCGCTTGCTTTTCAATGGTTGTAGCAAGAAACCCACTAGCCTTTTTACAGGTGAAGGCTAGCTCACCTATTACAGCTTGCTTTTAATGGTTATGCAAGAACCCACTTGCTTTCAATGGTTGAGCAAGAACCCACTAGCCTTTTTAACGGGTGAAGGCTAGCTCACCGGTGACTCAAGCCTTTTAAAGGGAAGGCTTGACTAACCTCTTCACACCTTAAAGGTGGTGTGAAAACCCAAAGAGAGGGATGAGAGAAAGAGTTGGGGTTTGTAGGCACAAACCCAAATTGATGCTCAAAATAAATAAAACAATAAAAACCGTATTGTTGAGAAGCCTTGGGCGCCAAAGGTTGATTGGAGTTGAAGACGTGCACTCCCAAGCTTCTATGGTGGTGCTCCTTGGATGTGGAAGTGGATTGGAGCAGTTGAGGTTCCATGGAGGAAGTCCGCCGGAGGTTCGCCAAATGATGAGAAATGTGTCTGTTGGCTTGGTTATGGTTCCGGTATTGATCCTTAGGCTTTCGGGGGTTCAAGGTCCTTTATTTATAGAGGGGGAACCCTCATATGACCGTTAGTGGCCTTCGGAGCCGTTGGAGAGGCTTTCGGAGCCGTTGGAGGCCAAGTGGACAGGCTGGTCAAAAGCCCAACGACTAGTTTGACTGGCTCCACCGGCTGACCGGTACAAGGCCACCGGTTGGCCGGTGCTTGCAAAATGGAAGAGGCATTCGGGCCAGGTGCCACCGGCTGGCCGGTGCTGAGGCCACCGGTTGGCCGGTGCCAAGGTAGTGGCTCAGCCTTCTCTCCAGGGTCCATCGGCTGGCTGGTGGTAAAGCCACCGGTTGGCCGGTGGACTGATTTCAGTCCAGTTTGCCTTCTTTCTTTCTTGGACCAATTCCTTGGCCACATGAATTTAAGCCTATCATCCAAAAACACTTAAAACAAGATTAGATAAAAAAGAGGGTGATTGTGATCATGAAAATTAAACCACGAGGGGTACGAGAGGTACAACAATCTCCCCCTATTTTGATGATCACAATCACCAAAACAAACAATGTAGAAAATGAAATAAAAATCATGCTTTAAAAGATTTCTCCCCCAATCAACCAAGAATTTCTCCCCCTTTGTGATTATCAAAATAGCATGGGGCATAAAACTTGATTGAGGGAAAAGTTTGAAAAACAAGATAGAGATTTTAAACCAAATGAAATTTTTGAAATTTGAATTGAATGTTTTGAATCAAAAATTTGAAATGAAAGTTTTGAATGAAAAATTGAATAAAAATTTGAAATTAAAAAATTTGATACCAAGAGTTGAAATTGAAAGTTTGAATCGAAAATTTTGAAATTGAAATCAAAAGGGCTTAAACGAACCTAACTCCCCCTAAATAAAAACAACAAATCACCGGGGAGAGGTGTTTGAAACCGAGACAAATTTCGGTCCGGTGAGACTCGCTAGAAGGGATTTTTCAATCCACACTTGTCTAGTGGCGGGTCTTCTCCTATAAAATTCATCGTTAAAGAAAATACTTTTGGGGTGGCCATACCGGGCATTTTTGCAATTGCACTCATAAATCAAGTGCCCGTGTTTTTTGCAATAATTGCAAAATTTTTTTTGAGAGCTCCCCCTTACAAAAATAGTAGGTGCATGGGAAGAGGAAGCTTTCTTGGAATAGCCAAGCCCTTGGGTGGTCCTAGATATGCGTTGGGAACCTAGCAAATTGTTTAAATTTTGTTCCCCTTGGGTGAACTTAGCTAGGGATTCCCTTTAATCTTTGATGGTTGATTCCATGGAATCAACATCGGGAATTTTTTGGATTTTGAGGGACATCTCTTCCTTCTCTTTGAGAAGTTGTTCTTTTTCGGAAGAGAGTTTTTTGAAATTCTTTTTTAAAGCAACAAATTTGGAAGAAAGTTCGTGAAAACCTTCCTCCAATTGATCTCTAGCATGTTGGAGATCCTCATAAGACATGTGATTGAAAGAATTTGAATTTTAAGAACAAGAAGAAGAGGAGTCGGAAGAAGGTACCTCATGAAATGCCATTAGGCATTTGTTACCGTTGTCGTTTGAGGAGGAGGAGGAGGATGATGTGGAGATATCACTCCATGTGGCCTTGAAAGCCTTCTTCTTCTCCTTTTGTTTGGCCTTTTTCTTGTTGAGTGGGCAATCGGGCTTGTAATGTCCTTTCTCGCCACACCCGTAACATTTTACCTTTGGCTCGGATTTTTCGTTGGGTTGAGCCTTGCGGGATTTCTTCTTTTTGTGCTTCTTCATGAACTTGTGCATCTTGCGGGCAAGGTTCTCCATTTCCGAATTGCCGCTTGAAGAGGAAGAAGATGAGGAGGAGGAGCTTTCTTCTTTTTGAGCTTTGAAGGCGATGTTCTTTGGAATTTTGATCGGTTTGCCTTCCTTTTCAGCTTGCCTCCTCATGGTGATTTCATAGGTCATTAGGGATCCGATGAGCTCTTCGACCGACATGTTCTTGATATCTTTGGCTTCTTGGATTGCTGTTACCTTTGGAGCCCATGAGCTTGGAAGGATCCATAGGATCTTCTTGACCATCGTCTCTGCAGACACATCATCACCAAGGGACTTTCTTCCATTGCAAACATCAGTATAACGAGTAAACATTTCAGTAATATTTTCAGATGGATGCATGGTAAAAGACTCGAAATCTTGACGATACATGTCCAATCGAGTATCCTTTACTTTGTTGGTCACCTCATGGGTAACCTCCAAAAGTTTCCAGATTTCATGTGAGGAGGTGCATGTGGAAACTCGATTGAACTCATTACGATCAAGGCCGCAATGAAGAGCGTTCATGGCTTTGCCATCAAGCTCGAAATTTCTAATATCGGCTTGGGTCCATTTGGATTCATCGGGAGTAGAAAGAGTGTAACCTTGCATGACAATTTTATAAATGAGATAGCCAATGCTTCTAAGAAAAGCGGTCATGCGGGTTTTCCAATAGGTATAGTCGGTTCCATCAAAAAATGGAGCACGGCCCAAAGAATAGCCTTCGGGGGCGAAAGAGGTTGATGCCACCACAATGGATATTGAATTTGAAACCGATTAAGGTATTACTAAAATTCTACCTCTGATACCAAATGTTGGGCGGAGAAAAGGAGAAGTGATGGCAAGAGGGGGGGGGGGTTAATTGCCTTTAAAAAAAAGATTAACAAATTAAAATCAAAGTTGAAAGTGCAGCGGAAATAAAAGAGGCAAGACACGCAATTGATAACGGAGTTCGGCCTAAAACCCAGCCTACGTCTCCGCTCCCAACTCAACCGTTGAGAGATTTACTACCGCTTGCTTTTCAATGGTTGTAGCAAGAAACCCACTAGCCTTTTTACAGGTGAAGGCTAGCTCACCTATTACAGCTTGCTTTTAATGGTTATGCAAGAACCCACTTGCTTTCAATGGTTGAGGAAGAACCCACTAGCCTTTTTAACGGGTGAAGGCTAGCTCACCGGTGACTCAAGCCTTTTAAAGGGAAGGCTTGACTAACCTCTTCACACCTTAAAGGTGGTGTGAAAACCCAAAGAGAGGGATGAGAGAAAGAGTTGGGGTTTGTAGGCACAAACCCAAATTGATGCTCAAAATAAATAAAACAATAAAAACCGTATTGTTGAGAAGCCTTGGGCGCCAAAGGTTGATTGGAGTTGAAGACGTGCACTCCCAAGCTTCTATGGTGGTGCTCCTTGGATGTGGAAGTGGATTGGAGCAGTTGAGGTTCCTTGGAGGAAGTCCGCCGGAGGTTCGCCAAATGATGAGAAATGTGTCCGTTGGCTTGGTTATGGTTCCGGTATTGATCCTTAGGCTTTCGGGGGTTCAAGGTCCTTTATTTATAGAGGGGGAACCCTCATATGGCCGTTGGAGGCCTTCGGAGCCGTTGGAGAGGCTTTCGGAGCCGTTGGAGGCCAAGTAGACAGGCTAGTCAAAAGCCCAACGGCTAGTTTGACTGGCTCCACCGGCTGACCGGTACAAGGCCACCGGTTGGCCGGTGCTTGCAAAATGGAAGAGGCATTCGGGCCAGGTGCCACCGGCTGGCCGGTGCTGAGGCCACCGGTTGGCCGGTGCTGAGACAGTAGCTCACACTATTCATCTGGGTGCCACCGGCTGGCCGGTGCTGAGGCCACCAGTTGGCCGGTGCCAAGGCAGTGGCTCAGCCTTCTCTCCATGGTCTAGCGGCTGGCCGGTGGTGAAGCCACCGGTTGGCCGGTGGACTGATTTCAGTCCAGTTTGCCTTCTTTCTTTCTTGGCCCAATTCCTTGGCCACATGAATTTAAGCCTATCATCCAAAAACAGTTAAAACAAGATTAGATAAAAAAGAGGGTGATTGTGATCATGAAAATTAAACCACGAGGGGTACGAGAGGTACAACAGATTTCAATATTAGTATGTTACTACCTGGGGATATCAATGGAACTTCCATAAAGATAGAAAACTACATGGATTTATTATAGTGAAGTCATTGGGGTGGAAAATTGCATGGTTTTTGGATTTTGATTGGTGTTGGGGTTTCATGGATGAATATATTATGTATTTATATATTATGGAAAGTTATTAAATTGTGTGGTGTGTAATATAAGTGGTTAGTATGGTTCTATTCAGGGGGATAATATTTTGATTGATAGTTTTGTTTTTTTATAAATATGAATGATTTTCAATATTTATTCTCATGGATACATGATAGTTTTGGTAAGGAAACATCATATTATAATCATGTACACACTCTTATATTACATATAAAACCTTTTTATTATAATGAATTAGTTAATTATGGTGTTGGATAACCTTATATATTTCATTGAATTTTTTTTGTACATGTGAATTGTATTATACCTCACTAGTGGAATTGTCATGATTATTTAAATTTTAAATGTTTTATTATTTGTGGATTAGATTTATATGACATAAAAATAATTAGTTTACATTATTCATTTATTATTATATGTAAATAAATTAATTCTATACATGATTATGTAAAGTTTCAATTTACCAATTGTATTGCATTTATTTGTGTGTGATGATATTTCCTTAATCATACTCACTATCCCAATCCCAATTAAAGGTGATACATGGTAATCATACTCAAACTCATTGTCATCTTAGAAAGAATATATAAGGGGGAATAAAATTACTCTAATTATGAATAATGTTATAAGAAATGTTTTATGTAGGAAGAATACTTTAAATGGGTGTTATTTTAATTAATTTGATAGAGGTGAGGTGAATTATATAATATTTGGGATTCAGGGATCATGAATGAAAAGTGTAGGTTGTATTTTGGGGATCATATGTTATTTCAATCAAAAAGTTTGAGTATCTTTATTTCTTCTAAAATTGGGAGTTGATTTTTATTTTTTCAATGAGTTAGTACATTGACAATATGATATACCATTTGTTCAGAGTGATCCTCAACCATAGGTGAGTAATTTATTTTATTTTTTGTAGAGGTGTAGTGACAAATATTTGGGGTGATGGTTAAGGTAAATTTTATTTTTTATTTTTATTTTGGTATTATATAGATATTTTTAGATCTCACAAGTCTATATAATGATTTCTGTTTAGAATAAATATAATTTTTTGGATGGAATAATTTATACACAATGGTAAACATAAGCTACATACGATAATGAATTAACTTGTGTTGCATGAAAGACCTAGTTTTACAACCGTTTAATGGCGAACCTATTTTAAAACTAAATTTTTATAATTATATAATTTTTTTAAAATAAAAATCTTTTTAACTCATAGTGTCTAAATATGATAGGTGGGATTATTTTTATTTTTCTGAGAAACATCATTTTTTTATGAATAGTAAATATTACTTCAATTTAGTTAAAAAAACATTTTCATTTAAATAATTATTAATGCTAAATTATATTATATATTTTTTTAGAGTCACATTAGATTAATTTTACATATATTTGTCCAATTATGTTAATTGTTATCAATTTTACTTAAAAATTTAATTTTAAAACTTAACAATGTTTTTAAAGTTTTTCTACTATAAAAACATCTTATTTCGCCCCATCCACGGGATTCGCATTAATCTTAGTTTTCCCAATTCTATGATTTGAATTTTGAAAATCCTCCATAAATGGACAAAATTAGTATGATATTTTTTTCTAATAAGATCAATATTATTTGTTACCAAAATGATTATTGAATGTGACTAAAATTAATTACGATGATAAAGTTATGATTAATTTTAATAAGGGACTAACCCTTAATATTAAGGAGAAAAAATGACGTGAAAACTTGTCCAAAAGACATTTTATTCCTATAATTTTACCATGTCCCCAATTGTTTCTAAATTTATGGTTTATTATGAAATTAGTATATGGATGATCCGTATAGAAAAGGGTAAGTAAAAAAAGGAAAAAGTGAACTTTCATTACCTTGGACATTTATAAAATTTTGAGATATGTAAAAAACTACATAATTTCGGTTATACTTATCCTTTTGTAATATATATTGTTTAATTTTATCATAATAATTTACCAATAATTTTTATAGATTCTATAGTTACTTAAAATTCTTAAGAAATGTTAATATATGAATTATTTAGTAAATAATTAACTAAAATAAATGATACTGTAAATATTAAAATTATATCATATTGATGGAATTTATTTATTTATTTATTTTTTTTGTATGAATGTATCATGTTACACACTTGTAAACCAAATATATTTTAATTGCAATATAATATAGATACTTTAAAAATAATATTAAATAAATAATGTCAAAATTGACATTATTGTTATTTTACATTAAATGAATTTTATTAAATGAATTAAAATTAATAAAAATTATATATTATTCCAAGTGATTTTTACGTGTTAATAAATATTAAATAAATTCAATTAATATACTAATTATTTTTTTATAATTATCATATTGACCCATATACAGTAAAAATGTTGTTAACACGGACTGGGTTCAAGCTGCGTTTTAACATGTCACATGTGTTTGTTTTAAAAGTAATTCCCAAATCATATGAGAATTTTATTTTATATATTACATATAATATTAATAATTAATTGGTTCTATATTTTATAATAAATCTCACTTTAATTTAGTCTTAATGATTATATTTAATAGTTTATAAAACTAGATGTTTAAATAAAAACCAAAATGATAAAATTTGAGATTCATAAAAGATAAAGATAAAAATTATTAAAATGCACATTTTTATGTGTTGATGAGGTTTTCTTGGCCATTATTCTCTTTTAATACATTATTTTTTAATTTTTGAGGCACTTTAGTTAAGGTATACCACCCATTATTGAATACCTTTTGGTATTTACAAATGTGCCACTCCCCCTCCACTATAAAAAGGCAAGCACTCTACCCCTTCCTCACACCTCTCAAGACATATTGGATCATAAACAATTTATCCCAAAAGTATACCAACATCACCCAATGAGCAAGAATACTACCCTTGGCCATAAAACCATGCAATGAAGCTTTCGGTACAAACAAAAAAGAATTTATCCAATTATGAGGTAACGCCTTTTCTAATTCGTTCTAGTTTCATTTCCATTATCCACTCCCAATACTATAATTATTATATGATTAAATAAAAATAATCGTATAATAAATATACTAGTATGTTTTTATGCTAATATTTTCACCTACACGTTCACACACCTCCATATAATGGGTAATAAACATATTGTTTCTGTGTACGGTGAACTACTGCCTCACAATACAATGATTATTAAATTTTCCCCTACCAACTTTCATGGTGGCCATTATGACGGAAAATATATTTATATATGATATATATTTTATTTAAAATGTATTATTATTTAGTGATTTTTAATTATAACATTACTTAATATGCTTTCTATGTTGAGTAAATACGATAATTTCATTTGAGGAAGTGTGGACTACCGCCCCTCAAAATAATATGACTCATTCATACCATATATGGAAAGTATAAAGGATGGTTTTAATACACCTATTTGATGTTTATAAAACAGATATTATATTTGAATTAATATTTATCATTTAATTTTAATTATTTTAATACATCAAATAAATTAATGTTGAGTTCATGTGTATGTACGACCTACTGTCTCCATGAACGGTGCACTTTATTTCTAATCTCCAACTATTATGGACTATTCTAAATAAAAATTTACTGAACATATAAGATACTGTATTCATGTTTTAAATTCTAGATTTTATGAAACCATGATATATTTAATAAGTGCACCAAATAACAATTTAAACGTACTTGAGAAAACTTGGCAATGAACACCCAAAATAGACAAAATAATGAAAAGATGTTTACAATCGATTACTAAAATATTATAAGAAGTTAATATATGATATAATAAACATGAGTATGGTTCTGGTATTATTTATTGTCATATTTAAAACCACTATAAAATAGGTTAAATGACACAAATAAATTAAGTATAATGTAAGGGATTTCGTCTCAAATTACTTTCCATTGAGACCTAAATTTTGTTATGAACCAATTCACTTTTATTTAGTTTTTATATTTCAATTTGACATGTTATATCATGAATTTCAATTTTTTAATAATATTATAAGTTTAATTTAATTAATGGGGATTAATTATTTAAATTTTTTAAAGTTGTACGGGACACTTTCAAATGTTTAATGATTATTTTTACTCAATATTGTTTTAATGTCAACAACCCTTATTGTTACTTATCCCCCTGTAAGGTATTATTGATAAATCCATATTATTTATTAAATATAGATATTTGGGAAGGCAAATTATTTTTTTGATTATTCAATATTAAGAATGATATGGAATAGTAGACACGGGTTCGAGACTATTTAAGGAAATCTCTACGGGTTGGGGACTTGAGAATGAACGCCCATAGAGTCATTGGTAGTCTCATGAGAAAAAATAGTTGGATAGATTCCTTAGGCGTTTTTTACCTTATAGATAAACCATATTGTGAAATTTCTTGATGGTACTCGTACTATGTACCTAGGAAACATATAATCCAAAAATAAATTTTCCCTCATTTATACTTAGTTATTATTTATCATTGGGATTTTTCATCGAAATATCCATAGATTTGTTTCATTCTTAGTTTATTTATTAATGGAATGTGTTTTAGTTTCTTACATTTCCATAATAATTATTACTTTTCTAGTTGTATGAATAGAATGTTTATTTAGTTATTTACCTTTCCATATAGATTGATTCATTATTTATTCAATTGTATTTACCCTTACTTAGAATTTGGGCTTACCCTTATTATGTATCTTTCCACATGTTATGAAGAAGAGATTTTTGATTTATATTTCAGGGATGTAGTTTATTTTATTTTTTATTTATCAATCTTATATTTTATATTTCCCAATATATTAATGGGTATCATGAATGTAATCTGGATTTCTAAGAATACAAACTGAATGGTCCTTTGGGATTATATTCCTTATATTATTTGCAATGTAATGTAATAATGCACGGCTCCAAGATTCTAGGATTGGTATGTTATAGTTGATATCAAATGAATTTTATAAACAATAATGGAAATAATATTTAAAAATCATTTTTAGTGATCAAAACCCTAAGATATATTTTGAGGATAAGTATATAATAACATCCTATAATTTTGGTAAGGTATAAATTATGTGGTAATTCATAAAAATACATCCCCTTTTGGATACTATATGTGGAAGGTGTTCTAGAATATATGTACCTACAATTAACAAGTCTAACAAGGTGTTTCAGACCTAACATAGGGTAACCTAGTACAAGACAATGGGCCTTACTGCACATCTATTTTTACACTCCCATGAGATATGTTTGAATAATTCACATTTTATTTATATACCATTATAAAGGATTTAGAAGTATTGATTTTTCCAAAGTATCCAAAGTTTATGGTTTAAGGATTTACAATGCATAAATTTATGTTATGTGTTATACAATGTTTATAGTTATAGGGAGTTCATAATTTTATGAGATAATATAGTATATGAAAATATTTATAAATTGTTCCTATAAGAATAAATTATAACTCCACCAATGAATGTGACCCAAATACTGAGAAGGATCAAATCATTCATCATCTTAAGATAATATTTATAAGTGAAATATTCTCCCATGTATTCCCATCATATGAAGAACTTGTATCATGTGTTAACAAGATAAGAAAATAATTCTCTTAGTCCAATAACATTGAAGGGATGTAGAGGATGGTAGAGAAAATATGAATAATAGGAAGAAGGGAAAGAATGATTTTACCAAATGTGATAAATTTGGAATGAATCACCTTGGTAAATGCTTGAAGGGAATGAGTCTTTTTTATATGTTTGGAGAAAAATGGCACCAAGTTAGTGATTGCATGGGTATGAAATTTTTTTCCAGCGATCAACGATTCCACGTTGAGGGGATGAGACATAGTGAAAATAAATTTCCCAAGTGTCAACAGAATATACTAAATATGATGCTACTAGATAGTGATGAAGTTATGATACTACTGAAGATGAAGAGGAATGATTAATATTCTTGTTCAAGAATTATTTCATTGGAATATTTTATCTATAATAAATTGGTTATAATAATTATATAATATTTAATGATTGTATTGCATTACTTTTTCTGTTAAGGATTTGAGATCATATGTTCAACATTACCAGGAAACGTTATTTAGAAGAAAGTTAAATTTTTTGAAAAAAAAATTACTGAGGGAAATAAAACACCTAATATATTTCTGATGATAGGATAATGTTAAATAAATGACTTATTGGATGAATGATAACTACCTTTGAGCTGATTAATGACTTTTGGACAAGTGGTCTATGATATAATTGATAGAGTTTACAACAGTTTTGGATTTAAGGAATATATCCAATAACATGTGTTTTATATAAGGAATAAGGAATAATTCATGTTTCCAATATGGTTTTATGGTTAATTGAGTGATTACCATATTTCAAGAGGATACATGAAGAAGTTATTCATGTTTTGAATATGAAAATTATGGGTTTATTCATGTTTATTAAAGGCTAATGAAAAGTTGATTCTAGAAATTAAGTAACATTTATTCTGAAGTGTTTGGATCATAATCTGCAAGAAAAGTTAACCATTAATAAAAAGGATTAATGTTATCATTGGATGAGATTTAAAAGGGTAATATATTACTTCCCTATATGTTACATTATGTTCTAAGAGATGAAGAAGATATAGATCAAGGTGTAATCAAAAAAAATATCATGATTATAGAAATGTATATTTATGTATATTCTTATAAAGTCAAAGAATCCATTAACTATAGAAAAAATGGTTATGAAAAAAAAAATTTCTCCTATTATCATAATTTTTCTGATATCAATTACCTTTACTCTCACCTATGGTTTATGGTTTTGTGGTCAATAACATTCATTTGAACATGTTCTCTAGCACTCTCCATTAGAACTTGATTGTTGGATTTTTTTTCATATCCATATTTACCATTTCCATTTATGTTATCCTAAAAGGGAGCCTAGTTACATGACTGTTGTTTTTTTCCTTTATCTCTTATTAATAAGATGTGTTATTAACCCTTTTTATGATCTGGGTCTTTCAATAATAGTTTATTTTAAATCCCTTGATTACTGAGATCTGGTTCAAATTGTGAGGATATAATTTAAATAATGTGGTTATAATGTTATACCCCAAGACATTACAATGTTTTCTTTTTACAATAAATATAATTTTTTGGTTGTAATTATTTATACACAATGTTAAACTTATACTACATATGACAATGAATTAACTTGCATTGCACACAAGATTGAGTTTTACCGTATTTTAATGGAAAACATATTTTCAAACTAAATTATGACATTTTTATAAATTTTATTATGAAAAATAAACATCATTATTGGATTGATAATGTCTAAATTATCTTATGGTGAATTTTTTGAATTTCTCTGACAACTTAATTTCTTGATGAATAGTGAGAATTAGTGCAATTTAGTTAAAAACAACCTTTTCATTTAAATAATTATTAAAGGGAAATTATATTTTTGATTTTTTAGAGCCACATTAGATCAATTATTCATCTATTTCCTCAATTAAGATTATTATAATAGATTTTACTTTTAAATTGAATATAAAAACATAACAAACATTTAAATGTTTTTCTATATTAAAACCCCATTATTTCGCCTCGTTTGTAGGATTAGCATTAATCATAATATTCCACGTTCTGTGATTTTAATTTTCAAAATCCGACACACATGGATGTTAATATAATGATATTTTTGGTCTAATAATATCAAATTTATTTTTGACATGAATTTATTAGTGAATGTTATTAAAATTGATTATGGTGATTAAGGTATGATTAAGCATAACAAGGGTCTAAACCTTAATATTATGAACTAAAATGACTTGAACACTTACCCAAAAGCCATTAGCTGCCAATAATTTTACCATGTCCCCACTTGGTTGGATATTTTTTGGTTATTATGATATTATTAAATGGTAGTACCCTATATAAAATGGTAAGGAAAGAGAGAAAAATGGAACTTTCGGTTCCTTTAGTAATTTTAAAAAAATTAGATAAGTAAAATAAAATCATATTTTCAATTATAAATATAAATTTTTAAGATATATGGGTTATTTTTATCTTAATAATTTATCAATAGTTTTTAGAGATGGTTTAGTTACATAAAATGCATATGAAATGTAAATATATTGATTATTTAGTTAATAATTATCTAAAATATATGATTTTATAAATATTAAAATTGATTTTAATTGATTTAATTATTGGATTTATGTATTTTTATTGACGGATATATCGTGTTACACTCCTATAAACCTAATATATTTTAATTAAAATATAATATTTATATTTAAAAATTTACATTTAATAAATAATTCCAAAATTTATATTATTATTATTTTAAAATAAATGAATCTTTCTAAATGAATTAAAATTTAATAAAAATCATATATTATGCTGAGTAAATTTTAAGGATTAATAAATATTAAATATTTTTTATTAATGGACTAATTAATCCTTTATAATTAATATATTGACCAATATACTATAAAATCATTCCTAACACTGTTTCGGTTTAAGCAGTATTTTAGCGTATCAGATGCCATTGTTTTAAAATTAATTTCCAAAACACATGGGAATTTTATTTTATAAATTATTTATAATAATCGTAATTTTGTGAATCTATATTTTCTTAGAAATATAAATTTAATTTAGTCTTCATGGCAGATTAATTAGATAAGAAAACAAGACGTTTTAATAAAATCCAAAAAGACAAAATTTGGGAATCTTTGATGTTATGGAACCAAATTAATAAAATGCCCATATTTGTGTGTGGATAATATTTTATTGGCCATTATTATTCTATTTTCCATTATTTTTTTTATTTTGGAGTCACTTTAGGTTATGTAGATAATCTATTATTGAATACCTTTTGGTATTTACAAAAGTATCACTCCCTATATACTATAGAAAGGCAGGCACTCTACCCCTAACTCACACCTTTGAAGACACATTAGATCATAAAAACTCTATAAAAATAGTCTCCCAAAATCCATCCACTAGTCCTAGAATCCTCCCATTGGATATAAAACCATACAAGGAATATTTTGTTATAAACTAAATGAATTTACCTGATTAAGAGGTAACACCTTCTCTCATGCTTTCTAGTTTCATTTCTATTTTCCACTCCCAATAGTATTATTATTATATGATAACATAAAAAAATAAGTATCGTAAATATACTATTATGTTTATATTGTACTTTTTTACCTACACATACACACACCTCCATCTAATGGGTAACAAACATACAATTTCTCTATACGGTGAACTACTAACTCGCAAAACAATGATTTTTCAATTTTCCCCTAACACATCTCATGGTGGACATTATGATGGAAATAATTTTTATATATGATATATATGTTATTTAAAATGTATAATTCTTCTGTAATATTTATTTATAACATACCTTTATTCTTTCCAAGTTGATTTAATATGACAATTTTGTTTTATGAAGTGTAGACTACCGCCCCCTCAAAGCAATATGACTTGTTCATTCCATACATGGAAAGTGTAAAGGATGGTTTTAATAAACCAATGTAACATATATAAAATAGATATTACACTGTAAGACATATGTATCATTATGGTTTTAATCGTTTAACATGACAATGAAATAAAATTAGCATTCATGTATACGTACGACTTACCGTCTCCAGGAATGGTGCACTTCATTTCTAAATTACACATATTATAGACTATTATAGATACATATATAGTAGATATATAAGATAATTTATTCATGGTTGAAATTATGTAGATTACTAAACAATGATATATTTAACAAGAACACAAAATAACAATTCAAAATTTACCGGATAAAACAAGGCAATTAACACCTATAATAGTTAAAATGATGAAAAAGTATTAACAATTGTGTAATAAAATATCATAAGAAGTTAATATATGATATTATAATCAAGAGTATGAATATTTTATTAGTTATTGAAATATTTTAAACCACTATTCAATAGGCTGAATACCACAAAAAATAAGTAAGGATAAGGTTAGGGATTTTGTCTCAATTTACATTCCATTGAGACCTATTTTTTGTTATTAACCAATTCAATTTTATTTAGTGTATATATTTACCTTTGATATGTTATAACACGAATCTCTTTAGTATCATAATATTATAAGTTTAATTTAATTAATGGGTAATTATTATTTAAATTTTTCAAAGTGGTATGGGACACTTTGGAATGTTTAATGATTATTTTTCTTCAAGATTGTTTTAATGTCAACAACCATTTTTGTTACTTATCCTCCTATAAGGTATTAATAATAGAGATATATTATTTATTCAATATATAATTTTTTAATACATATGTTTTATTTTATTATTCAATACGAGGAATGATTTGGACTAGTAGACACAGGTTGAGGATTGTTTAAGGAAATACTTATGGTTTGGGGACCGGTGAATGAAATCCGCTCGATGCATCAGTATACTCATGATAAGAAATAGATATTTAGCTACCTTATATAGGTGTTAACATGTTTCTAAAATGTATTTAGAATGGTCCTGATGGTACTGGTTCTATGTACCTTGGAAACATTGTGTCCAATAATTAATCATTTCCCTCATTTAGACCCAGTTAATATTTACCCATGAGTATTTTGGGTTGACATATCTATAGATTTATTTCATTATCATTTTATTGATTAATGCCATGTGTTTCAGTTTCTTACCTTGTCTTTTTGATTATTCCTTATCTAGTTTTATGAATGAAAATTTTATTTAGTTTTTTACCATTCTATATAGATTGTTTCATTATTTATTCCATTATATTTACCCTTACTGAGCATTTGAGCTCACCTGTATTATGTTTATTTCCCCAGGAAATGAAGAAGAAAATTTTGATTAAGATTTCAAGGTTTTATTTTATTTTATATTTATATGTATCATGTATTTATTTTCTATTTCCCAATGTATTATCAATATCATGTATATAATATGGCATTACAAGAATGATAAAATGAGTAATACTTCGAGGTTATATTCCTTGTAATAATTTCAGTGTAATGTAATAAGGCACCAGCTCTGGGATTCTAGTTTCAAGGTGTTATATTGGTGTCCTTATTATTTTCACGAGTAACATTTATAAATGTTCTTAAAATTTATAATTTTAAGTAGAAGGATATTTTCATTTAGGAAAATTTTGATATTTTTTTTATTAATGTGGTTATGTGGTTTTAAAATCATTTTGTTATATTAATATATTTTCATAATGAATTTAAGGGTTAAATACATGTCATTAGTTGTTATTAAAATAATTTTGATGTATTTTCATTTTTCTATAAATATGATGTGGATTTTTAAACACATATTAATTAATTTTGTTTTTAAAACTTTATATGAGGTTTCTATAAAATAACTTGGATTAATTACATTCACAATTATTTTTAAATTATATAAACCTTTTTTTAATATTTAATTCCATTTTTACATATATTTTTGACCAAAATTCATGATATTAAAGACAAACATATTTCTATGATAAGAGATAATGCTAATGGTGGGATAAGTTATGGAATTGTGTTTAGATTTTTATTTAGGATCTTGTCTGTTTAGGATATGTTGGTATAGTAATAAGGCTCTGGTGTTTGAAGTGTTTTTTATAATCAATTGGTGATTCAATTGAGTGTAATTTTTCTATAATGATGAGATTTGATAGGTTGAGTAAAAGCATTATTTTATTTGATATGTTTTATGGGGATGATGAAAGTGTTTTTTATGAGTTTTATGTATAGGATTGTAGTTTCGGTGTGACAAGTATGTGGGGGGTGTGTATAGTGTTATAATATAATAATGGGAGTATATTGTTTTGTTTTCATATTTGAGTTTTGATTTTAATAGAAGGAATATTTTATGTTTTATGTGATGTATACACCCAAAATTTTACTTATTTTCCTTTTTTTATGTGTGAACATTAGATTTTTTAGGGTGACTATCTTGTTTGGGAGGTACGTCATATGATGGATATGTTTTTAGAGTTTTTCTATTTTTTTGAGTCTATATCATTTTAATTATTCAATTGGTATCAAATTTTAGGACCTCTATTTTTAGTGTTTGAATCTTCCTCTATGTGTTTGTTAAATTATTTTTCTAAAATGGATATATCTTAAATCATGGAATTTATAAATTTATAATTGGTATAAATTATAATTCATGTTGTAATTTGTAATGAATTTTCAATTTTATAAATTGTTATAGATCACTGTTGGTAAATATTTATAAATTACTTAGTAATCCATTATATTGAACATTGAAATTGAGATGAATAAAAACAATAAAACAATATTTAAAGATGCATTATGGGAGAATTTGTAAACTTTAGAATGATTCATTCCAAATCTAAATATATGTTGTGTTATTTAAAGTGGAAACATGTTTATGTGTTTCTGATTGATGAGGCATGTGGTGTAAGAGTCACAAGGAGCCATGGCATAACAGTATGATATCATTCCATAATCAAGAGTATGTGGAAAATTTTGCAATAAGATACATGAAATGATGTGAATTCTACACTGGTTATGAAATAGTGTCATAGGTTTATTAAATATTTAGGTTGGTTATGATTTGTGATTATTATGGTTAGAGTTTATCATTGAATGTCTTGATTGTTGTTGTGGCACACAAATATAGAATGAACTTGTAGATAACCTCTCTAGAGTGAATATAGAGGTGAGATTTTGAAATACTTTGTAAGATGATATTTCTTGATGTAATGTCATGTTTTCATATGTTTTGGACATGTATTGAGGTTTTGGAAGTTGTGTCTCCCCAAAATAAGAGGAATGTTAATGATGAATTACAACCTAGGATCTGAAATATGGTAAACCAACATGCGAGCACAGAAAATCAATGTGGTGTGATTAGATTTATTGGATTAATATGGGAATACTAACACTTAATTAAATTAATAGAAGAAATAATATCCCAATCCCAATAACATACTCTGCAATATATATGAAATATCTATAAACATTAAATGAAGAAAAATTATAAACTTTGCTCCTTTCACGAGCTATCCAAACATATTTATAAATTGTTTTACGTAGATCACCACGTTAATCCAAAATACACCACCTTTATATGAATAATGCATTATAGTAGTTGAATCATCTAATACTTTGATGGTATCCATCATCTCTCTATGGAATGCTAGTGCCCTTGGTGCTAAGGAGAGGGATAATGACAACATTGGGCGGGGTAGGTCTTGTCTTTCATCAAACTAACATCATAAACACTGCTATTATCCCATGGTTGTGGTGTTAAAATGTCTTTATGGATTCTCCGTAGTGATGTGTGCATTAACTCATGAATTATAATACATAATTGAATGCC
This sequence comes from Viscum album, assembly GCA_963277665.1. Taxonomy (NCBI): domain Eukaryota; kingdom Viridiplantae; phylum Streptophyta; class Magnoliopsida; order Santalales; family Viscaceae; genus Viscum; species Viscum album. Next base: position 1,305,752,172 of record OY728119.1, read on the forward strand.
TTTGACAATTCATGAGTCATATTCAAGAATATGACTAGCACCCAATAATACATCTCATGTAATAGTTCCTTAATAATAACCATCATGGGTAAATTTTTTCCACTAAAGACTATGAATCAATTAGTATTCATATGACATGCAAATATTGATTAACATACCATATAACATCTCTAGGATGTGGCTCTTAAAATACATCAATAATACCCAATTATTGATGTGGTTAAAGGTATTAATGCATATTTTAATGACTATATGATCACTGCTATATCATATAATATGATTGAATGGGTAGTGAAAATAAATATGATGGTCCATATTCAATCGTACCATATGACAGATATGTTATATAATGGATGTTAATTATTATTCCATATGATATTCCTCTAATAAGAAAATATGAATGGTCAAAAATATCTCATACAATGTTCTTCTGGGGATATCTATTTCGTTAAATATCTCACTTGAACTAAATCCTCAAATTCATTATGAATTTTCATATTATATTATATAGAATACAATAACATGTAAAACCATATCAAAAACTATTTTGTATGTCCTCTATAACACCTTTTCAATGTTATCATTAAATTTACATGGTATTGGATCACATTTAAAAATGTGTAATTACACATCCAATTTTTCTAGTAAATCTAAAAAATAAAGAATATATCTCTATGTTAAACTCAATCATTATTCAGTCAACCAAATATTTTGACCCTGGAAGCCATTATAGTATTGAAAATAAATATATAGTATTCAATCCATAAATGTAATCATTGTTTGGCCTATATAAAAGTGTTTATTCTACTAAAGATAAACATTTATCTTAGATGATCTCCATCAAAAAATTAATCTCTATACCAATGTCCACTAGTCATATATTATGCTATCTTTCAATTTTATACATTCTAGTTTTCCTAGAAATTGAGTGACCATGGGACATATAATAAGTTAATTCTTTATATCCAACTCATATGTTTTTTATTTTTTGAGTATTGACTAACCAATATGATGAATAATTTTGGTTCCAAAGGATCTAATAACAACAGAGAAGGGGGGTTTAATCAGTTTTTCACTTTTTATAAGTTTAAATACATTTAGAAATTTAACCCCTGTAACCTGTTATGATTTATTTCCATCTGGATTTTATGTAAATATTCATTCCTAAAATAGTTAGAATTAAAGTCAAGCACACAATATATACAAGGGTCGGGCTTCGTGTGAGAACATATATCCTTTCTATAGCCACCCTATGGGTTTCTTGAAATAACCTATTACGGAGAAGTGAATACAAATTATTCCAAGTCCCCTAATGCACCATTTATCTCCTGAGAGTTAATATTATACTGTCTCCTTTAAATATACAATGTTATATTATAAATTAATTGAAACAAATATATTAATAAAGACATTGTCAAAACTACTCCACAATTGGTCAGTCTGAATCCAGAGTCTGATTTAACGGGATCTGATATTCTCAAGCCAATGAGTAAGGACCTATTTCTCTCAATATGATGAGTCTGGATCTAATTCTATCAATGATATGGACTCAATATAATGATTTTGTTCTCAATTTTCAAAAATCAAACTCTACATAAATTCATAATACTATATACCTTAGTCCAATTGACTCAATATGATCTTCCCAATATAATCGATTTGATACAATCATGCTCAAACTATTAAACAAATTCACTTGTCTGGTCCTCCTCGTGATATCTCTGGCTGGTGAAGACATTCTCTTGACTTATTTAACACTCCACCGTTTTATCTTATATGAATATTTTACAAAGAATAAATGACCTGTGCATGTATGTATAGGTGGTTCAGAAAACAATAGAGGGAAAATAGAAATCTTTCCTTCCAAAAATTTCAAAATCTTTTGATATCTCTCACATTTAAACATCAAATTTGACATCTTCAAACATCCTTATATTTATCTAAGATTTATGTAAAAATGAATTTCATGTTTGACCTCTTCAATTCTTCAAATCATCTAGAATTTTCTCTTTGAGTCTTCTTCATAATCAGATAATTATGAATTTTGTTTCCTTCCCATCTCATTACGATTTATGTTTCCCTCTCAACACATTACAAATTTTTTTCCTCTTCAAATAATTAAAATAAAATTAACATTTTTATTCAAATAAAATTATTATGGAATTCCTATTACGAGGGAATTTCCATTCTGAAACTATGAAATTATTCAATCTGCTCCAACATTTATTTAAAATATTTTATCATGAGATTTTTTTATGATTTTTGAGAACTTTAAGATCAGGAAATCATCTTCTAACATTTTTTAGAAAGTTTTAAAAAATTATAACACCAAACTTCACTTTCATTAACCAACCTCATCAGCCTAAATATGAATTCATCACTCAAAAACTTATTTCTTTCTTTCATTAATGAAAAGAAAATCCTATAACAATTAACAATTTTTTCATCCAATTATTCTTAATCTGATGATCTAAATATGAGGTAGATGAATAAAATACTCTAAGTTTGATGAATCCTAATTATGAGGGATATGGTTTTCATTCCTGGATAATAAAAACATTATTTTACATGGATTATAGTTTTCAAAAAATAAAAAAACCTTGAAGAAAAATTTATCAAAAAGGTTATTCAATCCCCCCCTTTGTATTTGTTGACAACCCCTGTTAAAAACTTCTCCAACTCTCATAATTTTTTCACAACTCAACTTTTGTAAACAACACATGTTTTTTGAATTATATTAAAATATATTTTTTCTCAAAAAAGAGTGTCATGAAAACAAACTATTGGATAATTTAATTTTTATGTAATTATATCCCTTAGTGATAAGTAATTATTTCAGCCATGTAAATGTAATATCCCCCTCACAATTATATTTTTCTATAACATTTATTTGTTTTCAACCCAATTTTAAGATTACCAAAGCATCATATTCATTAAATAAAGATAACGAAAAAATTCTTACAAAGTAATTTTTTTCACTTTATCTCCCCCTTTGTCAATATAATCCAAAACATAGTTGGGGTTCTTCATTATGAGGTGTAGGAAGACATGGGAGGAGGATGAACATGAAGTTGCATCCTCAATTCCTCAAACCATTATTTCGACATTAATTTTATAAATATATAAAAAATCTAATAATTTTTTGAAATTTATTCAATCAAAAACATATCTAGAAATAACTTTTTATTTTATAAAGTGAAAGGTTATATCCATGTTTTCTGATCTTGAATGTTGAACATGATTCTTAAAAAGATCAATTTCACTCTATTTATAACAAATTATCATCAATGGTTTAGAAATTTTTATAATAAAATATTCCATATTAAATATCATCCGCAAAATTTGAGTACAAGCCTGAGTAGCTTCAACAAATATAGATTCAGTTGTGCTCAAAGTTACCTATCATTGATTCTGACTATGCCAAATCACTCAACATTCTCCCAAGAAAACTTTTTCTCTTGAGTTTGACTTTCTATCATTACAATCTCCAACCCAATCAACATTAGTATAACGATGAAACAATATATAAATAATTATTTTTTATAACAACCCATGTGAAGTAGTTCTTTTGAAATATGTCATAATTTCTATTACTACTAACATAAGTGATTCTGTTGAATTATTTTGATACCTGGCACACAACGTCACAACATAAACAATATATGGCCTTGAGGTTGTAAGATAAAGTGTACTTCCAATTAACATCTCAAAATATTTTTTATTCACCCTTATTCTTGATTCATATTCACTCAAATTATTTCTCACTAAAATAGGATTAGAATCTTCATTGGGTTTTGTATTTACAAACGTCATTAATATTTTTATAGCATAGTTTTCTTATGATATGAAAATGTAATTATTTTTGAACATGTAAGTCATGTAATAAAGTTAATTATACCAAAATTGTCATTTAAAAATTATTCTTCATTTACTAAATAAGTGATTTATAAACATATTCTCTATCCCATAAAAAAAATTATATCATTCACATAAACAATTACCGTTAGAGTTCAAGATTCAAATCATTCACCTATATGTTTCTATCAAAATTTCCTTTAAAAAAGTTCAACATTCTAAATTAATTTTCAAGAATAGATCACCATGCATGTGGAGAATTGTTTAACACATAAAAATATTTATTCAATTTTCAAACATTGTTTTCCTTATAATCATGTAGAAAATCACAAGGTTGTTCAATGTAAATATCTTCCTCAATCTCACTAATTAAGAAAGATGAATTTACATCCATCTGATAAAATTGGAAATTATAATGAGGATCCACTACAAGAATGATTTTAATAGTTTCATGAATTGTAATAGAGGAAAATGATTCATCAAAATCCACACCTTCCACCTATGCATATCCTATATAAACAAGTCATTCTTTGTTTCTTGAAACTTATTTATGGTAATTAAATTTATTTCTATAAACCCACTTTGTTTTGATAACATTTTTTTCTGGTTAAGGAACAATTTCACTTGTTTCATTCTTCTCAATATAATATAACTATTCATTCATAACATCCTCCCATTTTTTGTTGAATAGAATTTTGAACTGATTTTAGTTCAACTTTTCAGATAAGTGATGTTTGATTTTATAATCTCATCTTTCTTCTTGTCTGAACTGGAGCCTTCTGATTCCAAATAATTTTTTTTGGTTTCAACATGTTTTTGTAAGCTAGGAAATTTAAAATTTTATTTCCCAACTGAAATTTCATCATCACAAAATTCTTTTAAATCTTGATATGGATGTTTTGAATTACTTTCACTATTGTTGGAATTCTCCAGTTTATCCTCCTAAAAATTATCAAATATTTTTTAAGGAACATTAATTTTCAATTAACTTCACATCATATGAGTCTTAAAACATTTATAAATATTTTTTTCAACGTTTTTAACTTTATCCATTCATTGAATAACCCATAAATTTTTTTTTTCTCATCATTCTAACCAAAATTTCCCAAATCGGAATTTTTTATTTTGGGAAATCATAGACATCCGAAATCATTGAAGTTGTTTAATGAATTTATTTTTGTTATACATAATATAATAAAGAGTCATGTTAGTTTATTATCTCAACAAGAAACATTTTTGAACATGTATATTAATATTAACAACTTCTCTCTAATATAATTTTGAAATTTTGTATTCTGCTAAAATACTTCTTCCCATTTCCTCCAAAATTCTATTCTTTCTTTCTTCTACTCCATTTTGTTGTGTAATATATGGATCACTATGATAATGTTTTATACCATGATTTTTAAACAAGTTTTTGATAGTTTATCTAGAGAATTAGGTATCATTATCTATTATCCACCTTTTAATTGAAACCCCCATTTCTTTCTCAACATCATTTCTGAAGGATTTCTATATTTCAATAGCCTCTGACTTGTTCTTCATAAACATGATTTTTTTAGCAGAGCTAAATAATCAATAAAAATAATAAGGTGTAATTTTTTTTGATTTATGTCTCATCATCCCATATAAATTGGAATGAATAATTTTAAAAGGTCTGGTAGATTTAATCTCAACACTTTTATGACTTTGGTTAGTCTTCATCCCCTTTTGAAAAATTACACAAACATATTCTTCTCTTCTTTTCAGTTATAGAAAGATACATATGACATCATATTTAGAAAGTTTTTTCATACTTTACTATATATAATTATCATGTTTTTAGTGCCACCATTTTTTTTCATATTCTGTTCTCAAATAACTGGAGTTATTGACTCCTCCTTTTTAAAAGACACTCCCCTAAATTCATTCAACATTTACAATGACTCTTCAATATTTCACAATTTTGGAAATAAAAAAACTCTTAAAACAAACTTTTTTCCATAATCACAATGTTTAATTACACTATGTATGTTATATTTTAGCCCATAAAAAAATAAAACGTCATTTAATTTAAACTTTTCATCTTTAATCCCTGTTGTTCTGATTCCTATGATTTATAAGAAACTATCAATACCAAAGGTAACGCTTCCTATATCATGAATTTCAACATGTTTTAAGAATTTTTTATCACCGGTCATATGTGAAGAAAAATCACTATCAAGTATCCATGGTTCGTTCCTTTTACTTTCTTTCAATGTTATCTCAATAACAAAATCTCTTTCCTCGAATTTCTTTTTTAGCATTATTTTCTTTTATATCATAAGAATCTTGTTCTGGAAGGAGTGTGATACATCATTTAAAAATTTAACCTAAATGATAACATATTCTACAAACTTCTTCCAAATATTCAAATTTATTTCATGTTGGAATGTTTATAACATCATAAGAATTAACATTCATAAATTTTTATAATTTAGGAATGTTTCTGAATCTATTTTCACTATTTCATCAGCTTTTATAAAACCTTCCCCAAGTAAGGATAATTTTTCCCAAAAATATATTCCATATTCCCATAGATTCTACAACACCAACAATAACAATCAAATATTGATTTTATATTGAAATTGGATCTTTATATATTGAATCTTTGTTGAGGTTGGTAACTTATTTCAACTCTAACATACTCAGTACATGGTCCAATTTTTCTTTTTAATGAGTTATCTACTTTTGTATATTTGATAGGTTTCTCACATCCTTTATGCACCAAATAGTTAAATATACTTTCCTTGAAACCTGGAATGATAATATAATTATTTAAAAATTATTTTTTGTAAGAGAAGATATCACCTGATTCTCATATTGAGACTTCTCATCATCTTTAGCAGTCTTAACTTTTACTACAAAAGATTTTTTTGATGTTTTCATTAATATTACTCATAGAAATTTCAGACTCAATATGTTTTAATTGAAACATGTTAACCTCTTCTTCCTTATCTCCTATATTTTTTACTAATATCATCAATCCTCTTTCCCCCTTTAGCAATTCTAAGTTTGTAAATTAAAGTATGTTGAATGTTCTTATCCTTCTATTTGATGATATCTTTTCTTTCATTAGAAACTTCTTCACAATATTTCTTCATTACATTGATTTATTTATTAAAAAATTAGTTTTTTTCAAGACATGGAAGAAATTTTATTATGAGCCAATAATCTGTATAATATTCTTCACCACCTTTTTCACTCTCTAATAAATCATTCATTTTCAAAATATATGAGATAACGGTTCTAAATTTTTTTTGAACCTTATTCTTCAGAATAATTATTGTTAATTGATTCTTATTCAACTTTCTTACTCAATATACTTATTTTGTTTCTAGTAAACTTCTTCTTGTATATGATGAAATAATTTTATTCTTTATCATTTTTGTTCAACTTCTTCAATTGAGGTTCATTATGGGAATCATCTAGATATTCCCCAACATTATCCTTAGAGAAATTCATAGAAAAGTGTCTGAATCCACCACACTCAAAACATTTGAATGGAAATTTACCTCCATAATTTCCTCTTCATCACTGATATTTCTTGGATATAGGATACATGGTTTTTTCATTCAACTCTTCATCCACTTAATATTTAGACTCACAGGGATTAGCTTCTTCAACATCTTGGATTTTCATCTTTCTCATAGCTTCATAATCCATTTTATCTCTCATATTATTCTTAAACATTGGAAATTTCCTCATTTTATAAGAAATAAGAAATGTATGCAATTCATCAAGAGATAAATCATCATTATCTTCTATAGATGAAATTTTAGAATCAAACATGTCCATATAGTTTATCATAACTTTCCTCATAATCGTAGGATCTTCTAGAACATCTATAAATCCTATGATATTGAAAAAAAATTTAATTTACTCTAGAAATGTAACGCCCCGACCGCAGTTACCCAGAGTCGGTGCATTATTGCGTAACAATGTCATGATCACAAAAGATAAAGTCTCAAAAGACCGATTAGTTTAGTAGACTTGGAAACAATATATACATTCATAAATGTTACATTACATCATAATGTGAAAAACTACAATAACAAAGTCTCCATAGTCCACACTCATATCCTCTTATGACTATCCCTACAGGTCATTCGTAAAATACTTCTTCACATCCTGGAAAATATTAAAACATTTAAAGTGGCGAGCTCAGATGCTCAGTAAGGATAACAATATAGCGGAAGCTTCCATAAATAAACATAAACATTTAAGGTAATGTATAACTAAAACAAAAGACTTTTAAACTTGAAATTAAACATAATATGGAAAAAGTAAAATGAGATAATTCCATTTACTTCTTCACATGGATATTCTACTAATCGAATAATCACATGCAATATCAATAACCACTTTCATAATGATGGAATTCATAATGCCAGACTATCATAACCAAGTAGCCAAGGCCTCGTGGCAAGACTATAAATTAGATTCTGTCAAGGCCTCGTGCCAAGACACAATTTTGTCTCATGAGACCTGCCAATGCATCGAGGAGCTATAGTGGGCTCCACCCGTCACTTATTAAGTCCAATGCATTCCTTATATGAACAGGTTTAAACATATCATAAACCATAACATAATCGTATCACATAAAACATGCATAACATTTCCACATTTCAATCACAAGATATCAATACAACACATTGATATAATAAAAACATTATCAAAACCATTTTCAATACCAAAATAATAGAAAAGTAAAACTTGGTATTTATTTTTCATTTAAAAAAAGTTATGGCTTGTAGAGGAAGCCAAAACTCAAATAATGGTCACGACAGCAGAGAAGTCATTTTCGCCACATACGTACGACAGAAAAAACATTCCTTTTTGTCGTTTAGTAAAATGATTCGTATAAAAAGATTCCTTTTGAATAAATGTAATAGTCAAAGGGGTTTATACACTATATAAAAGAAATTTTTGTATAAAACAAAATATGCCTTAATGAATGGAGATTGAGACGAAGTACCTTAAAAAGATCATGTTTTTCAAATGAAATAAATCTATTATGTGTATTCAATATATGTACACATAAAGAAATTACAAATACAATATAGGACATAATAATATCATGACATAATTTTAAAGTAGGAGATTAACCCAAAGAATGAAAATTGGGTTGAGAAGTTCCCTTACCTCGTGTCTGACATGACTTGATCGTTCGTTAATCTCCTGAATAATAAACTAGAATTAATTTCTACTTGATTAAGAAACTTTTTCATGTTCATTATTTCTTTTTATATCACTTATTTCCATGTTATGAACATTATGTAATTATTTAAGTTAATAATGGTCGTTTTGTCGATCTTTGGTACTTGAGTCAAAAATAAACTTCTTATAATTTCATGTTGTTCATGTGGTGAAATATCCATTATATCCATAATTATATTCATGATGTAGATATCATATATATCATATATATCCAGTATATACATGCATTTATAATATTACATAACATTTAGAGGTAAGAAATGAAATGCACCGTTCATGGAGACGGTAAGCCGTACGTACGCATGAACGCTACTTTCATTTCTATTTCATATTTAATGAAATGAAATCATAATGATATAAAGGTATATTATAATTACAGTATAATATAAAATATAATATCATTTAATCCATCCTTTATACATCCCACATATGGCATTAACGATTCAAATCACTTTGAGGGGGCGGTAGTCCGCACATCCTAAAATGAAATTATCGCGTTTACCCATAATGTAAATCATAAAGGTATGCCATAAATGAGAAATAGAGAATCATAAGGAAAACATAAACATAATATATATCATATATAAGATATAGTGTCATCATAATGGCCACCATGAGAGGTGTTAAATGAAGATTGAACAATCATCGTTTCGTGAGGCAGTATTTTGCCACCCACAGAAACAGTATGTTCATTAACCATTAGACGAAGGTGTGTGTAAGTGTAAATCAAATAATTCTCATAACAACATACTAGTATATTTACTATACTGTTTTTATTACAAAATAATGTAATAAATATATTTTAGGGGGTTGGAGAGGCAAAATAAAACAAAAGAACACAAGAGAAGACATTACCTTAAAATCGGGTAAATCATTTTGATTTGAGCCAAAGGCTTCCTTGGGAAGCGTTCTGCCCAAAGTGAGGCTACTAGGAGTAATAGAGTGAAGTTGGGAGAGTATTTGGGCAGAGTTTGGCCGATCCAAATGGCTTGAAGGTGTAAATAAGGTTGTAGAGGTGGGGGCCTTTTATAAGAGAAGAGAAGGGGCACTATTGGAATGATTGAAATGTTACTTTATTATGAAATTCATTTCGGATTCTAAAGGACCCAAAATGATATATTTCGAGGATAAGGTGATAGGGGTTTGAAATATCTTCATCCAATTGGTTTTTGACAAGTTTAAGCCTTAGATGTTTCATTATACATTCATTTTATTTAAATCGTTAATTAATGAGGTAATCACTGAATCATCATTGTGTCATAAAATTTTTAATTTATTTAATCTCTAAAAATTATAAAAAAAATATCATGATGTAGGAAATAGTTTTATCTTTCTAATGAATATTTATAGTAAAATATATGACTTTTATAACCCAATTTAAAAATTGTTTTAGTAAAAGAACTCATGTTTGTGACATTTTTATTTTAACATTAAATAAAAAGTTTTTAATGTCATTTTCCTACCAAAGTGGCTCCATGGGGTCCCCAAGTGGACCCATGGATTGTCTTGGTCGGCCATGACTCATCCAATAGTGGTAGGACAAGTGTAAAGGTATTTTCATATTTTTATAATATCATTTTTACCATAAATTTCACTAATTACCTTTAATCGCGATTAATTAAACTTAAAAGTTACTATTCACAAAAAAATTATTTTAATCCCATTGAACCACATTTTACATCCTAATGAAAACCATGTATGTAGTATTTTTGAAAATCAAATCACACAAGTGGTAATGTTTCATTTAAACGAAAAATCAGTTTTTTAACTACCACTTAGTGGTTTCACTATTCATCGAAAATTGAAGTTTTTCAGAACAATGCCAAAATTTCACCCTAATATATAACTAATATTATGAATTCAAAAATGATGTCTAATTTATAAAATTCCAAACATATAATTTGCATTAATTAATTTTATAACTAATTCCCGTTGTCACAACAAATATCGTGTTTTTAAGAAACAATATATATCAAAAGATTGACAATTGTTTATGTCCAATTTCAAAGTGAAATTAATTATAATGAACACCATTGGATAAAATGGTAAAAATATATTCTAATTATACTCTAAAACCACTAAATATAATGGTTGTGGGTTCTATTCCTGCATCTTTGTCCGACGCGATGGGTTATCCCCCAACCTGCAGGTTTTCCTTTTCCTAAAACTATAGAATTATAATATTCCAAAAATAATATTCGGAAATGTTTTAACCTTAAACAATTCTATCCATGGTTCAACTTAATCCATTCCAACCATTATAGTTATCCAAAATACTTCTGTCCAACTCACAGTCCAAATTTTATAAGGAAGGTAAACATAATGAAGATCCTTTTTTCCACGAAACAACATGTGAACACCTTCATCATGTATTCTTTTAAAACACTACAACATCCTACATTACCATAAATTCTTATTGATTACATTCATGATCTCTTATTACTTATAGAATACTAGATATACTCCCTCTATCAAAAAATGTATACAAATCATTAATCAGTTTCAAGGAAGTTAATAATATCGAATATAATTTATCAAAATCCATCATGTCATATTCCAAAATCACTATCTCGGTGTCAGAAACATATTATGGTTTATCTTTCTCTCAACCATATATTTTCCAAAAATTTAACCTGTTGCAGAGTCACTTTTCTGGGTTCCACACAATCTCATGTCCTTGATGAAATAGTACTGCAGTACAATCCTTATATACTCCATAATTATTATAACCACTACATCATTGATACAACACTCAAATGGAAAAATTATTTAATAACAACATACGAACTCTAATCATTCCTCTTCATCTGTGGTAGTATCATAACTTGATTATTATCTAATAACATCATTTGGGGAATACTCTGATGATTTGGACATTGGTTCGCGCAGTGTCCCCACTCCTTGCAGATGAAGCATTGTACATTTGAAACCTTTTTTTACCCTTGCAGTCACGCACATGGTGTCCTTTTTCTACACACTTATAACAAACACTCATTCCCTTCATGAAAGTTCCAAAGTATTTCTTCCCATAGTTATCACATATTGGAAAATTCTTCTTTTCCCTCGTCCTTGTATCCATAATTTTCTCTTCCATCCTTTTCTTCTCTTGCTTCCCTTCAAAGCCATAAGACTCAGAGAATTCTGTCCTTATCTTATTAACACATGATACTATTTCTTCATATGTTGAGAACACATGGGAGATTATTTCCCTTATAAATGTTGGCTTAATACCATGAAAGATATGATCCTTTTTACGCTTTGGATCATACGTATTACTGGGGTTCACATTCCTTCCACTAGGCACCATTTCTATACCATGGCATAAACTAGGTTAGTTTATGAATTTCAATGAATAATTCCAAACTTGTAAAATACTTAATGTAAATTGAACGGTTTATGGATATAATCCATAATCATAAAAATTGTTTTCTTTGAGGAAGTATATACTCATAAACCATTCATAATGGTTTGTAAATAAATGATAATTATCCTAAGAATATCCCCCGGGAGTGTCGTCACCAAGAGTGCAGCAAGGTCCGTTTTCGTGCACCATTTCCCGTTCGAATAATCACATGAAATATCAATAACCACTTTCATAATGATGGAATGCATAATTCCAGACTATCATAACCATGTAGCTAGGGCCTTGTGCCAAGAATACAAATAAGATTTTGTCAAGGCCTCATGCCAAGATACTAGTTTGTCTCATGAGACCTGCCGATGCAATTTTTTTAGAGGATACTTACGTTTAAAATTTCTCAAATATACACCAGTGTTTTTATAAAAACATTATGCAAGATTTTGAAATAAAAATAACTAATTCTGAGACTTCTTGACTAATTACATTCCATGATGGGTCCACACCCAATCCCTTCCTGTCTACCACACTCGAGAGTCAGGTTTTCTGAAAACATTTTTAAGCTTGCGTTAAATAGGTATACATTTTCACTGGATTTTCATATATTTGAGAGAAATATCTCTTTTTTAAATCATTTAAAAATAGAATAATTATAAAATAAATCCATTTTAATAAACATAAAAGTCAAAGGGGTTTATACACCGTATAAAAGAAATTTTTGTATAAAACAAAATATGCGTCAATGAATGGAGATTGAGATGAAGTCTTTTAGAGAGATAATTTTTTTAAAATGAAATAAATATATTATGTGTATTAAATATAAGTACACATAAATAATGTACAAATACAATATAGGACATAATAATATCATGACATTATTTGAAAGTATGAGATTAACCCAAAGAATGAAAATTGGGTTGAGAAGTTCCCTTACCTCATGTCTGACTTGACTTGATCGTTCGTTAATCTCATGAATAATAAACTAGAGTTAATTTCTACTTTATTAAGAACCTTTTTCATGTTCATTATTCCTTTTATATCACTTATTACCATGTTATGAACATTATGTAATTATTTAAGTTAATAACGGTCATTTTGTCGATCTTTGGTACTTGAGTCAAAAATAAACATCTTATAATTACAAGTTGTTCATGTGGTGAAATATACATTATATCCAAAATTATATTCATGATGTATATATCATATATATCATATACATCCAGTATATACATTAATATATAATATTACATAACATTTAGAGGTATGAAATGAAATGAACCATTCATGGAGACGGTAAGCCGTACGTACGCATGAATGCTACTTTCATTTCTATTTCATATTTAATGGAATGAAATAATAATGATATAAAGGTATATTATAATTCCAGTATAATATAATATATAATATCATTTACTCTATCCTTTATACATCCCACATATGGCATTAATGACTGAAATCACTTTGAGGGGGCGGTAGTCCGCACATCCTAAAATGAAATTATCGCGTTTACCCATAATGGAAATCATAACGGTATGCCATAAATGAGAAATACAGAATCATAAGGAAAAAATAAACATAATATATATCATATATAAAAAATAGTTTCATCATAATGTCCAACATGAGAGGTGTTAAAAGAAGATTGAACAATCATCGTTTCGTGAGGTAGTATTTCGCCACCCACAGAAACAATATGTTCATTAACCATTAGAAGAAGGTGTGTGTAAGTGTAAATCAAATAATTCTCATAAAAACATCATATTATATTGAATATACTGGTGTTGTTCCAAAATAAAGTAATAAAAAATATTTTAGGGGGTTGGAGAAGGAAAATAAAACAAAATAACATAAGAGAAGACATTGCCTTAAAATCGGGTAACTCTTTTTGATTTGAGACAACGACATCCTTGGGAAGAGTTATGCCCAAAGTGAGGCTTTTAGGAGTAAGAGAGTGAAGTTGGGAGAGTATTTTTGTAGAGTTTTTCCGAGCCAAATGGCTTGATGGTGTGAATAAGGTGGTAGAGGCGGGGGCCTTTTATAAGAGAAGAGAAGGGGCACTCTTGGAAAGATTGAAATGTTACTTTATTATGAAATGATTTTAGGATTCTAAAGGTCCCAAAATGATATATTTCAAGGATAATGTGATAAGGGTTCTAACTATCCTAATCCAATATGTTTTTTACAAGTGTATGCCTTAGATTTTACATTATCCTTTCATTTTATTTAAATCGTTAATTAATGAGGTAATCGATGCATCATCATTGTGTCATACAAATTTTAATTTATATAATGTCTAAAAATTATAAAACACATATCATGATGTAGGAAATAGTTTTAGGTTTCTTATGAATATTTATAGTAAAAAATATTACTTTTATAACCCCATTTAAAAATTATTTTAGTAAAAGAACTCATGTTTATGACATTTTTATTTTAACATTAAATAAAAAGTTTTTAATATCATTTTCCTACCAAAATGGCTCCAAGGGGTCCCCAAGTTGACCCATGGATTTTCTTGGTCGGACATGACTCATCCAATAGGGGTAGGACAAGTGTAATGGTATTTTCATATTTTTATTATATCATTTTTACCTTAAATTTCACTAATTACCTTTAATCGCGATTAATTAAACATAAAAGTTACTATTCACCAAAAAATTATTTTAATCCCATTGAACCAAATTTTACATCCTAATGACAACCATGTATGTCAAATTTTTTAAAATCAAATCATATAAGTGGTAATGTTTCATTTAAACGAAAAATCAGTTTTTTAACTACCACTTAGTGGTTTCACTATTCATCAAAAATTGATGTTTTTCAGAACAATGCCAAAATTTCACCCTAAGATATAATTGATATTCCGAATTCAAAAATGTTGTCTATTTTACAAAATTCCAAACATATAAGTTTCATTAATTAATTTTATTACTAATTCCCGCTGTCACAACAAATAGCGTATTTTTAAGAAACAATATATATCAAAAGATTGACAATTGTTTATGTGCAATTTCAAAGTGAAATTAATTCTAATGAACATCATTGGATAAAATGGTAAAAATATATTCTAATTATACTTTAAAACCACTCAATATTAAAATTTATGACTATAAATTATGTTGATTAAAAAAGTTGTTTTATGTATTTTTCACTATTCATAAAAAAATGGATGTTCTCAGAAAATTACAAAAAATTCAACTTAGGATAATTTTGATATTAAAAATACAAAAATGAAGTCCATTTTGAAATATAAAATTTCTATAATTTTAAAAAGTGGGTATTACTATTCATAACGACTACTTTGATTAGTCTCGGTGTGTTAGAACACGAACTTGCGTACAATGCAAGCTATTGCATTATTGAAAGAGAAGCGTATCGTGAAAGCTTGGGGTGTTACAAGTAATGTATTCATCAATTTTTTCTTCATATCTCATTCTTATTCCTTCATACTTACTACAAGACATTTTAAATTTTATTTCTTAACTATAGTATTCACTTTTAAAATACTTTCTAGCTTGTCCCACATTCTTTTTGAATTATTGGGACCCAACACCTTTTGTTAAAAATTCTCTAATATGGACATAAGGATTACATTTTTATTCTTTACATCAACTTCTATATTACTATTGTCAAGAAAATTCATAGTATCATCTTTCTTAATTGGAAAAAAATAAATACTAAAAGCATCAACAATATATTGTCCAAGGGATATAATATAAAGAATCATCATATTTTTTCATCCTAAATAATTTTTACCACCAATCGTAAGAATTCCTCTTCATTTGAAATAATTGATATTATTCATGATAAGGATTCAACAACAGAACCTCCCCCTCTGATAATAATTGATTTTCCAAAGGATCAAATAACAATTGGGAAGGGGGAGTTAAATCAGTTGTTCACTGTTTATAAGTTTCAATACATTTAGAAACTTAACCCCTACAACCTGTTATGATTTATTTTCTTATCAATTTTAAATAAACACCCATTTATGAAATTATATAAAATAAAGTAATGAATACAAGATTTACATGGTTTTTCCTTAGTGTAATAACCAACATCATTTCCTTAGCCACTCGTTTAGGTCTATTTAAATTCACTGTTATGAAGAAGTGAAAATAACTTGTGCCAAATCCTCTAAGAAAACTTCAGTGTCTTAATATGAAAGATTATACTAACTCCTATCAGTATGAAATATTTTATAATAATAAAAATCAGAAAAATAGATGAATATAGCCTTTTTTTGAAACTACTACACATTTGCTCAGTCTGAATCCATTTCCGAATTTGGATGGATCTGATTTTCTCAATCTGATGAGTCCAGATATGATTCTCTTAATATAGTGAGTCTGTATTTGATTCTATCAATATGATGAGTCTAGATCCAATTCTCTCAATAGGATGGGATTCATACAATGAATCCATTATCAATATTTAAAACTCAAACTCTACTGAAAGGTTAAATATGATTTACCTCAGTCTATCTGACTGAACATGATCTCATCAATACAAATAACACAATACAATCTTATCAATATGATCTTTCACATTCTAGTAAATAAAAATTCAGCTATCTGATCCTTTACATGAAATATGTAGTGGATAAAAACATTCTATTGATTTATCAGCGCTCCACCTTTTCCACTTATGTGGAAGATTGAAAACGAATGAATTATTAGAGAATGTACTTATATGAAACTCAGAAAACAATAGTGGGAAACATGAAAAATTTCCCATCTTCTTCAAATTTAAAAGAACACAAATATATCATGCATTTAAACATCACCTTTTACTTCTTAAAACATCATTATATATCTCCAAGAATTATGAACACATTAATTTAATTTTTGAACTCTTAAATTCTTTATATCTTTTAGAATTTTATTTTTGATCAGTCTTCATAATCAACTCATTATTAATTTGGTTTCCTTTTCAGCTTATTACGGTTTTTGTTTCCTTCTCAGCTCATTAAAACTTTTGTTTCATCTTCATATCATTACTATAAAATTCCCATTGTGTGGGTAATCCCATTATGATGGAATTTCCATTATGATGGAATTCCCATTCTCTAAATATGGAATTCCCTAATCCTCTCCATTTTTTCTTTAAAATCTGTTATAATGAGATTTTTCATCATTGGTGAAAACTATATGATCATAAAGTCATCATATGACTTTATTTATAATGTTTAAGAACTTTCTAACTAATGGATTTACTTTTTCAACAAAACACTTTAGAATAAATATTACTTCATTACCCATCTACTTCTTTCTTTCTCTAATTAAAGAAAAGAAAAACTTCTAGAAATCAATAATCTCTACCTCTAATTCTTCTAGATCAGATAATATGAGTTCAATGTCGATGAATATTATACTCTATGTATGATGAATATTTATTACTATGGATGTGGGACTAATTTCATAATAACAAAAATTTTCCTTCAAAAAGATCATAGTTGTAAACAAATACAAAAAATTTGTTAAAATAATTTATCATAAAGGATCATTAATAAATCAAATTTCATTAATATTTATAGATAAGGAAATCACACACCCCTCATTAGAATATATTAGAGCATTATATATGATCTCTAGGTGGAATAAAAAACATACTAGTCTATCTTAAATGAGAGTATAAATTTTATACACCTCCAATGACAGGATAAATCCCATCTTGGTTGAGTACTTGAAGATGAATTGATAAGCAACATAACTAACCGCCCATTGATTGGTTATGTCGCAATGGACAATATACGAAAGGTATAAAATTATAAGGGATCTCATGCAAGGTATCTTGAAAACCATATGTAATGGGGAATCCAAATTATCCATATAACCCAAGAATACCAAAGGTAATGTTTGTGACACTCCACGTGGTATATATAGATGTCCATCTAATGGGCCCAAATACTTTTTCTACCACATGAGCATATTCTATATCTGAAACATGAATCATAGTCATTTTTACCTTAGTATTTTATCATAACCTATAATACTATATAAAAAACATTTGAAAGGGATAACTCAAATTCATACTTTCATAGGTCAAACATCATAACATTTCCTAAAATGTATATGAATATATTCATATATAGAACCAATGTGAATTAATGGTAATGTAAAAAGATATTTTTATATGATTTTTATATTTATAAAAATATGTTAATAATACTTAATAAAACCTAAAAACTAAACTAGTATATTATATCATATAAGATAAACATTTAAATAAACCTTATGTAATATTTACCTTCTAGGGTTTTGTTATGCTATTATATGTATATTTAATTTTAATCACTTCTGGATGTGAAAATAGGATAAAATCCTCCCATTAAACTCATTTTTTGAATAAAATTTATAAAGAAATCATGTTTCCATAATGCTGTTATTCATTAATCATGTTCTTAATGTTCATGAACATGAATATATTATAACTCCTTAACATTAAAACTTAAAATGTTATAATGTAAACTTTTATTTTCTACTTCAATGTTTTCTATGTATATCATCATGATTCTTGGAAACAATTCCACTAATATTTTTCCTTGAAAATTTATGTAACTATTTAAATTATGACTCACCAACACATGTTAAAATCCTATAGAATATAGTGACATTATCTTATTTATTTTCATTGTCATAATCCTTTATCATAACATAGAATTTATATTTCATGGTAACTAAATACAACTATTTACATTTTTTCTTAATATGAAATATTCTGAAATTATAATAATATTAAGTGAAAAAAAATCATTTTAATTTTTATATTATTACATGTTAACATTGAACTTATATAAGTTCAAACATACTCCCACTAGCCTATTAGACTCTGTATTATCTAAAAATACCTTTCTAAGATATGAAAACTCCTTTTGGTATGGATTAAAAACTTATTGACCATTAGTAGGAATATATAACAAATAAAATACCATTTCAATATTATATATTGTATTTTATGTGTTTTGATCATTTTTTACTTTTAAAAAAAGTCCAATCATCAAATATTCCATAGATGGGTGATGGGAACATCTACCTCATATGTTTACAAATATCAAGATAAACAGTTTATTTGGATAAAACATTTTTGTCACAACCAGACACACTAAGGCCTTCCTAACCAATGTAAGGATGAGCTACCAAAACCTCATGCCATATTACAATATGCCAGGGGATAGGGACTAGTGCTAATTAGTCATATCACACACATGGTAGGCCTCCTCCAATGGAACCTATACGCATTCACCACATCCCCCTCCATGAAACAATAAATAGATATTTTTAAAATTTATACAAGGATTCATGTACACATCTATCCCACATTAATGTACATCATATGTACTAGAAAATTTAAAAAGGTAATAAATACAAGCCCACAAAAAAGGAAAAATATTCCAACCAGCATAGTAGGAGGGGATTGCTGTCAAATTCTCGACAGGTACATTCCTCAGTCTGACCAACCCAGAACAATGATCCACCCACATTTGGTCCCCTTGGGATAGATATAGAAAACATGTAGTCTTCTAAAGAATGACATTTCCAGGAAAATCTCATGTAGTGGTGAGTATAAAAATTCAATGTAGGAACCCAAAAACCCAAAAAAGGGAGTAACTTATAGGCATCAGTTCACTTGACCAAAATTTCAATGAGATAACCCAAGATAGGGAGAGAAAATCATCTTAACCACTTCTTAGCTATATAAAGAAAGTCATCTCGTCACCCCCAGGTATTTCAAATAGGACACATACAACAAGGTCAACCATAATTTCCCAAATATACTTGAAACATATTCCCATGATTCATAGACCTAATTATGAAACTAGCCACAATAACCAACTTTAGGCTCATAGGTAATTATTATCTAGGAAAACTCACCCCACGAGCCATTCCATCCCAAATAGAAAAAAACTGAGAGATATCACACATCATGCATCATAAAGCTAAGGTCATATCCCTTCTATCCTAGATGGTATATATTTGAGATAACACACTTATCATGCCACACCATGTAGAATGTCACTATGTGACATGGTAAGGCTCAAAACTCAATGGAACACTCTCAAGACCACTGGGGGACTCTAAAAACCATATCTAAAACACAACACCTTGAAAAACGTAATTTCACCATAACCCAGACGTGGGAAATCTCAATATGCATTGGATCAACAGACTTATAGTTTTCGTTATTCCGATTTCAGAACTCCATCTAGGGAGAACATAATAGTATAACAAAAAAGTAAACTGAGAGGATGACTCTAAGATAAACACTCCATTAGACTACTAAACCCTCTGAAAGATCATATCTTAATATAATTTTAGGGGTTAATTCTGATGGGCGATTGGGGGATGAAAGAACCTTCTAGGTATATCCTCTTAGATATGGGCTTGACACAGGTGTAGATTTGGTCACACTAATTTCACAAACCCTACAATGGGAATCATGAAGTACAAGAGGATTTAACTAGGCCCATTAGAGGGATACACGCTTCAAGACACTGATGGGTATAGTCGATGTGATATGAGACAACTCACTCAAGGAAATTGGAACACACCCATGCTGCACAAGATCAGGGAAACCATAGAGTGTCACAATCTTATAATAAGGTCGTGATTCAATGATGAACCCTCATAGAAATAGAACATGGTGACTCATTCAACCATTGCTTTTCTTTACATCACTTACTTAAGTGATATACAAAGTTACCTCATATCACATGTCTAATGAAAAAAACCATGGCCACCATCGCGTCCCACATAGAGAACTACTCACTATAGGATGTTAACAAGACTACAACTGTGTCTTAAAGATAGATATGCATGAATGATAAATCATAAATATATGTACATGGAATGTACCCTCAATACATATCTTGTATCTTGATATTTTCCCTTGTCCATGTTCTATTTAGTAATCGACATGTAAAAAGGTTTATATAAAATGTGTACCCCATGTCACCTAATGTGTAACATCATCCAATATATTGGGTGAATAATTTCCCATACAAGGATGAATATCCATGTAAACAGACACTATGTGTACCCTGTCAAGACCTGTCCCCCAGGGCCAGTGCCGTGACTACCCTAAGCCCGCCTTCCATAGGCCAGGTGCTGGAAACTAGCACCAAAAGGCATATTCCCAAGAACAGGAAGGCATTTCCTTTAAACCAGTACAAACACACTGTCTGAGAGCACAACAAGAATCAACTGTAAAATAAACTACTATAGTAAAAGTGTACTAAAAGTAAAGGGGTTGGAATACAAGCCCAATTGGAAAAGTAAAAGTGCAACTGAAAAGTAAAAAATGATTGATAGGTGAAAAGCCACTCATGGATCATCCACTACAGATCCTACTTGAAGGGTAAGTACAGTTTGCCTCCACATAGATCCACATCTACTTGTATCCTCCATGTCATGTTACTCCAAATATCTACCTCCAAGAACCATCCCGTCCTGGCTCCCTCAGCATCGATCAATGTTTTACATCATCTACATAAGACACAACCAGGTGTAGGCGAAGCCCGTGTAGGGGTGAGTATAATGATACTCAGTAGGGACCCTGAGACCCCAAAGGTCTCATAGAATTACACAAAGAAAGACCACTGGGTAACACCATGAAGGAAATGTACCACAATGATAAAGTAACACATATCATAACCTCAATCACAAGTACAAAGTAAAGACATCTCACACCAGGATTTATTTTAGGGGTAGTAACAAGTTACATCATCATTCATAATGTTGAATGCCTCATATACTGGAGAACTCCTCCCCTATCGAGTATAGTGGGCCTACAACATCACATAGAGGCACTTACCACTATCCTTGAACTACTTAAGTACTGCTCCCCATCACGTATTGTGGGTTTTCCGGGTCATAAATAGCCATCCCCTCCCCCCAACACTGTCTGCTAAGGTACTCCTGCTCATCACGTACTGCGGCTACTCCCCACTATGGCCTTCTAGGTCACACAGAACCACCAACCCCCATTATGGTATTCTAAGGTAATCCTCCCCATCACTTACTGTGGCCATTGAGTCAATCTGAGTTTAAATGTCAGCAGTCGTTAGGTCTCAGCCAGTTGCACGGTTCCGTATGTAGTGTGTTTGGGAGAACCTCTCCCCAAGACGTTAGTCATATCTCAACCAGCACAAATTATAACGAATAATTAACATTATTATCCATCATGTCATAAGGGTTCCAACACAACATAATAGGTGTTAGTCAGACACCTGGTCTATGAATTATTGGTATTTCAGTGCCGAGTGCCTAGTTTGATTTGGGTGTGATCCAACCCGACCGAACTCCAAGTTTCTCCAAAACTCTAATGGAGGAAGGAAAAAGGGATGTCTTTATCCAAGTGTCCCTACACCATAGAAGTTTCATCAAATTAGTGTTAGGTCTTCAATATAATCCCCTTTGAGTGTTTTTTTCCTGGTCTGGACGGGGTCGAGGTGGACTCGCCCTAATGGTCTGATGTCCTATTCAGCCCCTAAGAGGGGAAGCCTATCCGGAATAGGGAGTACTACAAAGTAATGGCTTGGCCCACTTGGGGTGGCGGCCTGCTCAGGCGGCGGCCTGGCCCGGGGGTGGAAGCCAACTGGGGCAGTGGCCCACTGGGGCGGAAGCCCGGTCAGGGGGCGACGGGCCACTAGGGTGGCAGCCGAGTCTGAGGGAAGTGGCCCGCTCCGAGGGCGGCGGCCCCGACTCCGAGGGTGGCGGCCCGGCGTGAGGGCATCGACCCGACTCAAGGGTGGCATCCCAACCAAGGGTGGTGGCCCTCTCCGAGGGAAATGGACTGACTTCGAGGGCGGCGACCCGACTCGAGGGCGGTGGTATGGATTGAGGTCAACGGCTCTGTCTGAGGGAAGGGGCCCAGCTCGAGGGTGGTGGACCGGCTCGAGGGCGGTGGCCCGGTTTGGTTAGACATTGGGGGTGGGGGGGTGCAACCCCTGGTCTACAGGATTCTAGAACAACATGAAGGTCATTCGGTAGGCAAGGTGGTGGAGCAATGGGGGCACTACTCGGTCACCTTGGAAACTATCGGTGGAAGGTTCGGCCTTCGCAATGGATTTAGCCGCGACTTTCATTCACTGGTGGTGTGGCTGTAACGCGTCCTTCTTTCCCGTGGCCGACCAGAGAATGAAAGTCGCGGCTAAATCCATTGCGGAGGCCGAACCTGCCAGCCGACCATCGTGCTGGCATCCACCTCCATTCACTGCAGATGATGAGCCATGACCTTCCTCTTGCATCATGCAGCAATGTGCTCACAGTCTTCTAAGGTCGCGCATGGATATGAAGATAGATGAGGGTTAATGCCAGGTTCGTTTGGCCCATGACCTCATCATTAGTTTGTAAACATGAGGGGGGTTAAGCTTTTAATAAAAATTGAATTAAACAACAATATTAACCCCATAAGATTCCCCGCAATAACCTCCCACAAAGAGAAATGAATTGCAGGTCAACCTGTTAGTCAGTTGACCCACGTTCTTCGTATAATTTGAAGAATGGGGAAGAGGGAATCCAAAACCTACAAAAAAAATAACCCCCAACTTTGAACCGTTGGAGAGAGCTCACGGTTTAGGGAGTCTCATTGTTCTCCTTCCACGCAACATACTATCCTCACCACCGCTCGAATGTCAAACTCTAGTTCTAGGTTTTAGTTTCATATGTTACATCCTACTAGGGTTGGCTCCATCTTCTAAGGGCTTGGCGTTATGGAAATCTAATAGAGCTTCATTTCTTGGAGATGTTTTTCTGATACCCCTCCCCCAATCTTTATATTTATTGGAGAAGGGGAGAGTAAGTAATAATGCAGAAAGTTAATGGGGCTCATAAATTTGGAAGCATCCTAATTTCCCCAATTTCGTCATTACTTAAGTTTGGAAGGTTAATCCATTTAATGGTTTGACACACCATCAGCCCTACCCTTTAATTGGTCCATTGGAGGTTTATGAAATAAAATAACCAAAAATTATTTTATTTCAATTCGTTTAAAAAATTAAAAAAAATTAACTTTTTCTCTAGACCTAATGTGGTCACAGTAAAGCCTCTCTTAAGAGAATCCCGGTGCTTTGGATTTAACGGTTCCCTCATACTTTTAATTTGACTAACGGTTCAAAAGTTATAAAATGCTTCTCATGCATTTATAGAATGTACCCGAAAAAGTTCAAAAATTTATTCCATGCACACAGGGCCTCAAAATCTCGAGCCATCAATTTTTTCGGACTCTTAATAATTCTATATAATTAAAAACAAATACCTAGAAAATCTGGCTCTTTACATTATTCCCACCATAGTGATTTACCCCCTAAAATCCACGACATAGACTAAGGAAATAAATGGGGGTACTGAGCACGAATATGAGCCTCCCTCTCCCACGTTCTCTCTTAGAGGTTCCCATGATACCAATGAATGTGCACCAGGGGTATCCACCATCCACTAAGTACCCACTCCTGTTGATCCTTAATCTCTTCTGGAACCTCTGTATACGTTGCCCCATTGTCTATGTCCTACTCATCATGGTCGATGACATGAGATGGGTTGTGCACGTATCTCCTCATCTGAGATACCTACAAGAATACATGCACCTTCTCTGACTGTGGTGGAAGTGACAAGTTGTTTGTCAAATCGCCTATCCTCTGAAGTATCAAAAATGGACCGATAACCCTCAGTGATAACATACCACATCGGCCAAATCTCTACAGTCCCTGTCAAGGAGAGACTCGCAAGAAAACGTGCTCCCCCTCCGGGAACTCCAAAGGTCTCCATATTCTCTCAACATATGTCTTTTGTCTTCTATGTAAAGTCATCATCCACTCCTTGATGATATTTACCTTCTCAGTGGTATCCCATACAAGCTCTGAACCCATAAGTGCTGACTCCCCCTGGTTTGTCCGGCATATAGGTGATCTGCTGGGATGGCTGTAAAGGGCCTCAAATGGTTCCATATCAATTATGGATTGACAAAAGTTGTTTTAAGCGAACTCCACCAAGGGAAATTGATCCACCCAACAACGGACATAATCTAGGACACATGCATGTAGCATTTACTCTATCATTTGAATGGACTGCTTCATCTAAACATTCGTTTGAGGATGAAGGGCGGTGTTGAAATGTAGTTGAGTCTGGAACGCCTCCTGTAATCCCTTCCACAATTGGGATGTAAAACATGTTTCACAGTTAGATATGATCTTTGATTGTACCCCATGAAGTCACATGATCTCCTATACATAGAGGCATCCCAATCCCTCTACTGATCCCCACTCTCATATAGGTAGGAAGTTGGCCGACTTGGGGAGTCGGTCAATAATCACCCATATAGAATCATGTCCCTTGGTCGTATGTGGAATACATGTCACAAAGTCCATGGAGATCCCATCCCACTTCCACTCTGGAACCTCTAGAGGCTGAGCTAAGCCTACTGGAACCTAGTGATCGACCATCACTTGATGATAAGTGTGGCGTCATGAAACAAACTCTACCACTATCTTCTTCATCCATGACCACTAGTGCTGATGTCGGAGGTCCTGGTACATCTTCACCACACCAGGATGTTTCGACAGAGGGGACGTATGGAAATCCCTCAACACCTCCTCCCATAGCACCATTGGTACCATGGTCCATCCTCTGAAGAGTATGACGGGCTCCCCTACTTCAGAAAATCCATCAGGTACCTCCCTTAAGGATATCTAAGCACGTTGAGCCTCACAGTTTGTTTCCCCAAGCCGCACCTCCATAACTCACTGAAGGAGTGGGGGTGTTACTATCATAGACTGGAGGTATGCAGCTCTGTCTCTATCCATGAAGGATAACTGCAATGCGGAAAGCTGATCTTCTGCCTTACTCAGCAACCACAGACCAGATATTCTGCTGAGTGCATCTACTACCGCATTCCTTTTCCCAGAAGTATAGACTATCTCAAATTTATTGTCCTGGAGGAACTCTAGCCATCACCACTATCTCAGGTTCAGGTCCTTCTGAGAGAAGATTTATCTGAGACTCTTGTGATTAGAGTAGACTATAAAGCATTCACCCATCCAGTAATGTCATCACTTCTTCATGTAAAAGACCACTACTGCTAACTCCAGGTCATAAGTAGAGTAGTTTTTCTCATGCTTTCTCAAATTCCTTGAACCATAAGTGATCACAGCTCGCTCTTAAATCATGAAACATCCAAGCCCGGTCTCTAATGTGTCACAGTAGACTACATACCCAATGCCCTCTTCTGAAATCCTCAAGATTGGGACTTTCATTAGACTCTACCTCAGCTCCTAGAAACTCTGTTGGTATCTCCCCATCCAAATGAAAGGTTGTACCATCTTTTTCAAAGTTGAAAAGGGTGCTGCCACTATGGAAATGTCAGGAATGAATCTCTAGTAGAATCCAGCTAACCCTAGGAAACACTGCACCTCCATCACGATTCTGGGTGGCTCCCAAGCTCACACAACCTCTATCATCACTGGATCCACTACAACTCCAGTCTTTGGGATAACGTGTCCCCAAATGTGGACCTACCGTATCCAGAACTAGAACATTGAGAGTTTATCATAAAGCTGGGGCTCTTGGAGAATATCTAGAACCATTTATAGATGATAGGCATACTCCTATAACAACCTGCCTTTTTATCACATAAAATTACATTATAGTATACAAAACAGATGATCTTTAAGGTTTAGTGTCTTGGAAACCAGGAACTTAAAACATGACAACAAAAAACATTCTTCTTAAACACTTGAAAGGATTCTTCATTTGTTCATCCTAAGTTAATTAATGCATCTCCTAACCATGGAACATAAATCCAAGGAAATGGTGAGTAGGAGGCCCGGTAAGGGAAACAAGGGAAGCATTTTACATGTGAAATTGAGATACATCAATAATGTCATGATAAATAACTTTAATGAATGAGAAAGAGATCATGAGGAAAATCATAATGAATAGAACATGAATCATAACTTGAATATGTGGATAAATCATTTAACTTAGACAATAATGAAAATATCACCATTTTCCTTCCCCAAGGTGTCATTTAAAAAAAATTACCAAGGTTATTCACGAATGTATTGTTAAAATTGTCATCCCTGGTGATTACATCTTTACCTAATGCATTGAAGCGCTATTAGAGAGCACCGTTAATTTTTATTTATTATCATTTGAGCCACATATATCATCATTAAAAATTTCATATGTAACCCTTTTATCATAAAAGAAATGTGGTTCATTTCATAATCATAACATTTTAAAAACTGCTTTAAAGACATGATCTTTATGTCACATTAAACCCACGAAAAAGCAAAGCGGGTTTCATGTATGTAAATCCCAGAATTTAAAATATAAAAATTTCATATATATGTGAATATATCTGTATAATAAATATCATTGAGTATTCAATTAATAAAATAATATAATCTGAGAAAAAGAGAGAGACATTTTGAGATGAAAATTCGGCAGCATAACAGCTATGTTATAGGGTTTTAGAAAACATTGAAAAGAGAGAGGAGATGGGTCACCCACTCATAAATGATCCTTAAAATAGCAGGGGTACAGAATATAAAGGATATAAGAACATGGTAGTGAAATTTTAATACATTCTATATGAAATGAAAACTTGAAAGGAAGACAAAAATAATATTTCTCTTATGAAAATTCAGCAGCCTAACGACGTCACTTAAAACTTCAAAAAAATGAATTGATGAGATCAAACAGGGTCTCTATTAATATGAACATAAAAGTATAGCATTATGGATATAGAGATTATATCCTAACATAAGAAAAATTAACTTTACAGACTTGACATGAAAATAGAACTTCGAAAATGAGAAGGGTGAAAAAATCCCTTACAAAAATCCGGCAGCCAAACGACGCTACTTAAACATTCATAAAATGAAATGATGAGAGAAAGAGGGGGTCTATCATCAAAAGAAGATGAAAAGGAAAGTAAAAAGATCATAAAATAATATTCTCAAACATAATAACATGGAGCATAAAATAAACGACATAATGGAGAATACTTAACATAAAAGAGAGGTTGGATCCCTTACCTTAAAATGCAACTCTTAAAACTCAATGTTTGGGACCTTGGGGGATTGAGGGAACCTTGGGAGGAATCCTTGGGAGGTAATGAGACCAGAGCTTATTTGAGGGAAATTTTGGAGTGAAAACTAATTAAGGAAAGGTTGGGAATTTATAGGGAAAGAGAGGTGATATTTCAATAATTTCAAAGGACACCTCACAAGTGGTTTTCACCAAACCATGGGCTTGCCCATGGTATTTCCCATGGTATTTGGCCACATGGGACCCCACATACAATAC
The DNA here is from genome assembly GCA_963277665.1 of Viscum album. Taxonomy (NCBI): domain Eukaryota; kingdom Viridiplantae; phylum Streptophyta; class Magnoliopsida; order Santalales; family Viscaceae; genus Viscum; species Viscum album. Next base: position 1,305,780,930 of record OY728119.1, read on the forward strand.
TTCATCCCCTTTGGTCTTCCATCACTTAAAATATCTCATGAAATCATCATGATGTAGTCATGAAGTCATTAAACATACCGAAACCCTAAAACTGTATTTTTACTATTCACTAAAAATTCAACTGTTTCAGAAAAAACCAAAAATCCAACCTAACCCTTTTTCGACATATTGAATTGAAAAATGAACTCCACTTTTTGAAAACGACTTTCAAAATATTTTTAATTTAATTATTAATTATAATCATAATTTATTCAAAAATTATAATTCAAAATCTATAACTCATTTTTAACACCTTGAATGTTAGTCAACATTCCATAACCTTATAACCATATGAAAATAAAATAATAATATGGTTTACTAATTATAATTTTCACATTATTTTTCATATTACTAATCATAAGGGTAAAGTTACTATTCACCAATAATTATTTTGATCTTAATGAACCACATTTTCCACCTTAATTACAACCATGTCTATCAGTTTTTTTGAAAATCATTTCACAAAAAAAAGTTATTTAATAATTAAACATCTTTTTACTATTCATCATAAAAACACTATTCACCAAGCACTAATCATCAAAAATGAATCTTTTTAGAAAACTTCCAAAAATTCAGCCTAGATTAATTTTGACATTTCCAATTAAAAAATGATGATTATTTTTTCAAAAAAAATCTCTATAAGGGAAATATTTAAAATACCATTTTTACTTCTAAAATCAATTTATCAAAATTTTATTAATATACTTATATTTTGTTAAAAAAAGCTAGTTATAACATAGAAATGATGAAACAACAATTTTTTTAAAACTATGGGATTACATATTAGGGCTTTGAAACATATCCCCTTAAAACACCCGCATACATTCTAAGGGTACGGTGTGAGATGGTGAGAGAATCTTGGAGAGGCTCGAATAAAATTTCCCTAGTAGTTATCTCCACTAACTTGAACTTCTCCCATCGGCGATTGCGTTCGAGCTTAACATGTTGGAGTTCGGCTTGGGCTTGGTCCAGAGAAAATCCCAGTGATTCCACCTCCTTCCCATGCTCAGACAAATGGGCTTCATACGGTTCGAGTCTATAGGCTGAGTCCATCGAATCTTATTTCTGCATTTACCATTTTGTCTCTAATTAATCACTAATATATCATACTATTCAAAAATTTCGGGTTGTTACATTCTCTACTCCTTAAAAAAATTTCATCCTCGTAATTTGAACTCAGGGTCGGGACTAAGGGTTTGAATTTTCAAAATATATATATTCAAAACCCCACATCGAAAGAAGGGTTAATGATACCTCCATTTTGAAACACAGAAATGGTAGTTCAATGGTCACAAGAGATAACACCTACTAGGGTTCCATCTAGGAAAACCTAGATATGGAAGAAAAGACACACCATAATGTTCTAATGGAGTGTGATAGAGAACATTATTAGGAGAACGTTTACAACCATAGAGCTATAAATCTGCAATGATCTAAGGTACCATTTTATTTATCGGAATAAAGTACTATGATATTACTTTATTATTATTATTATAATTATTATTATTAATTTTTCTTTGGGTTCAAGATCCTTTCCCTAGAGTTGCAAAAAAAGAATAAGTTACTTTATAGACTATGAAAAAAATGAAACATATTTACTTACTTAATATTTAGATTTTTCATCTTTAATAAATGCAACACATCTTTTCCTTTAAATTATGAGTGTTCAAGATGAATTTTTTTGGTACCTAAATTACTAGAATCAACTTATAGACAATTTCTAGAGTATCACATAATACATAAAATATTGACTATCTATTTATTCTATCATTAAACATTATCCCAAAAATAGAAACGGTGAGGTAAAATAATTCTTCAAAAAGAAAGATCCCCATAGGAAGAAAAACTAATTTTAATCTTCAAGATTCCACAGTATTACACAAAGTTCCACATAGAAAATTCCATAAATAGCTATCATTAAAATTCCTTAAAGTAAACCAAACTAAGATTGAAACCCAAATATAAGAAGGATTTGATAACATAGTCTTCTAAGATAAATTTTATCATTAATCTCCAAACAATGTCAACCACTCTTAATGTCTTATAATAAAAGTAACAAACCTAATAACATTTTCCCCAAGACAGCTTAATCATTTCCATAAGTACCATAACTTACTATAAATCTACAATAAATTCATCAATTATTCAAAATATAAACTAGCTAGTACTTATCAAATAAAATACCGTAGTAATATATTTACCTTGATCATATAGGGTTTCCAAATTAGTGAACATCTTCCAAAATAATATTCAAATCTTAATCCACGAATCATTTTTTTTCAAGAAGAACAGCTTCACAACATCAACATGTTATACATAACAATAGATGTTTTCCCTAATGATATGAAACAATCTTATGTAGTGACTTTATGTTCTTAGAAAACCTTAAAGACATGCTCATAGAGAATGAACTAAAATAAAACATGACATAGACAATTATTGCAAAGAGGTTACAAGTACTTCAGTCATCATGATCCATCTCAGCATAGGACTTGCATTGTTCCCTTGTCCTTGAAGATTGTTGATGCTATTCATGCATCTCATCCCTTCCAAGAGTGCATTTTCTTGGATAATGTCCAACTTCTCCATATTTATGACATTGAATAGTATAAGGTACATTAGATTGAACCCTATTTCCATTCATCACATTATCCATTTTTTAAAATAGTTGGATACTTTATGCCCAATCTTCCTACACTTAAAACATCTCCCAGTCCCTTTGTGACATTTTCCTTGGTGCCTCTTTCCACACTTTTTGCACAATGGAAATCGGGACTTCATTCCCTTATCACCTTTATCATGTGAACATTCTTGAGACTTCGTCTTACTCTTCCTTGATAAATTTGGGTAGTCAACTAGGTACCAATTGTTAATTGTGATCTTTGATAGCTGGTTTGGCATAATTACAATATGTTCAACATTATCTCTCATCATCTCTGTTATATTAAAAGGGAAATAATAAAATTTCCAATCACATTGGTTGTTGGGACACATTCATCTATTTCCATCCATTAACTAAGAAAAATAAAGTATAATTAGGGGGCCTAAATACTTAGCCAATAATCATGAAAAGGATACTTTAATCACAAAAGGATAAACTTGTAAAAGAAAAGTATAGCATAACTTGCGATTCCCTAGGTTCAAATCTAGGTTATCCATGATCATAAATTCTTATTTCTTTATTTAATTTATCTTATCTTTGTTCCTTTCACAATGGTTCATACTAAGCTTTTGAATTTACCAAAGCATATCCTCTGGGAGTGTCAAACCAAGAGTGCTGTAAGGCCCGTTGTCATTCACTAGGTTACCCCGGGTCAAGAACAAAACACCTTTTTGGAGTTTTCACTCCTACGTATATCTGTTCCAGAGCCAGATCTACTTGTTTATATCCAGACATGGATTTATTTGTTTAGAAACCACTTACTCAATACTTCACCAAAATACCAAGATTTTTTCCTATATTTAATTTTTCATTAAGAGTATTTGTAATGTTTTCAAATACTAATTTCCACAAGTCCTAATTTCCATAAATAACTATACCATATTTTGATACCAACTATAACATCCCACATTTTTATCATATAAACATTCATTACATTATACGAAACTGAGGATATTTAAGGTTTAGTGTCTTGGAAACCAGGAACTTAAAACATGACAACATAAAACATTCTTCTTAAACACTTGAAAAGATTATTTATTTGTTTATACTAAGTTCATTACTAAATATCATAACCTAGGAACATATATCAAAGGAAAGGGTGAGCAGGAGGCCCGGTATGGGAAATAAAGGAATCATTTTACATGTGAAATTGAGATACATCAATAAAGTCATGATAAATAACATTATGGCATGAGAAAGAGATCATGAAGCATATAATAATTAAAAGAACATGAATCATAACGTGAATATGTGGCTACAACATTTAACATAGAAAATAATGAACTTATCACCAAGGTCCATCCCCAAGGTGTCATTTAAATAAATTACCAAGGTTATTCACCAAGTTATCATTAAAATTGTCATCCTTATAGATTACATCATTTCCCAATGCATTGGAGCACTATCAGGGCGCACCCTTAATTTGTCTTTATTATCATTTTAACCACATATATCATCATCAAACATTTCATAAATAACCCATATAGTAATAAATAAATTGGTTTCATTTCATAATCATAACATTTTAAAAACTACTTTAATGACATGATCAGTATGTCACGTTAAACCCACGGAAAAGGAAACCGGTTTCATGGATGTAAATCTCAGAATTTAAAATAGAAAAATTTGATATATATGTGAATATACCTATAGAATAAAGGTATTTGAGTATTCACTTAATAAAATAAAAGAATTTGAGAAAAGAAGAGAGACATTTTGAGATGAAAATTCGACAGCATAACGGCTATGTTGCAATGTTTTAGAAAACATTGAAAAGAGAGAGGACATGGGTCACCCACTCATAAATGATCCATAAAAAACTGGTGGTACAGAATATAAAAGATATAAGAACATGGTAGTGAAATTTGAAAGACATAACATATGAAATGAAAACATGAAAAGAAGACAAAAATACACTACTGGAAATCTATCCTTTCCCAACGGTTCTGAACCGTTGGGAAAGGCTGCAGAACCGTTGGTATATGTTATACCAACGGTTCTGCCAACCGTGGGGAAGTAAGCCATTGGGAAAGGATTTTCCCAACGGTTTACAAGGAACCGTTGGGATAGGTTAGAAAAAATCAACCTACCCCAACGGTTGTGCCAAACCATTGGGAAAATCCTTTCCCAACGGTTTGGCCAGTTGGGGAATCCCATGAATATTTTCTTTCCCAACGGTCTGAAAACCGTTGGGAAAGGTTTTTACCAATGGTTCTACCAACCGTTGGTAAAAACACCAATTCCAAAAGCTATCCCAACGGTTTGAACCGTTGGGATAGTCTGTTTTTACCAATGGTTTAATGAACCGTTGGTAAAAACAGCTCCATATGGGCTATGCCAACGGTTTGAAACCGTTGGCATAGGCTTTGCTGTGCAAATTGCATAATAGCCTGCAATTTTCACAACAGGTCTGTTTTGGGCTCATTTTGGCACAACAGGTCTGTTTTGGGCTCATTTTCAATTCAATTTTCATTTTCAATTCAATTTTCAATACAATTATTGTAACTGTAACACATATAAAATGCATACATATAGAGAACAAACCAACACATTTAAATAATGCAAACCAACCAACCAACACATATAATGCATCCTGGAAATATACTCCTCCATAATTAAATTAGAATTCATAACATAATTATAAACATACATAATTAATTTAGAATTCAATTTAAAATTTAGATGACAATCATATGTGGAATCCGGAATTCAATTCATAATTTGATTGGTTTTTTGTACACCATATATTTTTACTCCAAATCGTATACATTTTAAACAAAATACATACACCTGGAATGATACCGGTCACACCGTGCCTCGGATTGAGGTGAGGTTAACTCGTACACGTCACAAATGACTCATTGATCATTCTCCTAAAGTATCAACATATTCTGAAATCATTTGGTCAGTTTTCCGTATGCCAGTTGTTGTTTTCACTTAAAATGAAATGTTTTTTAAATAAAAGAGAGACACTTGGAATGGTTCCGGCCACACCGCGCCACAGATTGATGCGGGGTTGACTCGTACACATCACACATGACCCATGAATTGTTGTGCTAAAATATAAACACAATCAGAATGCGTTTGGTTGGTTTTCCATGTGTATTTAAAATGTATTCCATTTTAAAGAAAATAGATACACTTAGAGTGGTCTCGGCAAAACCGCGACTCGGATAGAGGCGCGGTTGACTCGTACATGTAACATATGACCCATGGATTTTTGTTCTAAAATTTCAACAGATTTCGAATGCGTTTGGTCGGTTTTTCATATGTCAGTTGTTTATTTCACTTATAATCTTTTCCCTTTTAAACAATAGAGACGCAGTTAGAGTGGGATCGGCCACATCACATTTCGGATTTAGACGGGGTTGACTCGTACATGTCTCAAATGACCCATGAATCTTTGTCCTAAAGTATCAACACAATCCGAATGCATTTGGTCGGTTTTCTTAATGTTAGTTGATGTTTTTCACTTAACATGACGTCCTTTTGAAACAAAAGACATACACTTTGAGTTGTGTCGGCCACACCATGCCTCGAATTGATGCGTGGTTGACTCGTACACGTCACATATGACCCATGGATAATTGTGCTAAAGTATCAACACAATCAGAATCCGTTCGGTCAGTTTTCCGTATGTCATTTGTTGTTTTCACTAAAAATGAAGTCCATTTCAAACAAAATAGAGACACTTTGAGTGTTTTCGGCCACACCGCGCCTCGGATTGAGGTTGCGTTGACTCGTACACGTCACAAATGACCCATGGATCGTTCTCCTAATGTTTCAACAGAAACCGAATGCGTTTGGTTGGTTTTCCGTATGTACTTAAAATACTGTCCATTTTAAACAAAAGAAAGTCACTTAGAGTGGTCCTGACCACACCGTGACTCGGATTGAGCCCGGGTTTGCTCGTACACGTCACATATGACCCATGGATAGTTGTCCTAAAATTTCAACAGATTCCGAATGGTTTTGGTAGATTTTTCGTCTGTCAGTTGTTTATTTCACTTATAATCTTTTCCGTTTTAAACAAAAGAGACACATTTAGAGTGGTACGGGCCACACCGTGTCTCGGATTTAGGCGGGGTTGACTCGTACACGTCTCAAATGAACCATGGATCGTTGTCCTAAAGTATCAACAAAATCCGAATGCGTTTGGCCGGTTTTCCGTATGCCAGTTGATGTTTTTCACATAAAATGGCATCCTTTTGAAACAAAAGACATACATTTTGAGTTGTGCCGGCCACACCGCGCCTCGGATTTGAGGCGGGGTTGACTCGTACACATCACATATGACCCATGGATCATTGTGCTAATGTATCAACACAATCAGAATCCATTCGGTCAGTTTTCCGTATGTCATTTTTTGTTTTCACTAAAAATGAAGTCCATTTTAATCAAAATAGAGACACTTTGAGTGGTGTCGGCCACACCGCGTCTTGGATTGATGTGACGTTGACTCGTACACATCACATATGACCCATGGATCTTTCTCCTATTGTTTCAATAGAAACTAAATGCATTTGATCAGTTTTCCGTATGTACTTAAAATACTGTCCATTTTAAACAAAAGAAAGTCACTTAGAGTGGTCCGGACCACACTGTGACTCGGATTGAGCCCGGGTTGGCTAGTACACGTCACATATGACCCATGTATCGTTCTCCTAAAATTTCAACAGATTCTGAATGCGTTTGGTCGGTTTTTCGTCTGCTAGTTGTTTATTTCACTTATAATCTTGTCCGTTTGAAACAAAAGAGACACAATTAGAGTGGTACCGGCCACACCGCATCTCGGATTTAGGCGGGGTTTACTCGTACACGTCTCAAATGTACCATGGATCGTTTTCCTAAAGTATCAACACAATCCAAATGCGTTTGTCCAGTTTTCCGTATGCCAGTTGATGTTTTTCACTTTAAATGACGTCCTTTTGAAACAAAAGACATACACATTGAGCTGTGCTGACCACACCGCGCCTCGGATTGAGGCGGGGTTGACTCGTACACGTCACATATGACCCATGGATAATTGTGCTAAAGTATCAACACAATCAGAATCCGTTTGGTCGGTTTTCCGTTTGTCATTTGTTGTTTTCACTAAAAATGAAGTCCATTTTAAACAAAATAGAGACACTTTGAGTGGTGTCGGCCACACCGCGCCTTGGATTGAGGTCGCATTGACTCATAAACTTCACATATGACCCATGGATCGTTCTCCTAAAGTTTCAATAGAAACCGAATGCATTTGGTCAGTTTTCCGTATGCCAGTTGATGTTTTTCACTTAAAATGATGTCCTTTTGAAACAAAAGACATACACTTTGAGTTGTGCCGGCCACACCGCGCCTCAGATTGAGGCGGGGTTGACTAGTACACGTCACATATGACCCATGGATCACTGTTCTAAAGTATCAACACAATCAGAATCCCTTTGGTCGGTTTTCCGTATTTCATTTGTTGTTTTCACTAAAAATGAAGTCCATTTTAAACAAAATAGAGACACTTTGAGTGGTGTCGGTCACACCGCGCCTCAGATTGAGGTGGATTTGACTCGTACACGTCACATATGACCCATGGATCGTTCTCCTAATGTTTCAATAGAAACCGAATGCGTTTGGTTGGTTTTCCATATGTACTTAAAATACTGTCCATTTTAAACAAAAGAAAGTCACTTAGAGTGGTCCCGACCACACCACATCTCGGATTTAGGCGGGGTTGACTCGTATACGTCTCAAATGACCCATGGATCATTGTCTCAAAGTATCAACACAATCCGAATGCGTTTGGCCGGTTTTCCGTATGACAGTTGATGTTTTTCACTTAAAATGATGTCCTTTGTTTCAGTAGGTGTCATCACATAAGAAGCACATGGAAGTTGCCATTTATTTTCACTGATACGCATAGGATGCAATTCTGGTCTAATGCCCCAATCCACCAAGTCACATCGAGATCGTAAATCATCTTTTGTCTTCCCCTTGACATTTAGAAGAACTAAAAGCAACATTTCACATATATTCTTTTCAATATGCATTACGTCTAAGCAATGACGTAGCAAATTGGTTGATGAATAAGGCAAATCAAAAAAGATACTCCTCTTCCTCCAATTGTAACAAGTTTCTATGGAAACATTCTTTCTCTTTCCAGATTTCATTTGATGCTTACCGAACGAAAAACTGAAATATTTCAATTCATTAAGCACATCAGTTCCAGACATACGCTGAGGTGGATCATCGGTCTCTATAGTATTATCAAATATTCGACAATTCATTCTATATGGATGATCCTTTGGAAAAAATCGTCGATGTCCCATAAAAATGAAACTACAATGATGTTTCAGTCTTCTTGATCGTGTATTCTTCATACAAACTAGACATGACAGTTTTCCCTTCCTGCTCCATCCAGACATCATTGCATAAGCTGGAAAATCATTGATCGTCCACATAAGCGCAGCACGCATCTGAAATATGTCTTTCGAACATTTATCGTATGTGCGCACACCCACATCCCAAATAAGTTTAAACTCTTTTATTAAAGGTTTCATGTATACATCAATATCAATGCCAGGATCAGAAGGACTAGATATGAGTTTACTCATGAATGTGAAAGATTTTTTCATACACACCCATGGGGGAAGATTATAAATGTGTATAAAAATTGGCCATGTGCTATGCGAAGTAAGAATCTGCCCAAACGGATTAAAACCGTTGCATGAAAGACCTAGCCTCACATTACGCACATCAGCTTAAAAATCAGGATGTCGAGCATCAAATCTCTGCCATGAAAATCCATATGCAGGATGAACCAACTCATCATTAGTCTTCTTTCTCTCGGTATCATGCCATCTCATTTTTATTGATATGTCATCAGACATAAAAATATTATGGAGTCTGGGGATCAATGGAAAGTGCCACATTACTTTCTGTGGAACGCGGGATGGTGTTCCATCATATTTTGACTTCGAGCGAGATGTGCCACATTTTATACATTCATTTCGTTCAGCGGTTTCTTCCCAGAATAAACTGCAATCTTTCGGGCAAGCATGAATTTTGTTTCTGGAAAATCCAAGTTCTTCAACTAACTTCAATGCCATATAGTGTTTTGAGGGAATATCTACATCATCTGGAAGTAAATCCTTCAATAGGGTAAGAATGTAATCGATTGCTGTATTAGAAATCCCATACATAGTTTTTCCATGAAACAATCGGATTAAAAATTCCAGATTTTTCATTTTATCGCATTGTCGATATACTGGAGTCGTGGCAGCATCATTCAATTTTTTCACCCAATCAATATCATAATTTTCACTAGATGCATCAGTTTTCCTCATATCGACGTCTTATTGAGTCGAAATCCTTTCTTTTTCATGATGACGAATATACAGAAACCGATCATCTAACAAATTCTCCATTCCAGTCCTTTCATTTCGATCATCACCAATTTGAGATTTCATTTTCTCCCCATTGTGATACCACACAAAGTAGTTTTCTTGAAAACCATTTTTGGTTATGTGGTAGCTGACTTCTTCACGACTCAGACAAGGTCTACCAACACAATTGGAACATGGGTAGTGTATGCGACCACTATCTGAAGCATTGTGAAATGAAAAATCTATAAAGCTCTCCAAATTGTTTTGAAAATCGCTTAAGATACGATCGGTTTCATAAATCCAACTTCTGTCCATTCTGTAAAAAGAATTCATATATGTCATTTTGTCATAAACAATTCAATAGGATTGAACTTTAATAGAAAATACATTTATATAAGTGATAAAGGAAGAAAATAATCATGGTATCAACTACACATTTGAAAAAAACATACTAATGTGTTATTGAAAAAATGTAAAACCAACATGAACTTAATGTGTTATCACATCAGAGCATGCCTCATCCCATAACCATATTAGTAGGGTATCCTCATATGCGATTTACCTTTTTGAATTAATATGCACTTCCTCACCAGGTACCTGAGTAGATTCCATAGATATAATCATCTCACATCCTGTAAGGCTTCCATTATGTATGATCTGCAGAATAATTTGAGTGATCATGAATCATGCATGGGATCTTACCATGATCACTATAGATTATGAGAAGGAATTATGATAGGTCACGTGAAGAACATCAAACACATATTTTAGATAATTTGAGACATAATATAATAAAATAATGTATAAATCTATGGAATTTGGGATAAAAGGATGGATGAAATACTAAAATATGGGAGACTAAGGTGAAGGAAATATATGTTGACCCTAATGTTCATAAAATGTATCACCTATGAAATTTTATTGCACTAGGAAATTTCATCCTGTTCACAATACATTCCATTGGAAACCTATTTTGATCATTTGATGTCGCCTTGACATGTCAAATAAAATCAGATGGCACCCATGAATATGCCACCCTTGTAATGAAAAGCCTTTAATTCTCACCATAATGACTACATGTTTTCCAATAGATATGTATCTCCTTCTATATAGGGGAATCAATACATATTATCTCAGTCTCATATTAAATGTCAGGAATGTTAGATGTCTCCCTTAACACCCTCCAGGCACACCAACTAGGTCATGTGATGTCCTCAAATCATGTCACTATGGACATAAATCACCCTTCAAGACATGTCACACTGACTCTAGAGATTCCCTCCCAGTGTGTCAAACATGTCTTTTGATGAAAATGGAGAAGATCACCAAAATCAAGAGATTCCCTATAGGCATTACATCCATTATCATGAAATTGCTTCTAGGATCAACCAGTCAGGACCTGTGATGTCCTCCAAACATTCTGTCCTTGATCATTAGAGAAACATCAGACAATCCATCTAGGTTAGGAAAATTCATCAAAATGATTATAGGATCATGTAATTTCCATTGGAAATTTCCAAAAGAAACCCTCTATCATGCTAAGTAGATAGTCAAGGCATTCCATGTGGAAAACCAACACATATCCATAAGAGAAGAAATCTAAAAATAATAGAATCTATATGCATTATAAAATTGTCCACCATTGGCATGTAAGATTATATAAAAATGGAACTATAGTGTTTATGTTTTAATTAATGGAAAAATCAATTCATTAAAACAACTACAACAACTTGATTGAGATCAATTTTTACCTGTTCGGATGGGGGGTGTACCTATTCGGACATGGGTCGATGATGTTCGGACGGGGGGTTCGCGAGAGCACGAGAGCGGGGGATAATTAGGGCTCTGTCTCGAATGAGGGAGAGAAGATCGGGGTTGCTATTTGGGCAAAACCTTGGCCAACGGTTTGTAAAAACCGTTGGCAAAGGCAACCTTTCCCAATGGTTTCAATAAACCGTTGGGAAAGGGATAAGTTTAGCACCCCTTTCCCAACGGTTCTATAGAACCGTTGGGAAATGGGTCACTGGAATGCCCTTTGCCAACGGTTTCAGTAAACTGTTGGAAAAGGCTGAGTATACCAACGGTTTAATTGAACCGTTGGTATACTGCCGTTGGGAAAAACCCAAATTCCAGTAGTGATAAGATATCTCTAATGAAAATTCGGCAGCCTAACAGCGTCACTTAAAACATCAAAAAATGAATTGACGAGATCAATTAGAGTATCTCAACATATGAACATGAAAGGACATTATTATGGTTATAGATATCATATCCCAATATAATAAACCGTAACTTGAAATGCATGAAATGAAAATAGAACTTTGAAAAGGAGAAGGGTGAAGAAATCCCTTACAAAAATTTGGCAGCCTTACGATGCCACTTAAACATTCATAAAATGAAATGATGAGAGAAATAGGGGCTGTATCATCAAAATAACATGAAAAAGATAGTAAGAGTAAAATAAAATAACATTCTCCAATATAAGAAAACTGGGCTTAAAATAAATGACATAAAAGAGAATACTTGAAATGAAAGAGAGAGGTAGGATCCCTTACCTTAAAACGGAACTCTTAAAACTCAATGTTCGAGACCTTGGGGGATTGAGGGAACATTGGGAGGACTCCTTGGGAGGTAATGAAACTAGATATTCGTTTAGGGAAATTTGGGAGTGAAAAGGAATGAAGGAAAGGGGGGTATTTATAGGGAAAGGGAGGTGATATTTCAATAATTTCAAAGGACACCTCACAAGTGGTTTTCACCAAACCATGGGATTTTCCATGGTATTGTCCCATGGTATTTGGCCACATGGGACCACTCATACAATAATTCATCCCCTTTTGTGTTCCATCCTTTAAAATATATCATGAAATCATCATGATGTAGTCATGATGTCATTAAACATACTGAAACCCTAAAACTGTATTTTTACTATTCACTAAAAATTCTTCTATTTCAGAAAAAACCCAAAAATTCACCCCAAACCATTCATGACATGTAGAATTGAAAAAATGAATTGCATTTTTTTGGGAAAAACATTCTAAATATTATTAATTTATTTATTAATTAAAATCATAATTTATTCAAAAATTATAATTCAAAATCTATAACTCATTTTTAACACCTTGAAAGTTAGTCAACATTCCATAACCTTATAACCATATGAAAATAAAATAATAATATGGTTTAATAATTATAATGGTCACATTACTATTCATATTACTATTCATATTACTATTCATCGGGGAACAGTTACTATTCGCCAAAAATTATTTTAATCTCAATGAACCACATTTTTCACCTTAATTACAACCATGTATGTTAGATTTTTTGAAAATCATTTAAAAAAAGTTATTTATTAATTAAACATATTTTTACTATTCATCATTAAAAACACTATTCATCAAGCATTATTCATCAAAAAATGAAACTTTCTAGATAACTTCCCAAAAATCAGCCTAGATTAATTTTGACATTTCCAATTAAAAATGATGTTTATTTTTTCATAAAAATTCATTATGTCAGGAAAATATTTAAAATACCATTTGTACTTCTAAAATCAATTTATCAAAATTATCTTAATAAACATAAATTTTATTAAGAAAATATAGTTATAACACAGAAATTATGAAACAACAATTTTTTTAAAACTATGGGATTACATATTAGGTCTTTGAAACATATCCACATAAAACACCCACGTACGACCTAAGGGTAAGGTGTGCGATGGTGAACGAATATTGGGGAGGTTCTAATTACATTTCCCTACTAGTAATATCCACTAACTTGAACTTCTCTCATAGGTGATTGCGTTCAAGATTAACATGTTGGAGTTCGGCTTGGGCTTGGTCTAGAGCGAAGACCAGTGATGCCACCTCCTTCCCAAGCTCAGACAAATGGGCTTCACACGGTTCGAGTCTATTGGGTGAGGCCATCGAATCTTCATTCTGCATTTACCATTTTTGTCTCTAATTAATCATTAATATATCATAATATTCAAAAATTTTGAGTCGTTACACCTCCTCTGCCGCCGAGTATATCGAGATGTTATCGATGAACACCACCATGAAGCAATCGAGGTATGGATAAAAGATCTGGTTCAGGAGTCCCATGAACACTGATGGGGTGTTGGTCTTGTCGAAAGCCATAACCAAGAACTCATAATAGCCATACTAACATCTGAAGTCCATCTTCGGCATATCATAATCTCTTATCCTAAAGTGATGATAACCTGATCGAAGGTCTATCTTCAAAAACCAGCGAGCTCCCTTCATCTGATCGAAAGGATCATCAATCCTCAGGAGTGGATACTTGTTCTTAACATCCATCTGGTTCAGGAGCCGATAGTCCACATAGAGTCTCAAACTCCCATCTACCTTCATGTAGAACATAATTGGGGCTGCCCATGTAGAAAGAATTGGTCTTATGAAGCCCTTTCCTTAAAAGTCCTCCAACTTTATACATAACTCACGAAGCTCCACGGGAGAAATCCGATTTTCTGGTTTAGATATTGGTGTTGTCCCGGGGTATAGGTCTATGTAAAAGTCTACCTCTCTATGTGGAGGTAGTCCTAGATTATTATCAATAAAGACATTGGCATACTGGTCCACCACTACAGGATATATTGGAATATCAACATCAACTTCTCCAAGGGTAAGGCTATCCAACTGATGAAAAACCAGTTTCACCCTCCTTTGGGTAAGTTCGTCCTGTGCTACAAAGGTTTCCCTTTCACTAGTGAAGGAAAACCTAGCCCTGTTTATGCAGAAACACTGCACTTTGTGACTAATATAGTCAATCTGAGCATGGAATGTGGATATCCAGTCCGTACCAAAGATGAAGTTGTAAGGCATCAGCATTACTACTAGGAGATCCCAATTTAAGTTCTCACCTTCTAGATTAAGCTCACACTACCGGAACCAATGCATATACATGTCTATAGTCGTAAGGGTCGAGCCAACGACTCCACCAGAATCTCCATGCTCCGAACGAGGGCCATTGAAATAAAAGAGTGACTAAAACTTGGGTCTATAAGTACTGATGCTAAGGTGGAGTAGACATAGATATTACCTCTAATCATCTACGGAGCACAGTGGTCATAGGCCTTAGCTTCCTGGAGAAGAGCTCGTCCCGGTCATCATGCTCCCTGTGGTCGGGGTGGACCACCTGGTGGAGGTGGCAATATAATCTCGAAATATCACCCACCGCCTGCTGCACGACCAGCTCCTCTACCATGTCTGCCACTCTATGGACCTCCTCACTTGAATCCATGCCTCTTCCTCTGTGGTCCCTCAACCTTCTACTGGTTGTTAGAATGGAGGGTCATGCAGTCGTGAACCATATGACCATGCCCTCCACACATGTAACACTGAATTACCCTCATCTGTCTCCCTCTACCTTGTGAGCCTCACACCATTGACCCAGTGTTCTGAGGTCGTCCACCCGAAGGTATTGTCTGCTTGGACCTCTGTGTCATATGCCTACTACCTCTTACAAATGACATGGCTACCTATCATCTGGTGGTATCTCTCACTGTCGGTGACTACTCAGCTAGTAATCTCTCCACCAATAGTGCCCGTTCAAGCACCCCATCTTTGGTCATAATGCTGAGGGATACCATCGATGCACTGATCTCCCGTCGAGGACCCTAATCAAAGGTCCATGCCCTGAATAAAGGGTCTCGTACCATTTCAATGGAGTAGTGGGAGAGGTCAGTGAACCTCGCTGAGTTCTGGGCCGCTTTCATGCTACACTACGGTATGTTTAGCAGCTCCTGTATATGTACAGAGCATAAGGTCACTGGTATGAACTTTTCCCTGAAAAGGCCCTCGAAGTCCGCCCAGATGCAGGTCACCGCATCATGTATCTAGAGCAACAGACCCCACCATGTCCCTACTACTTCCTGAAAAATTTTAGAATCCAGGATCACCATAAAATCATCTTGTGTCCCAACTAAGATAAAAACTCTAGCCACAGCCTCCAGGTAGTCCTCAGCCGCCTACGGGTCCATCTCGCCTCAGAACATCGGAGGCCTCTACCATTGGAACTCGTGAAATGTGGTCAGTCGGCGTGTATCCTCTTCTAGTGGGGCTGGTCTCAATGAGTGTACAATGGGAAATGGTGCCGCTGGTACACCACTTAATGGTGCCAAAACCATAAGGGGGCCATACACTGATGCATCATCGCACGGAGGGCCGTCATCACATACTCTCTCAGGGAACCTAGGTGGTTGTCTTCATGGAGTCATCCTGAAAAGAAACAGGTGTTCCACAGTTTAACGTTATACATAGTGAGATGATTCAAGAAAACACAAGAAAGTATTTTCAAGACATACACAACAAGTGTTTTCGTGTACTAATTCAGAAATCAAAATTCAGGGTCCTGGTGTATGAATACGTGAACCACCGCACCAACATTGGACTCCCCAAATTGAAAACCATACTTAAAACGCACAACACAATTTCCACATAGAAAAGATCAGAGTCCTAGTTCTTCAGTCGAACTGACTCTTTTGATACCACCCATCCCTCGGGGCTTGTACTGTGACTACACCAAGCCTGCCTTCCATATGTTAGGAGATGGAGATTAGCACCAAAAGGCATTTTTACTAAAATGAGAAGGCATTTCCTTTAAACCTGTACAAACACAAGGTCCGAGAACACAACAAGAAGAAACTATGAAGTAAACTGTTGTAGGAAAAGTGTACTAAATGTAATGGGACTAGAATACAAGCCCAACTGGAAATGTAAAAGGACAACTAAAAGGTACAAAATAGATAAAAAGGGAAAAACAACTCCTAGATTGTCCAACACGGATCCAACCTGATGTGTAAGTATAGATCACCTCCATAGTGCTCCACGTCCAACCAACTCCTCCGGTTAACATCATGCCGAATGTCTGCCTCTGAGCACCATCCAGTCTTTGCTCTATTAGCCTTGATCAATGTTGTATGTTGTCTGCACAAGACACAACAAGGTGCGGGCGAAGCCCATGCAGGGGTGAGTATAATGATACTTAGTTGGGACCCCGAGACCCCGAATGTATCCTAGAAGTCCAAAAATAAAAACCACATGGATACACCATGAAGGTAGAGTACCACACATGAAAAGTACCACATAACATAACCTTAATCACAAGCACAAAGTAAAGACAACTCACACAAAGATTTATTCTAGGGGAAGTAACAAGTAACATCCCCAGTCACAACGTTGAATTCCTTGGTTGATGGATAAATCCTCCTCTATCGAGTACATTGGGCCTGCCGCGCCAAAAAAGGCACTTCCTAGTAACCTTGAACAACTGAGGTACTGCTCCCCATCGCGTACTGTGGGTCTGCGGGGTCACAGAGATCCATCCTCCCCCCAAATGTAGTCTGCTAAGGTACACTTCTCCATTGCATACCGCAACTGCTTCCCACCATGGCCTTCCAGGTCACACATAACCACCCACCCCCATTGTGGTCTGCTAAGGTACTCCTCCCCATCACGTACCACTACAGTCAACACACTCCGAGTCGAAAAGTTACAAGTTGTCAGGTCTCATCCAGTCGCAAGGTTCTATACGTAGTGTGCGTGGGAGAATTGATCCCCAATACATCATCCATATCTCAACTAGCACGATGTCTCAAAAATAAGTAACCCAATGATCGACCATGTCATAAGGGTTCCAATGCAACAGACGACACTTAAGTCGGACGCCCGGTCTATGCATTATTGGCATTTCAGTGCTGAGGACCCAGTTGGATTCAGGTGTGATCCAACCCGGCCGAACTCCATGTTTCTTCAAAACACTATTTGTGAAACGAAAAATGACTATCTTTTTCCAAGGATCCCAATTCCGCAGACGGTTTGTCAAATGGGCGTTTGGTCCTCAAGATAAGACCCTTTGAATATTTTTGGGCCCAGTTGGGCCAAGGTCCAGTCCAGCCTGGTCGGACCGACCTGGCCCGACCCAGTCTGGGTGAGGACGATATGCACTCAAACTACTAGGCCTATGTACAGTCCGGGCACAAGAGGGGTGGACAAAAATGGAGGCCCGACCCGAATTGGATGACCTGTAAAGTGGTGGCAGCCCGATTGGGGTGGTGGCCTGGTCAAGGGGAGGCGGCCTGCTGAGGCGGCCACTTGCTAGGGTGGCAGACCAATTTGAGTGCGGAAACCAAGTCTGAGGCGGGTGTCCAAGCTCCATGGGTAGCAACCCAAATCAAGGGAAATGGCCCATCCCATGGGTGGCGACACAATTCGAGGATGTTAGCCCAACTCTGAGGGCGGTGGCCCATCTCTGAGGGCGGTGACCCAACTCGGGGGTGGCTACCTAGATCGAGGGCGGCATCCCAGTCTGAGGGTGGTGACCCACTATGACGGTGGTTGACCGACTCTGAGGGCTGTGGCCCGATGCGCGGGCTGGGACCCACTCGGAGGGCGGTGACCCGACTCTAAGGGAGACGACCCGGCTCGAGGGCTACGACCTGATCCAAGGGCGGTGGTGCACTATGATGGTGGCGACCAAGCTTAAGGGTGGAGACACAGCTTGAGGGTGGTGGCTCAGTTTGGTCCGACGTTGGGGGGTGTAACCCCCCGTTCTCCCGGATTCCCAAATGGATCGAAGGACGTTCGATTTGCGAGGAAGAAACTCCACAAAACCCACCAGAGGTGGGTTTCTCCTCCGCCGCGACTTCACCTACGACTACTATTTGCCGACGGCATGGTGGTCGCGCCGCCTTCCTTCCCACGTCCGATCGTCGTGCCAGCTGCCTCCTCTGTTCGTCGCGGAAGATGAGTCGGGGCCTTCCTCTTGTGGTGTGTTTCGATGTGATCACGGTGTTCTGAGGTGGCACAAGGATAGATAGATAGAGAAGGGTTCAGTCAGGTTCGTTAGGAATGCACCCTCCACATTAGATCATAAACATGAGGAGGGTTAAGGGTTTAATAACAATTGAATTAAACAAGAATATCAACCCCAGAAGATTCCTTGCAATAACCTTCCGCAAAGACAAATTAATCGTGTGTCAACCTATTAGTCAGTTGACCCACGTTCTTCTTATATTTTCAAGAAAGGGGAAGTGGGAATAAAAAATTCACAAAAAAAATTAACCCCCTACCTTGAAACATTGGAGATTTCTCATGGTTGAGGTAGTATTGTTTTTTGCCATCACCACAACATGCTATCCTCGCAGCCGTTTGAACGTCAAACAACAGTTCAAGGTTTCGGTGTCACACGTCACCTCTTGTTGTGGTTGGCTCCGTCCTCTAAGGACTCAGTGTTATGGAACTCAAATAGAACTCCGTTGCTTGGCTAATCTTTTTTGATACCCCACCCCCAGGTCTATAATTATAGGATAGGAGGAGAGTAAGTAACGACGTAGGGAGTTAATGAGGCTCATAAATTTGGATGCTTCCTAATTTTATCAACATCGTTATTAATTAAGGTTGGAAGGTCAAGCCATTTAATTGATTGACACACCGCCGACCCCAACTTTTAATTGGTCGGTTGGAGGTTTATGAAATAAAACAACAAAAACTTATTTTATTTTGTTTCATTTAAAAAAACCACAAAACATAACTTTTTCTACGAACCTACTATGGTCAAGGTAAATCCTCCCTTAAGTGAATCATGGAAATGTCGATTCAACAGTGATCTCAAATTTTTAATCAAAGAAATGATTCAAAATTTAGAAAATGATGATCATGCATTTACTGAACGTACCTGAAAACGTTTAGAACTTCATTTTGGGCACACCGGGACACAGAATCACACACCATAAATTTTCACAGACTCATAATAATTCTATATAATTAAAAAAATTACATTGAAAATCCAGGACCTTACATTCCCTCAGTACATGGTGTGTTATTCTTGGTCAGGCCTAATAATCTGCCCTTGGTCATGCCCGTGTACCTCAACATTTTCCCACGTACTATGGTTAAGTAATTCTACATGGTCATGTTTATTGAGATGAAAATATTGTAAATATTCCCCAAACACATGTCCTAGGATCACTACATGAGGTGTACCCCCTATCCAATTTCTGTAGTCCCCAAAAGTTCATCTTCCCCAAATAGGAAGAATAGATGGGGTGTTCTGCTACACTAAACACCATGTGATCATAAATTCAAAACAGGAATCTCCTCTATGACACTCAAAACCCCCAATTGTCCCCCCAGAAACCATAGAGGGACCCCCATGGGGTTCCTAAGAGTCATATAAGTGATCTAAATCCTTAAAAAACACATCAAAAGAGGATCAGGATGTAAATATAATAAATTCTCCTAACTCATGGAGAAATGTACGAGTTTCAAGTCTAAAATGATTCCTGAAATGTGATCTTCCTTAATTTAGTTATGATTGGCATCAAAACGGGGTATGGAAGAACCTCCATCAATTTAACAGGGTCTCAAAAAAGGTATATTCTTTGGGAAAAGTGACTCATGGATCTGAAAAAACTAAAAATGAGGCAAAGAAGACACATGATATTACTCAAAACAAACTCAATGTCGCCAGGTAAAAAGTACCTACTTCTAGAAACTCATCCATTAAATTTTACCACCATTCCATCACAACTAGGTCCTTCTCTTTCATCATATAACACCAAAGTTCCCTAAAATAAAAATTCAACGGTAATCATCATACAAACATTGAAACTATCCACTTTGGGTAGCACTGGCACAACCATGTGGTTCTATTTTTCATCACAACAACACATCCTAGTGGTGGAATAATCCCTATAATTTGAAAATATAAAGCCTTGTCAAAAGTCACCAGCATAGGGATCCATTGACGAATTGTGTCACCATAGAAAAACCCTGATCAATATGTGAATTCAAAAGGTATCTCACCCCTGTATCTAATAATACTACTAAAAAATTAGAAAGGATAATGATCCTACCTCCAAACACTCCCAATGCCTCTAGGTATAAAACATAAAGTGCTTGAAACTACCAATTACCCCACCTACAAGATCCCTAATTATATCTTAAACCACTTGGGGTGGTGGTGGTTGCCACAAATCAAATATTCATACACATTATTATTCTCTACAACTCAATGCCACTTCCCCTACCCTTCGTATCTCTTGAATAAAATTGTTTCATCTTCCTCAATAGTCCACTGGTCATATCTCTTCTAGAATGACAATGAGTAGGACAATCGGGCACAATATTTACATTCCCATCACAAGATAAAAAATGCATCATCGCCAGTGGACCAAGTTGTCCTTATGACCTCCAATGAAACCTCATGTGATGGTACCTATATTGTACCACTACTGTTAGTGGGTCCTACTCAACTGATACCACATTTGATTCCTTCATCAAAATATCACAATACACATTTGATCTTTATGTATCATCGTGCCACCACAAAAAATTAATCCATGGCTCATTCTGACATGAAACATCTACCTAAAACCTTAGATGTGTGTCAGCACACTACCCAAGGGTTGAAGGCATTACTAGCTATCCACTCAAAAGAAAACAATCACACTGACTTGGACCCTGCATAGAGAAATCATCACTCATCGGGACATTACATCAACCCTTATAAAGAAACCTATAAGTATTTCATAATGTATTCTTACTAAAATAAGACAATATGTTCCATTGTCAAAGAGTATATCTAGTGTACAGACTTAATAAGGACACGTAAACCATAAACCATTCTTATATGATGCAAGTACCAATGTTTCCATGCAACTAGTGTCTAAATTCTCTAAGTCATCAAATACATTAATATTCAATGGATATGTCAGCCTCCCAACTAACACTAGATTCTATATTCTAAAATATGAACTTAAAACACTTTAACATTGTTTCCCTATATCCATAACCAATCTCAAGGACTAGAAAACTCATAACTCTACTATCCTAAGGACAAAATTACATTGATACCACTTTATAAAAACCCGAGCCATAGGGACCTTCTTGGTTGGTTCAAGGTCAAGCCACTACTATACCAAGCCAACCTCCAACAGGCCAGGAGCTGGAGACTGTCACAGAGTAGGACTGTTACACACCTGGGAGGCATTAGCCTATAGTAAATATATATATGAACCCATATCTATATTAATGTAATGGTTCAGATAGAATAGTAAAACTGCTGAATTTTTTTGAATATAAATATATCCCATGCCAGGGTACCACATAAGTACTAAAAAGAGATAAAGGTGAAAAATATATTTCCAAAAAATGGAAAAAGAGTATTACATGATCAATAGGAGGGGACTATTGTAAAATGCATGACTGATACATTCCTCTATCTTTCCATCCCAAAACTATGATCCACCTGCTCTCGGTCCCCTATGGATAGTTCTAGAATAACTACAGTGTGAACAAGACATGACATGTGCGGGTAGATACCATTTAGTGGAGA
The DNA here is from genome assembly GCA_963277665.1 of Viscum album. Taxonomy (NCBI): domain Eukaryota; kingdom Viridiplantae; phylum Streptophyta; class Magnoliopsida; order Santalales; family Viscaceae; genus Viscum; species Viscum album. Next base: position 1,305,803,355 of record OY728119.1, read on the forward strand.
GTATAATAATACTCCGTAGGTTCCATAAAACCCCAAAACAAAAGGGAGAAACTAATCAAAACCAGTTAGCTCAACGAAAATCATGAGATGAAAACCCAAGTGTGAGAGAGACCTCCATCCCACCCAAAATTATCTATACAATACCAGTCATATCATCACCCCCAAGTATGCTAAATATGACACATACCACAAGTTCACCTATAATATCCCATATATACTCACAGTAGAATCCCATGTCTCATAGTCCAAACTATACAGGCAGCCACAATAACCTGCTCAATGCTAATAGGTAACACTCATCTCATAGAAATAACTCCATGAGCCATGCTATCCTAGATGGAAAAAAACCAAGAAATATTACAAATTGTGCATCATTAAAATGATGTCATATACCTACCATCCCATATGGATTTTTTTTAGAGAAAATGCTCGTCGAGTATCATAAAGTTGAAAGTCATCCTATAACTTGGTAAAAAAAATATTGGGGAATCACTCCAAGGACCATAGGGGGGACCTACAAAACCTATCTGAAACACAAAACATAGAAAAGGGTATCACAATATAACCCAAATCTAAAACATCTCACTAGGAAGAGAATTGATTACCATGTAGTATCAGTCACACATATTCCATAACCTCGCCTAGGGAAAGCATCATAGATTAATGCCAAAGGAAACATGGATTATTCATCTAATATACACACTCTATTAGACTACTTCCCTAATGGAATTATTATGTCTCGATATATTTTTTAGGGCCAATCCGTAGGTCTCATTTTGGGAACACTAGACCATACTGAAAACATCCTCCCAGAAAGGTGATTGACACCCATGTTGTGTTGGCCACGCCAAGTCTATACACCCAACAAAAGTAGAGAAGAAGGATGTGATGATCACTCTTAACCTACCATTGGTATACATGATCCAAAAATGTTCAATATAGTTGATTCAGGATGAATCACCTCACACTAGAAAATGGGAACACACCCAAATTGAATAAGCTTTGGGCATCTATAGAGGGTTCACGATCCTATAACGAGGATGTGATGCTACACGAAACACCAATAGGAATAAACCAAAGGAATTCACTTAAAACCTACTAGTCTTTATGTCACTAACTAAATAGACCCCCAATGTTTCATCACATCACATCTCTAATTCCAAAGCCATGGACACCATAGAGTCCCACATAAAAAACTACTCATATTAGGCTACTCATGGGCATCTAACCAAATCCTAATGATAGAGATGTGTGAGAAAAAAATTTCAAAGATATGTACATGGTGTGTACCCTAGGTTCATTGCATGAATCTTAAAATTCGACCGTTTCTGTGTCCCATTTGATACTCTAGGTGTAAAAAGAGATATGCACACCATTTAGCCCATGTCTCATAGCATGGGACCTCATCCAATATTCTAGGAGTTTCCTTTCCCATACACAGCTAGATGACATTGTAGACCCACACATCAACTACCCTCGATACATGGTGTTTTCTATTTGGTTGGGACAGATCATGTTTCCTTGGTAGTTTCCATGTTCCTCAACTTATACACATGTACTATAGTCATGTGAATCTATTAATTCATGTCGTTTTAACATAGAAATATTGGATATTCCCCTTAACCACATGAACAAGGCTCACTACACGGAGTGTAACACCAGTACATAGTGTGTAGTCACCAATATTTCACTTTTCCTATATGGGATTAACACATGTTGTCTAATCCTACACCAAACACCATTCGATCATCAATTACAAATGAGAATCTCCTCAGAGCCACCTAAAACCTCTGATTTTCTTGTAAAAGAAAAATATAATCCCCCATGGGGTCCCTTACAGTCGTGTATGGGATCTAAGACATTAAAGTGATTCATAAAGGTTGATTAGGATATAAATCTCATAAATTTTCCTATCTTGATATGGTGTTGATATCTATCAAAAACATGGTCTGGCAGGGCCTCATCTCCTCGATTAGGCTGTGGGTTGTCTGTCACTGCAGGGGAACCTCCCTCCCTATTTATGAACATGAGAAACAATGGGGGATGAGTATATTGGTTTGTTTATTTTAAATAAAGTAATATATGATCAACAAACCTACCAACAAACATCGTCACCTAATCACCCAATGACGACAAACTTTATGTCGCACCTAGGGTAACACCTACATTCCAAACTCAACTACCATCTCAGATTTCAAATTTAAGTCTCCACTCAAGAGTTATTAAACATTTTCTGAGTAAATACACATTAGTGATAAAATATATATACTATTTTTATCACAATACCTAGCCTCTCTATCCCCCCATATCCTTCCCCGACTCAGTTCCTAGTTTTAGAAAAATTCTTAGAAATATTTCCACGTCTTACATAGAAAAAAAATTTAATTCACTATAATTTTAACCACATCTTATTTAAAAAAATATTATTTTATATAATTAATCATAAATTATGTATGAAATTAATAATCTCATTATGTTAATAGTAACCCTTTATAAATGAACAAATTCTCTTACCACATTATAAAATTGAGATAAATATACATATTCATTACTTATATTTTACTAATATTCCATTACATTATAATATTTTTTTAGAAAATATATGCTTAATATTTTGAATGAAAACAATATTATCTTAAAATCCTTAATTTGACTACGAAATCAATTATATTTACAACACTATTAAAATTCTATTTTTAATCACATACCATTCCATATCAAATATTTGATTGTGATAACATAGAGACCCAACATGGAGATCCCATGGAGATTGCAAAACCACTTATGGTACCTTGAACCTTTCCATATTATAGAATAATTACCCCCCCTTCTTGATAAAACCTTTAGTTTTCAATGTACTCAACTAACTACTTTGAAGAAACATTTATGGACTCTTTAACTAACTTTTCTTCTTCTAGTTTGATTTTTTCCACTTGTAATCTCAGTATAGTACGAAAACATAAAAATCACGTGTCAAACTAATTTTTCTATACAATTGATAATTTTATATAATGTAAATTTAAATAAATCTTATTTTAATAAAAATTCAATAGATGATGATTTTATCATACAATAAAGCACAAAAATCCTTATTCAAATCTCTATTCTCACCACGATATTAGAATAGTCAATAATATTTAGTGTTCAATGTGATCCTAAAAAATCATTTGGTCATTATTAATATAATTCCATTGAAATACCAATTGAATCATGATATTCATTAAAATAATCTAGATTCACATGATGAATAACTTCAACACTCCTTTATTTAAGAAGGTGGAGCTCTAACACATATAAATTTTCCTAATTTAACAACTCTTCTAAAGTTTAATTTCAATCATGTTAGATATAACTCTTAGATAGTGGAGAAAGAAACTTTTTATTCAATCCATCATGTGGATGAACTCAGTATTTTAGAATGGTATCCTAACTATTACTGTTTCCCATTTAAGTGTAACACAAAGAAAACAATGAAAAAAGGACCTAGCCATTAGGGTCACCTAAAAAATTATTTTCCTTACAAAAGATAATTCATGGGAACCTATCCATTTGGGTCACCCATACTAAATGATTAAGGCCTTTACAAGTGATGTTTTAGAAGGAATGTAGTTCATATAATTTAATGGATATTTAATCACACTATTTTACATCAGGTAACTCCCTTTATTTAATCTTTATTTTATATATTTAGTTTGGAATCATATTCTCTACCCCAAATAAATATAATCAATCTGTATTGATGTGTAACTATTTACTCAACCTAAAATTTATATTACTTACCCAAAAAATAGAATCCAATTGCAGTTAAAATTTTACTAATTCATATCATTCATAATATAGATGAAATATTTATGTAATGGATTTGAATTTTATGAAATTGAAAATCTTTACATGAGTAAGCCCAAAGCCACAGATAGCCAACATCAACCATTCTAGAATATGGAATAAGCATATAGGGTAGTGGAATGTTAAACCAAAAATCCCACTAACCTGAGATACATTACTCAAGAGGGAATCCAATTAATTATAACTATAAATACTAATATTTTCAAACTATATCAAATAAAAAATTAATCACCTAACATAACATACAAAACTATGACATAGTAAATGAAAAAAATATATTGGCTTCCCTATCATTTAATACGGGGCCTAGAAATTTAGTTGAAGGATTTTAACAGCTTTAACCCAAAGAATACACTTATTTATAAAATAAATAATTGATTACTAAAAATTAAATATGGAATAAATTTTAAATATATAAATAGTTCACATATTTAATCATTATAAACAATAAATTAAAAATTCGTAAATTAAATCTTATCTATAATGTTTTTTTAAATTTTAGCTTTATTTATTATGTATATTTAGTGATTTTGAATATAATCTCTTTATATTTACTTCATATTATTAACTCCTTAAAATTATTCACTATATCACATTTTAATCAATCTATATATGATATCTCTATGAATTATAAAAACATTATTATCCAACATATATTATATAAACATTTTATATAATCTATATAAAATTATAAAAATATTATTTAAACATTGATCTAACATATCATAAAAAATTATTTGGTGAGTTTAAATAGTTCCTAAAATAAATATTTATTTTTAATAATTCAAATTTATTATTTATGTCCAATTTATAATTTTGAAATTATAAAAAATTTATATTTTTTCTTTGTCGTGAAATTTATAAAGTTTATAAATTACCCCTTAGGATAACTAAACAAACAATTTTTTTCTTCTCTAGAAGGTATTCGGTATAATTTAAAAAATATATATAAAATATTAACTTTTATTATGTAACACCCCATGGTTTTGAAAATAAATATATAATGCAATTTTATAAACTAGACATTAATCACAAGTTTTCCTCTTCAATGTTTTGAATTTTGAAAAATGGTCATCTAGAGTTGTGTTCAGTAAGTCATTTGGAGTCTGATAGAACGAACTTTATTTTTGGTGAATAGTATCATATCATAATGAATAGTAATATGAATAGTAATATGACCCTTATGAATAGTGAATAAAGATATTATTTACTTTCATAAGGTAATATGATAATGGGATCTTAATTAATTTTTCAATGTCACATAAAACTAATTATACCTCCAAGGTTGTTATTTTTCAAATTAAATATGAATTTATTTAAAAATTATATTAATAATATTTAGAAAATTATTATTGAACAATGGAGTTCACTTTTGAATTATACACATCTAAAAATGGTCGGGGTGAATTTTTGGGATTTTTCTGAAATTCTTGAATTTTTGATGAATAGTGAAATACGATAAAATACCGTATATAAAAATTATCAGTTAAATACCCTATTTATGACATCATAAGTTATGTAAGTCTACTTGGTTCGAACTCACATGCAATTATTACTATTAGGGGTCACATGAAACAACACTATTGGTTGTCTTGAGTGATATAATAAAATAATGAATTAAATATTCAAAATTTACACCTCACCTCGACTATAAAAACCCCCACCACTCCCTCTTATCTTCACTCCTATAAGCCTTGATGATCCTCAACATTCTGCCCATTAACCTTACCTAGTCACTCCCCACTTCTAAGAAGCTTCTCGTCTTTCCAAAAGAATAAAACCTCTTTCATTAAAGAGATTCTCAAGGAGGTTATTTCAAGAGGTAAAGCACCCTTCTTTTTCATTTAGTTTCATTTCAATTTATATTCTTTTTCCATCCTCACCTCACCTAATCTGTCTAAATGATCATGTTAAATCCCATATCATCTATATATTAGAAGTATATCATGTTAATGTAAGAACAATCATAAATATTCTTACTCCCTCCCTTTTATTTTTATAAACGGAATCAATGTCCATGAAGTTCCAATTTATAGCCTTCGTGAATGATGAGGTTTCATTCTTAAATTTCATCTTAATTAATGATCATACAACCATATTTACGGTTGAACCAGACTATTATATATGTATTATAACATAATTAATATTTAGGAACCATACTATGTACATATAATTAAGTTATACGAAAAAAATATTTCATAATATTCCAAATACAGCCTAATAATAGAAGTGGTTGTCATCTAATGATTCATCCCCATTACATGTAACCAAATGATATAAATGACCATTATAAATTATATATGTTCATAAATAATATACAATGACAATCCTGGAGATTTATAACCATTCTACATGAACTCCATTACTTAAAAACCAGTGAACTGATTATGAAAATAAAGAAAACAGACACCCAATAACAACAAAATTCAATATAATAACATAACAATAAGGGTATAAATTAACTAAAAATAATTATAAAAAACTAAATACATTTATAATGGGTTATTAAATAAGTTATTAATAAGTATAATTCCATATTTCAGGAGCTTAAGTTCAAGAACAGAACATGTTTGGAGTTAAGGTAAGGATTTTCCACTCGAACTTCCATTTTCATTCAGGACACTTTCATTGTCTAATAACCTCAATAAAATTCTTATGTATTGTTATTTACTCTCCATATATTCGGTGTGAGTATCATATATATGTTTACAGACTATAATCCTTCCTTAATTTATGGATAGTTACAGGTTTTAAAAGGAACATTCAAAATTGTTTCAAAAATACAAGCTCGATTAAAGGGAATTTCTCAAATTCTGACCTATTTTCAAGGGCAATCTATAATCTATTTTTTGGAAACCATTATATTTATAAAATCAATAATTCTATTATGAAAATAATATATTACTTGACTTATGGTTTTATATAAACATTTTTCCAAAATAACTCTTCTTTTTTAAAATAAAAGAGTATTTATCTCAAGAATTGCTTAATGATTTTGTAAGAGTGTTTTCATCTAATTCAACACTCTTGTCGATTCCATGGTATTATTGGGTTTAATCATTTATGAAGTAATATACCATATTTCATTTAATGTTTTATGACTAACTCTATTTTATATGATCTATCCTAAAACCATTCACCATATTACTCAGAATGGTTAGTGTTTTATGTTTAATGATTGGGGAAAGATAGTTACACTTCATATGATAGTTTCAATATCAATGTGCATGTTGTTTATGTTTATCCACGATTATTTGAGGAATGCATTGGACTTATTATGTGAGGGGTGGGTCCCACTATAACCTCTCAATGCATCATTAGGTTTCATGAGACAACTAGACCCGGAAATGGCCGAGGCGTTTCCCATTGTGATATGGATTTTGGCCGAGGCCTTAATCATTAGATTTCTTGGCCGAGGCCATGAAATATTTTTTAGAATGTCCAGAATATGCACTTCAATCATTATGAAGCTAGTAACTGAATGGTCATGTGTTTATTCGACCAGTATTATACCCATGACTATGTTTTATTATGGCATTAATTAATCAACTCATATTCCGGCCATAATGTGTTCAAGTTTATTATTAAAGGCACGTGTTTTCAATTATTCACCATTTCTAATGTATATATTATCTTATGATGTATTTATTACTCTTACTGAGCATTTTGGATCACCCCGTTCTTATGTTTAATTTTCTCATGACATGAAGAATTAATTTATGAATGAATTGGAAGCATAATCTAGGAGACGTGATGTTTCTAGTGGAATAAATTAGTGTTGTTTTTCTTTTCATGTTGTAATGTTAAGAATATGTATGTAACTTGATTCCAATAATACTAAACTACTTGGTCCTTCGGGATTCATATTACTTGTATGTATGAAAATAAGGCCCCGGCTCCAAGCAACTAGGGTCGGGACCTTACAGTTGGTATCCGAGGAAGTTTAGTAGAAAATTTGGAAACTAGATTTATTAAACATAGATTATGGAAGAGTCCCTTAGATAGTATTTGAGGATAAACATACAAGAAATTCCTGGTTTTTTGGTAGGTAATAGATTATGTGTATCTTTTCAGCAACACATCCTTGTCTGGATACATGTAGGTCGAGGTGGCTCTGGCAAAGATATACCTAAGAGTGAAAGCTCCAACAAGGAGTTTCTGGCTTGACCCGAGGTATCCTGGTATATGACAACAAGACTTGCTGCACTCTTGGTTATGAAACTACCAAGGGATATGCTTAGGATAATTTATTTTTTCTTGACAAGCCATTATAAAGGATTTAAATGTAAATTTTTCCTCAATGATAACATGTTTATGATTAAGAGATTAGCTATGCATAGAATTTCAATATATGCATAGTATTTTTATACATTGAGATTATAAATTATGATACGTACCCTAATCTAGTGCATGCTATTATTTAGCAATGGTTCCTAGTGGAAGGAATGGAAACCACATGAACACACATAGGGATTTCCCTCCAATTCAAGATAATGATATTGGATCTAGTGCTATGATTGGTGTTGAGCAACGTATAAATATAATGTGACAACTGAATTAGGTTATGAATAATAACATTACCTATGTGGAGCATCTGGATCCACCACGTGGATGATCTATATTAGATCACTTTATGTGACAACAACCTCCATCATTCAATGGGACTAAAAACAATTTTGTACCAGAGCAGTGGATATGTTACCTTGAGAAGATATTTCTCGCCTTGGGATGTAATGAAAGTGAGAAGGTCGTCATGCTAGTTTATCATCTATTGGGAGAGGTGGATCAGTGGTGGTCATTAATCCGAAACACAAAGGAGGAGGAGGAAATAGAGGAGATGGAATGGAGGGACTTTAAGGAAATACTCCTGGAGAAATACTTTCCTCATGAACAAAGAGAGGATATAGAGATGAAATTCTTGAATTTGGGGAAGAAGGATGATGAGAATATTGCAAAGTACGAAGCTAACTTCACAATGTTAGAAATACATATTGTGGACTACATATGAAATTCAAGGAGAAAAATTGATCGATTTTATGATGGCCTAAAACCTTTCCTCCAGCGGACACTGGTCTCCCAATGTTTTTCATTATATGAGGATATTGTTTCATGTGATATCAAGATAGAGAATGAATTATCTAAGTCTTATGGCATAAGAGAAAGAAAGAAAAAAAGAGGGCTACTGAAAACCCTATGAAAGAAAGTAAGGAAATAGGGAAGAAGGGAAGAGTTGAATTTCCACCATGTGAAAATTCTGGAAGGAAACACCCTGGTGCATTCTTAAAAGTAAAATAATTATTCTACAAATGTTTTCAGAAAGGCCATATTGCTGGTGATTGAAAAGGGAAGAAGTAAGTTAATGATGTTCAATGCTATAATTATTGGGAGATGGGACACTATGCTAATGATTATCCAAAGAATCATGTAAATATTCAACATAAAAGGACAAGGGATCATGGACAAGCTTATTCCATCACAACTGCAGAGGTTGAAGTTCCGAATGATGTAGTGGCAGGTACATTGATCGTTTCGTCAAACTTAGCCAATGATTTATTTGATTCTGGGTCATCACATTGTTTCATATCTTCCTAGTTTACTAAGAAAATTAGATATTTCCAATTTTATTTAACAAGGGAGTTGTCAGTCAAAACTCCTAAGGGAATTAACATTGCAACACAGTTTTGTGAATCAGTTCCCATCAGGGAATATAAATTTTCATTATCTGTTGATCTCATTGCCATACCCATGATTGAATTTTTTATAATCCTCATAATAGATTGGCTTTCAGACCATGATGTGAAAATATATTTTAAGAAGAAGGAGGATAAATTTTTTGATGTTAATAAATAGTACCATATATTTAGAGTAGAAACGCCACCACCTAATTCATATCTAGACCCACCCCCAGTAGCCCAACTAAATTCAATTATCAGGGAGGAAGAGAATGAAATAACTATGGGTGAGGAAATGAATGTTCAAATACAACATGTATCTGTTTTGCAAGAATATAGTGATTTATTTCCATAAAATTTACCTAGACATCCTCTATAGCGGGAAAATGAGTTTTCCATTGATTTAATTCCTTCTTCAAGGACCATATCAAAGACTCCTTATAAAATGGACACTATTGAGTTAGTGGAGCTAAAGAAACAACTAGAGGAATTGAGTGATAAAGGATTTATTCACCCTACTGTCTCTCCAGGGGGAGCACCTGTTCTTTTCATTAAGAAGAAAGATGATTTTATGAGGTTGTGCATTAATTATAGGGAAATCAATGCTATTACAATAAAGTATAAGTATCCTCTGCCACGAATTGATGATTTATTCGATCAAATTAATGGAGCACCAAATTTTTCAAAGATTGATCTTCAATCTGGATATCATTAGTTGCTTATGAGATAGGAAGACATTCAAAAAATAGCATTTTGAACCAGGTACGAGCATTATGAGTTTACAGTAATGCCTTTTAGACAAACCAATGAACCATATGTTTTCATGGATCTCATGAACACAGTCTTCAAGGAATATCTTGATGACATTGTAGTGGTGTTTATCGATGATATCCTATTCTACTCTATGATCTATGAAGATCATGAAAATGACTTGAGAACCATTATGAAGACTTCGAGAAGAAATGAATTATATGGTAAGTTCAGAAAGTGTGAGTTCTGGCTCCAATCAGTTTCCTTTTTGGGCCACATTGTCTCTAAGGATTGTATATCTATAGATCCTGTGAAGAAAAATATTGTGCTTGAATGTCATACTCCAACGAACCTAATTGAGGTACGAAGTTTTAATGGTTTAGTAGGTTATTATCGGCATTTCATTTGGAACATCGCCAGTTTATCCAACCTAATGACCATGCTCACATGAAAATGGTTTAAGTTCGTATGGACCAAATAATGTGAGGAGTATTTTGATTAATTGAAAAGGAGTTTAGTGAATGCTCTGATCCTAACCCTACCATTGGGGAATGATGGGTTTGTTATCTATAGTGATGACTCAAAGAAAGGATTTGGTTGTGTCCTTATTCATAATGATTGAGTGATTGCCTATGCATCTAGGAAACTAAATATTCATGAAAAAAACCATCCAAATCACGATCATGAGTTATCATAAGTAATCATTACTCTGAAGATTTGGAGACATTACCTATATGGAGAGAAATGTGAGATATATATAGATCATTAGTGTTTAAAATATATACTCTCATAGAAATAACTCAACATGATACTAATAATATGGATCCATCTACTCAAAGTCTATGATTTTAAAATACACTACCACTCCAGGAAGGAAAATAAGTTGGTAGACTCTTTGAGTAGAAAGGACCATGGAATTCTGAACAACATGGGAGTTGAAAGGGATCCTATATTCATGGATCTAGTTAATATGGATATTGGAATTATCATGTAAGGTAGCATGTCACTACTTTTTCAAATGGTTTCCAAACCTTCTTTACTGGAAAAGATAAAATTTTCTTAGGCTGATGATGAGGAGTTTCAAAAGAAAATTAATGCTATAAATGATGGGAGGTTGACTGAATTCATATATGAAGGTGGAATTTTGAAATTCAGAAAAAGGCTTTGTGTTCCCGCTATTCCCAAGCTAAATAGGGAACTATTGGATGATGATCATAGCTCTAATTTATCTATACACCCTAATAGAAGAAATATGTTTAGAGATCTAAGGGATCACTTTTGGTGGGAAAACATGAAGAGGGAGTTTGTTGATTACATGTCAAGATGTTTAGTTTGTCAACAGGTGAAATTAGGAAGAAAACATCCTGGTGGAGTCATGCAACCCGTTTCTATACGTATGTGGAAGTGGGATGATATTATAATGGACTTTGTCATGCAGCTACCAAACACTCCAAGAAATAATGATACGATATGGGTCATTATTGACCATCTAACAAAATCATCAAATTTTTTTGCCATAAGGGAAGATTTTCCACTTGAACATTTAGCAAGAACATATATTAATAAAGTTTTAAGACTTCATTGTGTACCCTCATCAATTTTTCCAATCGTGATCCCCGTTTTACATCACGATTCTGGAAGAGTCTTCAAAAGGCCCTAGGTACTGATCTTCATTTGAGCACTGCCAACCACCCACAAACTGATGGACAATCAGAACAGACTATTCAAACATTGGAAGACATGTTGTGGTCTTGTTATCTTGTTTTTCAAGTCATGTGGGATTATTATTTACCTCTCATGGAATTTTCCTACAAAAATAGATTCTATTAAAGTATTCAGATGGCACCATATAAAGTCTTATATTAGTAGAGATTCCATACACCAACTTGATGGGATGATGTTGGTTAAAAAAATCTCGTGGGCCCAGAAATAGTTGAAGAAACAACAAAAAAGGTGAAGATTATTAATAACCATATCAAAACAGCTCAAATTAGGAAAAAGAGCTATACTGATAACTGAATGAATGATTTGGAATTTCAAGAAGGTGATCACGTTTCCTTAAAGGTATATCCATAGAAGGGTATTATAAAATTCGGTAAAACAGAAAATTAAGTCTAAGGTACATCAGACCTTTTGAAATTCTAGACCGAATTGGAGGTATAGCTTACCATTTGGCTTTACTGCCAAGTCTCTCCAAGATTCACAATGTGTTCCACGTGTCAATGATAAGAAAGTAAATGTCAGGGCCAACACATGTACTCACTTATGAAGAAGTATAACTGAAGCCTGATCTATCTTATTGTGAAGAGCCTATCATGATTCTTGATACTAGAGAACAAGTATTGATAAATCAGATGACTCGTTTGGAAAAGGATCTTTGGAGGAACAATAAGATTGAGGAAGAAACATGGGAGCCTGAGGAGCTTATGTTAAAGACATACCCAAATCTTTTTAGGTAATATTTTGTGAGTTTAGAGGAAATTTATTTTTGTAAGGATGGGAGAATGTAACACCCCAAGGTTTTGAAAATAAATATAGAATGAATTTTTATAATCTATCTATTAAACACAACTTTTCCTCTTCTATGTTTTGAATTTCAAAAAATTTTCATCTAGAGTTGTGTTCAGTAAGTCATTTGGAGTCTCATAGAACAAACATGATTTTTTGTGAATAGTAAAATACCCTTATGAATAGTAATATGAACCTTATGAATAGTAAATAATTATATTATTTTATTTATATAAGGTAATATGATAATGGGATCTTAATTAATTTTTCAATGTAACATAAAACTAATTATACCTCTAAGATTGTTATTTTTTAAATTAACTATGAATTTATTTAAAAATTAAATTAATAATATTTAGAAAATTAAATTTTGAGAAATGAAGTTCACTTTTGAATTCTACATGTCGAAAAATGGTAGGGGTGAATTTTTGTGATTTTTCTAAAATTCTGGAATTTTTGAGGAATAGTGAAATATGATAAAATATCGTATATACAAATTATCTATTAAATACACTATTTATGACATCATAAGTGATTTAATTACACTTGGTTAGAACTCACATGCACTTATTACTATTAGGGATAACATGAAACAACACTATTGGTTGTCTTGAGGGATACAATAAAATAATGAATTAAATATTGAAAATTTACTCCTCTCCACCACTATAAAACCCCCACACCACTCCCTCTTCTCTTCACTCCTCTAAGACTTGAATCTCCTCAAATTTATGCCCATTTACCCTTAAATAGTCTCTACCTACATACATTAAGCTTCTGGTCTTTCCAAAATACCAAAACCTCTTTCCTTAAGGAGACTCTCAAGGAGGTTATTTCAAGAGGTGAAGCACCCTTCTTTCTCATTTGGTTTCATTTCAATTTATCTTCTTTTTATATCCTCACCTCACCTCATATGTACAAATGATCATTTTAACTAAAATATCATCTATATATTGAAATTATATCATGTGAATTGATGAACCATAATAAATATTCTTACTCCCTCTCTTTTACTTTTATAAACGGAATCAAAGTCCCTGAGGTCCCAATTTATAGCCTTCGTGGAAGACAAAGTTTCATTCTTAAATTTCTTCTTCATTACTGGTCATGAAACCATATTTATGGTTTAAAAATACTATAATATATGTATTATAACATAATTAATATTCAGGAATCTGAATATGTACATATAATTATGTTATATGACAAAACTAGTTCATAAAATTCCAAATACTGTCGAATACTCGAAGTGGTTGTCATCTAATGATTTATACTCATTTAATGTATCAAAATGATATAAATTACCATTATCAATTATTTATGTTCATAAATAATATATAATTCCAATCCTGGTTTGTTATAACAATTCCACATGAACTCCATTACATAAAAACAAGTTAACCGATTATGAAAATAAAGATAATGAATACCAAGGAACAACAAAATTTAATATAATAACTTAGATATAAGGGTATAAATGAACTAAAAATAATTATGAAAAACTAAATAAATTTCCAATATGTTATTAAATAATTTATTAGTAAGTATAATTTCATATTCTAGGATCTTATGTTCAAGAGTGGAATACGTTTGGAGTTAAGGTAAGGGTTTTCCACCTAAACTTCCATTTTCATTCAGGATACTTTCACTGTCTAATTAACTCAAGGAAATTCTTATGTATTGTTATGTAATCCTCATATATTCTTTGTGAGTGTCATATATATGTTTAGAAAACCAAATCCCTCCTTAATTTATGGATTGTTACACATTTTAAAAGGAACATTCAAAATTCTTTAAAAAATACACGCCCGATTGAAGGGAATTTCTCAAATTCTTACCTATTTTCAATGGCACTCTATAAGCTGTTTTTGGAAAAAATTATATTTATCAAATCACTAATTTTATTATGAAAATACTATCTTACTTCACTTCTAGTTTTATACAGTCTTTTTTTCAAAATAACTCTTCTTTTTTAAAATAAAAGAGTATTTATCTCAAAAATTGCTTAGTGGTTTTATAAGTGTTTTCATCTAATTCAACACTCTTGTTGATTCCATGGTATTGTTGGGTTCAATAATTTATGTAATAATCTACCATATTTGATTTAATGTTTTATGACTAACTATATTGTACATGATCTATCCTAAAACCATTCACCATATTACTGGGAATGGTTAGTGTTTTTTGTTTAATGAATGGGGAATGATAGTTTCATTTCATATGATAGTTTCTATATAATTATACATGTTGTTTATGTTTATCCCCAATAATATGAGGAATGTATTGGAATTATTATTTGATGGGTGGGGCCCACTATATCCCCTCAATGCATCAGCAGGTCTCATTAGACAACTAGACATGTAAATGGCCGAGGCGTTTCCCAATGTGATATGGATTTTGGTCGAGGACTTAATCAATAGATGTTTTGGCCGAGGCCATGAAAAAATGTTTCAGAATGTCCGGAATATGAACTTCAATCATTATGAAGCTAGTAATTGAATGGTCATGTGGTGATTCGACCAGTATTATACCCATGAATATGTTTTATTATGGAATTAATTACTCAACTCATATGCCTGCCATAATGTGTTCAAGTTTATTATTAAAGTCATGTGTCTTAAATTATTCACCATGTCCAATGTTAATATTATCTTTCGCTATATTTCTTACTCTTACTGAGAATTTGATCTCACCCCTTTCTTATGTTTCCTTTTCTCTGGACATGAAGAAGTAATTTACAAATGACTTGCAGGCATAATCTAGGAGACGTGATGTTTCTAGTGGAATAAATTAGTGTCGTTTATTCCTTCATGTTGTAATGTTAAACTTATGTATGTAACTTGTTTCCAATAATACTATACTACTCAGTCCTTTGGGATTCATATTCCTTGTTTTTATGCCAATAAGGCACCGACTCTGGGCAATTGGGGTTAAGAGCTTACATATTATTAATTAATATTTAGTAACAAATTTTCATAAACATTTATTAATTAAGTATAAACTCTGTAATTAATTTTTTAAATCTCTGTAAATTAATAAATATCCTGTAAACAACTTTTATCGTTATTTATCAAAAATTTATAAATAGAAAATTACATTTATAAATGAATTTCAAGATATGTAATTTTCTCTCCATCCAATATTATTATAAAATTATGACCTTGTAATAAAATATGATAAATAAGGTGTGAATTAACATGATTATAGTGATATTTTACCACTATTAGCTATATAATTAAAAGTTATAAATCTAGTAAATATGATTTTATAATCATTCATACTCTAGGATGGATAGTTCTATCTTAAAATATTTTATAAATTTGAAAAATAGTTTTTCTAAATCATATCTTAGGATATACCATGTAATTATTCATACACTAATTTTTTAAATCATGGTTTATGATATCTTATATCAGACACTGCAATTATAAACCCACATTTGAAAAAACCCAAAAATATTTTACAATTTAATGAATACATGAAATACAGTTTATAAAATCTTAAATAATCTCATGATTTCATAATTCAAAAAAACATGGGTGGCATAGATCCTATTGGTAGGATTTCTAGGGGTATATTAACACTTAATAGAATCAATAGAATTAGTCAAATCTCTATCCCAATTTCAAAACATTAAATACATATGAATTTTATATAAATTAGAAATGGATAAATGTTTTAAACTAAATATCATTAACTTATTATCTTCTAAAACATATTTGTACCAATGAATGATTTGATATAGATCAACAAGGGTTGTAAAATTGCCACCCTTCTTTTTAGGGTATCCATGGTCCAACATGAATAATATGATGATCAAATGGGATCCATCCTCTCTTCACAACATTATAAGTCCTCAATCACTAAATATAAGGTTTAATAATCATTGGGATGTTGAGATCTTGACCATGCATCGATCTAACATCATACACACCATTATAATCCCATGGAAGTGGTATTAATTTTCCCCCAATGATTATTCATAGTGATGCATTCATTAACTAATGAATTTTAACTATTTATTTAATTACATTAATAGTTCATTCACCATATTCATGGATGAAACTATCTCCCCAAATTACATCTCATTCTGATAGTTCCTTAATTATAACCATCTTGGGTGGATGTTAGCCTCCCAACCCTTCAAAGTTAGAGGTAAGTATATGCCATGAATATATATCTTGTTATATGATATAACATGCATCAGTAGAATATCATGAAAACTATTAATCACAACCTATTATTGATGTTGTTAGATCAATTAAAACATGTTTAAATTTCATTTATATTTCACTTATATCATACAATGTGATAACATTGGAAAGGCTAATATGAGTAATGATATAGCTTCAATCTCACTATACCATAGAACTAGTAAATGAGGGATGTGTCATAATTTACCCATATGATATCCCTCCAATGATAGAATAAAATTGGTCCGTTGTATCTCATACTATGTGCTTTAGGGAATATCAATTAGTTATTATATTAATTAAGACATTTTTATATGAAATGACCTAGATGGGATGATAAATACATAGAAGTTATCAAAATCATTTTATGATATATGATAGTTAGGTTCAAGTCAAAAATATTTATATAATAGTTGTTTATGATGTGTTATAATTCTAATGATGTGATGATGATGAAATTTTTTATTGATTGGATGATATGGCTAGCTATAGTGGATTTGTGTTATGTGTTGGTGATGATGTAGGTTAAAAAGGGGAGATTCCATGAGAGTGGACACATAATAATACATATTTTATCCCTTGGGGATAAAAAATACCTAAATGGTGTAGGATTTCATAGGGAGGTTCCTTTAGCGTGGGAACCTAAAAACATTTTATTTTCCTTACTGGTGAAAAAAATAATCTATCAAATGTGGATATTTGGTGAGTTACATACGAGTGTATAAAAATTTATTGGTAGTGTTAGAAAGTCCCTAACGGGTGGATCTCTAATTGGGGAGAGAGATGTGATAGGTATTTTCCTATGAGTGGTTGTTACTTGTATATATACAGGTTTTAGAAAGTTTCCTATGAGGGGTTAACTACTTAATAGTGGTTGTATTATAGTGAGGTCTATATAGGTGGGTAGGTTCTGAATTTTAGGATGTGTATTGGTGATTTTTAAAATTATATTGTCACATATGTGATTATGTGTGATGGATAAAGTGTATTGATATGGAAATTTATACTACCATAAGGATGTTACACTGAGGTCATTATGGGTTCACAACCCCGAGAGGTTGCATAATGTGGTCCTGGTGAGTAGAAAACTGATTAGTATATAAGGAATTGGTTAAATAATTTTTTTACTTGTTAGGAAGTTATTAAATGATCAACATGTTGAAGGATATATGAAATATGTGGTTTAGAGTATATGGATTCCGATGGTTGAATCATCAGATATTATTCTTGTTTGATTATTTTAAGTTAATTATTTTATACAAGGATGGATTAGTATGCTCTATTAACATGGATAGATATTTCCCCCTTACATAATATGCACTATTTTTCAGCTCATCCTAGTAAATTTGGAGGTGGTTTCTAGTTAACTTATATTTGAAAATAAGTGTCTTGATGGTGGCGGTAGATTACATTATACATTTTAGATGCATTAGGAAAATGATAGCTATTATTTTTTCCATTTTTTGGATTTTTTTGAATGATATGACATTTATTTTCATATATTGTTTATGTAATATGGTTTCTAATGCATTATATCCTTCCAAGTGATAAAGTGTACTCTTCTCAATAGGTAAATTCCTTCTATATTGTTGTTATGATGTACCATTGTTTCTTGTCACGAATCAATAAAATATTGAAGATTGAATTTTAGGGTTAAAATCTAACATGTTATTATCTTAGGTGGAGACATATAATGGGAGGTTAATGATAGAATAGTTTCTAATAAAGTTTTTTACGATATATTTTGTAGTAGGAAATATTGAGGAGTACATGAGTGGAAAGGAAACTGTATTACATGATCATTTTATATGAATCATATCATTAAAAACATCTTGACATGGAATGGGACCATATGATCTATATAATGACTCTAAAAACTATATATGAATACTCATGGGATATTTTACTAGTTATAGGGTATACTTATAATCATGGATTCATGTATCATGTAGTTTTAGTTAATGATTTTTGTGTATATGATTTACTTGGGGTGATATTCTATATAGGGGTGAATGGCATGGTATTGTGGTTAAGAATATATAATGTATATATCATTATTAAGAGGTTATTTTTAATAGTTTTTGGATTATATTTAAATTAAATAGACTATGAATCATTTTTAATTTGTTGAGATTACTTTTCAGTTGTTCCTGATGAGGGATGATCACCATGTTCCTTTAGTGGTGCGTTTTTTAAGGTTGTTTAAATGTCTGTATTCAGTGTTATGTTTGGTATACAATGATGTATCTACGATCGGGTGGAATTTATTTAAATTTTCACTAAATAAAGGGTTATTATAAGAGACCGATGGGATCAAGAGTTAGTAAGAGTTTTCTGTGATATAACATGATATATTTAGGTTTATTTGTATATGGAAGAATATCATGTTGACTATCTCTTAATGGTGTTGTAATTAATCATGGGTTTTGGTTTTACGGTAAGATATATATGTATTAATTTTTGATATGTAAGGAATATTGTTTTCGATCATGATGTTTTATAGAATGGTGTTGCAATAGACATAGTGGATATTGAAGTAGTTATCGGTTAATGAATCTATGAGTCAGGAGACTTATGGTAGGGATTTGCAGATAGTTGAGAATAAAATGAAAATTTATGTAGTTATTAGCTTTTATTATACATGGTTATGATAAGATTATGGATGGTTCATGTAGTTACATAATGGTGATGACATCTTTATATGAGTGACTGGTAGATGATTCTCAATAAGAAGATCTTTGGGTGGGAGTTTGGAATGATTAAATAGTGGATATTGATGATGTGGATGGTTAACATGAGAATGGGGTGAATTGAATTTTATACCATGTGATGTTATTGGTTACCCATAGTATGTTGGAATTATTTTTTCATGATTTCATAAGTTTTTCCCTGTTTGTGTATCGAGATTCTATAAAGATGTATCACATATTGAAGAATCATTTTTGGTCGCATGAGATGAAGAGGGTGGTGGTGGAGATTGGTTCTCAAAGTCTTCTAATCTAGCAGGTAAAATGTGGACATAAATATTTAATGGGGTTTTTTTAGAAATTGGTAAATAAGTTAGAGGAAGTGGGGGACCTTTATATGGATTTTTATAGGATTTCAGCAAACCATCAAAGGGGTTGATTCTATTTTGGTAACCATGAATCTATTTTTGAATCTAACTCACTTCATCATATTAAGCAGTCAATGTTGGTGGATAGTTTATAGAGTACATAAAATAGATAGTTATTGATTAATAATATAGGTCTGATGGTCACAGTATCTAATATTATTGATTGATTTACTTCATTAATGTGGAGGGAGTTTTAAGGTTATATGGTTCCCAATAGTGTCTCAGTTTGACATTTCAGCCACATACTGATAGTGAAAATGATCAGATGATCTAGAAATTTAACAATATATTGATATTATTTATTTTATATTTTTGAGGATCATGTATGGATCATTTCTAATTGGTGGATTTTTTGTAAAATAATTTTTTTCAATCATCCATTATTGTGACACATTATGAAGTTTTATATGTGTGATTTCATCATTTTTCCCAATATTGATTAGTGGAAGGTGGTTACATTATGGTTTGTACATATATATTATAGTTTATAGTAGATAAATAAATTTATATCAATGATTTCATGAGTTATACACAAAGTATATTGAAATATTATATATATCAAAGAAGGAGACCATCGTTGTTTATGGTTAGAGATCATGTGTTTTTATACGTTTATCATTGGTATGGGTAAAAACATATTACAAAATGAACCAATTTATCTCTTAAATTTATTTTCCCATTGTAGGTGTTAGTTTGAGATATAGAGGTATATTATTAGAAAAAACTAACTTCATGGTTCGAGAAATGATCATGGTGTGTTCCACAGGTCTTAGCATTGAGAGTATTGTCATGTCCTTCATATATGATTAGTATTAGTGATTATTTTTTGATTAGGATATTATTTTTATTATGTTTCTATTGTAAACTCTATATCAAAGTTGTAATAAATTAAGGGGATGAGTTATTCCCCATGTGTGAGTTTTTTTAGGATTGGTGGTTTCTAGGAAATCACATGGGTGAGGAATCCCATATGCATGTGTAATATCTAGAATATTTAATATTATTCTTCACTGTGATTATAGTGTAATTTTATTTCAATTAATAAATTTTAATTAAAAGTTTAACTCAATTATTTCCCCTTTTAATATTATAGTTGAAAATTATAAAATTTTAAAAGTTTTAAAGGGTTGTGTGATGTCAATACCAGAAAATGTGAATTTTGGTAGTTTGATAATTTTCTAAAAATTTTTATTAATAAAAATGAAATGGTAATATTATAATTATTGTAATGAAATTATGAGAATGTGGTTTGATTTGTGATATATTATTTACCCTTTGGTTTTGTAATTTTATATGGGATTTCGTTTTCCCATAGATTCTAGGTAGTAGTGAAGTTAAATATATTATTTATTTAATGATTTATGTATTTAATATTTTTATAGATTATTTTATTAAAATAAATGACGTGTCGTTTAAATATTTTATTTATTATTGATGATGTATATATATTATAATATGTGGAGATAATAATTTACACAGATGACATAGAATTATAATGAAATTAAAAGTGTTTTTTTCATGGGAGGATTTAATAAGAAATACAAAAAACCTTAATATGATTTTAAACATTGAATAATTTGAGAATTAGAGGAAATAAATCAATGGAAACCATTCTATCATAATCCAAGCAGTGTTCCTCTCAATTAATTTCTATTAAGGATTTCATGGGGTTAAGAGTGTTTCATAGTGGATTAGAGATATATAGAAGGAGACTAGGGTATAGATGAATGATTAGTTGGAATAATTAGGAGATTAAGGAATTATGTTTAACATGGAATCATGGATTATGATGCTAACTTTCTTCCCAAAATTTTTTCTTTTGAATACACCATGAATTTTTGATTATTGGTTTGTTTATAATTCATAACAATCCAAAACAATGAATTGGAAGAAATTGGAAAATATGATGATGGATATGATGGATTAAAATTAACAAGAATTTTTTAAATTATTATTGAGGAATATTACATTTATACAATAATTATTATGTTTGGTTACATGGAAGGTTATGTGTTATGAATGATACAACTACTATAGAAATTCATAATAATAGTGATAATGTATGTACATTGATGAGAAATAAGGTTTTATTTTTGAAATGTTAATAATAGAAGTAGATAATGTTTGTAAAATGAAAATAATGGACATGAATTAGTACTTATTGAAATAAATACT
This sequence comes from Viscum album, assembly GCA_963277665.1. NCBI lineage: Eukaryota > Viridiplantae > Streptophyta > Magnoliopsida > Santalales > Viscaceae > Viscum > Viscum album. Next base: position 1,305,825,614 of record OY728119.1, read on the forward strand.
CTTTATGAATCACTGAAATATGAGTAATTAAAAAATTATATTTTTTTATTTTTAAAATAGGGTAATTGATAAAGGAAGATATATGAGAATAATAATTTTAGGATTATTTAATTAATCTTATTTATGGTTGAATAAAAGTAGATTATATCATGATAGATATTTTCAAAAATATTTATAGAATTAGAAACACATCGAATCAAAAAATGTATGAATTAATATTGGATATGGTTTATAAATCATTTATTAATTATTTCATGATTTATTGATAGTAAAAATTATTTATCATCACTATTGATTAATATTTATAAATTATTTACTAAGTCCCCATATAGAATTTTTAGATTTATATAATTAAAAACTATTAATTTTTTTTAAAAGGGTGAATGGGATGTATATATAAGCATTTTCAAGAGTTCTCACAAGTAAGAATTTGGGTCATGAAATATTATAAAAGAATTGGGGAAGTGTCAGTGGGTGTTTTTTATAAAGTGGTAGTGAGTTACATATGTTTTTACCACATTCATAATTTGCAAGAAAGGTTTTAATTAAGATTCACGTCTTGGTAATAATTATGTAGTGGTTCTTCAAAATCGGCACTGGGTCATTCATTATTTTATAGGGTTGTGTGGTTTGATTTTTATGGTGTGGGATGATAAATGAATATATTTATATTATTAGTGTCCCTTGAATCTTGTACATACCCTAGATAACCACTCTAGTGTGAATGAGGGGATGGGTGAATGTGAAATAGTTTAGAGGATTTGATGTGGCATGATTTGAAGGGATATTTTAATATGTGTTTTATAGAAGCCCAATATTTTACGATAATGTTCTCTATAAAAAAATTTAACTTAATTCATATATTTCTTCAAAAACAATCATTATTTTAAAAAACCATGATTTACTTTTAAAATGATATTATTTAATGCGACAGTCATCGCTTAGCCATTGGATTTGTAGGTATAAATAAGGATAACTAAATTATGAATATTTTATGTTTTAATAATGTATAAAATTAATTCATTTATTATAAATTGAATAATAGTGAAAATATAAAAAAATCATGTGATTTTTTTTGAAAAACTCTTTTTATGTGAAAAATGTGTTTTTATCTTAATTAATTAAATTAATCACTATTGGTGAATTATGTTAATAAAATTTATATGTTTTATATTTTTTATGAGTTCATCTAATATATTTTATAGACATGGGAAATGATTAAATATAAAATATTTTATATATTTTGAAAGTTTATATTTGAATTCATTTTTGTTCATGTTGTTTTAAAATTTAGTGTAAATGAATAATTCCACAAATTACATTAATGATATTTTATAACAATAAATTATTTTATTAATTGTTTTAAATTTCATAAATAATTATATATTTCATAATATGAAAGGTATATGGTTTAAAACTTCATGAAATCCATTTATTGGTCACTTTTCATTTTATAGTAACATTTGTTACCCTTAAATAGTAATAAAAGTTATTATCATGGTAATTCTCAAAAAAGACAATGGGGGGAAAACAATAAGGGTGAAAAAATAACTAAAACATATTTATATTTTATTTTATGAGATTACTTGTAATCCTAGTTTTAATATTTTATAATTTTATCAATTTTAATCCACTTTTCAATGAATATTTTTTATTAATTTAATACTTTATATAATTCCAAGAGTTTCCCTACCATTAGTTATAAAGGGTGACTCTTATCCTATCTTCCTCACATATTTTGAGACATATGTATCCAAAAATATCTACCATAATACCTTCCTATATTACTTCACTAGATCCATGGTCTTCTTTTTTTCAAAATATTATCCCTTTAAACCTTAAGGTGTAATTTAAAAGATAATTCCCAAAAAATTTATATATCTCTTAAACTAATATTATCAAGTTTATTTCATCTTTAACCTCATATAAATTAATATTTTCCATTATAAAAATAATGAATTAGTAATATTCAATATTCTTATTTTTCTTTATGATAATTAAATAACCATTATCCACTATCATTCCTTCTGTTTGAAAATGATAATGTTGCTTGTGTGTATGTGTGGACTACCACCTCCACGATGTGATATGATTCATTTTTCATTTCCATATTACATGGATAGTAATAATTATAGTTTAATTAATAAATATGTTAAATGTGATATAATAATGATTCAATAGAGGTTAATTATTATTTACCTTTCGTTTGTTCCATCGGTCAAAATGTGAAAATAAAGTTCATGGTTACATATGGAATACCATCTTCATGAATTTTGTAATTCCTTTTTATATCTCTACGATTTATGGATGATTATATATATATATATATAATTAATATATTATATTATATATATATATATAATTATTAATATTATTTAGATTATGGAACCATGGTAAAAGTATAAGTATCGAAATCATCGAAGAAGAATTCTTTTTAAAAATAAAATAGTTTCCACATAAGAATTCCCATTATAATAAAGAATTTTTAATAAATGGTTGCTTCAATTTTATATGTTGATCATATATGATATTAAATTATTTTAAATGAATATATATTATAATTATAATATATTTATATTTTTTATACATGAGGATAAATAACACTCAATTAAAATTAAGGGTTTTATTTTACAATCACATAGTCTATATAGATTGAATATGATTAAGTATTTGACTGTGAACTTTCATGATTTACCTCCCTAGAATATCATGAAATATCTTCTCTACTAGTAATCTGTATATATTATGTGGTTTACTTTCATTTAACTATCTTTAATTACTCGGGATACCAAAAGAATATTTTTAAGGAAAACCGATTGTGTTTTAATTTTTTTTTCAAGAATCATTCTCTTCATTTTCCATTTTTTCATTAAAATGTTTTCAATAATTTTTTAAAATTCCCCAATGAGATTTTATAGGAATTTTTACCCGTTATTTCTTTTTATAATTTTTTTCAAATGAATATTCTTATCATTTTCCAAATTTGGTACTTTTGGCTTTCTATTGAAATTATAAATGGAATATTTTTTTAACATACGTAGAATGAATTGAATTACCCTATGTCATGACTAGTAAATGCTTTGACGCTTCCTTTCCGAGTATTCATGTTTCATTCTAGATTAAATTTTTTCATTAATATTTGTGAAAATTGTTATATTTTAAATAAGTGATTTAAAAATGAGATGGGTATTTCCCTCATGAAATATTATAGATGTCTTTTAAACTAATTTTTTTCTAAGATTAAATCCTTTGATGTTATATATAATTTAATTGAGATATAATAAAATGATACTATCCTTATTATTTCTTTGGATGGTTTATGATTATGGTAATGAGATATTTATTAAACTCGTTTTTTCATTTTTTTAATTAATTTATGATAAAATATTTATAAAACACATTTCTTTATATGTGTTATTCTTTTATGAATTGATGAAATTTTAAGGAAACAAAATTTATTTCCATGGTTTATGATATGGTGAATGTTTTATGATCATTTGTAGCACATATTTATTATTTTTATTATATGGCTGGTGGGCCTATAAATATAAATCCCTCTAATTCATTTTCTTAGGGTGGAATTCTCATGATATAATAAAGAATGTAATAGAGATTGAACCCAATTAAATAAGGTACTATATTAAAAATGATATTATTTGGAGTGATCCTTGACTAATATTATAGAATAGAAAGTGAACCCAATCCACTATGATAGTCTTGTAAGTGATCCTTGACTACTGAAGAAACAATTTTCTATTATTTTATGTAATAAAAAAATATGTTGTATGCCAATGATATTATATCATGGATCATGATCATTGATTACATTATGATTCATGTATTACAAACTATCAAGATTTATTCCATGACTAAATTTTATGCTCTTTTATGAGAAATATTTTCTGTATAATATGTTTACGAAGGGTTATAATTATGAATATCTTAGTGGGAGATGATAAAAATATATTTTAAACAAGTTTCATATGAATCAATGTTTCCGAATATACTTAACCTAAATTATTTTGTTCTGAATCATAATGTTATATTCTTAATATTCATATAAGAAGATGTAATATTTATATATGAAAAGGATGGTTTTATATAGTAGGTATAAAAGAATGATTATTTTTATTTGCAAAATTAGATGAGAATAATTTATTGATAAACATTCGGATAATCATATGTATAGGAGACCATACTAATTTATGGTTAAGAAAGAAGTGTAGTTTTCACAAAAAAAATACTGCTTTGGATAAAATAATTGGATGTATTTTTTTCATAAATTCTTGTAGGGGTAGTAAACCCAAAAAGTGTTGGTCAAGTATATCATGGCCGACATTATGGTTCAACGTGTGTGTTCCCTTACTACAAAACTAGTTTAGAAATTCTAGTCGATAATCTTGGATTAATTCTCATTTTCTTTATAATTAATTTTGAAGGATTTGAAGTGACAATGATCCTGTATGACCATGGATAAACCTATTGTGTCATCGATTAGAAATAATGTTCCTTGATTTAGATACACTATGAATTATTTTACATCTTTAATCTCTCTGATCAATGATATTTGACGATAAAAAAACCATTTTGGTTTTAGTAAGGGGTTGAAGATATAATGATTAAGTTGAGGTGGTAATAAGTATGCTCAAATATTGATGTACTATATTTGAGCTTGGTTACATGAATTCCAGTATACTAGAAACATCTTAAGAAATTTCAAATCATATCTTCCATGATTAGATGTTAAATAGTTATTAAAATCACTTAAGGGTTTGACGATCACATCTCTAGTTTATGATTATTCTTTGATTAATGTTTGTGGGAATGTCCTTCCAGAAAGGAAAATTTATTATCCATGATATTGAATTTTATTTTATTTTGGCAATGGATTGGATTTATTTATATAAATTCCATATCAATTTCCAAGGTTGGAAAGTCACATTTTATATTCTGAACCATTATATTATCTTTTGTCAGTATGATGATAAATATGAACTTCCATTATAAATTACATTAATTATTTAGGTCTTGATTCAAATTCAAAAGTATTGTTTATCTTATATGGTTGGGAAGAAAATAAATATCAATGATTTTCTTTTTTATGGGCGTTTTTATGTATTTATAGAATATTTTCCTAGTATTACACTGAATCATGAAGTTTAGTTTTCAATTGATCTCATACTATATGTTATACCTATTTATTTGAAACAATATAGAATATCCCAAATTTAGTTGCTGGATTTGAACAAGCAGCTGAAGGAGAATCTTGATGACTAATTTATTCAACCAGGTTTATAACTATGGACTGAATCTATTATTTTTGTTAAGAAGGAATATTTATCGATGTTGGTTGATATTGATTACAAGGAATTTAACAAGATCACATTAAAAAACAAGTATCCTCTACTCTATATTGTTGACTTTTTTGATGAACTACATGGAGCTCAATACTTTTCTAAGAGTTATATTCATTATAGATATCATCAATTAATGGGAAAGAAAGAAGATATGACCAATAGGTAATTATAAAATAGGTATACACAATATAGATTTATAGTGATTCCATTTTTTCTAACTAATTTTTATATAATAATCATAGATGTAATAAATTACGTCTTTAGAGATTACCTTGATATGTCCATGGTAGTCTTTATTAAATATATTCTTATATATTGAAAGAGAATGTAATAGTTTATAGGTTACTTGGGGATTTTACTGTATACCCTAAGGAAGGATAATATATATTAAAAATTTATAAAATGTGAATATTTAATACAAAAGGATTTATTTTTGGGTAATATAATATCAAGAAATGTTATATCTTTGGATCCATTATAGAAGAATGTTATTGAGCATTGGACAAGACTAAACAGTGAGACTGTGATCCATATTTTTCTTGGTTTGGATGGATATTAACTATGCTTTGTAGAGAATGTACCATGGATATTTAATACATATATCCTTCAAACTCAGAATAGAGTGAAGTTCTTTTAGATGGATAAATGTGATGAAACATTCAAGTAATTAAAGGTAAGGTTGGTTAGTGCACCAAGGCTTATAAACCCTAGTAGTGGTGATATGTTTATCATTTATAATGATTTTTTGAGGAAGGGATTGGAATGCATCCGTATTAAGAATGATATGGTTACATCTTATTCTTCATGAAAATTTATGGTTCATGAGAAAAATTACCCACTCATAGTTTTGAGTTAGCTATAATAATTTTTACATTAGATATATAGTTGCATTATCTTTACGGAGAAATATGTGACATATATAGTGATGATAATATTTTTGTATATATTTACTTAGAATGAGTTATATATGTTTAAGAGAATATGGTTGTAGTTGATTGAATATTATGACTATTCAATACATTACCTCCCTTGGAAAGATAACAAGGTTCCAAATGCTCTATGTTAAAAAGATTATGCTAGATTATTTTTTGATGAGGATGAAAAAGGATAAAAAATTTATGGATTTACAAAGGATGTATCTCAAAAAATTAAAATAAAGGGATAAATATTATCTTTCTAAAATTAATGTAAACCATAAATCTATGTGAGGATTAAAGATACATATATGAAAGATACGAAACTAAAACATAAGGAGAGAAATGTTCCTGAGTTCAACCTTGATTGTTATGGGATGATGATGTCAAGGAACTATGTATGTGTCCCATCTATACTAGACTTAATGAAGGATCTATTTGATAAAGAGTGTATTTTATCATTACCTATTCCTCTTGGATGTATTAAAAAGTGTTGATATCTAAATGATTATTTCTTGGGGATAACATGAAGTGAGATGTTGCAGTTCACATATAATAATGCTTCTTATGTCAGCATGTAAGGTATGAGAGATATAATTATAAAGAGATGTTAAAACATTTTACCTTACCAGAATTCAAATGGGAAAAATCACAATAGATATTTTTTTAGACTCCCCAAAAACATTTGAAGTTCATACTTGTTTTTGGGTTATAGTCATTCACCTTATGAATTCAATACACTTTATTACAATTAGATAATATTTTCTTCTAGATCAACATTATAGGATACATGTTATGGAGGCAGCAAGGTTTCATGGAGAACTATATTTCATTATATTTGGTATGTTTTTGAGATTTACCTTGAAATTCAAGTAAAGTGTAATGTATGATCTAGATACATGGTTGAGTTAATGTACTAAATTTGATTCTCAAAAATATTTTCAGTCTAATATTACCATTCAAATCCTAAAGAATATGCTGATTATTATTCTTCTGATTCTAAAGGTTCTTGGGATCAAATCCTTCCTCTAGTCGCGTTTTCATAAAACAATAGCTTTCACTGGAGCATTTAGATTGCTCCTTTTGAAGCCCTCAATGGACACAAGTGTAGAAAAAATGTTGTGGGATGAAGTTAGATAATGAAATCCATTGGGACATAAGAGAACTAAGAAAATGAGTGAGAAAGTCATAGACATTTTGTAAAAAATTATGTCATATTAGAGTCGACATAAAATTTATGCAATCAATCATATGTGAAATATTGAATTCAATGTTTTCTAGAGGGGTTTTAAAGGAATATATTGATGTAAAACATTTATTATAAATATAAATAATGTATTATTGATCCTTATGCATATTTTACCTTTCAATATTCATGATCAAGTATGTATGGTAGCTTGTAACATGGTGATTCTACTAAACCTATCTCATGTTTAGGATGTGTTCCTTGTATATCTCTTGATAAAGTACAGACCTGATGGTTAAAATGTACTAATATCATAAGGCATACCACTAGAACATGATATTTCTTATGATAAAACCATATTAAATATTTTATCATAGAGATAAAGTGTCATGGGAGAAAACTACTCACATCTTTCATGTTCTCAGGATGAAATAGAAATTCAATGAAGTTACATAGGAACTCTAGGATGCGATGAAATATATATAACCTCATTTGTTTGTATTAGAGTGAAAAAATTTCATAGATGAAATTAATTTTGAAGTATGTAGAAAGGAACACCCTGATATTTTATGATATGGTTCTCTATAAAGAAATTTTATTTCTTTGATATGTTGCTTTACATGCAGCATTGAGTTCAGTTGAATCGTGATATGTTATTGGAAAATTATTAATTATGTTTACACTTATCACATAAATGTTAGATTGGAGGGAGTTAAGAGAACTAACTAAATTATGAAACATTTATGAATTAAACATGAATAAAATTAATTAATTGGTTACTAATTGATTAAAAGTTAAAATAAATAATTCATTTTAAAGTAAGATAGATGTTTTTCTAAAAAGTATTTTTTTCTGCACACAATGTGTTTTTATATTAATAAATTAAATTAGTCACTATTTACAAAATATTTTAGTTAAATTCATATATTATACAATCAACAAAATTTTTTAAAATTCATTTAATATTTATTCTAGGCATGAGATATGATTAAACCATTTATAGGATGAAAATTTAAATTTTCTAAAAACAAAATTTCATCATGTTTTGGAGACACATTTTAAAATTTATTTCTACCACTTACAAAAATTGAATCATGAAAAAATAGATTTCATATTTGGAATATTGATAATAAAATTTTGTACGTAGATCCCTGTTTATTTTCATCTTTATGAAAAGAAACCTTGGTATGTTTTTATCACCTCGGTATGGGTAAATGGGTAAAATAGGGTTAAAGCATTAGGATATGGATTTAAAATTTCTCTATAACTAGCCTTTATAAAACTTGATGAGTGAATATTTGAAATTTCCATACAATTCTAAAATATATTTCTACTTGGTGTTATTTTTCTTGAATTGTGACCTTTAAATTATTTTTAAAAAATAATAAATACTAAATGTCTCTCTCTTAACTTTGATATCTCTAAAAAAAATATATAAGGATAGAAACGTAAAAGTTTTTTTTATAGATGTTTATTTGAATTATAAATTATTTTTTTATTATTTAAATTGAATTATAATGTTAATTTATTGATTAATTTCATTTAATTATTACTTAACACTGACACAATATTTAATCAATTAACCTAAAAATAAAATAAATGTGTCAAATTTTTTTAAAAAAAATATATTTTGATAGATTATTATGATCTAAGATTTTTTAATTTAAATATAACATATTATATATTTTTTAATGGTTTATATTCAAATTATTTTCCTTTCTTGTTGTTTCCAAAATCAATGTAAATGTATGGTTCCAAAAATGAAATTACTGATATTTTATAATGAACACTATGTAATAAATTAATTTAAAATCCCTAAAAATCTTATTTTCAGAAAATTTAATAGTATATGTTTGAAAATATCAATTTCAATTCAAATATTGGTCACTTATCATTTTAGGAAAATATTCATGATCTTTAATGAATAAAAACCTTTGATATCCTCGTACTTGTCAAAAAGGTAAATTGTGGGAGGGTTAACATAGAAAATAAGTGCGAAAATGAAACAAAACATTTTCATGTTTTATTTTATGAAGTTATTCCACCTTATCCCCATATTATACAATAATTATTTCAGTTTAGAGACAATTATACATGAAAATTATTTTATATTAACTTAATACTTTATATTAATCCAAATGTGCCCCAAACCTCACTAATAAAAAGTCACCTATTCTACTCTCTTCCTCACACATTTTGAGCATTATATTTTGGTATATATCACCAATAATAATTTATTATATTCCTTAATTATTTCATATATCTTATTTTATTTCCACAATATCATCCCTTTATGGATTAAGGTTTAATCCAAAAGAGTATTCTCAACAAAAAGGTAACACTCTTAACTGAGCATTTTCAAGGTTATTTATTCTTGTACTTCATCTAAATAAATTGAATCCATTCGAAAAATAACCAATTAAGTATATTACATATGATTTATTTTTATTATCATATATTTTATAACCATTATCAACCTTTTCCTCAACTATTGGATAATGATAACTTCACTCATGCGTATATGTGGACTACAACATCCACGAAACGATACGATTCATTTTTCCTTTCCAGCACACAAGGATGTTAATAAGGATAGATTTAATGAATAAATAATATAATTATGATATAATAATTGTATTATAAATATTTATTTTCATTTACCTTTCTTTCATTTCATCCATTGAAAAGTGAAAACAATGTTCATGCGTACGTACGACCTACCGCTTCTATGATCAGTGTAACCCATTTTTCTTTCAATTTGTTTTATGGTTCACAATAAATATAAATATAATGAATAAATATGATATATATATATCATTATTACAATTTTTATATAATACAACCATAATCATTATAAAATCATCAGAACAATAGAATCAAAATTCTCTTGAAAAACGAAATAGTTAACACCCCAAAATGTCAATTTTAAATATGAATTGTAAATAAATGGGTATTGAAATGTTATAATTTAATAATATATGATAATATAAGTATATAAATGACTATTTTATAAAATTATAATCAATTTTAATTTATTATACATGATGATAAAGTTCTTTCAAAGTAATTAAATCTTGAGGTAAGGGTTTTATTCTATAATCTCATTATTTACTACAATAATTCATGATTTTTTGGGTGGTGAAATTTCATGATATACCTCACATAAATCTAATAAATATTCCTCTAATATAGTTATTTCTATATATTTCATATTTTCCGTTAATTTTTATCATGTCACATACACAATATATCAAGAGAATATTTTTAAGGAAAACCTACTTTGTTTTACGCTATGGTTATGAATTTTCTATTCTATGTCCATGCACTCTATAAAATGTTTTCATTATTTATTTATATTCTCATTTGAGTGTATAAAATCATTTTTACACTTGTTTTTTTTAAAATCTATTCATTATTCTTGTCATTTTTTGAACAATATACTTTGCACATTTTATCAAAAATCTGAAAGGAATCATTGTTTAAATGTACTTGTCATGAAAATGATTTCCTATAGTCATGAGAACTTAATTTTTTGAGGATTCCATTAAAATTTTCCCATTATATTTTCACATAAATATTTCATTCTTACTCTTTGGAAAATTTTTATTTTTCAAATAAGATATTTTAAAATTAAATGTGTATTTTACTAAAAAACATATTCCACACATCTTTGAAAGGAATTTTTATTTATAATGAAATCCTTTGATGTTATATATGATTTACCGGGGATGTGATCCTATGATAACAAACTTATTATTTATCTATATAGTTTATTATAATTATGAAGATATATTTAAGAAAAAAAATTCTTTTCCACATGTTAATTATGTTATGCTTAAATCTGTATAAAATCCATTTTTGTTCAACATGTTATGCTATGTTGAAATAATGAAATGTTTATAAAATACATTCATTTCTATTTTTTATGATATGATTAATTTTTATGATATTGTGGCACACATATGTATGATTTTCATTATGTGAGGGGTGGGACCATAATTTTATATTTCTCTAATTCCTTGGGTGAAGATAGACATCTCATTAGATGGCATGCACAGAAATAGGATGTGAACCCAATTAATTAATGGAATCTATCAATTATGATATCCTTGGGAGTTAAACATCAATATTTAAATGGTATAGGGAGTGAACCCAATTTACTATGATAGTTTTTTAGTGATCCTTGACTACTAATGAAATTATTTTCTATGAATATATGTATGATGAAAAATTATGTCTTATACCATTTTTTTCTCTCCTTGATGATGTTCTTTTATTTTTTTATGATAATGTATTATAAACTACTATTCTTCATTCCATGAATCAATATTATGATCATTTATATGGGTATTGTTTTGAAATTTTATGCTCATGTTATCATACCATTGTACTCATGTTATTTTATGTTATCATTAATATATATTTTATTTACATTTATTGTGATCCTAATCTCTCCCTTGATATTGTTTTCAGCCCCCAAGATATGAAGAATGGTTCTAAGAATGATATTCCCATGAGTTAGGATAGTTATAAATAGTGCATTGGGAGATGATTTAGATCTCTTATGACATGGGTGGGAGTGAGTTAACTCTTTGTGGTGTAATTATATTCCCTATGATATTTGTTTCTGTAATGTTATAGATTAGAGGAGAAATTGATTGTGAGGGCGTGAATCAATTTTTTATACAGGATAATGATAATGAATATGTGACTAGTATTATGATAATATATTGTGATATGTGATGATTATTATTATTTTATGATGATGAATGTTATGATATAGTAGATGATATTCCTTTCCACAGTGGATATGTGATGTCTAATAGTAATAATGTGGGTTGATTAAAGAATATTCTTAAGGGTGGAAACTCAACAATATAATTAGATTCATCAAGGGTTAAAAAATTCCTAACAAATGTATGTTTTGGGTGGGATATTCATTAGGGGTGAAAATCTAAAAAACTAGTGATGGTCCTTTAGTGTAATGTTCCCAAGACTAAGGATACTAATTTGTTTCAAACTAGGGATTATTAAAGATCCTCAAGTGTATCTCCTAAAACAATATAGGATGCCTCATGTTAGTGATTCCAATGATTATATAGAGGGGAGATTGTACCATCAATATCATCGTGCAATATTAATAGAAATAATAACAATCAAATATAACCATCTAGATAAATCAATAAAATGGAAAACAAATAATGTTATAATAAATAATTATAGTTAAAATAATATAAAATTAATATATACATGTCATGAAGATAGGAACCATAGTGAATTCCCTAAATATCCCAAATAAAAAATATAAAAATTTGAAGACTCCAAAAAATATATTTTGTACTCTAATGCTTCATCATAGAAGCCCAAATCATGAATCAAACCTATGGAAATTTCCCTAATCTAGTCACATAAAAATGAACTCTACTTAGGTACCAATTGTGGCCAAATAAGGGTTTAATTATAACATAGTAGGCTCCTGACAATGATGTCTAAAAATATGTCCATTCACATTAATTTTATACAAGAGGATTATATCTGAGTACAATAGTAATAAAAATAAAAAAATAAACATTATTGTTCTTCAGGTTCCATAGTATCACCTAAGGCCAACCAATCCATCCTTTTATAGTGTCGAATATTTCAGAATAATAGGCACCACATCGGGAAAATATACACATCCTAGATTAAGAGTCACCCCAAAGAAAAATATACACATCTTAGAACATTTGTATCACCTTGATAAATATAACCATCCTTGAACATAAACAGTACTTGGGGAAATATATGTATAATGGAAACCTGATAATAAACACCGAATATACAACATCCCTTGATCCGTATATGCAATAACATATAGAACACCCTCACAGAAACTGAAAAAACAAGATAGTCAAAATTCCTCAATACCATTTCATAAAATATCACTTAGAATTTATTATTTCCAATTTCATTTTAGGATAAACCATTCCATATTTATCCTTTCAACTATAGTCATGTATTTCAAATTCATCACCCATCCTCTATTGATTCTTCAAAATACCACTAATTATTTCTTCACCAATAGTCAACATTGTAAAAATTGTAATCATTATCAGATCACCATTTTCCATCTCAAATTCCTTCTAAATAAAGATGGTTTCATTATATAATGAAACACTACTAAATTAACATCAATAAATTAAGGTGGATAATTTATTTCTAGGTTAAATAATTGATAAAATATCATGAAAACATAATCAAATCACTATAAAAATGATGAATTGTGGGAAAATTTATAGACCACCTATCTTGAACATATTGGAGATAAATCACCACGGACAACCAAATAAATTTTACCAATTTATCCACAATCCCTAAATCAAATTCCATCAACAATAAATTATGTTTAGGAATAGAAAAATGAAATAGAATAGTATATTTGGGATATTTGGGTCCCATAGAGGCATATACATACATAACAGAATCAATCAAAATGACTATCCCTTCAATATATAAATAAATGAAGAATAAGAGACCTTAAAATCCTAGATTCATTAAAAAGAATAATGAGGTTTGGGATCTTATGTCCTGGAATGTAAAATGAGGTTTTTGGTGGATTTTTCAATTTAAATTTAAATTTTTATAATAATTTAATCAATTCAAAGTGTTTGGATTCATAGTTTGGTAAAACATTCAAAATCCATGTGAACCCCACTTTAAAAAACGTAGATAGCTAATTTGGTAAACTATTAACAAAATATGTTAACTCAACTAAAAAAACTAGGTTCACATGGTTTTTTCATATGGTTATGCCACATGATTTTATAAATCAAACACCAACCAAATGAAAAACATGTGTACAATGAATCTCAATGTTTAATACTTACCTAAAAAGAACTGAATAGTTTGAGATACTATTCTCCTTCCTCTAACCCCTCTATATGGTTAGCCATGTGGTAATCATTAGTTGTGTGTCAACCATGCACCCCTTCCGTAACTTCAAATTTCATACATTGGGCCCTCCAACTCTTGAAATACTCATGGATATATACTAACATCTATAACCACATATATCACACATAACATAATGGAAGAAAAAACTAATGTAAAAAAATTTAAATTAGAATTTACCTCAATAAAAATCTAGAGTTTTACATTGTGGTTTAATAGTGTCCCAAACAATATATATGGATATTAAATGAGATCCCTAGGGAATGATAGATACTTTTTGATGTTTAGGTGTTAGAAGGTTTCCTATAGGTGGATAACTACTTATTGATACACATATTATAGTGATTTACATGTAATTCGATAACTAATTGATCATAGAGAGGTGATAGTCAATTCATTATGAGTGGATAGCTACATAGTGGTTATAGTATTGCAGTATGGTCTTTGTGGAAGGATAAAAACTCATTTTAGATAATATGGATTAGTGATTATTAATATTATATTTTTTCAAGTGATTATGCCTGATGGTGGAAGTGATTTTGTAGAATCTCTGGTTTTTTTCATGTATGAATTTTTAATATATCTAGTAATATTTTCATAGGGATGAATTAATGCGATTTATGATTTTTTGGTCTTAAAGAGCCTTAGAGTTGTTATATAAAAAATATTAAGTATTTTATATTGCATAAATTTTGTATTTCTATAAATATATTTTAACTTTTGATCAGATTATTACATCAAAAATTCGACAACTCTATTAAACTCAAAACACGGGTTTTAGCATTTGTACGACATAATGGTTTTTAACGTCGAGTACCCGGTCAGAGGTGATTGTTAGTAGGCATTAAATTACACATGATTATTAATTAAATAATATTTAATAAATAATCCAAATAACTCTTAATCCTTGTGTCTCAAGTGCAAAATCAAGGGTAGAGGGATACACCTTTTGTGTGATGGATGAACTGAGGTGGAACTCTAAGGGAGAATGCACCACCGATCTACGATCTTGACAAAGATCACTCCCAGATCGTAGTGTAGTAGATTTAGGGCATGGATTTAGACTCTAGACTTTGTCATATCCTCATGAAATAAAAACATTTGTGATCATTACATCCCCATCCTTATATATTCATTTTTTAAAGATTTAGATCCCTATTATGTATGTTCGAGATCCACTGGGGGTAAATATATAGGTTTCATGTCGAAATTGGGGGTTTTAGGAGGCTCATAGGGATTTCCCATTTGAAAATTCAAATCACACGGTGTGTAGTAAAAGAGATTGTGTTGTGTGTTGTTCTCATTTATGAAAGATGGACTTTTGGGGACAACACATCATTTATTGTGGGTACAAACAATGTAGTGTTCCTAGGTCATGCGTTGAAAGACATGGGTATACATACCATGTAATGGGACAAGGCCATGTTAATGTACATGACCATATAATTCATGTAAACAAGCCAAGGGACATGCCCATGTACACATGCATGGTTCATGGTGCATGGTAACAATATTATGTACATGGTCATATCCAATGACATGGGCCGAGGTCAGGCCCAAATTAACACAGAATCTACCAAGGGTACACAATGTGTATGGAGATATGTCCATCTAGTTCTTGTACATGTGTGGACATGCCCAAGGGATTATATGAGGTCATATTTTCTTGGACATTGGGTACACCCCATGTATTCTCCCTATACACACTTTGTAGAATGAGTTGAAATGACTTGGGTCCAATTTTGAGATACATGTCATGTATTATGGGTTCAAGAGATATGCATCCCTCATAGTCTTATCCCTCTAGCATATCCTTCTTTAGGACATGGATATAGGACTGGTAGTAGCCTATACACCATGGTTTTCTACATGGGAAAGATTATATCTATTGTTTTTTCATTAGTGATGTTATGTGAGGGAATTTTAGTGGGACAATATTGTTAGGGATTCATATATTAGTACTAGATTTGTGCCCCTTCTTGGTCCATCCATTTGAGGATACTGTGTGGAATTATGTCCAAATAATAGGATTGTGATCCCCCAAATGGGTCTGGTTCAGATAGAGTTTATGTATCCCTCAAGGAAGACAATGGTGTGATCCTCTCTCACAATATCAAAGTGGGGGTTTTCTTATTGATGTGACCCTATTGCACATGATTTGGTCTCATACATAGAGGGTGGATCTAGTATGGATTGTGTTATCATTGTGTATGTGATCCCCTACATAGTAGTTTGATTAATATTGGTTTTATAGTATCTCCAATTGGTATTGAGTGAGATATCCTATCTGTGTGTCATGGTTCTAGGTCTCGGTAAGTTCTATGGTTTCCCCTAGTGGTCCTTGGTGTGATCCACTAACTTAGAATTGAGATAACTAATATCCCAGACTATGATAGTGGTGAACCCAATGGTCTTAGTTGTGATCCCCTATCTAAAATTTGATATTTTCTAGGTACCATTAAGGTTCAATGAGTAAAAATTGAGATATTGGTGAGATCCCCTAACTGAGTATTGAGATCCATTGGGTTTCAGCATGAATTTCTCCATGGAGATACCTGATGACCATGGTCTCTTGGAAGGATTATATTGGAAATGAAGGGGATTTTCCATTAACATAGTGATACAAAATTATTTAGAACTATAAAATGAGTTCCATCTATGATGGAAGGACTCATGGAGTGAATACTCATATATGAGTATTAGAATCGATCCTTGAGTAGAATCATGTAGTTGGATGAATGGTTGATACCATGAAATTTAGAGTTTGAGATTGGTATATTTGGGCTATTCTGGGATTCCTTGTAATGATGTATGATTAACATACTAGGAGGAGATGATATAACTAGACATTTATAGCTAAGGAATAGTTGTGATGGTGTTTCTTTTAATCCGTCTCTATGGTTATATCATATATATTAGAGTCAGTGGACTAACTCCAATTTTTTTCTCCATTTTATTTTGGGATTTTTGGGTGCCTACTGAGAATAATTATACTCACCCCAGCATGTGATCTTCTTTCATGTCATGTGTCTTATGTAGACAATTTTTTGACCAATGGAATCCATAGAGGACCCATATTATGTATATCATAGTGATATAAACATAAAAAAATGTATACTAATGGGTCCATTTGACGACATTACCCTCCTTCTATGTAGGTTGGATGCTTTTTTCGTTTTTTCTGGGCTTTTCTTTTTATCATTCATACATTTCATAATATTTATTTACTCTTATTGTAGGATAGATGTATGAATTCATATTTTTAACATTTATATTAAGATTTCATCACTATTACATAGAGATGGATGTGTGTGTGTGCATGTGTACAAGTACCATAAGATATGTCCTCTCATGTGTGTGTTATGATTAGTTAGAGGTGGACTCGAACCCCCATCCTATTGGATATGGGATTTTTGTAGTCACACACCACTATTAATTTTCTAGGAAATCCCTAGTGGTTCGACTCATGATAGAGTTGTATTAGAGCGGGTTCTACATTGGGATCGAGGTGTTGACATTGTCTAGTTGTGTTCTTGGATTATGTTTTATTGAAACAATTGTAAGTGTTTCATGTTATTCTTTTAGAAAAAGGAATCCAGTTTTGGGGTGGTGGCCAATGTATCCATTCAACTGGGCATTGATTACCATATTGTTGAATTGGAACATTTAGTCACTAGTTGCAAGGAAAATTTGGTACATTAATTATATAGGACTGGGCTGTGGATTCCATGTACTTCTTGTGTTATATCCCTATATATACCTTTTTGTTAGGGTACATCATGATTCTACAGTAGTATTCCACTTTGATTATATCCCACTAAGGTTCCATGGTAGGATTGTGATTATGATCTTCAAATTGATGAGGCTTTAGTACGGGGGGTCTTCATAGGAGGTAGTACCTCCCAGTGGTTTTCCAAATAAGCCACCACCCATTGAGAAGTATTTAGTGCTAATGGTACCATCTAAGGATGAAAATATGATTAGTTTACTAGATTAGTTTTAGTGGAAGATACATCCTATATATTGGGGTTAGCCAGATCCTTAGGCAGCTGATGGCTGTCTTAAGGTAGTGACATGAATTTTCTATCATTTGAGGACACTTTGATAGTGGTCTGAATGGAAAGTATTCTTCATGAAACCCCCATGAAATTGTTGTGTATGGTTATATAGACTCATGATGAGATTATTCTCAATTACATTTAGTTTTAGTATCTCTTTAATGATGTGATTTATCTATAAGCGTTGTGATCATTGTGCATCGAGGAACTTTTGAATCTTCGGTAGGTTAGAATGATTTTGGCCATGTATTCGGGGTGGTTCACTGACATTTCATGATACTCTATATAAATGGTTTGGGATCTGTTTTTTGGAGGATTGATCTTCATGAAAGGATTATTCTGAGATATCATTATTTCAATGATATCTCTATGAATTCCCACCTATTCTGAAAGACTCAAGCAGGCCATACCAGTGGAGAGCTTTCTAGATGACCAGAATCTGACTATTAGTGTTTGGTACATAAGAGAATATTCCATGGAAACTAGTATCTGATGGTAGACATATGGATATAGGCATGTGAGATGCATCAGTAGAAGTTAACAAGATGGAGGGTCTATGGATTCGGACTCCCATTCTAGTTCTAGTCATCCATGAGAGAGGATGTGTTTTTATTATGATGGACAAGGACATATCATGTGTGGTTTTCCAACTCATCGTGTATATGTGAGGGTGAAAATTGATGGAATGCCTTTATAGAGATAGTGATAATATCATAGAGTTAGAAATAATGTTGTACATAGAAAATGAGCATGGAGAGAAGAATAAGGAGGTGACAGACAGTTCGATCTATTACCACCACAACCCCCATGTGGTCTGCACCAGGATCAAGGAGCTGGATGTTGGGGATAAGGATAGTTCTAGGCCAAATATTCCTATCTCTCAGAGGCTCTGGGGATGATTAGAGGTATTATATGTATCCTTTATACTTTTTTTGTAGTATTGATATGTATAGGTGTGTGATATCCATTTCTTTCAACTTCTTTATCAGGACATATCCAATAGGATGTGGGGTGTCGATAGACCCCTATGATGGTGATTTTTTACATATCCTGAGACTCATGAGAAAAGGGGAAACTTCCACCAACATGATATGTTCAAGTGACATGAAAAAAATATATATTAGTCAATGATTTCTAAAGGGGATAGTCTTTATGTGTGGTGGACGACTGAGTTTAACTTTTGTGTTAGGGGTAGTTGGTGTGGAGGTGTCAGAGCATGCCCTAGTTGTGGAAGATTGATGAGTAAGGGAATGTATGGGCTTTAAGAAGAAGTGTCATCCACACTAGAGGCTTGAGTGTAGTTCAGGGTGATACATGGGATTTTACTACCCTAGCTGTAGATAGTACAAATTCATGAGCTAATTTTCCCTGAGTATAAGCCCAATTCAAGTCCTAGAGATACTAATGGAGCCTTTTTATCTTGACCCTTGTTCTTGGATGGTCTAGTAGACTGGATCATATTTCATGAAATACTATCGATAATGTGACTTAAATCTAGAGGATAGAGCCTCACAGAAATTATTTTTGTAGCAGAAATGAGGTAATATGATTCTATCCATAGTGTGGAATTGTTTCCTACCATCCATACTAAGATGGTTCCCACAAGTGGGAATGGTAGTGTTTCTCGATTCTAGAAATGAGTTACTATTTTTATTCAAAGTGATATTATAAATAGTAGGATGAGATCATGTGTGGATGTACACTTTTAACTTGTCTTTAGTTTGTTAGTATGACACTTAGGGTACTGGATTCTATGAGATTCATGTTCCTTGCTATGGTGGTAGAGTGAGAGGTCTTTTTTTCTAAGGAAATTTTGGGTTTACCTCCCCACTGAGTGTATAACATCATCATATATTTTCAACTAGGGATGGCCCTAATATTTTCCCTATCATAACAGTTGGCTCATGAGGAGCATTGTGATATGAGGTGTAGTTGGTGGTTTATAGAATAATGGAATGTTATGACGTAGTGTGTATACATGGTTTGACATACATTCATCTATGAGGCATACAAGAGACTTATAAACCATGAAATTAACCCTTTAAGATTAGTTCATTAAAATATTCTTCATTGGTTTCCCTGTGTACATGACATTATATATTCAAGCGAGGAACATTAGGTTGAATTCTTAACATTATATGAGAGTATTCTTTTATTAGAGAGATATCATAGACATGGGTATGGATTAGTGAGGTCCACTTATTGTTATTAGTTTTCCTAGACATGGGATAGATAGTGTAATAAAAATAGGTTAATTCCATTCAATATTAGAGTCACACACGGATTGATCATCACAGTACAATCTCATAGTGATTATCTATGACTGTTGTTCTTGAGTGACGTAATGGGGTAGCTGACTCAATCGGTTAACCCTTGTGAGTGAGGTTTTTGTAGCATATCTCCATTTGATGGCTGTTACCCATCTGATTTTTCATTAGGGGTGGGGAGGAATTTCTAGGGGACTCATTTAATGTGTTGTTTTTATTACCGAATATCCAATAAAAATGTTCCTGATAGATTTTCTAAAGGAGAGGAGTACATCAAGTTTCTGAGGATTGACAACGACACCAATCACATTATGAAATGAGGTGCTCAGGAGGTTTCATTCCCTTTTAATTAGACCATAGAGTGGGGTGGTTGTGAAATTTTTTTTGAAGTATTATGATTCTAGAGAACATTCTTTGTCTGGTAATTTTGTTGTGGTGTAGTTATCACCCCACTATTAGTGTAGGACCATTTGATTCCATGTTTTGGAGGTCCTTTAGGTCACTAATGTAATGGTTAGAGAAAATAGAAGACATCATTTTAGGGCATAGGGTTGGTGTTAGAAATATATGTTGATGGTGCAGTTAATCATTGGGTGGATAATGACTGTCGGGACATATTAGGAGTCCTTTTTTGACTGACAATGGTTGCCTTTGGAACTCATTGATGAGATCTTCTGTTTTGGGGGATCATTCTTCATTTAGGTTTGTTGGGAGGTAAATAGGTTGATAGGCTATCCCTGGGGTTCATAGACCCTTTATTCAGTTTATAAGTTGGTTTAGTGAGGTGGTGTACAACTAGACCATATTACCATAGCTAGACTATGTGTATGGTGTTTGCCACATCTCTCATCTAAGGAGACATGTGCACAACTTTTTGTATAATGTAGACCAAGATGAGCTGGGCATGGGTGTGGACATTTTTTTGGAGGTACCTAGTGGTGTTGATATCTTTGTAAAGAATATCCATTAAGAATGATTGGTTCCCCTAGTAATGTTTTTTGATAGAATGGGAACCCTCTGGAGAGCTCACTGGTGTGGGATACCCAATTGAGAGCTCATATTTTTACCCTTTGTGAATAGGATTACACTTTTTTAGAATAAAATCCTGAAGGTGGGGAGTGTGTAGCAACATTTGTTTACATGTATTTGTTTATAATATTTCAAGAAATATTTTTAATACATGATATAAGTCATCATATGATTTCGGACCCCCAAGAGTGTCAGTGTGGAGATATTAAAAATATTAAATATTTTATATCATTTATGTGTTGTTTTTTTTGAAAATATGGCTTAACTCTTAATCAGAGTATCAGATCAGAAATATGAGATCATGGTTGATTTCATAACATGTGTTTTAACCTAGGAACATTATAATGTTCATTGGTGTCAGGTTCCCGGTTGCAAGAGGCTATTGGAGGGGTGATCAATAATGGATATTTATTAAGTAAATAAAACATAATTAATAAACCTAATATCCCTCCCCCCTATTCTATAATTTTCATAGTAGAGGAGATGGGGATACCCCTTTTGTGTGATGGATGAACCGAGGAATGACTGAGAGAAATAAAGCTCTTCAAATCTCTGATCTTGATAGTGATGGATCTTATATCATGGTGCAGTAGCTTCAGGGCATGAATCTAGACCAATTTTTATGAACATTACCATATGTTATCTATATTTATGATATTTATATCCTAATCCCCACATATTAATCATTTTATGGTTTTATATCCCCATTATGACTTCTAGAGAACCAATGGGTGTAGATATATGGTGTTTAGGTGTAAATCTGTGGTTTTGGGAGGCTCATAGAGATTTATGGTTCGAAAATCCTGATCACATGGCGTTTTGTGTTGGGGAACATGTCATGTGTACTTCCTATTCAGGGAAGATTATATTTTTGGATATAGATATTGTTTAATAGGGGTGCACTCCATTGAGTTAGCCCAACATGTGTGTCCATAGACAAGGGTAGGCTATCCATGTAAGGGGACATGGTCATGTGAAACTACACGTAAACATCTAGCATGTTAATAGGATATAGTCCATTGTTGGGTACACAAGCATAAGTCATGGCACACAAGCATCAAATAATGTAAATGGGTTTGGTCAATACACATGATTGGTGTAGGATAAGTGGAAGACACATTGTAAAATGGGTACATGTCGTTAATGGTGAAATGGTCAGCAAACCATTTTCATGAGAGGACACACTAGGGATTTGGATGAGGTCACACATCAGGTGAAATGGGGTACACACCATTAATTATCTTTACATGTTTTGTACTGAGAGATGACATGGACATGGGATGGTTTTTGGATACAAGTCATGTACTGTGGGAACACATTGTGTATTACCCTTAGATACTTCTCACTCATGTAGCTTTATCACTATGACTCTAATCGAGGCCCCTTAGTAACCTCTCCTAAGTATTTTTATATTTTGGATTCAATGGTGTCCATGGTTTTTATGTCAATGATGTGGAACAAGGTGATTTTATATGGATGCTATTTTTTGGAGACACATATATTATCACCAGGTGGGTGTTCCTTCATTTTATATCCCTCTTAGGGAACATTGTGGCATTATTTCTTATGAATAGAATTGTAATACCTTCAATGGTATTGGTTTGGAGAGATTTTATATATCCCTCTAGAAATCATGGGGTGGGATCCACTATAATATCTTCTTTTCTATGAGGGTTTTTGGTATCATTAAGACCCTCATGGATAGGCATTATTACCCTAATTATGATTTTTATCCATTATGTTTGCAATATTATTATATTTGTGATCCCTTATATGTAAGTTAGATCCAGAATGAGTTTATGGTATCTCCCAGTGGTCTTTAGTGATATCCCATATCTATGTATCATGTTTATGAGTCACGATAGGGTTTGTGGTGTCCTCAAATGGTCATGGGTGTGATCCCATATCTAAGTGTTGATAACTCCAAAGTATTATAATGGGTTTGTGGTCTACCCTAAGTGTCCTGAGTGTGCTCCCCAATTTTTTTGTTAAGAAATCTTGGGCTCCGGTAGGGTTCATGGATTCCCCCATGAGACATGGGTGATATAACGACCCACACTTTACATACATTGTTAATACTTCAAAATTGAAGCACACTTATTACAACATATGACAAAACCACAAAGGACAGTATAGGTATAGTGTCTTTAGAAACTAGGAAACATAAACAACTGGTTCATAAATCTTCTACAGTGTCTCCCATTTATTTCATCATATCTAGGGTCCGTTTTAGCATATTCTACTTAATATCCATCTTCCTGACCTGGGGAAAAGAAAACATAAAAGGGTGAGCTCAAATGCTCAGCAAGGGCAAATAAAGGAAATAAAAAATCATATCATATCTTTATGAAAATCAAAACCTGCAAAAGAGATCATAATATCTTAACATGGAATAAATCATAGAAGTGAAAATGAGATCCCCATAATCATAACATAAAACTTGAAACTTTGTGGCATGCACACATAATCATGGAAAATCATTTCTTGTTAGTCATGACTCATTGCCAAGACTATCTTAGTGGACAAAGTCCCTTTCTGAACCGAGTTCACTCCTCGTTTCAGTCCTGTATCACTGAACCGAAATAACCTTCCGTTCCAGCCATGTCTATCTCATGAGATATAAAATCATTACCCAATGCATTGGAGGGAGATATAGGTCCCACCCATCTTATAATGAATCCTTTCTTATGTGTTCCACATAGTCATAAAACATACATCATCGCATAACACAAGTAACAAAAATGGGATTCTTGAAACATCATGACATCACAAATCAATTCATATAAGATAAAGGAATTCATAAAAGTAATTCCATCACAACATGATCAAATCAATGTAATAATAGGGATAAAAATATAACCCTTTATTATCTTAGATGGAAAATAATTTTGATAAAACACTTGAACTCCATTCTTGAGGAAAATATCCTTTCTTCTTAAAAAACATTTTTCCTTTCATAACATATCATACAACATTAAAACAAAAGAAGTTGATTAAAAATAAACTTCAAAACTTGTAAAGGAAGTTTTTTTGAAGTAATGTTTTAAAAATCCATTCATGCCGTATAAGTTAAAAAAAACATTCTTCGTACTTTTGTCGGAAAAGTCAAAAAGTACCTCGTAAGAAAAACGACAAAAGATTCCTTTCATACGTATTACTAAAAACTCACCGAAGGGTAAAAATGGATTTAAACAATTTTAGGTGGATGGAAATAATAATAAATATTGATAAAACATGGATGTGGATGATAAAATGCACCCCAGTAAATACTTACGAATAAACAATCTCGGATAAAAATGAGATTGTGATATTTCCCTTACCTTAGGTCCGATTTGCTTTGTTCGTGTCCGAAGCTCCTGTATAATGGTTTAAATAATGTTATTGACTTATTCCAGTATCATACATATTGATATGAGATCATATATGGTCATATTATTAGCTTCTTGTTAGTAATATTTTATTGTTACTTGTTACTCGGGTCTTTATAACTTTTTGTTCTTATGCGTGTTTTGTCGAATAAATTCTTATTCTTATCTTTAGGTTATAGATAATTCATTTCCAGAATGGTATTAGTGTAGTATATACCATATTCATTCATTAAATTCATTTATATAATCATTATGAAATGAAGATCATGTAGAACGAGTCACATCACATCGTGGAGACGGTATTCCGTACGTACGCACGAGTGATGATATCGTTCCTATGATCGTGGAATTGTATTGGAGTATATATATATATTATTTCAGTATCAATATTACTTAATAATAATCATATATAGTTACTCATTACACCATTATACCCATCCTTGTAAGGTGATGGTGGAAAATAGATTACACCACGGCGTGGAGACGGTATTCCGTACGTACGCACGCGTGGTGATTTCATTTTTCCATAGGATGGATAGAAGGTGAATTAGGGTTGTTTCATATTTATAATAACATATCAGTATGTAAGTAATACTGATGTTATTACTTTATCATGAAACAACTAAAGAAGAAGAAGTTGAAGAAGAAATAAATTGAAAAGATCGGTAATGGATATTACCTCTTCTTTGGAACGCCTCTTTGAATCCTCCACTTAAGGAACTAAGATTGGTCTTTGGAGAAGACCAGGACCTCTAGGATTATTCTAGGGAAGTGGAGAGGAGAATATGGCAGGGTTTTGCCGAGCTTGAGTGCTCAAATTGGTGTGAGGAGGAGGGGGAGGAGGTGCCCTTTTATAAGGGAGGAGAGGGGCACCTTAGGAATATCTCAAAATATTATTTTATATTAAAGTCAAAATCGGTTTATAATGGTTCCAAAGGGTCTTATTTCGAAGATAAAGTGGGGATGGGTCGAAATCCTATCAACCAATAGGATTTAGACAAGTTTAGGGTATTATGTTAACCTTATCAATTAGATTTAACTCTAAGTTAATTAATTTAACTTTTACCGTGTCTTTTTGTTTTCTTTCACTATATGGTTAATACACTTACTATAACATGCCAAACGAACCCCAAATTGTTTATTATTAATATATATATCCTTATCTAAGTCATTTGGCCGAACCTTAGATTTTTAGGAATAAAATAACAATTAATAATATAATATTTGATTTAAAAACTATTTTGTGTCAATTTTGACACTATTTGATATATGATTGTTGTGAAAGTCATAACAGAATTATATGTTCGAACCAAGTTTATTAAATCAATACTAATATATCATAGTAACCTAGAAAATTAGTGGAATTCATAAAAAGTCTCAAATTACATTTATTTTTGTATTTATATTATCAATTTTGTCAATATTTCATTAATAAGATAATTACTGCATCATCTTTGTGTCATAAATAAATTAAATTATTAGATGTCTAAAAATTACAAATAAAATACCATCATGTAGGAAATCTTTTTAGATTTCTAATGAATATTTACAATCGAATTTATCTTATGTATAACACTATATTAAAAATGATTTACTTATTAAACTTTGATTTTAACTATTTTAACCCATCTTTAAATAAATTAATAATAAATGTCCTAATCTAATCCAAGTGGGCCTAAATGGTCATATTTTATTCCTAAGTTTGTTTTTGGTCGAATTACACTTGTCCAATAGAATTAGGACATGTGTTAGGGTAATATTGATATCATATTTACCCTATTTACTATTAACTGCGGTAAAAATAGTAAAAAGTTACTATTCACCAAAAAATTATTTTCATCTCATTGAACCACATTTTAGTCCTTGATATTAACCGTGTCTCTCAGATTTTTGAAATTCCATTCACAGAAGCGGTAAAATTAAGTTTTATGCAAAATTCAGTTTTTAACCTACCACTTAGTGGTTTCACTATTCATCAAAAATTGAACGTTTTCAGAAAAATACCAAATTTCACCCTAGGCTAATTTCGATATTCTGAGTCCAAAAATGAAGTCCATTTTGAAAAATAAAATTTATAAAATTTCAAAAAGTGGTTATTACTATTCATAACGGCTAGTTTTAATAGCATATTGTTGTTTAGTGAAACTCGGTATTGCGTACGACGCAAGCTATCGAGGAAGGTCGCGATTGCGTGTAAAGCAAGCCAAGAAAGTGTTGTGTAGAAAAAGATTCCTTTGATGATTTATATAATATAAAAGTCTCGGGTGTTACATTCTACCCCCCTTAAAAAGAATTTCGCCCTCGAAATTCGTCACTTTGCAACAAACAAATGAGGATACTTCTCTCTCATCATATCCTCAAGCTCCCATGTAGCTTCTTCAAGTTGGTGGTTTCTCCATAAAACTTTCACCAAGCGAGTGGTCTTGTTTCGTAGGACTTTTTCGCTACGATCCAGAATCTCTATCGGCTGTTCTTCATAAGAAAGATCTTGCTCCAGCGGTACAACTTCTGAGCTGAGTACATGTGAAGGATCTGGTATGTACTTTCTCAGGAGAGATACATGGAACACATCGTGAACTTGAGAGAGATTCGGTGGAAGCGCCAATCGGTAAGCTACCTTCCCAACACGATCCAGTATTTCAAAAGGACCGATATATCTAGGGCTCAACTTCCCCTTCTTTCCAAATCTCATAACCCTCTTCCAGGGAGATATTCGTAAGAACACTTTATCACCCACTTCAAACTCTAGGTCTTTTCTTCGGTTGTCGGCATAACTTTTCTGTCGACTCTGAGCTGCTCTTATGTGTTGTTGAATAGATCTGACCTTTTCTGCCATTTCATCAACGAGATCAGGTCCTAATAGCTTTCTTTCCCCAACTTCATCCCAGCAAGTTGGAGTCCTGCATTTCTTTCCATAGAGAGCTTCATAAGGATCCATCTGAATACTGGAGTGAAAGCTATTATTATAAGAAAATTCCACCAAAGGTAGGTGTTGATCCCAACCTCCTTTGAAATCCATAGAGCAAGCTCTCAACATATCTTCTAGGGTTTGAATTGTTCTCTCAGACTGACCGTCTGTCTGGGGATGATAAGCAGTGCTGAAACTCAACTCTGTATCCAGAGTATACTGAAGACTTCGCCAAAACTTCGAGGTAAATCTCGGATCTCGATCAGATATAATAGAAAGTGGTACTCCATGCAATCTTACCACTTCCTTTACATATATCCTGGCAAGCTGATCTAGAGAGAAATCCTCTCTAATAGCAATGAAGTGTGCAGACTTTGTAAGACGATCAACTATGACCCAGATAGCATTATTGCCTTTGGATGTTTTAGGAAGTCCTGTGACAAAGTCCATAGTGATGTTTTCCCATTTCCATTCGGGTATGGGTAATGGTTGTAACATCCCCTTAGACTTTTGTCTCTCAGCTTTAACTTGTTGACAAACCAAGCATCGAGAGACATATTCAGCAACATCTCTTTTCATGCCATCCCACCAGAAGTACTCTTTCAGGTCCCTATACATCTTCGTGCTTCCAGGATGAATAGAGAATGACGAACTATGAGCCTCATCCAGTAGCTCATTCTTTAATTCGGGGATGGGAGGAACGCAAACCCGATTCCTGAACTTTATTATCCCATCACAATCAAGGTTGATTTCAGGAACATTTCTCACCTTCTTTTGTAACTCGACATCTTCTTTCTGTGCCTCTTTAATCTTCACATGTATAGATGGTTGAACATTCATTTGAGAAAGATAAGATTTTTCCCCTTCCATTATAATTCCAAGATCCATCCTTTGTAAATCCATAAATATTGGATCTTTTGTGATCCTCATCATGGATAAACTAGCATGGTCTTGTCGACTTAATGCATCTGCCACCTTGTTTGCTTTCCCAGGGTGGTAATGGATTGAGCAGTCATAATCCTTAATCAGCTCCAACCATCTTCTTTGACGCATATTCAACTCCTTTTGTGTGAAAATATACTTTAAACTTTTATGAACAGTATAAATATCACACCTTTCACCATAAAGGTAATGCCTCCAAATCTTAAATGCAAAGATTACCGCAGCCAACTCCAAATCACGTGTTGGGTAATTTTGCTCATGGATTTTCAACTGTCGTGAGGCATAAGCTATCACCATATCATTTTGCATTAGAACACACCCCAATCTCTTCTTGGATGCATCACTGTAGATCACAAACCTTTCTCCACTACAAGGCAGTGTGAGCACAGGTGCACTGGATAACCTTCTTTTCAACTCCTTGAAATTCTCTTCACATTACTCTGTCCAGACAAACTTAACTCCTTTCCGAGTCAACTTGGTGAGTGGATTAGATAATCGTGAAAAATATTTTACAAAACGTCGATAATATCCAGCCAAACCAAGAAAACTTCGAATCTCAGTTACTGTTGTTGGTCTTGACCATCATTCGATAACCTCTGTTTTTGCTGGATCCACAGATATACCCTCTTTTGAGATTATGTGACCCAAAAATGCAACTTTTTGAAGCCAAAAATCACACTTGGTAAATTTGGCATAAAGCTTCTCCTTTCTCAGGGTCTTCAATATAATTCTCAAGTGATCTTCATGCTCTTCCTTGCTCTTTGAATAGACAAGAATATCGTCTATAAAGACTACCACAAATTGATCAAGATAGTCTCTAAAGACTCTATTCATTAGATCCATGAAGATAGCAGGGGCATTAGTAAGACCAAATGGCATCACTATAAATTCATAGTGTCCATACCTTGTACGGAAAGCCGTCTTTGGTATATCCTCCCTTTTGACCCTTAATTGATGATACCCTGAACGAAGATCAATCTTGGAAAAGTATTGAGCTCCGCGTAGTTGGTCAAATAAGTCATCATTGCGTGGGAGAGGATATTTGTTCTTGATAGTGATCTTGTTAAGTTCTCGATAATCAATGCAGAGTCTCATTGATCCATCTTTCTTCTTAACAAATAGAACAGGTGCTCCCCAAGGTGACGCACTAGGGCGTATGAATCCCTTATCAAGATTCTCTTGGAGTTGCTTCTTCAATTCCTGCAACTCAATTGGGGCCATTCTATAAGGTGTCTTTGAAATAGGCAAAGCACCCGGTACGAGTTCTATTGAAAACTCAACTTCACGATTTGGTGGAAGACCCGGTAATTCCTCCGGAAAGACATCATCAAACTCCCATACAATGTGCATATTCTTAATCGTGAGTTTCTCACTAACTATTTGTGATAAATAACCTTCATTTTGTGGAATCAATACCCATAAGATGGAAGAAATTTCCACTGGAAGGTTATGTTCATCCTTGCATTGATAGACGATCGTAGGTTGATCTGGAATATGAAATGTGACTTCCCTTCTTTGGAAATTGATATGAGCTCCATGTAGAGAAAGCCAATCCATGCCAAGAATCACATCAAATTCCACTAAAGGAAGGATCACAAGATTTGCAGGAAGCACTTTCCCACAAACTTCGATCGGAGAAGAATTATATACTTCTGATGCGATTGATGTGCCATTAGGTGTTGTCACAGCTAACTCAACATCTAATTGTTGAGGTAATACGGTGATACCCTTAGAAAATTTTTCAGAAATAAAAGAGTGGGTGGATCCAGAATCAAATAAAACATTTGCTACTTTAGAGTGGATGGTAAGTGTACCTTTCACCACATCGTTATCGTACTCCACATCGCTGATAGAAATTGCATGTGACTTTCCTTTGTCTTTAGCCTTAAGAGTTTGTTGACGTCGACCATCATCATCAACCCTTGGATTTGGGCATTGATTGGCATAATGCCCCATCTCCTTGCACTTGAAACATTGAAGTGTAGTAGGTTCATTCTGTGTATCCCTTCCTTTGTTTGCATCATTAGACATATTCTTCCCATTATCACGGCATTCAAATGCCCGATGACCTTCCTTTCCACATTTAAAACATTTACTTGTCCCTTTAAGACAACTCCCTCCATGTTTCTTTCCACACTTTGAGCATAAGGGAAAGTTCATCTTCTTTTCCGTGTGCTCTTTAGATTTTTCTTTGAATTCCATCTTCCTCTTCTTATCAAACCCATGTGACTGATGGGTTACTCCAATCTCCATCTCGACTTTGAGAGCACATCGAACGATTTCCTCGTAGCTATTGAAGTCCCTTATGGCCAATGCCCTTCGAAGACTTGGTTTTAAACCACTAAAGAATCGATCGATCTTACTCTCAGGTTGGATAATAATACCAGAAGCGTACCTTGCAAGTCTTGTAAAATTTGCTTCATAGGTACTAACAAATTCATCATCCCTTTGCTTCAGTTCAAGGAACTCTTTCTCCATCTTTGTTCGGAGAATACGGGGGAAGTACTTATTGAAAAATAAGTTCTTGAACTCGTCCCATTCCATAGACTCAATTTCATCCCTTTGCCTCGTATTCTTAACAAGATTCCACCATTGATCCGCATCTCCTTCCAAACGATACACTGCTAGGATGAATTTATCATGCTCAGAACATTGAAGAACTGAAAATATCTTTTCAGTAGTACTAATACATTGTTCAGCAACTAATGGATCAGTAGACCCGCTGAAAGATGGTGGACGCTGCCTCATGAAGGATTCAACAGAATGTTGCTCCCTTTTTTGTTCGTTTGGAAATCCTACATGATTCATAGCTTGAGAAAGTTGTGTGAGCATGGCTACAAGATTTTGCATTCCAGCTCCCATAACGTTTGGTTGCTCAGGGGGACAATCATTGCATTGCCCATCGCATTCCGCATTAACACGGTTCCTTCGGGTTCCAGCCATTGACTAAAACCAAGAAGAATAGTGTGAGCAACACTAATTATAATAGTAAAACCACATAATTCAAGAATAAAATTTTCATGCTTAAGGTCTTATCCTAGGTTATTCAAGGCCATTTCTAAAACACTAAGATTGTGTTATATGCTTAGACTTATCCTTAGGGTTCTTACTAAGGCTTGCACATCCCAGTTTCCAAAGGTTGACTATACCTTTTCTCTGATACCAACTATAACGACCCACACTTTACATACATTATTAATACTTCAAAATTGAAGCACACTTATTACAACATATGACAAAACCACAAATGACCGTATAGGTATAGTGTCTTTAGAAAATGGGAAACATAAACAACTGGTTCATAAATCTTCTACAGTGTCTCCCATTTATTTCATCATATCTAGGGTCCCTTTTAGCATATTCTACTTAATATCCATCTTCCTGACCTGGGGAAAAGAAAACATAAAAGGGTGAGCTCAAATGCTCAGCAAGGGCAAATAAAGGAAATAAAAAATCATATCATATCTTTATGAAAATCAAAACCTGCAAAAGAGATCATAATATCTTAACATGGAATAAATCATAGAAGTGAAAATGAGATCCCCATAATCATAACATAAAACTTGAAACTTTGTGGCATGCACACATAATCATGTAAAATCATTTCTTGTTAGTCATGACTCATTGCCAAGACTATCTTAGTGGACAAAGTCCCTTTCTGAACCGAGTTCACTCCTCGTTTCAGTCCTGTATCACTGAACCGAAATAACCTTCCGTTCCAGCCATGTCTATCTCATGAGATATAAAATCATTACCCAATGCATTGGAGGGAGATATAGGTCCCACCCATCTTATAATGAATCCTTTCTTATGTGTGCCACATAGTCATAAAACATACATCATCGCATAACACAAGTAACAAAAATGGGATTCTTGAAACATCATGACATCAAAAATCAATTCATATAAGATAAAGGAATTCATAAAAGTAATTCCATCACAACATGATCAAATCAATGTAATAATAGGGATAAAAATATAACCCTTTATTATCTTAGATGGAAAATAATTTTGATAAAACACTTGAACACCATTCTTGAGGAAAATATCCTTTCTTCTTAAAAAACATTTTTCCTTTCATAACATATCATACAACTTTAAAACAAAAGAAGTTGATTAAAAATAAACTTGAAAACTTGTAAAGGAAGCTTCTTTGAAGTAATGTTTTAAAAATCCATTCATGCCGTATAAGTTAAAAAAAACATTCTTCGTACTTTTGTCGGAAAAGTCAAAAAGTACCTCGTACGAAAAACGACAAAAGATTCCTTTCATACGTATTACTAAAAACTCACCGAAGTGTAACAATGGATTTAAACAATTTTAGGTGGATGGAAATAATATTACATATTGATAAAACATGGATGTGGATGATAAAATGCACCCCAGTAAATACTTACGAATAAACAATCTCGGATAAAAATGAGATTGTGATATTTCCCTTACCTTAGGTCCGATTTGCTTTGTTCGTGTCCGAAGCTCCTGTATAATGGTTTAAATAATGTTATTGACTTATTCCAGAATCATACATATTGATATGAGATCATATATGGTCATATTATTAGCTTCTTGTTAGTAATATTTCATTGTTACTTGTTACTCGGGTCTTTATAACTTTTTGTTCTTATGCGTGTTTTGTCGAATAAATTCTTATTCTTATCTTTAGGTTATAGATAATTCATTTCCAGATTGGTATTAGTGTAGTATATACCATATTCATTCATTAAATTCATTTATATAATCATTATGAAATGAAGATCATGTAGAACGAGTCGCATCACATCGTGGAGACGGTATTCCGTACGTACGCACGAGTGATGATATCGTTCCTATGATCGTGGAATTGTATTGGAGTATATATATATATTATTTCAGTATCAATATTACTTAATAATAATCATATATAGTTACTCATTACACCATTATACCCATCCTTGTAAGGTGATGGTGGAAAATAGATTACACCACGGCGTGGAGACGGTATTCCGTACGTACGCACGCGCGGTGATTTCATTTTTCCGTAAGATGGATAGAAGGTGAATTAGGGTTGTTTCATATTTATAATAACATATCAGTATGTAAGTAATACTGATGTTATTACTTTATCATGAAACAACTAAAGAAGAAGAAGTTGAAGAAGAAAGAAATTGAAAAGATCGGTAATGGATATTACCTCTTCTTTGGAACGCCTCTTTGAATCCTCCACTTAAGGAACTAAGATTGGTCTTCGGAGAAGACCAGGACCTCTAGGATTATTCTAGGGAAGTGGAGAGGAGAAAATGGCAGGGGTTGGCCGAGCTTGAGTGCTCAAATTGGTGTGAGGAGGAGGGGGAGGAGGTGCCCTTTTATAAGGGAGGAGAGGGGCACCTTAGGAATATCTCAAAATATTATTTTATATTAAAGTCAAAATCGGTTTATAATGGTTCCAAAGGGTCTTATTTCGAAGATAAAGTGGGGATGGGTCGAAATCCTATCAACCAATAGGATTTAGACAAGTTTAGGATATTATTTTAACCTTATCAATTAGATTTAACTCTAAGTTAATTAATTTAACTTTTACCGTGTCTTTTTGTTTTCTTTCACTATATGGTTAATACACTTACTATAACATGCCAAACGAACCCCAAATTGTTTATTATTAATATATATATCCTTATCTAAGTCATTTGGCCGAACCTTAGATTTTTAGGAATAAAATAACAATTAATAATATAATATTTGATTTAAAAACTATTTTGTGTCAATTTTGACACTATTTGATATATGATTTTTGTGAAAGTCATAACAGAATTATATGTTCGAACCAAGTTGATTAAATCAATACTAATATATCATAGTAACCTAGAAAATTAGTGTAATTCATAAAAAGTCTCAAATTACATTTATTTTGGTATTTATATTATCAATTTTGTCAATATTTCATTAATAAGATAATTACTGCATCATCTTTGTGTCATAAATAACTTAAATTTTTTGATGTCTAAAAATTACAAATAAAATACCATCATTTAGGAAATCTTTTTAGATTTCTAATGAATATTTAAAATCGAATTTATCTTATGTATAACACTATATTAAAAATGATTTACTTATTAAACTTTGATTTTAACTATTTTAACCCTTCTTTAAATAAATTAATAATAAATGTCCTAATCTAATCCAAGTGGGCCTAAATGGTCATATTTTATTCCTAAGTTTGTTTTTGGTCGAATTACACTTGTCCAATAGAATTAGGACATGTGTTAGGGTAATATTGATATCATATTTACCCTTAGTTACCCTATTTACTATTAACTGCGGTAAAAATAGTAAAAAGGTACTATTCACCAAAAAATTATTTTCATCTCATTGAACCACATTTTAGTCCTTGATATTAACCGTGTCTCTCGGATTTTTGAAATTCCATTCACAGAAGCGGTAAAATTAAGTTTTATGCAAAATTCAGTTTTTAACCTACCACTTAGTGGTTTCACTATTCATCAAAAATTGAAAGTTTTCAGAAAAATACCAAAATTTCACCCTAGGCTAATTTCGATATTCTGAGTCCAAAAATGAAGTCCATTTTGAAAAATAAAATTTATAAAATTTCAAAAAGTGGTTATTACTATTCATAACGGCTAGTTTTAATAGCATATTGTTGTTTAGTGAAACTCGGTATTGCGTACGACGCAAGCTATCGAGGAAGGTCGCGATTGCGTGTAAAGAAAGCCAAGAAAGTGTTGTGTAGAAAAAGATTCCTTTGATGATTTATATAACATAAAAGTCTCGGGTGTTACAGGTGAGATCCCCTATCCGGGTATCTTGAACCTCTAGGTCCCATATTAATTTTTTTTTGTGAGACTTGATGGGAATGTTCTCTCAGATAGATTCAATTTGGGATAGAGG
The DNA here is from genome assembly GCA_963277665.1 of Viscum album. Classification (NCBI taxonomy): domain Eukaryota; kingdom Viridiplantae; phylum Streptophyta; class Magnoliopsida; order Santalales; family Viscaceae; genus Viscum; species Viscum album. Next base: position 1,305,861,455 of record OY728119.1, read on the forward strand.
GGATGATTCAACGCCATATTGATACTCAATGTGTGAGAACACATAGATGAGTTCCATCTAGGATGGAATATCTCATGGAGTGAGTACTCCAAGATGATTATTAACATTGAGCCTCAAGTTTAATCATGTGGCTAATGTAATGGTAGAGCCCCTGAGACATGGAGTCTAAGCTGTAAAGACCCGCAAATTTCAAGGGATTTTTTTTCTTTTTTCGGGATTTTCTTTGGAATTTTTCAAGAACACAGTTTCTGATAGCACCTTATTCCGAGGCACGGTGTGCCCGGAATCATTTTCCAAAGTTTAGCTCGGTTACATTCAGTGAAAAAACGAGCAAGTTTTCCTATCTTTTTAACCAGTGCTCGGAATCGAAATCTGAGGACACTGATGGAATCACAGCGCTGGTAATTGCTTAGAAACATCATTTCCGGAGTTTCGTTTGCTCGGGTGTGGTTTTTTAATTTTGGGGTTAATTAAAGGAATAAAATAAAAGTGGTGCAACCAATTTTATTTTATTTTTGTTTAACCTAAGCTAAGTGGATGAAGTGGGACCCACAATATCCTACCCACTAGGTAGGATAATTTTGAGGTGGGACCCACACGAGCCCCACCATTTCATTCTTCTTATACCCCCTCTTTAAATAAGGTAACACACCTGTACCCCCATTAATTGGTAGTCAACCCTTGCGTTTATCTATTTATGAAACACCTCTATTAATTGGGTGGTTTAAATGTTGCAATTAATTCAATTAATAGTTTTATTCGTTTTTAAATTTCAAAACTCTTGGCATGAGAAATAAAATATGGCAAAATCTTATTTTATTAGAGTTGTTGGGTTGTGAGAGGATTGGGGAGAATTTTCTCAAGTTCTTGAAGTTTTTCTTCCTCGACGAAGAACCAGAATAATGCTGACATCTGATGACAGACGATGGTAAGAGACACCTTCCTCGGAGATCGACGATCTGACGCTCCCCCTTTCGTTCCTCCTTCCCACGTCAAAGGAAGGGAGATGTCGTTCCTCCTCGGATGATCTCCCTGAAGTGTGCTAAACCTTCTTTCCGCGATGTCCCTTCCGCAACGAACCTTCGTTCAACTACGCTCGAGGTAGGGAATCATTTTAAGTGTTTGTTTGTGATTGCTTCCATCGCCATTCTTCATTTCAAATTGAGCCACCTGATATCGCAATAATGGGAGGAGGTCGGACCGCACAAACACGACCGACCCTCCTCCCCCTTGTTTGTTTGATTTTCTTGTGGCACGTGGAAGGCGGTGCGGTGCCGTTGCACCGCGCGGAAACTATGAGTTCGGGCGAAGAACCACGGCGCGGTCGTGCCACGCCGTTGATGTCCAAGAAGCCGCGGCACGGTCGCGCCGTGCCGGAGAACCTGGAGGAGACCACAGACAGAGCGAGGCCACGGTGGAGGGGCGCGATGCCGTCGCGCCGCGCCAGACCGACCAAGGTCGTGGCGGAGCAGGAAGCGGAGACTGGCTTCCGGCCGCCGGTGTCAGAGCAGGGGGACGGGACCACACCGGTCACGTGGCGGCCGCAGCCGGCCAGCCGGTGTGGGTCGGCCGGTCCGGGGAAAGTGTCGGGGGTCGTAACCCCCAGCTGGCCAGCAGGAGCGGGCCCCCTCATGGGGGCCGTAGTTTCACATGGGGGGGGGGCAGCATGCCCCTCACCCCCAAACCGCTCGGCCGTTTCGGCCGAGCCACCCAGCCGCTGGCCGCGCCAGCGCACCAAGCCAGGCCGCACCCAAGCGGGCCGAACCCAGACCCCATTCGGGTCGACCCGGTTCGGGCCGACCCAGGGGGTCTCGTGCCGGGTCGGTCCAGGCCCGAAACCCCCACTTCCGGACCTCTTTAGGTCTTTTGCCCATAACATGGGCTATGGAACTCCGATCGACGAACCGTTGGTTGCGATACGATCCTTGGATCGGGACGATTGTTTCGATATATTGCACTCAAGGTTTCAGACAACTTTGGGTTCGGCCGGGTTGGTTCGTACACGAAACCAACCGGGCCCTCTGAACGGAAACACATATAACTTGAGATCCAGACGTCTGATTAATCTGTCGTCATCTTTTTGGGATCCCTCTTGATGAGACATAACTTTTGGAATACATCGCCTGAGTTTTGGATGCAGTTGGATAGTGGCCGGGTTGAATTGTACCCGAAATCCAATCGGGCCCCTAGAACGGAAAAGCTGATAACATTTAGACCGGACGTCCATTTGACGAACCTTTAGCGGTGTTGGTGATCACATTGAGAAACGGTCCTTATGAGAATACCCTATGAGATTTTGGGGTACAACCGAGATATAGGCGGGTTGGTTCACGCACGAAACCAACCGGGCCCCTGGGACGAAAAGGCTAGTAACTCACAGACCGAGTGTCCGACTGACGCGCCGTCTGTTGTGTTGATACCCCTATGGTGAGGCGGATCTTTGAGACACTTCTTCATGGTACTTTATGATACTTGGAGTATCGACCAACATCTCGTGGAGCGGACCCTCCCAGTGACGAGCTAGCAGAGTGCAGAGACCTAGTAGCTGGCTGAGACTTGATGACTACTGATCTATCGTCTCGGTGTGTTTCGGATAGCCTAGTGGGAGGCACTTGGATGTAGCGGCAGACCCATGGCGGAGGAGAACTTGGTTGTAGTGGCAGACCCTCGGTACTCAACAGAAGGATTACCTCTGGAGGCTATGAGGGGGAGCGCGTGGTTGTAGCGGCAGACCCACGGTGGAGGAGAGCTTGGTTGTAGCGGAAGACCCACTGTACACAATAGAAGGAGTACCTCTGGAGCCTATGAGGGGGATCGCTTGGTTTTAGCGGCAGACCCATGGTGGAAGGCGCTTGGTTGTAGAAGCAGGCCCACAGTACTCGACTGGTGGAGTACTACAGCAGTCCAAGGTTAGTGGGGCGTTCTTGGTTGTAGCGGCATGCCCACTGTACTCGACAGAGGAGGAGTTCTCCAGCAGCCGTGGTTTCAACTTCATGATTAAATCCTGGTTTGAGCTGAGTCTATAATCTTTGTGTTTCCTCATGATTGAGATGGGTCACTTGATAACTTAGGTATATGTATGGGCATATACCTGTGTAGTGGTTATCTGTTGATGTCATAATATTTGTGTTTCTCATGATTGAGATGGGTTACTTGATAACTTGGGTATATGTATGGAAAAATGCCTAAGTAGAGGTTATCTTTTGAGATCTTCCTTGTGGTTATCCTTGTTGGATTTAGTGTGACCATGAGGGTTTCGGGGTCCCTACTGAGTATCGTTATACTCACCCCTGCACAGGCTGTGCCCACACCCCGTTGTGTTTGTTGTAGATAACGGGCAGTGCAGACAGAGGGCGAGTGTTCGAGGACTGGACGGTACCCGGAGGTGGACCTCACGATGAGATAGTATCCGGTGGTGGACTTCACAATGAGGCGACATTCAGAGGAGGTTGATGGGGGAGAGTGTTGTGGAGGCTATCTGTACCTACCCTTCAGGTAGGATCTGTGGTGGACGATCCAGGAGCTGCGCTATCTGTACCTACCCTTCAGGTAGGATCCTTGGTGGACGATCCAGGAGCTACGCTATATGTACCTACCGTTCAGGTAGGATCCTTGGTGGATGATCCGGGATCTTCTTGTCACCTTCTGGCTATTTTTTCTTTTTTCCTTTACTTTACAGTTGGTCTTGTATTTTCAGCCCCTTTACTTTCAGCATAGCTTGTTTCAGTTTTACTTAGTGTTTTACTTCTGCTTGTACTATGTGGTGTTTTGTTTACTTTTATAAAGGAAATGCCTTCCCAGTTATCGCAATTTACGCCTTTGGTGATAGTCGCCAGCCCCTGGACTATGGAAGGAGGGCTTGGGGTAGTCACGACACGGGCCCCGAGGACGGGTCGTGACAAATTGGTATCAGAGCGGTTCGGTTCTACCACAGAACTCAGGACTCTGATCCTTCTTCTATGTGAAGCAATAGTGTTAAGGGTCTTGAGTGTGGTTATCAGTCCAGGGAGTCCAGTGTTGGTACGGCGGCCGATGTATTCATACACCAGGACCCTGACATCTGATTTCCAACTCAATACCCGAAAACATTGATTCCATGTGTGTTTTAAAAGTTTTCTTTCTGATTACTTTGTGTCTTCTCACCAGGTATACTGTATTAACTGTGGCACACATGTTTCTTTTCAGGAAGGCCCCACGTCGGCATCCAACTAGGGTTCCGAGCATTGTGTCGGACGACAACCCACCGAGCGATGAGGCCTGAGTACAGGGCCCTTTGACAGCAGATGCACCAGCGGTACCTCTACCCGCCGAGCCACCGATGCTACCAGCCCCAGCCGCTGACGGTGCACATCGCCTTACTGAACTGCACGAGTTTCAGCGTCAGCGACCACCCAGGTTCCGCGGGGAGATGGACCCTCAGGCAACCAAGGATTGGCTGGTGGAAGTTGTTCGAGTTTTTCGTTTGGTAGGGACACCAGCTGACCTTATGGTAGTCCTTGCAGCGAGCCTCCTGCACGCGACATCATGTAGATGGTGGAGCTTGATGCTCCAGGTGCACGACAAGGCATCTCTCCTTTGGACGGACTTTGAGAGCCTTTTCCGCTCAGAGTTCTTCCCATCCACCCTCTGTGCGGTGCGCATCCAGGAGATACTATAGCTACGGCATGACAACATGATAGTATCCCAATATGCGGAGAGGTTTACCGATCTCTCATGATATTCCACGGACATGGTACGGGACCCATACTTTAGGGCCCGAACCTTCAAGCAGGGGCTCAGCCAAGAGATTAGAGCTTCAGTTGTTTCTCACAGCATTCTGACACAAACAGGGGTGTTGGAGCGAGCCCTCTTAGTAGATAGTTTTCTTGCTGAGAAGTCTCCTGTAGCAGGACCCACCACTAGCCGACATGCGACAGAGTCTTCTGCAGCGGGTAGTAGACAAATGACGCAGATGTCCAAGAGGACTAGACCTGCATGTGGTCGACCGCATGACACATGATCGTTTGTGAGAGGCACCCGGGGTGGACAATGACTTACCATGAGCGGACAGTGTTACTCCTATGGCGGGGTTTGTCACATGGCTCGTGACTATCCGACCCGCCATACAGATGACCAGAAGATGAATGAAGGACCTCTCTGGCATAGGCAGAGGTTTGATCGAGGCAGACCGCATGGAGCAGGAGACCATAGTAGGGGAGCTGGCCGTGCAGCTGGAGGTGGACGACGCTTCGAAGTGTTTCCACCACCACCACCAGGAGGTCCACCCTGACCGTAGGGAACAGGTGGGCATGGGAGAGCTCAGCTTCATGCAGCTGAGGCCTACAATCATGGAGCTCCAGGAGCAGATGGACAAGATCGGGACTAGCTCCAGACCTGGAGACTTTGTTCATGTTGCTTCTAGCTTTGTTGATGTTTGTTTGTAGATGCTTTGTGTCTTTGTACTTTGATCTGCAGTAATAAAAGACACCTTTGTTGTGGAGTTTACCTTCCTTTCCTCTCTTTATGTTGTTACTAAGAGGTTCCGATTTAAAAACTGTTGACTTGACCCTCACTTTGATATACCTACTAGAGGAGACCTAGTGACCACACACTGATGCCGACAGTGTGACTCAACCCTTGGAGGTGAGAGTAACGGTTGGATCTCTTGGTAGTAGCGTCGAGGCCTTACGACGTCATCCTTGGTATGGATTAGTATCATCCATGTCAGGATTGACTGTATTAGGAAAAGAACATGGTTCATCCAAGGGATGAGACCAGATTTATCTTATCGGAAAAGAAGAAATCTCAGCAGCTCTTGTAAGACCAGAAAGGTCCAAGTCATCCATGAGCGGATGAGGACAACTCAAATCCGGCAAAAAGTCTTGTGCTGACAGGAGGCGGAGACCACTAGAGTTCGAGAAAGGCGACCATGTTTCCCTACGGGTCTCACCTTAATGTGAGTTACAGAGATGTGGCCGAGGCAACAAGTTATCTCCGAGGTTCAACGGACCTTTCTAGGTCCTCAGTAGGGTAGGCGAGGTGGTTTACCGCTTGACCCACCCACCTCAGTTGCACCAGGTGCACTACGACTTCCATGTATCTCGACTGAGGAGATACGAGCTTGACCCTTCGCTTATCATCGACCATGAGGATCCGGACTTGGGAGATGGGGTGACCCTCATAGAGGTTCCAGTGGGGATTGAGGAACGATAGGAGCGAATCCTACAAGGACGGTCGATTCCTCGGGTGTGCTTTCAGTGGCAGTACGCGAACCTCCAGGTGAGCACATAGGAGCGGAAGACTCAGATGTGTGCTCAGTATAGCTTTTGTATCCCTAGTTTGTGTTAAACCTTTACGGGGACGTAAAGCCCTGAGATGGGAATAATGTAAAGTCCTGGAAATTTCAAGGATTTTTGTTTTCTATTTTCATGATTTTTTTGGAATTTTACAAGAACGCAGTTTCTGACAGCACCTGATTCTGAGGCCCGGTGTGCCCGAAATCATTTTCCAAAGTTTAGCTCGGGTACGTTCAGTGAACAAACACGCGGGTTTTCCTAAATTCTGAACTGGTGCTCGGAATTGAAATCTGAGGACACTGATGGAATCGCAGCGCCAGTAATTGATTAGAAACACCTTTTCCGGAGTTGCGTTTTCTCGGGTGTGGTTTTTAAATTTTGGGGTTAAGTAAAGGAATAAAATAAAAGTGGTGAAACCAATTTTATTTTATTTTTGTTTAACATAAGCTAAGTGGATGAAGTGGGACCCACAATATCCAACCCACTATGTAGGATTATTGTGAGGTGGGACCGACATGATCCCCACCGTTTCTTTCTTCCTAAACCCCCTCCTTAAAAAAGGTAACGCACCCGAACCCCCATTAATTGGAAGTCAACCCTTGTGTTTATCTGTTTATGAAACACCTCTATTAATTAGGCTGTTTAAACGTTGCAATTAATTCAATTAATTGTTTGATTCATTTTTAAATTTCAAAACTCTTGTATTGAGAAATAAAATAAGACAAACTCTTATTTTATTAGAGTTGTTGGGTTGTGAGAGGATTGGGGAGAATTTTCTCAAGTTCTTGAAGTTCTTCTTCCTCGATGAATAACGCGAAGAACGTGAAGAACGCCGACCTCCGACGATGGACGATGGAGAGAGACACCTTCCTCGGAGATCAATGATCCGATGCTCACCCTTTCGTTCCTCCTTCCCGCGTTAAAGGAAGGGAGACACCGTTCCTCCTCGGACGATCTCCATCAAATGTGCAGAACCTTCATTCTACGACGTCCCTTCCGCGACGAACCTTTGTTCAACTACGCTCGAGTTTGGGAATTATTTTAAGTGTTTGTTCGTGATTGCTTTTGACGCCATTCATCATTTCAAATTGAGCCACCTAATATCGCAAAAAATGGGAGGAGGTCGAACCGCACAAACACGGACGACCCTCCTCCCCCTTTTTTGTTTGATTTTTTTGCGTCACGTGGAAGGCGGCGCGGTACCGTTGCACCGTGCAGAAACTATGAGTTCGGGCGAAGAAGCGCGACTCCATCACACCGCGCTGGAGAACCTGGAGGAGACCGCAGCCAGAGTGGGGCCACGGCGGAGGGGCGCGGCGCCGTCGCGCGGTGCCAGACCGACCAACGCCGCGGCCTCTGGCCGCGGCGGAGGAGGAAGCGGTGGCCGGCTTCCGGCTGCTGGCGTCGGAGCAGGGGGACGGGACCGCCCCGGTCTCGTGGCAGCAGCAGCCGGCCGGCTGGTGCGGGTCGGCCGGTCAGGGGGAAGCGCCGGGGATCGTAACCATCGGCTGGCCAGCAGGAGCGGCCCCCCTCATGGGGGTCGCGGTTTCACACAGGGGGGCAGTGCGCCCCCCGCCCCCAAACCGCTCGAAAGTTTCAGCCGAGCCACCTGGCCGCTGGTCGCGCCGGGCCAGACCTAGACCCGGTTCGGGTCGACCCAGTTCGGGCCGACCCAGGGGGTCTTAGGCCGGGTCGGTCCGGGCCCGAAACCCCCACTTACGGACCTCTTTAGATATTTTTCCCATAACTTGGGCTACATACCTCCGATCAACATACCGTTAGTTGCGATGCGATCCTTGGATCAAGGCGGTCGTTTCGATATATTACAATCAAGGATTCGGAGAGCTTTGGGTTCGGGCGGGTTGGTTCGTACACGAAACCAACCGGGCCCTCGGAGCGGAAACACTTATAACTTGAGCTCTGGACGTCCGATTGATGTGCCGTCGACTTTGTTGGATCCCTCTTTATGAGACAGAACTTTTGGAATACGTCACCTGAGTTTTGGATGTAGTTGGATAGTGGCTGGGTTGGATTATACCCAAAATCCAACCGAGCCCCCGGAACGGAAAAGTTGATAACTTTCAGACCGAACGTCCTTCTGAAGAACAGTTAGCGGCATTGGTGATCATGTTGACAAACGACACCTATGAGAATACCCTATGAGAGTTCGGGGTATAGCCGAGATACGGCCGGGTTGGTTCACTCAAGAAACCAACCAGGCCCCTGGGACTAAAAGGCTAGTAACTCACAGACCGGGTGTCCGACTGACGCGCCGTCTGTTGCGTTGAGACCCCTATGATGATGCGGATCATTGAGATACTTCTTCGTGGGACTTTGTGATAATTGGAGTATCGACCAGTAGCTCGTGGAGTGGACCCTCCCGGTGATGAGCTAGCAGAGTGCATAGACCTTGTAGCTTGTTGAGACTTGACGACTGCTGATCTATCGTCTCGGTGTGTTTCAGATAGCCCAGTGGGGAGTGCTTCGTTGAAGAGGTAGACCCACGGTGGAGGAGTGCTTGGTTGTAGCGGCAGACCCGCGGTACTCAATAGAAGGAGTACCTCTGGAGGCTATGACAGGGAGCGCTTGGTTGTAGCGGTAGATCCATGATGGAGGAGTGCTAGGTTATAGCTGCAGACACGCTGTACTCAACAGAAGGAGTACCTCTGAAGTCTATGAGGGGGGGGGGGGGGGGCGCTTGGTTGTAGCGGCAGACCCATGGTGGGAAGCGCTTGGTAGTAGAAGCAGGCCCACAGTACTCGACTGGTGGAGTACTACAACAGTCCAAGGTTAGTGGGGCGTGATTGGTTGTAGTGGCAGACGCACTGTACTCGACAGAGGAGGAGTTCTCCAGCAGTCGTGGATTCAACTTCATGATTAAATCCGGGTTTGAGCTGAGTCTATAATCTTTGTGTTTCCTCATTATTGAGATGGGTTACTTGATAACTTAGGTATATGTATGGGCATATACCTGGGTAGTGGTTATCCGTTGATTTCATAATCTTTGTGTTTCCTCATAATTGAGATGGGTTAATTGATAACTTAGGTATATGTATGGGAATATACCTAAGTAGAGGTTATCTGTTGAGATATTCCTTGTGGTTATCCTTGTTGGATTTAGTGATACCTTGAGGGTCTCTAGGTCCCTACTTATTATCGTTATTATCACCCCTTCACGGACTATGCCCGCACCTCGTTGTGTTGGTTGCAGACGACGGGCAGCGCAGACAGAGGTCGAGTGTTCGAGGACTGGACGGTACCCGGAGGTGGACCTCACGACGAGACAGTGTCCGGTGGTGGAATTCACGATGAGGTGAAAATCGGAGGAGGTTGATGGGTGAGAACGTTGTGGAGGCTATCTGTACCTACCCTCCAGGTAGGATTCGTGATGGATGATCCAGGAGCTGCGCTATCTGTACCTATCCTTCAGGTAGGATCCTTGGTGGACGATCCAGGAGCTGCGTTATCTGTACCTACCCTTCAGGTAGGATCCTTGTTGGACGATCCAGGAGCTTCTTGTCACCTTCTGGCTTTTTTATCTTTTTCCTTGTACTTTACAGTTGGGCTTGTATTTCTGGCCCCTTTACTTTCATCACAGCTTGTTTCCGTTTTACATTGTTTTTTACTTCCGCTTGTACTCTGTGGTGTTTTGTTTACTTTTATAAAGGAAATACCTTCCCAGTTATCGAAATTTATGCCTTTGGTGCTAGTCGCCATCCCCTGTCCTATGGAAGGTGGGCTTGGGGTAGTCACGACAAGGGCCCTGAGGACGGGTCGTGACATAAGCTATGTATATCTTAATTATTCCATGATTCATTGTAGTAATTTCTATTTAATATACTATGTGGAAATGAGATAAATAGTCATGTATACATGATTAATGGTCAACATGGGGTTTCCTACAAACTCTTTATTGGGATTTTCCTTCTGTATTGGTGTTGAGTGGACTGATTCATGTTAGTTTCATAATTTTATTTTCGGTTTTTTGGTTCCTATTTGGTATTTTTATACTCACCCCAACATGATCTCTTCCCGCATGACTTATTTCTTATGCAAATGAAATGTCGATTGAAGGATTCCATGGAGGACCTAGATCAAGTGGACCATAGTGAAACAAATAGGACAAGGTGAGTATAGGTGATTTTATTTGGGAAAATTACACTTCTTTTTGAGTAGTATGGATTATTTTTCAGTTTCTGATGGGATTATATTTTTCCCAATCATGCATTCATTATTTTTTTGTACTTCGATTGTGTGATAGGATTATAAATGAATTAATTTTTGAATAAGTTTTATTATAAACTATGAAATATTTAATGACGATTTATATGATTCTTCATGCATATATGTACCATAGACTAAGGCCTCACATTTGTTTGATATGCCAACTTGGCCCTGGTCGTTATTCCCTAGCCTATTGAAGTAAGGTTTCGGGTAGTCACACTCAGCTCTTCACTGGCCATGTGGTAATCGGTGGGTTGATTCATGACAGATGTAACATAAAAGAGAAGTGATTTTGAGGATGTTCCAATGAGTTCATTATTTGTGGATATTTACAAGTGGTTGAATAGTGAATTACATGTAACAAGAAAAATGATTAGTATATAAGCTTTGTTTTTATTATAGGTATTTTACTTATTAGGATGTTATGAGTGGGGTTTCATATTGAAGTGTATATGGAATATGTGTTTTGGAATAGATGATGTTAAATGGTTGAATATTGGGATATCCTTATTGATTGATCCTTTGGTGTTATTTATTTTATAATTTGATGAATTAGTATTCTTTATTCATATAGATATATGAGAGTTCCAAGGAGGAACAAACTGAGTATATTTATATGATCACCACTAAATTATGTAAAAGATTTTCATATAATATTTATATATTTTTAGGTGGTGTTGGTTAAACATAGATCTAAAAAAATGAGGTTTATTGGTGAAGGTGGATTGTGTTATACATTTCTTGAGGTTTAATATATACGACAGACTAACAATCATTTTTCATTTATAGAACTGTTTTGTATAACATTACATGAGTTGATATATATTATTTATATATTATGGTTGAGAATGAATTATATTTTTCATGGTGATGTGTATTATTTTATTAATAGGGTAAATTCTGTCATATATTTCGGATGATATATCATTGGTGTTACTCTCTAACCAATGGCCTATTGAAGGGGGATTCATGATCAAACTCTAACCCATTTTCAGTATAGGTGGATCCTTAGAGAGGGTATTTAGGAACATATATGTCTTTGATAGGATGTTTAACCTAAAATAGGATATTTTAGTCTATATATATCATTTTAAATTATATTATATGAGCAATGTATGATGTGGAATTCACAATTGATGTGGACTACAACCAAATTTGAATATCTTGACCGACACTCATGAGGGATTGGGGTACAAAGTGTACCCCAAACATCCATAGTTTTATGGATATGGATGAAAATTTACTCCCCATATCATGAGATCTATTATCTTAGGGGATGTAACATTTATAATGGATGTTACATTAGTATAGTTTTATAAGAGTTTGATAAGAATGTGGTTGTAATGTGATGAGGTGTTTATTGAGATATGATATTGTATGAAAGAATTATAAGTGATAATAATGTCATTATTTATTCAAATAGTTTGTCAGGGTGACTAGATCAGTAGGGATGTCAGATAATGGTATACTAATTTCTATATTTTCATGAATTATTTATTCATATGTTACAATTGGATCATGAAGATTTTGATTATTGTGATGATGATTTATATATTACCATAGTAATGGGACCAGGTTTTAGTTTCATTATTTATTAACCGAATCTTTAGTATCATTTTACCCATTGAAATATAAGTTCTTGGGGAAGAACCTACTATGTATATTTATATTCCCACTTATACTTTTATATATTTTTTCATATTTTAAAAATGTTGTTAGATAATGTTTTAGACCTTAATGGGATGTGATGTGGTAGGTGGAGGATGATAGAGGAGTAATTTATATTTTAATAGTAGTTAATTTCTTCTTAGTGTTGTTTTTGGATAACATTTGGTTCCATAACAATACAAGAAATTTATGTAATATTTTTGAAATTTTTGGGAATTATCATCGTTGTTGTTTGGATGTTTGTTAGTTGTTTCTTCACATTTAACTTGATTAAAAAGTGTAATTTCACCCAAATTAAATTTTAACAAACTTAGTACTAGTCACTAAACCATGTCTTATTATATGTTGGATTTGGATATCACTCCTAATATAATATCCAACATAAGAGGGGTTCAAGTGGGTTGGATCCTGAAATCCTAACAATCTATACCCAAGAACACAAAGTTGTATAACACGATCATGTCTTAACGTAGATAAGATTGTATCTTAAACAATTATTATTAAATCACACACATTATACAAGAAAATACCTTTGAACTAGGCTATGAATGAACTATCAATGGGGATGGTCAATTTCTTGATGAGTGTTTACATTGGATGGAATCTAACACCTTGATATTTAAGAGGTTTTATAGATCTCTTCAATTTTTACTTGTATCTCATGAAATAAATATATATATTAATGATTCTACTGATTGAAATTATACATATCATTCCTTAAACCAAATTATAATATTCTAATCACTTTATTGTATAAATATTACGAAACTAGTAACTTGTCTTATGAAACCACATCAACAAATTATTTATAATAATAAAAAATTATCTAAATTTATCATTTGAAAATAGTACCCAAAAAACATTCATATAATGGTTTAAAATCATATTAAACCGAAATATTACTCAGGAAAACATATATATAAAACCCAAATGTTTTTTATTTCACATTAAATAAATATAATTCATCGATAACTTACAAAATATGCTTACCTGAGTCTAAATAAACCTTAATGAAGTATAAAATTACAATTTATGAAATGTATTAGTGGATATGAATATGAAAAAATAAATTTTTAAAAAATAAATTTTGAAATATGTTTGAAATGAATTCATTGGTTATCACATTATTATAAATTATAATTAAAATCATTTGAAAGTAAAAATGATGTTTTTATAAAATTATTTTTATGCACACAATGTGTTTTTATCTGAATAAATAAAATTAATCTCTTTTGATGAATGATTTTCATTAAATTTATTTAATTTATACTAAACAAAATGTTTTAAAATTCAAATAATATTTTTTAGAAATGGAATAAGAATATATATATAGTTTGATTCTTAAAAATGTAGTTTTTTAAAAACAGTTTTTGTCATGTTCTGCACACATACATACAAATGATTTTTTATTTATATAAATTTAATATTAAAAAATAAAATTTATATTAATAATAATGAGGATCAAATTTATTTAATAGAACCATTTTATTTTTCATCAATATGAATGGCACCCGTAGAAAAGTTTTATCATCTTGGTTAGGGGAAATGGGTAAAATAATGTTGAAACTTTGGTATAATGATTTAAAATTACTCTTATAATTCTTATTATCCTATTGGATGGATTTTATTAATAAATTTATATCTAATTCTACTATATATGTCAACTTTGTTCTTATTTATTAGATTTTAAACTTTATTTTAATTGAATAAAATATTACATATAAAATGGCACTCTCTGGACCTTAATTTCTCTAATTTTGTTGAATTATTGATAAAAAGAGGATAATTTTAGTTCTAATCATTCATTTGAAAAATATATTAATCTTTTTACATTATATATTCATTTAAGTTTTTTATTGATTTAATAATTAGCTTAACTTCATACATATTGCAAACATATTATTTATTCAACTAACCAACAAATATAATAAATGATTTTAAAAATACTAAACATAAATTTTTTTTAGTGAATTATTTATATATATAATTTTTTTTTGATAAATATAAAATAATTATGTTTTTTTAAATTATTATATTCTAATTTCATTTTTTATGACATCTTTAATGTCAAGTTAAATGAATAGAGTTAAAAACAACGTTAATGATATTTTAAGAAAATAATATTTTATTAAATTACTTAATAACCATAAAAACAATGAAATAGGAAAATTTGGATAATATATGGTCAAAAATTACATCCCCTATACATTTATAAATCAATATTGAACAAATATGTAATATAATAAACCTTTAAAATGGAAAAATTTCTTACCACAATTATCTTAAAGATTCATAAACCTAGGGGTTAAACCAATAGGTAAGGTTTAAAATAACACCAAAATCTGTATACATTTTTTTGGAATATGGTATTTAGAATATAGACCCTTTTTTATGAATATTTTTCCTTTTGGTATATTTTGGACTGAGAATTAATTAATTATATTTTAATCTTTTTAGTGATTCAAATTGTGCCATTTCCCTCCCTTATAAAATGACTCCCCTTCTCTATTTTATTTACACCACATTGAGTTGCCTAGTTTATCCAAACTTGTATATAATATAATTGAATATTATTTCTCTAAATCTGAGTTCTTTTGGTCTTTCCAAAATACCATCCATTCAAGGATTAATGTTTAATCCAAAGAAGGTTTCTCAACGAAGCAATATAACACTTAACCCATAACTTTGAATATTTTTTCTTTATCAACCATTTATAAGTTAATGGTAATAATTATAAATGAATATAATAATTATTTTAAATAAATATAATTGTTATTATGATGATGGTAAAACCATTATCCAAATTATTTTCATCCCACTAAAAGAAAAAATATCGCATGTCGGTTCGTACGACTTATTGTCTCCACGTAGTGGTGTAATTAATTTTTCTTCACCATTATACATGGATGGTTATAAATATGGATTTAATAATAATATATGATATATATTAAATTATTATTTATAAGTCATATAATATAAAATCTACATTCTTGGATTTCAATCCCTTATAAAATGCAAACAACACTCTTGCATACATGTGGACCACCATCTTCAAGAATAAATGAGATTCATTTTTAATTTTATTTTAATGTTGATGGTTATAAGGATATATATAATGGATATATTTTTATAATAATGATTCTATAAATTCTAATAATTATCTACCTCTATTTAATTTCATCCATGAAAAAATGGAAATCGTATTCATGTGTATGTACGACCTACTATCTCCTTAAACAATGCCATTCATTTCTCAATCTATACATTTTATGGTTGGATAATAATTTATATATATATATATAATGAATATATAGGATATTTATATCATTATTAATATTATTGAGATTATGGAAGTCAGATAAAAGTATAATGATGGGGACTAACAAACAAAAACATGCATGAAAATGAAGTATTTCTTACCCAGAATAGTGATTTTAAAAACAAATTGTTAATAAATAGGTAGAATAATTCCATAAGTAAATAATACATGGGAAAATAGATATTATTATGATTTTATAATACCTTCATAATAAATATATATTTATTATAATGTATTTACAAATTTTTATGAATAAATATAAGACTTGAGGTAATGGATTTTCATCTCACTTTTATTTCTCTGAGAAACATACCATATTCAACACATGTTTCTTTTATGTGTTATATATGCTGAAAATTAATTTATTTTATGATTAATATCAAGAATATTATAGAGACATTCACATACCTATAAGGTTCATTCTATCATGATGATGGTTTTATGTTACAATCTCAGTGTTTTCCATTATTATTTATGATTATGTTTCTAATATTTTTTTTGATATACCACTCAATATTTCTAATTAAGTCTCTTATAAAATGGTTATAATTGTATATTTCATGTATTCTTTTCATAATTTTTTTGTATAACTCAATGGAGTGAAATAATCTTTTAATGGAAAATTGAATTTATTTCCCTCTTTAGTCGAAAAACATCTTTCTTTCATGACCATGTATTCTAAATTTGTTTTAAATAATGATTTCAATATTATATAATGATTGTGTAAAGTAATTTTCAACCCATTATTTACTTTCAAAAAAATTAAAGGAATTTTCATTTATATTTCTGAACGTGATAATTTTCCCTTTTTACCAAAAATGTGATTGGAATCTATATTCTGACATATATGTAATGAATATATTTGCCACCATCATGACCACTCCATGTTTTGAGTATTCCATTACATGTTTCTAATGTTATCTTCAAATAAAAATTTATCTATGATATTTTGTAAAGTTTCAAACTTTAATGTAGTTATTTAAAAGAAAAAACTACATTTTACTCATGAAATATTCTAGCAATCCTATAAATCCATTTTCATATTAGATGAAATCCTTCATAGTTAAAACTTATATTTTGGTGACATTATCCAATGATACCATCCTTATTAATTCAAGTATTTTTTATAATTATAATTATAAGATGTTTATGAAACCAATTAATTTTCTATTGGTTATGCATTGGTGAAATTATGATGTATTTATGAAACTAGTTTCTATTTCATAGGTTTGAATTTGATGATATGATAATTGTTTTATAATCTTGTGTAAAGTATATGTATGGTTTTCACTATGTTATGGGTAGAACCAAAATTATATATCCCTATAATTCATTGGGTTTTGATTCATATATCTTCATATAAAAATTAGAAACATGTCGATATGCTTGATCTAGTATAGGAAAAAAGTTGATGTGCTTGATCAACTATGTGAAACCAATCAATGGGCGTGATCCACTATATAAAAAAATTATTTTCTTGGTAAACTATTGCAAACAAGTTTATGTGCATTATCCACTATGGGAATCCGGAGATGTGCATGATCCACTTTGGGAAAAAATCATTGTTCATGATCCACTATGGGAAACATCTAATGATAGATGATCTGTTATGATATGGGAAACATGTGTTGACTCTATGATCCCTAGTTATTGGATGGTATTAGTATTTAAACCTGACATATGAAATAGTTTTTATAACTATGTTGGTTCCATACTTATATGAAACGAAGTTACGATTCATGATTAGTTTATAATGATTTCTCACTCTAATGATTCATGTATTTTGAAATAATAAATAATTATGTCATGAAGTCTATTTATGATCATATATCTATTGGGTATATACATTTTAAGTTATGTTCGTGGTATCATAACAATACTTTATTCTTATGTTTTCATATGATTAGTAATTTATATCTCCCATTCTTACCCTTACTGAGCATTTGAGCTCCCCCTTCTTTATGTTTCCATTCCCTAAGTTATGAATAAGGTTTTAATTTGGGTATTTCTATGATGAGTACCATACATGAAGATCTTTATAGAATATTTTGAAGATATTTGATGAAAAAATAAGATTATATATCATGTATCTAATGATACTAAACATTTATGGAACATGAATGTATATTTGTGAAATGTAAGGAATATTAATTTGAAAAATCAAATATTTTTCTATGAAACATATGGGTCACTATGGTTAGTATAAAAGTGTAGGTTTTTCCAATCATTAAAGATTATAATTAGAAAACTTTAGTGAAACCCATGAGGATAAGTCTATGTATAGGATACCATCCTAATGTTTTGTTAATGACCATGAATAACCTAGGTTAAACCTAAGGATCCATATATTGAAAAGATTTTTTATTGATTTAGATGTCAAATGAATGATATTTCATGATTATTTGATAGGTATCTATGGTTTTTATTTTTTTATAGTTATTTGTGTTTATTTTAGTTAATTTATGGAACCAATATGCATCATGCTAACAAATGAATGTGATGAACAATGCAATTATTTTTAATATCATAATCCGTATTTTAATATGATTTATTACATAATGATACACATAAAACAGTACTATAATATCATGAATCTATGTGTTTTTGTTAAATTAGGTAAATATAACATAAACTTGAAACATGGATACAAAAACATTACTGAAAACTTCATTAACATAATCCAAAGTTCAATTGTTCTTTTAAAACTACATATGATAACCTAGGGACGTATATAATAAAGGGGTTCTATATAAAGGAAAATAAGGGAATAGACAATGAATATAATAATGAAAAAAATTAAATGTGATCCAATGATCATATGAATGAAACATAAGATGGGAGATCATAATAATCTTGAATAATAAGGCATGATCTAAAATGATAGAAAAAATGCAACATAGGAATGTGGTGAAACAATTTAACATAACATCATAGTAATAGGTCATGGATAACCTACAAGATATCATAAAATGGTGGTAAAAGTATCATTATATATTATTATTACTAACAAATACAATACATGATGCCAAATGAGACTAAAACATTACCGAATGCACTGTAGTGCTATCTAGGTGTGCCCATCATAATATGTACATTCTCATGTGTACCACATAGATCATTCAACATAAAGAAATATTTCCTTGTATATAATCCCATTATTAATGTGTGTGGCTTACATACATAAAATGATCCTATCAATTATGTATAAATACATATTGGTGAATACCCTTGAGTGGAATTGGGCACAATTATTCCTACACAAAGGATTTGAATGGAAAACCACATGATAAATTCAGTATCATAACAGGGATGATTACAAGTTAATGAGTGAGATTAATGAGAGTGAAAAGAGAATATAAGAAAATTAAATCAAAATTTCAGAATGTGAGATGGTGATAAAATATCCTAATAGGAAAAAAATGTAAAATAAAGGACATAACATAATGTACGTTCTTGAATAATGAGGAGAAGGATATAATTCCATACCTTGATAGGGTGTTTCCAAAAGCTTGGGTGGAACTTATTAAGATCATAGGAAAAACTTGGGAGGATCTATTGAGGTATGGGTAGAGTAATTTTAGGATTCAAGGGTTTTTAGTGAATAATAAATGGAATTTTTGTGGGTTTATATAGTAAAATATAGGATAATTCTTTATTAATTTTGAAACTCAGGTTTTGGACTATATATGATAATGTAGTAAAAACAACAAGACTTACTGTATTTGTTTCCAATTAATTCTACCAATGTTTATTGGGTTTCATTATTTTACAATTTTAAGAACTGTTCTCTTGAAAATAATACCTTTGGTGATTTGGAAGTGATCCATATTTAAAAAAATTGATTTTAAAATCATAAATTATAATATAAGTTTTAATGGATTCATTACGTGTTTATAAAATGAATAAAATAGTTTTAAAAACAAATTATTTAAGGAAAAATATGTATTTGGTTGTGGATGCCATTTATGTAATAAATTGAATCACTTTTGTTTCATTATGATGTCATAATTCATACTACATATTTATACTATATTTAATTTTTACCCAAAACATATATTGTATTAGAGATTTTTGAAAAAAATAATTGATGGTTAATTTTGATGTTCGGATTCCAAAAATAATATCTATTTAATAAAAATATTTCTATAAATATGATAAATTAATGTTTAAAATAAAAATACACATTTATTTAAAAATAATATTTTTTCAAATTAACATTTTTGACACTAATAAAAATTATATTTGACTTCATAAAATTAAATTATAATGTCTACTAATAAATTATATTTAATAATAATATTTTATGGAAATATAACTTATTTCAAAAAATTATTTAATTCAACCAAAATATTTTCATGATTGATACTATATATTTCCCAAAAAATGCAATATGGATTCTTTATATGAGAATAAACTTTCTATCAAACTCATTACTTAGTCATTTGAAAAATAATATTAAATGGATAAGTATAATCATAATTTTATTGAAAAATAAATTTTCTAAATTCATTATATTAGGATCTGGATACATATCCCCTTATTCATCCAGTGAATATAGGAAGGTTAAGGTTTGAGATGGTGATATTTTTATTGGGTGTTTAGGTATACATTGTTTGGGTTGTGCTCTTGAAAAGCATGATCATATCCCATAAATGGTTTTATTCATGATTTTGTTATCAACTCTCATCTTGTGCTTGGTTGTGGAAGAATTATGGTGATGTTCTCTCCCTCTAGAACTATGATAAATGGGATTCATATGGTATGATCCTACTGGTTAAGTTCATCATTTCTTTTTTATGTCTCAATTAGGCTTTATCATTTCCCTTAATATATACTATTCATGTGATCACTATACAAGGACTATATTATCAATGAATGTGATTCCAAATAGTATTTTAAATCTAATAGGATATAAAATAAAATGGTCTAAAATAACCAAGTTAGTTTATGTTTTTCTATATATCCATATTACATAATAGTTAATTTAATTTTATGATAAAAGGAATTAATTAATAAAACATGGGGTCATTTCATTATTACCCCATTCAAAAAATTCCTGTCAAAATTTTAATTTCACATACTAAAATAGATGTGGGTACTTCTATTTCATTACCTATTCTTGTTCCTATTTTACTTCCTTGAACTTGTGGTTCTTCCATAACACTATGACCAGGTGATTTGTTTTATTTCATATAACATTGTCTCTATGGTCTAAGATATTCACCTCATACTATTTATATGGAGAATCATTATCCAATGGTATACCATCTGGATTTAGTAAAAGTGAGGAGTCTAGTATGTTGTTCCTCAAGAGGGATTCATGGAACACAACATTTACTTGAGATAGGTTTGGTTGTAGTTAAAATTGATAGGTCACCACTCTGTTGTGAACAAGGATCTCAATGGGTTTGATGTATCTTGGACTAACCATTCACTTCTTAAAAAACCTAATGATTATCTTCCATAGAGATATATGAAAGGAAACATCATTTCTGACCTCAAAATCTAGGTCTCTTCGATATAGATATGAATTTATTTTATATAAACCTTGCGATGATTTCATATGATATTGTATGGTTTAATATTTATATGTCATATCATATATAATATTTGGCACCTTCTCCTTATAATCTCCAACTTCTTCCTAGCACATTGGAGTTTGGATCCACTTCCTATACAGAGCCACATAATGTGACATTAGAATTCTAGAAACTAAATTGTTATTATATGAGAACTCCACTATGTGAATGCGTTGATCCCAACAACCATATAAATCAATTTAACATCATCTAATCATATCCTATAGAGTTTGAATAGTCTTTTTAGACTTACCATACATCTGAGGGTGAAAAAAAGTTTGAAAGTTCGATTCTATATCCAATGATAACTAAATTCTTCCCCAAAACCTCTAGGTAAACCTCGAATCTCAATTTGATATAATAGATAGATAAAGGCTTATTTTTTCATACCACTTCCATTATTTAAATCTTACCGAGTTTTCCAAGAGATAAATCTTCCTTGATATCAAGGAAATGTGTTGACTTTTTATGGAGGTCGATAACACAAAGATGGTTTTATTCCCATTAGTTGTCTCAGGGTGTCCTATGATTAAATCCATGGTTTTGTTTTTCTATTTCCATTATCATATGAATAATGATTTCATCATACCCTAAGACTTATAACACTCATAATTAACGTTTTTTCAATCTATGTATCAAGATACAAATTATAAAATTTCCCCCTTTTTGTTATCCCATTATATTTTTTTCATACTTATATACATCATAGTTCTTCTTAGATGAATAGATAATGATGATCTTTGTGCATAACCAAAAAATACCTCTTAAATTATGGTTTTTATGGGACCCACATCTGAGTTCCAACACAAATATATCTTCAATAATCTTAAATTCTATGATATTTACTACCTTCTTCTGTAAAACCTCATAATGTTTCTAGGCATCCTTGATCCAGCGAACAATGGATGTTTAATATGTTATTTGACCAAGGTAGGATACATATACATTTATGATTACCATATACATCATTTCTGATGTCCAATATGAAAAGATCCCTTGCAATCCTCAACATGGATAGAGTTTTGAGATCCTCTCTACTCATTGCTTCTTACACTTTATTTTCATTCCCAAGATGTTAATGTATTGAACCATCATAATACTTAATTATATATACCCACCGTAATTTGGGAATAATAACTTGCTTTTTTGAATATATGTCTGAGTCTTTTATAGTCCACATATATTTCACACTTCTCTCCATAGAGGTAATGCAACCAAACTTTTAATTTGGTCATCATTAAAGATACATATAGATATTAAGTTGGGTATTTTTTCTCATGCAACATTATTTTAAAGGAGGAATATTTTCTCATATTATCATCTTGCCTGTGTACACACTTCAAAATCATTATTAATGCCTCATTTTAGATAAATAATACTTCCACACTAGTGGGTAATGTGAGCGCATGTACAGGGACATGAATTTTCTTGATCTCTTTAGGAATTAACTCACATTTTCTTCTAATGAAACTATTCACCACTCCAAGTTAGCTTGGTTAGTGGGATTGAAAATCATGAGAATTTTCTCACAAATAAATCATAGTTCCTATAAAATCTAAGGAAACTATATATATCTATCACATAGGTTGGTTTGAGACACACTTAAATTTCCTATATTTTTGAATGGTCCATAGATATCCCTATATTTGCGATAACATTCCTCAGGAGTGTTAATTACTCCAACAAAAATTCCCATTTCTTATACGTCACCAATATCATTTCTATATATAAGGTCTTTAGTATAGAATTCAAATGTTCCTTATATTCCTCATTTATTTTGGAGTATATGAGAATATCATATATAAAGGCTACCAAAATTTTTCAATGTAATATCTGAGGACTCTATTCACAATTTCTATGAAGTTTTTTGGAGAATTTTTGAGTCCATATGGAATCACTATAGAATCATAGCACTCGTATCTTATACAAAAATAAGTGTTGGGATATCCTTTTTCCCACCTTAACCAGATAATAACATGGCCAAGGATCCCCATTAGTGAAATTTTGGGCTCCATGTAGCTAATTAGGAAATTATTTAATCTGTGAAAGTGGTTACTTGAAGTTTATAATGACCTTTTTGGGATCAAAATAATCAATGTAGAGGTGCTTTGACTAAGACTTATTCTTGATAAGGAGGACTGGTGTACCCCATGTTGATGCACTTGGTAATGTGAACCCTTTATCTATATTCTCTTGTATTTGTTTCTTCATCTAATCATTTTCAATAATATCTATTCTATATGGAGTCAGGTATATTGGTTAAGATATAGGTATGAACTCAATTGATAACTCAGTCTCATAGAAAGGAGGAAAAATTGAAAATAGTTCATGAAACACATTAGAAAATTCCCTTATAATGTTCATTTAAACGAGTTTGATATTTTCTTTAGTCCCAATCATTTGAGCTATATGCATTTTCTTACAAGGTAAAAATATCTATTCTTGAGATGTTGGTACCAAATAAGATTTATTTTCCTCCTTGAACATTTATAGAACCAGATGGAGATTTGGGATATGGAGTGTGACTTCATTCTCTCAAAACTTTATGTTGGATCTATACATGGAAATCCAATCCATCCTAGAATAACATCCAATTTTTCCAAGGTGAGTATCAAATAGGTTTATGGTAAATTGAGCCCACAAATTTGGACATGGGATGAGTCATATAATTAAGATGAATTTTTTTCCAATTCACCATCTTCACTGATAACTCTACTTCAATGTATTGAGGTGGTGTTTTAATAGTTTTAAAAAACATTCTTGATATGAAACAATTCATAGAACCATGGATGATACAACTACATTTCACTATTTGATTCCGATTCTAATCATTTACTTCATCAAAAATAAACTTTGTGCTGAGAATTTTCATACTATTAAAAACATTGGAAGATAAATTATAAATATTTATGGGATAACTAATCTATGGCTTATATTCCTTAATATTTGAACTTATAGGTTTCAATCTATGTTATCAATCAATTATCTCTAAATATAAAATCATATAGACTTTTTTGTTCACTTTATAATTGTTCATAAATATCTTGTGAATTTACCAAATCATATCCCATGGGAGTTATGATCCATATGTGTAGGTATTCCCATTTAGGTTTAATAGATGACAATTGAGTCTTTATCAATGCACCCTTTTGGGGTCATTTCTCAAAGGTACATCTATGCTAGAGCCAAATCCACATATATCATCCATATATAGATGATGTTTTTTAAAAACCACTTCATCTATAATTTAAAAAATACGGATGTTTTCATATATTTATTCTTATCACTAAGACATTCACTATAGTTTTCAAATCCTAATACCAAAAATAACTAGACATTCTTAAAATACCAACTATGAACACCCATATTTTAATACACTTTATTTCATGATATGTTAAATAAAATTACACATAAAAAATCCAGAAAGATCATAAATTCTAGTGTATTTGTGAAATTAGGTACATATAACATCAACATGAAACATGGATACTATAATATTATTGAAAACATCCATAACATGCTCATAAAATTCCATCATTCTTCTAAAACTGCATGGGTTAAACTGAGGATGTACATAAGAAATGGGTGAAATATAAAGCCCAATATGGTAATAACTAATTAATATCATATGGAAAATCTATACATGCTGTCAACGTCAAATATCCGGGTATTATAAGAGGGGTTGGCATTTTAATCATGAATTATGATACATTATATAACATAATATCCTGAAGGAAACATTGGAATGTGGCCACAACATTATATATAACATCATAATCATAGCTCAAGGATAAATTATGATCCATAATAACATGGTGGAAAATCATAAAATGGATTAGGTTTACTATTTAATCCCATATATTGTGTCTTGTGATCCTAAAACATTACCCAATGTATTGGAGTGATGTTTGAGTTCACCTATGGTAATATGTAAATGATCATGTGTTTCACATAGATCATTAAATATATGGTTGTATTTCATCACAATTCATCCAATTATTAAAGAGTTTCAATTAAATATATAAAATTCCCCTGTCAATGATTCATAGGTACATCTAGGTGAATACTCATAAGTATAAATGAGAATAAGTATTCACTTCACAAATGTTTGGTAAGCAAAATCACACGGTAATGTCGATAGAATAATGGGGGTACATATTTGTTTAGTGTAAGGATTGATGAGTGTGAAAGGGGACTCTCATAACTTTTACATAATAAGGTTTGTAAAAAATATTTTTTAGAATATATCACAATATGAAAAAATGGAAAACAAAAGTCCTAACATAAAGGAGGTGCTTGAAGAAGGAGGAGAAGGAGAAGATCCCTTACATTAAAGGGGTATTTCAAAATCATGGGAAGATATTATTAATATATTTGGGACAATTTTTGAGGGATATTGAAAGGTAAGGGTAAATTAATAACATTATATAAGGATTTTTAGTGAATATGTAAGGGATTTTGATTGTGTTTATAAAGAAAAATAGGGGATAATGTTTTATTAATTTCCAAACATATGTTTTTGACTCTATGATAATGTATGCAAAACCAAAAACATTTCCATGGGTTTTTTACCATTATTTATTCAAAAGTACATTGGTTTTAAATATTTTATAGTTTAATTTATTGATTATAATAAAATAATACCCTTTGTGATATGGTAGTGAGTTATGTTTACAAATAATTTATTTTAAAACTATAAAATAAAATTATATTCTTGGTGCATTCATTAAGTGTTTATAAAATTAGTCAAATAATTTAAAATTTACATTATTTTAATGGGGAAATAGTCATTTCATTTTGTATACCATTTATGGAATATATTATATCACTTTTGTGTCATTATGATGGGATAATTCATAATAAACATTTATAGCGCGTTTAGTTTTGAACAAAAATCATACTATCTTATAAAATTATGAAAATAATAATCATTTAATATTTTCAATGTACTAACATAAAAAATAATATTATATTTATCAAAATAATTATATAAATATGATAATTTTTTTTAAATCAAAGTCCGAATTTATTAAAAAATAATGGATTTTCACAATAAGAGTTTTCTAACCCTTATAAAATTATTTTTCACTTCATAAAATTATATTATTATTTTTTACTAAATGTTATATAATAATAATATTTTATTAAAATAATTTTTTTAATAAATTATTTATTTAAAAAATTGTTTATTGAGTGAAACTATATATTTCACAAAAAATAAAATTGTGTTTTGTTATACCAGAATACTTTTAATTTAATCATTTAAAAATTAATATAAAAAGGATAATATAATAATTATTTTATTATTAAAAACATGAATTAATTCATACTATTATGTTCTAGATAAATATCGTTTTATTAAAAAATTGAATTTGTTAAGGGTAAGGTGTGTGATGGTGATATTTTCATGGGGTGGTTCGATATACATGGTTTGGGTCATGATCTCAATGAGATTGAAATTCTCCTTTAAATGGTCTCATTTGTTCTTTAGTTGTCGAATCTTGGATTATCCTTGGTCAATTGAAAATCTTATTGATGTTATCACCCATCAAATATCTGATAAATGGGATTCATAGGTATGATCCTACTAATTGAGGCTAACACTTATTTCATATGTATCAATTAAAATTTATCATAGCTCTTAATATATAAGAATTATGTGATCATTGTATAATAGTTATATTATCAATGGTTATAATGAATAATGTTAAATTAAATGAAATAGTATATAACAAATAATGTACTCATATAACCAAAGTTGTACATGTTTTTTCTATAACAACAATAAAAAAGTAAAAAATTTATTTAATCACAGAATAAAATTCATTTATAATAGTTTTGGTCTTTACATTAAACTAGAGATACCATATGCAATGCAATCTACATTTCATAATCTTGTTTCTTTACTAACTAAACTTTCACAATCCACGAATCATTATGTTCTTCCAAATTATTAATTAAGGGAACAATGTATTATTGAGAATTTTCAAGTTGAAACTACCACATTTATTAGTGTTTGAGAAATGGATCAGTTCCATTGGGAATATATTTTATTCCCTTCAATGTTCAGGACATGAAAAATCATTTCTTGAATTTTATCATTTGGAAGGAAATGTAAATCAATGGTGGATCGTTTTTAAGAATAAGAAACAAGAGTTGGAAATTGACTACATGAAATGGGATGAGATTAAGAAGGGATTTTTAGTATGTACTTCCCTTATATTATATGTACTCATATGGAGAATAAATTCCATGGGTGTAAGAAAAAGGATGATAAATCCATTCATACTTATGAGTAAAATTTTATAGGACATTCATGGTTTTCTTTTAGTTTAATCAGTAGACTTGAAAGAAAAGGTAATAAAATCATCGGTATCTTAAAACAATGTCTCCAAAATGTACTAGTTAGAAGATACTTTAATTTATATGAATATATCATTAGATATAAAGTCATGGTTTTAATAAATTTTGGATATTTCCACCATTCTGATGATTTTTATTAGAAAAGGAATATGGAGCATCCTGAATACTCAAATAAATCACATGGTGGAAGAAATTCCAACCATATAAATGCCATAAATATAGGAATAAACATTAAATGAATTTCATGAATGGAGTTGTGAGGTTATTTAGATGTGTAAAAGGCATGTCATAAATCTCATGAATGTTGAATGACTATGAATATAGAGGTTAATGAAATGGAGGAAAAGAAGATACAAACTAATACACCACCCATTCTTGAATGCTTATAATTCTAGGAGTATGGGAATTATGCCAACCAATGCACAAACATAATGTATTATGATAATGATTATCATCATCAACATATTTAGGTCAAAGAAAAAGTAAAATCTCATGTGATCATGACTAAAATAATGGGTTATGAGAATAATGTGGGTGAAGGTGAACATATAATCCACTATAGAGTAGCTAATATATTATTTGATTCTAGTTCTACACACCCTTTTATATATATGTAATTTTTAAAAGGTATAGAACTAACATCTCATGGATTATATGTGGTGTTAATATTGAATCTTATAATGGTATGATGGTAACATCTAAAATATATAGTTCCTTTCTAATTGAAGTTTGTGGGAAAGTGCTTCCTTCAAATTTTAGGATTCCCCCTTTAGTTGGAATTTAAGTAATTCAAGTCATGGACTAGAATTTAGTATATAGAGACCATATCAATTTTAAAGGAATGGATGTCATATTTCATATTCCGAATGAACCTACAATCTTTTTTCAATACTTAGTGGAATACAAACTTCAAATGGATATTACTTCTATCTCATTGGCTGTAATTACTATCCATGAAAGGTATTTATATAAGACTATTGGGGTGAAACTCAACATTAAAAAGATTCCAATTATATTGGAGTTCTTTAGTGTGTTTACAAAATATTTTCGAAGAGTTCCTCTATATCATGAAGTTGAGTTTCATTAGAACTCATGCCTAGTACATAAACTACTTCAAATAATTGTTATAGATTTTCCTCAATTGTGATTTATGAATTTAAGAAAAAACTACAATAGAATCCTGATAATGGATTCAAAGACCCTAGTTAACCACCATGAGGATCAACTATTCTTATTTTAAGATAAAATATGGGTCAAATATTCTTTTCATATACTATCGGCCACTTGACCTGATCACTAGCAAGAAAAGTATCATCAACCTTGTTTCTTTATTTGTTTGAAAAATTGTGAGGAACTCAATACTTTTTAAATATTTATCTGTGTTATATATTTCATTAATTAAGGGTTAATAATGAAGATATATGCAATAAAATCTTCCATATGAGTTATGATAATTATGAATATTTATTAATTACATTACAACATACTAATCCACATACTATATTAATTGATATAATGAATATAATATTTAGAGATTACCTTCACCAGTTTGTGGTGGTCTTTATCGATGAGATTTTTATATACTCAATGAGTAATAAATAACATGATGATTATCTGTGGATTATTTTGATAACTATATGGAAGGTTAAGTTGAATGAAAAATTTACCAAGGGTGAATTTTGGAATAAAAAAGTTTCATTCTTGGGTCTTATAATATCATAGGAGTGTATTTTAATGGATCCTTCAAAGATGGATGTTATTGGGAAATTGCTTAAGAAAACCCCATTTATTGAGATTTAACATTTTCTTGGGTTGTATGGATATTACCAATTCTTTTTAAAATAATTATAATGTCCTTATGATTCACTCAATAAGTTGGTAGGAAGGGGTTTATGTTCTTATGGGTAGATGAATGTTAATTGAACTTCCAAGTACAAGAGAAAAGGTTATTCAGTGCACCTATTCTACCACTACCCTATTATGTAGAAGGTCTTGTGACCTATAATGATAAATCAGAGAATGGAATGAGATTTTTTATCATGAATAAGGATATGGTGATATCATATACCGCACAACAATTGAAAACACATAAGCAATCCTACCCGACTCTGGGTTTGGAGTTAACACCGGTTATTTTTGAATTGAATATAAAAAAGAATTATATTTTTGGTAAAATGTGTGATATATATATATATATGAATCATGAAATATTAAACAAATATTCCAATATAGATAGTTAAATATGATCCAGAAAAGATGGTTAGAATTTAATAAAGATTGTGACTGGTTAATAAATTACCACACTGGGAAGGTGAATAAGGTGGCCGATGATATGAGTCCAAAAGATTATTATAATTTTTCTAGGATTATGACTAAAAGAGATCAAATACATATAGATTTTTAGAATATTTAACTTGAAATCGTGAGTACATGGGATAGTTCATATATTTATTAGATAAATTTTCATCCATTTATCCATCGGGTGATTAAATATGAACAGAAGGAAGATGTATAACTATAAAAGAATGTGAGGAGTATTCCTACATTCAAACATGATTTTGTTGGAAGGATAAAGAATAATAACATTGTATGTTCCCCATAAATACCAATCCTAAAGAAGGATATATTAGATAAATCTAATAGTTCAACATTCACTATTTATCCCAGATGTAAGATGATTTATAGAGATATTGGAGATTATTTCTGTTCATAATACATGCAAATATATATACTAGAGTATGTATCTCAATTATATGTATGTTAAAAAAGTTAATACTAATATATATTATCATAAGGAAATTAGATAACCATTTCCTATACTTTAATGGAAATCAGAAAAACAAATACAATGGATTTCATTACCACACTCCCCAATACATCTAATGGAAATAATGATATTTGGGTTATAGTCAGCAACCTTAAAATGTGAGTACAAATCATTAACATTAGAGAAGATTTATCTCTTCATCATTAAGCCATGATATATGTGACACCCGACATTATAAAACAATAAAATTGAATTATGAAACCCGAAACAATGTGCTTTTAAAGTCCACAAAATATATTTCCATAAATATAATCTTTTTGATACCTTGTAGAACATCCAAACTAATGTCTAAATGAAGCATAATAAAGTATATAATTATAAAATAGCCCATAAATTAGTGTTTTTGAATAGTACTAATTAGATTATTAAATGTATATGGTTTAAACATGTAAAATAAAAATAATTTTTTATCTACTAATTGTAAATAAAATAAGACTCGTTTAAAATAACAAATGTTTTCTAAAAACTATATTTTTCTAAATGAAAGTTTAGTCGCACTTTTCTAAAATAAATTTAAATTAATTTTTACCACTTTTAAAAAATGTAGTTCATTTATATCAATTACATATTTAATTTTTGATATTAAAACTATCAATGTTTATGAAATATTTCATTTCAAAAACCCTCTTTTTCATCACATCCATGGGTTTTGTTTTAAATTAATTTTTTATAGTTATGTTAATAGAATTTGTTAAAATGGATTACATGTTTAGAATAATCATATTTTATATCTTCTAATAAGGTAAACATAATTTTTTACTATAATTAATTGTTAAAATAGTAATAAGTAATTACAATTGTTATGGTAAAAATGCATATACCTGGAGTTAAACTAAAATGTTACGGGATAAAATAACATAAAAAGTTGTCTAAAATATATTTAATGGAAATATTTAGACCTTATAAAGTCTACAAAATTATAATACTCTATTTTTTTACTTTTTTAATATCAAGAACATTATTACACGTATTTATTTTCAAATATTACAAGTGTTACACTCAAATCACTTATAAAAGGTCAACCCCACTCTTATATTCATCATACCTTAAAATGATTTTTTCATAAAATAACTACCCAAAAAAATTCCTAGATTACATAAATCATTCTAGAATAATTTATATTTACATAAATATATTGTAATAATACTTTGGGTATAATCCTAAAGAGGTGGTCTACGAAGAGATAAAATTTCTAACTATACAAGTTTGTATTATTTCTTCTTACACCACCTTGAAATATTCTAAATGTGTGAATATATAATAAAAAATATCTAAAACATAATTATAATGTATTATTTTATGTTCATGACCCATATCCATCTCTTCATCCCTTAAATGGAAAATGATAATGTTGCTCGGGTGTACGACTGACTAACGCTTTGCGAATTGATGTGATATGTTTTAAATAAACACCTCTCATAGTTGTGTATGATGAAATTTATAAAATATATATATGATATTTATAACATATATATAAATTTTTAGGCATTATATAATATATAATTTTTTACCTTGCATTCCATAGTGGATACGATAATGTCGCTCATGTGTATGGTGGATTCCACCACATGAATCAATGTGATTTTTTTTCACTAAAAATTTACATGGAAGGTTATAAAGATAAAGATAATGAAAATATTTGATATAAATGAAGTAATTATGATATTAATTCCATATTTATCATTATTTAAAGATAATATACCATTTTATTTCAAGCCTTTTCATTCACATAATGATGAAAACATTTCTTGTGTATGTATGGACAACCAACTTCAATAAATGATATGAGTCACTTTTCATCACCAGACCACATGTAAGATATATATAAAAGTATATTTAATGATAAAATACAAATTTATGATATTATGATAATTTTAAAAAGATGAAATATTACACTCCAAATTTCTGTATTGATCATTGAAAAATTTTAACTGTTACTCAAACACATCTACATCCTACCGTCTCTATGATCGTAATGTACATCCATTCAAAAAAATAATTGATTATTAGTATTAAAATAATAATTTATCTATATATATATGATAATTATTTAATGATGATTATTATTTATATTTTTAAAGTATAAAATATTTAGAAAAACTACAACATTCATTAAAACCCCTGAATGGGAATACATGGAAATTAACACACAAAATAACAAAAATAATAAAACATTATTCACAGATGAGCAATAATATGTTATGAAAGGATAATATTTTGTATTATAAATATTTTTACGGTTTACTAATATGTTAATAAATTTTTTAAAACCACTATATAAGAGTTTAAATCACATTCTTCCTAATAGAACCAATAGTTAAGAAATATCATCTCGATTTCCCTTCATTGAGGCATATAGTAATGTTATGAATCAAATTTTTTTATATGGTGTATATACTACCACTTTTACTTGTAATTTTATGAATCCTTTATAATTCAATTTTTATTTTGAATTTTAATTATTTCTTCTAAGGGGATTTGACTTGATAATTACCAGGTGGAAAGGATTTCATAACAATATTTATTTTCATTAGATTATATTACTTTCTCATTGTATTTGATATTCTCATATTATGTGTGTAATGAATTATAAATATATTTTATTTTATTTCCATTTTTTATATTTATTTACATTTTATACACATAATCTATTCATTCATTAATTCCTACTTCAACATTATGATATTTGGAAGGGTTTATTTTAGAATCTCATTTTAATCGGTATTATTTTTACTTGAATTTAAATTAATGTAAATTAATTGATCATTGTATAATAAAACCATTTAATTTAATTCTAAAATGGTTATTCATGAATTTTACAGAAATTTTACAATTTATCCAATATTTGGTACTTAAATGACTGAGAAAATGTTCTTAATAAAATTCAAATTTATTTCTATTTTCACTCAAAAGTCCTTTTCATTTCAAAACTAAGTTTCCAAAAATTGTATTACTTTTTTTAAATTATTCATAATTTTTTTTATACATTTTTACCCATGTTTTACTTCTTACAAAATTTCTATAAAATAATCTTCTTATCTTCTTCTAAATAATGACCCTTCATTATTTACCAAAAAACTAAAAAGAGACAATATTTTATCATGTATGGAATGTAAAGGATTTACTTCCATCAAGACCACTCAATAGTATAAATATTCATTTATAATTTTCAAATGTTATTTTCAATTAAAAATATTTTCTTAAAATATTATTTGATGTTATATTTCTAAAAGGTGATTTTTAAAAATAAAATAATATTTTCCTCGAGAATATTTTTAAATATATTTATATGATATTTCTTTTCATCAACAACAAGAATCATTTATATTTTCATATACTCCACTAATGATATTTTATATTAATATCATCCTTATTCTCCATCTAGATTGTTTATAATTATTTTGACCAAGTATAGTATTGACATTCAGTTATTGTTTCATTGTTGTAGTCATTATTTTCCCTTGAATTATTCACATTCATATGATCATTCGAATTTAAATTTCTACTAAATATAAATGTTATTTATCACATGAATTATTATTTCTTAAATCATTTCTCATTTCAGAATACAGTATTTTTTTTTATTGACTAGGTAAAATTTTATAATTCAAATTTATTCATCAATACGATGGCAAGGCATAATTTTTAGGAATAAAATATATTATTCAATATATAAAGAATTTTTTAAACATAAAGATATAGTTGTGGCCCAGTTATAGAAATCCCCTCAATTCATTGATAGTCTCATGAGATGAATCAGTTGGATAGCCTTAGTTAATGGGTTTCTGGTGTATACAAGTCCATCTTTTTTAACCTGTTTGGGGGAAGGTCTTGATATTAGAGGTTTTCACGATTCCTGAGATCTTAATGAGAAATAATTAGTAATTTTCGTTTTTAAGAATTTACAAATTAGTATCAATGATATTTTGGAAATTTTATAATCAATTAATAAATTTCATTCTCAGTTTATTGACTAAATGGAATGTGTTTTTAGTTATTTACCTTAAGATATATATTATGCCTTATATTTTTATACATTATATTTTTATAATTATATTTCCTCTAGATGCCTATAATTATTAGTTTAATAATTAAAAAGAATCAATTATATATTATTTACCATTTCATATTGATCATGATTTATCATATCATGATAGTAATGTTATTAAAATTGTACATGTGTTCAGTTATTTACCAATATATACTAATTATGATTATTTATTCATGATAGCTTTCGATTTACAAGACTCTTACTGAGCATTTGAGCTCAACCTTTTTTTCCTATCCCATAGATCCATTATGTTTATTAAGATTTATATGAAATTTTATTTTAGAGTGAATAATGTTATTCTCAAAAAAATATATGGTCATTTCTGTTTCCAATTGAAATATGGGAATTATGTATATATCTAGCTTAAGGAGACTAGAAAATTATTCAGTATTTCTGGACGTGATTCCTTTTATTATATGAAAATATGATAAAGTAAGAAACTGGCTCTATGTTACTTGATTCAGTTTCTTTATAGTTGGTATTTGGGGATGAAGAGAAAAATCCTTTAGAACTAGATTTATTAAAGTATATATTTAAGAACACTACCCTAAGAATGAATTTTTGGATAAATATAGAAGAACATCCTAAATTTATGGTAATGAAGATGTTTTTTTTTATTTTTGCTAGAAATACATCCATGTATGGATATTATAAGTGGCTATGGATCTGGAATAGTTGTACCAAAGTGTAATAACTTTGAAAAGGTTATATTGTTCTTGTCCTAATCATCACCCAGTGTACAATAACAATCCTTATTGGGCACCTGGTTTGAAACTTCCTAGGGATAGACTTAGGATAATTCACATTTTCTGTACAATCCATTATGAAGGATTTTAATATATTATTATAATGAATGGCCTAGATTAAACCAATTTTTTCATAAATAAAAAAAGATTTATTATTTAAACATCCTATAAAGGAATATATGGTTTTCCAACTATGATTATTGTTCCCACACTAAACTTTTTGGTTTTATTCAATTACTGGAACCTAAAGGAATCATTTTAACATTTAGTATTAATGAAAATGTGATGATTATGAGTTACCAAATGGGATGATAATAGGAGTGAAAGATATTTTGAATAATAATAATTAGTTATCTTGAAATATTATTAACCAAGTATACCTTAACCATCTCTTAAAAACACAAAAGAATATAAGGATGGAGTTTTCCAATAGCTAGAGTGGTGGATACAATAGAAAAAATAACGCTCTATTTACATAATGTGAGATATTTGGAGTGAGACACCGAGTAATGTGTCTCAAAAGAGTGGGAAAATTCTTTATGTGTGGAAAAGAAGAGCATAAAAAATAATTTCATAGTAAAAATGTAATCTGTGAAGGAAGAAAATAAATCTCACCATAGGGATCCATTTACTGCACATTGTCTTAAATGTGGGTTATCGTGGAATTATCTAAGTCAATGAACACTTATAATGTTTAAACATAAGACCAAGGAAGGACCTATGCTGATATATAATAGATAAAGTATTTATGTAATGGGAATCAATAATTAAATTTTAGATTTTTTTACCTATGGTACATTGGTTATAAAAATCGTGAATCATATACAGATTTTGTAAAATATTATTAGTATTATAAGTCTTCATTCACTTAATATTTATGGATACCATAATGTTTTTATAAATTTATGGTTTATCATAAGATTAATTTCTTAAAAATTCATTTAAAAACTTTTGTGTTATTGATATAAAAAGTTTTATTATACATTGGCAAAACATTTAAGGGAATAAAACTTATTTTCTTATTATATGAGAGGGTTATTTTGGGAATAATTCCTTTACATTTTTTGGAATTATGATTCAAGGAATAGGTAAACATTGAGGTTTATAACATCATTAATTATTTAGTAATTCTGGATCTTCATAATTTTGTAATATTATAGAAGTTATATTAACATATTTATAAAAGAAGGACAAACCATATGTTGGGTGACAACCCATCACATATGGAAATATTGCGGGGATCAAACCCATAATTTAATAAAGATAAGTTTTTAGCACCAACCAATGGCCAACATGATGTTATAGTTAATATGTCATTTATTTATTAAATGATTTGAAAAAAAAATTAATAAAAAATTGATGGTGTTACCATTGAGGTTTATTTGTTAATGTATTATATAGGATAATTTATTCTAACTATATTGGATTTTGAAAATATTAAGAGATAGATAGAAATATTTTTCACTCTTTTATGGATCTTAAGATCTATTAAAAGTTAGTTTTAGGGCTTCACTCATAAAAAACCATATTTTTGGAAATTAATTTCTTAGAGTAAGATATGAATTTGAAATTTCATAAAGCAAAACCAAAGGATGAAATTGTTCTAATGAAATATAAACTTATCAATTATGTTTGTTTCCATATATTCTTATATAGTAAAACAATTACCAAACATTAGAAAAACATTATTAAAACAAAAAATGTTATCTTTTTACCTTTATATGTGATGAATAAATAGGTTTTTTTAAATAATAACATTATTATGGTTTTAGGTCCTTAAAGTTACACTTGTCATTCAATTTCCAGTAATCAATGACCCTTTTCACTCTATATAATTATTTATTCTTTTCTTTCATTTCCATATATTCACATTCAACCAATGTTATCCAAGTAATAAACCTAGTTATGTGTTATTATATAAGACCTTTTTACTTCTCATTATATATTATTAATAATATTTTTTATTAACCCTTTTTACAATTAATGTTTTTAATAAAGTAATTTTTGTACAAAAAATACATTATTTCTGAGTGTAAGATCAAATTGCGAGCATATGACTTATTTACAGTTGAGATAATGTGAATCCCAAAAATTTTAGAAGAATAATGTTTTATTAAATATATTATTTTTAATTAAACACTGATCTTAAAAAACCATGAAATATATTTCTTTAAATTTTATATCTTTGATATCTAGTGAAACATGCCACCTCGAGTCTAAATGTATTGTAATATAGTATATCGTTATAGCATGGAAATAAAATTGGTGGGTATGAATAGTTCTAACTAAATTATGAAATGTATATGATTTAAAATTTTTAAAAAATAATTGTTTATATATTTTTTGTAAAAAAAATTTAAATAATTTAAAAGAAATAAAAAGAAATGTTTTCTGAAAAACAAGTTTTTTTACAAAAAAGCAGTTTAGTCGGCCTTTACACACATAAATTAAAATTAATTTTTAACACATATAGAAAATTTATGTGACAAAATTAAATTAATTTTTGAAAACATAACATCCAAATTATTATATATTGAATTTTTTGGTTTTTTTTGAAAAGAGTCATTACTCGATAAATAGTGAAAATTCATATTTTTATTTGAAAAATGCCTCCCTATTTAAATTTATTAAGAAGATATGGAGTATCGTAAATAATTTTAAAAATAATTTTAATTATATTATATTATAATATATAAAATTTTGTTCATTAAAATCAATTTTATATTGAATTTTTATATTAAAACCTTCATATACTTATGTGAAATTTCTTCTTGGAACCCTACTTTTTCATTGTATATGGGGGTTTTGTATTATATTTACCTATTCAAATTATGTGCATTTAATCTGCTAAAATGGATTACATAATTTGATTCAGTGTATTTTATATTTTATAATATGTTATAATAAATTTTTTACCCTAATTAATAGAGAAAATAGTAACAATTAATTACCATAGTTATGGTAAAAAATTGGTTTACCTGGGGGTAAACTAAAATGATATGGGTTAAAATGACATAAAAAATTTTCTAAAATTTATTTTATGGAACTATTTATAATTTTTAATGTATAATTTCCTATAATAATCTATTTTTGACACTTTTGGAATTTGAAAAATATGGGTACACCTCTTTCATTTTAAAAATTACAAGTGTTCCACTCACCTCACATATAAAGGGCCACCACCTATCCTCTCTTATTTAGACCATATAACCATTGTAGATCTTAAAAAACATGTACTAATCACTTTCAAACATCTATTTATTAATCCCTTTATCTTTAGTTTTTTTCAAAATCTATTTAGGAATAATTTTTGTGTAATCCTAAAGAGGTGGCCCGACAAGTGGTAAAATTGCATGTTTTGAGTTTTTTTATTTCTTCTTTGATCTCCTAAAAATATTATTAATTTATGATTGTATAATAAATTTTTCATTAAATGTACTTAAATTTTATTATATTAGGTCCATGACCTATATTAGTCTCTTGTTCCCTCAAATAGGAAATAATATCGTCGCTCTTGTGTAAGGTGGGCAACCGCCTTACAAATAGATGTGACAAGTTATCCATAAAAACCTCCCATGGTTGTTTGTGATGATGGATATAAAATATATATATTATATTTATAAAATACTTATACCTATTTATTCATTATATCATATATACATTTTTTAATTTCCATTTTTCAGGGGATAAGATAACATCACTTATCTATCTGGAAGACTAATATCTCACGAAGCGATGTTAATTGTTTTCCACAGACTCTTTTCATTAAAGGTAATAAAGAAAATTTAATTAAAATATGTAATATAAATGAAATAATTATTATATTAATGAAATGTTTATCATTACTAAAATATAATATATCATTATTTTTCTTACCTTTTCACTAACTGAAAGATGATAACGTCGTTCGAATATGTGTGGACTACCGCCTTCCAAAAGTGATGTGACTCCCTTATCATTACCAATATAAATGGATGATATATATAAGTATATTTAAAGAAATAATATGGTAATTATGATATTATTATAATTATGACAATATACAATATTTCTTACCTCTTTTCCATAATGGATGTTAAATAATGGAA
This sequence comes from Viscum album, assembly GCA_963277665.1. NCBI lineage: Eukaryota > Viridiplantae > Streptophyta > Magnoliopsida > Santalales > Viscaceae > Viscum > Viscum album. Next base: position 1,305,900,595 of record OY728119.1, read on the forward strand.
ACATTACTCAGGTGTACACACGACATTCCATCTCCATGATTGTAACATACTTAGTTTCTAAAAACAATTCGTGATTGGTCATAAAATTATAATTTATGTATAAGTATTATAATTATAGTATTATTGTTATTCTTATTTGTATTATGTATCTATATAATATGCACAAGAACATGAAATTTCATGAAAAAACATTAATGAAAAACCAAGGAAATTAACACCCAAAATAGTGAAAATAACGAAGGATTATTAATGAATAAGTGATAATATTTTATAACAGGATCAAATATGATTTTAGAATTTTAATATTTTATATATTTTAATAAAAAATCTAAAACAACTATACAATTGTTTAAATCATGTTCAACCTAAAGGATGCGTGATGTAAAGGATTTCATCTCAATTTTCCTTTATTGGGGAATATTGTAATATTATGCACATATTTTCTTTTATATTCTCTATATATTAAAATTTTTCATTTAATATCATGAATAATCCATAATTCCTGGTATTTTGAGCTTAAAATTTAATTGTTTCATCAAATGGGTTTTAATAGAAAATTAGCAAGTGGCAAAGAATTTCATAATTGAATTTTTATTCATTGGGTTATATTACTTCATCATTGTATTTGATCTTAATATATTATGTGGGTAAGGGATTTTGAATATGTTATTTTCTATTTACACTTATTTTTTTTTCATATACATTAGATACACATAATCAATTCATTTATTAATTCTCACTTCAATGGTACGATCTGTTTAAGAGTTTATTTCACATTATCATTTAAATTAATATTTTTTATACTTGAATTTCAATTAAAAGAAATTATTTTATAATTGTAAAATAAAACCCTTTAATTTTATTATCCACCTATTATAATTTATTTATTCAAGGAATATAATAATTTTCCCACTCTTTGTTACTGAAAATGATTGAGAAAATTATTTTTGGAAAATATGACTTCATTTCTCAGTTCGCTCAAAAAGAATTTTTCTTCCAAACCAATGATTTTTAAGACTATTATCAAAAATGTTTTTATAATTATTTAAAATTATTTACAAAATTTATATTCACTATTTTTTTTAATTTTTATAAAATATTTCTAAATGAGTCTTTGTTTTCTAAACAATACATGTTTGGGTTTTACCAAAAAATTGAAATGAATCTTTATTTGAACACGTATGACATGCATTAAATTTCCATTCACCAGGACCACACAATGTTTTAAATATTTATTTATAAATTTTAACAGTTATTTTCAAAGAAAACTATTATCAAAATATTTTTTGAACATTTAATTTTAAAATATTATTTTCAAAATTAAAGGAATATTTTCCTTAATAATGTTTTTAAAGATATTTTTATGGTATTTCTATTTATAAATGAATCTACCCTTTATTATTACATATAATACACTAGGGATATATTGTATTTCCTCTAGATGGTTTATGATTATTTTGACTAAGGATAGTATTGGACTTCACTTCCTTTTTTCATTTTAATAGTTATTATGTTTTCCTTGAATTATTCACTTTTTGTGATCATTGGACATTAAATTTCCCCTAAAAATCCAAATTATTTATCATGGATTTTCTTATTTCTTAAAATATATTTCAATTATAAATTATTTGTTACAATATTAATGTTATTTTTTTGACTGGGGAAATACTTATTATCTTTATTCCTTCTTCAATATAGATATTTAATGGAAATTCATATTGTTGATGAATTACTCGATTATTCAATATATGAGGAATTTTTTGGAAACTAAGTTATGGTTTGGTTCTGATTATAGATATACCCTCAATGTATTAATAGTATCATGAGATGAATCATATTTCTAAACTCAGTTAATTGGGTTTCTAATGTATACCTACCCATCAGTTTAAAACTATCACGAGGAAGGTCTTGATAGTGGAGGATTTTATGATGCATGAGGTCATGATGTTAAATAATTAATAATTTCCATATTTAAGAATTTTTTTATTATTATCCCTGATATTTTTTTAATGATATTATATATGGATTCATTTCATTCTCAGTTTATTTACTCAATGGAAATTTTTTATTTCCCTTAGCATGTTGATTTTTACTTATCTTATATTCATGATATTTTCACAATGATACTACCTTTGGAAGTATTTAATTATAATGTTTTTGATCAAAATAGAATATTTTTAGTTATTTACCTTTCTATATTAATTATGCATTTCCATATCATGATATTCATGTTATTTAAATTGAATATGTGTTAATTTGGTTTTTTATTTCCATGTTGATTATTCATATTAATTATAGATAGCTTCTATTGTACATAACCCTTACTGAGAAATTGAGATTACTATTTTTTTCCATTCCTAGTATTATATTAAGTGTACAATGATGGATATGTAAGGATATTCTAGAGGGAATAATGTTATCCTAAAAAATTATGTTGTAATTTGACTTTTCTAATTTAATATGGGGATCATGTAAGTATCTATTTTACTAAGACTACTAAACTATTTGGTCCCTGATTATTTGATTCTTTGAATATTATGAAAATGTAATGAAGTAATAAATTTTCTTATGTATGATGGATTTAGGGTCGTTAAATGATATATTAAAAAAGGGTTGATATTTCATAGAGTACCACATTCTATTGTATATGTTTGAGATTTGAGGACTACCTTGATATTCTAGGAACGTTTCCACCATGCTCTGGATACAGAGTTATCTTTATCAATAGTTGTCATCAAAATAAATAAAATCAATAAAAGTGGAACATTCAAACCCTCGATGAAATTTCAAGTTCATGTTAACTCAAATACTAAGGTAATTAATGTCCACAACTTCCTCGAGTCGAGTTGTCATAAAAATATTTATTTTACTCAAACATTAATATATATCCTTATAAATACCTATATGGAAATAAGTGAATAACTCCAATTTGTTGGGATAAAACTATAGAGAGAAACTTATTGGGACCTGAGTTAGATGAGTAAATTGTAAAGAAAATAATAGCCACTCAACAGCCCAAAATAACAACTTAAATTTGATAGAATATTTATACTAACAATCATTGATGTGATCTGGATTTGATAGTTTGTGAAAGGTATTCCTATCAATATCACCTTGTAAGAAGGTTATGAGATTCAAAAATAATATATAGGCGCTCTTGATATTTATTATTCTCTTTAAAATTCATGATCATATTGAAATGGTAGCATATCATTTGGAAGTTCCAATGAATCTCTCTCTTGTTGATAATGTGATCCATGTATTTCCCCGAAGTAAGTAAATATGTGATCTCTGGCATGTATTGAGAAGAAAGGTCATACCTTTGGAACAATATATATTTTATGTGGAAAACATGATGAATATTATGGATCATGGAGGGAAAAAGCTCTAAAACAAAACCATTCATCTCATCAATGATTTTTGGAGAAAACTTATATTAGAGGATGCTATTTAGGAAACCTATAATTTGATGATATAGGGATATCATATATTTTTTTGTATCAAAGTCATTTATTTTAGTCAAAAAATTCATTGGAATAGGGGAATAATGTAATACTTCACGATTTTATATATCTCTATATATAAATTTAGTTTTTTATAGCTTGGAATATATGTAATCCTAAGTCGAAATAAATAATAATGATGTGTAATATTATATCCTAGATGTGGGATTGGATGGTAAGAATAGAGATAAATAAATTATGAAAAATTTATAGTTTACACATGTTTGAAATTAGGACACTTGTTATCAATTTATTAGAAATAAAAAAAATATTTGATAGTAACCGATTTGTTTTTATGGAGAACAATTTTTATACGTGAAATGTGTTTTTATCTTAATGAAATAAATTAGTAGCTATAGGTAAATGATTTTAATTAAGTTTATATATTATTTATTAAATAAAATATTATAACATTATGATAATAATGGTTTAAGGTGAGATATAATATTATATATCTAGTTTTATAATTAAACATGTATTTTTCTGAAAAAATAGTTTTTGTTTGTGTTTTGTAAATATATTTTAAAATGAATTTATAATACTTATAGAAATTGATTCATAAAAAATTAATTCCATAATTTTAATTCGTAGGATAAAATTTTGTAATCTGGTAAGTATGTCCATTTTATTTCTGGTCAATATAAATAGTAACCATAACAAATCTTTATCACCTCGGTAAGAGTAAAATGGGTAAAATAAGGTTACCTTTTTTATAAGTCTTTAAAAATCCAATAAAACATTACTTTATCATATTTTATGGATTTAGTTAAAAAAATCCATCTAAATATCTAATTTATTCTCACTTGGTTTCATTTTTCTTTGATTATGATCATTATAAAAATTAAATAAAATAATAAATACAAAAAATTTCACTCTCTTGACATTAATATATCTAAATTTTTTACTTATCAATAAAATTATGAGAAGATTAGTTATAAATATTAATTTGAAATATGAATTAATTTTTTTTCATCATATCAATTTATTTTCATTTTTTAGTTGTTGGATAATTAAATTAAATGCATATGCAATGCTAACACAATATTTACTCAATTAATAGAATAATCAAATAAATGATTTTAAAAATATTAAATGAATGAAACTTTCAATGAACCATTGATTTCCACGAATTTTATATCTAAATATAACATAATAGTGATGTTATAAAAGATTACATTTGAATTCCATCTTTTTCTTATTTTCCTTAATGTAAAATTAAATAAATAGTTTCAAAAATGTCATTAATGATATTTTATTAAAATAATAATTTATAAAAGTATATAAAAATCATAAAAATATCTAAATAGAAAAACTTGGATAATTTATTGCCTAAAATGTCACCCATTTTCCATATATGAGTCAATTTCCACATTATAAATAAAATTATAACCCACTAATATTGAAAATTTCATTAATTTAGTAAAGGTAAAAATTGGTTAACCATGGTTTTAAAACAAGGCATAAGTTTTAAAATGAAAAAAAAACTTAAATAAATTTTATTTGATTAGGTTATTTATACGTTATCCCATTATTCATTTAATATCCATCAATTTGGAATCATTTTCTTTTGATAATGACTAAAATTATATTTTAATATTTTTAGCAATTCCATGTGTGTTATTTCCCTCCATTATAAAAGGAAACCCACTATCTATTTTATTTAAACCAAATTGATCCATATATATATGTATATATATATATATATATATTAAAATACCTAATATAATATCATCCTAGATTCATTAACCACATCCTAAAGCTTCTGGTATTTCTAAAGGACCATTTATTCACTCATTAAGGTGTAATCCAATAAGGGTATCTCAAATAAGTGTTTTAAAATGAAGGAGACCATTTTCAATTTAATTTATTTTGAAAACATTTATAAATAAATGATATAAATTATAAAATACATAATTTATTTCCTTAAAAATTCAAAATTGTAATTATGATGATGTAAAATCCTTTGTCAACCTTCTTTCAATCCATTAGAAATCTAAAAGAATACTCTTGTGTTTGTATGACATACCGTCACCACGAAGCAGTGTAATTACCTTTTCATAACCACATTACATGAATTTAATAATTATGGATTTAATATTTATAAATATTATTTATGACATAAATATTATTCTTGTATTATACTATCATGCCTACCTTCTTACCTTTCCATAGGTTGGAAAACGATAATGTCGCTCGTGCATAAATATAGACTACTATCTCCACGAAGTGATGTAATTTTTATTCAATTAATTATGGAATAAATGGTAATAAAAAATTATTTTATGTATATACATTATATTTATGATAAAATAATTACTCTATAAAGTTAATTTATTATTTACCTATCTTTCATTTCGTCCTTCAAAAAATGGAAACATCGTTCATCCGTACGTATGACCTACCATCTCCATGATTGGTGTAATTAATTTTTCTATATATAAAATTCATGTAGGAATATATATATAAATATATATTGAATTTAAATTATATTTAAATCATTATTAACCATTTGGATATAATGGAACCATGATCAACAAAAAAGGACTAGTGCTTCTGAACTAAAACATGCAAAAAATGACGTTTTTTTCACCCCAAAAAGTGATTTTAAGAAGAAAATGATAATAAATTGGTAATAAGATTTCATAAGTAAATCATAAAAGTTATTATATATATTATTATTTTTCTATAATACATGTATAATTTCATTAGAAAATGATACAATAATCCAAATTATTTTTGGGTACAAGGCCCATGATAATGAAGTGTTTTTATACAATATTTTTACACACTATATCATAGTCATCAATATTTAATATTTCATATAATAATATATTCCAAACCACATATCACCAACTAAGGGTCCATGTTATCCCTTAATACATCCCCTCATATTTCAATTATAGGTATTATATATCACTTTCTATAATATAACTTATTATCATTAGCACATCATTCAATTTTTATAATTACATATGTGATATATAATATGGGGTACAATAGCAAAATATTGTAACATAATGATACTAAAAAATGTGTTTTTGAACTAAATGAAACTAATAAATACCCATATATATTCTAATATGTTAAAACTATATTCTTTTGAAAACCCAAACCCCATCCTATCAAAAAATTCAGTATCGTATTTTTCTATTAAAATTATATGATCTAATGATTGGAATTCTTCCATATAATCTAGAACCAAATTATAGATATTGATAAGAAAATTACTAACTATAGAATCATGTTCTTCATGAGAACTATAATTTTCTAAATATATCAACTCTTTCCAAAATATTTTTTAAATTATATATAATACCACCAAAGGGGATATGGGAATCATATATTAAAAATGTAGTGGAAATAAAACTAAAAATAACAATATTTTTGAAATGAAGATAATGTAAAATTATATATTTAATTATAAATAAATAATATACTTTACTGTATATATTTTATGAATATTGACTTTGGTGATTCTCACTAATGAAAACCCAATATCGTATTTCCCTTTTAATTGATTCACTTGATATAGAATCAAAAAACATATTTTATATGATTCCTTAAATAATCACGATATTGAAGAACCTCTATTTTAAAAAAATAGTGAAAAAGGAGACATAAAATAAGAATAAATGTGTTGATGGATATTTTGGATTTAATAATAATGGATATATTATTAACATAATACATTCAATTAATGAGCCCCTTATAGTTAATGAATTCTCTAATTATCTACCAAAATTTGGACATTTTAGTTATACTTTATAACAAATGACTTAAATAATCTTCTATTTAACTATATAATTTTTTAACAATAAAGAAACAAATTTGATCCGTATGGTAATGTGATATATAGGTCAAAATACACAATAGTGTAAAATATTGGAAAAATACAAATGATGATGAAAATTGATATCACATGTTTTTGAAGTCATGTATATCCTGAGTTGAAATTCCTCTTTCTACTCTTACTTTTCAAAATCACAATTAACTCTCTAAATGATTCTATATAACTGTCATTTTCCTTTTCTAAAATTATAATATTTTTATTGGAAGGTTATTTTTTACTAGATGGTAAAATCCAATTCTATGGGATGGATATATATGAAGTATATGATGCATACATGTACAAATTACTGAGGATAAACATATACAATGTTTCTGGGAATAAATTATTATAAAGTACATTGAACAATGTTCTACAAACCCCATCAGACTGAGTCCATTGGAAAGAATCTATCAAAAATAGTCCATCTAATAGAGTCCTTCAATGTCTATCAATCATAGTCTATCAAATGAAGTCTTACAGAGTCCACCTTGTAATTTTTTTCTAAACCTAGCATATGGAGACATATAATGTCAATAAGAAAACGTTTTACAAATCATACAAAATAGAAACTTGAAAATTATAATGAAAAATGATTTACCGTTTCTACTAGATTAAATTATATATGTCATTGTAATGGTGTTATACATAATGATAATTATATATTGTAATTTTGTCATTAAATAATCAACAGAATAAAATGTTGGAAACATTTCATTGTGACTAGTCCTAGGATGTTTAGAATATGATTGTTGGAAACTTATCTATAAATATTACCAAAACCATGAGGATAATGAGTATGTTATGATCTTTTTAAGTGTTTTGAGAAATAATTATCTGAATTTGTTGTTATTGTTTTTCATATATTGTTTTTGAGTGAGATTCAATTGTAATCTTTATAATGTTTTCTTAAATAATAGGATTCTGGGTATTTCATTAAAAATTCTTCATTTTTGGCCTTCAAAAATCATTGTTTTTCTGATTGTTTGATGTCACAAACCAATATGGGACTTCATTTGACCGGTTTCCTGACCTAGTTTGTGACAATGCACAATGTATGCTCCCGATCCCCATTGGATGGCACAAGTTCTCGTATATCAAATAAACATTTGTTAATGATTTACCTGAATATGTACTCATGAAAAAACTAACAATATAAATAATTCAAAACTAAAATTACAAAACCCAACAATACCTCAACAAATTTAATATTTAATGGTATAAGACATTTATACAAAACCCCAAAATTACAATGATATAAAGGGAACAAAAAACTATACCAAATCTCCACGCAACGAGAGGAACCACATCCTCCAACCGCAACAACCAATATCCACACCAAAATCCACTAGAAACTCAAACAACCAACACTATATTCCTTTCATTTACCTAGAACTAACAAACAACAAATCTACATACATTAAGGGGTGTATGTATGGTGTGAGATAAATCCCAATTGGATTCCACCTGAATATAAAGATTCCATGCCAAAACATTTTTAAGATAATATAACAGTCTCATTTAAATTAATTATTTTAAAACATTTCTAGGAAATAATGTGGGTAAAAATTTTAAATAAAAGAAGCCACTTACAAAGAAAACCATTACATCCATTTAATTAGAATAAAAATGTATTCTTAAAGTACACACACAAACACACACATCCACACACAAGATTACCACCACATGCTGCCGGATGGATCCCCATCATAAAAGGTAGAGCACTATTGGTAAATCACTAGGGTCAAAATAGATCAAGTGGGATTCTCGGAACATCACATCTTGGTAAAAGTGTGGTATAGAAACAATGACAAATAGTGTTCTTCTACATGATAAAATTGTAGGGAATGCACCCATAACATAGTGGTTTCCAATCATCATCCATATATTTATTTATTATTGTTATTGCCAATCCAGCTATGTGAAACCGGGGCGTGGCCACCTCTAAATCCCTAGAATGATAGTACTAGTCCATCCACCTTGTTACCCATGATTCTATGGTCATATGTTGATGTTAAAATATCACTAAAACATCTCATTTACACACATAAGTCAATCCAAACAAGGTACACATAGTGTGCCACTACATGCAAACCCATACCCCATTTTAAACACATATGCACACAAAATCGTTTCTCAAACATTCCCCACACCCCTATGTAATTTAATAATTTATATTCAAAGTTTCTAAAATAATTTCATGAGGCATTTCAAGGCTTTACACAAAAAAGCTACTCAAAATCCCTATTTAGACAAAACACACACCAAAACCACTCCATTTCATGATTTATAACACTTGTAAAATTTAATAACCATGTTTAATAATTTATAAAACACTTATCACATTCACCGATTTTCATAAACAAACCATATCCATTTTTACTCACACCAAAACCCCTTTTTAATTAATTTATCATCCCTTGAATAATTAATAGATTCCCCCTTTACAAAACAAAAGAAAATATCATATTACAAACAAGACTTTCATCATTTAAACAATTTGAAAATCATATAAAAAATAACCAATGATTCCAATATGACATAACTTCCCCATTTTATAATAATTAGTCATTAAAAACATATAGGCACCTCAATATCCTTTGAAACTATATTTCAAACTTTCTAAACAAGGTATAAAATAATTTCCAGAAATATTAAAATATGATATGCACAATACATTACCATTTATTTTTTATAAAAAATCATTTCAAACCCATATAAATGTTATAGCATTACCAAAAAATAATTCACATACCTTAAATAATTTATTAAATTCTTCCCCGTATTTCCATAACAAGACCCATATGAAAAACATGACCATTTCTAAAATAAATCCCAATTTCATCACACATTCATGTCAAAACATTTCTAAAACACATTTTTCGTCACCCAATTTAACTATAGAACGTTTGAAAAATAATTAAATAAACAAATTCAATCATCTAATAATGATAGTAAATAGAACCACCCACCTTGAGTGAAGAACTTGTCAGAAACATGGTGTGGAGTCCATCTACACCTCAACCGCACCACAAGGTGCCAAGACGAACCCAAAACAAGGAAAATATACACAATAGAATCAAACAATTAACACTAACCAATCCACATGAAATTTATGTAAATCCTCTAGAACAAGGGAGGGGTTTACCAGGAGGGAGAGGGTGCGACGACGGGGTCGAACGAGGGAGAGCGTTGGGCTGGGCTTGCGGTTATGAGAGAACCAACACACCAGAGAGTAGTCGGCCATGGGAAGGGAGGCTAGTGATAGGGTGCTCGACAAGGGGGTCTATTGCACTGCATCGATGCACGTTGCAGGAGGGGGATGTAACCAAGGTGGTGCCGACATGAAGTGAGGCCGGTCGGAGGAGTTTCCAAAGGAGGCTGAACATAGGGGGAGGTCATGAAATAGGTTGAGGAGGGGTGGAGAACAGGGGCGATTCACCAAGTGGGGGGGGGGGATACACTAAAAATAAAAATAAAAAAATAAAAACAAACCAATAATAAACATAAAAATAAAAATTATTATTTTACTCTAAATAGTAATATTTTCATTATTTTTATTATTAAAACATTCCCTTAAATTTAATTTTATTTTTCTTGTTTTAAATTATTCTAATTTTGGAATTCATTTCATTTTGTTATTTGTTTTGAACATCAGGCAGGATGCACGATGACCTAAGAGATTCCGTGTGGTTTTGAAACTATTATTTTTCTTTAAATTCGATGCTTTCATTCCCCAAAACACACAGTTTTGAATAAAAACATAAAATTTAAAACTGGGATTCAACCCGAACATCTACAAGGATACCTGATGCCCGAAAAAATTAATAGAAAAAATAATTTAAACAGGTCGACTGTTACAAATCTCTAACCCATTACAATTTCCTTCCTTGGAAATCCACAATGAGGATGTTTAGAAACAATAACCAGTACTCTTTCTCACCTGAAAAAGATTATTGAAGAACAAAAAAAGAGAATGAGGCAAGAACACTACCAACAAATAGAAGGATCTACAAATTGTACTTGAATGATCAAAATTAAAACCCCACTAAGTTCCACCCACCACCAAAAGTGAAAACACCTCAAAATGAACAATCAAAGGAAAATAACACCCCACAATGCACAATCCAAACTGTTTTGTCAAACACCCCAGACATCACTATACATGGGTGTGCCCTACACCATGTTGACACCAAAACATAACTAAATTACCAACACATGGAGGTACTAATGGACTGCCCACCATAAGAAACAACCTAAACACGATGATGAACTAAGAAACTGATATGGGGTGGCCCGAAGGGAGCCCCCACTATAAGTAATAGGCTGAATACATTTCATTTCAGTGGTACTTTCAGCAAGACCCATGGTGGGTGTCCAAATAATTTGAACTACAAAGCTTAACAGACCAACACACACATATATGAAATCCCCCACAAAGACCCAATACCTATTGCAAGGGGACTGATGTAATAAACTCTAAACCAAATAGAAAACTTTACATGGTCCCCCACTCCTATGGGTCATCACAATTCTTAGATGAACCCAAATCAAAACCAAAATTGAAATAGACGTACATGGTTGTTCATACATGTATAACCACATGGTTATTCACACCCACAAGTTTATAGTCATTGAGGTTCAAGGAAATGAGACAACCACACCTCCTTGTAACCATGGTGGAAGGATTCCACCCATGTGGCACAAAACGAAGAAACAGGGTCCCCACATATCTTTTCACAAAACGGGGCTATTAAGAATGAGACATCTACACATAATGTTTAAACTATATTTATTTCCCAAACTGAGGAAAGACACTAGACCAAGGTCTTTTACATCCCTTGGAGGATTCTGACTATTTTCCAACTTCACTATAAATCCTACAACTAAATATCTTATGGTTAAATAATGCTATTCCATCTAGTCAGGTGCCAAAATCCACCAAACTAAACTTCTTCATCTGGTGCCATAAGAAATCATGCCACAATAAAAATAGCACCACTAAACACAACACACCATTCCTCCTATTTTTCCTCAACATGTAATCTCACTATGGCAAGGACATAAATGATTCCCATGCATCATTATATTCATCTGGAGTGAGGATTCAAAAAAATAATAACATGCTGAATATTCTCCCATACAAATAAAGAAAATTTGAATTCCTAAAAGAAAACATGATTATATTAAAACAGATGTTTTCTAAAAATTTAATGACATCCACCAATGAATTATAATGGAAACACGACATTGCAACATGTCACCGAAGTGAATTCTACAACATGACAGGCTTACAAATAAATAAAGTTTAAATCATGTCTCTAACAACACAAAACTACTAAAAATGGCCAAAATGTTCTCTTACGACCAGATTCTCCACACAGGTGGACTAGCACAATCACTTTTTTAAAAAGAAAACCAACGAAAGATCCAAAAACATTTTTAGGAAAATGTCCAACACCAACAACCCATACCATTTCATGTGTTCCCCACTAGAATTTACCTTCCCCAATTATAGGATGTTATTTTAGGATAACAGGTGTCAAACATCACCTTTGACAACCCAAATGACTTTATAAATCTAATATGTCCTTCAAATCCTCCTGCATCTGCTCCCTCGCTGTGAGAGTATTTTCTTATCTAAATAATAAAAATAGGGGTAGAATCAATACTAAACTGAAGTAGAAAATTCTTAATTGGATCAACTGGAGGATCTACCAATGCAGAATCACTCATGGCCACACTTTAGTCATAAATAAACTCTTTATGGGGGCGTACACTAGCTAGCGACAAAAAATCCCAAGGACCCAATCAAATAGGTATATTGGCCAAAATATTCCACAAACCAAAACCAAACACATAAGGGGATCCACCACAAAGGATTCCTAAAACACTTCTCAAAAGAGACCAAAAACCATTATTTCATCCTAACTTATCGTCAATTGACACACTAAAAACATCATTCAAACAAAGGGGTTTCAAATTGCTTTTGCTCTCTAGAACTATATTCTTGGCATTTTTTACGGCAGATGGTTAAAACTTAATTTTGTTACAGATCAACATAAAAAAAGTGCAGAAATGGAAGGCTCTCAACAAATCAGGAACTATTTCATGTTGCAGTTACTGAGCTCCATTATGCGATTTGGTATGATCAGAATTATATCATTCATCATAATTACTCATTCAATCAAAATGCTGGTTGAATAAGGATCATCATTGTCATACAATAGGCTGCTTTGATTCAAAAGGGACGTTGCCAAAACACTATTCATGATTTTGTGATCATGAGGCATCTCAGGATTAAAGGAAATTTCTATCAGCCGCATCGTATACTGGAGGTGTTCTAGAGATCCCGCCTTCTTGGATGGATCTAGTTTAATATCGACGACACCTATAAGGAAAATTAGGGACCTACAGGATGTGGTGTTGTCTTCAGAAATCACCACGGCCAGATCCTTGGATGATTCTTGGGTAATTGTGGCATTTCCACCTCCCTCAAAGCTGAGATGTTGGGATTGATTCATGCCATTACCTTTTCCAAATACTTTGGTTGGAATAACCTTTGGATCGAAAGTGACTTGACAACTATTGTCCAAGCAATTTGGAATGGCATAATCCACCTTGCTTGGACGATTACTACCTGATGGATAGATTGATCCAATTTTTTTAGAGATATTAACATTATCATCACACATGTTTATCGATAAGAAAACGCGGTTTTTGATGGTCTGGCCAACATGGGAGTAAATCAAGACATTACTTGGTTCGGAGACCTCCACATTTCTCTCCTTTCCTTTAATGATAAAGATTTTAATATGATCCCATCTTTTAGACTATTGTAATATTTCTTTATTTTTAATAATGTTTATGCTTTGGTCGTTTTTGGCCAAGGAAAAAACTTTTTTAAAAATTGGTTTCAAATTCAATACACCCCACAACAACATTCCCAAAAAGTATGAAAGATGCACTATACAAACAATGATTATACGAATGCTAAAATTTTCTATAAAAACATTATTGAAAATCAACAAGGTTGGTGGGTTGTAGAGTCACCAGTGGTATCCCATTGGCCTCACACATGAATGTATTCATGCCACATCGGGGTCCTACCTCATTTACATCCTGTAACTCGTCCAGTTATTCCATTAAACATCCACCTTCTCATATATAACTATGCATGTAGTCACCTATAAGAATACTAAATTTAAAAACCAAACCTTTCTATTTCAAAACACATCAATTTTCACAAAAATACCCATTTAATCAATAACCATTTAATTAGAACTCAAATTTTATCATTTAAATATGGATTCAAAGACCATTTTAGAAATTAATTTCCTTTTTCCCAACATCAAAATTTTCCAATAATCCACAGATATTGATTATGAAAACTCAATATCCTTGGAATCATTCTCATTTTTAAACAAAAATAATAATTTTACAAAATTATAACATTTTAAAACCTCATTAAAACAATTAAAAAAACATATTTTCCCATCCCTTAAAAATAATATCATTCCCAAATTAAAAATGATATTTATTAAATTTTTAAACGAAGGTTTCCAGATTAATCATTATGGACTAAGGACACACAAAATAATGCAATGGGAAATTATAGCTGATGGGTGACTTGGGTATATTGTTGGCAGCCATATGCCAATAACTCCATTGTCTGTAAGAGTGTCTCAGGGAAATTACTTTGGCTCCCCATTGCTTTCCATGACCTCCAAGCTCATAAAGACCAGCATCCCAACTCCCTTTTCATTTCCACAAACAAAGAATAACCACAAGGATCAAATGACTTAGATAAAACATGACTTTCCCTAATAACTTGAGTCTCATCATGAGGTGTGAGGTCCATGCAACTTACTCATAACTATAAAATCAAGTTCTAACAATCCAAACTCCAGTCTACCTAGAATCTTTCCTAAGGAACTATAATCAAAAGAGCATGACCTTCTCTAATACCATTTTCTCACAAATCAATCTAGGTTTCCATCCTACCTAGCACCTGACCCAGTTCGTAGTAAGGATCTAAAGGTGATCCCAATCCCCAAAGGTTGGCACAAGTCATCAAGTATCAAATAAACATTTGTGAATGATTTTTATAAATAATTATTCTAGAAATAGTTAACAATATAAATAATCTAGAAATGAAATTACACAACCAAACAATCCCTTAAATTTTTTCATATTAAATGGTTTAAAAATTTTACACAAAAAACCAAAAGTAATACTATATGATGGGAACAAATATCTATACCAAACCTCCATGAAATGAGATTAACCAAATCCTCCATCCACCACCACCAAGATCCACACCAAAAGCCACTATAAAATCAAACTTCCAACACAAAACACCATACATTTACCTAAAAAAATACATGAAACAAATCTAAATACACCCAAGGGTGTATGTATGTTTTAAGATAAATCCTATTAATATTCCACCTAGATATAAATATTACATTCCAAAAAATTTTTAAGATAATATAACTTACTCATTTAAAATAATGATATAAAATATTTCTTTGAAATTATTTGTGGGTAAACATTTTAATGAAAAGAACCCACTTATAAAGAAATCTAATACAATTATATACGTAAAAAAGGGATTCTAAAAGAACACACACACACACACAGAGAGATACATCCACAAAAAGAGGCCCACCATATGCCAATGGATGGAACCCCATCAAATAAGGCAGTGCATCTTGGGTAAATACCTAGGGTCAAGCTAGCTCAAGTGGGATTCCAAGAACATCGTATCGTGGTGAAAATGTGGTATAGAAAACATGACCATTAGAATTCTCGTACACTATCCACTAGTTGGTAACACACCCATAACCTAGTGGTATCCAATCATCATCCATATATTTATTTACTATTGTAACCATCAATCAAGCTAAGTGAAACCGAGTCATGGACACTTCTGAATCACAAGAATGAAAATCCTAGTCTATCAACCTAGTTACCCGGGATTCGGTGGCCTCATGTTCATGTTCACATATCACTAACACATCAAATTTACACACAAAATTCAATCCTAACAAGTTACACATACTGTGCCACTACATGCACACCTAAACCCCATTTTACAAACATACACACTCCAAATCATTTCCCAAACACGCCTCACAACCCTTATTTGATTTAATAATTCATTCAAAATATTCTAAAATAATTTTAGGGGGACCCACAAGGATTTAAACCCCAAAACAAAATCAAAATCCTTTTCTAGAGAAAATGAACACAATAACTACTCAGTTTAATGATTCAAAACACTTTTATTGTTTAATAACCATGTTTCATAATTTATAAAAGACTTACGACATTAACCATTTTTTATAAAAGAACTACATCCATATTCACCCACACAAAAACAACTTTCTAATGAATTTATCACAACATTAATAATTCATAGATTATTCTTTTAACAAAACAAAAAAAAAATATAAAAAACAATCCTTTCACCATTTAAAAATTTTTCCATGCATATTAAAAATACGCAATGTGGCCTATATGCTAACACTAACCTCATTTTCCAATAATAATCATTACGAACATATAAAAACCTTAAGAACCTTTGAAAATACATTTCACACTTTCCAAATAGGGTATAAAACACTTTTCAAGAAACATTACAATATGATACACACGATACATAACCATCAATTTTGAAAAAAAACATTTCTAACCCATATACATATTAAATAATTACCAAAAAAACATTTCACATATTATTCAATTAATTGAATGATTCCATGAATTTACACAGTATGAACCACATAAAAAACATGACCATTTGTAAAAGAAACCCCAATATAATCACACATTCATGTGAAAACATTACAAAAACATATTTTGTAACACCCAATTTAACTATAGAGCTTGTAAAAATTATATAAATACAAAAATTAAATAAAAAAAATGATAGGGCATAGAACCACCAACCATAGGTGAATAAATTTTTAGAAAAATTGTGTGGAGTCTAACCATTCCTCAACAACACCACAAGGGAGCCAAGATAGACACTAAAAAGGCTAATTTAACAAAAATTTCAAAATAAAATCATTAAACTTAACTAAACCACATGAAAGGTAAATAAAAACAACTAGAACAAGTGAGGGGTTTACCTAGAGAGATATGGTGTGGTGGAGGGGTCGCACGAGGGAGGGTGGGAGACTGGGATCACTGTCTCCGAAGAACCACTGCACTGGGGAGAGGCTGGCCTTGGGATGGGAGTTCATTGGGAGGGCACTCGGCTAGGGGGTCATCATGCTATAGGGGTGTGTGCTACAGGAGGGGCCCATGACTAAGGTGGTAGTGGCAGGGAGGTGGGAGGTCAATTGGAGGAATCTCTACAGGAGTTTGTGCACATGGGGAGGTCACACAATGGGTTGGTGAGAGGGGGAGAATAGGGGATACACACCAAGTGTGGGGGAGGTGAGAAACCCTAATAAGAAAAATAAAAATTAAAAACAAACTAATAATAAAAAGAATAAAAATAATTATTATTATACAATTAATAATAATATTTAAAATTTTTATTATTATTATCAAATTCATTAAATTCAAATTTATTTTTCTTCTATAATGTTATTCTCATTTTATTGTTCATTTGATTTTATTAAGTAGTTTTGAACATTGGTTAGGCCACATAGTGACTTGAGAGAACTAGTGCAGTTTCAAAACCATGCATTGATCATGCGTCTGATGCCACCATGCCCCAAAATACACGTTTTTCAAAAAAAAAAAATCAAATAAAAATTCAACAAACACATTGGAAAGGATGCCTAATGCTATGAAAATTAATAAAACCAAAAATTTTAAATGGTTGGTTCTGACATGTGATCAAGGTATCTTAGTGACAGAGAGACTGATGTTTTTCTGATAAGGTTGATTGCGGGATACCAGGGATAGCGAGACTATGATTTGTCCAATCAGATGGATTTTGGGATTCTAAGTATTAGAAAAAATAACTTCAAATTGGTTTATAATTTTCGATAAATAATTTAAATTTCACAAAATAATTATTTATCACTTTTGGTGAAAGAAAATACCTTTCTTTAAAAAAGTTTTGTAAGTGTTTTAAGACATTATTTATAAATGTTTCTAATATTTTTTCTAATTGTCTCTAAATGATTCTTATTGTTTCTACTAAATTTTATATAATGATTATATTTCTGTATAATTTTTTTAACTCTAATTTTATAATGTATATTGGAACAACTATTTGTCCAATATAATTGATCACAAATAAGTTTTTGGGAAAATTTTATGTTTAAATTTCTTATAAACTATAATTCAATCCCATTTTATAGTATTATTATATTATTTTTATAAAACTATTATGGTAAAATAAGGTCTCAAAATATATAATTCTTGCACTAGTGATGTTGGTTGAGAATAGTATTTCTTGTGGTAGAGATTTTGTTTGTTGGAACATAAGAAAATCACAATCCAACTAGACCACCAATTTTTGATTGTGTTGAATATTAATATTAGTGAGATAAAATGAAAATATTTTTTTAACAAGAGTGTTGATAATTTTTCATGATGAATGGAAATCATAAATATCTTAATAAAGAAGTTACAACATTTATTAGATAAGAGAAATCATAATATCAATTAAACTATATAGTATTAAATACTTTGTTATGTTTATGATATGGAAAATATATGATCATATATCTTCTTGTGAAAAAGAAAACAATATTTGGAGAAAGATGAAGTTAATCATTTTAGAACATCATATTTTTTAGAAATAATATTGTTATATTACATGCAGATGATCTAGTTTTTTATTTCTTACCCGGTGAATCGATTTCTAAAATTCATTAAGGATTCATTAAGATTGTTATTAGATTACAATTTCATAGAGATAAAAGTTAACATATGAAATGCTTAAAAAATATTACAGATAATATTCCTACAAAATGGGAATATCAGACGATACACATAGATAATACTAAGCATCTAATAGATCTTAGTTTGGATGATATTATTAGAAATCTCATGTATTATGAGAGTATTTTTAAAATAAATACTAAGGGAGACCTAAAAAACAATAGTGTTTCTTTTTCTTGTACATATGTTACATCAACAGATTAGAAAGAAATATCCACAATGATGGTTTATAAATCTTCTAAATATAATAAGAATGAAAATGTTGGATTAGATTCTAGTTCTTTAGAAGAAATTAAAAATGATCATTATCATGCAGTAAAAATGATGAATAAGATAGTTAGGAATATGAATTTCTTTTATAAGTACAGGAAGAATCAATGTTCAAGAAATTAAAAAGAAGGATATATATGATATTATTATCTATGAATTTTAAAAAACTAGGACACATCAAACTAGATTATAAATGGTTTATAAGGAAATAATATGGCTCTATGAAATATTATAAGAATAAAATAAAGAAAAGTTTTATGGCTCTAAACACATGGAGTTATTATCATAGAGATTCATATATTGATTTTATTTAAAATAATGTTGTGGTAATTATAAAGTTATATACTTTTATTTTTGAGTTATAAATATCAATTCATACAGAATAGAAAGGGTTTCATCTGAATCTTATACTAATTTAACATTAAATACTAATTATGATCATTATGACAATGAATATAGTTCAACTTCATCATAAGTATAATAGAATGTCACATCTGAGGATGATTGTAGTATATATAGTTTTCAATAAATGAGAAAATCTGATACTTTAATATAGATATGAAATACTAAATTTATGAAATACTATGAATTTTATAAAGTAGTACTTGTTAAATCTAATTATGTAATTTCTGAAATTACATCATATATTTCTAAAATTACTTTAGAGATTGGTATGAAATCTAATTCTTGATCAACTAATGATGATAATATTTTTTTGTAAAGCTAATTATGAAATATTTAATCTATAAAAAATTTATTCATATTTTTCTTCTATGTATAAATATTTTGATAATCTAGACAGATAATGGAGATGTCACATAAAAAATTGTAGATTTAGATTTACTTTGAAAAAAATCATTATTAGTTTAACTATTTTCTTCCAAAAAATGAATCATTTTGTATGAAATTTAATGAAGGTAGAAATTATAATTTTTTACATTAAATATAATTAATTCATTTGGTTTTTTATATATCTAATATTTTGAAAGAATATCCACCTGTTCAGCATAAGAAATTATGATATATGTGTATTCTAAAAGTTTTATTTCCTAAAAATCCTAGATAAAATAATATTTGGGTACTAAATTCTAAATATTTTTTAGGTATATTGGTTGGGTATCAATAGTCAAAAAATCTAATATATGTATATTATTTTTAAGGCATAAGACTGGTAAAAAAACATTGAGACTAAAACAATAATGATTAAGTTTGTAAAGGGGACATCTAGTTACTACACTCAAGGATAAATTTATGGAATCTATGATATTGAATTTTTCAATAAATATCTAATTTAAAAAATTTATATTTTGTAGTGTATAATAACAATCTCATCACCAAATTTCAATTATGTGATGATGGTTACCCAGTGAACATCATGAATGATTAATGTATAGCTGAAATATCAGAAGGTTAATTCATTATTCTTAATAATAGACATCATAATGTTCTCACTTTAAATGAATAATACATAAAAAACCAATATAAACCTCTATTAAGTTCAAAATAAGATAAATATTAGTTTTGGGAAGAATAGGTCAAGATATTTCAATTTTAGATCATTATGAAAAAATTTTATGAAATGAATTGTGAGAGATAAACATGATCATAAGTTTAATTCATCAAAATTATTTTACCCTTTTAAATATGGAAGGAAATATAAGTCATATTTTAAATATATTAGTAGAATATGAACATTTTATTATTTATAGTTAGTGAACATGGATTGTTTTGGCTGAAAAAAACTCAGAGTACCAGTTCCAAACACTATGTGTATGTGTTAGTTAATGAATACACTAAATATATGTGGGTCAATTTTCTATTTAAAAATATATAATCTCTTTTCCATTTTAAAAATTTTGAATCTTGTGTTAGGAATGAAAAAAAACTTCATTTTTTTAGTATTCATAGTGATCATGGGGGGATTTTAATATTTTTATTTTTTAACAGTTTATAGTTAGAAAGTAATTACAAACAAGTCTTTAGGTCCTTCAAATCCTCTTCAAAATGGTGTATTTGAACGAAGAAATAGAATTCTCTTGGATTTTACTAGACCCATATTTACTCAATTCCCAATTACTAAAAATTATAGGGATGAAATTATTATTACTACTTTGTATACTATACTTTTATATTTACATAAAAATTTCATAGTAAAACTACTTAAGAGTTGTGGAAGGGAAGAAAAAAAAACATTATCAATCCATTTTTTTGAATCATATTGTTCATTTTGAATATTAAAGATAATTAACATAAATTTGATCTAAATTTTTTTTTATTTAATGGAAATTAAAAAAATAGTAAGGCTTCTCATGTTATTATCGAACAGACAAACATTGTGGGGAAAATAGTTCCTATTAATTTTATTGAAATAATAATAATTTTGTCTAACATCTTGAAACACTATCATCAGACGATATTTTCAAAAGTGATTTTCAACACATGTTAGAATGTTATTTAGATGGAAGAAAAACTAAATAAATAATTTTAATATTTATATATTTAGCTGAAGATAATCTTATTGTTTATGTGAAGTTTTTTGTATATCTATAAAATCATTCATCTTTAAATAATCAACCTACTTATAAATTCATTTTAGATATCAATACCCCTGTAAAAACTCATTTTTCCCTATGAAATGAGGGATTTTTTTAATTGCTATCCTTGATTCAACATAAAAAACTCTATGAGGCTTTAGGTGTTGATTATTATATAAGGGTAATGTAAGATGAGATCAAGGAATTTGAGAGGAAAAAAATCTTGACGTTGGTAGAATGATCTTATCATTTTCCTATGTTTGGAGTAATTTTTTCCCCATAAAAGACATGATGAAATTTTAATTATTTTATGAAATAAACCATGGACTATTGATATGACATATAATCGACCATAAGGTATAAACTATTAAGAATCTCTTAGACCAGTAGAAAGACATGAATCAATATATATACTTCTAGAATTAGTTGTATATTTTAAATGACCCAAAATTTTAGAGATGAAATTTATTTTTGAATAAATAAATACTATATTAAGTAATATTGTTATAGAAAAAAAAATGCACTACTTTTTTTATTTTAGGCCAACTGAAAAATACTTCCTATAAAATTTAAAATATTATTTAATTTATCAACCATTGATAATATATCCATTATACAATGACCATTAACATTATTAAATAACAAGGGTTATGATAAACTCTAATTAACATAGATGACATAAGCAATGGTATCAAACAATTGGATCATACCCTATGAAGCCCATATTTCAGATCATATTTGGGAGATGGAATAGCTAGGTGTTTTCATTAACTAAGACTATGCTGATATCCAACAACTAAAGATGAGTGAAATCGATTATGGGAGACATTCATGTTTATCATGATCATGACCCAGACATTGTTCACTAAACCACCTCAAGAAATCACCACTATCACACAACTTACCATTGGGTCATACACTATCATAATAAGGGGTTATGTATCCTCACCCTTACTATATTAATTTTTACATATTTTTTTAAATAATCATTATATTTTTACCTTTCTATTATTAATTTTTAAATTGTTATATAATGTGTCTGATAAAAATTGTATTTTGAGAAGGGGAAATCAAAATTGTAATTATTGGAAATATATACTATCAATTAAGATAATCATTTGAAAAATTCCAATAATTTTTTAAATAAATGTAATTTTAATAAATAATTATTTTTAAATTATATATTTTAAATATTATTTTTAATATAATCTAATAAATTCCAATGTACTTTTTATAAGGGACAGAGTGTTGTTTTTATCTCAAAAAATATTATATTGTGTAAAAAGGGATTTGTATTTTGAAGGAAAACTTATCATATATAGGAGATTATTTTTTAAAAATAAGTATTTTTTAATCAGTATTTCAATATTTTTTATTGGTGATTTTCTCATAATTTTATAATAGAGTTGAATTTTTAGGTAAATATTAAATACAATATAAATAAATAGCTTCAGTATTATAAAATCAGAATGGCCCGAAAGTAATGTAATAATTTCTATAAGATAAATAAATGCCCAAATATATATTTCCCCTTTAAAATAATATATTTTTGAAGTAATTTAATAGATTTTATAAACCCATTATGAATCCTCCAAATCCTATATTTTATTTTAATGTTTTAAAATCTATTCTTCATGAACATGAATCACTTCCACATCACCAATGATATTATTTTAAAGAATCAGGTTCTTTTCCAGATAAAATAATTAAAAACAGTCTTATTTGGAAGAAACCATCTAAAAAACCCATGGAATATTTTGGATTTTTAATTATTTTATCCTATAGATACAAAAACCTAAATTAGGAAACTAATATATAATTCCCTTATATTTTTCATTTGCTTATCTAGGTACTATCATAAATTTCTGAGAAACTTCCCATGATTTTCAATCCCACTAACCAATATAACACAAAATGCAGTCATGATTTTCTTGATTTATTAATGAGAGGAGAGTTTTAAATAGTTAAATAAGTGTATAATCACTTCACTTATCCTCACATTATCCACCAATGGGGATGGATTGGTGATCTAGAGTGATTATTCTAAAAAATTGGGTTCTGAACTCATTAATGATAGAAAATTTAATAGCCTATTAATCTCTCCAATTTATGATCCATGAGAATAACTACCAAACACAGGATCTAGAATTTCCTGTAGTGATATTTTCAATGGTTATTTTTAGACATTATGTATATAGGGAGATGTGTGAAATATATATATATATATATATATCCTAAAATCCCCAAGTATATATTCATATAGGAGGACCTCAATGTGTTCTAATGAAGTTGGTTAAAGATAATCAATCCTAATAATTGTTCAATCCATTAACATTCTAAGACGTTGATGAAAGTGGAAGTTTCTCAAAGTAAAAATCATTGTGAAACCCTATCCATGAAGAGGATTGAAAAAGATCCAATATTTAGGAAAATGTAAAATATTATCATGGGAATATTAATAGGATCTACATCATACATTTCTCAAATAATTTCTAAACTGCCTATTCATGAGGGAACTAAGGAGACCTAAAAAGATGTTATGGTGATATAGAAAATGGTAGAATATATTTTTAATTCATAATTTTATAAATATGGAGTTATAAGTTTTAAAACCTGGGTATGTGTCCCATAAAAACTAGAGTTGAGGAGGTATGTTCTAGATGATGTGTATAGCTCAAACTCTATATTCATTTAGGAATCACTATATGTATAGATATAAAAATAAAAAACTTTATTGGGGTAACATTAAAAGGGAGAATGTAGGATTCATATCTCAATTCATAGTATGATAATAAGTCTAGGATTAATGAAATATTTCTAAGGTGATGATGAAACCACTGCTCATATCAGTATGAAAAGGGGAAAACCTACAGATGAATTTATTCCTAGAAATCCGTAGGATATCTAGCAGAAATAATTTTATCTTGGTGGTAGTTTATTTCCTCAGAACATCAGTGTATTTCATTACTATAAAATAAGATCTCTATATTAACCAACTCAATATTTTGTAGATAATGTTAATGGTAAGACTATATAGAGTGAAAAATTCCATTATATCTGATCATAATTTGAGGCTTACCTTCATGTTCTAGAGAATCATTCCCAAATTATTGGATATAGATGTGGGTTTTAGTACTTCATTTATCCAATAGATGGATATTCATTCTAAAATAACCATTAAAACTCTATAGGATATTTTGATAGAATTTATATTGGATTTTAAATAATATTTGGACAAACTCCGCACACTAGTAGAGTTCTTATATAACAAAAATATTCATTCTCGAATTTAAATGGAACCTTATGAGGCTCTATATGGGAAGAGGTGTTAGACATCAGCATATTGGGATAAAGATGGAAAGTGGAAGCTAATGTCGAATGACCTTGTCCAAGAGATAATAGACAGTGTTCGAACCATTCAACATCACATGAAATTCCTAAAAACATTACCAAAATCTATATAGACATTCTTCAATAAGTCTTGGATTTTGAGGTAACAGATAAGGTGTTCCTTTAGATACATATTCATGGAATAATTTCAAGAGGTCTGGGAAGAATGTAAGTATTAGTCCTAGATATATCATCCCCTTTGATATCATTTTTTACATTTTAGTTGTGGCATATAAACTATCACCCACACCTAACCTATCTCAAGTATATAATTTGTTCTATCTATCCCTCTTGAGGAATTTAATATCAGACTGCTAAAATTTACAAAATCTAAAGGAAATACCTTTTGAGAACTATCATTCATATGATAACCATATGGTAAGAATATTATATCATATATACAATGTTCTAGGAAAACAAAACAACTCAATTGGTTAAAGTACTCTGGTAAAACCAGAAGCCTTAGGAAGCAATGTGGGAACCAGAAGTGGTGATGAAACAGAAGTACCCTAATCTATTTTAGTGTATGAAAAGTAATTTCAAAGGTGAAATTTCTGAATGGGGGTAGAATTAAATGACCCAAATGGTTATAATTTAAATACCCCTTTTAATGAATAAATTCCTTATTGAGAAATTTAATTATAGAAAAAACACACACTACTTTGGTTATTTTAAACCAATTATGAAACATATCATATAAAATATAAAATACCGTTAAGAATTTGAATCTATGATAACAAAGACAGTGTACAGTGACCATACCAATTAGTATATAATAAGGGTTATTATAAATTCCAATTGACATAAGAAGCGATGGCCTCAACTAATAGGTTCAAACCCTAAAATCCCATTTTTCAGAGCTTCTGATAGAGAGAGAGTAGCTACATATTTCACCAAAAGACTACTAAACATTTATTAATAACTTACACTCAACATAAACTAATTGTGGTATAAGATCAAGATTATCTAGATCGTGGCCCCAATGGTGTTCGTTGAACCACCCAAAGAAAGTAATACTATTGCGCACCTTACCCTTAGGGCATGAACTGTTTTAATTAGTGGTTATATATCTATTCCCTAGTAATGAATTTTTTTTTATTTTAGTTTTAATAAAATAATGATTATAATTATATCTTATTTTTATTAATTAATAAATCATTATATAATTTTTCTGTTAAAAATTGTATTTTGACACTATGAAATCAAAATTTTAATTTTGGAAAATATATACTCTCAAATTAAAAAATTATTTTGAGAATTTTAGTTTTTTTTTTAAAATAAATAATAACTTAATTAAATATTATTATTATATAATATTTATATAAATTTAAATTGAAATATAATTTAATGAATTCCATTGTAATTTTTTAAGGGTAAAAAATTTGTTAGTATAATATCAAAAGTATTTTTTAAAAAATAAAGATTTTTATATGTAAGTGAATTTTATCATAATTGGGAACTTATTCTCATAGAATAAATTTTATTTTCCAAATCAGCACATCAATATTATCCAATGGTGTGTTTTCCAAATTTTTTTGTGAAATTCTATTTCTTTGGTCAATATTAAATATATTGTAATTAAATGGTTTGTATTATGAAATCATTATGGCCCAAAAGTGATGTAATAAATCCATTAAAAGAATAAGTCTTTAAATATATTTTTTCCTTTAATTTTTTTTAAATTTATTTTCATAATTTGAAAATCCCTTAATAAGTCATCCAAAACCTATTTTATATTTTAATGTTATAAAATCAATTATTTATGACCATGACTCATTTCCATTATAAAAATGTTATTATTTTAAATATTAAAGTTAATATAAAAATAAATTATTTAAAGACAATAAAAATTGATAGATACCATGGGAAAACCCTGGTATATTTTTTGGTTTTGTAAAATTTACCTTATAGAGTCCAAATCATATGTTTAGAAATTAATAATTAATTCACCTCTCTATTTCTATAATAACCTCCCAAAATATCATTCCTATTCACTCAAACCCCATTTTAAATAAATTTTCTATCATCATCCATCTATAAATCCCTCCAAAGGTGTAGAGACCCGAAACTTATCGTACATGGAAATTACATTACTTTTGCGGAATACTTAGTACATAACAAAAACACACACTAAAGGATCGTAATAGTTTAGTGTCTTTGGAAACTCGGAACGTAATCTTCTAATCTTGGTGAAAGATCTTCAATATCTCCCATAAAGATCTTCCCTTTTTTACCTAAAACCTTTATTTATATCCTGGGGAAAAGAAAACATAAAAGGGTGAGCTCAAATGCTCAGTAAGGGTATACAAAAGAAATAAAAATCATATCATATCTTTTTGAAAATCATAACCTGCAAAAGAGATCATAATATCTTAACATGGAACAAATCATAGAAGTGAAAATGAGATCACCATAATCATAACATGAAACTTGAAACTTTGTGGCATGCACACATAATCATGGAAAATCATTTCTTGTTAGTCATGACTCATTGCCAAGACTATCTTAGTGGACAAAGTCCCTTTCTGAACCGAGTTCACTCCTCGTTTCAGTCCTGTATCACTGAACCGAAATAACCTTCCGTTCTATCCATGTCTATCTCATGAGATATAAAATCATTACCCAATGCATTGGAGGGAGATATAGGTCCCACCCATCTTATAATTAATCCTTTCTTATGTGTGCCACATAATCATAAACCATACATCATAGCGTAACCCATGTAATAAAAATGGGATTCTTAAACAACATGACATCATAAAACAATTCATATAAGATAAAGGAATTCATAAAAATAATTCCATCACAACATGATCAAATCAATGTAATAATATGGATAGAAACAGAACCCTTTATTATCTTAGATGGAAAATAATTTTGATAAAACACTTGAATTGAATTCTTGAGGAAAATATCCTTTCTTCTTCAAAATCAATTTCTTTTCACAAAACATCATGCAATTTTAAAAGAAAGAGATTTTATTGAAAATAGTCATGAAATCTTTTAGAGGAAGCTTCATGAAAATAAGGCTTTATAAAACAGTAGAAATCCGTTCGTGCCGTATAAGTTAAAAAAAACATTCTTCGTACTTTTGTCAGAAAAGTCAAAAAGTACCTCGTACGAAAAAGCGACAAAAGATTCCTTTCATATTCTTTACAAAAAACTCACCGAAGGGTAAAAATGGATTTAAACAATTGTAGGTGGATGGAAATAATATTACATATTGATGAAACATGGATGTGGATGATAAAATACACCCCAGTAAATACTTACGAATAAACAATCTCGGATAAAAATGAGATTGTGATATTTCCCTTACCTTAGGTCCGATTTGCTTCGTATGTGTCCGAACCTCCTGTATAATGATTTAAATAATGTCATTGACTTATTACAGAATCATATTCATTTTTATGATATCATATATGGTTCACTTATGACTTTATATTACCCGTTCTTTTGTAAATTCTATGTTAAAGAAGCATTTTGGGTAAAATCGTTTCATTTATCGTAGGTGTTTTGACTTGTTGTTCTTGACATTATTATTACTTATATCATGATTTACTTACTTCCAGAATATAATATATGATTTATATATCATATATATTCAGTATATATATATATATATATAATAGATAGATAAATGAAATGAAAAACACCGTTCATGGAGACGGTAGTCCGTACGTACGCATGAACGCTGTTTTCCTTTTCCTATTGTCTTGAATGGAAGTAAGTAGATGACATACATATATATATATACATAAATCCAGTAGCTTTATAATGTCATATATTTCATTATTATTTCTTATATATACTTTATAATCATTCTTAAATGGTTAACATGGAGAATGAATCTCATCGCGTCGCGGAGACGGTATTCCGTACGTACGCACGAGCGATGATATCATTTCCATAAATATTGAATTTAATTGGAGTGGATTATACAATATATCAGAATCAATATTATGTTGTAATAACTATGTATAGTTATTCTTTACACCATTATATCCATCCATGTAAGGTGGTGGTGGAAAATAGATTACACCACGGCGTGGAGACGGTATTCCGTACGTACGCACGCGCGGTGATTTCTTTTTCCGTAGGATGGATAGATGGTGAAATAGGGTTGTTTAATACTTATAATAACATATCAGTATATGAGTGATACTTATGTTATTACTTCATAATGAAACAACCTAAGAAGAAGAAGTGGAAGAAGAAATAAAGATGAAAGAATTGGTAACGGTAATTACCTCTTCTTTGAAGTGCCTCTTTGAGACCTCCTCTTAGGGCACTAAAATTAGTCTTTGAGGAAGACCAGAACCTCTAGGATGTTGCTAGGGAAGTGGAGAGGAGAAATTGTCAGGGGTTGGCCGAGCTTGAGTGCTCAAATTGGTGTGAGGAGGAGGGGGAGGAGGTGTCCCTTTTATAGGGGAGGAGAGGGGCACCTTAGGAATATCTCAAAATATTATTTTATATTAAAGTCAAAATCGGTTTATAATGGTTCCAAAGGGTATTATTTCGAAGATAAGGTGGGGAGGGGTCGAAATCATATCAACCAATAGAATTTATACAAGTTTAGGATATTATTTTAACCTTATCAATTAAATTTAACTCTAAGTTAAATAATTTAACTTTTACCATGTCTTTTTGTTTTCTTTCACTATATGGTTAATAAACTTACTATAAAATTCCAAAAGAACCCCAAATTGTTTATTATTAATATATATATCTTTATCTAAGTCATTTGGCCGAACCTTAGATTTTTAGGAATACAATAACAATTAATAATATAATATTTGATTTAAAAACTATTTTGTGTCAATTTTGACACTACTTGATATATGATTTTTGTGAAAGTCATAATAGAATTAAATGTTCTAACCAAGTTGATTAAATCAACATTAATATATCATAGTAACCTAGAAAATTAGTGGAATTCATAAAAAGTCTTAAATTACATTTATTTTGGTATTTATATTATCAATTATGTCAATATTCCATTAATAAGATAATTACTGCATCATCTTTGTGTCATAAATAAATTATATTATTTGATGTCTAAAAATTACAAATAAAATACCATCATGTAGGAAATCTTTTTAGATTTCTAATGAATATTTACAATCGAATTTATCTTATGTATAACCCCATACTAAAAATGATTTACTTATTAAACTTTGATTTTAATTATTTTAACCCTTCTTTAAATAAATTAATAATAAATGTCCTAATCTAATTCAAGTGGGCCTAAATGGTCATATTTTATTCCTAAGTTTGGTTTCGGTCGAATTACACTTGTCCAATAGAATTAGGACATGTGTTAGTGTAATATTAATATCATATTTACCCTTAGTTACCCTATTTACTATTAACCGTGGTAAAAAAAGTAAAAAATTACTATTCACCAAAAAATTATTTTCATCTCATTGAACCACATTTTAGTCCTTGATATTAACCGTGTCTCTCGGATTTTTGAAATTCCATTCACAGAAGCGGTAAAATTAAGTTTTATGAAAAATTCAGTTTTTTTAACTACCACTTAGTAGTTTCACTATTCATCAAAAATTGATGTTTTTCAGAACAATGCCAAAATTTCATCCTAAGCTATATTTCATATTTCGAATTCAAAAATGAAATCTATTTTACCAAATTCATAACATAGAAGTTTCATTAATTAATTTTATAATTAAATCCCGCTGTTAAAATAAATAGCGTGTTTTTAGGAAACAGTATATATCAAAAGATTGACACTTGATTATGTCTGGTTTAAATGTGAAATTACATCCAATGACCAACATTGTATTAAATTGTAAAAATATATTCTAAATATACTTTAAAACCACTCAAATTAATAATTTATCACTATTAATTATTTCGATTAAAAAAGTTGTTTTTAATTATAATTTAGTAATTTTTCACTATTCATCAGAATATGAAAGTTATCCGAAAAGTACCAAAATTTCACCTTAGGCTAAATTCGATACTCCGAATCCAAGAATGAAGTTCATTTTGAAAAATAAGATTTACAGAGTTTTAAAAAGTGGTTATTACTATTCATAACGGCTAGTTTTAATAATATTTTAATAGCATATCGTTGTTTAGTGAAACTTGGCGTTGCGTACAACACACGCTATCGAGGAAGGTCGCAATTGCGTGTAATGCAAGGCAAGTCAAGGATGTGTGTTGTGCAATATCCTTTTGGTGTAGCGTACAACACCAGACAGAAATAAAATTAAAAGGAACATTTTTCATAAAATCTCGGGCTGTTACATTCTACCCCCCTTAAAATGAATTTCGCCCTCGAAATTCGTCGGGGTTATAAATGGTTTACTATTCGAAAGTTTCTTTAATAGAAACCCACATTGTAAAAAGGAATACCAAAACTTGGCTTTAAAAACTAAAGTACGAAATGTAACGATTACCCAAATAAACTAATCACTGGGTTTCCACATAGGTGAAAATATGGATATGGAAGAGAAATCTAACAATCATGTTCTGATGGAGAGTGGTAGAGAACATGGCTATGGAAAAGCCAGTAATCACAAATCCATAGATTTGTGATGATATAGGGTACCATCTGATTCATCAGGTATAAGATCACTAGGACAACATTTTTGGTTTTCAAGATCATTTCCCCTAAAGTTGAAAATTTGAATTAGAATAAATACTTACTTTATTTTGGTACAATCTCACTGTTGTTCGTGCCTTGAACAATTTCCACTTCATCTCTTAAATAAATGAAGTTGAATTTGTTATTCGTGAAGTGTTAGCAGATCATGTGATAGAATGACGGGTCATTCCATCTGTCTCAAACAAAAGGTTAGCAAAAATTATATGCATAAATCGATCTATAGTGAGATTAATCATATATGGTTCCTAAAATGGACTTATACTTCATATATCATACTGCTTAATATAATAAAACTAGTTTCTACTAAACAGGGACTTCCTGTAGGGCAGTGGTAGGCGATAAAGGCCAGTCACACTTCGGTTGTGGGTTCGATTCCTACAGCCTTGTCCGAAGCGATGGGCTGTCGCCCGTCCTGCATGTTGTCCCTTTTTCTAAAACTACGTTACTATAACATCCCATCAATAATATCGAAAATCTTCTATCCTTAAACAATACTAACTTATGTCCAACATAATCCAGTCTAATCTTTAGGCTTATACATAATACTGCAGTCCACTCTCATAATATAGTGACATCGATTACCAGAGATTTAATAATGTCGTTGATCCCCACATATCATAAGATATGTCTTGTTGGTCACATTCCAAACATTAAAAGTCCTTAATCGTGTATTCTCTTGAATACCTTAGTGAAAACATGAGTGCAGTTAAAAGTTAACACTTTCCACGTACCAAAATCCTCAAAATTCTATATACTCAAACCATGATATCACTTAGTCCTTATATCAATCATGAGCTCATGAATACTATCAAACATTTAATTTTCTCCTTATCCCTTCATTATGCGCATATCATCTACATTCCAAAAATATCTGAATAACCTTTCATGGATACTGGTAACATTAATCATACACTTTCAAAACACAAGGAAAGGCAACAGTGTAACAATCCATAGATGTCTCTTTATTCCAAAATTACACATGATAAACATGTAATCATTCCACTACATTCTCAAACCATTGACCGAGCTTCAAACATTCTTTCATCTCACATATCATTTGTAGTCTCTTCATCATCATCCACATAAATACTACCCATATGACCATACTGATTCTCTTCATGAGTCTTTCCTTTAGGGCATTTGTTTGCATAATGCCCATACATTCCACATTTAAAACACTTAACCATTTTTGATGTCGTAGCATTACCATTATCCTCATCCATGGTGTTAACCGACCCTTTTCCTTTGCACTTACTTGCTTTGTGTCCTTCTTTTCCACACCCAAAGCATCTTCCAGTTCCCTTGAAACATTCTCCTTGATGCCTCTTCCCACATGATTTACATTGGGGAAATTGAACTTTCTTTCCTCTATGATCATCATGGAACTCCATCTTTCTCTTATTAGTCGAGTCAGGAAACTTACCGAATTTTACTTTATTGAT
Organism: Viscum album; assembly: GCA_963277665.1. Classification (NCBI taxonomy): domain Eukaryota; kingdom Viridiplantae; phylum Streptophyta; class Magnoliopsida; order Santalales; family Viscaceae; genus Viscum; species Viscum album. Next base: position 1,305,934,101 of record OY728119.1, read on the forward strand.
CATATTGTGAGATTGCTGATTTGGCATAATCACAATATCTTTATCTCTAGGCATTACACAATTTTGTTGCTCATAGTCACCAATTTGTCCATTGGATTCAATGTTAACCGAATTCCTTCTGGTTCCCTCCATTAACTAAAACACAAAAAGAATTCCGTGAGAGGCGAAATCATGCTAGGGAAGACAACAAAGTAAAGGGGGAGTAACCTCAATATCTAACATCTTAGGTTTAAATTCTATGATCTTTAGTGCAATTCTAGGACTATAACCTATACGTATACTTAACCTTAGAGACATCCCTACACATACCTTAGAAATATCTCTAGGGATCTCACTAACGTTTTCGCATCCTAGTTTCCAAAGGTTGACTAAACCTTTCCTCTGATACCAACTGTAGAGACCCGAAGCTTATCGTACATGGACGTTACATTACTTTTGCGGAATACTTAGTACATAACAAAAACACACACTAAAGGATCGTAATAGTTTAGTGTCTTTGGAAACTCGGAACGTAATCTTCTAATCTTGGTGAAAGATCTTCAATATCTCCCATAAAGATCTTCCCTTTTTTACCTAAAACCTTTATTTATATCCTGGGGAAAAGAAAACATAAAAGGGTGAGCTCAAATGCTCAGTAAGGGTATACAAAAGAAATAAAAAACATATCATATCTTTTTGAAAATCATAACCTGCAAAAGAGATCATAATATCTTAACATGGAACAAATCATAGAAGTGAAAATGAGATCACCATAATCATAACATGAAACTTGAAACTTTGTGTCATGCACACATAATCATGGAAAATCATTTCTTGTTAGTCATGACTCATTGCCAAGACTATCTTAGTGGACAAAGTCCCTTTCTGAACCGAGTTCACTCCTCGTTTCAGTCCTGTATCACTGAACCGAAATAACCTTCCGTTCCAGCCATGTCTATCTCATGAGATATAAAATCTTTACCCAATGCATTGGAAGGAGATATAGGTCCCACCCATCTTATAATTAATCCTTTCTTATGTGTGCCACATAATCATAAACCATACATCATAGTGTAACCCATGTAATAAAAATGGGATTCTTAAACAACATGACATCATAAAACAATTCATATAAGATAAAGGAATTCATAAAAATAATTCCATCACAACATGATCAAATCAATGTAATAATATGGATAGAAACAGAACCCTTTATTATCTTAGATGGAAAATAATGTTGATAAAACACTTGAATTGAATTCTTGAGGAAAATATCCTTTCTTCATCAAAATCAATTTCTTTTCACAAAACATCATGCAATTTTAAAAGAAAGAGATTTTATTGAAAATAGTCATGAAATCTTTTAGAGGAAGCTTCTTGAAAATAAGGCTTTATAAAACAGTAGAAATCCGTTCGTGCCGTATAAGTTAAAAAAACATTCTTCGTACTTTTGTCGGAAAAATCAAAAAGTACCTCGTACGAAAAAGCGACAAAAGATTCATTTCATATTCTTTACTAAAAACTCACCGAAGGGTAAAAATGGATTTAAACAATTGTAGGTGGATGGAAATAATATTACATATTGATGAAACATGGATGTGGATGATAAAATACACCCCAGTAAATACTTACGAATAAACAATCTCGGATAAAAATGAGATTGTGATATTTCCCTTACCTTAGGTCCGATTTGCTTCGTATGTGTCCGAACCTCCTGTATAATGATTTAAATAATGTCATTGACTTATTACAGAATCATATTCATTTTTATGATATCATATATGGTTCACTTATGACTTTATATTACCCGTTCTTTTGTAAATTCTATGTTAAAGAAGCGTTTTGGGTAAAATCGTTTCATTTATCGTAGGTGTTTTGACTTGTTGTTCTTGACATTATTATTACTTATATCATGATTTACTTACTTACAGAATATAAGATATGCTTTATATATCATATATATTCAGTATATATATATATATATATAATAGATAGATAAATGAAATGAAAAACACCGTTCATGGAGACGGTAGTCCGTACGTACGCATGAACGCTGTTTTCCTTTCCCTATTGTCTTGAAGGGAAGTAAGTAGATGACATACATATATATATATACATAAATCCAGTAGCTTTATAATGTCATATATTTCATTATTATTTCTTATATATACTTTATAATCATTCTTAAATGGTTAACATGGAGAATGAATCTCATCGCGTCGTGGAGACGGTATTCCGTACGTACGCACGAGCGATGATATCATTTCCATAAATATTGAATTTAATTGGAGTGGATTATAAAAAATATCGGAATCAATATTATGTTGTAATAACTATGTATAGTTATTCTTTACACCATTATACCCATCCATGTAAGGTGGTGGTGGAAAATATATTACACCACGACGTGGAGACGGTATTCCGTACGTACGCACGCGCGGTGATTTCTTTTTTCCGTAGGATGGATAGATGGTGAAATAGGGTTGTTTCATACTTATAATAACATATCAGTATATGAGTGATACTGATGTTATTACTTCATAATGAAACAACCTAAGAAGAAGAAGTGGAAGAAGAAATAAAGATGAAAGAATTGGTAACGGTAATTAACTCTTCTTTGAAGTGCCTCTTTGAGACCTCCTCTTAGGGCACTAAAATTGGTCTTTGAGGAAGACCAGAACCTCTAGGATGTTTCTAGGGAAGTGGAGAGGAGAAATTGGCAGGGGTTGGCCGAGCTTGAGTGCTCAAATTGGTGTGAGGAGGAGGGGGAGGAGGTGTCCCTTTTATAGGGGAGGAGAGGGGCACCTTAGGAATATCTCAAAATATTATTTTATATTAAAGTCAAAATCGGTTTATAATGGTTCCAAAGGGTCTTATTTCGAAGATAAGGTGGGGAGGGGTCGAAATACTATCAACCAATAGAATTTATACAAGTTTAGGATATTATTTTAACCTTATCAATTAAATTTAACTCTAAGTTAAATAATTTAACTTTTACCATGTCTTTTTGTTTTCTTTCACTATATGGTTAATAAACTTACTATAACATGACAAACGAACCCCAAATTGTTTATTATTAATATATATATCCTTATCTAAGTCATTTGGCCTAACCTTAGATTTTTAGGAATACAATAACAATTAATAATATAATATTTGATTTAAAAACTATTTTGTGTCAATTTTGACACTATTTGATATATGATTTTTGTGAAAGTCATAACAGAATTAAATGTTCAAACCAAGTTGATTAAATCAACATTAATATATCATAGTAACCTAGAAAATTAGTGGAATTCATAAAAAGTCTTAAATTACATTTATTTTGGTATTTATATTATCAATTATGTCAATATTTCATTAATATGATAATTACTGCATCATCTTTGTGTCATAAATAAATTATATTATTTGATGTCTAAAAATTACAAATAAAATACCATCATGTAGGAAATCTTTTTATCTTTCTAATGAATATTTACAATCGAATTTATCTTATGTATAACCCCATACTAAAAATGATTTACTTATTAAACTTTGATTTTAACTATTTTAACCCTTCTTTAAATAAATTAATAATAAATGTCCTAATCTAATTCAAGTGGGCCTAAATGGTCATATTTTATTCCTAAGTTTGTTTTTGGTCGAATTACACTTGTCCAATAGAATTAGGACATGTGTTAGGGTAATATTAATATCATATTTACCCTTAGTTACCCTATTTACTATTAACCGTGGTAAAAAAAGTAAAAAGTTACTATTCACCAAAAAATTATTTTCATCTCATTGAACCACATTTTAGTCCTTGATATTAACCGTGTCTCTCGGATTTTTGAAATTCCATATACAGAAGCGGTAAAATTAAGTTTTATGAAAAATTTAGTTTTTTTAACTACCACTTAGTAGTTTCACTATTCATCAAAAATTGATGTTTTTCAGAACAATGCCAAAATTTCATCCTAAGCTATATTTCATATTCCGAATTCAAAAATGAAATCTATTTTACCAAATTCATAACATAGAAGTTTCATTAATTAATTTTATAATTAAATCCCGCTGTTAAAATAAATAGCGTGTTTTTAGGAAACAATATATATCAAAAGATTGACACTTGATTATGTCTGGTTTAAATGTGAAATTACATCCAATGACCAACATTGTATTAAATTGTAAAAATATATTCTAAATATACTTTAAAACCACTCAAATTAATAATTTATCACTATTAATTATTTCGATTAAAAAAGTTGTTTTTAATTATAATTTAGTAATTTTTCACTATTCATCAGAATATGAAAGTTATCCGAAAAGTACCAAAATTTCACCTTAGGCTAAATTCGATACTCCTAATCCAAGAATGAAGTTCATTTTGAAAAATAAGATTTACAGAGTTTTAAAAAGTGGTTATTACTATTCATAACGGCTAGTTTTAATAATATTTTAATAGCATATCGTTGTTTAGTGAAACTTGGCGTTGCGTACAACACACGCTATCGAGGAAGGTCGCAATTGCGTGTAATGCAAGGCAAGTCAAGGATGTGTGTTGTGCAAGATCCTTTTGGTGTAGCGTACAACACCAGACAGAAATAAAATTAAAAGGAACATTTTTCATAAAATCTCGGGCTGTTACACAAGGTCTTCCTAGTATCTTTAGAATCTCCTCTTAAGATTTTATAATCACCCTCTCAAGGTAGGTGATTCTTCCTCCTCTTCTCTATTCAAGAAATTTCATTGAGTAATTCCTTTTAATTCAAAATTTCTATTGTTGGAATATATTTTTTCACATCCATTTTACTATCCTTAATATATAAAAGTAATTATATAACCCCTTTCACTCTCATTAAACCCTCCTATAAAACATTATATACACCCTTCACGCTGCCAAAATTATCTAATGATTTTCAATGCCATACATCTGGGTAGTGAATACCCATTCTGATTTCCACTCAAGGATATTCAACTAGATATAATTATCATTTAATTATTAGAGATTTCCATTTATATAACCCATACTCTATAATCAATGGATTATAATTAGTGAAATACATCCTTTAATTATATAATTTGTGTGGCACACAAATGAATCTACATGATATGAATGTGATGGATGGGACCATAATTATATATCCCTCTAATAAATATGGTAATGTTTTTATCACATTAGATTCCATGTATGGTTCATGATAGGTTATCCTAAGAAAAATATATTATGATTTCTCTGTAGGTATCCTTGACTAAATCTTATTATTACTTTTTTTATATTGGTTCTATATTCCTTATTTTGTATTTATGTTATCATAATATACCAATCTTAGATATTTCGTTTTAGGATTCTGACCTTTCCATTCCATTATTTTTCTCCTCTTAACTCACATGTACTACAATACCTTATTATATTATTTCATTATTCCCTTACTAGGATTCATATCTCAACCCTTTCTTATGTACATCCCTAGGTAATCCCAGACATTATTAAAAGATCAATGGATTTTGAGGGCATGTGATGGGATTTTCAAATAATTTTAATCGTGTCCCAATTTCATGTTATTATATATATATATATATAATTACCCCAATACACTAAGCCTTTATATACTTTAGGTTTATTATATGTGTATCTATATGTATTTAAACTATTATTTTAAGGGTATTAAATAAAAAATTTGTCATAATGTTTAAATTATACACTTTCTCAAAAGAATGTGAAGTGTGAATTTTGTAACATATATTTATTGCAGGAATATTATATTTATCAAAAAGATGGTTTTGAAGATAAATAATGTCTAGAGCATTCTTTTAAATTTATAAAGGTACTTTATGGAATTAAACAAGATCTAAAATCATTATATGGTAGAATTATAGGATTGTTACATCAAACAAAGTTTGTTTAGGGATCTGTTGGTCAAATTCTCTATTGACCACACCTATTTTGATAATCCCAATTATGTTTTAATATGTTTTGATAATCCCAATTATGCTTTAATATGCTGTGATAATCTCAATTATGTTTCAATATTCATTTATAATCCCAAATAATGTTTATATATATATTAATTATTTCAATCATTTATATCCTACTCTTGAGTTGATAAAATATGAAAATGATCATTTGAATTTGTTAATAAATGGTTATCTACGTTTATACTTGTTTATAAATGTTACTAACTCAATCTGGAAATGATTTGCATAGAACAGATAAGTATTAAGTGTTGAGTCATTGATAGATACCTATCGGTACATCGTCTACCGACAAGTAAAGGTCACTGATAGACAAAGATTCCTATGACACAAGGTCACTGGTATATACCTACTGATAGAGTAAGTCCACAAGTATGCATAAGTCCACCGGTATGCACAATAGTTACTGATACAAGCTACCGATACAAACATACAGACAGAAAGCTACCTATATAAAGTCTACTAGAGCCACTGCTATATATACAAACAGCTATCAATACAAAGGTCTCAGGTATAAAGCTATCAATAAGGCTAACTAAACTGGTATAGAAGTCTACCTCTATGGATAAGGTCACTGGTATGCAGACAGTTTCCATTACACCTAATCCACTAATAGAATAAGTCTACCGGTATGCACAAGTCGACCGGTATAGAGTAACTGCTACTATTATGATGTCCACCATTAAAAGTTCACCAGTATGGGTCACTGATATATAAATTCAATGATACAGAATGGTCCCTGATATGCATAACACCTATCGATGGAAAGAGCTACCGATACATAGAGATACCATTACAAAGAGTAACAACTACTGATACAGACCTACTGACTCAATTCCACCACTATAAGCTCACTGATACTAGGAACTACCAATGGAAACCAGTCACCATTTCTCTAAACTTTATTTTTATTAATTTATTTATCAATGCTCGTATTTGATATTTTTAATGAAACTGCTACTAATTAATGAGGGTTGTTGGCAAGTCAGGGAACCGTACCTCTAACTTGTAAAAATGTAATCATTCCATTGCCAGAGCTCAAGGTATAAAAGGAAGATCAAGATAATGAAGAAAGAGAGAGGAATATACATGCAAGTTTGTGACACCTGAAGTGAAATTCATAAATGAAGAACATGAGAAGGAATCAAAGAACAATCATACACATCAAGAAGAAGTTTCATGGAAGAATCTCAAGTGTTTCAAAGAATACTCTCTTACTCGAGCTGAATACCAACACTGGAAGTCGAACAGAAACAATGACACCCTATTTCTTAACAAAAACTAGAGAAGGACTCAAAGATTCATCTGCATTAAATCTGAGGAGTCTAGAGCTTCACTCAAAACACATAGAGAATTCTAAACTCATCTCAATTTGTTTAGCTCTATTATGTTTCATTTATTTACATTTTGAGCAGTGTGTGTGTTCTGTATTTTAAGCACACCCTGACTCCTTTGTTGAACTGGAGGATTTCTAAATCCTCACTCAATCTTTTCATACCCTATTGTATCCCACTATGGATAGTGTTAGAGGTCATGTGTGACCTGGATAGCCTATGTGCTATTGTTTTGTTTTTCCCACAAAGAACTGTGGTAGAGGTCTTAGTACGTGGACAATCATTGTACTGTTGTTAACCCCGATCCTGGGTGTGAATCATAGTTTATATAAAACTGTTTGAGAGGACTAAGTCTCGGCTTGAGACTGAACCTCTTGGTTAAAACTGTTGTGCTTGTTTATTTTATTTTAAACTATATTGAATTTACTGCTGATAAGTACATTAAATAAAAATCTATTTTAAAGTAACTCTGATAGTTAAACTAGTACGTGTTTTTATTTATTGTAAAGAATTTGGTTAGTTTCAAAAGATAATCTAATCTTCAGATTAGATTAACTGAGAACTACTCAATCTATTGAGAACCTAAGTGACCCTTTACTGTATTACAAATTCACTATAGTTTATCTTGTTATTTAATTTGGGGGATGTTAATAGAAATATTTTTAACCGAAATTTTAATTGGAACTCAATTCACCCCCCTCTTGAGTATCCACTACTACCAACATTTGGTATCAGAGGATTTTTTATTAATAATGGATTTCCAAATACTTTATTTCTCAACTGTGATTTTAGATATATCTTAATTATATTAAATTTCTTTTAGTTCTAAATTTTATGTCTTTAAATATATTTTCTAAAATATAATTATGGATAATAGACTAGAAGGTATTGCTACCAATAGGCCACCTTTCTTTAATGGTGTTATGTATGCCCAATGGAAACTGAAAATGAAAATTCTTTTAGAAAGTATGGGAGTTGACATCTGGACTACTATAGAGACTCAGTATAAAATTCCAGAAACTGAAATAAATACTTGGGATGAACCTATGAAAACTGCTTATAATAATAATTGTAAAGTAATGAATGCTTTGTATTGTGATTTAGGATATGAAGAATGTAATTGAATATCTTCTTGTAAAACTGCTTATGAAATTTGGGATACATTGGGTGTTTCTCATGAGGGAACAATGAATGTTAAGGAAATTATATTTAATACCTACATTGTTAAGTATAATTTTTTTAAAATAAATCATGATGAACCTATTTCTGACATGTATCTCAGGTTCAATGAAATTGTAACTATAATGAGCTCACTTGGAAATGTTGTTCTTGGAAAATAGAAAATCATGAGGATACTAATATGTCTTCTAGAAGATGGAGAGGCATATGAGTCTTAATAAGAGGGTTGTGTGATATAAGTTCACTACCTATTAAGGAGTTAATTGGTAAGTTGATGATGTATGGAGAAGAGATGAAGGTATACAATGAGCAAGATGATTAACCAAAGAGGAAGTCAGTGGCATTCAGGTCCACTGCCTCAAAGAGAAAAGACAAATATAAATTTTACATACCTACTGAAAGCTTAATAAGTGGAAGTTAAGATTCTGATAGTGATGAAGATATGACTAAAATAGCCAGGAGATTCAAGAAATTCTATTGGAAGAAGAAATTTTTCAGAAAACCAAATTATAAGGGTAAGTATGACCAACAATGTAATTGAAATAAAGATCAGAATAAAGATGATAAGGATGATGAGATAGTATGTTATGAATGCACAAGGAAAGGACGCATTAAGGCTGACTGTCCAAAATTGAAGTTCATGAAGAAACATGACTACAAGGACATAAAATATAATGAAGCTATGAAGGAAATATAGAGTGCTTCAGAAGGCAGCACAAGTGAGTCTAAAGTTTCTGATTATGAAAATAATCATGCCAACATGTGTTTCAAGACCAATACTTTTGAGGCACCTTTTTCCCCTATACTGAATGATTATTATTCTGTGAATGAATGTAACATGCTATAGGTTACCTGAAATGAGCTGAAGGATAAGCACAAGTCATTAAAGAAACAATATGCCTTGTCTAGTACTTTTAAATCTGATCTTAGTATAGAAAAGGAAAAGAATTCTCAACTATTAAAGGAAAATACTAAACACAAACTATCCAATGAGCAACTCAAAATGACTTAGAGAAGTTCATGAATGGAAAGAATTCTCAAACTCAAATTCTTAGAAAACATGTTTCACCAAAGTATACTACTGGTTTAGGAATCAGCCTGGACAGAGACAGCTTGTTAAGAATAAATTTATTCCTAAATCTGGACAGTATGTTGCATGTTCTAGTTTTGCAAACTATTATGGCTCAACCAACTATTCACATAATTATAGATCAAAAAAAATTATCTTTCAAAATATTTTGATTCTATTGATTGTATGAAACCCATTAGACAAATCTGGGTACCAAAAGTTTTTCTTGCTAACCTCTCTAGACCCATGAAAATCTGGGTACCAAAATCGTTTTCTATTTAAATCTGTTTTGTAAAAGACTTCCTTAAAGAGTTACCATAAAGAAGATATGATAAATGGATAGTGGATGTTCAAGGCATATGACAGGAGACTACTCGTGTTTCAAAAGTTTAATCGAGGTTGATGGAGGACATGTCACCTTTGGTGATAATTCAAAAGGAAAAATCATCAGCTTAGGACAGATTGGTAACATTGATTATGTTTTAATTTCTAAAGTATTATTTTTTGATGGATTAAAATACAACCTGTTAAGAATTTCTCAGTTGTTTGATGATGGTTTCAATGTTAAGTATTAAAATGATGCTTGTAATGTTTTTGATTCTAAAAATGTGTTGGTATTTACTATCTGAAGAAATGAAAATTTGTATGTTTTGGATTTAAATTCTTTATCCAAACAAAAGGTTACCTGTTTAAATGATTTTCATAGAGAATATTGGCTATGGATTAGAAGTTTAGGACACTACAATGTTCATTCACTTATGAACTGATTAGGAAGAATTTAGTTAGATACCAACCTCAACTTAAATTCCCCACAGACAATGTATGTACATCCTATCAAATAGGAAAGAAACATAAAGTTTCATTCAAATTAAAGAAAGAAGTTTCAACTTCTCATCCTCTCGAGTTGGATCACATGGATTTTTTTGGACCTTCTAGATTTCTAGGTTAAATGGGAAGCACTATATCTATGTCTTAGTAGATGACTTTTTTAGATACAATTGGGTATAATATCTTTCTCACAAACGCGAATCTTGTTCTTATTTTATGAAATACTCCAAGCTTATAGAGAACCTTAGTGGAATTAAGATTAAAACCCTGATAATTGATCATGGTTGTGAGTTTGAAAACCATGAGTTTGAATCTTATTGCTCTCATAATGGCTACAATTATAATTTATCCGCCCCTAGGATACCTCAACAGAATGGTGTAGTTGAAAGAAGGAATAGAACTATTCAAGAAATTTCAAGAACCATGCTTAATGAGTATGGCCTACCTGTTTACTTTTGTATAGAAGCTGTGAATACAACTTGTTATATTATAAATAGAGTATTTATTATACCTATTCTCAAAAAGACCCCTTATGAACTGTTGAATAATAGCAAGCCTAAAGTTAGTTACATCAGAGTATTTGGTTGCAAAGTATTTATTCTTAATACTAAGGATAATCATGACAAATTTTCTTCTAAAAGTGATAAGGGAATCATTATAGGTTACCCTATAACTAGTAAATCTTATAGAGTCCTTAACAAAAGAACCAAATGTGTGGAAGAATCAATACAGATCAAATTTGATGAAACCGATCAGTATGAACCTAAGTCTTCTCTTGAAAATATTGAAGTCGATCTCTCTATTCTGGACCTTAATGATAAAATTAGTGAACCTGTTGTAAAGACAACCAGTTTTGGAAATCTTCCATAATCTAATTTTGGTGAACCCGAGCATAGAGAAGAACCTGAAATTTCTAGTCCTACCATTACTAGATCAACTAGGATTCTAAAGAATCATCTTTTAGATGATTTTGATGGTAATCTTGATAGAGGGACACAGACTAGAGCTTCTCTTAGAAACCAGGATGAACAACAAGCCTTTCTTTCATAGTTAGAACCTAAAAATATTAATGATTCAATCAATGATGAATTTTGGGTAATGTATATGCAAGAATAATTAAATCAATTTGAATGAAACAAAGTCTGTGAATTAGTTGATAGACCTAAGGACACTTTAACCATATCACTAAATGGGATTTTAGGAATAAAGTTGATGAATGAGGAAATGTAGTTAGAAACAAAGCAAGGCTAGTTGCACAAGGGTATAGTCAAGAGCAAGGAATTGACTATGAGGAAAACTTTGCACCTATAGCTACATTAGAAGCTATTAGGATTCTACTTGCCTATGATGCTCATCTGAATTTCACGTTATATCAAATGGATGTTAAACGCGCTTTTCTAAATTGTTTTATAATTGAAGATGTTTTTGTTGAACAACCACATGGATTTACTAATCCCCATTTTCCAAATTGAGTTTTTAAACTCTCTAAAGCTTTATATGGTTTTAAACAATCCCCACGAGATTGATATGATAGACTTGGTAGTTTTCTTATACTGGAAGGTTTTTATAAAGGTATTGTTGATCAAACTCTCTTTATTAAAATAATTTCCAAAGATGTTTTTATAATACAAATATTGGTTGATGATATTATTTTTGGATCTTCTAAAAATTATTTATGTATTGATCTCTCAAAAAGTATGAAAAATGAATTTGAAATGAGTTTAATGGGAGAACTCAAATATTTCCTTGGATTTTAGTTTTTTCAAAAGGAAAATGGTATTATTTTAAATCAAAATAAATATACAAAGGATCTTTTCAAACGTTTTGGTTTGGATAGTTTTAAGGAAAGTGATACACCTATGAGTACTACATGTAAGTTGGATGCTGATGAAACTAGAAAACTAGTGGATCAATCCAACTACATAGGTATGATTGGGATCCTGCTTTATCTTACTGCTAGTCGACCAGATATTATGTTTAGTGTGTGTATGTGTGCATTTTTTCAATCTAATCCAAAATATTCACACTTTCATGTTGTTAAAATAATTTTTAAATATCATAAACATAAAACTAAATTAGGATTATTTTATCCGAAAGAACAATCATTCAATTTAATAAGTTATTCAGATGATGAATTTTCTTGTTTAATGTTATATAGAAAGAGAACTTCTGTAACATGTCATATTCTTGGTAAGCCTTTAGTGTTATGGTGTAGTAAAAAAGAAGAATTTCATTGCATTGTCTACTGGTGAAGCAGAGTATATAGCTACTGGTAGTTGTTGTGCAGAAATTCAGTGGATGAAACATACTTTTTTAGACTACGGATATTAGTTTAGATATGTATCTATAAACTGTGATAACACTAGTGCAATTAACATCTCTAATAATCCTGTGTCTCACTCTAGGATCAAACACATTGATGTAAGGCACCATTTTATTTAGAGATCATTACCAAAATGGTTATATTACTCTTGAATTTCTTGGTACTGAACATTAATTAGGTGACATTTTCACCAAGCCCTTAAGTTCAGGTAGGTTAAGGTACAATAGACATGAGTTTGAAATGGTAGACTTTGTATGATAGAAACCTCACTGTTAGAAACCACACCATTAGAAATCCTCACCATTAGCCAAAACCTCACCGTTATACCTCAATGGTATTAACCTCACCGTTATATCTAACTGGTGTGATCCTCATCATTATACCTCACTAATATGAACCTCACTGTTATACCAAACTCATATTAACCTCACTGTTATACCTCACTGGTATGAACCTCACTGTTAGTGGACCTCGCTGATAAAAATACCTCACTGTTAGGAATTCTCACCGATATGTATTACCATTTGTTTGCGCTTTTTTTAAACATAGAATCTTGAGCCATAAAAATATTTATCGTCTTTACTATACTTATTATGCTTTTTTTATTTATTTTGTGATTCCTGAATGATAAAACATAATTATTGACTTCATCTCAATCCACCTCAAACACTTTACCTTAAATCCTTACCTTCCAAACCTTTTTTTCTCTCGAACCCTAAGCCTCGTGATTCGTAGAATGGAAAGAGTAAAGAGACCATTAGACAGTGAAAAGGATGATGAGCTGAATGCAAAGAGACTCAAAGGAGAGTCTAGTAGTGGCAGTTATGTGAATAAACCTACAAATATGCATCTCGTTCGAAGGGAAACAGTAGTTAAAAAGAGTTATGTGAAAAATGGTTGATGACCATTAAGTCATTAGTTCTAGAATTTCTAGAAGATCAGAAATGGGTAGAGTGATTCTCGAATAACAATGGTCATTATTATATGATGCTGGTAAAATAATTCAATGAGTTTGTTCGTTTTGAGAAACCAGAAGTTGAGAACAGGATGGTATCAGTTGTAAATGGAAAACAATATCTTTATCTTCTATTGAGTGGGTTGAGTGCCTGAGAGTTCCACATGAAGAAGAGTTTAGGTATTTCTCAAAATCAGTACCTCTTACTAGAAACACCATTTAATATGAAGCTGCTTTGGAAGAATTAACAAGAGATGGCACACCAATAAACATAGTTGCTGTAGAAATGCATAGAGAAAATAGATTGATGTTCAAGTTCATCTAACATGTGCTAAGTCCAAGAAGAGGGGACTTTGTAAATCTAAAATACCAAGATATTATTTTGCTGCATCTGTTAAGACATGGGGTTACGGTGAATCTGTGTAGACTGTTAATGATTCAAATTGATGATATGACCAGTCGAAAGTCAAAAACTAATGATCTATTCTTTGCAAAGCTAATTTTGGATATGATCAATGTGAAGAAGTAACTGAGTCTCGGGATGAGACAGTGGTGGTAAGGAACAATTTTAGCATCACAAGAACTATTTGTAAATACATAAAGATCAATTGGAATTCATGGAGAAGAGAATGGGTCAGTGATAATGAGAAGTTGTATGATAAGTTTAATCATGTGGATCATCTTTATAGGCCTAAGGATGTGAGAGATCCAGGCCTAGGACCTGATGAAGAGAAACCATAGTATAGTGATGATACTATAGAGGATGATACCTTTATAGTTGATGGAATGGATCCGGACATGCCTACAAGTCCTGTTGCTGATGTTATATCATCTAGAATGGAAACAGTGTTGAAATCCCCTATTGATGAGGAAGACTAGTCTATTCCAATGATTGAGGAAGAAGTCCATGAAAGTGGAGATCATGCTTCTGATAGTTCAGATGATTACACCTTGAGTTTGAGTCCATTTATTGGAAGTACTTCTGTGCCTATAGAGGCTATTCTTGTTGATGTAGACAAACCTGCACCCATTTCAGATGAGCCTCATGTTGGAGAAATAGAAATAGTTGTGGAGAATTATTCTGAAGAAGACCCAGCTGCGGAGGGTGTTGTTGCTGTACAAATAAAATATAATGCACAAATTAATGGGGAGCATCCAACCATAATTGGCAATGTTTCAATAGCTATTGAGATTGCAGACTAGGTATAAGACCCAGGTTTTGTTGTTTGTGGGTTGAACTATCCTGATTCTGAATATGACACACCCATAAACAAACCAAATGTTAACTATAACATTCTTTCTGATTTTTTACCTGAGGATGTGGTAAGAAAAGCTGATCTAGAACTGTTGAAATCTAATCTTAAGGACTCATTTGTAGAATAAATAAGAAGAATGGGAACCTCATTGATATTATCGATTCAATCTGTTATGAATGAATCTGTGACTAGTATTGTGTCTGGAAGAGCACCTGCAGTTGTGCCTGAAAATCTGGTTACTAAGGCTGATCTTGAATCCTTAAAGGATGAGTTTAAGGAGACTTGGACTGTATCTGTTGAAGATTTAAAGAGCTATTTTTTTGAATAATTGAGAAAAATGGAAAAATAATTTGAACTCTCTCTTGGATGTTTTGTGTCAACCACTGTGAAAGAGATGATGAATGAATTCAAGACCTGCTAGAATCAAATTTCATGTTTGGTAGAGGATGTTAGATATCTAAAGAAATCAATTGTTTTTATGGAGTCTTATATGAGATCTAAATCTCAATCATATAATGACTTTTCTTTTATAAAGAGTGTAGTCGGCTAGATGGTATCAGTTTTTGAGAAATTTAAGACTTCCATGGAACATCATGTTAGCACCCAGGACTCTCTTGTAAAAAATCTCATAAGTGGGCTGACTAAATCTTTTAAGGAAACAATAGCCTTTATTATTTCACCACTGAGTTCTACCAAGCCTTCTTTGGATATTGATCAGATTCGATCTGTCATGAGAGAGGATATTGGAGAGTCTTCTACCAGTGGATTTTTAGACTCTACTGCTTTGACCCAAGTGGTAACTACCACTAGAGATATAGGAAACATTGTTCAGAAATTTTTGAGAGAGGTCACTGCTTCTCAAAAGGAGGTCAAAGAAAAAGTGGATTTCTATTTCCAAAGGATCTAAACTCACCATAATTTGAACAATCATTTCAAGCTTCTATTAAGAAACCCTGAAACAACACCCAGCCACCCTGGATTTCAAAGAACAAGTAATCAAACTGTGGGAATTGACTCTTTCTTTAGATAAATTTATGGAAAACAAGGATAACTTCATTTCTACTATGGAAGGAGGAGGATGGATTATAATGGACTTTAAGAATCTGTTTCTACCATTTTTTCATCTGGACAGTACTCCACTAATTGCACCGCCTGCTCTGCCTGCCTCTGCTCAGTTTTCCTTCATTCCGTAGATGACACCATATCAAGCTATCTGAAGCTTGGCACCATTGATTAGACTGAGGAGTACCCACCACAGGCCATGAACAGTCTCTGTTTCTCAACCTCTAGTAGTGGTTTCTGGAATTCCCAAGCCTTCTACTAAAGATATCCACCCCGAGTCTAACTCCAAACCCAAATCCAAATCTAAAGGGGACATTTAGGAGGTGGATTGATTAGTGACTATGACCTTTGATACAAATCACCTGTATTATTTTTGGTTCAATTCTGTATTTCTATGTATTTTTTCCTGAAGTAATATATAAATGGTTTTATTCTCTCTTACTTTCGGTAACTATTTTAATCTTTGTTTATTTCTTTTTTATAATCATAAAGGGGGAAAATAACATATAAGGGGGTGTATAAGGGAGATAAATAATATCAAAGGGGGAGAAATAATGTATACAGGGGAGAAATAAATGAACATATTATATTCTATTTTACCTCTGATAAATTTATTTTATAATTCTAGTATATTTGTTACCTCTGATACAATTGAATTTAATACTATATCCTCTTATACATTAAATATTATTTCTGATTATAATACCATAATTTGTGATTATAAAAAATGGGGAGATTGTTGACCTCTCCTGTTTTGATAATCCCAATTATTATTTAATATGTTTTGATAATCCCAATTATGCTTTAATATGTTGTGATAATATCTGTTATGTTTCAAAATGATTTGATTATCACAAATAATGTTTATCTATATATTAATTCATTCAATCTATGACATCCTACTGTTGAGTTGATAAAATATCAAAATGATCATTGGAATTTATTAATAAATTGTTATCTACATTTATACTTGTTTAAAAATGTTACTAACTTAATCTGGATATGATTTGCATAGAATAGATAAGTATTAAGTGTTGAGTCATTGATATAGACCTACCGGTACATCGTCTACCGATAAGTAAAGGTCACTGATAGACCGATCTTCCTGTGACACAATGTCACTGGTACAGACCTACCGATAGTGTAAGTCCACTGATATGCATAAGTCCACCGGTATGCACAACAGTTACCGATACAAGCTACTGATACAAACAGATAGACAAACAACTACCGATATTAAGTCGACCAGAGCCACTGATATATATACAAACAACTACTAATACAAAGGTCTCATGTATACAGCTACCGATAAGGATAACTACAATAGTACAGAAGTCTACTGATATGGATAAGGTTACCGGTATGAAAACAGTTACCGTTACACCTAATCCAATGATAGAATTAGTCTACCAGTATGCACAAGTTGACCGATACAGAGTAACCACTATTATTATGAAGTCTACCGTTACAATTTCACCGGTATGGGTCAGTGAAACATACATTCACCGATACAGAATGGTCACCAATATGCATAACACCTACTGATGGGAAGAGCTACGGATATATATAGATACTATTACAAAGAGTAACAGCTACCGATACAGACCTACTGACTCAAGTCGACCGCTACAATCTCACTGATACCAGGAGCTACCGATGGAAACCTGTCACCATTTCTCTAAACTCTATTTCTATTTGTTTATTTAGAAATGGTCATATTTTATGTTTTTATTGCAACTGCTATTAATTAATGAGGGTTGTTGGAATATCAGGGAATTATACCTCTTACCTGTAAAAAGGTAATCATTCCCATTGCCAAAGCTCAAGGTATAAAAGGAAGATCAATCTAATGAAGAAAGAGAGAGGAATATACGTGCAAGTGTGTGACACCTTAATAGAAATTCATAAATTAATAACATGAGAAGAACTAAAATAAGAGTCATACACATTAAGAATATGTTTCAAAAAAGAATCTCAAGTGTTTCAAAGAATACTCTATTACTCAAGCTGAACACCTACACTGGAAGTCAAATACAAAAAACGACACTCTGTTTCATGACAAAAACTAGAGAATGGCTCAAAGAATCATCTATATTAAATATGAGGAGTCCAAAGATTCACTCACAATACATAGAGCATTCTAAACTCATCTAGATTTGTTTAAACTTTTTGGTTTCATTTATTTACATTTTGAGCAATGTGTGTGTTCTATATTTTAAGCACACCCCGACTCTTGTGCTGAACTTGAGGATTTATAAATTCTCACTCAATCTTTCCTTACACTCTTTTATCCCACTATTTATAGTGGTAGAGGCCATGGGTGTCCGGGATTGCATGTATGCTCTTGTTTTTTTCCCATGAAGAACAGTGGTAAAGGTCTTAGTACCTGGACAATATTTGTACTATTGTTAACCTTGATCCACGGTGTGGAACATAGTTTATATAAATCTATTTGAGAGGACTAAGTCTCGGTATGAGACTGAACCTCTTGGTTAAAACTATTGTGCTGGTTTATTTTATTTTAAACTATATTGAATATTCCACTGCTAATTAATTTAATTAAAATTTTTATTAAATTAACTCTGGCAGTTAATCTATAAAGTGTTTGTATTTATTGTAAAGAATTAGGTTAGTTTCAAAAGCTAATGTAATATTCAAATTAGATTAACTGAGAACTAATCAATCTCTTGAGAACCATACTGACCCTTTACTGTATTACAAATTTACTATTGTTTATCTTGTTTTTTAATTTGGTGGATTTTCATAGAAAACTTTTTAACAGAAATTTTAATTGGAACTCAATTCACCCCCCTATTGAGTATCCACTCCATCCAAAACTCTCTTTATATTGAATATTTTAAATACACTATCATTTTTCAAATTTATTTCCATGTAATTAAATTAGTTTCACCTCAATAATATATTTCAGATTTCATTTTAGATCTTTTGAAATCCAAATTTGAAATGATCAAGATGGGTAAGCTAACATTTCTCATTAGTTTTCAAATTTATCCAAAATAAGATAAATTTTTTTATCTCAACAAAACTATACAAAATATTTAGTCTAGAATGATTTTTTTCAGTTTCCATGGTATACATACTATGATAAAAACCTAAAAAACTATTAATATCAATGAACATAAGAAAATAGTTCAGGAAAATATTTTTTTAGAAATAGATATAAGTTTATAATATCTTACACCTAGTAAAGTAGATTTAATGTTCTTATGTATGATTGTGTGAATTATTTACTGAAAATCCAAAATAGTCCAATCATAAATTTATTAAATTAATTTGTTTCCATATAGGAACTTCAAAACAAGGAATTTGTTATTCTTAAGGAAATTAAGACAACCTGACACCAGAACACCCAGACTAGTTTCCTTAAAACATGATGTGTGAGTTTTTAAAAAAACAATGCACACATATTTTGCACATCATTTCCCAAATAGAGGATCAATTTGGTTTAGGTTCTGGGAAACCAACTACCTCTATCATGCTTCTTCTGTTGAAAACGGTCGCCTACATTTTTTTAAAAAAATGTAGGGTGAGCATAAAAATACCCAGTAAGGGGTTTTAAAATAACATAATATACCACATATAATTATTGAAAACATTCATTATGATTTTTCATAAAAACATTTCTTAACAAATGTTATAACACATGTACATATCAAAAAAATTTCTAATGAGAACAATTAAAAGCATACTAACAAGATTACAAGGGAACATGATTCAATTATAGGCATGCTAATTCAGAGTAATAAGTAAAATAAATTCTAAATAAGTATGAATCATGAATATTCATGTAAAATTTTAATAACTAAGAGTAATACATACTCAGAGTTTCACATAAGTGTAATAACATCAATGAAATTATTTAATACTATGAAACATTCATAGACTAAAAAATCACTGAGTGCAACATAAAAGTCATACCATAAGCATTTACTTCTTCTGATACTCAGAAGAACTGGATCTTAACCATGGATATTATACTAGTTGAATATCCACTCAGTTAATCAATTATCATAAACATAATGAGGGGTTGTATAATGCGGGACAACATAACCATAACGTTAAGGCCTCGTTCAAAGACTATAAATACTTATTTTGTCAAGGCCTTGTGCCAAGACCATAGTTTGTCTCGTGAGACCTACTGATGAACTAAGGGGATTTAGTGGGCCCCTCCCAACACTTACAATATCCAATACATTCCTCATATGCCATGTCAGGTTGTATATTCAAAATTTTCCACACCACTTTGAATATTTAATTCCGCATTTCATATTATTCAAGACGTCCCATACCACCTTGAATTATTTAATTCATTATTCCATAAAAATTCATAAGAGTTTTAATTACATTCATTATCATTTACATATATATAGTGAATCAGGAATATTAGTATTAATTAAAAAAATACCAATTGTATGTTTATGTCATTGAATGGTGGGTATGATAAGTAGGCTATGGAATATGTGGTAACAACTAACGCAGTAAATGAGATACAAGTTTTGTAACATAAAAAGATAACACTAAATGCTAAAATATTTACTGATAAAGTACACATTAAAAATTCATCATGGATTGGGAGCTTAATTAATTAAAAGACAACCCATGTATCTCAAAAGGGGTATTAAAGACATAAATTCTCAAACATTCACTTATGGTATGCTTATGTTTATCATATCACAAGGTACACATAATGTTAAACTTAAAAAGCATGAAATTCACCCATAACAAATACTATTCAATATGTGTTGAAAATAAGTGATTCATTCATAACAGTAGAAAATCACCAAATATAATAACCATGAATTACCCATAAATACTAAATGCATCAAAATTATAATGTTTGGACTATCCAAAACTAGGAAAGTGTGTTGTGTAAATTTGTTTATACACAAGGGTGTATATAAAATGTTCAATTTTTAAATAAATATATTAATAATTTAAAGATACATGTTTTATACTTTCTTTGAAAACCTTGTAAAATGCTAAATAAAATTGAGGATCCAAGTGTATCTGTATACAAATATATTCCCAGAACCAAAAACACATTATGTATCAAAGGATTTAAACCAAAAATCAACACCCATGTGATTAAAATATATTGGACACATCAATTAATAAGTGTCCCTAAATTTTAAATCATAAACGTGATATTTAAAAGATTTTTTTATTAAGAAACTTATAAATATTTATGCTTATGTAAACATATATATCTTACACATATAACTGAGTACATATAAGGGTTTTATACCAAAACTATTTGGCACTCATCTTCTTATCATAAACACAAATTAATCATTGAATTTCAAGGTTGTAAGTCTTTAAACTGGTACATAGGGTGAGTTATATAAACTATATAATTATATATATGACAGTGTAAACTAAAAAGTTTTATACAAGATATAATTCCTTAAATTTTAATGTTCTACGTTAACTTTGAAGCTGAAGGTTTAGATAACTTAAAATAGGGTATGAAAGAGTTTTACCCATAACCGTATGATCATAAATATATATATTTTTATATATTCATTACTAAATATACAAATAACCACTTATAAATAAAGTACATAAATAAATTTTTATGTATAATGTGAACCCTTTTGTTCATAATACTTTTTATACTCAAGTTACAGTAGACTTAGGATTGACATAAGATAAGATTTTAAATAAATCATAAGGTTATGTATATATTTATATGACTATACATATATATATGTATATACCCTAAAAAAACAAAATCAAGACAACATATCTCTCACATTGGTTTGAGGAGGAGAATAGGCTCGGGAATTCGTTGAAGAAGGATTGCTGGAAGCTTAGGAAGAGGAATGACCAACATATTAGAGTTGAAATGAGAGGAATACTTATAAACTATATAATAGAAATTATATAATAAAATTTATAGCTAATTCCATGGTGATTTGAATCCTACTTGGATTTAAAAAAATATTAAAGAGGGTTTGACCTTGTGGAAGATGCGAGCAAGGAGGACCAATCAGTCACGAGTGTGGAAAAATCGATGCAAGTGGGAGTCGATTATGTCACTGGTGCTGTGCACATGAACGAGAAGAAGACACTGCAGGAAATACAGAACTGGAAAACGAATGGACATCTAGGATGGCATCTTCCCTAATCCGATGGTTGAGGTGCATCTCTATGATTTTAAATGGACTACAACTAAGATTAGGTGGCGATAGATGAGATGGTTCAGATCAACACAATGTTTTAAAATTACATGAATGACTGCGATAAAAATGTGTGAGATATAATGGATTAGGTTGATGCTGTGTTTTTAAAAGTCTCAGAAAACTGAGATTAAATCCATGTCGGATCGGACGGTGTATAAAAAATATAAGGGATTCCGCAACTGTTGAGGATCGAGTGTTGGACCGAAATGGATGGCCCAAATCACACGTGGTGAGATCTGATGGCCTAGATTCAATCCAGGATGAATTTATCCATCCAACAATGATACCGAGAGTCCTCCTCACCTACCATATAATCTTGGATCTCTAGGCCTTATTCTATATTACTCCTCCCCCTCCTAGTCCGGCCTCGTACCGGGTTCTGCGGGTGCACTCTTTCACCCACCCAATCCTTTGTGACACCCTGCACGGTGGTGTCTTTTTTCCCTTGTGCACTCTTATGTTCCCTTCAAGGTAGCTAAGCCCCCCCGCACGGGCCGGCCTGTGCTGAGGCTGAGTGCTAAGCACCACTGCCTAGTGCGTGCTGCTTCCCTCGGCCCGGCTAGATGGCCGACCCCTAGTAGGTATATTTTTTTATAAATATCCAACTCACAATACTAACCATAAAATCGTAGAAAAATAAAAATATTAATTATAACTATAAAAATAATATCTTACCTTTTATAAAACCTGATTTTAATTTTAAAATTTAATATATTCATGTACACCAATTCAATTATACATTTCCTTGACTAAGAGTATTAATAAAATTATAAATAAAAATCTTTCCAAAATCAGAGATAAAAAGAATACCCCCCATTAAACACAATGTTATAACATAAAATTTAATATATGTATATGAAAACTATTATAGTATTATGAAAGACCATGTTTAATCATTAAAAATGAAAACATTCACCAGATATTTGATATAATTGAAAGGTGTTTGAAATCATCACCTCATTATAAAATCACATTATGTTTAGTTCAAAGTATTAAACCATTAACCTTTTAAAGAACATAAATAGAGGTTTTACAATAATTTCAATTCATAAAATAAATATTTATGGAAGAAATTATACATAGATATTTTTAATTAATCCACCAAATGACCAATGACTATAATTATATCCATTAGAACTCAACAGTCACCCAAGGCAATGGTCATGTCGTTTCCCTATAAAAACATACATTAGGGTGTCCCAAATTCAAGACAATTATAGAATATGGTTCACGTCATTCCACTAGTTCTTAGTGTGGTTGTAGTGGCTCTGGCCATACTAATGTTCTTTGTGATAGATATGAAAGACTTGTATTATCTTCTTGATGTTCTCATTGCTTTGGGTGGTATCCTTATAATTCTAATAGGTCTTTTAATTGGTATTATTTGTTAGTATGGTTTTCCTTTGGTCTTGGTGTATTGTAAAAACTGTGGAGTTTTATTTAAATAAAATTTATTGTATTTAGTTTTTATTTTTTGTTTGGATAACATATAAATTAATTTAAATAAACCCTAATATTTATTAATAAAAGAGAAATATGTTTGTGGGAGTCACATTATTCCCCTCTACAAATATTTTCATCCCCGCAATTTATTTCATACAACCACTCCTCGGTGGAGTTGAAGTACACGGGGAAAGTTGGATATGTCATAGAGGTGTTTTCATGTCATACATACATGGGAATAGTTCACAATGTTATCATGGATGGCTATAAAAAATATTTCTTCTAGGGCCTCAATAAGAATAGACCATTGATTTTTATTTTTTCCCATATAAAAATTATAAAAACATATTATTTAGAATTATTAAGTAAAATTTTCTTTGTTCAGTTATGGTTTTCCATAGTAAACTAGACAGAATCCTCTAGTACCAACTGTGCCATCCCTACTCCATAATTCCCGAAGCTGGTGCCTTGAAACATGATGTATGAGTTTTTACGAAAACCATACATTGATATGTTTCACATCATGTTCCAAATACTAGATTGACTCAGTTCAGGTTATGGGAAACCATCTACTTCTGACATGCTTCTTCAGTTGAAAACTTTCACCTGAAAAATTTATTAAAAAAACATAGGGTGCGCATACAAATACCCAGTAAGGGGTTTTAAAATTACATAATATACCAAATATAATTTTTTAAACATTATATATTAATTTACATAAATCAATTCTTAAGAAATATTGTAACACATGTACAAATAAATACAATTGTCTAAGGAGCGTAATTGAAAGCATACTAACATGATTACAAGGGAACATGATTATATTATAGGAATGCTCATTCAGAATAATAAGTAAAAGAAATCTTTAATAACTATGAATCATGAATTTATGGGTACAAGTTTAATAACTAATAGTAATACATAATCGGTGTTTCCCATAAATGTAATAAGATCAATGACATTCTTTACTACTATGAAGCATTCACTGACTAATAAATCACCGAGTGCAACATAAATGTCATGACATAAGCATTTACTCCTTCTAAGACTCATAATTACTGGTGCTAAACCATAGATATTCTACTAGTCGAATATCCACTTATTTAATTAATTATCATAAACATAATGAGGGGATGTATAATGTGGGACAACATAACCATTACTTCAAGGCCTTGTTCCAAGATGATAAATACTAATTTTTTCAAGGCCTTGTGCCAAGACTGTATTTTGTTTCAGGAGACCTACCGTTACACCGAGGAGCTGTAGTGGGCCCCACCTGACACTTACTATGTCCAATACATTCCTCATAAGCCATGTCGGGTCATATATTCAGAATTTTACATATCACTATGAATATTTAATTTCTTATTTCATATTATTCAAGATGTCTCACACCACGTTGAATAATTTAATTCATAATTCCATAAAAGGTCATAAGGGTTTTAATTACATCCATTAAAATTTACATATATATAAGGAATTAGGTATATTAGTATTAATTAAAAAATTAACAATAACAAGTTTATGTCATTGAATGGTGCATATGATAAGTAGGTTATGGAATATGTTGTGACAACTAATGCACTAAAAGAAAACCATGTTTTGTTACATAAAAAGATAATGCTAAAGGCTAAAATATTTACTGATAAATTACATAGTTGAAATTCATCAGGGATCGGGTAATTAATTAATTAATAGAAAAACTATGTATTTCAAAAGGGGTATTAATCACATAAATTCCCATACTTTCACTTCTTGTATGCTTATTTTTAACATATCACAAGGTACACATAAAGTTAAAAAAAAGAAAAGCATGAAATTAAAACATAACCAATACAATTGAATATGTTTTGAAAATAAGTGATTCATTCATAAGAGTATAAAATAACCAAATATAATACCCATAAATTCTCTATAAATACTAAACACATCAAAAGTATAATGTTTGGAGTATAAAAAACTAGGAATGTTTTTTGTGTAAATCTATTTATACACAGGGGTGTATATAAAATGTAGATTTATTAAATAATGACATTCATAATTTGAAAACACATGTTTTATACTTTCTTTGTAATCCTTGGAAAATTCTATGTAAAATTGAGGATCCATGTTAATGTGTCTATACATACATTCACAAAACTGAAAACACATTATGTACCAAAGGGTTTAACCAAAAAATCAACACCCATGTGATTAAAATATGTTGGACAAATCAACTAACAAGAGTCCCTAATTATTAAATCATAAATGCGAAATTTAAAAGATTTATTTATTAGGAAAATTATTTATATTATGGCTTATGTAAACATATATATCTTACATGTATATCCGAGTACACAGAAGGATTTTACACCAAAACTATTTGGCACTCATCTGCTTATCATGAACATAAATTATTCATTGAAGTTCAACGTTGGATATATTTAAATTGGTCCAGAGTGATATTTATATAAACTATATAATTATATATATATGAATGTGTATAATAAAAATTTTATTCAAATTTTAATTCCTTGTATGTTAATGTTCTACATTCACTTTGATGCTCAAGGTTTAGAGGTCTTAAAATCGTGTCTAAAAGTGGTTTACCCATAACCATATGATCATATATATATATATATATATATATTTATATATTAATAACCAAATATACAAATAACTTCATATATATAAGGTACATAAATAAATTTTGTGTGTATAATGTAAACCCTTATGTTTATAATTCTTTTTGAACTCATGTTCCAATAGACTTAGGATCAGTATAAGAGAATATTTTAAATAAACCATAATGTTATATATATATATATATATATTTATGAGTATACATATATATGTATATACCCTCAAAAAAACAAAATAAATACAACATATCCATTACCTTGGTTTGAGGATAAGGAGAGGCTCATGAATTTTTCGATGGAGGCTTAATGGAAGCTTAAGAAGAGGAAGGACTGAACCGTTAGAGTGAAAATGAGAGGTATACTTATAAATTATATAATAAAAATTATATAAAACAATTTACTACTAATTTCATTGAAATACGACACCTACTTGGTATTAAAAAAATATTAAAGAGGGTTTGACCTTGTGGAAGATGCCAGCAAGGAGGACCAACTGGTCACATGTGTGGAAAAAACGATTCAAGTGGGAGTAGAATAGGTTACTGGTATTACACACATGAAAAAGAAGAAGATTCCATAGGAAGAGAAGAAATGTAAAATTAATGGATGGATAGGATTGGATCTAGCCCGGATCCGATGGTTGAGGTCACCTGTGAGATTTTAAAAGGTCGAACGACTAGGATTTGGTCGCGACTGATTAGATGGTTCAGATCAACGTAGTGTTTTAAAATTACACGAACAAATGCAATTAAAACATGTGAGATCTAATGGATCTGGGTGATGTAGTGTTTTAAAATGTCTTGGATGGCCGATATTAGATCCATTTCATATTGGAAGGAGTATAAAAAAATGCGTGGGATTATACGACAACTGAGGATTGAGCGCCGAATTGAAAAAGACAGCCCAGATCGCACGTAGTGAGATCTGACAGCTTAGATTTAATCCCGTATAGAATTTAGTCATCCCACATCAAAATAGAGAGGCCACCACTTTTCCCTTATAGGCCTAGATCCCTTGGCCTTATGTCAGATTAGTCCCCCCTCCATGTATTACCCAGTACTGGGTTCTACGGGTGAGCTCTTGCGCCCACCCACACCTTCGTGCTGCCCCGCATATTGGTTCCTTTGGTTCCGTCGTGTGCTCCTATGTTCCCTTTGGGGTAGATTTTCCCCCCGACTGGGATGGATTGTGCTATCACAAAGGGCTAGGCCTAGCCGACTAGCACGTTCTGCCTCCCTCGCCCTGGCTAGAGGGTTGGCCCCTAGTGGGTATATTTTTTTATAAACAGCCAACTCACAATACTACTCATAAGATCAAAGAAAAATAAAAATATTCATTTTAACTATAAATATAATATCTTTCCATTTATAAAACCTGAATTTAATTTTAATTTTTAAAATATTGATGTACACCTACTAAATTATACTTTTCATTTACTAAAAGTATTACTAAAATTATATATAATCATGTTGCGAAAATTGTATATAAAAGTTATAACTTCCTTTAAACATAATTTTGTAACATAAAATTTAATATATCTATATGAAAAATATTTTAGTTTTATCAAAGAACTTTTTTAAGAATGAAGAATGATAATATTTACAAGATATTTGATATATTTGAAAGGTGTTTGAAATCCTCACATCTTTTTAAAATCACACTAAGTGTAGTATAAAATATTAAACCATTTCCCTTTTAAAGGTCATAATTTGATGTTTTATTATAATTTCAATTCATAACTTAAATATTTAGGAAAACTAAATTATACTTAGATATTTTTAATTAATCCACTAAATGAACAACAAATATAATTATATCCTTTAGAACTCAATGGTCACCCAAGGAAACGACTGAGTTGATGCCCTATAAAACCATATATTAGGGTGTCCCGAATTCAATACAATTGGAGAAGAAGGTTCATGTCATTCCACTGATGCATAGTGTTACTGAAGTGTCTCTGGCCATACTAATGTTCATTGTGACATATATGAAAGACCCATATTATTTTATTGTGGTTCTTATTGTTTGGGGAGGTCTCCCTGTAATTTTAATTGGTCTTTTAATAGGTATTTTTGGTTTATGGTTTTCCTTTGGCCTTGGTGTATTGTAGAGACTTTGGTTTTTTATTTAAATAAAATGTCGGGTATTTTGTTTGTCTGTTTTGTTCGAATAACATGTAAATAAAATAAAATAAACACTAATGTTTTTTATTACAAGATAAATATGTATTGGGGTTTCACATTATTCCCCTCTATGAAGAATTGTGTCCTCACAATTCATTTCATACAACCACACTAAAAGAAACTATTTGATGTTCATTAACACATCCTCCATCGTGGGGGATCCTCTGGTGTGGACAGTTAAATACCTAATTTGGTGTTCATTTATTCTTCATCCCTATCCCAAACACAACTGACAAAGTATAGGTTAAACTCATGTTGTGTGCACTCAAGCATCTAGAGGGGGGCTCGAATGGTAGAGAGTTATGAGACGTTTGAATGTACAAACTCTCTAAGGACTTGTTGGACCCTCTCTCATCTGAGAATTTCAATGAAATTGACTTGGCCATTCAAATCTCTACTCAGGATTTGGAACATGTAGGATACACATAGGTCTCCTTCCAAAGAAGCCTCTAGAAACCTTACCATGTCCATGACTTTTTGAGATAGGGTGAAGCATAGAACAATTCCATCATGGTACTTTCCCCTTCACCTATACTTAGCGAGTTGGGCAGTGCCTATGCGGTGGTAGACATAAGCATTCCATTGGTTGGATCAGAGAATATCTGGACTATTCGATATCCTATAATGATGTCTTCATGTTCTTCCCTAGTTTGCGAAGGGAAGGAATTATTCCTCATAGGTTCTGACCATAATGGCCTCCAATACCTCAATAGGTAGAGATAAAATTTCGGTTTTTTCCTTTCATCTATATATAAATTTTTTTTCTTGAAATTCAATTCTGCGAAACACAAACGCTGAAAAGGTAGAAGAAATAAGAAACAAAAAATTGTATTTTCATTAAAAAAACTAGTACACTATACCCCCAACTAATGGTTTCTTCAGTTCCCAGTTACACGAATCCCCAAACTAATTTTGAAACTCTCAATCTCCCTAAACCAAATGCAACCCGAGTAGTCTAGTTTAATCTCGTGCATTTAATAACGGTTTCTCCAAAGTGTGAAATGTGGGGTCTATAGTCGAGAGGCATAAGTATGTACTTGTTGTCTTTACGTAGAACCGGAGGCTACAAATTCAAGGATTTCAAAGTCCATTATATGACCATAATGGCTATAAAACATGACTTGGAACACATACACTGCACGGAGGTCACCCGCTGCTACAGCTTCATTGAAATCTATAGGGGACTAGATGCCTTCTGCTATAGTGAAGCATCTAAAAAGTCCCTTATAGTACTTTCCCCGATGCATGTAGGATGTAAATTGGGTTTGAATCATTATGAGGTTGTCCAAACCCACTCCTCAGTGGAGTGGAAGTTCTCGAGGAGAGTTGGACACGTCATAGAGGTTTTTTCATTCCATAAAAACATGGGCATAGTTTACAATGTTATCATTGCTAGATAAGGAAATTATGGTTTCTAGTGCCTTAATATGATGATAAAAAGACTGGATTTTTCGTTTTCCTTCTAAAAATTATGAAAACATCATATTAGGAAATGATTAAGTAAATTTTTATTTTTTTAGTTTTAGTTTTCCAGAGTTTTCTAAACTAAATCCTCTGATACCAAATGAGACAACCCGACTCCAAAATACCTGGAGCTCATGCCATGAAACATGATGTGTGAGATTTTACAAAAACTCTGCACTTATATTATTCACATCATGTCCCAAATAGAGGATCGATTCTGTTCAGGTTCTACAAAACTAGTTACTTCTAACATGCTTCTTCAGTTGAAAAATGTCACCTCAAACATTTATTACAAAAACATAGGGTGAGCATTCAAATTCCCAGTAAGTAGTTTTAAAATAACATAATATACAAAATATAATTTTTGAAAACATTCTTTAGGATTTTCAATAATTTTTTCTAAGAAACGTTGTAACAAATGTACATACCAAAACAATTGTCTAATGAATACAATTAAAATCATGATAAAAGGATTACAAGGGAACATGATTCAATTATAGGCATGCTTATTTATATTAATATGTAAAAGACATTCTAAATAAGTATGACTCATGAATATTAAGTTACATGTTTAATAACTAAGAGTAATACATAACCAGATTTGTGCATAATGAAAATAACACCAATGACATTATTTACTACTATGAAACATTCACTGACTAATAAATCACTCAGTGCAATATAAAAGTCATTCCATAAGCATTTACTTCTTCTGATACTCATATTTACTGACTCTTAACCATGGATATTCTACTAGTTAAATATCCACTCAATTAATTAATTATCATAAACATAACGAGGGGATGTATAATTCTGGAAAACATAACCTTAACGTCAAGCCCTCATGACAAGACCATAAATACTCATTTTTTCAAGGCCTGGTGCCAATACTGTAGTTTATCTGATGAGACCTACCGATGCTCCAAGGGGAAATAGTGGTCCCCACAAAACACATACTATATCAAATACATTCCTCATATTCCAAGTCAGGTCATATATTCAAAATTTCCCATAGCACATTGAATACTTATTTTCTCATTTCATATTAATCAAGATGTCTTGTACCACCTTGAATAATTTAATTCATAATTCCATAACAGTTCATAGGATTTTTAATTTCATTCATTAGAATTTACATATATATAGTGAATCATCCATATTAGTATTAATTAAAAAATTACCAACTACTAGGTTATGTCATTGAATGGTGATTAAGATAAGCTTGTTATGGCATATGTGATTACAACTAATTCACTAAAAGAAATACAAGTTTAGTTATATAAAAAGATAACCTTGAATTCTAAAATAATTACTGATAAATTATACATTAGAAATTCATCATGGATTGGGTTCTTAATTCATTAAAAGATAATCCAAGTATTTTAAAAGGGGTATTCAACACATAAATGCCCAAATTTCACTTCTGGTATGCTTATGTTTAACATATCACAAGGTACACATATTGTTAAACATGACAATCATGAAATTCAACCATAACCAATACCATTCAATATGTGTTGAAAATAAGTTATTCATTCCTAAGAGTAGAAAATCCCCAAATATATTACCCATGAATTCTTCATAAATACAAAAAAAAATCAATGGTATAATGTTTAGAGTGTCCAAAACAAGGAAATTGTGTTGGGTAAATCTGTTTATACACAAGGGCGTATATAAAATGTAGAAATTTTAAATAAAGAAATTCATAATTCGAAAACACATGTTTTATACTTTATTTGAAAACCTTGTAAAATTCTAAATAAAATTGAGGATCCAAGTTTATGTGTATACACATATCTTCACATATCTGAAAACACATTATGTATCAAAGGGTTTAACAAAACAATCAACACCCATGTGATTAAAAGCTGTTAGACACATCAATTAAAAAGAGTCCTTAAATTTTAAATCATAAATGTTAAATTTAAAAGATTTATTTATTAGGAAACATATATATATTAATGCGTATGTAAACATATATATCATACACATATAACCGAGTACACATAAGGGTTTTATACCAAAACTATTTTTCACTCATCTGCTTATCATAAACTGAAATTATTCATTAAATTTCAAGGTTTGAAGTCCTTAAACTGGTACAGAGGGTGAGTTATATAAACTGTATAATTATATATTTGACCGTGAATACTAAATGTAATTATACAAAATATAAGTCATTGCATTTCAATGTTCTATGTTAACTTTGAAGCTCAAGTTTTATATGACTTACAATCGGGTATAAAAGAGTTTTACCCATAACCGTATGATCATACATACATATATATATTTATATATTCATAACTGAATATTCAAATAACTGCATATATATAAGGTACATAAATAAACTTTGTATGTATAATATAAACCCTTTTGTTCATAATAATTTTTTAAATCATGTTCTAGTAGACTTAGGATCGACATAAGAGAAGATTTAAAATAAACCATAATGTTATATATATATTTATATGAGTATACATATATATGTATATACCCTAAAAACAATAAAAGAAAGACAATATATAACTTAACTAGGTTTGAGGAGGAGGAGAGGGTTGGGAATTCGTCGAAAGAGGCTTGTTGGAATCTTAGGAAAAGGAAGGACTGAGAGGTTGGAGTGAAAATGATAGGTATACTTATAAATTATATAATAAAAATTATATAAAACAATTTACAACTAATTTTAAGGAAAGCCGAAGCATACATATCTTTAAAAAATATTGAAGAGGGTCCGGACGTTGGGAAGACACGAGCAAGGAGGACCATCCAGTCCTGAGTGTGGAAAAATCGATGCAAGTAGGAGTAGAATAAGTCACTGGTGATACACACGTGGAGGAGAAGAAGAAATTGCATGAAGAGAAGAACTAGAAAATGAATGGACATACAGGATTGGATCTCGCCCTAATCTGATGGTTGAGGTGTGTCCGCAAGATTTTAAAAGGACAGACAACTGATATTAGGTCACGACAGATCAGATGTTTCATATCAACTCAGTGTTTTTAAATTACAGGAATTATTGAAATTAAAACGTGTGAGATACAACTACTCATGGTGATGCAGTGTTTTAAAATGTCTCAAATGATTGAGATTATATTTACGTCATATCATGTGGCATATAAAAAATGCAGGGGATTCTGTGAATGCTGACTATCAAGCGCCAGACTGAAACGGATGGCCCATATCACACGCGGCGAGATCTGATGATCTGGATTCAATCTTGGATGAATTTCTCCTTCCCACATCGATACTGAGAGGCCTCCTAACCTCCCTTATAATCTAAAAGCACTCAACATTATGCCAGATTACTCCTCCCGCCTCCTAGTACCACCCTATACCGGGTTCTGTGGGTGCACTCTTGAGCCAAACCACACCTCTGTGTCACCCCACACGGATGTGAATTTGTTTCCCTCATGCATTCTTGTGCACCCTTCAGGGTAGCTATGCCCCCACTAGGGTTGGCCTGTGATGAGACAGAGGGAAATGATTAGCCGCCTTGCGTGTGATTCTTCCCTCGGCTCAGCTTGAGGGTTGGCCCCTATGGGGTATATTTTCTTATAAATAGCCAACTCACAATACTAACTATAAAATCATAGAGAAATAAAATTATTCATTTAAACTAATAATAGAATATCTTACAATTTAAAAAAACTGATTTCCATTATATACTTTCAAATATTAAGGAACACCAATGAAATTATACTTTTCCTTGACTAAGACTATTACTAAATTTTTTTATAAACATGTTTACAAAACCAAAGATAAAAATAATACCTCCCTTTAAACAAAAATTAATAACTTAAAATATAATATATCTATATGAAAACTATCCTAGTATTATCGATGACCTTGTTTAGGCATTAAGAATGAAAACATTTACATGATATTTTATATAATTGAATGGTGTTTGAAATCCACAACTCATTTTAAAATCACACTAACTGTAGTTCAAAATATTAATCAATTTCCCCTTTAATGCTCATAATAAGAGGTTTTATAATAATTTAAATTCCTCACTTAAATATTTAGGAAAACTAAATTATACTAGGATATTTTTAAATAATCCACCAAATGACTAATGACTATAATTATAGC
This sequence comes from Viscum album, assembly GCA_963277665.1. Taxonomy (NCBI): domain Eukaryota; kingdom Viridiplantae; phylum Streptophyta; class Magnoliopsida; order Santalales; family Viscaceae; genus Viscum; species Viscum album. The sequence continues at coordinate 1,305,968,050 of OY728119.1, forward strand.
TGTTATAACTCAATGGTAACCTAAGGAAACAATCAAGTTGATGCCCTATAAAACCATACATTAGGGTGTCCCAAATTCAAGACAATTAGAGAAGATGGTTCAAGTCATTCCAATGATTCTTAGTGTGGCTACAATGGTTCTGGCCATACTAATGATCATTGTGATGGATCTGAAAGACACATATTATCTCCTTGGGGTTCTCGTTGTTTTGGTTGGTCACCCTTTAAATCTTATAGGTCTTTTAAATGGTATTTTGGTTAGTATGGTTTTCTTTTTGTCTCTGTGTATTGTAAACACTTCAGTGTTTTATTTAATGAAAAAATTTTGGTATTTAGTTTGTATGTTTTGTTTGGATAACATGTAAATAAAATAAAATAAACCCAAATATATTTTATTACAGGAGAAATAATTTTTGGGGCATCATACAAATAATATTTAATTAAATAGTTTCTCAAATTTTGTATTTAGTGGATGATAAATAAATAAAAAAAGAACATCTAGAATATTTCATTTAATAGGATAGTTTTATGTTTCTGGGTCTTGAAATAAATAATCCTCAATATCACTTTCTATTATTAATGTTGAACATGTAGCAGTTGGATGTTTTTGTTCTTTAGTGTTGTGGATTCAATACACACTCACTAATTTTGACATGAGTTTTACTAACAATTTAATTTTTTTGATAATAAAAGTTCATATATTTTTATAAGAAACCATAACATCACTTGTGAACAACATACATAGATATAAAACACTATTTCAATTGGGTTCACACATAAAATAGAGATAATATTTTACAATTCATTAGAATGAATCATTTACATGAGGATATTTTAACAAAACCTCTAACCTTTGACATGTTTTAATATAATTAATATAATATTTTTATGCTTAATATAAAGAGACCATAAATCTACATTTTTTACCTATAACCTTATGGTGATAACTCTTCAAGAATGGTTGGTGATTTTTTCCATTTCCTCATTTTTTTCATATTTTTTTTATCTTCTCACTTGAAAATTTGGATATAAAGTTAAAAAAACATTTATATTTCATTAGAATGAGGTTCATTTGAAGTTTCATCAAACTGAAACTATTCCACTATCTTTTCTTATGCATCCAAGTTATTTCAATACACTGGAATATAATTTTTAGTAAAGAAAACATACAAACTCTATGGTAGGAACCCTTTACATTCTTTTAATAAATTTTATGAAGGAAAATTTATAATTTTTTAATATGTTGATTTTTTATTAGAATGGTTATTATATAATAAAAACAGTATATTTTTTTACAAAAGTAGAGAATTGAGAACAAAGAATTTCTTCAACATTTTTCATCATCTTTTGTGATTTTTTCTCATCCATTGGATCTTTTAGAATTTATTCCATCACAATTACTTTCAATATATAGTATAGGATTCCCAGTTCGTTTTTTCCCTCTGATTGATTCTGAGAAGATATCTCATCACGTTAATTCCCTTTTGTTTGTTCTACCTCACTATTTATTCATTTGTATTCACTTTGTATATTAGGTTTTCATGGAACCCTATAAATAATTCACTATGAGATATGTAGTTATTGAAATATTAATCTATAGTGGTTGGATTGAATGGTATGATTACTTTATCAAATATACCATACATTTCAACATTTGGAATCTATTTTTTGAACCAAAGATGATTTTTAATTTAAATATATGAATATTTTATATGAATTTTATGTATATTAATTGTTTAATGAAGTTAATATGTTCAAGTACATTATGTTCAATATTTTTGGAAACCCCTATAGTATAAATAATAAATTTTTTATTAGTCTCTTAGAATACCATAAGAAGGGAAAGATTCTTTCATAACACATAAGCGATCATACAAAGAGGGAACCTTCAAAAGGCTTCTTAATGAATAGAATTTTTTTTATTTGAATAATATTTTAAGGAAAATGTGTCATATTTTAATGGATTCTATAATATTATTCTTATGGATTCAAAAACAATTTTCTACTAATAAAAAGAGATCAAGACACTATGAAGGTGTACGAAATATTTTTTGGATATTTTTTCACCAATGAGAAAGTTTAACTAAGTCATGATATTGTGGAATTACATTTAAGAAATTAGAAATGTAACTGTGAAGCTCAAGATTATTTTATACCCTATATTCATTAACAATGTTATTATGAAATTAATGGATGTATAAAATATTATGAATGAAGTTGATTATACTAGACATATTTAATATTATATGTAATATGAACCATTACAAATATAAGATTAATTATTTCTATGCTGAGAGGAATTTCATTGATAGAAAAAACAATAGTATCTTCTACTGAAGAGATATATGCTCTTAAAATAATGTTAATGAGAAGAGAAAATTTGATATAACATATTTAAAATAACCTAATCTGGAAAGGTATAAGATAAAGGCTATGTCTAATAGAGCCTGTATAGAGTTAATGAAATGAAATAAAGAGAAAAAATATTGTGTTTAAAACTTTAGTCATGCTAATTATAAACCAAAATCTTTGAAAAAGTAAAAGTTTGACAAAATTAAAATGAAGAAACAAATAATAATGAAGTATTAAATGTTGAAAAAGAAAATATTAATAGATATATTTATAAGAAAATTGAGAACACTTGTTATTTTTTTGAGAATCATGATGTAGTTCCTTCATCTATAAATTTTGATAAATAAAATAAGTTTTTTCAATCTATTCCCCAAATCTTACCTCAATCTATTCCATATGAAGTATAAAAATAAGTTCATTATTTTCTTACTACAGAAAAACTGAAAAAAAAATATATTAACGATATTAATCATAATGTTGTTCATAATATTGAACAAGTTATTGAAAAAATGGTTTAAAAGAAAAATATTTAGTAAAGAAATCATGACCTATAGAGTTGTATCAAGTAATAGGGTAGATGATTAATTTTAAAAATTTAGAATAAGTTGTTTGATATCTTAAGAAGACTTTATATATTGAATAATATTTAGTGAATAATTCAATCTCTTTAACATCTCAATAAAGTTAGGAAAAACTAACCCTTTGTCATTTAGAATAGTAATCTCTAGGAAATGAAAAAAAGATTCATCCATTTGGGTATCAAAAAAACATTATTTCAATAAAGTTGTATCTGTTCAATAAAATTATCACTCTTAGTTTTCTAAAATAGAAGAAACATAACTACAAATATTTTGAGAATTATTCCAACCAAAAAGATCAACTGATTCCATAAACAATTCTCTAAATTAGGAGGAAAAAAATTGGAATGAAAATTAATTACATTAATAATGTAATCCAAAGGCTCAAAGTAATTTTATATATCAATATAGATATTAAAAATAGGTATAAGTATAATTAAGGGAAATAATTTGTTATTAATAGTTTTAGAACCCTTAATAAAAACACTAAAAATGTTATTCAGAATGAAGAAAATATTAATAATCTTAAAGGAGTGTATTCTATAAAATTATAAACATTAAAATATTAATTAATTAAATGGACCAAAATAAATAGGATATTTATTTATCTCATGAGAAGATATATGGAATCAAAATAGAAACCAAATTAGTTTCAAAGTTTATGGGAAACACTAAATCGGAAGTGGGAGTATTCTCAGTAAGATTTTATGTTCTAAAATAATTTTACATTGAACAGGAAATTTATATCAATTAATAAAATAAGAAGCTGGAGTTTTATCATAAAGGCTAGTGAATCTTATGTTGAAAAAATAAGGCTCAGAGAAAATAGAGAAATATCTTTAGAAGATGAAGATCATCATGAATAAAATAGTTAAGAAAAAATTATTTTTTTCATGATTTCTTGAACTTTTGAAATAACCAAACCTCCAACATTTCCATTACTACTGTTTTATATTTTTGGGGATGATTTTTTATTAAAATAATGTTTAATCCTTAAAAATATTTGTAGTTTGTTTTTTTAATATTCCTATAAATTGATTCTATGAGATATCTATTTCATATTAAATACCTTTAGAAAATAAAATACCAGAAATAATGGAGTAGTGGAATGATGTGTAAATAAAGGGGGTCTGTTTTAAAATTTATACTTTAAAAATATTCATACGTATTGTGCATTTTGATTTTTAAAAATGGGAGTTTATTGATTATAAATACTTCATTCAATCCTTTCTTTTGTAAATAGAAATTCACTCTCTAAATGTTTCTATATCACTGACCTTTATCTTTTCCAAAGTTATAATGCTTTAATAGAATGTTAATTAATTATTAGAAGAATAAATAAAACTATATCACATGGATATATTTGAATTATATAAGACGAACATGTATAAAGTACAACATATATACATACATAAATTCTCTCAAAATAAATGATTATAAATTACATCAGAAATAGTTTTATAATGTCCATCAAATAGACTCCATCAGATAGAATCCATTGGATGGATCCCATCAGATGGAGTCTATCAGACAGATGTCATCAGGCAATGTCTGTTAGACTGAGTCTATTGGAAAGATTCCATCAAATAGAATCTTATAAGGTTTTTGAAACATAGTCTATTTTATAGAGACATAACATGCATACTGGATGAAGTTATAATAAGTTGACCTGATGGATATGTATAAATTCAACTAGAATAAGGTAGTACTATTGGAGAAATATGTATAAATTATATCAAAAAATGATTTATAATGTTGTTATACCTAATGATCATCATATAGAGTGATAATGTGCTGAACTCATCTAGAGAAGATGATTGTTTCTCAATGTTGTGGTAACTAATCCAAAGAAGTATGGAATATGATCATTAAATGCTTTGTTATAAAAAGAACGATTTAATCAAGGAGAATTAATGTGTTTTTCATGTTTTACATAATTTACCGACTTATAATAAAATTATTTTGTTGAGATTTTTTCCCATCTTATTGGTGAGTGAACTTCAATTGTAATCATTAGAGAGTTTACAAAAAGAATAAAATTGTGAGAATGTCATCATAAATTCATTATGTTTTATAAATTTTAATCATTTCTTTATGGTCATCTAATCAAGGGCTCATAGGGATAGAGAGATATAAGATTTTCAACTCAGTGTAGATCTTGGGATCCTTGGGATATGGATACCAAGATTTATCTATTTAGTTGGATCAAGGGATTTCTGGTCTTTGTATATATAACTTCTTATAGGTTTATAATCAGGGATACCTATAGCCAGTTTCACAGACTTCTTCATCACTTTTGGATAATGTTATGACCTTTATTTATAAAGGTTCTATATTTTTTTGTTATATTATTTATAAAATATTAACATACTTTGTTAAAATAATTTTTTTTTCAAGTTTCATATTTCCATTGTTTAATTTTATATAATTTTAATATTTTGTTTTATTTTTTTACTCAAATTTTAGAAAGTATGTCATAATAACAATTTCCTAATTGAATTTCTTACAAACAAGGTGTTAATAAAATATTATGCTTATATTTTGACAAAATATAATTATCACCCGCAACACACAAACACTTATTTTAATATTCTTATACTCGTTTAATATTATAGTATATTGTTTTTAGTTATATAGTATATTTCATTATCTATGATATGGAATTTAGTGCATATAATATTCAACTAAAAGTACATGTAAATCCCATAAAAACAAGGAAACAATTGAATTAGCGAACTTTATAGTATGATATTTATAAAATACCAAATAACATAGAAATATAAGAGATAAATCAAATGAAAAATGATTCTGAGAAGGAATCTACATAATTTATTCAAAAATAAAACCCTTAGATAATTCTTCTTTGTAAAAATATTATAGAGTGTTGTAATTTTATATAAATAATATTAGTTAATATTTTTCTTAATATTATTACTTTTATTCGGATAATTTCCTCTCTAATGCTAATTTTTATAACAAAAAATATTACCCTTTTATATGTGCTACAAAGCACTATTATTAGCGCTAAAAAGAACTAATGTTATTTTTTTAAAATATATGGTATTTATTCAATAATAAAAAAGTACTAATAAAATTACCCTTCATTAATATTTAAATAAGTGCAACAAAGGTGGTATTTATCAATGATTAATTTAGAATTGATAAAATAAACATTTATCAGTAGTACATGTTGTGTTGATAAAAGAAACTAGTTAAAGTAGTGTGTTATTAAATATATATCACAATATAGTAACCATTTTATAAATTTCTTCTAAATTTAAAATAATAATGCATTACAATAAATGGAAAATACAAATTAATGTACAATAAAAAAATTTAAATGCATTAATATTACATTGATTTGAATAATTTATTATAAACACTATATTTTTATACTAAATTCAAAATAACATTTACATGTGTAACAAAATTGGAGGACTTATATTTCATATTAATTTGGAACAACATCAAATAGATCTTGATTATTCTACCGGTTTATAAAAACATCACCATAACTCAAACAAAAGAAGAGCATTCCTATAATAAAAAATAATACATATATTAATATTACTATAACTAAGTAAACAAGATAAATATGACACAATAATATATTAATAAAAAAAATAAAAAATTATAAACTAAATTCTAAATTATTATACATAAATAAATAAGATAAGAAAATATATAATAAAAATATTGAAAAGTAATATTTGACGTATGTTTGGAAATAAAATTTCATTTTGAAATGAAAACATTCACTATCTGTTATACAAGACAAACCATGTATCAGATTGACTTGAGGTTAATTCAAACACATCAATAATTATTCATTGATCATTGTACTAAAGTATCAACACATTTTCAAATATTTTTTTATAATTTATGTGTATGTGAGCACAAGAGTCTCAACCTAGTTGGTGAGGACTCGAGAAGTGCATCCAAGAGACCCAAGATCAAATTTAGGTAGGGACATATTTTTGGGTAACTATAGCAGTACTGTAGTAGGAATTATTGAAATCCCTATAATAAGTACTATAGAAGCTGTAATTAACATCCATTTGAGCTTTTGAGAGACCAGTGTGATCATTGAGTCCTTCAAGGCCTTCAGGCCACCCATGGACTTTGTGACAATTAGGATTTCTGTCCACCTTAAAGACTTCAGGACAACACAAGGCCTACAAGCCACCTCAGGGCCTTCAAGAAACCTCAAGGCCTTTAGGCAACATGGAATTGTCCTTTAATGGACCAGGAATACTCTATATAGTGCAGGATCCATATTAGGTTTTAGAGAAGGATCATTTACCAAAGAATATATAACAGATTTGAAAGAATGAGAGGGTATGGAAATTGTCATGAGTACTAGCCTGTGCATGCATGGGAAGCCTAGCCAAACAGAAATGCGAAGGTGGGGAGATGACATCATGATGATGATGCGGGGGTGCGTAAATTACTAGTAGTTATAGATTGGATGAATTCCTCTAACACCTTTAGATCCTGTAATATCACAAAGACTACGAGAAATGTTTGGGTTCCCCTTCAACACATAAAATGGGGATCATAAAAAATGAATAAAAATATAAGGCCTTTAGTGCATTTGAAGTATGTGTATGTAAAATGAGATTGAGACTGAAATGTAACATTAAAATTGAAAACATACACTTTCAGTCAATTTGGTAACACCGTGTGTCAGATTAATGTGTAGTTAATTTATACTTGTTAGATAAAAATCAAAAATCATTTTTCTAAAGTATAAAGTAAATATGATCACATTTTCTTAGTTTTGAATATATGATATTACATTTGAATTAAAATGTTAATTTAAAAGGAAAAACACACTTTTGTCATATCGGTAACACTATGGGTCAAGTTGGTGTTTAATTAATTCTGACACATAAAAAATAAATTTTTTAATTTTTATTCCTTAAATAATTATATAATTTGAGAGAGTTTTATTGGTTTTGAGTATGTAATGCACATTTTGAACATAAAATGTCATCTCTTGATTAAATCATGTACCATCACTCATAATGGACACAATATGTATCATATTGACATGAGATTGATTCATAAAAATCAATAATAAATCACGGTTCATTATTATAAAGTATTATGAGAATCATAGTGTGTTTTCTTAGCTTTGATTTTGTGATGTTCCATTTAAATTAAAATATTAATTTTAAATAAAAATACACACATTCAGTTTTCCAGCCACAATATGTTTGAGCTTTATGTGAGGTTAATTCAAATAAATCACAAATGAATCATTGACCATTTTCGTAGGATATCAGGACAAGTTTTGATTTTCCCTTAGGTTTTGATTATGTCATGCATATTTTGATCTAAAATGTCATTTTTAAATGGAATATTTCAGTCAAACCGAACAAATCATGCATAAGATTGAATATAGGTTAATTCTAACTGGAAAATAATGAATCAAGGATCATTATCACAATGAATCAATATAATATGAGGTAATTTTCTTAGTTATTAGTATGTGATGTGTGTTTTAACCAAAAATGAGACTTTTAAACTAAAAACATGCACTTTTAATCAATATGAACTCAGCATGTGTTGGATTTATGTGATGTTAATTCTTACTCCTCACAAATAAATCATGGATACTTTTTAAAAAGTATAAAGATAAACCAAAACCATTTTATCAGTGTAGAGTATACGATATGCGTTTTGAACTAAAATATCACTTTTAAATTAAAACACACACTACAGTCATACTGGTCCCACCATGTGTCAGATTAATATATGGTTAATTTTTGCCAGTCACAAAGGAATAATAAATATTTATACTAAAATATCAAGACAATATGAGTTTGTTTTCTTGGTTTTCAGTATATAATAAATTTTTTCAAATAAAATGTAATTTTTTATTATAAAAAATTCATTATAACTCATAAAAACCAAATTGTATAACATATTGAATTGAATTTAATTCTTACACATAAATAATGAATCATTTATCATTAAAGTACAAGGACTATTTATGTTCATATTGCATTTTTTAGTATGTGTTGCATGTTTTAAACTAAAATTTCATATTCAAGATGAAAACATGCTCTTTATGTTTTGTCTACCTCACCATGTGTCAGATTGATCTATTTTTAATTCCTACACATCCTGATAGAATCATAGATAATTTTCATAAAATATATGTATAATTAAAATATTTTTTCTTATGTTTGAATATTTGATGCTCTTTTTGAAATAAAATATCATTTTTAAATTAAAACACACACTACCGGTCTTACTGAACATTCCATGTATCTTATTTAATTGAGATTAATTTTTACAGATAAAAAATTAATCTCATATTATTTTCCTAATTTTTCTTAAAAATCCAATTTAATTTCCATAGTTTTGAGTATGTGGTGAATATTTTAAACAAAAAATTCACTTTTAAACTAAAAACATACACTTTCAATCAATCCAGACACATCATGTATCATATTGATATGTAGTTAATTAAATCGCATTGAAATGTAATCATATATCATTTTCTAAACCCATTAAAACAATCTAATCATTTTTTCTTGATTTAGAGTATGTGACATTCATTTTTAATATAAATTTCACCTTTAAATAAACATGTGCACTTTTAGTATTACATGTCATTTCATGTGTCATATGGATTTATCGTTAATTCACACATATAAAATTTCAAATTGTAGATATTTTTTCAAAAATATCAAGAAAATATGAGTTTTGTTTCTTATTTTTTAGAATTTAATGCATGTTTTGAACTAAAATATCATTTTAAATGAAAACATGCACTATCAGGTATAAAAAATACAATGTGAATCTAATTGATTTAAGGATAATTCCTCCATATCACAAATAAATGAATCAAAGTTTCCTAAAGTATCAATACATTTTTAGAACTTTTTTCAGTTTTGAGTGTTTGATGCATATTTTAGACTAAAATTTCACTTTTAAACTGAAAACATGCACTTTTGGCCAATCTAGCCACACTATATGTCAGATTGACATGCACATAAGTCCTACACATCAAAAATGAATTATTCGTAATTTCCTAAAATAAATGGAAAATTGATGTTATTTTTCATTATTTTCAGTATGTACCTCACGTTTTAAACTAAAATGTCATTTATAAATGAAAACATACACTATCTGACATACAAAGCACACTATGTATCAAATTGACTTAAGGTTAATTCCTACACATACAAAATGAATCATAGATAATATTACATATGTATCAAGATAATATGAGTATATTTTATAAATTTTGAGTATTCGATGATGTTTTAGACAAAAATATCACATTCAAACAAAAAACATGATCTTTCAAGAAATCTGACCACACCATTTATCATATTGATGTGTAGTTAAGTACTATATATCAAAAATTAATCTAGGAAAATTTTAATAAAGTATCAGGGAAATATATGTGTGGTTTTCTGGTTTTGAGTATGTGACATTCATTTTGAACTAAAATGTCACCTTTTAATAAAAAGAAAATCTTTTAGTCATATCAGCCAAAACATGTATCATATTGTCATATGATTAATTCATGAACATCACAAATGATTTATTGATATTTTTTATAAAACATTAGGATAATCCAAATATTTTATCTACATATCCAACATGATATAAATGTTTTGAACTAAAATTTATTTCTTAAATGAAAACATGCACAATCATTCATACTAGCCACATAGTGTATCAAATTATTTTGAGGCTAATTAAGTCAGGTAAAAGTAAATCACATATTATTTTCCGAAAGTATGAAGATAATTTTAGTGTATTTTATTAGTTTTCAGTATGTGATGTGTGGTTTAGACATAAATATCAATTTTTAAATTGAGAACACACACTTTTAGTCAAACTGGAAACACTGTGTATCATATTGATATATAGTTATTTAGCGCACATCAAACATTAATTCTAGAAGTTTTTCATAAAATATCGAGACAATCTAATTGTGTTTTCTCAGTTTTGAGTATATGATTCATGTTTTGGACTAAAATGTTATTATTAAATTTATAGACACACTAACAGAAATACTGGATGCACCATGTATGAGATTTGGTTGAAACTAATTTCTATAGTTAAAAAATGATTTGTAAATCATTATCCTAATATATCAAGAAAATCCATGGAAGTTTTCATGATTTTGAGTATTTAACAACCTTTTAAGACTAAAATGTAGCTTTTAAAGGAAAAACATGCACTTTTAGTCAATCAAGCCATATTGTGTGTTGGATTTATGTGAGGTAGATTTACAGACTTCAAAAATGAATCACATATCATTGTAATAATTTTTAATGAAAAAAAAGTGTTATTTGTTATTTTTGACTATGTGGTGTGTGTTGGGAGTAAAAATTTTACTTTGAGAGGAATGGATTTACTGAAACAGTTTTAGAAATAGAGTAGGAATAAATATATAAAATTACACCAATGTTAGTAGGTTAAAATTTAGAGAAGTGATAGATTCATGCCCTAATAACCTACTATATAAAATTCAATGGATTTATATTTTATCGGTAAAACGAAAATTTATCTAACCAACATGTTATTAAAAGTCATTAGACCCAAAAGGTAATGAAATGAATCACTACTGAATATAAAAAAATTATATAATGAATAAATAGATCCATGGAGAGAACATTAAATAGTACCTCAGTGCATCATCCTTTTGAATCCTTCATTGAAAATATATTTTTCTACAATTTTTTTTGTATATACATATAATAAAAGGATGACATATAGAATTCAAGGTACATGTTGAAGGCTAATATCATTTTATCATTAAATCACATATCATTCTTCCATTATAAATAGTACACCATAATTTTGTTATGATAGGTGAAAATTGGTTTTCAAGCACATTACATATTTTAAGAACTCTGTTATTGGGTCATAAATTAAAAATTAAAATTCATAATTATTAAAACTAATAATTCCAATAAAAATATTAAAAATTAAAATTTTCATAAAATGATTCATCAATTTTATGGATTGGGAAATGATTAAATGTTACTTGGTTTTTCATGTTTGTATATACAGTTGGAGGGTGGGTGTTTACGTTCCCCTTAACATCCTTGATATTTTTATTTATAACAAGCATATGAAAATATTTATGATCATTACTAGTAACCATTAATAAAAAATTTATTTGATATTAATATAATGTAAGTTTATACTATTTTGGTTGGCGTGGAACCTTAGTTGTAAACTCCATAATCCTTCATCCAAAAGATCAGAGTTAAAATCTTAGGAACCCACTAGGGGGATTTACTAGAAAGGTGTTGATGCAGGAATGTTGATGTCCTTGTGACATTGGTTAGATGATGTAGGCATGACTCTGCACTGGGCATTCAGGCCATGTTTATTGGCTATATATCCTTGGGCCTATGGGCTATATAATCGGTCTCCCTCTACCTAGGGAAAAATGCCTCATTTATTTCATAATAAAAAGTGGATTTGACCAAAAAATTTAAAAAAATGAAAAACAATTTACTCTACAAGGGATAATTAGGAGTAAGTCAATAATTCTATATTTTATTTTGTGTAAAATATTGAAATTATTTTAAAATATTACCCTAATGAATTCCCAAATTATTTTCTTTAATACAGGAACAAAATCTTTCCATGTATCTCATCAATTGGTACATGTTTTCAAGTAGTTATCTTAATGTAGATAATGATAATTGACTTGTTAGTGTAAACAAGATAACTACAAATATTCCATCTAATCTAAAATTTTAGGCCTTATTTAACACCTTAATAGTTTTAAAGGAAATGTCACTATGAAACTCCTATATTTTATCAACCATATATTATTTACCTTCCACCATTTCCAAAGTTTTATCATTGTCAATACGTTGTTCCTTAGTATTTATAGCATCGTCATGTGTAAATTCCAAAATTTCATTAGGATTGGGAGGATCAACATGTACAGAATCCATTATCTATAGATTTAGTTAAAAATATAATTTATATTACATAAATTATGTAGTGAAAAAATAATATTATTCAATAATTGGAATTTATATTAAATACATTAATAAGATAATTGAAATCAAAATTTCTTATTTAATTATTGAAGGGATTTTTTCATACTTTTGGATATCTGAATCCCCTCATTGTGGTCCCCTTTCACATAAGAGATACAATTTATACATGGACCACCATAAAATAATTATGGAATCTGAATTTAAGGGTCATACTTAATAGAAATTTCATTTGAACCTATAATGGTTTTAGTCAAAAACAGACCACAATGAAATTTTTATTTGTGGGATAACAACATATATACTTATACTTCTTTTGATTCCACTATTAAGGTTTCATCCATGTTTCCTCCTTAGTAAAATTCACTTATAAAAATCATAATTCATCTGTTTTAGATGAACCTGTATTATCAAGCAATTTTCTTATAAAATAACACATGAGATGTTATATAATATTACTCTCATATTTGTTAAATGATTTGAAAAAGTAAATATTTTTATTAATTAGATTAATATACTTGGCACCAGGTATATGCATCTCTTCTTCCAGTAGAGTAACTCTAGTATTTTTATCATACTACATTCATCTTGTTCCTATATATGAATATATAACCATTAATTACATAACCATTAAAAGATAATACATATAAACTTGGTCCTATGGATATCAATTTAAGTAGTTCCAATTGAATTAAAAATTTAAGTATTATTCTTAAAAATATTGTCTCGATATCATCCAATAAACTATTGATTATGTGTATTTAATATCCATATTTCAATCTTTAATGGATTAAAATTCCCAAGAATAGCTCTTTTTGTTTAAACATATGGTATAACCACTGTATGTTGTGTAAAAAAGGTTATTCTACTCCAGTAAGATCATTGGTTCTCTTGAGGTATGGATCTCTTTAATTTTGGGGTTTTCTTGTTTATAACCCAATGTGAGTGCCCAATGTGATCAAAGGTGAATTGGGGTGTCTAAATCGTGTTTAGTTTATAGAGCCCTTATTTTTGGAGAAAACAGATTGATCACCTAGTTAGATAAACCATGCAAGGCATGCAACATAGTTAACCTTAATTGTATAGGGCTTAACAAAAAGTTTATGGGGAGCCACATAGATTGATAAACCATGTGATTTGGGATGTACATCAATTCCAAAACTATAGAGTTTTTTATAGATCTTAAACACATATTTTTCCCATGGATAGTAAAACTTTGTGCACTAATAATTAATGGTTCCCATTAAAGAAGTCAGGGTACACATTTGGCACTTCGTTTTGTGATCCATGTGGCCAAACTATTCGACCAAGATATTTTGGCGGAAATGACCAAATTTCCCTTATAGTGTTTTAAAAAATTAAACTCATTTTCAATTCTCCTCAATTGGACAATATTGAATGTTGGTAGCTCCTCTTAAAATCTAATACATAAGGACTGGTGTGGTTTCATCATTCAGAAACAAAATCTAGAGTCATCGGTCTCATTGGATTTTCACCAGTGAGTACTCCATTAATTTGGTTCTTTTATTCACATGGATTCATATTAAAAAAGTTATTTAGGTGTAATATAATATTCCCAATTTCATAGTTCATCTTACATTTTTCATTTTATTCTGATATGCATCGAATCAGAAGATGATACTGGATGATCACTCTATTTCGAACCATTTGTAGGTGGTCTATACCTTTACTCGGTATTTTAGTGTTTTATCAATGTAATTATCATTGTGTTTCATGATATAATTTATGGTAGTGTCCCTAAAATTAATTTAATTCAATGATTAAATTAATTGGAAAATTTTTAGGTTACCCTTGGGTACCCTTGAGATAGTCAAATGGGTTTTCCCCAACCTAGGACACCCATGAGGTGTTCCTTCTTGTGTCTCATTTGTTCTACCACCAATGGGGTGTTTTGGAGCTTTTCTAGTCAAAGGAATCTCAGTTATAAATTAATTGAATTGAATTTATAGATTATGATATATATTGTATGATTTTCCCTATGGTACATGATGTAAATTGATTTAACTATTTAAATGGAATTGGTTATATGAGTTGGAATAACTCATGGATTGTTATTTTTATGATATGATATTTGAATCGAATAATGAATGTTTCTATATGATTCCATGGTTTTTCTAAACCATGGATCTTGATAACAATAGAGGATAACATAGATGTGATTTCTATTTGGGTAGTTATTCTTTGGGATTCCTTTATCCTTGATACCCCTAGGAACCATCTTGTTTGGGCTTGCATTTGAAATTTTATATTGAAAATAAGTTGGACCCGAAGTCAAGTTTGACCAAGTTTCCATCGAGATACTAATAGGACTCAATTAGGATGTCTTGGTTAGTTATACCATGAATCTATCTCTACAGTGTATGACACTTCTGATTATACAGCTTGACCTTGGTTGATATGAAACTTCTAATTGTATGTCTTGGTCGTGGTAGATATGAAACTTATGGTTATATATATTTGATGTAACTGATATGATTTAAAATTTATATGGAATGACCAAGTATGGTATAAGATAATGTGTATATGGCATGGTGATGGTGCTTATTTTTGTCATCTATATAGTCTCCCTCTTGTTAGACATTGAACCCTTCTTTTATTGGGATCCTTGTTGGCTAGACTGATCCAAATTACATACTTTACATATTCCATGGGAACTTGTCTCAATTATGTTATACCTTTGATATACATTACACACTTATTAGCTTGTATTACACAAATAGTAATTGTTATAGACACTATTGGTGGTGGCCTACTATGATTTTATCTCATACCCTCTCTCGGGAAACTATTAGCTACCCGGACATACTATATGAATGTAGGTAGGGTCTAGGGAATGCACCCATAGTTTGATTCTTGGATTGTGATATCATTAAAAGAATGGAAGTCCAAGTCCATAAAAAATATCATGATGAAATCTAGAAATTTTTCCTTTTTGTGTTTTGGTTTTTTGATACATTTATTGTATTGATTCTTGTATACCTATTTTGGATTCGTTGTAGGCACATGACATGAAATATCATCATGTATATGAGATTACTTATGGAATTGTTGTATATGTTTTTTATTTGATTTTTATAACCTATTCAGTTATTATTGTTCTTTTTCTATGGAAAATTACGGGTCTAGTCTTATAGTGTCTAATCATGATGCTCTTTTATTATTACTATGATTCTACTAATTATCGATTACTATTATTCCACTATTCTATACTATCGTAATGAGGGTATAGTCTCCCCATAGACAGACCTAAGCTCCTCACTACAAGCTGGAAACCTCTGGCATTCTGGTAGATGTGCTTGAGGCCATCAGACCATCCAAATTAGGGCACCAGATAGTGTAATCTTGGTCGGGATGTTTTGATGTTATATCATAGGTGTTGTTTTTATTATGACTCTTTAGTTTTATTATAATATAAAGTTGGTTAGGAAGGAATAGAAATTTGGTAATGAGTTTTTCATGGAATTTTCAAACCCATTAATAATAAAAATACAAATTTCCATGGATGAAATTCTTGATTTCTATATTTTGTGATATTACAGTTTATTTAATTACACCATTGGGTGAAGAAAATGAGTTGTGATGTTAAAATTGGAATTATTAAGGATTAAATTTCACTTAAACATGATGATATGAGGTTAAAAATCTAATTAAACTGTATTCACCTGTTAGAATTCACTTTCTAGGCATTATCTCATGTCATATTGGAAGCATTCATTGACTACATGACTTTGTGATATGTGTAGTGTGTGATATTCCAGCTATTTGAAAAATTATTTTGTGTGGGGAACTAAGGAAAACTTGTTTGGTACATAGAATTCCTTCTATAACATAACTAGTGATTTCTTTATTAGGATAGAGTAGACACCCTAAGTAGTCAACTATGGCACATTGACTCATAGACCATTAGTCTCATGGTCTAGAACGTGTTATGATGTGACATAGGTGGACACCATATTTTAGCTAATGAGGTTTATGAGACCATATGGATTAGAATTGAAACACCATTTGGTTCAATATTTTAAATGAAATTGTTAAATCGATATTAGGGGGGCTAACCCTGATGGTGCGGGATATTTATTACTTGTTCCTTCTTCATGACGGTGGTGGCCACTAGGCCAATCCTGCCCCCACCCGTAGGGGAGGGACCTCTGACATCTATCAATGGAGTGGGTTTCTCTTTCCTTCCCTTCTCTAACCTTGACCTCTTCCCTCATTTTCCTCAGGATTCCTTATTCCTAAATGATCCTGATTTTTTCGATGGGAGAACCAATCTACTATTATCGATCACAGGGTTCAATGAAACCTTGATGCTTCTGAATCATACATTGATTTCTCAGTTCAAGAAATGATGGACTTTTGTTGATTAGTTTGACATGTGTGTATTCATTTCATGGTATTTATAGGAGTGGGAGATAGTGGATTTGATCAACAATAGGCATATCATGATACGTTTTTAATTGGAGGAGGATTTAATCAGAGCCTATTATAGTGCTCCCCATAACTTCAACAGATATTGGTTGTACCTCTTTCGAAGGGCATATAATTTCCATATAAAGCGTGATTCCCCTACAGTGTAAAATTTTGTATGCTTCCCTGGTCTCCCCTTACCATTTCAGAATCCAACGATGATTATATTTCTTGGGAATTTAGTTGGTAGATATCTATGTTAGGATAGTCATACCGAAGCTATATTTCACCCTGTTAATCTGCAAGTTTGTGTTGAAGTGGATGTGTCCAAAGATATTTTCAATTATGTTTGGATAATAGTTGTGGATGAATTTCAGTGCAATCAATAGGTGGTCTATAAATCAAGGTTCGAATTATATTTCATCTATAAGAGTTTGGGTCATTCAACAACATCTTGTTGATGGGGGCCTAAGAGTCAGTTGGATGTGGATAGTGGTAAGGAACCAAAAACACGTAATGCGGCAGGCTTGCCCAAACATAAGCCGATGGGTGTGGAATATAAGGTTAATTCTCTAAAATATGTGAATGGGGGATCTCGGGTCGTGAATCCATTAGTGACTGATGTCTTCTGACACTTGAGGGAGGATATGGGTGGATCTCAACATACTATTCCCGTGCTATTAAGAAAGGATGGTGATGTTGTGGAGGAGGTGAAACCTGGAAGTGGTCTGAAATTGGTGGATCCACAAATGGCTTAGGAAGAAGGCCCCAGGACACCAAAGGTAGCTTCATACATTGAGGTTGTTCACTCAGGGACTGGTACTACTACCAATGGTCTGGAACCTAAGGAACTAAGGGAGGGAGATTATCCTGATTTTAAGGTGATGAAACTATGTTCAGGGAAATTTCCATGTATGTATATGGCTTTAATTATGCTGGTAAATAAGTTTGAAGACCTATTAATGCTTAACTCAGAACAGGAGGCTGATGTTGATCTGGATCTGCCCTTCCTGAAGTAGGGGCACTAGGGACCGAATCTATTGATGAGGACTCTAAGCTCTTATCAGGTGATATAGAAGAAGACTTCAAGAGTGATCGTCTAGAAATATCGAGGTGAATTGAGTGCCAAAGGGGCACTCAGAAAGAGACAAAAGACTATTCTTATTTACCACCACCATGGGAGACTTAGTCTATGAAGAAATATAGAGCCAAGATGATGGTCAGAAATCCCATTCCCCCTTCCATGGCTAACATTGGACAACCACAGGAGTCTGGTACGATGATTGATCCTTCGTTGGAGATTCTTATTCATTCAGAAGAGAAAATGAATGAAACTCTTCTGATGATTAATGCTACTAACGAATAATCTATAGGATCATGGGAGGAACTTTAACAGTAGTTAGCAATGAGGAGTAGAGTAACTGGATTGACAAACATGATCTGATATTGATTAGTGGATTTAATCATTGGAAGCTCAACCATGATGAGTAAATTCTGTCTTGAGACAAATTGGAATATAATTTCAAAGACCTTCTAAAGGATGATCCCGAATCCAAGGTTAGAAATATCTCTTGGTATCTAAGTAGGAAGATCAAATCTAATAGGCTTATGTTTTTCTTTAATGGTTCATCAATTTCTTTTAGTTACAGAACTATTGATTTCTCACTTTTCCCACAAAAGTGTTTTTCAATAAAAAATTAATTTTCATTGAGTTAAATCGATATTAATTCAAATAGAAATTTGAAATATCGAATTGGGATCTTGACCATGATTCATATTTTGAGTGGTAATTAGGTAGTGTCCCTAGTGATGTTACAACAATTTATTTTTGTCCAGACCTAGATTTTGGAGAAGGCATAGGGGTAGGACCAATTTATAAGATGGTTTTGACATTTCCTATGGTTTTAGTTGTGAACACGTGAGGTTGATATTTTCATTGGTGTGTGTTTTTCATTATAGAGACATGCCACCATGATTTGTTACAATCATTCACTAGTAGGTTGTCAAACACCATGCTTCGGAGGAGGTATGTCATGGGATACCGGTGGATAATTATATAGTTCCAACTATCACACCATCAAATTTCAATGACACGGGTTCTGAGGCATAGTTCCACAAGGGGATTCTATGAAATATCCATACTTTTTAGGGAGCATTGTAGACTTCCTCATATATGGATAAGTTGATTCATGTGTTCCAATGTAGAATACTCTCATGTTTTTTGGAGTTAAAATTCCTTAGGATGTGGAGTTGTGGCTTGACAGTACATTGTAAATGTGGGATCATTTGGAGAATCCGCTAAATAAGAGAGTGAATCTCATGAAATATATGCTTTGGGGAGTAGCAAATAATTGGTGGGATGTTATTTACCAGGCTAATGTGTTGTGAGACATGCCTTAAGTTGATTTTTAAAAAAGATTATATAATAAATTTTTTTCCCAAAATTATGAGAGGAGAGAGGGATTGTGATTTTATGCATCTACAGAAGCATGTAATGATTGTTATGAAATATTTTGCATGCTTTAAGAATCTGGAGGTTTTTTCATCGATATTTCTTGTTGATTAGGCATCGAGGGTAAGAAACTTCTAGGAAGATCTCAAACTTTTCGTTCAATTGCAGGTCAATGTCTTACCTCTATTACTAAAATTTTAAATCAAAAACAAATTATGGAGAAAAAATGAGGGAATATAGTGGCACAGAGGTGGTCAGTTCCGTCTCTTAACCTAGTGGTTCAATATACAGTGGACGGATCTGTTGTTTTGTTTCTTCTCAGGAGGGGAGTACCATCCAAGATGGTAGTGTTAGTGGCTCAGTTTTCTTTCGCCGGTGAGGAAGATTTTGGACAATGAGGAATCAATGTGATAGAGACCTAGTTGAGTGTTGAGATTTTAGTAGGATGGGCCCCATATAGTGATTTTCAAGACCATCCCTCTAGCAGTTAGTGGAAGGGGGTCAGCTTTGACACTAGGTTCAATAGTGGATTTCACACATCTAGATCAGGTTGAGATCTAGAATCGTAATGATCATTCTAGCTGATATGGTGGTCATAGATGAGGATTCCATGGGCCACTTGTACTTATAAAACATATCATTCTTGCTCTAGTTAGTGAGGTTATTTTAAAAGGACATAGTTTTGGACAAATATTTTTTATACATCCTACCAATGAGGACCAGATCATTGGGACATAAATAGTGATACATATGATCTTAGTAGAATATACTATTGTTTTTACTATTTTTTACATATTTGAATCTCATAATTTCATATTTTTACCTATGGTGGAAATCCATGGGCTTTCCGTTTAGATTTATAAGAGTGTTAAGGCACTGGAAACTTTGTTGGAAATAAAAATAGAGTCTATTCTAGTGCAGAGTGTTACCTCTTAATATTTGTGGGTATCACTTCAAATGGGGCCTTTCTGTCATCGAGATTACCTTGATGTAATAATTAGGATGGACTAGATTTTATCTAATCGAGCCTCTATTGATTTCTATCACCAGAGGGTGACTTTCACATAACCAGAGGGATGATTTTATATTCACAACAGTGAGTTGGATTTAAAGGTGAGTCAAGCTAGACCAGAGCACCGTAGTCTAGGTGCGATGACAAGATTGATTAGTAGTTTTATTTAGATGATCCGAGAGCATGTTAGGGGGAATTCCCTCCAGTGCTTTATCACTTTAGGGATGTGTTCCGCAATGAATTTTCATGTTCAACTCTTGAGAGGGAGGTGGAGTTCACTATTGATCTAGTGTTAGGAGCTATTCCAAAATCCATTCTTCTTTATTGGATGGCTATAATGGAGCTATAATAGCTCACAAGGTTTCTAGAGGACTTGGAGGGAAAGTGTTTATACAACATAGTACGTCTCTATGGGGTTCCCCAGTAATTGTTTCAAAAAAAATGAATATAGTACCCGTAGGCTATGTATGGATTATTGTAAATTGAACGAGTTTATGGTCATGAATTGGTATGAACTACCGCATATAGATGTGTTTTTATCTGCTCTAAGTAGCTCGGGTGTTCTCAAAAATTTAATTGAGGCCCTGGTATCATAATGTGTTTGTTTGTCCTACAAGAATACCTCATATATATTTTAATTGTAGGTATGGTCCATATAAATATCCACTTATGTCATTCCATCTCACAAACAGACTAGATGTTTTCATAGAACTAATGAACCATGTTTTCCAACCTTATCTGGATTTGTTTGTAGTGGTTTTCCTAGATGATATCCCGGTGGATTCTCATAATAGACATGACCATTCAAGACATCTTTATATAATTTTTCATAAACTAAGAGAGAATTAGTTATATTATAAACTCACAAATTTCCACTTAAGGATGGATAATATTCACTTCCTATATTATATTATCTTGCAGATAAGAGTATCAGTTGAACTAGATCATTTGAGAGTTTTAGTTTTAGAGGAGAAGCCCTAGAATTTATTTGACATGTGGAGTCACTTTAGGAAAATTGGATATTACAGAAAATTAGTATTGTACTTGTCGTGATTGGTCACACTGTTGAAGAGCTTGACTAAGATGGGTCTGAAGTTTGTATGGTCAGTTACCTATGAGATTGACTTTTAGTAGTTGAATGGGAGATTAACTTCAGAAAAAAAAAATTATTCTTCTATAGATGGAAAGGAACTACATTTTTATTCTAATCCATCATAAATCATGCTTATATATGTTTTGATATAGAGATATATAGTCTTGGCATGCATTATTCTTCATTTGAGGCCTTAATATATGAATTACCCGACACATGATCTCGAGTTAGGTACAGTTGTTCATATTTTGTGTTGTTGGATACATTATTTACTGGGCGAGAATTTTATAGTATAAACTAACCTAGAAATCCTCAAGAATATATTTACAAAGTGTGATCTGAACCTGAGGCAGTGATGGTGGGATGAGTACCTATAATATTCTGACTTTGAGAATTCCTATATTCCTGGGAAGGTATCTAGTGTAGACGATGCATTAGGACTCAAAAAGAAGTAGTTCCAGAGGATAGTTAGAGAGTGTAATTTTATGGTATTATTATCTGAGATAGACATAGAGGTGAAATATAATTAGGGGAGGAAATTTTATTTCATCCTTAGCTATGACCACTACCCTTTTTTGTAGTGTGAAGATGAGGAAGCTAACTAATTATGAGGTCCTAGTCCTACGGAAGAGTGTTGAATGAGAAACCCGACCTCCTGGTTAGACTATTTGTACGGTTGAGATCCTATTTATACATGGTAGATTATGGGTTTCGCTGAACATAAGCAAGAATTCAATGATGAATTTTTATTCCTCAGTTTGGGTTGTGCACCCCAGCACCACCAAGATGAACTATGACTTACTTTGTTGCGAATGGTGGTCAGGTAAAAAAGTGGAGGTGTCTGGTTTTGTTATGAGGTGTTTCACCTGTAAGGAGGGGAATTCAGAACACTAGATACTAGCAAAAACATTAGAGATGTTTTTATTCTTGAGTGGAAATTGGATGATTTCGTGATTGACTTTATGACCATTTTTTTCCAATGATTCCCCAAATTAGTGATGTTGTTTTGTTTGTTTTGGAAATACACATAAACGAATCTCATTTTCAATAGATAAGGACACATTTGGGGTGGATGATATTGTGATATTTTATATCCATGAGATATTATAACTTTATGGGGTCACATGTACTACCATTTTAGATAGATATTCCATGTTTAAATTTTGTTTTTTGATAGTGTTTTCCAAGGTTATTGGTTATGTAGGTACTTTTGAGCAAGGAATATCACCCTCAGACTGATGTCAAGTCAGAGTGTATGATTTAGGTGCTTGAGTTTATGTTGAGATAATGTATTCTATTTTTTGGAGACTCTTGTGAGAGTCATATACCCATTGTTGACATCTCATAAAGAAAGTTATTTGGAAATTATACTGATGGAACCTTATAAGGATTTGTTATAGCTCCATCATAGCCATCCAATATAGAGGAATGGATATTGGAGGTAGGGAAGAATATTTACTTGGATCGTGTCTCCTGTAAGAGACTTTTTACTAGGTATAGTGATGAGGAAGTAGATGGATATTGAATAGTATCGATAAAAATCCTTAGCCAATCACTGTATAAGACGTCTATAGTTTGAAATCAGGGATCCGGTATTTCTGCATATCTCATCGATGCTGGGACACAGATAGATTATGATACATGTTAAGATTTCACCATGATATTTTATCCCATTTGATTTGATTGAGAGAGTCAGGATGGTATCCTATTGGATGCAGTTACCTCAGAGGTATCAGTTCATGCATGACATCTTCAAAATTTCTTAGTTGTGTAGTTATCACTCAGACCCGTCTCACCCTCTATAGTTATATGAGGTAGAGTTACAGGAAGATATTTCCTTTGAATAGCATCCTATTCATATCATTGACATGATCCCAAAAGATCTCTATGGGTGGTCTGTTTCTCTTGTATTGGTGCTATTGTTGTATGACTATCTATAGGACAATAATTTGTTTCAGGAGCCCAACGTACATGCTCAATGGTCATAGTTATTCATTGGTGATTATTGCAAACCCTTGAGATGAATATTTAGCGATGAATTTCTTTTAGGGGGAATACTATAAGATCCTAGAATTTTCTTGAGGTATGGATCTCATTAGTTTTGGTTTAAATGATTTTTAGGGCTCAATCTGAGTTCCCAAAGTTATCATAGGTGAATTGGTGGTGTCTAGGGATTGTTTGGATCCCGGAGCCTCACTTTTAGGAGAAATAGGTAGGCTTCATGGTTATAAGAAACCATAAATGGTAGGGCACATGGTTACCTCTAACCATTTAGGGCATGGAAAAAGGCTTCAATGAGCCAGAAGGTTTGAAAAACCATGTGGTTTGGGGCACACGATCGTGAAAAAACTATAGTGTTTTTAACATAGATAAAACACACTATTTGTGCATGGTTAAGAAAACCGTGAAAACTAACAATTTTGGTTTCCACATGAAGTAATGAAGGGAACATGGTTACTGGATAGTTTTTTCAACCATGCAGCCAAAGCATAAAACACTAATATTTTTAGTAATATGAAAAAATTGTCCTTAAAATGTTCTAAAATCTTAAAACTAATTTTTTATTGTCATCCATTGGACAACAGTGGATATCGGTAGCTCCGCTTGAAATATAAATCAATGTCTTTGGTGAGGTTTCATCATTCGAACATGAAATTGAGAGTCATTAGTCACATTGGATTCACACAGGTGAGTACTCCATTATGTTTGTGTCATTATTAATTTGACTTCGTATTGATGTAGTTGTTTGGGTGAAATAAAATATTCTCTATTTCTAGGTTCTTCATCCGTTATTCATTTTTCTTCTCATTTGGATCAAATTAGAATCTGATACTGGATGATAACTCTTCTAAAAACCTATGGTAGTTCTCTACACATTCCATATAATGTTTAGTGCTTTATAAGAATAGTTTTCATTCTTTTATGTGCTAGACATTCTGGATGTGCCCCTAAAATGAATAAAAATCCATGATTAAATGAATTTCAAACTTTTTAGGTTTACCTTCTGTATCTTGGAGATAAATGGATGTTTTTTCCAACCCTTCAACACCTATTGGATGAGCCTTGTGTTGTATGTTTTCTTTTACCACCCATAGGATGTGTTTGACCTTACCTAGGAGAATTAATCCCATTTAGAAATGAAATGATTTGATTTAATTTATTAGGAGATGGATTCCCTGCCTTTTCATGTGATAAAATATGTAAATTGATATAACTATTTAAATGAAAAAGGTTATATGAGTTAAAAGAACTCATGGTTTAAGATTGTTATGAAATAATATTTGAAAGTGGATTCCTTGGATGAAGTTTATCGTTAAGCCTTGATTCTGTGGGATACCTTGGGCCTTACAACCTCTTGGATTATGGTTATTTGGGATCAATGTCAACATCAGCTTTCGACATGCTCCTTGGAACTGAATTCATGTATAGTTGAGTTTCCATCGAGATGCTCCTTGGATTCAATAAGGATGTCTTGGTTCTCTATATCTTGGATCTATCCCTATGGGGTCTGACACTTCTGGTTATATAACTCAGTCATGGTTGATATGAATATTTTATTAGTACAGATCAACTATGGTTGATATGAATCTTCTATTTATATGTTATTTCCCTTGTTGATATAGAATACAAGTTATATGGTGTAGCCGTGGATGGTGTGGGATACTGTGTACACAACATGAATGTGGTG
The DNA here is from genome assembly GCA_963277665.1 of Viscum album. NCBI lineage: Eukaryota > Viridiplantae > Streptophyta > Magnoliopsida > Santalales > Viscaceae > Viscum > Viscum album. Next base: position 1,305,993,644 of record OY728119.1, read on the forward strand.
TTTATTTATATTTGCTTTATAACGTCCTTATAATCGTATATTGGACCCCTATTTTTTAGAGATCCTTACTCACTAGACTGTTCTACTTTTCTTACGTTACATATTCTAGTGGAACTTCTTTTATTTCTATTATAGCAGTGATACACATTTCACACTTCTTATATTATATATAATAACATAGACTTGTTATAAACACCATTTGTTGTGTCCTACTGAGGTTTTATCTCACACTCCTTCTTGGGCCACTATTGGGTACCTGGGAAGACTATATGAATTCATGTAGGGACTGAGGAAAGAACCCATAGTTTGATTCTTGACTTGTGTTTTACATAGGAGAAGGGGAGCACAAGACTGAGTTGAGGCTCATGATGTTATCTGCATATACCGTTGTTTAGTCTTTTTGTTATTTTGATACATGTATTGAACTGATTAATATATACCTATTTTTGATACTTTGAGGATATATTACATGATATATCATATTATATATGATATTACTTCTAGAATTGTTGTATATAATTGTCTATGGATGTTTATCTCCTCTTGAGTAATTATTATTCATCCACTAAGGTAGGTTACTAGTCCAATTTTATATTATCAACTCTTTCTTCTCATTTATTGTTACTATGGATTTTTTACTTATCTGTTATTGTTATATCATAGTTCTACACTCAGGTAATGAGGGAATAGTATCCCCACAAACACACCCATGGACCTCGATACTTGTTGGTAGCCTCTTCCATTTGGGGAGATATGCTTTAGGCCATATGACCAACTAGCTTGGGGAATTGGATAGTGTAATCCAGGCTGGGATGTTACAAATCCATTTATATAATAGTATTTGTTAAAACATCTCTAGTAAATATTCCTTTACCCTCCAGGAACCCGCTATGATAAGATTTTGGATAATAATGTTATCTATATCAGATAGGTAGTCATTACATAATTCAATGGATTCCATAACAATACATCACTCTGTAATAAAACATTTTTGTTTGATTTTATTTTTGATGTACCCTATCCTAATATTAATTAACCATTTAATGGGATCTATCCATCTATAATGTACAATACCACAAAACTAGATCTCTCAAACCAAGTTAAGTATTAACCGAACCATTATATCAAATAATGATGATGGGAATAACATCTCAAATTAAATTAATATGATTGAAAATTTATTTTCTATAGTTGGAAACTTCATGGCTACATAACGTTTTACATATCACTCTGAAAAAGAAGAAAATATTTTTTAATTGTGTTAGTAATATTTTGGGGGAATGCAATTTAAATCCATAAAATTTAAATATTACATCAAATCATTTTAGTTATGTTATTTCAGGCACTTTAACATTAAATCATTCATCTATATAACATTTTTTATATTTAATAAATACCCATCTAGAAAATTTACTCTATATAAAATGTTGAAAAAAATGAAATATCTCTTTTCAAAATATAGTGTATGATGCTTGAGGATGAAAATTATGTCATTCCCCCTTCACTAGATTTAACACTTCACTTATCCCCATGTCATTTATTTTCAACTTATACATAAACTAATTCTTTTTTCTGGTGAATATAGTTAATTAACAACGAAAAAATAACACATATTTTTTTACGTACATGAAATTGAAGAAATGTATATTGTAACAACAATTTTAGAGTGATATGTAAAGAAATACTGAACTATTTTCCACCCAATTTTCAACTGGTTTTTCTAAAATTGTTTACTAGAAATACTGGTAATACCCATTAATGTCTCAAATTATAGATTACTTGTTAGTACATATGGTTTTATACATTCTTATGAATTCCCATCGAATGATTCCATCCCAGAGTAGTATTTATGTCACTAGGGTAAATATTTGAAATATCCTAGAAACATGCTTTTTGATGAATGTTTCAACCTAACTGAGTTTATACCTTTATCAAAAATGGGGTTCCCTAGATTTACATTAATGTTGTACCATAGAAAAATTATATAAGTAGGAAAGTCAATTACCATCCCAATGGATTTGAATGTTAAATATTCATTTCCCTAAGAAACATACAACATAGCACCAGAATCCAAAATTAATTTTTTATTTTCAATCAATGGAGTCAAACAAACATCAATATCATCACACAATTTTTTCATCTTGATATAAATAAATACAATATAATTTATTTTCACATCATGTGTAAACATGATGGAATGTTTTAGTTTTCCTACATAATTAACCAAGTACAATTAGTGTTACTTAGTGAAATAAAAGGATTTATTCCATCCACAGATATCACAACATGTGGTTTTCTCATATTATATCCAAATCCATGATATTCATCCTTAATTTTCTTAAAATATGGATAGCATACTGGGTGATGAAGTATCCCATCTTGAATTCTTGTATCTACATGACACGTAAACCGGAATGATTTCTATTCACTTCCGTATAGGCATGTAAATAATAGAATGATTTGAAGGTACCATGAATAATTTTGAAATAAAATATTCATATTCCTTATATCTATCCACAAAATAGCTTGGGATTTTTTTAATTGAATAATGATCCATGAGAAACAATATATAGTCATTTGGATAGACACATATTATTTTATTGATCACTACTATTGAAAATAAAATTTGTTTATTGTCATATATTTGATAAGGAAGTTCATTATATTTTGGAATCATATCCTTGAATTGACAAATTAATTCTATAATGCTTGTGTTACTTCCATCGATTTCCATTTTTCAAATTATATTAATTTAGTGTGGCTGAAAATGTTCAATATTTATTACAACTAGTATTAAATGGAGTCTTTGAATAGATCATTAACTTCTCAACGAAATTTTTACAATCATGATGTTCATCTTTAACTTCCTTCAACATTTTTTCATCATGATATCCATCATCATTTACAAATAAAATCATATCATATGATCCAAAATGTATAGTGTTATATCAAGCATAGTTTCCATTTTTAATCATGTTTGATGATATATAAACAATATTTTTAAACTAGTATCTATCTATAATCAGTGCTTCCCTGTGCCTAGACTAACATTTTTATCTATTATTTATTTCTTAAAAGATCAGGTTTTCTTCAAACTCTACTAGATAAATACATCTATTAAAACAAAAACAAAAACATATACAAATGATTTTAGAATTATCATATGCTCGCTTTATTACAAACATGGTGAACTATTTAACCCAATATTCATACTATTTTTTCATTTGATTAGCCTCTATCCATTTTCTATTCATATCCATCCTATTTGATTCACCTATATTCAGACTTTACATAAAAATAACTAAATACATAGAAATTATGCATATAATTTATCATTATTTACTTTTATAGATTATTTTTATGTATACCTTTAAAATATATAATTATAAATTATAATAAAATTACATGAAAATTTATATAAAATAAAAATTATAATACTTTTTTGTTATAATACTTTTTTGTTATAATACAATACGAAATAAAAAATTAAAATAATTCCCATGAATTTGAAGGAATTACCTCTTATTTATTCTTGTAAATTGTTTTCATAGTTTGAAGTTGCCAACTTCATGCACACATTATGGTTTAATTATGTAATTTTATATGAATTGGGTAATTCAAAAATGATATCCCTATGGGCATGAATTAAGTAGCATGAAAAAATAGTTGTAAAATTATAGAATGATTTTTCATGAAATGGTGTGTTATACGAAAACCATATAAATTTTATTCAAAATCAAAATTATAGAATATCATGCACAATGTGAAAGTATAGTGAAGAAAATAATAATTTAATTATTGAATTTTATGTAATTATTAATGGTTAAATTAAATAATCAGTTATGATATTGTGAGTGTTTTCTTTTAAATTCTATAATATAATAAATATATCATTTAGTAGAATTGTTGTCCAATATCAATAAATTATTCAGGAAAATATTCTTTAATTACTAATCATATCAATTTTTTCTTTTGGTTCATATGAATTTTTTCTCTTAATTTCATTCTTCATACCTGTGTGGAAATAGGATGCAATCACTATGGATTTCGAGAACCTAAATCGAACAAAAAAAGAATATTCAAATTGTTTCCTTCATCGAAATCCATAAATTCAACATTAGTGATAGAAACCATACCTCAAGATCATTATTTATGAACTCTGGGAAATACTTGAAGGAATATTGACCAAAATCAAACTTCAAAATTTAAATCCTAGAAAATAGGTGGTCAGAAACATATGAAATCATTGTCAATACAATAAGAAATTGGTAAAAAAATGATATCCCCACCTACTGCTTGATGTTGAAGAACTCCCATGACCAGATAATGATGAAAAAAATTAGAGATTAATTTTTAGATTTAAGGATCATAAACCAAGTGGAAAAGAACAAATTATGATAAACTAATGAAATATTACATGATAATTCATTAAAACCCAGTTATGAATATAATAACATCATTTTTTAGGGTGAATTCATCCAAAAATATTAACCTTTCCTTCATTAAATATTTGGTTCCTTGATAGCATGAACAATGTGAGGATAAAATCACAATCAAATAGGTTTGTTTTAAAAGGAGGAAAGAGATGTATTAGTTTTAACTAATCCTTCAGTAAATTTTTTGTTTCTTGAGAGCATGAACAATGTGAGGATAAAATCACAATCTAATAGTTTTGTTTTAAAAGGAGGAAATATATTTATTTGTGCTATGAATTGGTAAAAACTATTTATCCAGACATAAAGGATAAGATCCGGTTAAAGTTTCTTTCAACAATTCTTCAAAAGAGGTGATAATGGTATTCCATTATTAATGATAAAATTTTTAGATAAATGAATCTATCATCAATGCTAAACTAAAATAAATGATAAAGGTTTGTTTTATCACAGATAAATATTGAATTTATATAGGTGTAACACCCTGAGATTTTATGAAAAATATTTCTTTTTAATTTCATTAATGTCTTGTGTTGTACGCTACACCAAAAGAAGCTTGCACAACACGCATCCTTGACTTTTCTTGCATTACATGCAATCACGACCTTCCTCGATAGCGTGTGTAGTACGCAGCACCGAATTTCACTAAACAATGATATGCTATTAAAATATTATTAAAACTAGCCATTATGAATAGTAATAACCACTTTTTGAAATTTTGTAAATTTTATTTTTCGAAATGGACTTCATTTTTGGATTTGGAATATCAAAATTAGCTTAGGGTGAAATTTTGGTACTTTTCGGCTAACTTTCATTTTTTGATGAATAGTGAAAATTACTAAATTTTAATTAAAAACAACCTTTTTAATCGAAATAATTAATAGTGATAAATTATTAATTCGAGTGGTTTTAATGTATATTTAGAATATATTTTTACAATTTAATACAATTTTGTTCATTGGATGTAATTTCACATGTAAACCAGACATAAACAAGTGTCAATCTTTTGATAGTTATTATCTCTTAAGAACACACTATTTGTTTTGACGACGAGAATTAATTTTTAAATTAATTAATGCAACTGATATGTTTTGAATTTGGTAAAATAGACATCATTTTTGAGTTCATAATATCAAATATAGCTTAGGCCTAATTTCTGGTTTTTTTCCAGAAACATTCATTTTTTGATGAATAGTGAAACCACTAAGTGGTAGTTAAGAAAAATAAATTTTTCATAAAACGTAATTTTACCGCATCAGTGAGTGGAATTTCAAAAATCCGAGAGACACGATTGATGTCACACACGGTTTTTTTTTCTATCTTTGTATTGATCCGGCCCATTAGAAATCCTGATCCTCTTCATGGGTATTTGATGAGATGAATCATGAGTTTTGAAGTTTCATATATGTCTAACCACCATAATTTGGGATCCCTATTGCTTGTTTAGGAGTTTTTTAAGAAAGGGTGGTTACTTCATGATTTGGTCCAACCGTGAGCCCATTCCTAGTTTTAAAAACTGAATTTGTTTCTTTTATAACTCTTTTGTTTTTCATCCTTTTTCACCCATTCAACATACCACTTTTCCTATACTGATATATTAAAATTTATTTATCCTTTTGGACCCATTAGAAATTCATAAGCCGGGTGAATTTGGGTTACTTATTTAGGTATTGGGCCAGCCCATGGGCCCATTTCCTGTTTTAAAAAATTAATTTGTTTCATTTATATCATTTTAATTGTTTACTCTTTTTCGGTGCTTCCACCTACCCCTCGAAGCCAATAACCATATCCTAACCCTAATAATCTATTTTACCTCTTTAGAGCTCATGTGGGTCGCGGATTAGGGCGAAAATTCTTAGGAAACCTCAAATCGCCCAGAATTTCCAAGGTAACTTTTATCATTCATAAATAAATAAATTAGTACTCTTTTAGCCACCAATATTCTTCCCCTGGTTAGTCCAGACCATAGGAGTCTCTCCAAGAATTTTCAATCCATTCCCTTTTCTCTAGGGCTTCAGATCTAATGGAAGATGAAGTGTTTTCTTGGATGAAAGGTGAGATTCCTTCTCCTTTCTTCTTCCTCTTCCCCCTCCATTCATTATTTCTTGGTTTTATATTGTACCCTAGTCTTGATTGACCGAGGGTTTTTTATAAAATGTTTTTATGAGTTTTATGTTTGTTTAGGTCTGGTATTTATAGTTTTAGGGTTTATAAACCCGTGGTGGGTAATTTTGGGTGTGCGTTTCAATTACGCCAAAGATTTGAGGTAGGATATCCCTTGCACATGCCTTTATCATAGAATTTTCATCATTTTAAGATTATACTATACTTATATAAATGTTTATTATTGTTTTTAATACTTTTTATAATTTTCTTGGTGTGAAAAGTCGTTGTTTAATCACTGTTATGTGAAAGGTAGTGTTGTTTTGTCATGAAAGTGCTCAACAAGTGTTTGTTTAAATGTTCCATTATCTTTTGAAAATATTTTGTGAGGTTTATAATCTGGATTATGGTATTTTTAACATTTTACAGTATCTTTAATGAAAATATGACATTCAATTTGTGTTTCATTCTTTTTCATGTACATAAAATAAATTGTTTTGTTTAAAAAGGTCATGACATGTGTTCGGTAAATTGCTCGGTTGGCTTTTACGTGTGATGTGTGATTTAAAAATTATTTGATTGGATTTATAAAGGAATTGGAAGTATTATAAATGGTATTTTTGGTTACTTATATTGATTTCCAATTTGGATTTGTTTTTACAAACAAGTGGGTTTTAATTTATAACATATTTTGGCTGGAGTTGCCCAAAAATAGACTGTTTCACATCTTTATGAAAATGGTTGTGTTTTGAATATGTAACCTGAGTATTATAAGAGATTTATGAATGAGTTTTTCTGCTTTAAATGATTTTTATACAGATCATTAATAAAATTAAAATGCATACCTTCATCAAAGGTTGGTTTTGAGAAAATGTTTAAAGGCCCGTTTGGAATTTCCTAGAAATGAAGGAGTGTTTTACTTGTATATAATAGGTTGTGCAATTGGGATTGTTTTATGGTCCATTAAATGATTTTATTAAATGTTTATTGGGCTATGAAATATGATTTGGTTTGGTTATGATGTGTGTTTATAATTTAAAGAGTGTTTTTGAAAGAGTTTTATGTGCAAAACCTCAATACACTTCATGAAATTGTTTTACCAAAATATTTAGCGGTTTGTTGATTAGTGTTAGAAATGTGAAGAAAGATTATGGGATGTTTGTGTTTTTATGGTTTTGGAATGGAATGTGGATGTGAAATGCGTATTTGATAATATGTGTAACTTGATTGAGCACTAAAGGGGATCCTGGGTATCTAGGTGGGCAGACGTGTACTAGTATGCTAGTGATTCTGTGGGGGTTGGCCCCTGTTTCATGTAGCAAGTTTGACGATGACAACACTAACTAAACTATGATGATGATGATGATTGGGGACCACTATGTTATGGGTATTTTCCCTACTAGTGGCTCGTGCATGAGAACTAATATTTATTATGGTTACTTTCACCGAGATACGAGGTACCTGGGGATCACAACTAACTAGTGCCTAGGGGTATTCCCATGACTAGTGCTCATTGGCTATTTTGTACTCACCGTTGGCATACGGTTTGTTTGGTTGGTAAATTCAGTAGTATGTGTTATTTATTTGAATGTTAAAATTCTTTAAAGCATCCCTCTTGAAAACTATGTTCATTTTGAAGTTGCACCTCTTTGAAAAAAATAGTTTCTTGCATATTTGTTTATTAAACATGCATGTTTTTGTCTGATAATTATTATAGCATGGAAGCTCATTTGAAAACCATACTTTCATATCTTGAATTTAAAACTATAAATTGATGTTTCATTTATTTTAAAGTAATGTGCATTGGGAATAGAATATCATGCTAACCTACTGAGTTTTAATACTCACACCTATAGTCTTCTTCTTTTTTTAGCCCTTGTGCAGGTTTCATCTTTAGTTCGACCACCTTGGGCGACTTTTGATCATTGTGTTGGAGAGTGACCAGAAGTTTCACATGGAGTTAGTTGGTCATTGGGATTGTTCATTTGAGTTTTTTTTGTTCTACCTTTACTTTCGTGTATAAAAAATATTTTGTTCAATTTTTATATAAATTCATTTTGGGCTGTCCGTTTATTTCCGCTGTTTGTTTGATTGTCTATATATGGGAGAAATCGTTCCCTTGTGTACTCTATTGATTCCCTTGGTGCTTGTCACCATCCTAGGAGGATCAGGAACGCCTCTCGGGACTTGTCGTGGGCTAGCCTGGGTGACCGGTTCAGGGTCGACTTAGGCTGGTTTGTGACAAAATGGTATCAGAGGAGGTTGGCTCTTAGCGGACCTTTCTTTTTAGAGTGACCTTGTTAGTTTGGGGATGTCAAGGTAGATGGAGTAGGATTGTTGGGACTTGAGGGGTAAGTGAAAGAAGAGCGTCGCGAACTCTTTCTTGTTCTAATCCTCAGGTTTCCAAGGGAGTCCAGTTTTATTAGTGTCCTTTGTTCTGGTTGATTTTTTTGGTGTTGGGATATGACAAGGGGAGTACGACTAATGGCCTCTGTGAGATCACAGGGCCTAGAAATCCATGTGGAGCTGGGGAATGGTCCTAATAAGTCTCTCTTTGCTGGTGTTCTGTTTGGCATATGGCCGCCAACCATATGGTCAAGTCACCCACTAACACTAGTTCCCTTTTTTTGGGTCTCTTGAACCTTTCTTGAATTATGAATTTTTGTTTTTAAAATCCTTGTGTGAGAATTTTGGAAATGGGTTTTAATGTAAGGATTAGATTTTGAAAAGTCAAAAAGGGGGTTTCAATAAATAAATATAAGAATGGTTTTGTAAGGTTGTGTTTTTGTGAAAAAAAGTGGGGGAAGCAGAAATGATTTAAAGGGATTGGATTATCCATAATCTAAAATTGTGGTTTGTTGAGATAAAATGTTTTGAAATTGTGAATAATTTTAAAGTGATTCTGGATCCTTTTCTAAATGGGTATTTTAGGATGTTAAAAAGTTTTTGAATTGTATAAATTAGTTTTGGAAATTGGTTTTGATCGGTTGGTGTTTTACTACAAACGGTATTGGTCTCAATGGACCTCAGATTATAAAAATATACATTGCTTATTTTTTTTAAAAAAATGGGAAGGGGTTGTTTGGAGTGGCTTGGATATTTAAAAAGTTTTTTAAAATTAAAAGGGGTAGGTTTTTAAGAAAATGGTTCTTAATGAATTGTGGTTTTCTTTTTTGTGAAATATGAAAAGGGTTTTCCACTTGGTGGTTGGTGTTACTTTTGAAGGTACATGATTTTTGGAATGATGTTGTTTTGTTTTAGCCTTTGGTGTTTTCATGAGTGCTCACATGCACGGTTTTATTTATATCTGGAAGGATGAAATATATGGTATGGTGGTTGGGTGCCTGGGGTGGCATGTAAATGTGCATGTGGGTGAGACTTGATGAAACACCATTGGTGAATGTTGAAACCCACCAAGTTAGTTTGTTTTTCAAAAGTGTTTTGAGTTAAAAAATGTTGTCCTTTTCTTTATAAACCAATGGTTATGTGGCCCGTTTTTTTCTATGTTGAAGAAGATTTTTTTATTCATTAAGCTTCCTTGTGATCTAAAATTCATACTCTTGTTGTATCTTGAGATGATATCTTGTTGGTCTCTTGGTTTTGGAGAAATTTTCATTGGGTTTCTAATGATGTGTTTGATGTTGTGATGTGGCCAGGGATAGTTCTCCGTTGGAAATCTTTCCTGCTGATCAACCTAAGGATTCATTTAAAATGTTAAATCCACCTCTTTTGATGATGCATCAACCTATTTTTTGGAATAGAGAGTAGTTTGGGATCTATTAAAAGTGCTTCTAGGTCGTGATAATTCTTTTGGACAAAGCAGTTGTGTTCGGTGATGTTGATGTGTTTCGTCTAATTCCATGTCCATTATGCCCCTCATTTGGAGTGATAAGGAATTTTGATATGTATCTATGAGTTTCTATTTAGATGAAGGTTTTTGTTTGGTGATCAAGTGTGTTTTTTTTGAGTGGTGTGATCCTTATCACCTGACTGCGGTGCAACAAATGCTTCAAGAATCAGGGCTCCAGCCATAGACCTCGAAGTGAATCTTTTCACGCAGTCAGGAAATCAACAGAGGTGTACAGTGCTAGATTAAGATCCTTACTCCTCTGTTTTGGTAAGTTAGTTACTATGTCAATGTTTTGGTTCCTCATTTCTATGAATTTTCCTTTGTTGCAACAAGCGTGGTGGACTTAACCCCTCACACAGTGTCTATGGTTATTCCTTCATGGATGTGGGTTTTCAATCAATGTCCCTGTGTGGACCGCCTGTAAAAATCAGGTGTAGTCTTGGTGTTACCTATTCATAGGTGGAGAGTTTTGGGTAGTTTATTTGTTTCTTTTTTGGTTTCAGTGGCCAAATTATTGGGTCCCCTTCCCTCCCATCCCCAAGTGCGGGGGTCCAGAATTATGTTGAATGTGTCGACCAAGTTATTGTCCCCTCCATTTGGGAGTGGGTGGTTTATATGTTCATGTTGTAACTCTATTAACTTGGTATAGTAGGTTTTTGTAGGAGTGTTTTTTTGGGCTTGTGTGAGTGAGTCCCAACTCAAGCTCATGTTCAATTCTTGTCTATTCATTGCTAGTTGGTTTCTAATGGTGGGGAGACCCACCATGGGTCTCCTGGATTTTCATCCTAAGAACATTTTTAGGGATAGTTGATTCTTAATAGTGGGGAGTACATTCTGGAATCCTTAGGTGTTGTTTTTTTTCAGCCAGAAAGTGTTATGGCTTTTCGGGGGCGGAAAGCTTTAATGGTGGGGAGAATTGTCACACACAGTTTTATTTTTTTTCTTTGTATTGATCCGGCCCATTAGAAATCCCGATCCTATTCATCGGTATTTGATGAGATGAATCTTGAGTTTTTAAGTTTCATATATGTCTAACCACCATAATTTGGGATCCCCATTGCTTTTTTAGGAGTTTTTGAAGAAAGGGTGGTTACTTCATGATTTGGGCCAACCGTGAGCCCATTCCCAGTTTTAAAAACTGAATTTGTTTCTATTATAACTCTTTTGTTTTTCATCGTTTTTCACCCATTAAACTTTCCACTTGTCCTATACTGATATATTAAAATTTATTTATCCTTTTTGACCCATTAGAAAATCATAAGCCAGGTGAATTTGGGTTACTTATTTCGGTATTGGGCCAGCCCATGGGCCCATTTCCTGTTTTAACAAAATAATTTGTTTCATTTATATCTTTTTCATTTTTTACTCTTTTTCGGTGATTACACCTCCCCGTCGAATCCAATAACCATATCCTAACCCTAATAATCGATTTTACCTCTTTAGAGCTCATGTGGGTTGCGGATTAGGGCACACATTCGTAGGAAACCTCAAATCCCCCAGAATTTCCAAGGTAACTTTTATAATTCATAAATCAATCAATTCGTACTCTTTTAGCCACCACTATTCTTGCCCTGGTTTTTCCAGACCTTAGTAGTCTCTCCAAGAATTTTTAAGCCATTCCCTTTTCTCTAGGGCTTCAGATCTAATGGAAGACGAAGGGTTTTCTAGGATGAATGGTGAGATTCCTTCTCCTTTCTTCTTCCTCTTCCCCCTCCATTCATTATTTCTTGGTTTTATATAGTACCCTGGTCTTGATCGACCTAGGGTTTTGTTATACAATGTTTTTTGATGGGTTTATGTTTGTTTAGGTATGGTATTTATAGTTTTAGGGTTTATAAACCCGCGGCGGGTGATTTCGGGTGTGTGTTTCAATTACGGCAAAGATTTGAGGTAGGAAATCCCTTGCACATGCCTTTATCATAGAAGTTTCATCATTTTAATATTATAATATACTGATATAAATGTTTATTATTGTTTTTAATACTTTTTATAATTTTCTTGGTGTGCAAAGTCGTTGTTTAATCACTGTTATGTGAAAGGTAGTGTTGTTTTGTCATGAAAGTGCTCAACAAGTGTTTGTTTAAATGTTCCATTATCTTTTGAAAATATTTTGTGAGGTTTATAATCTGGTTTTTGGTATTTTTTAACATTTTACAGTATCTTGAATGAAAATATGACATTAAATTGGTGTTTTATTCCTTTTCATGTACATAAAATAAATTGTTTTGTTTAAAAACGGCATGACATGTGTTCGGTAAATTGCCCGGTTGGCTTTTATGTGTGATGTGTGATTTAAAAGTTATTTGATTGGATTTATAAAGGAATTGGAAGAATTATAAATTGTATTTTTGGTTACTTATATTGATTTCCAATTTGGATTTGTTTTTACAGACACGTGGGTTTTTATTTATAACATATTTTGGCCGGAGTTGCCCAAAAATAGACCGTTTCACATCTTTATGAAAATGGTTATTTTTTGAATATGTAACCTGAGTATTATAAGAGATTTATGAATGGGTTTTGCAGCTGTAAATGTTTTTTATACAGATAATTAATAAAATTAAAATTCATACCTTCATCAAAGGTTAGTTTTGAGAAAATGTTTAAAGGCCCATTTGGCATTTCCTAGAAATGAAGGAGTGTTTTACTTGTATATAACAAGTTGTGCAATTGGGATTGTTTTATGGTCCATTAAATGATTTTATTAAATGTTTATTGGGATGCCAAATATGATTTGGTTTGGTTATGATGTCTGTTTATAATTTAAAGAGTGTTTTTGAAAGAGTTTTATGTGCAAAACCTCAATACACTTCATGAAATTGTTTTACCAAAATATTTAGCAGTTTGTTGATTAGAGTTAGAAATGTGAAGAAAGATTATGGGCTGTTTGTGTTTTTATGGTTTTGGAATGGAATGTGGATGTGAAATGTGTATTTGATAATATGTGTAACATGATTGAGCACTAAAGGGGATCCTGGGTATCTAGGTGGGCGGACGTGTACTAGTATGCTAGTGATTCTATGGGGGTTGGCCCCTGTTTCACGTAGCAAGTTTGACGATGACAACACTAACTAAACTATGATGATGATGATGATTGGGGACCACTAGGTTATGGGTATGATCCCTACTAGTGGCTCGTGCACGAGAACAAATATTTATTATGGTTAATTTCACCGATATACGAGGTACCTGGGGCTCACAACTAACTAGTGCCCAGGGGTATTCCCATGACTAGTGCTCATTGGCTATTTTGTACTCACCGTCGACATACGGTGTGTTTGTTAGGTAAATTCAGTAGTATGTGTTATTTATTTGAATGTTAACATTCTTAAAGCAGCCCTCTTGAAAATTATGTTCATTTTGAAGTTGCACCTCTTTGAAAAAAATAGTTACTTGCATTTTTGTTTATTAAACATGCATGTTTTTGTCTGATAATTATTATAGCATGGAACCTAATTTGAAAACCATACTTTCATATCTTGAATTTAAAACTATAAGTTGATGTTTCATTTATTTTAAAGGAATGTGCATTGGGAATAGAATATCAGGCTAACCTACTGAGTTTTAATACTCACGCCTATAGTCTTCTTCTTTTTTTAGCCCTTGTGCAGGTTTCATCTTTAGTTCGAACACCTTTGGAGACTTTTGATCATTGTGTTGGAGAGTGACCAGAAGTGTCACATGGAGTTAGTTGGTCATTGGGATTGTTCATTTGAGTTTTTTGTTTTTGTTCTACCTTAAGTTTCTTGTATAAAAAATATTTTGTTCAATTTTTATATAAATTCATTTTGGGTTGTCCGTTTATTTCTGATGTTTGTTTGATTGTCTATATATGGGAGAAATCGTTCCCTTGTGTACTCTATTGATGCCCTTGGTGCTTGTCACCATCCCGGGAGGATCAGGAACGCCTCTCGGGACTTGTCGTGGGCTAGTCTGGGTGACCGGTTCAGGGTCGACTCGGGCTGGTTCATGACAGTTGATTTCAGTAAGTAAAATGTGATTCAATGAGATGAAAATAATTTTTGGTGAATAGTAACTTCTTACTTTTTTTTAACACGGTTAAAAGTAAATAGGGTAATTAAGGGTAAAAATGTTATTATTATTACCCTAACACATGTCCTAATTCTATTGGATAAGTTTAATTCGACCAAAAACATCCTTAGGAATAAAATATGACCATTTAGGCCCACTTGGATTAGATTAGGACATTTATTATTAATTTATTTAAAGAAGGGTTAAAATAGTTAAAATCAATGTTTCATAAGTATATCATTTTTAATATAGAGTTATACATAGGATAAATTCGACTATAAATATTCATTAGAAAGATAAAAATATTTCCTATATAATGGTATTTTATTTGTAATTTCTAGACTTTAAATAAGTTAATTTATTTATGACACAAAGATGATACAGTAATTATCTTATTAATGAAATATTGACATAATTGATTTTATAAATACCCAAATAATGTAATTTGAGACTTTTTATGAATTAAAAAAATATTATAGGTTAATATGACATGTTATTATTGATTAAATTAACCTTTTTAGGACTAAACATTTTGTTATGATTTTCACAAAAATCAATTACTAAATAGTGTCGAAATTGACATAAAATAGTTTTTGAAACAAATATTATATTATTAATTATTATTTTATTCCTAAAAATATAAGGTTCGTCCAAATGACTTATATAAAGTTATATATATTAATAATAAACAACTTGGGGTTCTTTTGGCTTGTTATAGTGAGTTTATTGACCTTATAGTATAAGAACACAAGAAGACAAGGTAAAAGTAAAATTTTTTAACTTAATGATAAATCTAAATGATAAGGTTACAATAGGAACCTAAACTTGTCTAAATTCTATTATCTGAGAGGATTTCGACCCGTCCCCACCTTATCTTAAAAATATATCAATTTGGAGATATTTAAAACCGGACATGACTTTATAATAAAATAATATTTTTAGTTTTTCCAAAGGTGCCCCTCTCCTCCCTTATAAAAGGGCACCTCCTCCCCCTCTTCCTCACACCACTATGAGCCTTCAAGATCAGCCAACCCCTGCCAATTTCTCCTCTCCACTTCCCTAGATACATCCTAGAGGTCCTGGTCTTCTTCAACGACCAATTTTAGTGCCCTAAAAGGAGGTCTGAAAGAGGCGTTTCAAAGAAGAGGTAATGTCTGTTACCAATTCTTTCAACATTTTTTCTTCTTCCACATATTCTTCTTAGGTTGTTTCATTATGAAGTAATGACATCAGTATCACTAATATAATGATATGTTATTATAAGTATGAAACAATCCTATTTCACCATTTATCCATCCTACGTAAAACGAAATCACCGCGCGTGCGTACGTACAGAATACTGTCTCCACGCCGTGGTGTAATCTATTTTCCACCACCACCTTACTTGGATGGGTATAATGGTGTAAATAATAACTATATATGATTATTGTAAAGTGATATTTAATCTGAAATAGTATACATACACTCCAATACAATTCCACGATCATGAGAACGATATCATCGCTCGTGCGTACGTACGGACTACCGTCTCCACGACGCGATGAGATTCATTCTCCACATTAACCATTCATGAATGATTATAAAGTATATATAATAAGTAATCATGAAATATATGAAATAATAATGATATTTTATTTATGTGTATATATATGTATGTCATCTACTTAATCCCATTCAACTCAATAAGGAAACGAAAACAGCGTTCATGCGTACGTACGACCTACCGTCTCCATGAACTGTGTATTTCTTTCCATTTACTGATCTATTATATATATGTATATTCTGAATATATATTATTTATAAATCATGTTTTATATTCTGGAATTACTTAATCATGATCTATGTAATCATATGAATAATTACAAGTCAAAACACGGACAACAAATGAAACGATTTTACCCAAAACGCTCTTTAACATGGAATTTACAAAAGAATGGGTAATATAAAGTCATAAGTGAACCATATATGATATCATAACAATGAGTATGATTCTGGAATAATTAAATGACATTATTTAAATCATTATATAGGAGGTTTGGACACTTACGAAGAAAATCAGACCTAATGTAAGGGAAATATCACAATCTCATTTTATCCGAGATTGTTTATACTTTGGTATTTACTGGGGTGTATTTCATCATCCACATCCATGATTCCTCAATATGTAATATTATTTCCATCCACCTACAATTTTTTAAATCAAATTTTACCCTTTGGTGAGTTTTTAGTAAAAGCTATGAAAGGAATCTTTTTTAGTTTTTCGTACGAGGTACTTTTTGACTTTTCCGACAAAAGTACGAGAAGAATGTTTTTTAACTTATACCGAATGAATGGATTTTTAAAACATTATTTCCAAGAATCTTCCTTTACAAGTTTTCAAGTTAATTTTTTATCAACTTCTTTTAGTTTATAATTTTATGACATGTTAAGAAAGGAAAAGTCTTTTGAAGTAGAAAGGATATTTTCCTCAAGAATGGAGTTCAAGTGTTTTATCAAAACTATTTTCCATCTAAGATAATAAAGTGTTCTGTTTCTATCCCTATTATTACATTGATTTTATTATGTTGTGATTATGTTTATGAATTCCTTTATCTTATAAGAATTGTTTTATGATGTCACGATGTTTATGATTCCCATTTTTATTACATGGGTTATGCAATGATGTATGATTTATGATTTTGTGGCACACATAGGAATGGTATCATTATGAGATGGGTGGGACCTATATCTCCCTCCAATGCACTGGGTAAAGATTTTATATCTCATGAGATAGACATGGATGGAACGGAAGGTTAAACCGGTTCAGTGAAACATGACTAAAATGAGGAGTGAACTCAGTTCAGAAATGGACATTGTCCACTAAGACAGTCTTGGAAATGAGTCTTGACTAATAAGAAATTATTCTCTATGATTATGTGTGTATGACACAAAGTTTCATGTTTTATGTTATGATTATTGGGATTACATTTCACTACTATGATTTATCACATGTTATGAAATTATGATTTCTTTTGCAGGTTATGATTTCCAAAAGTTATGTTCTTATGTATATGATGTGATTGATATTTCTTTTGTTTACCCTTACTGAGCATTTGAGCTCACCCTTTTATGTTTTCTTTTCCCCAGGATATAAAGAAAGGTTTTAGGTAAAAAAAGGAAGATCTTTATTAGAGATGTTGAAGATCATTTACCATGATTAGAAGATTATATTCCGAGTTTCCAAAGACACTAAACTATTACGGTCCTTATGTGTGTGTTTTTGTTATGTACTAAGTATTCCGAAAAAGTAATGTAATGTCAATGTACATCAAGCTTCGGGTCACTACAGTTGGTATCAGAGGAAAAGTTTAGTCAACCTTTGGGAACTAGGATGAGAAAACATTAGTGAGATCGCTAGAGATATTTCTAAGGTATGTCTAGGGATGTCCCTAAGGTTAAGTATAAGTATAGATTATAGTACTAGAATTACGGTAACCCAAGATGTTAGATATTGAAGTTACCCCCCTTTTATTATACTGTTTTCCCTATCGTGATTTTTGCCTCTCACACAATTCTTTTTGGGTTTTAGATGATGGTTGGAACCTGAAGGAACCGTGTTGATCAATGTAATGGAAAATGAAATGATTATCCTCCTGAACAAACAAATTTTATGGGAGATGGAGTGAAAAATCTTTTTGTTATACTTACAAAAGCTATTAATGATTCTCGACTTCCAAATGAGTAGAGAAGGGAACAATATTCTATTAAGTCCTTCATGAGGCAACGTCCACCTTCTTTTAGTGGGTCTTATGATCCACTTGTTGCTGAACAATGGATCAGTAGAACTGAAAAGATATTTTCAGATCTTCAATGTTCTGAATATGATAAAGTCATCTTAGAAGTGTATCGTTTGGAAGGTGATGCTGATCAATGGTGGAATCTTATCAAGAATACGAGGCCAAGAGATGAAATTGAGTCCATGGAATGGGACGAGTTCAAGAACTTATTTTTCAATAAGTACTTCCCTCGTATTCTTCGAACAAAGATGGAGAAGGAGTTTCTTGAACTAAAGCAAAATGATGATGAATCTGTTGGTATATACGAAGCAAATTTTACAAGGCTTGCAATGTATGCATCTGGATTTATCATCCAACCTGAAAGTAAAGTTGATCGATTCTTCAATGGCTTAAAACCAAATCTTCGAAGGGAATTTGCTATAAGAGACTTCATTAGCTATGAAGAAATTGTGCGTTGTGCAATTATGGTAGAAATGGAAGTTGGTGTTATATATTCATCTCATGGTTTTGACAAGAAACGAAAGATGGAGTTCAAGGAGAAATCTCAGAATAATGGTGAAAAGAAGATGAATGTTTCCTTATGCTCAAAGTGTGGAATGAAGCATGGTGGAGGTTGTCTTAAAGGGAATAGAAAATGTTTTAAGTGTGGAAAAGAAGGTCATCGAGCATCTGAGTATTGAAGTAATGGAAAAATGGTTTCTAATGACGTGAATAAAGAAAAGATTACAGAGAACTCACAAACAACACTTCAATGCTTCAAGTGTAATGAAATGGGGAATTATGCTTATCAATTCCCTAATCCAAGGGTTAATGATGATCGACATGAGCAACCACTTAAGGAAAAGGACAAAGGGAAGTCACATGTGATCACTATTGGCGATGTTGAATATGACAACGATGTGGTGGAATGATTAAGTGTTTATGTAATGGGATTCCAAAATAATGTTGTATATAGTATCGTGGAATATTGGAATATTTATGTATTGGTCTATTGTGGTTTTCAATAATTTTATGGTACTGGTAACTATGGAAAGTGATTGAGATATTTTTGGAAAGCAGATGATATGCTCATAATGAAGGGATAAGAAGATAATGAGATGTTTGATTGTATTCATGAGCTCATGATTGATATAAGGACTAAGTGATATCATGGTTTGAGTATATATAATTTTGTGGATTTTGGTATGTGGAAAGTGTTAACTTTTAACTGAATTCATGTTTTAACTAAGGTTTAATGGGTATTCATTTCTCAAGAGAATACATGATTAAGGTATTCACATAACTCGAATGTGACCAACAAGATATATGGGGGATAAATGATGGTATTCACATGCTTGGTTGATGACATTTCAAGTAATCGTTTTCTTTATACTATGAGCTTGGACCAAAGTATTTTAGATTAGCCTAAATATTGGAATGGATTATGTTAACCATAAGTTAGTATTGTTTAAAGATAGAACTTTTTTTGATATTATTTATGTGATGTTATAGTAATGTAGTTTTAGAAAAAGGACAATCTGCAGGACAGGCGACAGCCCATCGCGTCGGACAAGGCTATGGGAATCGAACCCACAACCAAAGTGCGACTGGCCTTTATCACCTACCACTGGCCTAAAAGAAGTCCCTGGTTAGTAGAAAAATGTTTTATTTTATTACGCGGTATGATATATGATGTAAAATTTCATTTTTGGAATCATATACGATTAACCTCACCATAGATGGACTTAAGTATATTTGATAACTTTTTCTAACCTTTTGTTTGAAACAGATGGAATGACCCATCATTCTATCACATGATCTATTAACACTTCATGAATAAAAAATTCAACTTCAGTTCTTTAAGAGATGAAGTGGAAATTGTCTAAAGAATGACCAACGCTGAGACTATACCAAAATCACGAAAGTATTTCTTCTAATTCTAATTTCATCAACTTTAGGGAAATGATCTTGAAAACCAAAAATGTTGTCCTAGTGCTCTTATATCTGATGAATCAGATGGTACCTTAGATCGTCACAAATTTATGGCTTTGTGATTACTGGCTTTTCCATAGCCATGTTCTCTACCACTCTCCATCAGAACAAGATGTTCAGATTTCTCTTCCATATCCATATTTTCACCTATGTGGAAACCCAGTGATTAGTTTATTTGGGTAACCATTACGTTTCATACTTTTGTTTTTAAAGATTGGTTTTGGTATTACTTTTTTTACGATGTGGGTTTCTATTAAATAAAAATTCGAGTAGTAAACCATTTATAACCCTGACGAATTTCGAGGGTGAAATTCATTTTAAGGGGGGTAGAATGTAACACAACGAGATTTTATGAAAAATATTATTTTTATTTTCATTAATGTCTTGTGTTGTACGCTACACTAAAGGAATATTGCACAACATGCATCCTTGACATTCCTTGCATTACGCACAATCGCGAACTTTCTCGATAGCGTGTGTAGTACGCAATACCGAGTTTCACTAAACAATGATATGCTTTTAAAATATTATTAAAACTAGCCGTTATGAATAGTAATAACCACTTTTTGAAATTTTGTGAATTTTATTTTTCAAAATGGACTTCATTTTTGGATTCAGAATATCGAAATTAGCTTCGGGTGAAATTTTGGTACTTTTCGGCTAACTTTCATTTTCTGATGAATAGTGAAAATTACTAAATTTTAATTAAAAACATCCTTTTTAATAGATATAATTAATAGTGATAAATTATTAATTTGAGTGGTTTTAAAGTACATTTAAAATATATTTTTACAATTTAATACAATTTTGTTCATTGGATGTAATTTCACATTTAAACCAGACATAAACAAGTGTCAATCTTTTGATAGTTGTTATCTCTTAAGAACACGCTATTTGTTTTGACGACGGGAATTAATTTTTAAATTAATTAATGCAACTGATATGTTTTTAATTTGGTAAAATAGTCTTCATTTTTGAGTTCATAATAGCAAATATATCTTAGGCCTAATTTCTGGTATTTTTCTGGAAACTTTCATTTTTTGATGAATATTGAAACCACTGAGGGGTAGTTAAGAAAATTGTTTTTTTCAGAAAACATAATTTTACCACTTCTGTGAGTGGAATTTCAAAAATCCGAGAGACACGATTGATGTCAGTAAGTAAGATTTGGTTCAATGAGATGAAAATAATTTTTTGGTGAATAGTAACTTTTTACTTTTTTTTACCACGATTAAAAGTAAATAGGGTAATTAAGGGTAAAAATGTTATTATTATTACCCTAACACATTTCCTAATTCTAATGGATATGTGTAATTCGACAAAAAACAACCTTAGGAATAAAATATGACCATTTAGGCCCACTTGGATTAGATTAGGACATTTATTATTAATTTATTTAAAGAAGGGTTAAAATAGTTAAAATCAATGTTTAATAAGTATATCATTTTTAATATAAGGATATACATAAGATAAATTAGACTATAAATATTCATTAGAAAGATAAAACGATTTCCTATGTAATGGTATTTTATTTGTAATTTTTAGACTTTAAATATGTTAATTTATTTATGACACAATGATGATGCAATAATTATCTTATTAATGAAATATTGACATAACTGATGTTATAAATACCCAAATAAATGTAATTTGAGACTTTTTATTAATTCCAATAATTTTATAGTTTAATATTACAAGTTATTACTGATTTAATTAACAGTTTTCGAACTAATCATTCTGTTATGATTTTCACAAAAATCAATTACTAAATAGTGTCAAAATTGACATAAAATAGTTTTTAAAAAATATATTATATTATTAATTGTTATTTTATTCTTAAAAATCTAAGGTTCGGCCAAATGACTTATATAAGGTTATATATATTAATAATAAACAACTTGGTGTTCGTTTGGCTTGTTATAGTGAGTTTATTAACCTTATAGTATAAGAACACAAGAAGACACGATAAAAGTAAATTTATTTAACTTAATGATAAATCTAAATGATAAGGTTAAAATAGGAACCTAAACTTCTCTAAATTATATTTTATGAGAGGATTTAGACCCATACCCACCTTAGCTAATAAATAAATCAATTTGGATCTATTTAAAACAGAACATGACTTTATAATAAAATAATATTTTTAGTTTTTCCAAAGGAGCCCCTCTCCTCCATTATAAAAGGGCACCTCCTCTCCCACTTCCTCACACCACTTTGAGCCTTCAAGCTCGGACAACCCCTGCAAAGTTCTCCTCTCCACTTCCCTAGAGACATCCTAGAGGTACTGGTCTTCTTCAAAGACAATTTTTAGTGCTCTAAAAGGAGGTCTCAAAGAGGGGTTTCAAAGAAGAGGTAATGTATGTTACCAATTCTTTCAACTTTATTTCTTCTTCTACATCTTCTTCTTTGGTTGTTTCATTATGAAGTAATAACATCAGTATCACTAATATAATGATATTTTATTATATGTATGAAACAACCCTATTTCACCATCTATCCATCCTATGGAAAACGAAATCACCACGCGTGCATACGTACGAAATACCGTCTCCACGCTGTGGTGTAATCTATTTTCCACCACCACCTTACTTGGATGGGTATAATGGTGTACATAATAACTATATATGATTATTGTAAAGTGATACTGATTCTAAAATAGTATACATACACTCCAATACAATTCCATGATCATGAAAACGATATCATCGCTCGTCCGTACGTACGGACTACCGTCTCCATGACGCGATGAGATTCATTCTCCACATTAACCATTCATGAATGATTATAAAGTATATATAATAAGTAATCATGAAATATATTACATTATAATGATATTGGATTTATGTGTATATATATGTATGTCGTCTACGTAATTCAATTCTACTCAATAAGGAAACGAAAACAACGTTCATGCGTACGTACGACCTACCGTCTCCATGAACTGTGTATTTCTTTCCATTTACTGATCTATTATATATACGTATATTCTGAATATATATTATATATGAATAATGTTTTATATTCTGGAATTAAGTAATCATGATCTAAGTAATCATATGAATAATTACAAGTCAAAACACAGACGACAAATGAAACGATTTTACCCAAAACGCTCTTTAACATGGAATTTACAAAAGAACGGGTAATATAAAGTCATAAGTGAACCATATATGATATCATAACAATGGGTATGATTCTAGAATAAGTAAATGACATTATTTAAATAATTATACAGGAGGTTCGGACACTTACGAAGCAAATCGTACGTAAGGTAAGGGAAATATCACAATCTCATTTTATCCGAGATTGTTTATACTTTGTTATTTACTGGGGTGTATTTCATCATCCACATACATGATTCCTCAATATGTAATATTATTTCCATCCACCTACAATTGTTTAAATCAAATTTTACCCTTCGGTGATTTTTTAGTAAAAGATATGAAAGGAATCTTTTGTCGTTTTTCGTACAAGGTACTTTTTGACTTTTTCGACAAAAGTACGAGAAAAATGTTTTTTTAACTTATACAGCATGAATGGATTTTTAAAACATTATTTCCAAGAAGCTTCTTTTACAAGTTTTCAAGTTTATTTTTAATCAACTTATTTTAGTTTAGAATTGTCTGAAATGTTAAGAATGGAAAAGTGTTTTTGAATTAGAAAGGATATTTTCCTCAAGAATGGAGTTTAAGTGTTTTATCAAAATTATTTTCCATCTAAGATAATAAATGGTTCTGTTTCTATCCCTATTATTACATTGATTTTATTATGTTGTGATTATGTTTATGAATTCTTTTATCTTATATGAATTGTTTTATGATGTCACGAGGTTTAAGATTCCCATTTTTATTACATGGGTTATGCAATGATGTATGATTTATGATTTTGGGGCACACATAAGAATGGTATCATTATGAGATGGGTGGGACCTATATCTCCCTCCAATGCATTGGGTAATGATTTTATATCTCATGAGATAGACATGGCTGGAACGGCAGGTTAAACCGGTTCAGTGAAACAGGACTGAAACGAGGAGTGAACTCGGTTCAGAAATGGACTTTGTCCGCTAAGATAGTCTTGGCAATGAGTCTTGACTAATAAGAAATGATTCTCTATGATTATGTGTGTATGACACAAAGATTCATGTTTTATGTTATGATTATTGGGATTACATTACACTACTCTGATTTATCCCATGTTATGAAATTATGATTTCTTTTGCAGGTTAAGATTTCCAAAAGTTATGTTCTTATGTATATTATGTGATTGATATTTCTTTTGATTACCCTTACTGAGAATTTGAGCTCACCCTTGTGTGTTTTCTTTTCCCCAGGATATAAAGAAAGTTTTTAGGTTAAAAAAAGGAAGATCTTTATGGGAGATGTTGAAGATCTTTCACCACGATTAGAAGATTATATTCTGAGTTTCCAAAGACACTAAACTATTACGGTCCTTGTGTGTGTGTTTTTGTTATGTAATATGTATTCTGCAAAAGTAATGTAATGTCCATGTATGTCAAGATTCGGGTCTCTACAACAGGCGTGGAAAATATAAAAATAACCTATATAAATAAATAAATAAATAAATAAATATTTTATAAATTATAAACTTATTAAAAGTAATTATTATTAATAAAGTAAAATGTATAAATAAATATTAAAAATTATGTCTAACCAAAAAAGGATTTGTAATAAAATACTAAATAAAAATGAATAAATACATATTTTTTATAGATTTAAATAAAAAAATATTAAATAAAACTGAATAAATATTATTCATACATGTTATGAAATAAAAATTAATAAATAAAAACGTATAAAAAATTAATAAATTAATAAATTATAAAAATATTACCAACTAAAAATTGTTAAAATGAATAAAATATATTAACCACTTAAAATACAATAAAAAATTATAAAAGAATATAAATTAAAAAACTAAATAGATTTTAAAAATTACATTTAAATAAAAAATATTTAAACCAAAATAATAATTTAATGTGAATATATAAATATTATATAATGATTTAAATTCAAAAATATTAATTAAAAATTGAAAATTTATTGAAAATGAATTTTAAATAAATTTTAATAATATTTAATTATGTAAATTATAAACCCATTAAATTATTGAATATTAATAAATTACAATGTATAAATAAATATTTAAAAACAAATAAATTGAAAATAAAAAAATGAATAAAAATTAAAAAGGTATAAATAATTTTAATAGATGGAATATAAAAAACTAATAAAATTTATTGAGAATAAATAAATAAATTCCGATAATATTAAAAAATATTATTATTAAATTTAAAATATGTAGATTACAAAAATATTAAAAATGAATAAATTTTAAAAAATATATTTACATACACATTTTTTAATATAATTTATCAATTGAAATTTAATAAATAATAATTGCGCAATGATTTAACTATTTAATTATTAAAATAACAATTATGTGTATATATATATCAATTATATATTAAATATACACATTATCTGTCCAAATATTTAAATATAATTATATATCTATTTATATAGATTATAATATATAATAATATATATAAATATATGTAACACACATATCATTATAAAAAAATATGTTTGTATATTATAAGTTATATAATAGAAAAACAAATCTATAAATTTAAATATGAAATATATTCAATGTATTTATAATTTTTAAAATTGGAAAATAAATATATTATATTTAAAAAAGTGTCTATCTTTTTTTATATAAATGATATATATATATATTCACTATGCATTTTAGGAACGCTAAAAAAAGTGTTGATAAATGGCCAAAATTTATCCACACTATATAAAAGGTTTATAAAGGATGAAATTTATCTGATATGAACATACATGCACATGCACAAACATAGATAGAGATACACATACATACACAAACACACAGATACCCATATATCCACTTGCATACACAAACATACACAAACATAATCATACATACACATACATACACATACACATACATATGTATAGACATACATACACATATATACATACATATATACACATAGATATACAAATACATGCACATACACATGCACACACACACACACACACATGTATATGCATACACATTCATACACATGCATACATATCCATAAGCATTTACAAACAATCATACACATTCATAAACATATAAACAAACATAAATATGAATAAATACACATATATTCACATACAAACACATACAGACACATACACATACACATAGGCACACACACTCAAATATACACACACACACACACATACACATACACACACATACACATACACATACGTACATGTACACACATGAAAATAAATAAATACATCTATACATATTTTAAACACACACATGTATTGAGCCCCAATTATTTTCTACTTTTTCTTTTTCCACACTGTAACAACTTTTCAATCCATATCAATGATTTGAATCACTACTATAAATATTAAATAAATATATCATTATATTTATCTACATATATTATTTATAAATAAATATATATATATGTTCATTTATATATTTATATTTTTTAAATAAAATTTTAATTTATTAAATTTACATATACATTTATAATTTATTAAAATAAATTATTTTATATGCTCGTTGATTGATATAAATTTTATAATTTTTTTTATATAAATTAGGATAATAAATTTTGTAATAAATTTTAATTTTTATATATTTTATATTTTTAAATATAAATTTTATGCGTATATTCATATTTTTAGATATTTATATATTTATTTATATATAATCATATGTATATATATATGAAAACACACACACACATAATTATAAATATAAATATACTGTAAATTAATATTTATACTATAAATTATATAAAATGAATGTAAATGTAAAATAAATTTTCATATGAACTATATAATCGATGTATTTATATATTTATTTATATTTATGTGTGTATCTTTATGTCAATATATATGAATATATATAAAAACACATATACATATAATTATAAATATATATTGTCATATTATTAATATTTATGAATATATAAATTTGTATATATATGAAATATTATAAATTTGGTATCTATTATCTGTACTAAAAAAGAACCAAAACAAGAGAGTGGTTGTACATGAGGAGATGAGGCACTGAGAAGAGTGTGTAAATCCGAGTTAGGCATCGACCTGCATAGCCTCCGGACAACATGATACACCTAGTGATGATATTTGGTACCTGATGCTAAGCTTCACTCTCTATCACTACATGAAACTCCATCTCCATCTATCACCGGTTAAACATCTTCCAACTAACTAGACAATATCGTAACATAACCAATAACATTGTAGACAAACATGTATCTTATTCCAAAAAGTAGAGAAAACCTATCTGCATCCCCATGAACACTACCCATGCTCTAATCCCACACACACTATTTAGAAACATAAACTCCATTAGAGAAGAAATGTATGATGAATAGGCCATTCATAGCCTTAAATACTATTTCTATTGAACCAAAAAGAAATGAGTATTCTATAGCACCTTGGAAATCAGGGGATGTGATGGGAAAAACGTTTTGGAAGGAACTCCCTTAAATGGATCCAATAAGTACTTAATAATACCACCATGAAAAATTAGATTATATAGGCAAATTATAGTCGAATTAGTACATCCACCATTGTTGGTAATAGAAATAACCCCCTCTAATGAAATCTGATTCATCACCCTTAACAAAAAAAGGCCATCACTATACGGGAAAAAGCCATAAAAGAGTATGAATCAACCAATCTTGGGGTTCTGACTCCTCAATACGTATAAAGGGGACAGATGGGATAAGAAATCACTCACCCATTAACTGAGACATATTAAAGCAAGATGAAGAAGGTTAAAGATAAATGGGTAAGCATCGACATCAAGGACATTGGACTATACCTACAAAACAACCCCACTATAAATACTAATAACTATTGAAAATATATACATATATACCGTTGAGATACTTTGCAAACAATAACACAAAAAATGAGGTAAAATAAAACATATATGAAGAAGCAAACAAACCATAATTGGTGTTGGAAGTCTATCAGGATTTGGGGTCAGTACATGACACTTTGGGGAGACACTACCACGAAATCGGGCAATGGAAGAACCTCGTTTTAATAGTGCTAAGTAGACACCACTAATAAAGGGTACACTTATCTGTGATATTTTTAGCACTGAATAATGTTTTTTACAAAAATTTATAAAAAATAATTATTTTTTTATTCAAAAATATTTTATATTTGTATACATTTAATAAAATAATCCATGTTTATAATTAATATATTTTTTTAATAATTAAAATATATATATATATATAATGTTTTAAAAAAATATTTCAAATATCCTAATTAAATTTATATATATTAATGTAATTATAAGATTATAATAATTTTCATTAAATAATTAACATATTTACTAGATTATTTATTTTTATTAGATTTATTAGATTTATTATAGATTTATATGATTTATATTTATTAGATTTATTTGATTAATTAGTTTTATTTATTATATTTATTATATTTTTTAGATTCATTATATTTTTTAGATTTTTTATATTTTTTATATTTGATCAATTTAATATATATATATTTTATTTATATTTGATATATATAAATACATTGTATATATATATTATAATTATTAAATATATATGTGTTTCACTACCACAAAACAAGGCAAGGGAAGCACGGCCCTTTATCAGCGCTAAACAGAAAGTGCTGATAAAGGGGTATGCCTTTATCAGTGATATCTAAAAGAACTGATAATGGTGTACCCTTTATCATCACTTCTTTTAGTGCTGATAAAAGGTAACATTTAGGAGTACTTTTTTTAGCGCTCATAAAGGTATCTCTTTATCAGTGCTAAAAAATCACTGATAAATGAGTGTTTTGTTAGTGATTTTATTTTAGCACTGATAAGACATACCTTTACGAGAACTTTTAACGAGCACTAATAAAGGTTCCATCGGGTTTTATTTAATAACCCTAACAGGCCATCCTCGCTTGCATGCGGTCAAGCTTTCGCGGAAGCTGAATCAGGGCCCTCGTCTGTCTCGACCTCATCCTCCTCCTCCTCATACTCCTTCTCCTCATCCTCCTCCTCCTCCACCGCAACCACCGCCTTCGCCCCCGCCCCCGCAGCCGTGACCGTGGCTGCCTCTGCTGCCAATGCCACCTCTGCCACCGCCGTATCCTCCACCTCCGGCACGACCTTCGCTGCCGCCGCTACCATTATTGATATTCATTTTCAGGTAATATTTTTTCTACCGCTTGAATTGAATGTGTTAAATCTTGACATGAGGTGTTATTGTAAGAGTCAATGGATGATATAGTTAATAATAGTTTTGGATTCAAGGTTCCTTACATATTATAGAATTACAGTGGGGCACTATAGAACTTTGTGGTTGTTTTAGCCATTAAACATTCCAGTATAGAAGTGGGATTATATTTTCATTAATTTACTATTGGTTTGCCAAAAACTTTTTTCATGAATGTTGTGATTTGGTAGGTTTTTGATAAACTCAAAAAATATGTGCACTTCCTTCATATTAACGAGGAGATGAAAGTGGAACAACTCACGGACTTGTATGTTTTAGATTTTTTGATACTTCATGAGGTTCCCTCTATAATTGTTTCAAAAAGTGATCTGAGGTTTAAATCTAGGTTTTGGAAATCATTATAGGTTTCACTAGTTTTATAGGGTAAATTATGATCACTTTATCATCTATAGATGGATATATATACAGAGAGGGAAGTCAATGTTCTAGAGTTTACTCTCCAGAATCATGCACATGATTTCATTGGATATTGGGAAAGAATTTTCCTTTTATTGATTTCCCCTATAAAAATTGTTATCAGAATGTGATAAATATGGATACCTACATTTCTTTATATGGGAATCCATATAGATATCCCTAGTACTAGGAAAAGTTGGGAGAGTGGTCCATAGTTGGTTTGAGTGTTGTTCAAGAGATGAAAAAGATGGTGCGGTTGATCTAGAAGAATTTAATCATTACACAGAGTCATAAAAAATTCAATAAGAACTATTGGAATCAAATTCTGGTTTTTTAGGTTAGTGATTAGGTCTTTATCATAGTTTCACATCACATGGGACATCTGCGACTAGGTTATCAATGTTTTTTTGCAACGAGTAATGGGATAAACATAGTGATTTTTGGTCACTAGGGAGTATTTCTTATTTGTTTCAGTTACCATCTGGTTTGATAGCTATCCATGATATGTTTAATATTTTCCATTTGAGTAGGTATGTACCGGATCATTTACATGTTATTAGATGAGGGATGTTGATCTTGATCCTGATAATACTTTGGTTCCCCAGCTAATTCAGATTATGAATCTATAGTATAAGGTACTACATGATTAAATGACCTCGAGTCTAGTTAATGTGGTCGTTCATACAATACATCCATGATACATGGGGGAATGACTCGTCGATGAGGTAGTAGCGTCCTTCTTCATTAGAGGATATATCATCTTGAGGGATTTCTGGGGGAAAATCATTTATGTTCGGGAGATTATAATGTCTCATTAGATTTTATGTGAGGTACGTTTTAACATTTTTTTGGATTTTTTTGTTGAGGAATGCTGAGAAAGGATTTGGAAGACACATGTATTGGTAAATTTAGTTATCTTTAGGGAATTTTTAGAAACAAAACAACATTTTTTACTATATTCTGAGAAATTACATGATGTGTAAATGGAGTACATGACATGTAATGACCGCAAAAAACGAAACATTAATTGGATTCACAATGTGACAATTTTCCAAACATTGTAATGGTTACATATCATTTAAATAAAAAATATAATGATTTAAATAAAAAGTGACTTGTTTTTTAGTGTATCTAATTCAAGAGGATTACACGACGTGTAAATGTATTTCATGCAGTGTCAATGTCACAGAAAAGGTTTTTTGTGATCCATAGAGTTATTGAGGCTTCATATTTTTTACAAAATTATCCTCTTTGATAGATCATTATCCTGATGATATTTTGGGTCACTCCCTCCCATCTAGTTCACATTATTCTATGCATGATCACTATTAGGGTTGGATTTATTTTCTCGAGGTATGTGATCCTTATGATTCCTATTTGGATTTGTTTTCACCTATGGTTTGGATAGAAATTAGTGACAAGATAGTGAATATTATCAATAAATTTAAATTTATTTGCATGTATTGTCTTTTGGGGTTTGATGGATGTGGTAAATGGTGTACTTGGTTTTAGATTATTTTATTTTCATGGGTTTCCCCTATTTTTTGTTTTCTTTTCAGTTGTAAATCTCATCTATAGTGAGCCTCTCCTCTGCCATGAACGTACCTCTACCGTGTGCTTAACGACACCTTTGCGGTGTGTTTTCTCCTATTACTCAGTGTTTTCCTCTTGTTCGCATGTTATTACTGTTTGATATTGATGGTTATAAAGTGAAATGTACGGGCTAAATGCCCCAATAAAAATCATGGCCGTTAGTGGTCCCTATTTGCGCAATAAATGAATTGAATGTTGGTTGGTTCTTGATGAACATTGGAATATAAAAATTGGTAATTTACCTACACTTTACTTATGAATCAACACCCCAGGATGATAAAACTTCTGTGATAACCCCTTAATTAACAAATAAAATTTAATAAGGGATGCTTTGTAAAATATAAAATATTGATATTTTGGTTTGTATGGTGTTGCGATTGTGATCATGATTGTGTTTTTGTATGGTGTTGCGGTTTTTCGCATGATTGATATGCCATTTTTACCATGTTGTATTTCTTCCACCATTAAATATCAGTCCAAACTTTACCCATTTCAATGGCACCACCACTTTGTTACTAGTGCAATTCCACTGAATCCTAGAAAACCACTTCTATAGGACTCTATGAGACACTTTAAAATACATGATATGTAGTCTTGCTAAATGGAACATGCTTCACTATACATGGATTTCATATAGATTTTAATGCCACACTTCATTTATCTCCAAAATATACACCACATGACTAATATTCTGACTCAAACATGGAATAAGTTTCATTTTAAATGTTACATGTCTTGTGAACCTAGGTCACACACAATTTATCTCCAAGACATATACTTCAGTATGAAACCATGTACATGCCATAAAAAAGGTAGAACCATATGAAATGTGTTTTACATCACTCACAAAATGTATAGATACCATAGAAACATTATGTGTATAGTCTATACACCCCTAGTGGTCATGTAAGGACTACAGATAGTGTATTACACAAAAATGTGATGTATAGCTGGTGAGGTGACTCAATATATATCTAAAGTATGCGCCTTTAGCTCAAGTTGTTCTAAATGTCATGTATTTTCAAAGGCATCATTCAGTCTTTGTAATATTAACTTGGAATAAATTTTATATATGTCAGATTAAATCAGGTATATTATACATACACTATGTTCACCCTATTGGACACACCATGTATATGGATTTCACAAGAGTTTAAAGGAATTTTTACCATGATTTGTTTTTATAAAACCAAAAAAATTCTACCAGATTAATTAAAACATAATATTAGGAAAGATCGAGATCAAACCCATAAATTTGATGAATATGAATAATGAATGGATGAATGTTAATCGGTTGAAAAAAGAGTATAAAGATGGCGTGAAAGAGTTTATCAAGAATGTAGAGGATCATGCAAGTGACCATTCTCAAATCCTTTTTCTGTGTTTACACTGTTGTTATTCAAGACAAATTAGTCCAGAGGAGTTGGAAGTACACCTGATCTGTCACGGAATATATCGAAGTTATACATGTTAAAATAAACATGGGGAAAGAATGAATGTATGTAGTGGCTTAGAAAACACAACA
This sequence comes from Viscum album, assembly GCA_963277665.1. Taxonomy (NCBI): domain Eukaryota; kingdom Viridiplantae; phylum Streptophyta; class Magnoliopsida; order Santalales; family Viscaceae; genus Viscum; species Viscum album. The sequence continues at coordinate 1,306,026,687 of OY728119.1, forward strand.
TTTCATAGATCATCTGATATGATTAGAAATAAGAATAGTGAAGACGATCGTATGGAGGGTGTGATTATAGATGTGGATGATGATGAAGATTGTATTGAGGAAATGACAAGGACGGTTGAAGATGAACTTCGTGATTGCCCAAAATTGTTTGAGAAGTTAAAGAGTTGTGCAAAAATGCCATTGTATGTTGGTTTCACTAAATATACACAATTTTCAGACGTATTGAAGCTATATAATTTGAATTCAGGCAACAGGTGGAGCGACGCCAGTTTTACGAAACTACTTGCTCTCCTGAATGACATTCTCCCTAAAGATAATGAACACCCAAGAGGAACATACGATGCCAAACGAATGCTACGATCGATGGGTATGACCTCTGAAAGAATACATGCCTACCCGAATGACTATATATTGATTCGCAAGGACCAAAAATCACTGATAGAATGCCCAAAGTGTGGTGCTTCTCGATACAAGAAAGATGATTCTAGTCCTTCCAATGTTTTATGGTACTTTCCGGTCATTCCTAGGTTTAGGCGTCTATATGAAAGTGAGGAGACTGTAGGACAATTGACATGGAATGCAGATACAAGAATTAAAGATGGGAAACTATGTCACCCGAAAGACTCTCCTCAGTGGAAGATAATTGATCACGAGTATCCTAAATTTGAGATCGAGATGAGAAACCTTCATCTGGCGTTATCTACAAATGGGTTGAATCCTTTTGGTTTTCAAAGTAGCAGTCTCAGTACATGGCCGGTTATTTTGGGAAACTATAACTTACCACCGTGGTTATGCATGAAATGAAAATACATCATGTTATCTATGCTTATATAAAGACCAAAACAATTGGGTAATGATATTGATGTTTATTTGACCCCATTGATCGAGGATTTGAAAATATTGTGGGATTCAGGTGGTACGTTGTATGATGCTTACAAAAATGAATATTTCACTTTGAAATCCATGTTGTATGGGATGATAAATGACTATCCTTATTATGGAAATTCATTAGGATATAGCATTAAAGGAACTCAAGGGTGTCCCGTTTTCAAACAAGGTACACAGTCAATTAGGTTGAAACATTCATCGAAAACTGTGTTTCTAGGACATCACAGATTTCTACCCTGACCACATAAGTACCGATCTTGGATGACATAATTCGACAGAAGTTCAGAAGAACGTACAACACCATCTCCATTAATAGGTGATCAATTGTTTTAGAAAGTAAAATATTTGGAAACTACTTTTGGTAAACCGTTTTCAAAAAACCTTACAAAAACTGGTTGGAAAAAGAGATCAGTCTTTTTTTGAATTACCATACTAGAATTGTAACTATTTCAGACATTTTCTTGATGTCATGCATGTTAAAAAAAATTTATCTAATAGTGTCCTCTACACGTTGCTAAATGCACCTGGAAAAACAAAGGATGGAATTAATGCTAGATTGGAAATGGTTGAGATGGGAATACGAGAAGAGTTGGAACCAATGAAGGGTGAAAATGATCATTTCTTCCTCCTACTGATTACAATATTTCTAGGTATGAGATATATTAGTTTTGAAACTTCATGAATGACTTAAAGGTTCCATAGGGGTATTCATCAAATAATAAGAACATCGTGTCAATGGGTGATTCAAAATTAAAGGGTATGAAATCACATGACTGACATTTTTTGATGAAAGATCTAATTCCTATGGCTTTATGTTGCATTTTATCCAAGAATGTCTATCATACATTAACGAAGGTCTGTTTCTTCTTCAAATCTATAAGCAGGAAAGTTATAGACCTGATGAAATTGCCAACTATGGAAAGAGAATTTTCCATCATATTATGTGAATTGGAAATGTTCATACCACGGAAATTTTTCGATATGATGGTTTATTTGATGGTTCATTTGATGAGAGATATTCGACTATGTGGTCATGTACATTATTGATGGATATACCCCATTGAACAGTATATGAATATTTTGAAAGTGTATGTCAAAAACTGAAGTCGACCAGAGGGTTGTATTGCGGAGCAATATATTGTTGAGGAAGCCATTAAATTTTTTACCGAATACCTGTCTAGTGTTGAAATCATTGACCAACCAAAATCTCATCACACTGAGCGGCTTGAGGGTGATAGAATTTCTGGAAGAGAGGATGTCACAATCAATATTATAGATTTCGAGTAGGCCCACCTTTATGTTTTTCATAATAGTTTCGACGTTGACCCATATGTTCAAACCCACAAATAAATTCTTAGGCGTTTGACTCCTTTTAGGGATGAAAAATGGATATCAGATACACATAATAGAGAGTTTATAGGATGGTTTTAAGATTTTATTTTTAAGCAGGTAGATGAAATTCCAGACTCACTTTCAGAACGACATCAATGGCTAGCCAAAAGAGCAAGTGTGTACGTATTATATTAAAATGCTTGTGCAGTTAATGGTTATACATTATATACTAATGAACATGATGAATACAGTACCATTTAGAATAGTGGGATTACACTTGTGGATGAGGCAATGCATGTTTCTGGTGATAAGGACCAAAATTCAATTTATGCAAATATGTCATACTTTGGAATCATCAAAAGAATATGGGAGTTGGATTATATGAAATTCGAAGTGGCGATTTTTCAATGTACGTGGGTTGATAATAGGAGTGCTATTAAAATAGATGAATTACGATTCGTGAAAGTTGATTTATGTAAGGAAGGGGAAAAAGACGATCCATTTATAATGGCATCACAGGCAGTACACGTATTTTATGTTCTAGACCCCGCAAACCGAAATTGGTCAATTGTTTTGTTATCGACCTAAACAACTGAAGGGTCAGATGAAATTTCAACAGAGGTTGACCCTTTCATAGGGACTTCCTAATTATTTCGCAGTAATTCCAATGTAGACAGTGTTTTGTATGTCAAAGGAGACCACAATGAAGGGATTTACATAGTCGACAGAGGAGTCAAATGTCTTTGGCCTTTAAAGAGAAAAAGAGAGTACAATAATCATATTATTTGTTTATTGTAATATACATTGTGTTATGTTATGTTATTATCTGTTCATTGTTGTTTTTATGTAATCTAAATTAAATATTAAACCACTTTTGCAGATAATGACTTCTACACCTACTGATGCGCCCAATCCCGAGGCACAAAAGGCCTCTCAACCAGAAGCTGGTGGTCCCACTGCAGAGCAACAACTGGTTTCTCAACTAGATACTGGTGGTACAAGTGCAGAGAAACAACAGGTTTCTCAACCTGTTGTTGTTAGTCCCAGTGCTGAGGTACAACAGGTTTCTCAACCTATTACTGCTAGTCCTAGTGCCAATGTTAGCGCTCCGAGGGAACATATTGAAGCTACTTCTGAGGAAATGGTTGGAAATAAAACCTTGGAAGTGAAAAAAAACAAGAGCTTCATAGTTTGACAGTGTTAGCCAAAATCCATAAGGCAAAAGAAAAAGGAATCAAATTTGAGGTGGGATGGAATAAGCGAGGCCAACATGTTAACCCGAGTAGAGCCATCTTTAGTAGCTACATTGGAATAGTCACTCAGTAATGCGTGTCGATTGATGTACAGTTGTGGCACCATGTTGTCACCAAGATGAAGACACTAATGTGGGAAGATATTACGGTAAAATTATTATATCATATTTTTAATTTATTAAAATAAAATAAAATTCTAAAACATTGACTTACTCTTCATCATCCATTGCAGAGTGCATTTATAGTAGATTCCTCGCACAAGGAATATGTATTAAGAGATGAAGGAAGGATTCATAGAGGCTTCCTCACAATTTTAACAAAATATCATCTTAAAGATGAAGAAGGGAAAATCAAGCCGCACCCACCTCCTCTTTACGCAGACTTGATATCCCAAGGAGTGTGGGATGCATTTAGAAACTACTGTAGGGAGCAGAATTTTCAGGTACATTGTGTGGGGTAATACATTGTTTGATGTTTTCTTGTATTCATCACTCTTATTGATTGTTTTTTATTTATTAAACAGCAACTGAGTATTGAAAATAAAAAATTCACAACAGAACTAGCATACCCTTACTGTAAAGCAAGGATGGGGTACGCTGCACTTGAGAAAAAATTCATACATCTTTTAAATATACCCTACTACTTGTATGTGACATAAGACAACACAATAACCATGTTTCTATGTTTATATGAAGATTGATGAATCGAAATCAAAATCCATATCCATCACACACCATGTTCTATGGAAGGAGGCTCGTGTAAATAAAGAGGGGATACTGATAGATGAAAACACACAAAAAGTGTTGGAAACATGTGTAATTATGACATAATATAAATTTGCTTTTCTTTAAATTGCTATTACATTACAATAACTACTTATTTTTCTATATTTTCTATCTGACATAGTCACAATAATCATTAACAACCACACTAAATGAAGACATAATTTCAGTAGCCTTGAAGTAGCCAGAGCAGTATGGCCACCTCAGAGGTGCGGGTTTTGGGGTGACACCCTAAACATATTATCAAAAACAAAAACAAGTTGAGGATCGAAATGAAAAAATGGAAAATATGTAAGAACAATTATTTATTTTTCGATAAGAATTAAAATACCAGAGAGAGATGATAGCATAAGTGATGGGGGAGAGGCAAAGAGAAGAAACAACTCAACAACAACCCGTACGTGATGATCCCGCCCCACCCCCCACCAGCATTGAGGTGAGCCATTCCATTAAAAAACCCGACTTAGATGAGGTAATCAATGATATAATAATTGTTTTTGTGAAATGTTATTTACAAAGACACTGATACCTTTCCTGTACTAATATTCCAGAGGGTGAAAATGACTTTGATTTATATCTATTGACTCCCACCTATCGCCTTGTAGCGAGGGCTATGGTGATCAATACGAAAAACGCCATGCTACACAATAAAAAAAATCCAAAATATCATCTCAAAGTGTCAATTAACGTAGCTAATGAGATGAGTGTCGAGCTACCTATTCCAAATGATGATGAAGATATTCATACGGTTGAACAATCTGTAGGAACATTCATCGCATGGATGACAGTTCCTGTAAAAAAATATGTCGATAGAAAGGTATCCATTTTCAATTAATTTTTCAAGCTAGACCATTAACATTTAATGAAGAAACGTCTAAACTGATGAATTTTATTACAGAATGACAGAGACTATGCGGTGAAATGAAATATCAGCTCAAAACTATCTCAAGAATCAACAAACCAATTGAAATGGTCTACTGAGAGCACCTTTACCCCACTCGTTCTATATCCACAATTAATAACATTGCAGGCTCATGTGGATTCAATGTAGAAAGATGACAGTACTCACACATTTGTTTTTGAAAAAAATATTTATGGAGAAGAAACATCATATTTCATTGTGCTGAAAATGTACATGAACTCCTAAATTATGAATGTCTAGGCGCCTCAGTTGTAAATGTATACATGATGTATGTTTTCATATTTGATTTTAAAAAAGCTAATATACTCTGATAATTATGACAAAATACATTTTATATTTTTCACAGACGTATATATGAAAAACAATTGAAGGGATTTCCCCATGAACCAAAATTTGGACTTGTTATTCCTCACATCACCTCTTCAAAGGACAAATTAGATTCTGATAAAGAGGCTGCAATAATGTCATCCATGCTCAAATCGTTTGAAAACAAACATACATATGACATAATATTTTTAATACCAATGGTGCAGGGGTAAAACTCTACAATTTAATCATATCAACTATATTTTTATTTATTTCTTTACTTATTCCTTTTTGTATTTTTAGGAACCATTGGATGCTGATTGTAGTCAATTTGGATACTCCAAAGATTTATTTTCTTGATTCAATGCATGGATATCCAACAAACCAACCATGCATGATGGAATTTGTTAATTTGTAATACACTAGATACAACATTTTAAAACTAAACATCTACTTATACAATTTATGTTATTTTTTAATGATGATTCTATTATGATAGGGCGGTGCATCAATATCATCTAATCCATGGAATGAATCCAGGGAATAAGGATAAGAAAACATACAAGATCTACAACTAGAAAATTATCCTTTTATATATAATAACATTGGACAATCCAAACCCATATCAAAACCAATTACTTATTATTGTTGATGTTTCTGTAGTGTTCAAAACAAACAAACGGAAATGACTATGGTTATTATGTTTGTAAATTTATGAAAGAGATCGTATTTCATCAACAAACTAGCATCCCTAACAAGGTATTTTTGAAAATAATTACGAGTTCATTTAAATTATTTATTAATCATTTATGTATTTATATTTTTTTAGTACTACCCTGACTATCAAAAAAACTCATATTTAGAAGATGATATAGATGTGTTTAGAAATGAATGGGCAACATGTCTGATGGAAGATTGTACACAAATAGTATAAATGTAAATTCCTACTACTTATGTTATCTATATATGATCATTTATTATCCTCCAACCTTCTTTGATGAATAAACATGGATGATGAATAAATGACATATTACAGCAGATCGAGATACAATGAACACAATGACATTCTTAAATCATTAGATAGCATTATTTTTTATGAAAAATGATCCAATATCCAAGTAGGAATCTTAAATTTTTTGTTTACACCCTTGTTGATTAAATAGTTTGAATAGATCGATCCCTTCGATGGATATGTACCAATTCTAGATTCAGAATGATCCAATGTATTGAAATTCTAATTTATTACTCCATGTTTACTATCCCCAGATTCATATTATTGATCTTTGAACAAATAAGTATTGAAGTAAGGCATTTTTAGTTTGATATAGGGCCTAAATATAAATATTGCTTAAATTATTGTAGAGGGATCCGATTCAACATGCATAGATAGTATTTGTGAATCTAGAGAAAACCCGACTATACGCTATTTACAAGGATGAACACATGGTGTGTGGTTGGGTCCATGTAGCCCCATGGACATGGTCCATAGGTGGAGTGGTACCAGACACCGTTTGGTTCCTCTCAAATGTTGTGTACCCCTTGGTTCATTTTTAAGAAATTTCAATGTTATGTATCTCGTTTGTTTGAACTTGTATATGAGCACATGTGTTGTTGTTTGACTTGCACAATCTTTTCTAGGTAGATGTAATAGATAATTGGTATCCTTGATGGAAATTTGGAACTATTGGATACTCTTTGTCCTTGAATGGGATGTAAGATGGATATCCCCTTACCCATTTTTTTAAAGGCGTGTGGCACAATAAGGCACAAAGGCCGCTTGGGGATGCATGCGCCTTTTACAACACTGCCCTTACTATCTCATTTGGGATTATTCTAACTATATATATATATATATTATCTGTATCCATATATTGGATTTGGTTACTCTCTTACCATTGGAGGTGACGATGTGTGGGGTATTCCACTGCCTTTTCAAAATCCGGCTGTTATTCGCATGCTAGGTAATCTCGTAGGAAGGTGTTTATGTTCTGATTCTTGAATGGAAGTTGTTTGTCACATGGTTAATCGTCGGGTTTTGTGGAATTGGATTCTTCCCGGATACCTTTTGTTCACGTATGGATTACAATTGGAGGAGTATTGGTTCAAACAGCAGGTGGTTTACGATGACTGGATGGATTATTGTTCTGTTTGTCACCTCTTGGGTCATTCAGTGGCGGTTTGCAATAAGGGAGGGCCCTGGAATGACAACTAGTTGAGGACTGTATTATGAAGGCTATGGCTGTTCTTGGATCCATTCGAGGTGAAGGAGATGTCCTGAGTAATGTGTTGAGGTTGGTGCGAGGGAGGTACCTGTTCTAGAGGAAGAAAGACCATAAGGAAGTGGCAGGGAGGCTCGACATACAATGGTGTCTGATCATAGAGAGGATAGGTGGTCAGTAGAGAGTTGGTCGAGGATGTCTAGGGAACTGTGGCGATTTTTGGTAGGGTGAATACCTTGGAAGGTCCGGGGATGGTTGCCGAAGGGGAACACTCCGAAAAACACAGTGAGGGGGAGGTGACTCCAGTTCAACCTGAGACCGGGGGAGCTAGAGGTATGGATATATCGGCCATGCCTTTTATCCCTTTATGTAACAAGTTTGAACCATCATAAATCATTTATTATGATAGAGGTGGTTCACTTCTTAAATATCTCAGGGAGTTTCTTCCCCTAGGAGATGATCTCCTAATAGTGATACCCATGTCACTCCGTACTTACATAGGGCTTGTCTACTTAGATAGACACAAGAGAAATAAAGGACATTAAACTCCTATATAGTGTAAAAACCCTATTTGAGCACCTATTGATGGAATGGAAGGATGATAGGTTGCTGTTTTTGTCCTTTTAGATGATCCAATTGTTGCTCGAAATAAGATTCAAAATAAAATCTTGACCAATATCATTATGTTATGCCTTAGAGTGTGGATAAACACTCACCTATGTTTCTTTTGAGGAAGTGATCATGAAAATAAACTAATTCTCTAAATAATATCTATTTAATACAATTATGATTGAGGTGTAATGTGTGTACACTGAACCAAATTTATGAATATGATATTGAGTACCCTATTTAAAATAATTGAATTTGAGACTGAATTTCATTCAATAGTTTTCTCATGCATTAGATTTAATGTGAGGTGGCCATGATACTCTATAGAACAATAGATAAAAGAACAATCTTTTTTATAACCCATGCGTGTAATGACCCACATCATTTTGGGTTAGAAATTACAGAGGGAAATTGAATTTTCATTTATTTATGGTTTCATTTTATGAACCCGGTCTCGAGATGGGTCATTAAGAGTTTTAATGTCCCTAATAGGTGTTTCAAACATGTATTGGGGCTAGAGGGATGTCATTGGGTTTTGGGAGGATATCAAGGATGATTTGGGTAGTAATTATATTGAAATGTAGTAGCATTAGGCTACTCATAGTGTGAAAGTGTAATTCACAACATGAATGCATTTAATAGGGTGATAATGGTCATGAATGGGGAAAAGGGGTAAAGTAAGGTTTTGGACCCTAAATATAGTGATGTCACAACTTGGTTCATTTCATGTAACATGATATAAAAATTATATTTATGTGGGTGATGGGTTTATAAAGTATAAACCTCCTCAGGTTTCTTCATTTGGGCACCAAGTTCTATGGGGATGGCCAAACCCCATTCCCCTCCTTCCTTCCCCTTAGAACTGAGTGGATTATCGGTTGTTCGTCATTTCGAATAAATGTCGTATCTTCTCCTACATCTTCCTTGCTTCTCTAACTTCTTGCTCAAAGATTTGCATTCATTTTTTAGGTTTATAGGTGTAATTATTATACCATAGTATGGATAAATCATTATTCTTCATGGGACTTTTATATATGACTCTTAGAGTATGTCTCAAAATTTCATAAACTAGAAATCAATAATTATTTGATGCATATTATATTTTGTGGAAGATTTATTTAGGGGTTTTCAAAAAATTAGGCTTAATTTGTCATAAATTTAGTAATATAGATTTGGGATTTAGTGTTTTCTAGGATTAGGGGTGCATCAGGAGTGTATCACACCTAGTTTCTCAGCATTCTGGCTTTGTTGGATTATACGATGAGTTTATATCCTATTATACCATACTGGATTTTTGGTTAAAATTAGATAATTATGTAATTTAAGGTTGTTGGACATTAATAAATGTGATCATAGACTTAGTTGTGGTTGGTATGAATTGAAAATAGTTTATTGGACTTCTGCTTGAGGTAAGGGCATTGTCCTAATTATGTCTCTTGGTTAATTGGTTATTTTATGTTTTGTGCCACACTAGTATAATTCCATTTAGCAACCCCATTCATTAACAAATATTATTTGATTATTTTTAACATAAAAATACATTAATTACAACCTAGATATCTTGAGCCCTAGTGTCTTTGCCTATTTTTCTTCATAGAAGAGATCAACAACAGCAACATATCATCCTCCCTCTAGCCGCCTTCTCTTTTATAGTTCCTGAAGGTCTCTATTATACATTGAAAATATAATTTTTTATAACCTAATTAGGTTAGGTAGTGTTTACATCCTATAAGAATATTGGGAAGGTTGCTCTCCTTCAGACCCTCCTATGGTTGGTCTACAATCAAGTGCTGAAAGTCCTCTTCCTTATATAAGGGGTAGACTTTACAAAAGGCATAAATGGAGTCATTTTCTAGCTGGGTATCCCGATCGAGTATATTTACAAGAAGGAGTCTCTTCCTGAGGGGAATATCAATATAAGTATGAGAATTATATCTGAGTCCATAACTATTTGTTTACCTGAAAAGGTATTTCCCCTCTGACCCCAACTGATCTCCCCAAGTCCTCCCTCTCATGCCGCTAGTCAGGAATAGAGTGAGGTGAATGCTGTATGTGTACTAAGTGATTCCCTTTCTATTATCTAGGTATTTGGATATGGAGGTATTTCCCTACCCACTGATTTGAGTACTGAAATGATTGTGTAAGAGTCCTGGTGCTTTATTTCTCTATGCTATCTTCTATAGGTATTCATTAGTAAAATTTCATTTGTAGGACTTCTCCCCTAGTATCCCCCACTCTTTTTATACAATTTATTTTGGAATAGAATCTGTTTTTGAATCTAATAGGATGTACATATCCCAAGATTATCTAAAAGAAGGATGAAACCATCTTTTAGGTATAACTAGAGTGAGTCCTCTTCTACTATCTGGGCATCCCGGTAGTTTTCTAGAAATCTGAGTAAATCAGGGTCTCGTTTCATAAGTGTTTTTCATTTCTTATATAGACTAACATGATAGCATATATCTTGGGAATGTTCTTGGGTCCCCTATGTGTCCTCATAGCCTGAAATCCTCATGAAAGTTCCCACAATCCACAAACCATCCCACAAATATTTACCTACCCAGGTCATTACATAACAATGGGGAAAGAACTCTCTCTCTACAGTCATCTCTCCTAGACCTATGAACTAATGAAAATAAATGTTGTAACAGGTAACAATTGACATTTTATTAATGTATTGTTTCATATTAATGTTTAATTTTTTTCATTATTGTATTACTAACATAATATTTGTTTTCATATGTAGGTGTAATATTTTTCCTTAGTTCGAATGCTTTATTTGGAAACCGCCGCCATGGATGACAATTTGTTAGAGGGGATGAATGAAAAAAGGATGGAACATCAACGTTTTATAACTGTTTGTTGGAGAATTGTAATTGTAACCAACATAAAAATTGTTTGAAATTTATATAGAAGTTTGTTGTTTTGTATTCATGATTTCAAGTAAATTTATATAGAATTTTTTGTTCTTTTGTGCTTTGTGTGTGGGTGTGGTTTGTGTTTTGTGCAGGTGTGGTTTGTTCTGTGTGCAGGTGTTGTAATATGTGCAGGTTCTCTGCAGGTTCTGTGAAGGTTTTAGTTTTTCAAAGGATATTTGTCCTTTATCAGTGCTAGTTAAGCGCTGATAAATGGGTAATATATCAGCGCTATTTTGAGTGCTGATAAAGGTAGTTCTTATCAGCGCTCAAAATAGCGCTGATAAAGTTAGTGTTTATCAGTGGTATTTTTAGCGCTGATATATTATAAATTTATCAGTGCTGAAAATAGCACTAATAAAGACCACCTTTTTCAGCACTTTCTTAGCACTGATAAGGGAGTACTTTTATCAATGCTTTTTGAGCGCTGATAGAGGTCACCCTTTATCAGAGCTATTTTTAGCGCTGATAAAGGGGACCTCCATTTGTCTTTGTCAAGATTAACAGTTCTTTTTAGTGCTGTTAAAGGAGGTTTTTAGCGCTATTATAAGTAATATTTGTAGTAGTGTTTCCAATGAATTTGGTCAATAAATATATTGATCATGCATGCATATATGTTATGTATCATCATGAATGTTCTGTTATACATTACGATCTTCTTATTATTCCACCTACTGTCCATATTTTCGTATTTTCAAATGACACTATAAGGGAAAGTGTGAACCCAATTACATATGCATGATCCCACATCTTCCACAACCAAAAGGAGACAAATAAAAACGCTTTGAAAGAACACTATTCATAATTCAAAATTCAAAATCCTAAACAACCACCATCCATCACCTCAAAACTTGAGTCACATTTCCCCCCAAGGTCCACGACCCATCAACCGTCACCCTCTGCCCATGAAAATAGCCCTCGCACACCTCGCCTCCGTCGAACATTTCACTTCCGTCATCACCTCACCGGTTTCAATCGCATCAATGCTAACCACCTTCACTGTCTCGCCAGAGCTGAACACAACCATGTCGTCGACGATTGAAACATCGTCACATCACTCCTCCCGACATTGCCCATTCCGAATCAGAACCCAAAAAGCCTTGAAGGCCACTACACATCTCAACCTCGGAGAGAATGGTGGAATATAGATCCAGAGCAGAGAACAGAGCAGGAAACCGATGAAGAGGAAGTGACTGGAACCACCGTAGACTATCGAAGACTCTCGACCCACTATAAAACTTTTCCATCGTCTATTAGACATCACCGCACAAAAAACATAGAGCACCCAAACCAAAAACACAAACTTTACTGAATTAGAATCAAACACCGATTTAAGTCGCTCTTGGAGCACCAACAGCCACCGAGAATCACATACCAAAGACTCAATGAACCACCGCTCCAGGTCCGATAGGGAATGTTTCGGGGGAAAGTGAGTCCAGAGCTGAACATTGAGCGACAGTGGACTCCAAATCACTAGCATCAACAAAGTAAGATAAAACAAGTAGTAGATAGAAGAAAAAAACAACCTGAATCTGGTAGTTCCAGGAAACTCATCAACCACCGATTCTCATAACCCAAAGCGACATTGTTACCACTTCTCATACTCCGACCAGGAGAGGTTTAGAGGAACTTGAGTCCAGAGAGAGGATTGAATGGCCAAGGGGTCCCATAGGAAGCATCCTTCAATGGCAAGACCAAAAGACCTGAAGAACAAAACAGACAACATCGAGCACCAAAGCATAGAGGGAGAAATCCATGAGAAGAAGGAACCACCGTGGAGAAGGAGAATACGAGAGAGAAGGAAACCACCAGGAAGGATGATATCTGAAGGGGAAATCCATTACCGTCAGGGAATGCTTCAGAAACCCTAGGAGGAAAGCCAAGAGGGGAGAGTGGAGCCAGACGATTCGAGTGCCATCCTCCCTAAAATTTATCTCTTATTTCACTAACCCTATTTATCACCTTCTTATTATTCATGTTCTCATTTGATGACTAATTTTTTATTTTGTATATTGTACTAGGGATATGATTAATTAAATTTTCCCATATATTCTATTATGTTCTCAAAAATAATCATAAAATTACATTAAATATATTTAAATAAAAAATATATTTATAATATTTATAATTATTAAATTTTAGTTATATATAAATACTTTTTAAATACATGTATTTGTAATTATAATTATAAATTTATATATATTTAAATAATTATAAATTAATAATAATTACATATATTAAAATTTCAAAAATATATATTTTTCTAATTATCTATAAATATTTCTAAAAATATTTTTTAGAGTTATAATTTTAACTATAATTATATAGAAATTTATGTAAATAATTATAAAATTATAATAAATATATTTATTTTACAGCTTATAATGTTATAAATATATTATTAAATAATTATATTTATAAATATAAAAAATATTTATAAATAAATAAAAATATTTATATTTATAATTCCTAAATAAATATGTTAATATTTAAATATTTAAATAATTATAATAAAAAAATAAATTAAATATATTTACATACAAATATTTATAAATAAAAAAAATTGTTATAAATATAATTCTAAATAAATGTTGATATATTTAAATAAATAACAAATTATAATTAATATATTAATTATATATATTTATATAATTATAAATATTTTTTTTTAAATTTATAAATATTTAAATATATATCTGAATATATATAGATCTATATATAATTACAACTATAAATAAATTTTTTTAATATAATCCAAATTTCAAATAAATACATATTTTTTCATTAGTTATAAATATAAATAAATGTACATTTATTTAAATAATTCTAAATTTATAAAGAATATATTTATTATATTCATATATAATGTAATATATAATTAAATAAATATATTTGTAAATATATTTATAGATTTATTTATAAATATATAGAAATATTGATAAATAAATACAAATATTTATATTTATATTTATAACTAAATAATTATATATAAAAATAATTATAAAATTATAATAATTATAATAATTATATATATTAATAAAATTATAAATATTAGAAGTATAAATTTTTTATAATATTATAATTATTTAAATAAATAAATAAATTATCATTTCTAATTATAATTATAAATATATATATATGCATATAAATAATTAAAAAATTAGAAGAAAAATACTTATATGTATCTATAATCTTATAAATATATATAATTAATAAATTTATTAGATATATTTCTCAGATTATAAATATAATAAGTTTATTTATTATAATTTTATAATTATTTAAATTATAATTTTATAAATATAAATATAAATATACTTATTTATTATAATAATATATATATATATACATATATCATATATATAATTTTATTATTATATATAATTATATAATTAAATTATTAACATTATAACATTATCATCACTTTTTTAGTGTTGATAATGGCTTATCTGTATCAGCGCATAAAAAATGCTGATAAATGCATGTTTTATCATCGTTTATATTTTAGCAATGATAAAACATAACAATATCAACACATTTTATCTAGCACTGATAAAAGTTTTACCGAGTTTTATAAAGAAACATTAACGTTCTCCTCCTTCCTCGCACCCCTCAAGCTCTCGTGGAAGCTGATCACGGTCGTCGCTCCTTCCTCCTCCTCTCATACCGACTCCGCCACAGTGAACCCACCTCCGCCGCGTGCCTCTCTTTCATCACGTGCCACTCCTATGCTATGCGCCTCTCCTACACTGGAGGACTCCTCCATCATGCGCCTCTCCTCTTCTATGAACGCATCTCTACTACATGATTAACCACACCTATGCAGAGAGTTTTCCTCACTTTCTTGTCTATTTCCTCTTGTTCTTTCCCCAAAGTTCACTACAGCATTGTGGTTTCACTTGAGTTTCATGATTAGGCACTGTTTTGATATATTCTAGTGTATAATAGGTTGATCTATGTTTTTAGTGGTTTGGTTGTCACGTGCGGGCATCCTACATTGCCCTGCGGTACAATGAGGAGTGGATAACGTTCTTTGAGGTAGGGATTTTCCTTAGTTTCTCTTTGCCTATGTATCATGTGTGGGGCTCTACTCTTTCTTTATTATGATTTATAGTTTCTCCACACTAATAAAAGATAAGAAATAGATAATTTAATAAAAGGGGAAATGGGGTTTATTCGCACGTTATTACTGTTTGATAGTGATGTTGTGAATTTTATGAGCTAAACTCCCCACTAAATATGGTGGTCATTTGCGGTATTTCATTACAAACTAAATGCTATTCTTGTTGGTTGGTTCCTATTGAAAATTTTAATATGTATATTGGTAATATATGTATACTTGGATAATGAATGAATTCCCCATGATGATACAACTTTTGTGATAACACCAGAATTAACAAGCGATTTTGAATAAGGGATGCTTTGTAAACTCTGAAATTGTGTCTGTTGTTTTGTATGATGATGTGATTTCAAGCATAATTATAGGTCATGGAATTTTCGTTGATGCATCCATCAAAGGTACCTAACCTAGACTTTATTTATGAAATTTTCTTTAAAATGTTCTAGACTATTTTGGCACTTGATGTTGTGAACTTGATGAATGCGTTTTGGAGTGGTAAAAATTCTCTTGAGAATTATAATGATACTCCCATCACATTCATTCTAGAGGTTACTATTATTAGTTAAGTTAAGTATTTTTGAATGAATAGTCATTATAATTTCATTAATATTGTATTTTTGACTATTTTAGAAAATATATTATAGAAAACCATAATATCTATTAGTTTAGTGCCATAGTTATTCTCCTGTGTTAATGATTTATATGATATGTTGTCTCTATGAAGTATTATTCAAGCATGAAAAATATTTTGAATGTGAATCCTTACAATTTTTTTGATTAGTTCAACCAAAAGGAGAGGCTAAAAACATATCCTTATTTTATTCTTATAGGATGTAGTTAGTGAGATATCCTATAGATGTTCTAATTTTGAAAGAAATGATTTTTAGAAGTGGATTGTGTAATGGTAAGTAGTCCAGAAGTTATGAATAAAAGTTTTGGTTTTTTAAATATGGGATTATAATGGCGATATGTTAAGGTATTCTCCTCATTGAATAGAAAAAATGTTTTTGGAATGAAATATACATTTATTAAAAAGTAAGAGTGACTTCACTATTCATGATATGTGAAAGTTTTTAGTTGGACATGATGCATGTGTTCAAAAGTCCATCTTTTCAAGGGGGAGACTTCCATGAAATTTTAGAAGTTAATGAAACTGGATGAACAACTAGAACTTACTATAAGAAAGTGGTACAACATGCACAAGAAACATCTGATAGAGATGTTTTTGGAATACCCATTGAGAAGAAAAAACATTTCACAAGAATCATTGTAACATTAAATGAGAATTTTATTATGGTGGTTTTTTAGGAGATCACTTTTATTACCAGAGGGTGAACCAGGATTCTTCATGATTGGAAGTTTTAATAAGGCTTTAACAAAGAATGTGGTATATTTCTTTTTCTTAAATGTTCATGAGAGATCCTTCAAATATATTAATGGGAGATTTATGAAAACACAATCTTTCCAATAAATTACCTGGGTAATGAGTTAAAATTATATTGTTATGTGTTAGGAGTTAGGATTTAAACAGTTCTAGTCCATCAGGATCATGTGGTTGCTAATGGGTGTAGAAATTTAAGAACATATAATAGAAACTTCAACAATCCATTCCTTGATTTATAAATAGTGGTTATTTCCAAGAAGTGTTATTAGAATACTCTAAAAAAGTGTTTGAAATATATTTAATCACCATGTTAAATGAACCATTGATAGTGGAGAATGTAGAAGTACCTATATTCCTTTAACTTTGTCCTAATATATAACCTCAAGAAGGGGACATTTTTTATAATGGACCATATTGTAAGGATCACAATTAGCTAGTACATGATTCAATCATCAAGTGGAATATATTTACACATATTCAAGAGATATTACTTTATGTTCAAATGTATCATTGTCAAATGACAATTATGTTTTAATCTGTCACTTATTCACTCCATAATAGTATTAAGGGAGTAAACTATAGGATTCAAACTATTTATTCATGAGAGACATGATAAACCTTTTATAGATTTATATTTTATAAAATATTGGTAATTTTTTATTCATGTATCCTTTTTAAAGTGCCCCTATTGGAATTTATATCATTGTGAAAATTACTAAGTGGCTCTTTTAAAATGATTCGATTTTTTTGAAATGTTTCTTAAAATATTATATGTGTTAAACATAATGATTTTTTGGTTTTAAATACCTTTTAAATTATTTAACTACCTGGAATGGACATAGGTTGATTTCCAAGTGTTTATCAACTCATTTGATTGGCTTTTAGAAAGGGATGTGGATGTTTTGAAAGCGTATGTAATATCAGTTTCATTTTAACAAGGGTTTTGTGATGTTTTAAATGAAAATTGTATAATATAGAGGGTTGTATTTCATTTTAAATGATTAATATTTTGGGTAATTAATTTTCCATGAATAATTTAAAAAATGAATTGGGGTTTTGGGATAGAGTATCTGAAATTGATTGGTTTATTTTAAAAAGATATGTTTTTTAAAGTGAAATTTGTGGAAATTGTTTGTTTCATTAATGGGGTTTCAATTGTGATTTGATAAATAGTATTCAAAGGATACATAGAGTATATATCGTTTTTTATCCTTGGTTAATTGTTATATCAATGTTTTGTGTATATGTTTTTTTAAATACTAATATCACTGAATCTAATAGGATGGATATGAATAAAGAATGTATGGATGAAAATTGATTGACAAAATATTATAATGATGGATTGAAAGAGTTTATCAAGTTTGAAAAAGATAATTCATATGACCCTTATCAAATCCTTTGTCCATGTTTACGAGGTTTTTATTCAAGAGAAGTTAGTATAGTGGAGTTGGTAGAACACTTGAACTGTCATGGTATATATCAATGTTTTAAATGCTGGAATAAACATGACGAAAAAAGTGACTATTTCTAGTGGGTGGGATACCACTATGTTTTATGGATCATATGATATGATTACAAGTGTGAATAATGAATAATTCTTTATTGAGGATGTGATTATAGATGTGAATTATGATGAAGATTGTATTGATGAAATGATATGGATAGTTGATGATGAACATCGTGATTGCGCAAAATTGTTTGACCAGTTAAAGAGTTGTGAAAATACATCATTTTATGGTGGTTAAACTAAATTTAATACTTTTTCAGCCATATTAGTTTTGTAAAATTTGAATGTTGGAAATGGATTGAGTGATTCTAGTTTTATGGAATTACTTGTTATCTTGAATGAGATGTTCCCAGATGATAATGAGCTCTATAGCTAAACATATGATGTGAAATTAATTCTACGCACAATGGGTATGATCTATGAAAGAATACATGCATTCCTGAATGACTGTATACTATTTCACAAGGACCATAAATTAAATTGAAACTACCCAAAGTGTGGTTCTTCTCGATACAATAAAGTTGATTCTGGTCCTATGAATGTTGTATGGTACTTTCCAATCATTCCAATGTTTAGGTTTCTATTTTTAAGTGAGGTGACTACATGAAAATTGATGCAACACATAGAAAGAATAAATAAATATGGGAAACTACATCACCTAATAGACTCTCCTCAATGGAAGATAATTGATCCTGATTATCCTAAAATTGGAAACAAGATGAGAAACCTTCTTCTTTCATTATCTATATATGCAGTGAATCCTTTTGGTTTCCAAAGAAACACTCACCCTACATAGCTAGTTATGATGGTAAATTATAATGTGCTAACATGGTTATGCTGTAAACTAAAAAAAATCATGTTATATTTGCTTATACCATAACCAAAATATCTAGGTAATGATATTGATTTTTATTTGGATCCATTGATCCATGAATTGAAATTATTTTGTGATTGAGGTGTTACGTTGTATGATTCTTATTGAAAATATGATTTCATGATGATAGCCATGTTTTATGGGATGATTAATTATTTTCCTTCTTATGAGAATTTTTCAGGATATATCATTAATGGAACTAATGGGTGTTCCAATACAATCAAGGTACACCATCAATTAGGTTGAAAAATTCATCGAAAATCATGTTTATAAGACATCACATATTTCGACCCCCAAAAAAATAAGTTTTGATCAAGAAAAAATCATTCGATAGAAATTTATAAGAATGTGCATAACCATATCCACCAATAGGTGATTAATTATTTTAGAAAATAATATATGTGGACACTGCTTGTGGTAAACATTTTTTGAAAAACCATACGAAAACCAGTTGGAAGAAGATATCAATTTTTTTTGAATTACCATACTTGAATTTTATGTATGTTAGACACTTTATTTATGTTATGCATTTTGAAAAAAAATAACGTGATAATTTCATCGGCAAGTTGCTAAATGCACCTAAAAAAACAACGGATGGAATTAAGGCTATGATGGACATGTTTGACAGGGAAATGTGAGATGTGTTGGTGGTAGTGATGGGCGAGAAAAAAAATATTCTTCCTCTATCTCCTTACACCTTTTAAAAGTGGTAGGGATATCATTTTTGCAACATCTTGGATGACATAAAGGTTCTAGAGAGGTATTCGATGAATATTAATAACATCATATCGATGAACGATATAAAGTTAAAGGGTTGAAAATCACATTACTTCCATGTTTTTATGTAATATAAAATGCATATATCTTTAAATTACATTTTCCCAAGAATGACTATAATAAATTAACCAAACACTATTTCTTATTCAAAGCTATTTGCAGCAAAGTTATAGATATGGTGAAATTGCTGAGTATGGAATGAGAAATTATCATCATATTATGTGAATTAGAAATTTTCTTGCCACCAGCACTCTTTGATATTATTGTTAATTTTATGGTTATCATGGTGAGAGATATTCGACTATGTGGTCTTGTACACTATAGATAGATGTACCCCATTGAATGGTATATGAATATTTTGAAGGTTATGTCAAAAATTGAATTCGGACAAAGGGTTATATTGCGGAGTAATATATTTTTGAGGAAGGTGTTGAATTATATAATGAATACATGTCTTCTGTGAAATGTATTGGTCTACCAAAATCTCATCACACTAGGTGGGTTATGGGTGAAGGAATTTCAAAAAGATATATTTTCACAATCAATATTGTAGATCAGGAGCATGCCCACCTTTATGTTATTCATAACATTTTGGACTTTTCCCATTATGTAAAAACCTAAAAAAGAGATTCTTAGGCATTTGAATCGATCAATGGATGAAAGATGGATATCAAATACACATAATCAACATTTTAGAGGATGGTTTTGGGACCATATTTCAAAGGATTCAGATGAAAATTCAGATTCAATTTCAGAACAAATTTGATGGATAGTAGGAGGATCACGTGTGTATGTATTATACTAAACAATTTACGTAATTTATTGTTATAATATCTATAAAAAAGAATATGTTGAATATAGTACCATGAAAAATAGTTGATTTACACGCATGGCTGAAGTGATGCATGTTTTTTGTACTAAGGATAGAAATCCAATTTAACTTACTATTTCATACTTGGCATCATCAAACAAATATAGGTGTTGTATTATATAACATTCCTTGTGATTATTTTTTAATGCAACTGAGTTGATAGTTGGAGTGAAGTTAAAATAAGTGAATTTGGATTCATGAAACTTGATTTCAATTAGAATGGGTGAAAATAAAAACAATTTATCATGGAATCACATGATATACATGTATTTTATGTTACTGATATTATAAATTTAAGTGGTTAATTATTTTTATATTGACCAAAACCACTGAAGGGTCAGATAAAAATTCATCCTTAAATGACCCTTTTTATTGGGACAGTGCAATAATTTTGCAGTAGTCCCAATGTAGACGACATTTATTGTGTTATAGGAGACCATAATGAAGGGATTTGGAAATAGATAGAGGGTTCAAATACTTTTAGCCTTTAAAAAGGAAAAATAGATTTCAATAACCAGGTTACATTTTTTCATAATATACAATGTGTTATCTCATGTTATAATCCATTTGTTGCTGCATCTATGTACTCTATGTAAAATATTAAACCACTTCTATAGATAATGACTTATTCAAATGAGGATGCTCTAAATATAGCGGCAAAACATATCTCCCAACCTGTTGAATCTCTTAGTATAGAGGAGAGAAGTTGTGCATGGTTTAGTGCACCCATTATTGAGTAACAACAAGTCTCTTAAACTATTGCTACTCACAGTTTAGAGGAGAGACATTCTTAACGTGTTGATGCTCACATTTCTATGAAATAACAGGTTTCTCAAACTACTACTGCTTCTAGAGTAGAGGTACATCAACCCTCATCACGTGCTGATACCACTGCTCCAAAGAAACATATTAATGATGTTGATTTCAGGGAAGTGGTTGTCTATAAAGGATTGAGATCATTCAAATAAAGGATCTCCCTAATTTTTTTGTGTTAGTAAATATTCATAAGGATAAATCCAATGAAATAAAATATGAGGTAATATGGAATGCACAGGGTCAGCATGTTTACCCTAACAAGGCCATGTTTAGACGTTATATTGGAATCGTCACTTGACAACACATGGCGTTTGATGTACATTCACAACACCATGGTTTTAATAGGCATAAGACACTGATGTGGGAAGAGATTACAATACCATTATGATATCATTTCATTATTTTACAAAAAAAATACATTGAAAAATTTAATTACTCATCATCATCTATTACAGAGTGTATTTATACTAGATGGCTCCCACAAAAAGAATCTATTAATGATTTCTTGAAGGATTCATAGAGGGTTTCACAAAATCCTAACAAGGTAGTATCTTAATGATGATGAAGGGAAAATAAACCTATTCCCACTATTTAACTATGAAAACCTTGATAACCCAAGAAGTGTGGGATACTTTTATTGGTCATCATGTGGATGCATCATTTCAGGTAAATTTTGGACAGTAATACATTATTTGGTGATACATGTATTCATCACATTAATTGTCAATTTTTTATTTTTGAAACAACAAATGAGTGCAGGAAATAAGGAATGAGCAGCAAAACCAGCGTACCACTACCTTAAAGCAAGGATGGGTTACACTTCACATGAAATTAATTGGTACATATTTGAAATGTATCGTAATACTTTTATGTGACATGAAACAACACCATGATTATGTTCCTCTATTTTTCTACAGATTGATGACACAAAATCCATATCCACTTCCATCCCACACCATGTCTAATGGAAGGAGTAACATGTAAATAAAAATGGGATACTACTAGATTAGAACACAAAAAGAGTGTGGGAATCATGTGTATGTATAACATAATAAAAAAATGTTTATCATTAAATCATTTTTACGTAACAATGATAACTTATTGTCTAATATTTTCTATCTGGAATAGTGATAGGAATTAGTAACACTTGTTCCAGATGAACACAAACTATTATTGTCCTTGAAGCAGCCAGAACAATATTGTCGTGTTAGAGGATCATGTTTTGGGGTGACACCCTAAATATATTTTAAGAAAAAATAAGCAGATGATCAAACTAAATCAATAAAATACATGAGAGAAATAATTTATACCCTTGAAAGATAATTCCAATGGAATAGAAAGATGATGGAAACTTTAATGAGGGATATGCAAGGAGAAGAGGAAACTCGAGAATAGACACTGTGTGAAGATCCTTCCCCTACCCCACTAGTTATGGGGCAACCCATTCCACTATAATAGATGAATTTATAGAGGTAATAAATGTTAAAGTAAATGTTTCTATGAAATTTGAATCAGATAGACACTGATACCTTTCATGTACTACTATTCAATAGAGTGATAATGAATGTGATTTATATCTAGTAAAACCCACCCATCATCATGTGGCGAGGGCTACGATATAAAATATTCTAAAGGATGCACTAAAAAATAGACCACTTCTAACAGGTCATGTACTAGTGTTAATTAATGTATCCCATGATCTGAGTGCAGAGATACCTGTTCCATTTCAAGAGGAGATATTAATAGAGTGAAAAAGGAAGTTGGAAAATTCATCGCATTGTCGTCACATCTTTTAAAAAATAATGGCTACAAAGAGGTATTTATTTCTAATTTAATTTTCAAGATATACCTTTAATAGTTAATAAAAAAGGTCTGAATTGTTGAATGTTATTATTAATAGAAAATTAGAAGGGGATTAAATAAAATACTATCTAAAACCATCTAACAGATTGACCAACTAATAAAAAAGATTTACCAAAAGAACAATAACCCCACCCATTCTATATCCACATTTACTATAATTCAGGATCATGTAGATACAATGTTAAAAGATTGTGACACCACAGAGTTGAATATGAAGAAAATATTTATGAAGATAAAGATCAAGACTCCATTAGTGTTGAGAGTTCAACTGAAATACTCAACTATGACTAGCTAGGCGACTCAGTTCCAACTGTATACATGAGGTTTGTTCAAATGATATAATTTTCCAAAATATGATATACTATGTTCATTATTACTAAATAAATTACATATTTTTGGAACATTTATTTTTGAAAAACAAATGAAGGCATTTTTTCCATGAGAAAAATTTCAGACTTGTTAGTCCTCACATCACCTCAACAACAAAAGATAAAATATAACCCAAAAAAGGATAAAATGGTGGTAGGTTTGATCAAATACTTTAAATTAAATATTTAGGATGATAGACACCATTTAATACCAATCATGCATTGGTATGATTCTACAATTTTATCATATCAAATTTATTTTCATTTCCTTTAGTACTTATTCTTTTTTTCATTTTAGGAACTATGGGATGCTCATTATAGTAAATTTGGATACTCCAAAGATTTATTTTCTAGATTCATTTCAGGGATATCGAAAAAAATCATCCACACATGATGGAGTTTTTAAATTCTTAAGACACTTCATCCAACATTTCTGAACTAAACATCAAGTTATATAATTTATATTACCTTTAATGAGGATTCTGTTATGATGGGGCAGTGCATCACTATTTTCTAAAAAAGGAATGAGTCCAGGGTATAAGGACAAGGAAAAACCCAAGTAAAATTATTGGATAAGTATCTGGGTATATATAATATGATTTAACTATCCAAACACATATCAAAACAAATTACTTATTCTCCACAAAGTTTCTTTAGTGTTTGAAAAAACAAATAGAAATGATTGTGGTTATTATGTTTGTAAATTTATGAGAGAGATCATATTCCAAGAACAAATCGACATCCCAAAAGAGGTATTTCCGAAGATAATTACTATTTCATTTAATGTATTTATTAGTCATTTGTGTATTTAAATTTTTCTAGTACTACTATGACTAACGAAATGAATCAAATTCCCAAGATCACATATATGCGTTTAGAAATGAAATGGATGCATACCTTATGATATAATGTACAAAAATAGCATGAATATGACTTCCATATGTAGGGTATGAATTTGTAATGTTAATATCACCATCTAAAATATTTATGCTCATTTTATTGTTATATGATCATTGATATATCCATTGTTTATACTGATTAGACAAACATGATCACCCTTTATTATGTTTTATATCCTTAGGTTAATAAGAAAGGGTTTATAAATGATTTCTAAGAAGACTTATACAACTCAAAGTGTCTCTTTTTTATTTAAAATAAATATTAATTTATGTAAAAACAATTGTTGAAATACTAAAAACTAAGGAAACACATTCAGATTATTTTGATATTTAAGGACAATGATCTCTTTGTCATTTGTGATGTGTAGGGATAATCATCACCTCAATACGACACATGGTGTGGCCGATAGAACTCAAAATGTCTATTTTTATTTAAAATTTAAATTAATTTAAGTAAAAACAATTTGTGACGTACTGAAAAACATGGAAAAACATTATTATTGTTTTCATACTTTATGAAAATGATCAATAAGTCATTTATAAAGTGTAGGAGTCAAATGACGTCAATCCAACACACGTTGTTTCCAATACAACTCAAATTATAACTTTTTATTTAAAATGGAAATTAATTTAAGTAAAAACTACAACTGACTTATTGAAAATTGAGGAAACACATTCAGATTATTTTGATATTTTAGGAAAAAGTTCTATTAGTCATTTTTTGAGTTGTATAGATTAGCCTCACCTCAATATGATGCATGATGTGACTGGTATAACTCAAAGTGTCTCTTTTTATTTAAATTGAAATTCATTTAACTAAAAAAATATGCGACGTACATAAAACCAAGAAAACACATCAGGATTGATTTGATACTTTTGAAAAATGATGCCTGAGTCATTTTTGACATTTATAAGTCAACAACACCTCAATTAGATTCACAGTGTGGCAGTTACAACTCAAAGTGTCTCTTTTTATTTAAAATTGTTATTAATTTAAATAAAAACAATATGTGACATACTGAAACCAAGAAAAAACATTCAAATTGTTTTGATATTTTAGGGAAATGATTTATTAGTCATTTGTGACATGTAGGGTCATTCACACCTCAATACGACACATGGTGTGGATTGTAGAACTCAAAGTGTCTTTTAATTTAAAATTTACATTATTTTAAGTAAAAACACAAAGTGACATATATAAACCCAAGAAAAAACATTTATATTGTTTTTATATTTCTTTAAAACAATTTATTAGTCATTTTATATGTATAGGGATTAGTTTCCACTCAATAAAAATCATTGTGGGGTCGGTATAACTCAAATTGTATTTTTTAAAAATAGAAATTAATTTATGTAAAAACAACATGTGACATGCTATAAAATAATAAAATGAATTTTTATGGTGTTGATACGTTATAACAACTATCCATGAGTCATTTGTGACGTGTAGGAGTCTCCCTTATGTCAATCCAACACATGGATTGACTGGTTTGACTAAAAGTGCCCATTATTAGTTTAAAGTTGACATTTTAATTCAATATTTTTCACTCACTGAAAACCAAAAAAACATGCTCCGGTTGACTTGATAATTTAGGACAGTAATTCATTAGAAATTTGTGATGTGTATGAAGAAGTCTCATGTAAAACCTACACATGATGGGACCGGTGTCACTCCAAATGTGTTTTTTTAGTTTGAAAGGACATTTTAGTAAAAGACAACTAACAAACTGACAACCAAGAAAAACAATCGGATTTTTTTGACACTTTATGAAAAAAATCCATCAGTAATTTTTGATAGGTAGGAATTAGTTTCAACACAATATGATGAAAGATGTAGCTGGTATAACTCCAATTATTTCATTAATTAAAATTGAAATTAATTTTAGTAAAATAATAAGTGATATAATCAAAATCATGCAAATATATTTGGATTTTTTTTGAAATTTTAGGAAAACGATCCATAACTCATTTTTAACATATAAAAATCAACCCCACATAAAAAGTATGTGTGATGTGATTTGTATGACTCTGAATATGTCATTTTTTATAAATATTGACAATTTATTAAAAACTTCTTTCATATTAATGTTTAATTAATTTCTTTATAGTATTAATAACAAAATATTTTTTTTCTTATATAGGTCAATTATTTTTCTCGGGTTGAGATGATTTGTTCAGAAACTGATACCATGGGAGGATATTTGTGAGATGGGATAATGGGGATCAAAAGATGAAACATTAATGTTTTAGAATGTTTGTTGGAAAATTATAAATGTAATTAAATATTTTTTTTAAAATGTAAATAATAGTATTATTTTTAAAATACCATGGGTGGATAGTTTTTTATTCTTGGGGTAAATTAAATGTATATAAGAGGTTTTATTCTAGTGCGCCGTTTAAATTGTAATTTCCCTTTGTGTGTGTTGTGTTTAAATTATAGGTCGGGTGTGTTGTTATATGTGTTTAAATTGCTGGTTGGGTGTGATATTATATAAAGATAACATTGAAGGTGGGTATACTTTTATCATCTCTATTTTTAGTGCTAATAATGGGGTTCCTTTATGAACGATTTTTTTTGTGCGGATAAAGGAACCCCTTTGTCAGCTCTTTTGTAGATCGGATAAAGGTGACCCCCTTTAGAAACACTGGGATTAACAGTGTTTTTTAGCATTGTTAAAGTCCATTTTAATGTTGTTAATGTCCATATTTGTAGTAGTGAGAGTATGTGTGAAAGGATCAATATGTTATCCTAGATGTGTTTCAAAATAACTCAAGTGGGGGTGTATTCAATTCTCTAAATATTCCCAAATAAAACCACCTCTTAAAAATATATTTAATCAATCCCTCTTTATTTTAAATAGATAATAAATGGAATATAAAATAAAGTTATGGAAATAGAATTTTTTAGTGATTTATACCCCCCAATAACCACTCATAGTCTACTATTACATATCAATTTCCTTTCCTAGGGACCTCAACATCTAAGTAACACAATTTTCACATTATTTAAAAAAATCATAGAGATTTTATAGGATCTTATTTTATAAAAAAAAAATATCAACCCTCTTACATTACGTAAGATGAGTTCTGACATAAAAAAATTGACAATAAATCACTATTTGAGGCACACAACTATATTTGTGGTAGTTATCATTAGATGAAGAAATTTTTTAAAGAAGAAGATATATCTCCAAATTAAACTCTGAAATTTTATTAGAACTACACTTTATTGAACCTAGTGTTCAAAACAATAGTATAGTTTCTTCTTATAGTTTCAAGACAAATCCCCCAAAAAAATTATGCAATTCTTGAAAAAACAGGACTATCTGTTGCGTTTTTATTTTCTATATTAGTTCACCTTGTAACACTCTTCTCTTAAATTCATTATTATGCTTCATCAATCAATTAACAATAAATATATAATACCCAATATTTTATATTTTATCCATGACCACATATATTTTTAATTTTTAAAATAGAAAAATGTAGTTATTCATTTAAAGAGAGTATCTACGGTCTTCGCTGGAATCATCATCTTCTATCGAATTAGCATATTTCATTAAATTGGTCATTAATTATTATAACATATATACCTCTGATAAAGCAAATTCTTGTGCAGTATTATCATGTAATCCAACCATGTTGGTAAGAAATTCCTTGAAAATATATATAACTTTTAAATTTTACATCTTCATATGTATTTAAAAATGTTCATATTCTATGAAAGACTTTATCAATTCTTCTAAGATATCATCAATTGTCATAATACATAACAATTCACAAATTAATTCCATGATTTTCATAACACATCCTGAATTTATATATAACTTCTATATTTTCTTTTTAATTCACTGATTAATACACGACTTACTTGATTTTAATAAGATTTAACTGATTCCTATAAGACATTACTAATATTGGTAAGACATCACTAATTTCTATAATACATCTTCATTTCTCTATGAATTCTGGAATTTTTTATGAATTTTATCGTTAAAATAATAATTCCAAAATTATTTTGTAAGACTTAGATCAGTTATTAAAACCTAAATAAGGATTTCAAAACATTATAATCCTTTCACTCTACTAAGACTATGGACTTTATACTTCATAAAATACTTCCTCTAATAGAAAATGTTCCAAATATAGAAGTATTTTAAGACTTCATATCATAAACATAAGACTATCTGAGTTATTTTCATGACTTCCAACTAAATATATTACCAACAACATAGAATAATTTCTATAACTAAAATATTTTCAACTCATAAATTAAATCATATAACTTTTTAAAAGTATATTTAAACTTCAAAATAAATAATTTGAAAAATGAATAAGGGCTTTCATGAGCATCAAAACACAATAAAGAATACTATATATTAAAAAATAGAAGTTTTTCCAAAAAAACTCCAAGTTTTTTATTGTCAAAAAACCAATATAGTTTAGAATAGAAAATTATATAGATTAAGAAATAATTTCATATTTAAATAGAAAAAATTGATTAATCAGATTAAAATTGAGTAATAAATTTGATATTCATGGTAAAGTATTATTTCATTCCTAATTCTCTTCCCATTATATAATATAAAAAACTGTAAATTAGGGACAGAAAAAAATTCAAGATAGTATTCTCAAAAAATAAACTCATAGAATATAATTAATAAAAGGAATATGAATTTTTTCATTATCTTGTAAGGATTAATTTACCACATAAATATAATAATTCATTAAAAATAAATCATACAACGAAAGAGAGTGTCAATTAGAATAAAAAACAATATTTTATTAAAAAAATGATCAAATATTTAAATATATTATCATAAATATTATTAGAAATGTAAAAAATATATATAAAAAGATAAAAAATCAACATATTTTCATTTGGTAAAGTTTGGTAAAAATTTATTATTTTTTAGAACATGCAGTGCTTCCTACTAATTTCCCATCGGTTAAGTAGAGGTTGATATGGTTCATAACCAAATTCCCCAAACCAGAGGAATCCATACTAAACATCCTCAAAAATAAAAACATTATTATCATAAAATTGTATCTTCCTTTAACAATAAAATTTCTCATCAGTAAGTAGATACAATTTTATTTTAGAAATTTTTTTATTTGTAGAGTAGAAGAAGGTTCTTTTTGAGTAGTAGTCACAACCTTAGATACTTGAGCTTTAATATACAGTGGAGGAGGAAAAAATCTTATATATTATGTATAGTATATCCAAAATAATGTGTATGATTATATTTAGGACTTATTACTCCATCAAATCGAATAAATATATTCTACACATTTCTAACCTAGTATAAAAACCTTCTCTATAGAAATAAAACAATTACTTCAAGAATAAAACTAATTCCTTTTTCTCATCAAATGAAAATTACCACGTTCAAAACTAAACATAACCTTTAACTAAACATTCATCTCATTTATTCATGATAAATATATTCTTTTCTCTGAATGAAAATGTATTTCTAGAGCATCAGAATTATATTTCATTGATATCTATGATGCCCTAACAATTTACCTCTTAGTGTTTCCCAAAAAAATGAAGGATTAATGTTTGTAGGTCTGGTTGAAATTATTTTAAAGAGGATAAAGAGATAAGAAGACATTTTTAATGGTTTTAATCAAAATTATTTTTATCCAAATGATCAATAACCTCTTAACATAGAAAATAATCAGATTTGGAGAAACAGTATATAAAATAAATAAATAAAAATTACACTATGTTAAAAAAATAATATTTTTGATTACAAACATGTATAATAAAATGTAATATATATTAAATTATAATACTTTAATTAACTCACATAAATTCAAATTAACTTATTTAACTTTTAATAAAATCAAATCTTACAACTTGAAGAGGCTTTACAGATATATTTGCCTACTCATTTTTAGTATTTATTAATATTAGATATATATCACATTTTTTATGATATCTCAATAAGTGATGAAATAAATAAATATGATTTGTTTTTGAATGTGATATCATATTTTTATAATTGATGATCACACTAGTATTATAACATTTTTATAACATGTTGGGTTCGATGCCCCTTTTTATTAGGAAATATATCTCTCTTTTATGTCGAGTTAAAAGGTAACCTTTACATGACCCAATGTCCCTAGTGACCCATATTATAATTAAAACAATACTCAGAGGACCAATTACATGAAGTCAAATACATAGACCTAGAACTTTAAGTGAATAGTCTATATAATTCCATCTCACCAATTAAACAACTCACCACCACCTATTTCTAAAATCATCACACCATGATCCTTGTATGATAATTTAATTTTTTTCTATGGTCCACTTTTGTAATACCATTTAATTGGTTCATTTTAAAAATTATATCTAATTTCAATCAAAACATGATTCATTTATAAAACATGTTCACAAAAACTAAAAATTACTATGTATCCAGCTTCCACATTTGGTAATGAAATAGAGTGCCACTTTTTTTTCAAAGAATAAATCCAATTATTTAGCTAACATGTTGTAGGTTCCTAAGGTATGGTTTCAATCTAGTTTTCACCATCAAAAATCAACATTAAAATCTAATATTAAATCAATTCAATATTTTCTTTTGAAATAAAGATAAATAAATTGAACATTTTTAGTTTCTCAAAATTCTATTGCTAGATTTTAGGTGAGATTATTTAATGATGGATTGAAATCTAATATAAATTCATATATAAAAATGATGTATAGTCTAAAAGTATTTAGATACAATAGACTCTTAATTATTTCTCTATATTAATTAATCTCAACTAGTTTCACGTCTTCATCCAATTGATATTTTATATTATAACTCATCGGATGTTCATAAACTTAAATTTATTCATGTAAAAAACATTTAAGCATGTCATGTAGATATTTTATTTGATTTTAAATAGTCTCAAAATAGTTTTGATTAATTTTAAAACCAAGAAATAATTATAACTCTCCCATCATTCTCATTTCAAATTCCTTTTTCATGCATTTTGAAAATTTAGTACACAAATTCTAGTTTTTTGAATAAAAAATTACATCATCAACATAAATTTGAACAAGTAAAATATTATATGATAATGTTTTATATAATAGTTTTGGTTATGCAGAGCCTAGTTAAAAACAATTTGATAAAACAAATGAACTCAATAATTCATACCAAGATATTGGGGCATGTTTAAAACTACAAAAAAATTTGTATGTTTTCAAATAAAAGGAGGAACGTTAGGATTTTTAAAACCCATTGGTTTCCTAATGTAAAAATTCCTCCATTAAAAATATATTTACAAAATAAGAGATTATATCTATATAGAATAAATTAAAATCCATATAATATTCATAAGAAAAAATAATCTTACTCTATTATAACATATCAACCATGGAAAAAAATATCTTCATAATAAATTAATTATTCTTGATTATATATCTTTCCCATTAATATTTATTAACTTTTAATTATTATACCTCATTAATCATTTTTCAATAAAAAGAACCACTTTGTTCTTATAATACAATAATTTGAGGAACTATCCATTAACTCCTCAACCTTGTTTCACTTAGTCATGTCTAAATCATCCCACATGAATACTACCCAACATTCATCACTCTATGATTCATTAATATATTTAGTTTAATGTTTTTATTGCAAAGAAAAAACTCATCAATGGTACCTAAAATTATACTTGTACTAACTCCTTTATCTAGGATTCCAATAGTTTATAAGGGATGGGTTTTCAAGTTTCTAGACTATCCAAGCATCACACTTTTTGGTTCACAAGTTTTATAATTTCAATACAATATTCTTATTGACGATGTTCTAAATAATAATACTTTTTTGATTAAAAAATAAGATCATGTATCATATTATGTATATAATATCTTATATCATAAATATGATTCTTTTCATGATCAAAATCATCACTTTCATCCAATATAAAACACACCATTACCTTTATGATAGGTATTTTTTAAACCATTAACATGGTTTTATTTTTAGTTGGTTGTGTCGGGATGACAATTATTTGGGACGATATCTATAATGGGGAAGTTAGGGATTTTTTGGAATCATCATTTTAAACCTATAGTTTTTCATTCTATTAGGGATTTAAATGTTGTTTAATAGGTCTAAATTAATTTTAATAATCACTTGAATGATTTCATGAAATCGACACACAATGTGAAATATTATACACGGTGTATAGATTACGCTCCATATAAATAACAGAAAAAATGATTTTAATCAAATGCGATGGGTTTTTCAACATATGTGAGACTTGAAAATTACTCAATATATAATTGGGTTTCACGTCATGTAAAATCTCGACTCTCGGTTAAAATCTTGTAGTCCAGATGAAACTATTATTTCTCCCACCCATGGTTCCTTCCCTCAGGACCTACATCCATTCATAGGTTATTTTAGTGATTAAAAATTCCAATAGATCATCCATTCGACAATTGATTTTCAAGTTGGTTGTTTTTCATCCCTCTAGGTAAATGGTCTCCCTATCATTTCCTTCTCCCTCTCTTTTCTTCTTTGAGTTTGGTTGATCATATTTGCATTTATGGATATAAACTTTTTGTTTTGGAATATTGATTCTAGGACAAGTTCCTAGATCTTTTGTGCCTTATTTCTTCATTGGTGGATCCTATTGTGGGAATTATGGTTATGTGAGAAAGGTAAGTGGTTTCATTTATTATTTTCCAATTTATTAAACCTTGAATTTATTATGGATTGAAATTTCATTCAATTGATTTGTGAAAATGAAATTTGGTGCTAATTGGGAAAGAAATTAATATGGTATGAATTATGGGAAATCCATCAATTCTAATGGAATTAGAGATTAGGGTTCAATTTAAAATTAATGGAAATTATAAATTTAATTTTTGATTGGTTTTGGAAAAATGTATTATAAAATAATAATAATAATGTATGATTTTTTGTTTAAAATATAATAAAATGGCGTAAAATATCTATGGGTGTATGGTATTTGAAATTGAATTTTAAAAAGTAAAATATGGAGTCTATGAACTATTTTGAAAAGAAATGGTTTCCCATCCCTTTTCTATTGATTGATTAAGAATATCCAAGGCCAGGTAGTTATTGGGTTATTTGGGAAAACACAATAGGATAGTAATTCCCTAGAAATGGATTGGTGATTTACAACTCAAAAAAATGCTAGTTCAACATATTTTATCCCGTATGGGATGTGGATGGATTCTTTTCTACATAACCCTAATAGATGTGTTTACACATATTTTTCATGATCACTGATATGAGATGTGTTAGGTTCCTATAACAAGGAACAATTTTACCCTTAAGAAGATGAAATTGGTGCTTATTTTGAATATTTTTATTATATATTGCATTGATTTTTAAATTTCATTACTCATTCCTAGTATTTTATATAAAGTTTTTAATATAAAATAATTTTTCAATCCATGCTTCAATTGTTTTCTATCATTGTGAATTGATGCATATTTCAATTTAAATATTCAAAATGTACTTCCATGATTATTTTGATGGATTTTGAAATAATTATTTCATTTATTATTTTGGAATATTATTATATAAAACATGGTGAGACCCTACTGGTATTTTTAGCTCAGACACTAACTTTTCCTTTAGCCTTTTGAAGATTTTTTTAGGTTCGAGTAAAGGGAAGGAACCACTTAGAGGATGTTTATGTTCTTGATCCATTAAGACTTGATGTGATGTTTCATTTGGGGTGTGGGGTTTTTTTATTAAACATTCTTATTATTTTATGTTATAGTATTTAGGATTTTGATATACCTATTTGGTTTATAATACTATATCCCATTGATTTTTTTGAGCATACTGATATGTATATGTTTCTTATACAATGTTTGATGTGAATTCATTCCCATATTTGTATTTTTCAATGCAGAGGGATAATCACCAACCCACTGGGATAGGGAATTCCTTATAGGATATGTCAATATCAAATTAGTTATCAAGGTACTAGGGTATCTAGGATGTTTTGTAACAAAGTGGTATCAAATGTGAAGGTTAAATATCTTTCCATGATGGCAGTATGTAGTTGATAAATATCATCAAGAAATAAGAATTTGTTGTGAGTTAGTGTCTATACATCTCTCATAAGAACAAGCCTTAAGTCACTAGGGGTGGTTTTGGAAATACATCTTGAGGATTAGTTCAAGTATTTTCCCGTCTTTTGATTTGTATTGGTTGAAATCCAAATTTTTTTATCTACCTGATCGGATTAATTTCCCTTATTACTCTTTTTTATGTGTTTATATGAGTGATCTTATGATGTATTCATTGTCGTTTTCTGGAATTGTGTTGCATCATTCCTCTAAGAATACATGTGAATGGTATCTAGGAGAAACTACTAATGAACCAAAATGAGTGAATCCTATCATGGACTAGAATATAGTTGAGCATTTTTTTGAGTTCTTTCCAATCTCTTAGACAGGAAACCGCACCTATTCTTATTCATGTTCTAGTTGTGGAACCTTATAAGTATGAATCTTGGAATTATTCTTAGGAGTTACTTCATCATAAACCACCTACATTACAAGGTTCTAATCATCCTCAATTGGATGGTAATTAGTTAGGAAAGATTGTTTTTTTTGTTGATTTCATGGTAACACATGAAACTATTAACATGAAGTTTGCAACCTTTATTCTTGAGGGGACTAGTAGGAGATACTGGGATTCCATTGATACAAAAAACAAGCATGAGTTTTGAGAGTATAAGGGATTTAATTTTATATTTACCTACCATTTACATTCATATTCGATGGTGATTTATAATGATATAGATATTTTCGAACTCGAGCTATATGTTAGGAGCATGATTGAATATTAAATCAATTTTCTGGTCTTGTATAGTTTTTACGTAAGATTTTAATAAATAAGAAGACAAAGACTGGATGGTTTGACATGATACATCGACCTGATATTAATTCCTAGGTGTTCTTTATAAAAATATCATCATATGCTGACATGCTAGATAAGTAATTAATGGATAAACATGATCTAGTTTGTAATCCCAGTTTGATGGGAGTTACTTTTTCTCTAAGTGAAAGTTAGTTGAGTTCTTCTAAAGAGATGAAAAAGCACGATATGTCTCATGGAGGATCTCAGCAGTAGGGTTTTTCTAGTCCTCCTATAGATTCGGGAAGTGGCCTATCATATTCCTACTACAATAACATAAATGATATTTCTAAATGGGTTTTCACTAAGGCACCCAAGATATTTAGATCATGTATCCATTAAGGAAAATTTCAAAAATTCTTTTATATCTTCTCTTATCAATGTAGTGGCATTGGATCATCCTCACCAAAAATTAATGTCAAAAAATCATATGCTTCATGATCTTTCGGGTACCAACCACAAGAATCTAGAACGAAGCTTCTTCATGCAGTGGAAGAATGTTCATAGGAAGTAGACATGGGTCCACCGACTGTCAGAGGTACCATCACCATAACATAATCCTTAGTGAGTTATTTATTTGATACAATTGTTTCTCAGTCATTTATTTTGACTCTTATTTTTAATCTTATAAATCATCATATAGCGCATTTATCTTATGTATTCGATATTAATACACCCCTTATAATGAAGATAGAGAAGTTTATTCGTTATCCTTATTTTGTTTTATCATTATCATATAATGATATTACATACCATTATCTAGTTATCAACATGAATATTCTTGATTTCTTTTTTGGGATGGATTCGATCATTGATAACAATTCCTGAACTGATTATTATCATAGACGAGTATTCGTTATATTTCCTAATGGGGTGTGATGTATCATTCAAGAGGACTGGGACCTAAGGTCAAGATGAGATAGTAAAAATTTTATGTTTATCAGTGTCATAAACCCTGGTAATTTTCTGTGGGAGATCAGGTATCTTTGAAATTTTCACCCTATTCACTTTATGAGTGGTTTGGGAGGCCGGGGAAGCTCGCTACTCATTTTTTGGGTCTTTTTGATGTTGTTGAGAAGGTGGGAAATGTGGATTAATATTTACCACTTCCAACAAAGTTTATATTAATAAATAAAATTTTCCATTTATCACATCTATGATAGTATCTTTCTGACTATTCCATGTTTTGAGTTGGATTGATCTTGATGTTGATCTTGATTTACCCATGGTTGACCATCCACTCAGGATAGTTGATTCTGAGACCAAGGTGCACCATGGGAGGATGACACCATAGTTATGTGTGCTATAGAATCATGGTTCTGTTTCTCATGATACATTTGAGCATAAGGCATTGATGAAAAATAAGTGGCATCACCTTTTTGATATGGAAGCTTCTTGGTAGGATTTATTTTGATAGAAGATATTTATGGTGGGGAGGTTCTAACATCCTATTACCTTTCTGAATGGAATGTTTTTACCCTTGTCTATGTTTTCCAATTTTTTTGGTTGATTAGGGTATAAAATGAATTGGGAGGATCCCTGTAATATTGAAGTAATATATTTTTTAAATATTCAACATAAATTATAAATTTCTCAATATTTGATTGATTTACAGACCGTGTAATAGGGATACATGACCTATAATCATCACCTATAATATTCCAAAAAATATGTACATAGCGTGAAATATTACATTACATATACATCTTACACACATAGTAGTTAATAGAAATTAGATTTTTAATAAAATGGGATAGGTTTTTCAGCTTATGTGAGACTCAAAAATTACACGATGTTTAATTGGGTTACATGCCATGTAAAACCACATGTGTTGGTTTTAACCAGGAGGATAGGATAAAAATATTATATTATTCATACAGGATTCCATCCCACTCAGCCGAGATATATTCCTAGGTGATTTTTATGATCTCAAATCCTTCTGTTTTATCCGTTTGGTGATTGATCATCGAATTGGTTATGATTCATCTCTCTGGGTATGTGGTCTCCATATCTCTTCCATATCCATATTTTTTCCTCTTGGAGTTTAATATAACATATTCTGATTAATGGATCAATAATATATTTTTTAAAATATCTAATGTAGTTTTACTTCCTAGGTCTTCTTCACTTTCTTTCATCATTGGTGAATCCTATTGTAGGAATTGTGATTCTATGGGAAAGGTAGGTAGTTTCATATCAGATTTTCTATTTGATTAAACTTTTAATTTCTTATTGTTTGAAATTTATTTCAATTTATTTGTGAAAACAATGATTGATGAAAATTGTTATTTAAATTGACATGGTATGGATTTTGAAAAAAATCCCAATTCTAATGTAATTGGATATTGTGGCGTATTTTAAAATTTATGGAAAATGGGAAATGACCTGTGGATTGATTTTGAAAACAAATGGCATAAATTGAAGTGTTAAACTATATAATTGGTTTTGGTTTGAGAAGAAATTAAATGATGAAAACCTAAATTTTGGTTTTGGATGTGAATTAGAATTTTGAAAGGGGAAAGTGGATAATTATTTAGTATTTTGAAATGAAATTAATTTACCTTCTTTTTAAATAGGTCGATTGAACACATGAGGACCTTGGTAGTTAATATGTTATTTGTGACAAACATGTTAGGATATAATTCCATATACATTTATTCATGATTTACATTCCAAAAAAATCCTAGTTCATCGTGTCTTATCCTTGATGGGATGTTAAATGGTTATATTAGACATGACCCTAAGGGATGTGTGTACATGTATTTTCCATGATCATCAATATGAGATGCATGAATATCCCATAACATTGAAGTATTGTACCTTAGGGAATATCATAGTGCATATTTTTACTATTTTTATTTTATATTCCATTTATTTTGAAAGTACATTAATCATGCCTGGTGATTAATATAATCTATTTTATATAAAATGATAATTTAATCCATGTTTAAAATGATGACATCATTGTGGAATGAAGAGTGTTTTGATTTAAGTATGAAAAATGTACTCTCATGATTTTTTTGATTTGAATTAAAATAATTATTTGTTTATTATTTTGGAATCTTATTATGGAACACTTGGTGAAACCCTTCTTGGATTTTTCAGTTTACACCCTACCTTTTCATTTGTGGATTTGTAGATTTCTTCTACCATGTCTGAGTAAAGAGAAGGTGACTCTTGGAGGAGTCTGATGTCCTTTATCCCTTAGGGAGTGGAGTGGCGTGTTCATTGGGCATGGACTTCATCTTATTATACATTCTCGTACATTGATGTTGTACTTTTTGGGTTTTTGATATACTTGTTTGGTTTCTGGAACTATCTTCCATTGAATTTTTTTTATAATACTAATATGTATCTATTTCTTCTACTGTGATAAAAAAATTTGTTCACATGTTTGTATTTTATGATTCCAGGTTTTATTTGTCATCCCGTGGGGATCAAAAATACCCTTTGAGCTTTGCTGAGATCATCTCGGTTATTAGGGTACTATGGTATCCAGGCTATTTCTTGATAAAATCTCACATGAATTGATTCTTCAACTATCCCTAACCATTTTTTGAAAACATTATAATCATTACAATATGTAGAGTAACCTATAAATAATCCATCATCATCTTTTGGATGGAACATACCAATATTTTCTTTAGGGTTCAAGATATAAGTATTACATCAAAAAACATTAACATATCAAACTTTTGATTTTTTATTATTCTACAACTCAAATGGGGTTTTCATTAATATAGGTAGTATATAAACTCAAATTATTTCATAAAATACTTTGTTAACATATTTAACCCAAAAAAGGTTAGACCTGTTATATTGACAAAACATTATTCTTGAATCTTCTCTGAAGTTATTATTTCTCTTTTCTATAAAACCAATTTTTATATTCTATTGGGGGTAAATCTATATTTAATTCCATGTTTTGTGAAAATTAATTAATCTCATGATTTTTAAACCCTCCCCAACAATAATTTCATAGAGAAACAACTTTAAAATATTTTTAATTATGGAAAAGCTTATAGAAATTCATATGAACAAAAAGATATTCACTCTTATGTATTAAAAAGTATACCCATGTAAATCATTAAAAATTATCAACCAAGGAAAAAAATTCCTCATTTTATTTTTTTCTAGATAGAATAAAAAAGTACATGTGGAAATGTTCCAAGGGTCTAAAAGTAGCACAAACATTTATTAGCTTAAAAAATAACTCACGTTTTTTCCTAGTTGACATATACAATAGAAATTATTCATTTATCTAAATTAAGTGTTGAAAATTTTGAAATAGAAATTTTCATAGATATATTTATAATAAAATAAATATTAAACTGTATAATTACTCAATTCCAACTTCATGATCAACCAATATTTTCATTCAAAGAGTTTATATTCTATTGAAAAAAAATATATCTATGTTCTAACCATTTTTCGTTATATATTCTATAAATATAAGAAGTATATCATTGAATATAGAATAATTATTTTTATAAAAAAATATTTTAAATCAATCACCAAAAATTTTAGAGATACTTATCAGGTTGTGTCGTAACCATTATATATAGAGAAATTTTTTGATGAGGGGATATTTTTTATTTCCCACTTATCCACCAATAATAATCTTCCCATTCCATATTTATCTAAATGTTACATAATCAACATTAATTTTTCAAAGATAGTGAAATTTTTAAAATTCTGTACTCATGGCCCTTGAACAATAACTATTTATATTAAACCTCTCATGTTATCCCTATTTTTTTCCTACAATAAAATTAAGAAAGATTATAATTTTTACCTAAATTCACTTTGGTCCATCAGTGTTAGATACTAAATATATTTGCACCAAGATATAT
This sequence comes from Viscum album, assembly GCA_963277665.1. Taxonomy (NCBI): domain Eukaryota; kingdom Viridiplantae; phylum Streptophyta; class Magnoliopsida; order Santalales; family Viscaceae; genus Viscum; species Viscum album. The sequence continues at coordinate 1,306,067,164 of OY728119.1, forward strand.
CCACAATTATTTTAATTTAAATACTTAGAAATATATAAGTTTTTACTTATAAAGGCATGTTTAATTCAACTAAATTTGGATTTTATAAAGTAGAATTAATTTTCATAATGTCCCCTTATTTCACAATGAAAATAAAATCTAATTTTATATATTATATTTCATGTTCATCCTTGCACAAAATAATTTTTATATAGACCAGTACTTTTACTATTACTACATATGAAAAATTTTCAATTATTGATTTTTTTAATAACGGATTTTATTTATGTAATCTTACCCATTTGTAAATAAACATTCTTATTAGTTAATAGATTCATTTTTATAACAATTTACTAATTTTATTATCAAACCATGTATAATTGAATACAAATTTATCAAAATATATATTTCAATTATGATTTTTTTGGTAAAATTACTTCTTTTATATAATTATTGTATCATAAGATGTTTTATGTTGGTTGGGGTTTTATTAATTGATTCACATTTTTCTTATATAATTTATCACTATTAATTATGTTCCAAAAAATATTATTTTCATAATCAGGTTTAGACTCATGACTAGAAAAATACAATTATTATACCTCGTGGGTTTTTTTATAAATCACTTATTGGATTTTTGAAAATAGTTTTTGTCTTTTGAAATGGAGAAGTAATCATCAATGGAGTCATCAAAATAAATCCATTTGTATTTCATGGATTCCTTACTTTTCCTCTTGAAATCATTTTTTCTTTTAAACTTTTCACTGATTTAATAATCTCTTTGAGCTATTGATAATTAGGATAGATATGTCCAATAGTTTTCCATTTTTAATATATTTATTTAGATATATTTACTTAGATATTTATGTACTTAATAAAAGAAATTTTTAATCCTTTACTATTCTTATAAAACTTGTTAAACATTATTTATATCTGATTAAGTTAATTTTCAAAATTTGAACTACATCAGTATCGTTCATCAAATGAGTCAAATAATGATATTAATCTGTAATTACTCACATCCTTTGAAGTAGAATCTTTCATAGTATAATTTTCCATCTTAAAAATTTTCTAATCACCAACCATTGCTTTAATTTATACATCATAAATCCTTAGTGTTCAGATAAATTATTTTATTTTTAGATCCACAAGAGGATTATATTATTCAATAGCAGCAGATATCTCACTTCCTATAGAAGGTAATACTGTAAGAACTTTTAATTTTTAATCCAATTATAAAATATTAGTTCTCATGGTAGGAACATCATTTACAATAATTGTATGTATTCCATTAATTTGATTAATATTTTCTCCCTGTGGGTTTTTGAATGTATCAAATTTATGTATCGAAGTTTTATATCTTATCCTTCTAACATTATCATTTCCTTCACATACAACCACAATAGTTTCCCATATTTCCCGAGATACATGACATTTTATACACTATTGAACTAATTAGGTGATAATCCATAGAAAATAGCAGTCATAACATTATAATTCAAATCACATTCTAATTATTTACTATTTTCAATAATTTATGATCACTAATAGGAATCACACACAATTTTAATTCATTTAAATATAATTTATGTCCAAGATTATTCAAATTTACATTATTTCATTCATTCCAAAAATCATAGTTCTCTCCACTAAATTAGATATCTCTAACCATATACATTACTTCTCCATATTTATCCATTATAGTAACTAGAAATGGATCTTTAATCTTCAATTGATAATGTATGAGAACTAAAAATTCCCTATTATGATACCAATTTTTGTCTTAGTGGTAATGCACAATAACTCAAGAGGAGTGGGATTCTGTTATTTAAATTATTACCAAATAAAATATCCTTTAAAAAACTTCTCTAATATTTCCCTATCACTTTTAATTATATAGTAAGTGAAAAAAATGAATGTATCACTCTTAACAAGAAAACAATTTATAGTGGTTCATGGATCTAATAACCTCTTCTATTACACTCCACCAACACCGAATGTGTGGTTGGTGATTTTAATAATTAAGAACTTTTCATAGGGATATTGATAGGTGAGTTAAGCTGCAACTTTTTCAAAATAGGGTTTAATATATTTTACTATTATTTCCATTTATAAGGATAAATAAAATCCTTTACACACTCATTACATGGAGTAATAACTTAATAAAAATCCAAAATAAAATATTTTAATGGATTTCAATTTTAGGTGCATAATTGTAACAACAACAGACGATAATAGATGAATAAAACTTATAAATAAGGGCATATATATCAAAAGTGAATCCTTGAAATGTTTTTTGTAATATTGTAATTTAACCTTCTATTCAAACCAATAATAAAATTTCTTCATACAATTATAAGTTATCTAAAAAAATATAGTATGCAGTTTAAGAAGGAATATGAGAAGCCCCTGCATTATTTCATCTTAGTTCTGGTTACCGAACTATTCTCTTGAACTATTTTTTTCTTATTATTCAATAGATTAAGAGTTAATATATAATACATATAAATTTAAATTATTTCCTTAACATATTATACATATATTTAAAAAAAATAGTAAAACAGATTTGACCATTTAGTGAGAGCATCTATGGTCTACCTAGAAATCACCATCTTCCTTGGAATTAACCGCCTTCATTAACTTTTTTTCCTTATTCAAAAAATATCAAATTGATAAAAAAAAGTAGTTGTGGAATAATTCCACAAACCATTAATTTAAATAAACTCCTCAAAAATATAAATAACTTTTAAAATATTTTACTATCTATCTCATTATAAAAGTGCCTAATTATTCATAATAATTCATCAATTCTCAAAATAATTCATAATTTTCCTATGAATTACTTTATTTTCATAATACATCCCTGATTACCCTATGAATTATTTATTTTCATATGAATTCACTTTTTTTCATTTTCCATTCTCTATTTTCATAAGACTTCATTAATTTCAATAAAACATGATTTATTTTAGAATGAATTTACTGATTTTCATATGAATTATTGATTTTTTTAATTATGTCATTGAAATAAGAATTACTAAAGGATTTAATAATAATTAAATATCATCGTATGTTTTTCAAGTAGGATTTCATGAGTCTTCCCTGCCCTCATAAGAATTCCACTCTTTTGGGCATATGACTTTCAGACATTAGTGTATGGATTTTATACTTAGTAAAATTTTAGAAAAAAATTGTAAGGCTAAATATCATTAATATGACTTCATACTTAACCTATGACTTCTATATTTGAATAATATATTCATCCATAATAGAATAAACTCATAAAAGAAAGCGTATAACTTTATATAATTATCTTAAACACTACAAGGGAAATCAACAGTGAAACAAATTAGTGTTTTTGTGAGAATCAAAACATAGTATATAATTTTATGTGTTGTAAAAAAAGTTTTCCAATATAACGTCACCATGAGTGGTGATGAAGTTAATGAGATAAAACCATATGAATGCATGAGGGAGTGATCGTTTAATTAGGAAACTATAATTCATATAATATAATATTCTTTGTTCAATATAAATTTACATGTCTATGATATTAAAATATATTGATGTTTGTATACCATGATAATTTTTAACTCTATATTTATATAATTTGGTTCCACAATAAATCAATAATTTGAGGGTCCATATGGTAGGGAGGTTCTACAGTCACAGATTTTTATGTTCCAGATATTATTATTTATTTTTAAAATTGTTAATATTTAGTTTCATAGAGTTAATATATCATTAGTTAATAGTTCAATAATTTTATTTTCTTATAATTAAACATGAATTTCAGTATATAGATCATAGTGGATATGGTGATAATTTAGGATAGACATACGTGTGTGTGGGGGGGGGGTGCTATTTATCTATGGGGAGTAGGTTTCTACCCATGTAAATTTATTTAATTAAAAACAAAAAAATAATATAAATAAATGAGATTAAAGATGGAGGGGGACCCCACCTTCGACTGATATCTCTCAGCTCCTCTAATTGTTTTTGTGTTTTGTGTCTTTTTTGCCATCGTTGACCTCTTTAGCGATGGATCTACTTCTAATTAGCGTGGTGCAGGTAGGATCTCTAGTGGTTATAGCCTCTAGAGATGACCATGGCGGGCGGTGGTCTACGGGTGGCATTCATGGTGTGAGTCGTGGTGATGCATCCTCGTCAATATGGCATCAAGATGGTGATGAATTTGGGGGCATATCGTCATGTGTACATTCATTTGGGGTTAGAGCTCTTTGGTGGAATCTCAGATGACTTGGCATAGTGGACCACAATAGTTCTATTCCTCCAGGACATTGACTACTCCATCTGCAAGAAAGGGAATGATCAGCTGCAAAAACCCAAAAGGAAGCCTTCTGATTCTTTTTCAATGAATACTTCTGAAGGAGATTAGTGATCTACGATGTATTAGTTTCAACGATGAGTTGGGTATTTTTCTAGATCTGATAAAAAATATTATTATTTTGGGATTTGGAAAAATGGTGTTTATATTTGTGGATAAAGAGATTTGTTGATCATAATCATTGAGGGTTGAAGACATCTGAGTGGTGGTAAATGTTCTTGCACTGTGATGAGACTTTATTCATCTCAAAAGCCCAATTTTATGTGCATATTTGTTTCTCTAGTTTCCTCTATTTTCTGCTTTACTATTTATCTAGTCTCATCTGCAATGATCATCTTGGTTGTTCTAGTTACCTATCTGTTTTACTTCTATCTATTCATTTATCATTTTCCTCTCCCTCATGGTGGTGTTTTCTGGATTGGTACTATTTTTTCCTATACTAGTTTATAACTATTTAAGGAATTATTGATTTGTGATGGTAGTGGATCCCCCGTGAAGGACACCTTAACCAATGTTGTTCGATATGGTTTTAGGTAGCGATAATAAGTTTCCTTGGTGTTCATGTCAGCATTCCAATTGAGGGTGTTTCATCCTCCCAATTGTTTAGTTCTTATGCCATATCAAGGCCTACGGGCCACATGATGTGTAGAAGAAACCATAAAAACTATACATGGAAGAAGATCTATATGTGGATTCAATGTATGTGCATTCAAAAATGTAGATCTATTCATATTTGAATTACTAAGAGGGTGTAGAAATTTCTATCAGTACTAGACCAGTGCATCTTTGCACAAGACTACTAGCCAAATTGTTATGCAAAGGTGGGGAGACGACATCACAATCATGACACCTGGGAGGGTAAATTCCAAGTAGATATAGTCTGGGATGAATTCCTCTAAGACATTTGGTTCATATATTATTTCACTATAATGGTTCCCCCACAAACAGTCAAAGGGATCCGGTCAAAATCAATGAAAATATAACACATACGGGCCATTCAGTCAATCAAAACAAAAAATAAATACAATATTAATTAATTATCAATATTATTATGTTGGGATATATCCATTGCACAATTATATATACCTATATATGAATTTATTTTCCCTAGGAGAAATAATTTTTATACTTATGATTCCCATGAATTTGAAAGAAAAATGAATTAAATCAAAAAAACATGGATCTATAAATATATGCAGGAGGTTCCAAGAAACAGAATTGGTCTCTAATAAACATTGAAGTCTCAAACCAACCATGTGATCGTGCTCCTGAGGTTAATCTTTGGAAGCCACCATGGATATTAATTCCATATCATTCAGTGTCCTATGGATAGACCAAGTTATGTTGGAGTGCTTATTTTTAATGCACTATGGGGTTCCCTCACAGTAAGAGACTATGGTGTACCTAAGATTATGGTTTCATGTAAATGTATAGTTGACCTAGTAGAATGTCCAAACTCATTGATTCATAGGGGTAAATTATTCTACATCACAAGGTCCTTTCAAAATATCCATATACTAACCCACTCTTTATTACATCTGCAACCTTCACATGTCTATATACTCTAGAAAACTAGTTACCCAATGTTCCAATAAAACCACATTTACTCTTAAAAATAGAGGAAACATATATATAGTTGTACAGAGAAGAATAGTTAGATGAGAATGAAATCAATTCCTCTAACTTATGGATATTTTTGTCATAAATTCATTTTTTACTAAAGAGGACAACTCTTAAGAGAAGGAAAAAATAGAGTCATACACCTTGATCATTGTAGATAATATTTATAGTCCTAACACACAAGGTTTCCTTGTGGACGTTGAACCCTTGTGTCAACCATATGAGGTCGACTAAAAGAGGAAGCCCCATGGAGTCCGGGACAACAAGAAAACAACACAAGGTTGATCCAACCTCACAGAAGTCAATGTGACACTGAGGAGGTCCAACTCTTATGGAGACATGAAAAATCCATTTCGACCTCAAAGAATCCAATTTGTGAGGTCAACCTCATGATACTCATCCTAAAAACACTTTTCTTCAAAAATGTGTCTACCACCTTGGAAACTAGCCTCCTTAATAAGTATCCATTTGAAATGGTAATTATGTTTACTAGATCTCCCCTCCATTCTATAATAATGAAATTTTTTATTCTGATTCAATCCTCTAAAAACAATACCCTGAACGAGCTAAGACAAGACCCTATAAAAAAACCCAAGACATATACAGATAGAGATTTCACGCTGGTGGTCACCCCTTCATTCATATATTCCCTTGATAAAAGGCATATGTTAGGTTTTAATCCCAAAATAATAATTCCCTCATGAAATTAAAATCTTATATTCCCTTGATAAATGGGGTCCCTATCATGAGGGTACCTTAGATACTACATAAGGCCCTAGTTACACACTCAATTTGACCAAACCTATATATCTAGGAATCCTAGAGAACCACACCACCTCAAAAAATGATCAATGGAATTGAGAATCCCAACAAGAGTAAGTCCATATGCTTTAATACAGGATTCCACACTACTCTTGTCTCCATATACATTCCTAAACAACCAATACATATGAATATGAGAAGATAAGCATCTTATTCAGGTATAAGACCTAAGTATGATCCTAGTGGAAATATTATCAATGAGCCACAGATACTCACACAGGGTGTCCTTAGTGCAAAAACCCCATTCAAATATAATATAACACTCTCATATAATATGAACAATATTCTATCTATTTGTTCTCTCACGAATAATGAATCAAGTAGGATTATATATGACAGATGATTATAAGAGTTCTATAATCAAAATTGATGTAATTTGTACCTCCTCTTAAGTTATAAGACTGAAACCAATCAAGCCCTCATTAACAACCAATTATTTTTTTAATGAAATGTGTAATGTAATATCTAATGTTTATCCCCTACTCTATTTTCTATTTTCACAAATTTTGTGACATTAAATTTCTTACATTATGAAAATATATAGTGTGACCAATACCTTGGTTTCATAATGTAAAACTACTTGACTGTTTCCTTACCACGGGATGTTAAATTTTATGGTAAGGTCCTCCAACATGAACTTGAACTTGTTACATTAACTACATGGTATTTGATTCTAATTAAATAGGTAATGTGGGATTCATCCTTAGAGGTTCAAAACCATCATCACCCCCACCAACATTTATATCCACATGGGGACTTATTCCACATGAATATATTTACTTCCTTCTTCACCATAATATATTCCCCACGATCCAAGACTTCCCATTCACCTAAGACATATTCCCAATGAACTCCAAACATTGGTCCATATTCCTGATGAAATTATCTCCCACCCAAAGGGATATTTTTCTTTTCTATATCACTATATTTCCTCCATTAGTCAATGTTTTTAATGAAACTATATTCTTCACAATTGGAAATATTCCCACCATTGAGATCATCCCAAACATTATAGGGATATAATCCTTGTAAAAAATTTATATCCTCATTGTTCCATATCCCATTTTTGTTCAACCATAAATGGAAACTTATTTTTAATCCCCACACCAAATGTTTTTATGTATCTTCCACCTAGAAGTCTACTCCGTATGACTTTAAACTCTTTAGAATTAGTCTATGTCACATGAACAAAAAATGTATGAAATATATCATTAAGTGGAACTGAAATAAGTTGGTTTTTAGTTTATTCATTAGGATATATAGGAGTCCCTTTTATAGGAATTTTCCTAACTCCATGATAATAATCTACCTCTTTAACAAAAATAAACTCCAGAGTGCACATTTGATAGGCTACAAACCAAGAAATTCCAAATTATGCATCTCTAATAAGTAAATTGACGAATTATAATATTTAATAAATATAGATATTCTAGAATAAGTATAGTTTTGTCTCATCATTCAAATTCGGGTAACCAGTGTCATACTAGGAATTTGGGAAGGATTAATGATTATGACATAAATCCCTGAGAGTGTCATGTATTTGATAACAATTCCCAAAAAAGGATGTGATGATCCTGAACTCCCATCCTCTTGACCAATGTACATACTTAAGAATAATTAGTAATAAACAATTTCAATCACCTACCATTAGAAAATAGGTTCTCGATGATATTAATTATCACAAATATGGGAGTCATCAGATTTTTTCAATTTGACAATCAAATTCCTATCAGAAATAAGTTTAAAAAAATGGTTTACCTGATTTGAATCCTTAAATAACCAAAAAACCAAGATTCCTAATGTGTAAAAGAATATTTTTTCATGTGTTTTATGTAAACCAAAATGGTTAACCTGATATGCATTTTAAAACCATGAAATTTATTGGTCCAAAATTCAATAATGTTTGGTATTGTACTAATCGGTGTTCCTATTTTTTATTTTTTTGATTAAGATACCCCTTTCAATGTCCCCCTTAGATTTAGAGTGATGGATGCTTCTTTAAGTAGATGATTTTATGCATCAAACTTTAAAAAAATCATGACCCCAAGAATTGTAAGGATGATGTAACATACTCAAAGCCTCTAATTCCATATGTAAAATTCATTTTTGAGTAAGTATCACCAATATAGTACCACTCCAACCACATAGGATTCATGTAAGAACATCCAAGAACTGAAATATCAAAACCCATCCCACTATACAAATGTTTTAACAAAGATGGAATAACCCATCCCCACCTTCTACATCTTTGGGAGGCACTCTTTAAATCATCACAATCAGTACCTATATAATCATAGGGAGGTGGACCATGAGATTTATTGAGATATCATCATAGTGAGGAAGACATCAAGTATGGATCATACTACTCACTAGAACCACTAACTATGCCCTGTTCCCCTTGGTCCTCCAGGCTGCACTCTGGTTACTACCCATGAGATCTCAATATAGGTCACCAAGACCCAAGTTCCTTGTAGGTGGTATTATAGTAGAATGTTGTTCTAGGAACATGAAAAATATATCATATTCTTATTCCCTAGTATAGGTTCCATTAGCATGTCTAGGAAGAAGAGTTGGCTCATATTCCTATTCATGTCAACCAAATCCACTTGCATACCTAGAGAAATTAGACATAGGTTGACATATCCCTACAGTGATAAATGGATAGTTATATATTATAGCCCTTGAATATGATTCCCTTCAGTATATCTTAACATTGATTGCAAGATAGGATTGGGAATATACTTCCACTCATAATGAGGAAGAAGCCTACAATCATGACCTTGTTACATAAGATCATTGGCATATCATTGGAGTTACTCAATTGCATGCCCAAATCCCCACTAAACATTAGGAGTAAAATTGGTATATTCTGAATAAAACACAGTAGTGGGATCGTATTCACGAATCTATCCAAGAGGATTATAGGAATATACTAGTAGTGGGTTAAAAGAAGGCACATATTCATGTTCCCCTACTACATGAATAAGATAGACAATGCATCATGACAACTAATGAAATGTGGTAGTTTATTCTAACCTGGTATAAAAGGATCTATATGCATGTTACAATGGAAAATAAGGGACATTACTATATTCATGTCTACTTTCAAGGTGATCATTATCAAAACTCTACTAAAAAAATGGGTCACCTACGAAGACTTCCATCCAAGGAAGTCACTAGGATTCCCAAAGAATAGAATCTAAAAGATGTTTTATCAAAATGAAAAAAATAACATTATATAAGGCACACAATCCTATATTGATCAAATATGATATCCTTGAGGTTATGAAAAACATGTATATGGTGGAAAAAGTGTCTGGAAAAACCTCACCATAATGTGAGAACGTCTTCATCCATGAAGGTTTTCACGACCACGTGAAACAACAATTTTAATTTTATATTATTTGATATTATTTCATATAATTTTGTTTTAATTTTAGTGATTTTTATTTTTTGAAAATTATAGAGTTTTAATTTTAAAATTTATAAGGTTATCAAATGTCAGATAGTTATTCGTCATGGCTTGGAAATGAGGTGATAACTATGAGTTTGGATTTGTTACTTGATAGTTCTATTTGATAGGGTTAGTAGACAGATAGTAAACCATAAAGTGTCCTAGGTTTAATAATAAAATACCCTTAGTCCATGTTATTGAGTGTCTCATGATTACCAAATGGGTTGGAAAATTGTGTGGGTAAACCATACAAGTTATATGATTTCTTTTTATTTTTTTACTTTTTTATTTAGTCTCTTTATATTTTTTCCCTATATTATATCTTTCCCACATCTCATTATATCTCCCATCATCTGAATCTTCTAGTTTGATTACTCCCCTATCCTCTAACCTCCCTTTCAACAACGATTTCATGTGATTTCTTCTATGATTGAAGAAAACACCTCTTAAGTATGATTCCTCGTCTCAAACTGAATCTATTCACTATCAAAACCGGTAACCGATGCGGTCCTCAAAAAATCCCAAAGGGAATTCCTGATCCTTATAGGCTGGAAAAAATGCCTGGGTGTTATTAAATGAAATTTTGGAACAATTTACCTATGTTTTTAAACATAAAACAACCAAGAAATCCAATAAACCAAATATGGTTTTTTCAAACAAAACCATCTTTAACTAAATTGAAGAATTTAATTACATAATTTAAAATAATTATAAAATACTATGACAACTAAAGAAAACCAAAATGGACAATCCAATAACCACCTCATGGCAAGAGGCACCATCCTCATGCCATCTCCCCAACACTCCATCACAAAGGATCGCTAAAAACCCAAATCATTGGCACCAAAGCTATACCCAAACCTGCAACAAAAACATCCAAGTTTACATAACCCCAAATGTGTAGGTATGGTGTGTGCCAAATCCAAGTAGGATAAAACCAATAATAGATTCTATGTGATAAACATTCAAAGACTAAAACCCTAAAGTTTTTCACAAACATGAAATGCTAGTTACAATTTCTAAAAGATGAAACTTTAAATAAAAATAGTTTCCAAGTGCGCTATTTTAAATAATTTATACTTTTAAATAAAATACCAATGCTTTGGAATTTTCCAGCCAAATATAACATATTCCAAAGTCAATCGTAAATCATCTAATGAGAACATGGAATATGAAATAACCCTTAGGCACTAGCTTGCTATGGGTCCTAGGTACCTCATATCTCAATGAAAGTAACCATCACAGTATCTATTCTCACGCACATGAGACACAAGTAGGGATCATACCAATAACCTAGTTGTCCCCTGTTATCATAATCATCATCATAGTTTAGATAGTGTTGTAATCTTTAAACTTTTTATGTGAAACTGGAGCTAAACTCCATGAGATCATTAGCATACTAGTACACTTCCACCATCCTAGATACCTGAGTTTACCTCTTGTTCTCAAAAAAAGTTCTACCAGACATTAAATATAATTTTCACATGAAAATACCACTTCCAAGTCACACACAAATCAAAAATCCCACATGTATATCCCACAATTTACATAATCCCCTTTTTCATTTAAATTCATTTTGAAATCATACTCACATCAAAAGAAACCATAACACTTTTCACATATCTTTTAAACTTCAAAAATTCCTTTAAATGTTTTTAAAAACCATTCCAAGATATTGAAAATCACATAATAGCTCAAACACATGTTACATATTTCCATTTTTACCTTCAAATTAATTTTATCATCATACTCACATGAAAAAACCCACAACCTATTTCTCACACATATCAAAATTTAATAAATAAACTCAAAAAATAATAAGAAATTATCAAAATGTTTGACATCAAAAATCACCACTTCCTATTTAAAAAAACCCATTTTAAGAAAATACACCGTCCAAAATAGTACATAATCATTCTTTGCACACTTTTTGTAACTCATTAAACCATTTTGAATTTTTATAGAACATTTTCAAGAAGCATGATAAGGTTTTTCACCTAAAACCCATTAAAGATCACTATTTTAAACCCAAAAGCATACCAATACCCTACAAGATTATAATTTTCCACCCAAAAAACATTTAATAAACCACTTTCATATGTTATAAAAATACAAAAATATTACAACTAGTGTTACACATGAAAAACACTCGATTTGAAGTAAAAGTGAACCTATAAAATTAAACACTTAGAAAACTCCATAAAAAGTTGTTTTCACACAATACACAACATAAAAATAACATTGAAAATAATTAAATCAAGCATTATAACTCATCAATAAATTCCTACATACTAAATCACCTACTGAAAGTGTCAGAACCCTCAAATCATAGAGCGAAACTTCAACTACACCACCACTGCACCCCAAGGAAGTGAAAAGAAACATAATAACTCATGATTTCACCGAAAAGACAATAAGTTAATACCCTTGTACTAAAAATATCTTTTGTAAATTTTAAAACTTCCTGAATTGGTAAAATAAACCCTAAATAAAGGGAATAAATCAAAGAGATAAAGAATTACTTCCATGATTTTGAAGTTTCCCCTATCAAATAACCCATCAAAAAGGAGTTCCAAGGGAGGGTGGAAGACCTTTGAGGTTTCCCATGGAGGTAGGGAATGAAAATGGGTAGAATGGGGTGGATTTGGGTTCATTATATAAGTTAAATATGTGTATTACAAAATATATTTAATGACCTGGACACCTTTTCATGGTTTAGAAAACTGTGCGGCCAAACTGTGCAACTTATTCTGGTCTCCAAAAAACCATCCATTATCCTCCAATTTCATGAATGTAAAAGTGGGAAAACACGGGGGATAGGAAAAAGATAGGGGAGAAAAATTTCCAAAACAAATCACTCTTTTCACCGCAAAATGTATCCAATTCATGGGTTCAAACCATGTCAACAACTTACCCCATAAGTGGTTACACTACAAGTGTCACTAATCCAACTCCAAAACACCACAACCTCACACCATACCTTTGAAAAACGATGAGGCAAAGTACCATAGAATACCCCAGACACTAAGTTCATAGATCAAGAATACATGAGGCACCAAAATGTCAAACCAAAAACAGCGGGAAACCAAGAGAATGCTATGAACTAAAAGAGGATTTGAATTAAATAATGGAATTGAAAATCTGGGTGTGGAATTCCTACTCTATATTTCATCCCTCTATCTCTTTTGTATCTATATCCTACCTTATTATTCCCTATTTAATAAGAAACAAATGGCATTTTATTGACCTTTTTTTGGAATTCAGTGTTTCTAGGGTGTGAGATATCTTCTTTGGGTTCTATTCACCACATATTTGAGTTATAAACCTTATTTCATCGAACCTATATTGGATTTCATCATGGTACAACCTTTCATTATAGAAACAGTAGACAATTTCTTTTTAAAATAATTATTTAAATATTTTATTTTTTTATTAATTATGTTTTCTGGTTTCCAAAATATAAAATTTGATTTTATCATTGTTTCATTGAAAACAAGAGGTTTCCCAATTTTAAAGGATAACATATTTTTTTTATTAAACAGAGTACCCAAACCTTTATTTTGATGTGTGATTGGATCATTAAAATGTATATTCATGTTTATAAAATGTTTTCTAGCTATAAAATTATTTTTAAAAAATATTTTTACATGTAATTTCAAGGGTTACGTGAAATTCCAATTATTTATAAACTATTTAATAATTTTTAAAAAATAAAAAAAATAATTATAAAAGTTATTTGCCCCCTTTTAGGTCACAAAAAAAATCCCTCTTTAGGGGTTTTATAAAATGGGGATTTGATTATTTAAATTATTTTTATGGGTGATTTTAAATTAAATATTTTAAATCATTGTTTGTAAGATGATTGAGTTATTATAAAAGCACTCATCACCCCAAGTGGGTTTCATAAGGGTCTTTTGACACCTTTTTTTGTATTTCCTGAAATGGGTATGTGTGAATAATCCACATCAAACATATTTGGTTCTTATTTTTATGGATGTTGTCCCTTTGGAATGCATTATACATCCTATGATATGGTGGATGTGTGATTGGGGATTTTCCTTCAAATGGAGATAGAGGTGATATTGAGTTTCTTATTATGCTTGGTGATAATTTTATTTCCCATTGTTTATTTTTTCTTCCTATTATCAAATATGTTCATTACTTAATCACCCTTGATTTACTTTTTTCATGGGAAAATTGTTTCTCACGTAGTATAACATAGATAAGGTGGGATACATTTTAACTAGTTATAATAGTGATGTATGTTATCCATCTATTGGATAGTGCTATGTTAATATCATTTTAAATCGGTGCAGAAATGTATGCCCTAGATTATCTTGCCTTAGGAACCGTAGGGTTGATCCCATGAATCTTCTTTTTTGATTGGTGGTTTGACTGAGGGGATTCCTTTTAATGTATGTTTTATTCATTGGTTGTTTTTAATATATGTCACTAGCCTTTGGATACTCTATGATCATTTCTTTCTTTGACATGATGTATTTTTTTTTCAAATTATAGTCATACCACAATTGTTTATTTTCAAGATAATTTTTTAAAAATGGTTTTTAGAGTAGTTTTTAAAATGGAATAATGAGTTGTTTTATAATAAATGGTTGGTTTTAAAATAATTTTTTTAAGTGACTATTTTAATATAAGATAAATAAAGAGGAATGATTTTAAAACAATTTTGAGTTGTTATTGGTTTGTAATATAATTATGAAGTAAAAACTAGTTATCTATTCCTAATTTCAAATAACAAAAAAATGGATCATAGTTAGAAGTTAGGCATGTGGTAAGGTGGGTGGTGGTCAAGTGAGTGTTTTTATTCTTACACCTATATTAAATTGATGTTTCGGGCCTAATTTTATTAATAACTTTCTCTTGAGGTGAATTCGATGCCAAGGATAGTTAATAACTAGTTGGGGATTGAGTGTAGTTCTCATTTTTATCACATTTTTCAAACTTTGGATTTTACATGAATTTATTGGACCTCTATTTATTTTCATAAAATTTCCAATGTGTGGACCTTTAAATTAGTTTGTTACTACGTTCAGTTATAGTTATCAGTGTATTTCAGAACATTATGTGAAGTCTAGGTGATTTGGAGAGATGCAATATGTTATGGAAGCTTGGGGAGAGTATGGGGTAGGTTATCTATGTGAGGAAGTTTGGAGGGTTATTCAAGGGATAAGTTTATATCTTCATTTAACTTATTTATTCATTGTTTACAGTCTTACATTTTTCATGGGTGTCCAATTTATAGATGGGTCATGCTGAATTTTAGGTAGAAATATGATATTTATATTACTCCAATTTAGTTTAATTCATGGGAAAATCATCCCCAATGATTTCCTTTGATTCCATTAGAGCATTCCATTATCCTATAGGGATTAGGGATTCCCCTATGGTATGTCATAGACTGGTAAAAGTGTATAATGGATGGATTACATGGGATGGTTCATGAAAACTAGTATCAAATGTTAAGAACTTTATAGTGCCCAAGATACAATGTGCCCTTTTTTATTTGGGAAGTAATGGTAGTATAGAGTTAGTTTTTCAGAACTCATGAGGTACACATGGGGAGAGTGTCAGAAACAGTCTTCCATGAAGAGCCTCAGGTTTCCTTGGAAGTCCAGGATTGATTCTTGTGTTTTGATTGTGATTATGATTAAATTCACTTGTTTGATATTATGATTTTATTTTAATGGGATTTGGGAGTTTTCTTGTGATTGGGGTAATTATGGATGAAGATAAAGAGCTACACATCCATATCCCAGGCTTTTTCCAACCATTATAGGCTCATGTTGATGGTTATATATACTCTTTTAGATACAAAACAAGTATTGTATTTCATTTGTCACTTTTTTAAACCATTTTTAATTCATTAGTCACCCTTAAATTGAATTATCACTTATTTAAGTGGAATTAAATATGGTTTGGTGTTGTTTTAAATAATTTAAATCAATTTTATATGGAATTTTGGGTGTTTTTTTAGATAATTTCAACATTTATTTTGGTTGAAAAATGAGGTTGTCTTTTTTTATAAGAAATGATTAGATTCAAAATTAGTTTTAGTGGGTTTTTTGAAAATTAATTTCTTATTACATTAAATATTTTTTAAAATTTTTTTGAATTCATTATGAGTTTTGGAGAAAAATTGGATATAAAGTGGGTTTTCATGGAAATGTTTTAAAATGAATAATTTTTTATTTAAAAAATTCAAAATGACATTAAATTCTGTAAAATTATTGTTTTATTTTCTAACTGACTAAGTTGTTATTATTTTTATTACTATTATTTTTGTGATTTTTAATAAAAAATTAGTTTTATAATGGTTGAATGATGTGTTTTGTTTTGGTGTGATTTATGTGTTAGATTTGACTATATATGAGGTGACAAATGAGTTTTTATTATGAGATTTGAATTTAATATGCTTATGTATCGAGTTGTGTGGAATGATCCTCCTAGAGATTTCTAGAAAAATAGGAGAAGGAATTTAGATTTGAATAACCCTCTAAGTAAGTCCTTTTCCATTTAGAGGATATTTATTCTATTTCGGTTTATACTCATATAGTAAAGAGAGTGATGAAATTAGAATCTTTTTTGGTTTTAGACCCTATCTTAGGATCATTATTAAAAACATTTTAGATGATATGAGTCTTGGGAATCTAGTGGAATGTTATTTTATGTTTGTGGATAGATTTTAATTTCCAAGAGTGTGATGTGATCTGAAATTTTCAACATTTTGATCTACTATTCTTTAAAAATATCTCTAATTTAATCCAATTCCCTGGTAGATTTACAAATTTTAGAAATCTAAACTTACCTAAATTCGATCAAATCATTGGGTTTTAATTGATATATATAATTTTTTTAAAATAAATTCGGAATTCATACATTTTAAATCTATAATTTATTTTTAAATTTAAAATGAAACAGTTATAAAAAAGTAAATTGTGAATGTTAACCTTCAATCTTAAAATGAATGTGAATTTTAAATTATAAAAATTTTCTTTTTCAAAATTGGATTATTTGAAATGGATTTTAATGAATTCATAATTAATTATTTAAAAAAATTAAATTCTTTTTTTAATTAATGTTTGAAATTTTGTATGAAAAATCCATATACTAAGAAAATGTTAAATTTTCTATTGCTTCATAGGCTAAAGTACCACCGTCAGGGCTATGAAATCTTCAAATGAATTTTTTTTGGAATCACCCTACAACCGTTGAGAAAATGATACGAGTTTATCTTCTACCGTCATAGTACATATATCGTGACCTCCACCCCTAGTAGCAATATCTACCTCGGCCTGTAATGGTTGAATAATCTATTGTCTACCCCCATCATAGTAAAACCCACAACAAGATCCTTAGTTTCCTTATATCATCTAACCAGCTTGTTGCCTCCACCTATTTCTGGTACTACCACTAATCTACTATCATCCTCCAATATAGTGGCCAAGCACCAAAGTTGTGACTTTAATTGAATCACTGAATATTTCCACCGTCATCCAAGATTTACTCTTGAATAATAACCCCTTAATATAGAACAATGGAAACTAAATAACCAAAAAATTATGGCCAAGATCAATCCTTGAATGCCTCTCATCACCAGAGTCATTAGATGATTTCATTATTTTTTAATCTCATGCTTTTTATTTCTTATTGAACCAAAACCTTGTCAATCTAAAACCTCACCAAGATGAATATAAAGATCCACCACATATATGATTCTCACCACAATTAAAGATACAATAATGTTTTATTACTTTGAATAACTAACATAATAAAGACCATGATCCATGATAATGAACGAGACTATCGTTGCGAGGACCGAACCATCACACTCCATAAATCCATAACTAAGATCAAGCTTTCTTAATGAAGAACCCGCACCACCAAACTCTCATCAAAAAATAAATAAAAATAAAATGGAAAAAATAAATAAACAAAATAGAAAAATATAGAATATATATAAATATAATAAAAAAATAAAAAAATAAGAAGATTTATTAAAATTGTTTGAAGTATTTTTTTGACCCTATATAGTTATTCTCATTATAGATAGGACAAATTTCTATCCCCATGTAAAACCATCACCTACATTTCCACGTTATCACTAGAACAACAGTTTAATGAGGTTCCTTGACATTTTTTTAAATTATAAACTTTATTAAGTGGAGTCTAAAACTGAACCAATGTGTGTTATGATAAGATAATTATAAAACTGGTCACGTGAATCTTTAGTATCCAACTTCCACTTCATCCATAAAATAGTGAAACCTATCACCTGGATGATTTTCATGAATGATTAAAGTGATCATGTGATCGATGGGGAAAATTATAATCTAATTTTCCCTAAAATCGTGCATAAATCGTCATGGGCAATATAATCATCTTTCATAATTAATAATGACACTTAGTTACAAAATATAACTGAGACGTGCTACTCTTATTGTGCGAAAAAATATTTAATTATCTATAAATAATTTTTCTTCTCCTTGATTTATGATTAATTGGAATCTTATGTCCATAAATATAATTATCATTTATTTAATTTTTCTTCTTCATAAATTTTAAATCAACTCAACTCTATTTATGTTTTTCTTAAAATATGTTGTTCTATTATCCCATATTTCTTCATGTTTTTTCTAAAATTTCAGTGTCATATTCATAACATGATATATTAATCTTGAAACCATGGAGAAATGACCGGATGAATTGGTCCCAAAGGGATATCACCTAGGAACCTATTCGTTTTAATTTTATAATTTTCATCCTTGATGTGGTAGTTCATTGGACAAAAGAAGATTAATTATATTTATTTTCTACTTCAATTGAACTACTACATTTTTTACATTATCAATCCAATTAAAACTCCCTCTTTTAATTTTTTATTGCATACTAGTAGAGAATTGAGAACTATGGGTTGGACAACATACAATAGAGCTTCGTATTGATACAGTAAATGCCTTGATTGACTGGGATAATTGGATCTTCATGATGGAGGAGGTGGAACTATATATTCCATGGGAGACTTCACTTATGTTTGTTTAGAACCTCAAATTAGATAAATTGTTGTAATCGAAGAATTATATTGAAGAAATTGTTGGATGATAACTAGAGGATAATGAATAAAACATGTAATTAACCCTATATTTTAACCCCTTTCACCCTAACATTCTGAGATTCTATTTAATTTTCTTAAATTCATTAAATAAATGACACATAAAACAAATCTGTCTATTTTAAAAATTAAGTAAATAAAAATAAAAATACATAACTGATTTAGATTAGTGAGACTCTAACCCACATATTCTCCATGGGAAATGATCTTGTTCAACACTATGGTACATTTCATGTTTAAAAAAATATAAAATTTCTATTATACCCTGGTCCATGATTATCCTGTGATTAATTTAGTGCTATTTACAAAGAGTAAGGTCATGTATTCACTTTTTTAACACAGTTATAATTATTATTTTATCTATATTTTTCTTTTTTTAATAGTTTTTTTTATTTCATTTTTATCAGTTTCTCTAAATAGGAAAAAAATATATGTTGGATCTCTATTTAATGTATCATCCCAAGTTTCATTCCCAGTTCAAATTCCCATAAGAACACAAATGAACTCTCTATGGAAATAACAACAGTAACCTTTATAATACAATAATGTTTGGGTGGATTAAGTATACTACATGAAAAAATATAGCTATCATTAATAATATGTACACCCATAACATCAAACTTAAAAAGCATTTAAATTAGAATAAATTCAGTTATACTCCTCTATATTGATGGATTTTCGAGTAAAAGAGGACTAAAAATTATAGCAACATTGATAAATTATTAAGAAGTTCGATAAAATGTAAGCCGAACAAACCACTTCCTTATAAGAAAATGTAGAACAATGGAAGCAACTATAATTTCAAGACCTTGAGACCATGGTCTCTACTCAAGAGGATATTGAAAAAGACATTTTTTTATTCATCGAATATTGTATTTTCTAATCTTGAACACATATTACTTGAACTATTTTATCCAGTAGAGAAAAATTATGTGGAAATTATGGAAGGATTCTCTCATTAAAACATTTCCTTATATGATTTTGTTGAAAAAATTTATCCAATTATTTCCATTATTTTGTGTGTGTGAAAATAAAAATTAAGGTTGTAGGATTAAGTGGATGATAATGAATCAGTTGAGCCTTATTTTGGAGATAATATAGAATTCCTACTACATCCCATATCCACACAAGAAAACATAAAAGGTTTATTATAACTAGAAAATGAGTGGCATGTTGAAACTAAAAAGGGAGATACCATTTACACCAACCCTGATCTTTATTTAACATTAATATGTGATTAATTACATAAAACTACTCTTATTACAACCCAAAAGATCAATAAGTATAGTTTATTTGGAAATTACATAAAAACCATAACATCTTGAACATGGGATAAAAAAACTTTATTAAACCCTGCTTAACTTTCTTTATTTAAATATTCTTTAACAGGCTCAAAATACTCCTTCGAAGTTAATCCGATGTTAGATAACCTAGGTAGTTACATAATAAAGGGGTTATATATAAATCCTTGTATGGGAATAAATATGTAATAAGTGATACATCATATACAATATACATATGATTGATTAATAAATTGAACATGAATAATAAGGCATGATATAGCATGATAATAATAACATGGTAAAAGTATAAACAAATAAAAACACTAATTAATAAACATAGGTCAAGGATAAATTGTCGATATTTCATGGTGGAAAAAGTATTATAATGTAATCAGGTAAACCCCTATACTAACATGACATACCATGATATAAGTCATTACCCAATAAATTGGATTACTATTTTGGCACAACCATAATAATCATTTTATTCCCATACTTATGTATGCCACATTTATCATACAACATGGATTCATTCAATATCACATTTTTTCCATGGTCCTAGAATGTGGAATAAAAAAATTAAAATCCCTAATAAATATGTATATATTCTTAAAGGTGAATACACTTGATATGAAAATGTGCTTGGTATTGGCTACATAAATATTTTTCCCTGGAAAATAGCGATTAAAATTCAGAAACATATTAGTGTTACATAAAAATTCATAAAAATCAATGATGGAAAAAATGGGGTCTATGATTATTTTGAAATAAAATGGGATGTAATAGGGAAATTTAAAATCATATACCAACATTAGAAATTTTGAAATAGAATTCATAAGGTAATTGAGAACCCTGAATAGAGAAAATAATCCTTTCGAAAATTAAGCATAGTAATGTGTGTACATAAAGGATCATTTGATAATTAATGAGATTAAAAGAATGATATAATCATATATACATAAAATTGAAATTAAGTGGAATATGTAACATAATATCTAATCACAATAAATTATATTTAAAGAAAATAACATAAAAGGAGTGCTTGATAAAAGAGTAGAGTAGAAGATGAGGTTCCCATACTTGAGTGTGTGTCTAAATAGGCTTGGGAAGGATTTCTTGAAAGCTTGTAGACACCTTATTAGGACTCTAGGGAGTGTATGTAAGAGTTTATATTTGATTCCATTATTTTAATTGAATAAAAATGGGATCCTGGGTGAGTTTATATGGGAAAGAAGAGGGGTTTCATTATTATTTAGTTTTTGGACTCTAAAAAATAAAATATCCAAAACCAAATATTATTCCATAGTTTTCCCATGTTTTTTTTCAAAATGGGAGTTGTTAGAAAAAATTATAATTTCAATGGCTGAACATATTAAAATATTACCATTGGTGATGAGGTGAGTCACACTCTTAAAGAAATTATTTTAAAATCCTAAATTATATTGTAAATCTTGGAGGATTCTTAATGGCTTTACAAAATAAATAAAATAGACCTAAAATAAAATTATTTTAAATTTAAAACATATATTTGGATTTGTAACCCATTTATATTACTTATTACTTCTCTTTTGGGTTACTGTGATTTCATAAAACACAAAGTATATATTTACGGTAAAAAAATTTTACCCAAAAATTTTACTGACTCAAAAAAGTATGAAAAAAACTATTGGATTATTTTGAAATACTAATTCCAAAATTAATAATAATATTTTCTAAATAATTTTATAAATATTCAAATTTTTACTTTGAAAATAAAAAGTGTCATTTATTGAAAATGACGGTTTTTTAAATAACATTTTTTGATCCATTATAAAAATTACATTTGACATCATAAAAATTAAATGATCATTTATATTTGATATAGATTATTTAATAATAATTTTTTATTAAAATATTATTTATTTAAAAAATCATTAATTCATCAAACTATATTCCATAATTGAATTGGAATAATAACAAAAAATGATATTTGTGTTTTATTGATTAAAAATAAAATAATTTATAATATAATAGAAATAGGATGAAAATATATTAATTATTATATGAAAAATACAATACATACTCATATTAATAAGTTCATTTTACATATACCTTTAAAACACCAGAAAACTCCCTTAGGGTAAGGTGGGTGATGGTGGGACTTTCATTAGGCGATTTGGTTAACATGGTTTGGGCCATGATCTCAATGAGATTTCACATCTCTCTTAAATGTTTTCCCTCATTCTTATGTTATTGTGTTTTAACTTGGGCTTGATCAGGAACATTTCTATTAATTTTATCTCCCTCAGATGCTCTGATAAACGAGCTTCAAAGATTATGATCATACTGGTTGAGGATATCACATCGTTTTTCTATTTCAATTGGATTTGTTAAAACCATATAGTTATATTAATATTGTGATCACTATTCAATAGCTATATTATCAAAAGTAATTATCCTTAATGGTCATTAAAATTCAATTAGATATATTAAATCAAAAGAACTTCATATTCATTCTATACCCACATTATATTATAATACATTTAATTCAATCAAAAGGGGAATTTTATTTAAGATAGTTTGGGAAATTGAAATATTCACCCATTTATAAATTTATCCCTTGAATTTCCGTTTTCCAATGATAAAATAGATGAAGCTAACTCTACATCATCACTTCTTTTCATTCTCCGGTTTCTTCTTCAAACTTTTGGTATCTTTGCAACACTTTGACAGGGGGGATTATCTTATTTCTTATAACTTTTTCTCTTCTATCTAAGATCTTCTATGATTGGTCCTTAAAATAATGTTCATTATCCAATGGTACCACCTCTGTATTGAGTACATGTGAGGGGTTTGTTATGTACTTTCCCAAGATAGATACATGGAATATATCAGGTACTTGAAATAGGTTCGATGGGAGTGTTAATCATTAAGCCACCAATCTGATATGATCAAGGATCTAAAAAGGGATTATGTACCTTGGACTAAGCTTTCTCTTATTTCAAAATATCTTAACTTCTCTTGAATGGAGATATTCAGAGGAATATTAGGTATCGAATATCAAACTCTAGATCTCGTTGATGATTGTCAGCATAACTCTTTTGTCGACTCTGAGTAGCCTTGATGTGATGCTGAATGGTATTAACATTCTCCAACATTTCCTCAAACCTTTTAGGACCTATATGTTTTAGTTCCGCATCTTTATCCCAACATACCAATGTTCTAAACCTCTTCCCATAAAGGGCATCATAGGGAGCCATTTGGATGATCGAGTGGAACTTGTTTTTGTAAAAGAACTTGACCAAAGGAGGATGTTGGCCCTATAA
Source organism: Viscum album (assembly GCA_963277665.1). Taxonomy (NCBI): domain Eukaryota; kingdom Viridiplantae; phylum Streptophyta; class Magnoliopsida; order Santalales; family Viscaceae; genus Viscum; species Viscum album. The sequence continues at coordinate 1,306,091,105 of OY728119.1, forward strand.
AAATTTGAATTTCATAGAACATTATCATAAAATTTATTCTATTGTTTAAATGGTATGCTCATATTGGCTATCAGCTTGAAGATGATTGGTCAGAATAATGTTCAACTTAGTGTTTAGAGAATGGTAGAGACTTTTCTAGGACATGGAGGTGATCCTTGGATCTTGATCATGCATAATAGATAGTGGTACACCATTTAACCTTACTATTTATCTGATGTATATCTTTGCAATTTGATCCAGTGATAAATCCTCTCGAATCACAATAATGTGTATAGTCTTTATAAGATGATCCGAAACAACCCAGATAGAATTGTTTCCTTTGGATGATTCGGAATTCTGGTAACAAATTCCATGGTGATGTTTTCTCATTTTCGTATTTGTTTGGGTAATGGTTACATCATCTCCTTATACATCTTCCTTTTAGTCTTAACATCTGACATACTAGACACTTTGATGTATATTTAGTGATCTCCATCTTCAGGTTTTCTAGCCAATAGTGATATCAAATATCTTGATACATAATTGTGTTTCTTGGGTAAATGGAGAAATTTGAACTATGTGCATCATCCAATAGTTTTTTATTTAACTCATGATTTTATGGAACACATAATCTTCATCCAAATCCAAAAATTCCTTCATCATTAGCACTGAACTCTAAATATTTACCTTTTCTTATAGTTTTCACTTTTATCTAAATTCCCATTTTATCTTCTTTTAACATCATTTAACCTTTACATAAGAGATAGTTGAGCAACCATTTGTGAAAGTAGTAATGATGTTTCTTTATTTATGATTCCATTTTCAATCCCTTTCAAATCCATGAATATCAGATCCTTCTCAATTCTCATCAATGATAGAAATTATGGTTCCTTTCTACATAGAGAATTAGTTGCGTTATATTATTTACTAGTATGGTGGTAGATTTAGTATTCATAATCCTTGATTAGATCTAACCATATTCATTAGTGCATACTGATCACTTTCTATGTGAAAATACATTTGAGGCTCTTGTGATCAGTATATATCTCACAAATCTCCTCATAGAGATAATTCTGCCATATTTTCATGAAAATATAATAGCTACCATCTCTAGATCATATGTGGGATATTTTTACTCATGATTTTCCATCTACCTTGAAGAATATTCTATGAATTTTTCATTGTTCATAAACACACAACCTAATCCCTTCTTTGATTCGTCACTAAATATTACAAAATGTTATCCACTAGTGGGTAGTGTGAGCCCATGGTCAGTGATAATCCTAGTTTTAAACTCCATGAATCTTTGTTCATATTAATAATTCCAAGAAAACATGACTCCATTATGGGTTAGTTTAGTAAAAGGCTTTGACAATCACGAGAAATTTATCACAAATCGGTGATAATATCTAGCTAACCCATGGAAGCTCGGAATATCTTACATGGATGTTGGCCTCGACCATCCTTCTATTTTTTTCATTGAAGGATCCACAGATATTCCACTTCTTGTGATGATATGCCTAAAAATTATAATTCCTTCATCCAGAACACACACTTGTTTTACTCTACATAAACATTCTCCTTTCACAACATATTTATCAAAGTGATATGATTCACCTTAAGAGCCTCCATGGTTTTATATTATATTATAATATAATCTATAAATATTACTAATTATTTAACATAGTAATCTATAAATATTAAATTCATCAATTACATGACGATTTTCAGAGAATTATAGAGTCTTAATGACATTACTATTAAATCAAAGTGGCCATATGTTTTAATAAAAGTAGTTTTGGGGATATCCTCCTTCTTCACCCTAACCTGGTAATATCGTGACCATATATCCACCTTGGAAAATTATTGTGCTCCATTTATATGATCAAACAATTCATCAATGTGTGGAAAATGATACTTGTTCTTTATCATGATTTTTTAAGCTCATAATAATCAATTCCAATGCATATGGACCCATCCTTCATCTAAAGAAAGATGACTAGAGAACCCCATGGTGAAGAACATGGGTGTATAGAATCTTTATCCATATTATCCTGTATTTGTTTATTTAGCTCCTCAATTTCCACAACATCTATTATCTATAGAGTTGTGGATATTAGAAAATCCCCATGTATAAGATCAATTGAAAATTCGACGAATCTGTTAGGAGGAGGACTAGATAATTTCACAGAAAACACATTAGTGTATTCCCTCATAATAGTCATGTATTAAAGGATGATCATTTACTTATACTCGATCATTTATGTAAGATATTATTTCTCATATGGAAATAATATCCAATCTTGATATGATGGTGTTAAAGAAGATTCATCATCCTCCTTGAACTTGTACAAAATCACGAGTTGATTCCCAATACAAAGAGTGATTTCATTCAAATGGAAATTTATGTTGGATCTCTATAGGGAAATTCAATTAATTCACAAAATTTCATTAACTTCCACGATAGGAAGTATGACAAGGTTCTCCAAGAATTTCATCCCAAAAACATTGATTGGGGATAAGTTATATACTTAAGGTTCAATACTTTCACTATTTTTAATTTTCACTGATAAATCTACATCCAGGATTTTTGATCGTGTTTGAATAGTTCTAAAAAACCTTCACAGTACAAAGGATGGTATAGAACTATAATAAAAAATTATGTTCTCTATTATTGAATTAATAAATAGCATACCTATCACCACTTTGTTTTCGGGATTCACTTCAGCGGTAGTGGTGGAAAAAGATCACCATTGCTGCCTTGGAGGTTGTTGGATTCCTCCCAAAACTCTTGTCTTAGGGAATTGGTTTTCAAAGTGACCTAGTTACCATTATTTATAACTGAGAAAAAATAGTTGAGGGTTTACGGGAGTATTCCTTTCATCTATCACATTATAAGGGTTTGTTGGGTCTGAAATTATTAGCTAGGTGTACTTCCTTCCCCCACCAAAAGCATTTTTTAACATTAGTAAATTTATAGGGAGTTTCTTCCCAAACCATTGAAAAGTGGGATATTGAAATTTTTTAACACGTTTAGATATCTCTAACGGACCTCCAAAATTAATATCCCCTTTCCGATTCTTATCCCCATGATACCCTTGTTATTTGTAAATATCTATTTCGGATTTCTGGTAACATCAGACAATTTACTCTTAGCTATCAAATTCATAGATTTCCAAAAGTTTTTGTAGAGTAGGTTTTATCCCACCAAAGAAGCAGTCAACCTTGAATTCGATGATAACGACAAAAAAAATCCATATCTTGAAATTATTGTATGGTTTTCCTCAAACGCCCCAATAGATTCATTATCTGTTTTCTTGAGTGAAAAGAAATGCCTTTCCATTTAAAAATGGTTAGTGTGAGGGAAATATTTATTGAAAAACATTTTCTAGAACTCCTTCCACACCCTCATTTCGATATATTCCTCAGGATTTATATTTTTTATTAATTTCCACCATTGAAAATATTCTCTATCCATATGATAAGTAGCTAGAAGAACCTTATCATTTTTGGAACATTGTAGGATGGAGAAGATATTCTCAATAGAATTTATCCACTATTCCATGATTAAGGGATCATATGATCCATTGAATGTTGAAGGATGTTTTTGCATAAATATCTTGATTTCAATTTTTTATATCTTATGGGGTTTGATTACTCCTCATGATCCAGGTTTCTATTAAGAACATGAGTTATATGATATAGTATCATGACAAAGTTTGTGATTCCCACTCCCATTGGACTGAGCATCTTATTGTGGAATTCATCACATTTCCCTTCAAATTGTGTTGTAAAATAATACCTCTTGATCCTTCTCATTGGATATAATAAAATAAAATTGAGGAAAGACCGTATGACACTATTAAAACATAGAGGTGAATCCTAATAAAATAAAGGAATAACTTATAAATTACATTTATTTAATTAACATGTGAATTGCATGGCTTCCCTCATTGTTAACCATGGTATGTTTCCTAGCATATATTATTATCTGCAATTTTTGTACCTTAATAATGGTTCCTAATTAGAATTTGAATTTTCCAAATCATATCCCCTAGGACTTCCAAAACAGGTGTGCATTAAGGCCTATTTTCGTGTATCAGGTTACCCCGAGTCTGAGCTGGAACACCTTGATTGAGATGTTACTCATAATTGCACTTGTGCAAGAACAACATCCACTAGTAGTATAAAGAAATGCATGTATTTTCTGGATAAATAACTTACACTATAATAATCAAATTTTAGGTTCATTTTCATATACTTAGTCTTATTTCTGAGTCATTCTCAAGAGTTTTCTAATCCTAATCTAAAAACAACTAATCTCTTTCTTTGATACCAACTATAACAACCCTTCTCTTTATTTAACATTAATACGTGATTCATTACATAAAAATATAAATAATATAACCCAAATTACTAATAAGTAGAGTGTATTTCTTAATTAGGTACATAAGATAACCAATTGATCATGAGAAGTAATACAATTATTGAAAAATTCCTTAACATGATTTATTAAAACCCTTTTTAACATGCTAAAAATACACATTTAATCTAAAAACAACATGGTATAACATAGGTACATACATAATAAAGGGGGATATGAAAATACTAGTAAGAGAAAAAACATGGAATAAGTAATACTTGTTAGAAAATAGATATATCAATCAAGAATAAAAAGAACATGAATAATAAGGCAAGATATAGTTGGATAATCATAAGATGAGAAATGTGGAAAAAACCTAAAACACTAAATCATATAAATAGTTCAAGGATAAACTTCCAATACATCATGATAGAAAAAATAATATAAAATAATCAGGTAAACCCCTTTCACAATGTGACGTATCATGATATTAAACAATATCCAAGGCATTGTACTACTATCTAGGTGCACCCATTATAATCATTTCATTCTAATTCTTATGTGTGCCACATAGATCATACAACATGGATTCATTCAACATCATAATTTATTCCATGATCAACGAATGTGGAAAACATACAGTTAAGTCCCCAATAAATTTGTATGTGTGTATAAAGTTGAATACCCATTAAATATCAATGGTTATGGTATTCACTACACAATTATTTAGGAATGAAAAATCGTAGTGAAATATTTACAGCAAAACAATGTTGCTTATAAATTAAAAAAATGGATGATGAGAGATAATGGGGTATCTCATTATTTCGAAATAAAATTTCAATAAATAGGTATATGTAAAATCATATACCAACATTAGATATTTTTAAATATAAGGAATAAGGTAATTAATAAATATTATTAGAGAAAAGAATCGTTATGAAATTTTGACATGGTAACATGTGTAGAAGAAGGATCATGGGAATATTAATGAGAGTAAAAGGAACATCTCATAATTTACCCATAAAATTGGTTATAAGGGGAATATAAAATATCATATCCCATCATAAGAAAATTTATTGTAAAAGACATAACATAGAAGGAGTGCTTTATAAAAGAGGAGAGTAGAAGATGTGGTTCCCTTACTTAAGTGTGTGAATCCAAAGGCTTAAGAGGGGATTCATGAAATCATAGGGCACCTTGGAAGGACTCTATGGAGTGGAGGGTAGAGTTTTCAATTTCCCCAAGGATTTTTATTGATGACAAATATAATCAAGTGGGATTTTACATAGTACTGGAGGGGGTTTTACTATTATTTAGGTTTTAGATACTATATATTAAAATGTCCAAAACCACAAACCATCCCATGTTATTTTAATATGGTTTCCACCAAATGGGAGTGGTTTACATTATTTTATATGGCAAATGGCCAAATATATTTAAATATTACCCTTGGTGATGTGGAGGTGAGTCACACTCTAAAATAAATGATTTCAAAATCATAAAATAAATTATAATCCTTGAGGAAAACATAATGGATTTAAAAAATAAATAAAATATACATAGAATCAAATTATTTTAAATTTAAAACATATATATAGTTTTAGATACAATTTATATTACTTATTACATCACTTTTGTGTCATTATGGTTTCATAAAACACAAAGTATATTTATAGGATATTTAATTTTTACACGAAAATTCAACTATCTCAGAAAATTATAAAAAATTCACTTTGGGATAATTATGATGTCATAATTCCAAAAATGATATTAATTTTATCTAAATAATTTTCTAAATATTTTAATTTTTACTTTTAAAATAATAACATACATTTATCGAAAATGATTGGTTTTTGAACAAAAATATTTTTTGAACACTTATAAAAATTGATAGGTCGGAATATACAAAGTAACACAAAAGGGGAGGGGGCTAAATGAATAAAGTAAACAACTTTTTATAGTGTTTTGAGGCACAAATATCCCCTAGTATACTGTACAAATCACTCTCTCAGTGATCTTGAAAAGTTTTACTAGAATGGTCCTCTTATCAAAAGACCACAAACATACAACTGAGTGCATACAATTGACACCTTTACAATAAGACCAATAATAAATACTTCTGGACCTATATTAGAAAACTGATTACCCACAGCATAGATTGAGAATATGATACTCCACCACCACTGAGTATGAGTAGTTGAAACTCCAAAAAATCAATAGACTTTGATTTGAAAGGTTCAGGTTATTATTGAAAATTTCAATAATAGCAACTAAAAATTTATGGGTCTTCTTCTTCAGAAAATAATATCTTCATGAATGAAATTGTCTACAGAAATCAATATTTAAAAAAAAATATTCAATAAAGTAGTAAATAAACATCATTAGTAATCTAATATTAGTAAAATATTGAACATGATTATCTCCAAAGTGTATCTTCTTTCAGAATCGATCATTCGTTGCTGCAATAATGTAAATGAAAATGTGAATAATACAGTCATATTTGTGAATCACTTATTACACACATATGTGAATAGATAGTCTGAATAAATATATAAAATAGTTATCTATCTTCAGTATTATAGATCCAAAAGTATATCTCGGTTGATCGTGGAATTTCAAATTACAATTTACCTAATGTATCGTAACTTCCCATAGAAATATGAGTTATTTTCATTGATGAACACAATTCTTTGAAACTATCAAAATGATAATTGAATAAATATTTGTTTCTGACTTGAATGTTGCAGCAATATCAGATTGAAAACATGTCCTTAAAAACATCATTTTTGATAACACAATATATAGTTGATATTAATATCATAGTGTTCCTTCACATAGCATAGGGTTATTTCCCCAATGTATGGTTTCTTAACTATACTTTCATCTTCACATAAAGTAGGGATCAAAATAAGCATAAGGATGATAATCCATAAATTTTCCATATTAGTATAAAATCATTAATGTTGTATTAATTAATCATACATTCAACTTTTCCATATATAGTGTATGAACAATAAATCCTAACTCAAATGTGAGGTTGTTGATGTATATGTTTTATGATTCTCTGAACAGAAAGATGTTGATCTAAATGCAAAAAGTTTATCATAGTGTAGGGTTGATACCAAATGTAAGTGTTTCACTTCCCATCCTAACTTAGGGTTGATACCATACATTTATTTATATAATATAGGGTTCGAAGTAGTGTTTCTGGAGTAATTCTAGTAATGTAAAATTACATTAACCCATATATAAATTCTGGAAAACTCACTCAAGAAAACACCATTAGAACAAAAACAAGGGTATTTATTAACATCAAAATCATAATAAATTATATATTATTGTTCATAAAATTCTGTAGTGCCCAGATCAGTGTGAATCACTGAGAGGGGGAGGGGGTGAATCAGTGATCCCTTAAAACTTTTTACTAATTGATTCTTATCAATTAAACCTCTATGGCTGGTTAAAGCCTCGATCCACTCTTCTTGTATCTCTCAACCTTGCCCGAATGATGCAGTAATGAAAAGGCACAGGACACAAGGATTTACAAGGTTCGGCACCAAAGGCCTACATCCTTGCCATGCTCTCCCAGCATGGATTCTCCCATTATAACTTGTTAGAATTACAATGGTCGATACAGAGTCCCACTGTATCTCTCTTGAGTCCCACAGGAGGGCCTTTATACTGCGTCCCACAGTGTTACCAGAGTCCCACTGGCCTGCTCCAGAATCCCACTGAAGACTTCTTCTCCCTGAGTCCCACAGGGTCTTCTCTTGGCTCCTCGAGTCACACGAGTAGCTCTTCTTCTTGTTCAGCTCTTCAAGTATCTTCAGCAGTCTGGGATAAAGACTGCTGGCCTTGCTCTGTACCTCTGATCACTTGTGATGATCAGGTCTTCTCGTCTTTCTCAGGCTTTATCACCTTCTTCTAAGGATGACCTGGCTTCTCTCCAACTACTGAATACTCAGACAAATGATTTCTTTAACTTCAGTCTGGTCCAGTCTCAGTCAACTCTACTTCATGCACTGAGTGCATGGAAACTCTTCATCTTCATGCACTGATAGCATGGGTTCTCAATATCTTCAAGAACTGTTGTTCCTAGACTTCTCAAAATATTCTTCAAGAACTTTCAGTCTTGGTCAACTCAAACGCACACCACTGATTTAAGCTTGTTCAGTGTGCGCGTGCATGCATGCATGCATGCACTTTCCCTTTCCTCTTCTTGGTGCAGTAGACCCACAAAGGGTGTAACACTTTAAGCACACACCAACTTCTCAAACTTCACACACTTTATTCTTTTTGATTACACACTTAAATGTGTGTTCTACTTTAGTGTGAGGCATCCTTCTTTTTCTACTTATAGGTGTTTACACTTTTAGTGCACACACTAGGTTCGGCCAACTCCTCTCTTTGCACACACTTGTTTCATTTTGCACACACTTGAAACTTGGCCTTCACATCTTCTTGCACATAAATGGCTACGGCCAACTTCTTGTTCACTATGCACACACACTGTCCACAGCGAGGGTGCTTTCTCCTTTTAGCACACACACACTTGGTGTATAATTCTTATCACCCGAATCTCCTACTACCCATATGAAGGCGCGCAAGTGCTTGATAAGCCACGACCTCCTCTTCTTCAACAGCCACACAAGGGTGCAGTGGCAAGGCGTGCAAGTCCTCTGGTGTAGCTTAGCCGCACAAGTGCAATGACACAAGGGAGCAAGGCGCGCAAGGCATCCGTGCAAGGCTCTTTAGCCGCAGTCGCGCAAGGTACCAAGCTACGGGGCACGCAAGCTCTCGAGCTTCAACCACGGGCGCGCAAAGTGCTGCGGCCCTGGGTACTTCGTGCTGCGCAAAGATTAGCGCGCAGGGGACTTCATCCAACCTTCTTGTCGCGCAAAGAAGTTGCACGCAAGGAAATCAGCCGCGCAAATATAATTGCACGGGGGCTTCAAAATCTTCGCGAGGCAGAGCACTCATGGGGCTTCTTTCAAGTTCATCAGCAAGCGACACCGAGAGCATGGGCTCTCCTTTTATAGGCAGAGAATCCTCCAAACATCCGCGTGGGATAAATCTCAAATCCCCGAAATATTCGGATCTTCAAGATTTTTTCAAATCTTGAACTTTCTCCTCGGTTCACGCGGGTTTCCTTTTTATTTTCCTCCTTCACGTGCATGCATTTTGGAACGAATGCACGACCTCTTTAATACTTGTCAATGCATACCACGACCACACGTGGCCTCGGCAACTCCGTTTGCCTCGGCTGATGTCCGAATTCTTTCTCGATGCATGCATGCAACATTTTAATGCATGCATGAGTTCGTTATGGCCTAACGATGACAAAGGAGGTCTCGGTTTGCTCGGAGGTGGCCGGGAACTCAAAATAGTCGTTCGGGAGGCTCCTGGTTCAGCGGCGGCTTCGTGGGTGGCTTCGGCTCGAGCTCGAGGTGGAAGATGAGCCACGGCCATCGGATCATGATGCGCGACTGCGAGGATTAGATCATCGCCGCGGAGATGGATCGTGCGGCGTGGATAAAGCGCACGATGGCTCGGACGGCCGAGATTTGCTCCCAGGGAAATTTCCGCGTCCCACATCGAATCGGCGAGAGGAATTGCCGCGCCTTATCAACTAAGCGCTCCCCCAACCGGCTCAGTTGAATCCTCTCCCCCCACGGTGCCGCTCCGCACCGTGTTCTCCCTGCGGGCGCGCTCTGCGCCCACTCTTGCCTCCGCGGGCGCGCTCTAGCGCCCACTATGCACCTCGGGCGCGCGCTCAGGCGCCCATGCTGCGCAGGAACTGATCCCATGCGTGGCCCGGGGCTTACACACGGCCCCCCTGCCTCTCGGGCTGGCCACATGGGATCCCCCCTTGGGCGTGGTGCCTTAGGCCCACATGTGCCTTGGGGGTTGAACCCTTAAGGTTGGCCCTTGGTGGCATATTTTTTGCCTACTTAAACACTAAGTACTTTGTATAAGAACTAAGTGTAAAATGCCATGTGCCACAACTCTTCTTCTCCATTTATTCTCTTCTCCCACATTTCTATTCTTCTTCTTCATTATAATTCCTCCATTCTTCTTAAACAAATAATCTTCACTTAGGAGGGAATTCCCGAAGGTTCTTCATCAACCGAGCTCTTGAATCACATAAACATCTTCAATGTGCTTCATTGATCTAATCAGAGATCAATTGGATCTTCTTCTAATTCTCATGCACTAAGTGATAGTGCATGGACTTCTTCAGCTCACTTCATCCACTTAGGAGGTGTGGATGGATCATCTTCATCTCCTCATGCATTGTCTTAACAATGCATGGTCTTCTATCATTGTTGTGACTTTGTATCCAGTTGATACAAGTTCTTGGAACATTAAGAACACCTCAACAATCGTCAGATATACATGGAGAATGTTTCAACCACAATTTCCAATACCACTTAGTGAATCTCCTAAGTGACACGCATCTTAGTACCATGGCCATTCTCCATTCATCACCAACACCATCACAACCTTTGTCATTCACATCTTGACATTCCTTGACTTCCATTCATTCCAAGACAACTTCATGCCTTATTGACATCAAATGCAACACAGTGCACTTCAATCTCCCCCTTTGTATTTGTTGTCAATACACTCCTTCAGCACATATGAATGGGTCAATATGTGTGCCAATATTTTCTCCCCCTTATTGGCAATCAAATGCAAAGGTGTGGTGTGGTTCACTTTCAAAAATATCTTCCTCCCTTTGAATAGCATCTTCTTGAAAATTACTAAGAGAGGGATGATGCCACATGTTCTTAGCAAAGAACCTTTAGTAAATCAACTCTAAGTCTACTTGGGCTAACCCGGTGTAGAAAACAAGAGTGATATAACCAAGGAACTCAATGCTGTCCACATTCACTATAAACATATGAGATCATGCTTAGGGGTTGAATTTTTTCAGATATTCAATGAATTTCTGAATCCTGCACATACTTCACAAAACACATTAGAAAGTTCAGGTGAAAAGATAAAGCTCCCCCATTCATTCATTTTCTTAAGATGATATTAATCTTAGAACATCATCTTCTTCAGATTTGCTCCCCCTCAAGGGGTGCACTCCATTCTGTCCAAATCATCCTCTAGATGAGAATGATCATCATCTTCAATTCCCTGCAATGTTAGCACATGTATATACCAATAGTATAAGGGAATAAGATGGAACCTCCTTGGTTCATCAATGTGAACAACAAGGTTGAGAAGATTCTCTCAACCGAGATGTCCCATTTTCACCAGTCTTCACACTTGCACATTTGATCTTCATTGATGACTGTGCTGGTGTGGTTCCCAAAACATCTTCATGTGAAACCTTCTTCTTCCCTTTTGCTTTAGCAATTGCCAGAGCTTCATCTTCAACTCTTTGTAGTTCTCTGGCAAGTTGCAACTGATTTGGCCATATGACTAACAAGTCATTTGGAAGTGAGGCCTCAGTTTTGGAAGTTCCACATGGTTCTTTGGATGCTGCTAAGCTACCTCTCTTAGGCAACTTATTTTCAATCAATCCCTTCTTCTTCTTCTGGATTGAGTGTCTTTTGAAGTTCAGTCTGCTTCTATTTAGTTTCATGGCTTCTTTACAAAGGTCCATGATGTGTCCTTTCTTTCCACAGTAGAAGAATGTTTTCTTGGTGGTCCTTCTGGATGCATCACCCTTCTTGGATTTAGATTCCAAGGACTTCTTTTCCTTTTTCATAATCTTCTTGGGAGCATTGTCACCTCTCTTCTGTTTGCTTCCCAAGGATTCTTTCTGAGCCAGGTTCTGTGATCTTTTCTTCTTTTGAGCTCTGGATACAGTTGGAGATTTACATGTATCTTTTTGACCACTTTTGCAATCATCCCAGATGTTGTCAAGTAATCCAAATCTATTTGCAGTAAACAGATGTCTCTGGACCTGTGGATGCTGCTTCTTTTCCTCTGGCTTTCTCCCCCTTGGCATGGGCTTCCTCTGTGCTTTGGCATTCAGTGGATTGTACCAAAAATCCTTTGCACAATGCCCATACTTGTTACAACACCAGCATTGTCCCACGAATCTTGACCTCTTCAGTCCTTCTGATTGTAGGGTACTTTTCTTGAATTGCTGTGCTGCTTCAGGAGAGCTTTCTTTCTTCACTGTCTTCATCCATACTTGTTTGGATTCATTCTTCCATCCTGCACTTTTAGTAGAAACACTTTTAGAAGCATGAGTACAAGATGGTATGGATGGTACCTTCTTTTTAGAAGATGTTTCCCTTTCATTAGAGGATGTCTTTCTTTTAGAATCATCCTGCTCAAAGCATACTTGAGTAGCAACATGTCTTCTTCCAGCTGACTAGGAGGATTCAGCTTTAGGTGATTGCAGATGTTTCAATATCACCTCCAGTTCTAAGTATTTCATGTTGAGGGAGTTCTTCTCATCCTCAACAGTTCTTAGCTTTCCTTCCAAATTCTCCACCAGTTGTTTCATCTGGTCTCCATGCACCTTCTTCAATTCTTGCAATGAATTGTCCAGCTCCTTCACCAATTTTACTTTGTCTTCAAGTTGAGCATCTTTAACAACCATTGATACTCTATGCCTCTTCTCCAGTGCATGGTAAACATCTTTGATTATTACTTTAAAGATTTCTTTCTCAGAAAGGCTTCTTTGCAATTCTTCACAAGTATCTTCATATCTATCATTGAAAAGAGAAACTGTTTCTTCCTTAGCCTTCACCAGCTTTCTGAGAGTGTTGGTTATGCCAACCCTTTTAGCCAATTGGACTTCCAGAGAATTTGCTTCATCTTCTAGCTGTAATTTTTCTTCTTGAAGATCAAGGAGGACTGTAGCTATACACATTGCCACTTTCTTGGGGACTGTCTTCTGAAGATATTTGATTGCATTTAGAAGATCATTGTTTCTTCCATCATCATCACAGCTAGAGCAGGCTTCATCAGAAGAATGATAAAAGGAATTGTCATATGATGTGACTTTCACATTTCTTTCCATAGAAGGAGTTTCTCTGATTGCGACAACCTTCTTCCTCATCTTCTTTGCCTATTTCTTCATTCTGTTTTTCAGAGTCTTGGCAGATATCTCCATTTGAGGATGTTCTTTCATTTCCTCAAATCTGCACTCCATATAGACTCTCTTGGATCTTTTAGAGGTAACCTCCCTCTGATACCAATTGTAGTGCCCAGATCAGTGTGAATCACTGAGAGGGGGAGGGGGTGAATTAGTAATCCCTTAAAACTTTTTACTAATTGATTCTTATCAATTAAACCTCTATGGCTGGTTAAAGCCTCGATCCACTCTTCTTGTATCTCTCAACCTTGCCCGAATGATGCAGTAATGAAAAGGCACAGGACACAAGGATTTACAAGGTTCGGCACCAAAGGCCTACATCCTTGCCATGCTCTACCAGCATGGATTCTCCCATTATAACTTGTTAGAATTACAATGGTCGATACAGAGTCCCACTGTATCTCTCCTGAGTCCCACAGGAGGGTCTTTATACTGCGTCCCACAGTGTTACCAGAGTCCCACTGGCCTGCTCCAGAATCCCACTGAAGACTTCTTCTCCCTGAGTCCCACAGGGTCTTCTCTTGGCTCCTCGAGTCACACGAGTAGCTCTTCTTCTTGTTCAGCTCTTCAAGTATCTTCAGCAGTCTGGGATAAAGACTGCTGGCCTTGCTCTGTACCTCTGATCACTTGTGATGATCAGGTCTTCTCGTCTTGCTCAGGCTTTATCACCTTCTTCTAAGGATGACCTGGCTTCTCTCCAACTACTGAATACTCAGACAAATGATGTCTTTAACTTCAGTCTGGTCCAGTCTCAGTCAACTCTACTTCATGCAATGAGTGCATGGCAACTCTTCATCTTCATGCACTGATAGCATGGGTTCTCAATATCTTCAAGAACTGTTGTTCCTGTACTTCTCAAAATATTCTTCAAGAACTTTCAGTCTTGGTCAACTCAAACGCACACCACTGATTTAAGCTTGTTCAGTGTGCGCGTGCATGCATGCATGCATGCACTTTCCCTTTCCTCTTCTTGGTGCAGTAGACCCACAAAGGGTGTAACACTTTAAGCACACACCAACTTCTCAAACTTCACACACTTTATTCTTTTTGATTACACACTTAAATGTGTGTTCTACTTTAGTGTGAGGCATCCTTCTTTTTCTGCTTCTAGGTGTTTACACTTTTAGTGCATACACTAGGTTCGACCAACTCCTCTCTTTGCACACACTTGTTTCATTTTGCACACACTTGAAACTTGGCCTTCACGTCATCTTGCACATAAATGGCTACAGACAACTTCTTGTTCACTATGCACACACACTGTCCACGGCGAGGGTGCTTTCTCCTTTTAGCACACACACACTTGGTGTATAATTCTTATCACCTGAATCTCCTACTACCCATATGAAGGCGCACAAGTGCTTGATGAGCCACGACCTCCTCTTCTTCAACATCCACACAAGGGTGTAGTGGCAAGGCGCGCAAGTCCTCTGGTGTAGCTTAGCCACGCAAGTGCAATGACACAAGGGAGCAAGGCACGCAAGGCAGCCGTGCAAGGCTCTTTAGCCGCAGTCGCGCAAGGTACCAAGCCGCGGGGCACGCAAGCTCTCGGGCTTCAACCACGGGCGCGCAAAGTGCTGCGGCCCTGGGTACTTCCTGCTGCGCAAAGATTAGCACGCAGGGGACTTCATCCAACCTTCTTATCGCGCAAAGAATTTGCACGCAGGGAACTCAGCCACGCAAATATAATTGCGCGGGGGCTTCAAAATCTTCGCGAGGCAGAGCACTCACGGGGCTTCTTTCAAGTTCATCAGCAAGCGACACCGAGAGCATGGGATCTCCTTTTATAGGCAGAGAATCCTCAAAACATCCGCGTGGGATAAATCTCAAATCCCCGAAATATTCGGATCTTCAAGATTTTTTCAAATCTTGAACTTTCTCCTCGGTTCATGCGGGTTTCCTTTTTATTTTCCTCCTTCACGTGCATGCATTTTGGAATGAATGCATGGCCTCTTTAATACTTGTCAATGCATACCACGAACACACGTGGCCTCGGCAACTCCGTTTGCCTCGGCTGAAGTCCGAATTCTTTCTCGATGAATGCATGCAACATTTTAATGCATGCATGAGTTCGTTATGGCCTAACGATCAAAAAGGAGGTCTCGGTTTGCTCGGAGGTGGCCAGGAACTCAAAATAGTCGTTCGGGAGGCTCCTGGTTCAGCGGCGGCTTCGCGGGTGGCTTCGGCTCGAGATCAAGGTGGAAGACGATCCACGGCCGTCGGATCGTGATGCGCGACGGCCAGGATTAGATCATCGCCGCGAAGATGGATCGTGCGGCGTGGATAAAGCGCGCGATGGCTCGGACGGCCGAGATTTGCTCCCGGGGAAATTTCCGCGTCCCACATCGAATCGGCGAGAGGAATTGCCGCGCCTTATCAACTAAGCGCTCCCACAACCGGCTCAGTTGAATCATCTCCCCCCACGGTGCCGCTCCGCACCGTGTTCTCCCTGCGGGCGCGCTCTGCGCCCACTCTTGCCTCCGCGGGCGCGCTCTAGCGCCCACTATGCACCTCGGGCGCGCGATCAGGCGCCCATGCTGCGCAGGAACTGATCCCCTGCGTGGCCCGGGGCTTACACACGGCCCCCCTGCCTCTCGGGCTGGCCACATGGGATCCCCCCTTAGGCGTGGTGCCTTAGGCCCACATGTGCCTTGGGGGTTGAACCCTTAAGGCTGGCCCTTGGTGGCATATTTTTTTCCTACTTAAACACTAAGTACTTTGTATAAGAACTAAGTGTAAAATGCCATGTGCCACAACTCTTCTTCTCTATTTCTTCTCTTCTCCCACATTTTTATTCTTCTTCTTCATTAGAATTCCTCCATTCTTCTTAAACAAATAATCTTCACTTAGGAGGGAATTCCCGAAGGTTCTTCATCAACTGAGCTCCTGAATCACATAAACTTCTTCAATGTGCTTCATTGATCTAATCAGAGATCAATTGGATCTTCTTCTAATTCTCATGCACTAAGTGATAGTGCATGGACTTCTTCAGCTCACTTCATCCACTTAGGAGGTGTGGATGGATCATCTTCATCTCCTCATGCATTGTCTTAACAATGCATGGTCTTCTATCATTTTTGTGACTTTGTATCCAGTTGATACAAGTTCTTGGAACATTAAGAACAGCTCAACAATCGTCAGATATACATGGAGAATGTTTCAACCACAATTTCCAATACCACTTAGTGAATCTCCTAAGTGACACGCATCTTAGTACCATGGCCATTCTCCATTCATCACCAACACCATCACAACCTTTGTCATTCACATCTTGACATTCCTTGACTTCCATTCATTCCAAGACAACTTCATGCCTTATTGACAACAAATGCAACACAGTGCACTTCAAATTCATTCCCTACAATCTCCCCCTTTTTGATGATCACAAAACCCATAACATAAACCATAACTAAATTTAATGAAAAGTTATGATTTGTAAACATAAAAAAATAGATATAGAAAATATTTTGATATTTTTATTTCATAGTATTATTTAGATAATGAAAATAGATACATGTAAATTAAATATTTTCTCTATTGAAATATTGGTGTTTATAAGTATTCTCCCCAATATTTCAATAGTCTCCAGGGAAAATTTCAATTGATTTTCTTACAAATATTCCCTTGAAAATATTCTACCCCTTTTTCTGATATCCAAAAGACAATTTTAAATAATAAACAATATAAACTACATTTAATATGGAACAAAAATATAATTAATGGTTATAAATACCGGCATAATAAAAACAAATCAATGATTGTCCTTGAAAACATTGAACTAAAAGAAAAGATACTAAAAAAATTATAAAAAATTAAATTAAAATGAAAATTAATTGAAATGTTTTATCAAATAAATAAGCATTATTCAATGGAAGGGTCTTCAAGGAATTTAGTCTAAAATGGAAATGAAAAAAGGGTTCATCAGTATATAAAAAGGATGAAACTACACTACTAATATCATGAATCCTCAAAAAATGCTATGTAAGTGGTTGTTGAAGACATACGATCATTATTAAATAATATTATTTAAATCATTTCCAACCTAAAAATTCTCAATCAGATTAACCTTTACATATTAATTCACATCTTCCTTTGACTGAATTGTTGATGTCAACTTTTTCATAACTTGATTAAGAACTAGTCCCGACTAGGAATCACTTGTAGTTAGTTGACTAATAAGATGTCTGTAATTTTCCAATATCACACTTAAAGGAGTACTATCACACTGAAGAGTGTGTAGTCTATCATTAAACTCAGCCAGTACAGAGGTAATAGCTTCAAACTTTCTAAGAAGTTCTAGTGGTATCTATTGAGAGGAGGTTGATGCTTGACTAATTTTATTGAGAGACATAAAATATCCACCTATCATTAGCTTAAACTAATTAAACTCTAATTTCTTATTATATTCATCTCTTAGAAAATTGAACTCTCAAGACATCCTTCTAATGAGATCTTTGAGGTCTTTAATTGAAAATAGATTCACCTTGAATTCCCATTAATGGATCTTATGATCTTCAAAATCAAATATTGTCACTGAAGAAACCTTTTATTCTATAAAAAATAATTCTTAGCCTCCAAATGTTCACTTAGAAACAAATTCTAAGCCTCCAACAGATTTATCTTTATAAATAAGGATTCAACCAGAGAATTATATGATTTAGGGTTAAGAGTGTCAGGTTAAGGAATGGCTTCCCTTTGATTGACTTATACTAAGGAAAAACATGGGTCTTCATTACCAATCGATATGTTTCCTAAGGTAGATCCTCCACCAATTTTAGAATCAGGAAATAATTGAGTTTGAGAACCAAGATAAACATCCTAGATATGTTTTTGGCTATGAGACTCTTTCTCAACATGCTTATCGACATGATTCTCATGATCAACTGCTCCAACCGATTCATCCACATTCTCTGGAATGAAAAGTGTAATTCCAATTTTGTGAACCATATATTTTTATGGACATGAAGTGACTTCTTCATCAGGCCTCTGTCTCATAGGTCCACCTGAAGGAATATTCCTTTCCCCCCTGAGTAGATGACAAAAACCTTTATTTTAGTTTCTAAAAAACTTGAAAATTACTATTACAAAAGTCACTCAAGAATAATATAATCTTCTTCACAATTAAAACATTCAATGTGTTATTGTGGAGACAATTTTTTCCAAAAAACATATTGATAATTTTTCCCTTCATAGAAAAAAATTATATATCCATTGGGATAACATCCCATCCTTACATCCATGTGGCATAAATGGTTTTGATAACTTATCATAAACCAATAGAAATTAATCTTTATGTGATTTAGAAACAAAATCATAACATATATATCAAGATATAATACTTTCTCTATCTAAAAAAGCATAGTAAAAATTCCAGATTGAATAAACATAATAAAAACTTGATGATCATGAGTAATTTATTTCGTCATTACCTTCTTGAAAGTTTGTGTTCTAAAAAATGAAAACCTAATACCTTCTGAGGAATGTATTCCATTACCTATATCTCTCAAGTAAAGTCCTCCTCATTGGAAAAACATAACATCTCATCCATTTCCATAGAAGACAAAGAAAACTCAAAATCATTAATCATAGAGATAACAAAATATTCTTCGAATCCAACACTGAACAAATCATTTCTACAAAATTACTTTACATCAAAATCGTAAACCATAGGAATGTTATCTTCTCCAAAATAATTAATAAATCCTTGAAATCCCATTTCTTCCTAGAAAGAACGATTCATAAAATCTAAATAACAAAAATCAATTAGATTTCCATGGAGAACATTATGGGGTTTCCATGAAGGATAAGTAGTGTTATCCAACTCAGCATCAACAAATATTTGAGAAGTTTCCATCTATGAAGTTTTTTAGATTGAAGGGATTTAAGGTATAGGGTTTTAGAACACAAGAATCAAACGAAGCTCTATAAACCGAAAGGATGTATAGGAGAGGATAAAGAGAGAGGGAGAAGGAAAAATGATTTCTTATGCTGATAGAGAATGTACTCATTATATTTTAATTTTTAAAAGAAAATTATTGTAAAATCGATATGAAATTATAAATAAAAACTTAATAGAATAAAATATATTAAATAAGTCATAATAAAATAAAAACAGAGACTGTAAATAAAATAATAAATAATCACTTAAACTCAAATATTCCTAAATCCCCCTTAATAAAATAAGAAGTATTACTGGGAATTGGTTTAAAAAAACATCAACTAATTGATATTCAGTTTAAATATATGTTAAAGATATATGATTTTTTAAGGATATGATCTATTTGAATATGAAGTTTCATATAAATTTGCATAGTCCTAGAATGACATACAATATTTTTGGAAATATTTATAGTACCAGTATTATCATATACAATTTTTATACTATTAAAGTGAAGTCTAAAGTCCAGTAGAGTGTTTTTAATCCACAATACTTGTGCACAAAAACTTCCAGCTGATACATATTTTTCCAATGTAGTTGGTAGGCGAAACTGTGAATTATTTTTTAATAGACTATGAAACTAAATATTTTTCTAAGAAGTCATAGTTTCCTAAGGTAATTTTTATATCTAATAAAAAACCTCCAAAGTCAGCATTTAAATATGAAATCAAATTAAAATAACAAGTTTTGGGGTAA
The DNA here is from genome assembly GCA_963277665.1 of Viscum album. Lineage (NCBI taxonomy): Eukaryota > Viridiplantae > Streptophyta > Magnoliopsida > Santalales > Viscaceae > Viscum > Viscum album. The sequence continues at coordinate 1,306,111,148 of OY728119.1, forward strand.
ATATTAGATTGAAAAACAATTCCTTTTAAATATATAAAGATTATTTTATCAACAGTAGTATGGGAATCTTTTCAATTTGATTTAAAATGAGCATAAAGACATACAATAAACATTTTGTCTAGTCTGATCGAAGTAAGATATAATAAAAATGCAATCATACATCTATATAACCTTTTGTCAACTAGTTTTCTAACTTCATCCAAATCAATTTTAATATTGGTACACATTGTAGTTGTATATGTCTTGTTATTCTCAAGTCCCAAAAATTTTAATATATCAATAATTTACTTACTTTGATTTAAAACAATTCATTTTTTGTTGATTTGAAATCCAAAAAAGAAATTTACTTCTCCCATCACAATCATTTCAGATTATTTTTGCATTAAATTTGAAAAATAATGAATTTTTTTTGTTGAACTAAAAAAACAACATCAATGTAAATTTGAACAAATAAAATAATTGAAAAAAATGATTTTATTGATATGTGTTGGATCTATAAATCCAATAATAAATTCAATTTTTAATAGAAAATAACATAATATTTAATAAAAAGATCTAGGTGCTAGTTTAAGGCCATAGAGAGCTTTAATAAGATTAAAAATAGAGTTTGGTTTTCGATAATTTTCTAAACCATAGGGTTGTTCAATATAAACTTCCTCTATTAAATAACTATTTAAAAATTTGGACTTAACATCCATATGATATAATTTAAAATTCATATGGAATGATATATCTAAGAGGATTCTAATGGATTCTAATCAAGCTACAGGAGTAAAGGTCTCATTACAATCTATACGTTTTTACTGATTGCATACTTTAGTGACTAATCAGTATTTATTTTTGGTTATAATCCCTTGATCATCCTGTTTATTTCTAAAGACCCACTTGTTTACTATAACTATATAATTGATTGGTCTATCTACTAGTTCCCAAACATTATTCATTTTGAAATTGTTTAGCTCTTCCTGTATTACTAATATCAAACTCTTATCTTCTATGGATTCTTTAATAGTATTCAGTTATACCTGAGATAGAAAGGTAAGGAATTATGATAGGTTTCCTACATTTCTTATAGTTCAAATTATTGTGTTTAGGTCTCCTATAATAGTTTCTAAAGGATGTTTATTTAAAGTTATAGACTATATAGGAATGGAACTTTCAGGTTCTTCTGTATTATGCTCTTATAAATTGGACTAGATTTTATGAAAATAATTTTCAAAATCCTTTTTCAGTGATTTATGTCTCAATTTGTCAAAAGAGTTAGTAACATCATCAATTTGATATTTCTCTTTAATAAATTGTATAGTTTCATCAAACTTCACATGAATTGATTCTTCAATAATACTTGAATTTTTATTAAACACTCTTTATTGTTTAAAGGTAGTAGAATATCCCAAAAATATTCCTTCATCATCTTTTAGATCAAACATATCTTGGGTTTCCTTATTATTTATGATATAAACATTTTATCTACAAACATTAAAGTACTTTAATTTAGGTTTTTTTATTACAAAGTTCATAAGTTTTCATTTTGAAAATAATCCTTATTAATACTCTATTCGTGATATAGTAGGTTGTGCTTACAATTTATTCCCAAAGACATGTTGGGAAACTATATTCATTCAGCACAGTCCTTTCCATTTCATGAATAGTTCTTTTATTCTTTAGAAAATTTGATTATATTGAGGCGTTATTGGGGTAGAGAAGGTGTGTTTAATACCCATATTTTAGCAAAAAGAATTGAATTCAGGATTCTAAAATTTTCCACCGTGATTACTTCTTAATGAAATTATTTTAAACCTATTTCATTTTGAACAATTTTACAAAAACATTCAAAAATAGTGAAAAATTTACATTTGAGTTTTTGAAAATAAACCCATGTATAAATAGAATAATCATATACTAAAACATAAAAATTTAATTTTCCATATACAATATTTATTTTCTTTTTCTAAGACCCGTTTCATGCAAAATTAATTAAATAAATGTTTGTGTTGGTACCCATATCTTCCTAGGTCCATCAGTGTTATCAACCAATGATCTCAGAATCCATATATGCTTTATTTTTACATAAATCATTTAAATTTTTTCAAATAAACTGTTAGAAATAAATGATCCTTTAATACCACTAATTGGAGGATTTTCCAAATAGAAATTATTTGTGAAATGACCTTTTTCCATAATGTTAACATATATTATTTTTAGAATTGGGCACAAAATTGTTTTTATATAATTTTTATATTTCGCCATTGCTTCTTATGGAAAATATTTCCCTATTAATGAGATTATTTCCATGAATATAATTTGGGATATTGTCTCTTTTAGTAAAAATAGGAGAATACGCTTATAGAAGTCTACTTCATCTTGTAAATACTTGATTTTCTATTCATGATTGATACTGTTTGATGTATAGGAATTGAATTTTCCAAGTATCTCTTGATTTTGTTTTTTCAAGGTATCTATTTCAGAAAAAACAACATTATGAATGGTTTTCAATGATTTATGTTTCCTAAGAAAAGTATCATATTTTTTCTATCATATAATTGTAGGTTTCCAAATTATTATTTGAGCAACTAAAATTATCATAATTATAAGAGTAATAAGTTTTTAACTTTTCCACTTCATACATAAAGAACATATTGTATTATATATTAGATTGTTTTTAATCTGAATTTGACTTTTAAGGGCTACTGGAGTCTTCAAATACACTCCAAGTCGATTTCATTTCTAATTTTTATTTTTGATCGTAATCACCAATTTTTTATATCTATTTTCTGGAATTTTTCTTTTATCGTTTAGTTGAGTTCATTCAGGTCTAATATGACCAAATTAATTCAAATCATAGCATAAAAATTCTCTTGTTTCATTCACTTACTTCCTGAAATATATTTTAAATCCACTTTTCTTCCTGTAAAACATGCTGAATTTTTGGTCTTGTGGAGCCAATTTCATTTTATAAGATGCGTAATATGAACTCTTCTCTTATTTTAAATCATGATTTGATCTTCTTCTATGTTTCTAAGATGTCACTTTCAGTGAAATATTTTCCTTTTTTATTACAATCTTATGATCTTTGACTTCAACTTTCATTTTGGCTTCATACATCATCAATGATCTAATTAGTTATTCCATTGTAAGATATTTTAAAGGTGATGATTAATGGATTTTAGTGGATATACCATTCCATTTAAATGTTATTACTCTATGGAATTTCAAATAATGATCAGAATTTTTGATAGGTTCACCTTAAGATGTAATATTGTTGAGAATTTCTGTAAACCTTCCATTAAACTATGAGATGCTTTCACCAGCAAACATTCTAAATGTGTTGAATTTTATATTAGATATAACATATCTTATCAGTTTGACATTATCTATTACTTAATAAGAAACATCAAAAAAATTCCACATCTCATAGGTAGTTGGACATTGTGATACATGATAAAATCCATTTAGTGCTAGACAAAAAAATATAGCAATAATTTCTTTAGAATTGATATCATACTCAGCATCTATTGCAACATCCGAAGAGTTTGGATTATGGAGAATTTCATATGGATTAATGAAAATTGATTATACTTTGAATCCACGATTTTTTAGATAGATAATCATTTTTCATTTCCAATATCCATAATTTTCACTATTAATATATGGAGCACAGACCATTGAAATTACTACACTCAGATCAGCCATTCCTATCTTTATATAGACATTATACCTTTTACTTGATATATATTTATCCAAAATTTTTCATTTGATAACAATTATTAAGTTAGAATATAAAAATTAACACAAGAGGGGGTGAATTGTGTCCTTTTTAAAATCTTCCATAATCCTGTCTTTTGACACCCACTGTGATTTATGCTGATATAAAATATTTTTGTTCTGTATAAAAATATGAAGTGGATAAAAAAACATAAAGAACCCAACTATTTATAGTGGTCTGGTCATAATGATCCCCTTGGCCACTCTACCAATCACTCTCTCTATGATCTTGGTAAATTGCACTAGAATGGTCCACATATCACACGACCATAAACATACAACTGAGAGTAGGTAGTTGGCACATTTTGAATAAGACTAATAACAAATACTTATAGTTATATAGAAGATGTTGGACTCACTTGTTTTGATAATCCCAAAAAATGTTTACTTATATGGTTATAATGTATTAGTTATTTTGTAATCTTCTTTAATATTTCTTCATCTTGCAAAAATCTATAATTTTTCATAAACTTTCATAAATCTATATTTTTTCAATATCATGGATTTTATAAGTCAAGTGTTTAGTTTCCATTTCTCTAAGTATAATTTCACTGTTAAAGCCTGCTGGTAAGAGCCTGCCATTCAAGGTCACTGTTATAGCTCAGTGTTACTCTAGCTCACAGTTGAAGATCTACAGTCACTGTTGGAAGCTACCGGTATAAGGTCACTATTACAAGTCTAATGTTGATATGTTTATGAAAGCAAATAGACAAAGAGTCACCATTAGAGGTCACTTTTGTGACAAGGCTTCCGTTAGTGGTTGTCCCCTATCAGACTCTTTCTCAAGTCTTCTGTTAAGAGCATCATAGTTTAAGTCTACCGATGGACATGTCTACCGTTAGTAGAAGGCTACTACTAGACAACTCTTATTGATGATAAAGACCACTATTGTTCAATTATACCATTAGTATAATTCTACTGATAGACAAACTCTACCATTGATGAAGTTAACTATTGAAATAGTCTACCGCTGGAAAAGGTCACTGTTGAAGTAGTCTGCTATTACAGAGCTACTATTAGAATCTTACTAACTGAAGCCTACCATTGAAGATCTACTATTGAACCTATCGATGAAGACCACTGTTGAAGAGCTTACTATTGAAGTATACTGTCTGACATGTATCTGCTACGAGTCTAATGAAAACCTATTCTTTACTTTAACAATATTATTGATATTAGAACAATGGTCATGTTGGACAATTTAATGCACCTGACATTATTTAATGATATTTGCAGGCATATCAGGAAACCATACTAGGTACGAGGAAGACCACACATGGGTGGATAATTCCTCTTTTCGGACCCTACAGAATCAAATAAGAAAAAGATGAACTGGAATAAGGATATAAATAGAGACATTAAGAAAAGAGGACAGACACACACACCCCTAGTACCCAACATTACATGTAACGAGAATAAGAACACTCAAGCGATCATTTTTCTGGAGATATTGGAACTCCACAAAAATCTATTGGAAGAACATACTCAAAGCTATGGTGGTGTGCTACCAAGAGTTTTTAACCCAAGAAACTGATCATCTTTACACCTGGAAGCTAGAACCTGGAAGTTGTGATACTCTGTTCTTGAGGAAACTTGCAGAAAAGGACCAAAACATCATGTCCTTCACTCCAAGGAGTCTAGAGCTAATCTTCCAACACATAGAGAAGTTCAAACTCTTTTCTAACATCTTTATCTCTACTGTGTTTAGTATTTTACATTTGTGAACAATGTGCCTGTTTTACACACACTATCTCTTATGCTAGAACTGGGGGGATCATGAAAAATCCCTGTACCAAACTCTCTTTACATTTATGTCCCATGAATAACTATGGAAGAACCCTAGTGTGGCTTGGTAGTTTATTTTTCTATGCAGAACTATGGTAGAGGTTGAAAAACATGGACAGTTTGTGAAAACTATTGTAAATCCCAATATAGGTTGTTTATCCTTTTTAATATAAACTGCTTAGTGGCAGGTGATCACCAAGTGGGGAGGATTAGGTCTTGGATTAAGACTGAACCTCTTATTTAAATTGTTGTGCTTATCCTTCAAGTACTCTATTTTACATTTATCTGCTGCTTATATTTTCAAGAACAGAAATATTTTTTTATAATTACTCTTATAGTTAGTTTTAATTACTGTGTATATGTTTTTAATGTAGTAAACTTGTTTCAGTAGTTGAATCAGTATTCACGCTGATTTAACTGAGGTCTAATCAACCTCTTGAGAAACCTGTTGAACAATAATTCACTTATATCTATACTTCATTAATTAACTGGGATATTATTAAATTTCGGGGATTTTAATAGAAATATTTTTAACAGAAATTTTAATTGGAACTCAATTCACCCCTCTCTTGAGTATCCACTCCGACCAACATTTGGTAATAGAGGAAGATTAATTTTAAAAGTTTTTCAAGGTTTTCAATTTCTTTTCCACTGTGATTTTTTTGTATCTTAAAAATCTAAAAATTTCTATTATATCTAAAATTTCAGTTCTTTATCCTTCTAATTTCCTATGGATAATCGAGTTGAGGGTGCTGCTACTAACAAACCACCTTTTTTTATTGGCAATAACTACGGTCAGTGGAAATTGAAAATGAAAATGTATCTTGAAATCATAGGACCCGAAATCTGGGACACAATTGAAGAAAAACATGCATTACCATCTACTGATAGGGATAAATGGTATCAAGTAACTAAAAATACTTAAAATAATAATTATAAAGTAATGAATGCCTTATAATGTTCTTTTAGTGATGAAGAATTAAATAAAATATATGCATGTAAGACTGCTTATGAAATTTGAGATACCTTGGTTATCTCTCATGAAGGGACAACCAATGTTAAAGAAATGAGATTAAATACTTATACTATTATATATGATAATATGAAGATGAAGCCTAATGAACCTATCTCATAAATTTATCTCAGGTTTAATGATATAGTAAATACCATGAGTCTTCTTTGGGAACCAGTGGACAGCAAGGATCAAATCATGAGGTTGCTTAGATGCTTACCTGATAGATGGAGAGGCACTTCTCTGCCTATCCGGGAATCGTGTGACATCAGCAAGCTACCAGTAAAGGATATAATTGGAAAACTAATGATGTGTGACGAAGTGCTTATGGTGTAACAGCACAAGATTTTATAAAAAAAATATTCTTTTTAATTTTATTAATGTCTTGTGTTGTACGCTACACCAAAAGGAGCTTGCACAACAAACATCCTTGACTTGTCTTGCATTACACGCAATCGCGACCTTCCTCGATAGCGTGTGTAGTACGCAATACCGAGTTTCACTAAACAACGATATGCTATAAAAATATTATTAAAACTAGCCGTTATGAATAGTAATAACCACTTTTTGAAATCCAGTAAATCTTATTTTTCAAAATGAACTTTATTTTTGGATTCGGAGTATCGAATTTAGCCTAAGGTGAAATTTTGGTACTTTTCGGATAACTTTCATATTCTGATGAATAGTGAAAATTACTAAATTATAATTAAAAACAACTTTTTTAATCGAAATAATTAATAGTGATAAATCATTAATTTGAGTGGTTTTAAAGAATATTTAGAATATATTTTTACAATTTAATACAATGTTGGTCATTGGACGTAATTTCACATTTAAACTAGACATAAACAAGTGTCAATCTTTTGATACATATTGTTTCTTAAAAACACGCTATTTGTTTTAACAGCGGGATTTAATTATAAAATTAATTAATGCAACTTTTATGTTATGAATTTGGTAAAATAGACTTCATTTTTGAATTCGGAATATGAAATATAGCTTGGGATGAAATTTTGGCATTGTTCTGAAAAACATCAATTTTTGATGAATAGTGAAACCACTAAGTGGTAGGTTAAAAACTGAATTTTGCATAAAACTTAATTTTACCGCTTCTGTGAATGGAATTTCGAAAATCCGAGAGACACGGTTAATATCAAGGACTAAAATGTGGTTCAATGAGATGAAAATAATTTTTTGGTGAATAGTAACTTTTTACGATTTTTACCGCGGTTAATAGTAAATAGGGTAACTAAGGGTAAATATGATATTAATATTACCCTAAAACATGTCCTAATTCTATTGGACAAGTGTAATTCGACCAAAAACAAACTTAGGAATAAAATATGGCCATTTAGGCCCACTTGGATTAGATTAGGACATTTATTATTAATTTATTTAAAGAAGGGTTAAAATAGTTAAAATCAAAGTTTAATAAGTAAATCATTTTTAATATGGGGTTATACATAAGATAAATTAGACTATAAATATTCATTAGAAATCTAGAAAGATTTCCTACATGATGGTATTTTATTTGTAATTTTTAGACATCAAATAATATAATTTATTTATGACACAAAGATGATGCAGTAATTATCTTATTAATGAAATATTGACATAATTGATAATATAAATACCAAAATAAATGTAATTTAAGACTTTTTATGAATTCCACTAATTTTCTAGGTTACTATGATATATTAGTGATGATTTAATCAACTTGTTTCGAACATATAATTCTGTTATGACTTTCACAAAAATCATATATCAAATAGTGTCAAAATTGACACAAAATAGTTTTTAAATCAAATATTATATTATTAATTGTTATTTTATTCCTAAAAATCTAAGGTTCGGCCAAATGACTTAGATAAGGATATATATATTAATAATAAACAATTTGGGGTTCGTTTGGCATGTTATAGTAAGTGTATTAACCATATTGTGAAAGAAAACAAAAAGACATGGTAAAAGTTAAATTATTTAACTTAGAGTTAAATCTAATTGATAAGGTTAAAATAATATCCTAAACTTGTCTAAATTCTATTGGTTGATAGGATTTCGACCCATCCCCACTTTAGCTTCGAAATAAGACCCTTTGGAACCATTATAAACCGATTTTGACTTTAATATAAAATAATATTTTGAGATATTCCTAAGGTGCCCCTCTCCTCCCCTATAAAAGGACACCTCCTCCCCCTCCTCCTCACACCAATTTGAGCACTCAAGCTCGGCCAACCCCTGCCAAAATACCTTCTCCACTTCCCTAGAAACATCCTAGAGGTTCTGGTCTTCCTCAAAGACCAATTCTAGTGCCCTAAGAAGAGGTCTCAAAGAGGCACTTCAAAGAAGAGGTAATTACCGTTACCAATTCTTTCATCTTTATTTCTTCTTCCACTTCTTCTTCTTAGGTTGTTTCATTATGAAGTAATAACATCAGTATCACTCATATACTGATATGTTATTATAAGTATGAAACAACCCTATTTCACCATCTATCCATCCTACGGAAAAAGAAATCACCGCGCGTGCGTACGTACGGAATACCGTCTCCACGCCGTGGTGTAATCTATTTTCCACCACCACCTTACATGGATGGGTATAATGGTGTAAAGAATAACTATACATAGTTATTACAACATCATATTGATTCTGATATATTGTATAATCCACTCCAATTCAATTCAATATTTATAGAAATGATATCATCGCTCGTGCGTACGTACGGACTACCGTCTCCACGACGCGATGAGATTCATTCTCCATGTTAACCATTTAAGAATGATTATAAAGTATATATAAGAAATAATAATGAAATATATGACATTTTAAAGCTACTGGATTTATGTATAAATATATATGTATGCCATCTACTTACTTCCATTTCAAGACAATAAGGAAAGTAAAACAGCGTTCATGCGTACGTACGGACTACCGTCTCCATGAACGGTGTTTTTCATTTTATTTATCTATCTATTATATATATATATATATACTGAATATATATGATATATAAATCATATTTTATATTCTGGAAGTAATTAAATCATGATATAAGTAATAATGATGTCAAGAACAACAAGTCAAAACACCTACGATAAATGAAACGATTTTACCCAAAACGCTTCTTTAACATGGAATTTACAAAAGAACGAGTAATATAATGTCATAAGTGAACCATATATGATATCATAACAATGAATATGATTCTGTAATAAGTCAATAACATGATTTAAATCATTATACAGGAGGTTCGGACCCTTACAAAGCAAGTCGGACCTAAGGTAAGGGAAATATCACAATCTCATTTTTATTCGAGATTGTTTATTCGTAAGTATTTACTGGGGTGTATTTTATCATCCACATCCATGTTTCATCAATATGTAAATCCACCTACAATTGTTTAAATCCATTTTTACCCTTCGGTGAGTTTTTAGTAAAAGAAATAAAAGGAATCTTTTGTCGTTTTTCGTACGAGGTACTTTTTGACTTTTCCGACAAAAGTACGAAGAATGTTTTTTTTAACTTATACGGCATGAATAGATTTTTAAAACATTATTTCCAAGAAGCTTCCTTTACAAGTTCTCAAGTTTATTTTTAATCAACTTCTTTTATTTTAAAGTTATATGACATGTTATGAAAGGAAAAATGTTTTTGAAGAAGAAAGGATATTTTCTTCAAGAATGGAGTTCAAGTGTTTTATCAAAATTATTTTCCATCTAAGAAAATAAAGGGTTCTGTTTTTATCCCTATTATTACATTGATTTGATCATGTTGTGATGGAATTATTTTTATGAATTCCTTTATCTTATATGAATTGATTTATGATGTCATGATGTTTCAAGAATCCCATTTTTGTTTCATGTGTTATGCGATGATGTATGTTTTATGATTATGTGGCACACATAAGAAAGGATTCATTATAAGATGGGTGGGACCTATATCTCCCTCCAATGCATTGGGTAAAGATTTCATATCTCATGAGATAGACATGGCTGGAATGGTAGGTTATACCGGTTCAGTGAAACAGGACTGAAACGAGGATTACTCGATTCAGAAAGGGACTTTGTCCACTAAGATAGTCTTGGCAATGAGTCTTGACTAACAAGAAATGATTCTCTATGATTATGTGTGTATGCCACAATGAGTAATGTTTTAAGTTATGATTTCATTTCACTACTATGATTTATCCCATGTTATGAAATTATTCTCTCTTTTGCAGGTTAATATTTCCAAAAAATGTTATGTTCTTATGAAAATTATGTGATTGATATTTCCTTTGTTTACCCTTACTGAGCATTTGAGCTCACCCTTTTATGTTTTCTTTTCCCCAGGATATAAAGAAAGGTTTTAGGTATAAAAAGGAAGATCTTTATGGGAGATGTTGAAGATCTTCCACCACAATTAGAAGATTTTATTCCGAGTTTCCAAAGACACTAAACTATTACGATCCTTGTGTGTGTGTTTTTGTTATGTACTAAGTATTCCGCAAATGTAATGTAATGTCCATGTACGATAAGCTTCGGGTCTCTACAGTTGGTATCAGAGGAAAGGTTTAGTCAACCTTTGGAAACTAGGATGCGAAAACGTTAGTGAGATCCCTAGAGATATTTCTAAGGTATGTCTAGGGATGTCTCTAAGGTTAAGTATACGTATAGGTTATAGTAATAGAATTACGCTAACGATCATAAAATTAAACCTAAGATGTTGGATATTGAAGGTACTCCCCCTTTATTATGTTGTTTTCCCTAGCATGATTTTTTGCCTCTCACACTATTCTTTTTGGGTTTTAGACGATGGCTGGAACCCGAAGGAACCATGTTGATCAATGCAATGGACAATGCAATGATTGCCCTCCTGAACAAACAAATGTTATGGGAGATGGAGTGCAAAATCTTATTGCTATACTTACAGAAGCTATGAATCATTCTGGACTTCCAAATGAGCAGAGAAGGGAACAATATTCTATTGAGTCCTTCATGAGGCAACGTCCACCTTCTTTCAGTGAGACTTCCGATCCACTTGTTGCTGAACAATGGATCAGTACCACTGAAAAGATATTTTCAGTTCTTCAATGTTCTGAACATGATAAAGTCATCTTAGCAGTATATCGTTTGGAAGGTGAAGCTGATCAATGGTGGAATCTTATCAAGAATACGAGGCCAAGGGATGAAATTGAGTCCATGGAATGGGACGAGTTCAAGAACTTGTTTTTCAGTAAGTACTTCCCTCGTATTCTTCGAACAAAGATGGAAAAGGAGTTTATTGAGCTGAAGCAGAAGGATGATGAATCTGTTGGTATATATGAAGCGAATTTTACAAGACTTGCAAGGTATGCATCTGGCATTATCATCCAACCTGAAAGTAAAGTTGATCGATTTTTCAGTGGCTTAAAACCAAGTCTTCGAAGGGCATTAGCTATAAGAGACTTCAGTAGCTATGAAGAAATTGTGCGTTGTGCTATCAAGGTAGAAATGGAAGTTGGTGTTACATATCCATCTCATGGTTTTGACAAGAAACGAAAGATGGAGTTCAAGGAGAAATCTCATAATAATGGTGAAAAGAAGATGAATGTTTCCTTATGCACAAAGTGTGGAAAGAAGCATGGTGGAGATTGTCTTAAAGGAACTAGAAAATGTTTTAAGTGTGGAAAAGAAGGTCATCGAGCAGCTGAGTGTCGAAGTAATGGAAAAAGGGTTTCTAATGATGTGAATAAAGCAAACACTGCAGAGAACGCACCACCAACACTTCAATGCTTCAAGTGCAAGGAAATGGGGCATTATGCTAATAATTGCCCTAATCCAAGGGTTAGTGATGATCAACATGAGCAACCACTGAAGGCAAAGGACAAAGTGAAGTCACATGCGATCACTATTGGCAATGTTGAATATGACAACGATGTGGTGGAATGATTAAGTGTTTATGTAATGGGATTCCAAAATAATGTTGTATCATTGAGTATTGCAATATTTATTGATGTGGTATTCAACGTGATTGAGATATTTTTTGGAAATAAGATGATATGCGCATAATGAAGACGAGAAAATGAAATGTTTAATAGTATTCATGAGCTCATGATTGATATAAGGACAAAGTGATATCATGGTTTCAGTATATAGAATTTTGAGGATTTTGGTATGTGGAAAGTGTTAACTTTTAACTGCACTCATATTTTCACTAAGGTATTCAAGAGAATACACGATTAAGGACTTTGAATGTTTGGAATGTGACCAACAAGACATATCTTATGATATATGGGGATCAACGATGGTATTAAATCTCTGGTAATCGTTTTCACTATGTTATGAGAGTGGACTGCAGTATTATGGATAAGCCTAAAGATTGAAATGGATTATGTTGGACATAAGTGATTATTGATAGAAGTTTTTTTTTCGATATTATTGATGGGATGTTATAGTAATGTAGTTTTAGAAAAAGGGACAACCTACAGGACGGGCGACAGCCCATCGCTTCGGACAAGGCTGTAGGAATCGAACCCACAACCGAAGTGCGACTGGCCTTTATCGCCTACCACTAGCCTACAAGAAGTCCCTGTTTAGTAGAAACTAGTTTTATTATATTAAGCAATATGATATATGAAGTATAAGTCCATATGTGATTAATCTCACTATAGATCGACTTATGTATATAATTTTTCTAACCTTTTGTTTGAAACAGATGGAATGACCCGTCATTCTATCACATGATCTGCTAACACTTCACGAATAACAAATTCAACTTCATTTATTTAAGAGATGAAGTGGAAATTGATAAAGGCACGAACAACAGTGATATTGTACCAAAATAAAGTAAGTATTTATTCTAATTCAAATTCTTTAACTTTAGGGAAATGATCTTGAAAACCAAAAATGTTGTCCTAGTTCTCTTATACCTGATGAATCAGATGGTACCTTAGATCGTCACAAATTTATGGATTTGTGATTACTGGATTTTCCATAGCCATGTTCTCTACCACTCTCCATCAGAACATGATGGTTAGATTTCTCTTCCATATCCATATTTTCACCTATGTGGAAACCCAGTGATTAGTTTATTTGGGTAATCGTTACATTTCATACTTTAGTTTTTAAAGCCAAGTTTTGGTATTCCCTTTTATGATGTGGGTTTCTATTAAAGAAACTTTCAAATAGTAAACCATTTATAACCCCGACGAATTTCGAGGGCGAAATTCATTTTAAGGGGGGTAGAATGTAACAGCCCAAGATTTTATAAAAAAATATTTTTTTTAATTTTATTAATGTCTTGTGTTGTACGCTACACCAAAAGGAGCTTGCACAACACACATCCTTGACTTGTCTTGCATTACACGCAATCGCGACCTTCCTCGATAGCGTGTGTAGTACGCAATACCGAGTTTCACTAAACAACGATATGCTATAAAAATATTATTAAAACTAGCCGTTATGAATAGTAATAACCACTTTTTGAAATCCAGTAAATCTTATTTTTCAAAATGAACTTTATTTTTGGATTCGGAGTATCGAATTTAGCCTAAGGTGAAATTTTGGTACTTTTCGGATAACTTTCATATTCTGATGAAGAGTGAAAATTACTAAATTATAATTAAAAACAACTTTTTTAATCGAAATAATTAATAGTGATAAATCATTAATTTGAGTGGTTTTAAAGTATATTTAGAATATATTTTTACAATTTAATACAATTTTGGTCATTGGACGTAATTTCACATTTAAACTAGACATAAACAAGTGTCAATCTTTTGATACATATTGTTTCTTAAAAACACGCTATTTGTTTTAACAGCGGGATTTAATTATAAAATTAATTAATGCAACTTTTATGTTATGAATTTGGTAAAATAGACTTCATTTTTGAATTCGGAATATGAAATATAGCTTGGGATGAAATTTTGGCATTGTTCTGAAAAACATCAATTTTTGATGAATAGTGAAACCACTAAGTGGTAGGTTAAAAACCGAATTTTGCATAAAACTTAATTTTACCGCTTCTGTGAATGGAATTTCGAAAATCCGAGAGACACGGTTAATATCAAGGACTAAAATGTGGTTCAATGAGATGAAAATAATTTTTTGATGAATAGTAACTTTTTACGATTTTTACCGCGGTTAATAGTAAATAGGGTAACTAAGGGTAAATATGATATTAATATTACCCTAACACATGTCCTAATTCTATTGGACAAGTGTAATTCGACCAAAAACAAACTTAGGAATAAAATATGACCATTTAGGCCCACTTGGATTAGATTAGGACATTTATTATTAATTTATTTAAAGAAGGGTTAAAATAGTTAAAATCAAAGTTTAATAAGTAAATCATTTTTAATATGGGGTTATACATAAGATAAATTAGACTATAAATATTCATTAGAAAGCTAAAAAGATTTCCTACATTATGATATTTTATTTGTAATTTTTAGACATCAAATAATATAATTTATTTATGACACAAAGATGATGCAGTAATTATCTTATTAATGAAATATTGACATAATTGATAATATAAATATCAAAATAAATGTAATTTAAGACTTTTTATGAATTCCACTAATTTTATAGGTTACTATGATATATTAGTGATGATTTAATCAACTTGGTTCGAACATATAATTCTGTTATGACTTTCACAAAAATCATATATCAAATAGTGTCAAAATTGACACAAAATTGTTTTTAAATCAAATATTATATTATTAATTGTTATTTTATTCCTAAAAATCTAAGGTTCGGCCAAATGACTTAGATAAGGATATATATATTAATAATAAACAATTTGGGGTTCGTTTGGCATGTTATAGTAAGTGTATTAACCATATTGTGAAAGAAAACAAAAAGACATGGTAAAAGATAAATTATTTAACTTAGAGTTAAATCTAATTGATAAGGTTAAAATAATATCCTAAACTTGTCTAAATTCTATTGGTTGATAGGATTTCGACCCATCCCCACTTTAGCTTCGAAATAAGACCCTTTGGAACCATTATAAACCGATTTTGACTTTAATATAAAATAATATTTTGAGATATTCCTAAGGTGCCCCTCTCCTCCCCTATAAAAGGACACCTCCTCCCCCTCCTCCTCACACCAATTTGAGCACTAAAGCTCGGCCAAACCCTTCCAAAATCCATTCTCCACTTCCCTAGCAACATCCTAGAGGTTCTGGTCTTCCTCAAAGACCAATTCTAGTGCCCTAAGAAGAGGTCTCAAAGAGGCACTTCAAAGAAGAGGTAATTACCGTTACCAATTCTTTCATCTTTATTTCTTCTTCCACTTCTTCTTCTTAGGTTGTTTCATTATGAAGTAATAACATCAGTATCACTCATATACTGATATGTTATTATAAGTATGAAACAACCCTATTTCACCATCTATCCATCCTACGGAAAAAGAAATCACCGCGCGTGCGTACGTACGGAATACCGTCTCCACGCCGTGGTGTAATCTATTTTCCACCACCACCTTACATGGATGGGTATAATGGTGTAAAGAATAACTATACATAGTTATTACAACATCATATTGATTATGATATATTGTATAATCCACTCCAATTCAATTCAATATTTATAGAAATGATATCATCGCTCGTGCGTACGTACGGACTACCGTCTCCACGACGCGATGAGATTCATTCTCCATGTTAACCATTTAAGAATGATTATAAAGTATATATAAGAAATAATAATGAAATATATGACATTTTAAAGCTACTGGATTTATGTATAAATATATATGTATTCCATCTACTTACTTCCATTTCAAGACAATAAGGAAAGTAAAACAGCGTTCATGCGTACGTATGGACTACCGTCTCCATGAACGGTGTTTTTCATTTTATTTATCTATCTATTATATATATATATATATACTGAATATATATGATATATAAATCATATTTTATATTCTGGAAGTAATTAAATCATGATATAAGTAATAATGATGTCAAGAACAACAAGTCAAAACACCTACGATAAATGAAACGATTTTACCCAAAACGCTTCTTTAACATGGAATTTACAAAAGAACGGGTAATATAATGTCATAAGTGAACCATATATGATATCATAACAATGAATATGATTCTGTAATAAGTCAATAACATGATTTAAATCATTATACAGGAGGTTCGGACCCTTACAAAGCAAGTCGGACCTAAGGTAAGGGAAATATCACAATCTCATTTTTATTCGAGATTGTTTATTCGTAAGTATTTACTAGGGTGTATTTTATCATCCACATCCATGTTTCATCAATATGTAAATCCACCTACAATTGTTTAAATCCATTTTTACCCTTCGGTGAGTTTTTAGTAAAAGAAATAAAAGGAATCTTTTGTCGTTTTTCGTACGAGGTACTTTTTGACTTTTCCGACAAAAGTACGAAGAATGGTTTTTTTAACTTATACGGCATGAATAGATTTTTAAAACATTATTTCCAAGAAGCTTCCTTTACAAGTTCTCAAGTTTATTTTTAATCAACTTCTTTTATTTTAAAGTTATATGACATGTTATGAAAGGAAAAATGTTTTTGAAGAAGAAAGGATATTTTCCTCATGAATGGAGTTCAAGTGTTTTATCAAAATTATTTTCCATCTAAGATAATAAAGGGTTCTGTTTTTATCCCTATTATTACATTGATTTGATCATGTTGTGATGGAATTATTTTTATGAATTCCTTTATCTTATATGAATTGATTTATGATGTCATGATGTTTCAAGAATCCCATTTTTGTTTCATGTGTTATGCGATGATGTATGTTTTATGATTATGTGGAACACATAAGAAAGGATTCATTATAAGATGGGTGGGACCTATATCTCCCTCCAATGCATTGGGTAAAGATTTCATATCTCATGAGATAGACATGGCTGGAATGGTAGGTTATACCGGTTCAGTGAAACAGGACTGAAACGAGGATTACTCGATTCAGAAAGGGACTTTGTCCACTAAGATAGTCTTGGCAATGAGTCTTGACTAACAAGAAATGATTCTCTATGATTATGTGTGTATGCCACAATGAGTAATGTTTTATGTTATGATTTCATTTCACTACTATGATTTATCCCATGTTATGAAATTATTCTCTCTTTTGCAGGTTAAGATTTCCAAAAAATGTTATGTTCTTATGAAAATTATGTGATTGATATTTCCTTTGTTTACCCTTACTGAGCATTTGAGCTCACCCTTTTATGTTTTCTTTTCCCCAGGATATAAAGAAAGGTTTTAGGTATAAAAAGGAAGATCTTTATGGGAGATGTTGAAGATCTTCCACCAGAATTAGAAGATTTTATTCCGAGTTTCCAAAGACACTAAACTATTACGATCCTTGTGTGTGTGTTTTTGTTATGTACTAAGTATTCCGCAAATGTAATGTAATGCCCATGTACGATAAGCTTCGGGTCTCTACATATGGTGAATCAAGAAATAGAAGAAGAACCAATAAAGAAGTCATTATAATTCAATAATTCTGTCTCAAAGAGAAAAGACAAAGAATAAGATCAAGTACCTCTAGACAGTTCTACAAGTGAAGAGTCGAATTCAGACAGTGAAGAGGAGATGGAGCAACTTTCAAGAAGATTCAAAAGGTTCTACCAAAAGAAGAAATTCTATAGGAAGTCCAACATCAAAGGAGTGTTTGATCAAAAAGTATAATGGAAGAAATATAGGAAGTGGAATGATAATACAAGTGAAATAGTATGCTATGAATGTAAAAGAAATGGTCATGTGAAGGCCTATTTCCCCAAGATAAAATTTAAGAATAAATATGATGAAAAGGTCAAAGGTTATAAAAAGGCTATGAAATAAAATTGGAGTGCTTAAGAAGACAGCTCAAGTGGATCCAATGCTTCAAACTCAAAACAGAACAAACATGCAAATCTTTGATTTATGACAGAGACATTAGAGGAAACACTTAATTCCCCTATGCAAAATAATTATTATAAAAGTTAATCTCATAATGATGAAGATATGAATAAAGAAGAACTATTTGAATATTTTGAAATTTTTGAGGATACTTTTAATGAACACAACGAAAAATACAACTCATTAAAAAGACATCATGCTTAAAATTCAAATTACAAATCAAATCTGGATATTGATAAAGAGAAATTTTCTAAGATGATAAAAGAAAATACAGAGTTAAAATTATCTAATGAACAATTAATAAAGGATCCTGAGAAATTCACTGCTGGTAGGGATACCTTGACATAGTTTCTAGGAAAACAGATTGCTCTAAAGTATATAACTGGTCTACGATATCAGCTCGGACAGAGACAAATTAGCAAAACTAAATTTGTTCCAAAATCTGGACAGTTCACTGCTAGTTATAGTACTGGACTATCTTTTGAGAATAAATTTTCTAAAGGACCTAACAAAGTATTTATGTCTCAAAATATTTTTTTTTATTATAGAAAACCTATAATTCCAATTTGGGTTCCCAAAGTTTTACTTGCAAACCTCTCTGGACCCTAGAAGATTTGGGTACCAAAATTACCCTATATTTGATTTGTTTTGTAGGGAAATTGTTTAAAGAGTTACTATAAGACCATATGGTACTTTTACAGTGGATGTTCAAGAAATATGACAGGATACTATTCTTGCTTAAAGAGTTTAATTAATGTTGATGGAGGGAATGTCACCTTTGGTGATAATGAAAAATTAAAAATTGTCACCATAGGCCAGAATGGTAACACTGATACAATATTAATTTCTAAAGTACTTTTTGTTGAAGGATTAATGTACAATTTACTTATCATATCTAATTTATGTGATGATGGATTTAATGTTAAGTTCGAAAATGATTCATTCAATGTTTTTAATTCAAAAAATTATTTATTTTTCATTGCATGTAGAAATTAAAATATATATGATATAGATTTAAATTCTTTGGCAAAAAAAATGCTTCTTGTTTAAATGATTTTCATAAAGAGTCATGGTTGTGAAATAGAATATTAGGACATTGCAACATTATTTCACATAGAAAACTGACTAGGAATAACTTAGTTAGAGACCAACCCAAATTTGAATTCCCAACTAACAAAGTTTGTAATCCCTCTAAAAAGGGAAAACAACACAAAGATTCCTTCAAACCAAATAAATAAGTCTCAACTTCTCAACCACTTGAGTTGGTTCACATGGATTTGTTTAGACCATCATGAGATTCATGTTTAAATGGGAAGAACTATGTTTATGTTCTTGTAGATGACTTTTCTAGGTATACATGGTTATACTTCCTCACTCACAAAAGTGAAGCATGTTCCTACTTTGTTAAGTATTCCAAGTCTATAGAAAATCATAGTGGACTTCGAATTAAGGCCTTAAGAAGTGATCATGGTTGTGAATTTGAAAATCATGAGTTTGAATCTTTTTGCTCACACGATGGCTATAGTCACAATTACTCTGATCCTAGAACACCTCAACAAAATGGAGTTGTCAAAAGAATTAATAGGACCCTTCAAGAAATTTCTAGAACAATGATCAATGAGTATGATATGCCGATCTATTTTTGGG
Organism: Viscum album; assembly: GCA_963277665.1. NCBI lineage: Eukaryota > Viridiplantae > Streptophyta > Magnoliopsida > Santalales > Viscaceae > Viscum > Viscum album. The sequence continues at coordinate 1,306,131,218 of OY728119.1, forward strand.
ATGAAGCTATAAATACAGCTTGTTATGTCATTAATAGAGTTTTAATTAGACCGGTTCTAAAGAATACCACTTATGTGCTTTGGAACAATAGAAAGCCTACGGTTAATTAATTTAGTGTTTATGGTTGTAAAGTGTTTGTTCTTAACACTAAAGATAATATTGAGAAAATTTCCCCGAAAAGTGATGAAGGAATTTTCTTGGGTTACTCTATCTCAAGTAAAGCCTATATAGTTTTCAATAAGAAAACCAAATGTGTGGAAGAATCAGTTCATGTCAAATTCGATGAGACTGATCCACATGAGCCTAAAACCTCTCTTGAACATCTTGAGGAAGATATGTCAATTATGGACCTTAATGATAAATATACTGAATCCCCTGTGAAAGTGTCCAGTTTTTGAATTTTTCCAGAAACCACACCTGTTGATTCAGAACCAACAGAATACAATGAGGAATCTAGTTCATCCCTTCCTAGAGTCATTAAGACTCTTATGAATCATCCTCTAAATGCTGTTGTAGGTGATCTAAATAGAGGAACACAAACAAGACCTTCTCTAAGAAACCATGTTGAACATCAAGCTTGACTTTCATAGCTTGAACCCAAAAATATTAATGATGACATCAATGATGAATTTTGGGTAATGTCTATGCAATAAGAATTAAATAAGTTAAAAAGAAACAAAGTCTGGGAATTAGTGGAAAGACCTAAGGAAACTTTGACAATATGCACTAAATGGGTGTTTATGAACAAAGTTGATGAGTCTAGAAATATAGTTAGAAATAAAGATATGTTAGTTGCAAAAGGATATAGTCAAGAATAAGGAATAGACTATGAGGATACATTTTCACCAGTAGCTATATTAGAATCCATTATGATACTACTTGCTTATGCAGCTCATCTGAATTTTATACTTTATCAAATGGATGATAAAAGTTCTTTTCTAAATTGGTATATAGTTGAGGATGTGTTTGTTAAAAAACCCCATGGTTTTTCAAATCCCCATTTTTCAAATCACATTTTTCAACTTTCTAAATCATTATATGATTTAAAACATGCTTCTAGAGCATGGTATGATAAGATCATCTCTTTTCATATTTAAAAATGTTTTACCAAAGGGATAGTTGATCCTACTCTTTTTATTAAAAAAATTTCCAAATATGTTTTGATTGTACAAATTTATGTGGATTATATTATTTTTGGATCTTCTAAAAATTCTTTATGTATTAATTTTTCAAAGATGACGAAAAATGAGTTTGAAATGAGTTTAATGGGAGAACACAAATTTTTCCTTGGATTTCAGATCATTTAAATCAAAGATGGTATTGTTTTGAATCAAAATAAATATATTAAGGATCTTTTAAAACGTTTTTCCCTGGAAGGAAGTAAATGTAGTGACACACCTATGAGTGCCACTTGTATGTTAGATGCTGATGAAGCTGGAGAACCAGTGGATCAACCAACTACATAGGTATGATAAGAAGTCTACCCAATCTTACAGATAACAGACCTGATATTATGTTAAGTGTTTTTATGTGTGCTCTCATTCAAGCCAATCCAAAAGAGTCTCATTTAACTGCTGTAAAAATGATTTTCAAATATCTCAAATATACTCTCAAGTTAGGATTATTTATCCAAAAGGACAATCAGTTTATTTGTTGAGATATTCTATTTCTGATTTTGTAGGTTTAAAGTTATATTGAAAAAGAACATCTGGGACATGTCACATTTTGGGAAACTCACTAGTATCATGTTGTAGTATGAAACAGAATTCTATTGCATTATATACTGCCGAAGCTGAATATATAGCTACTGGTAGTTGTTGTGCTCAAATTCTATGGATGAAACACACTTTACTAGATTATGTATATCAATTCAAACATGCCCTCTATAAATCGTGAAAATACAAGTGATATTAAAATTTCCAAAAATCCAGTATCTCATGCTAGGAGAAAGCATATTGATGTATGACATCTATTTTTGAGGGATAATTATCAAAAAGGTGATATCACTCTTGAATTTTTGGCACTAAACATCAATTGGATTATATATTCACAAATCCATTGAATTATCAGAGGTTAAATTAAATTAAAAAATGAGTTAGGTATGATTAATTTCAGTATAGGAAAACCTCACCGTTGAACTCACCATTGAACCTCACCGTTGAACCTCACCGTTGACCCTCACCTTTGAACCTCACCATTGAACCTCACCATTGGAACCTCACTATTGAACCTCACTGTTGTAACCACACTGTTGAACCTCACCATTGGAACCTCACCGTTGAACCTCACCTTTGGAACCTCACTGTTATGAACCTCACTATTGGGTACCTCACTGTTTGTCTTTAACCGTTATTTTTTTTGCAGGAATCCAAACTGTTTTATTCATATTCATTATTTATGTTTTATTTAACTTTTAATCCATAAATGATAAAACAAATGCTATGATCATATCTCAATCCACTCTATTCCTCAATCTCGAACCTCAGCTCTCAAAATCCCTAAACCATAACTCTCTGCTGAACCTGAAAACTGATTCAAACCTCCATGGCATGAATCAAGTGACCCAATACTGTAAATGAGGATGTGCCAAGGCCAAAGAAGACTCGAGCCGATTCCAGTGGCACAAATTGTACCCCGACGAGACCTGTCAACCCGCATATGACAATGAGATAAATCATAGATAAGAAGGATCTGAGTGAAGAATGGATACTTTAGAGCAGGTCATTAGTGCTAGAAGTACTAAAATCCCAAGGATAGACCGAATTCTTTGAAAACAACAATGGTCCATACTACCCGAAGCTGGTGAATGAATTATTTTAATTTCTCACGTTTTAGAAGGATGATGTTGTGAACAGACTGGTATCTAGAGTCAATGGAAATGAAGTTAGATTTTCGTCTGCTAAGTGGGATACTTGCTTCAGAGTCCCCCATGAAGGAGTTTATGAATACTATTCTAGAGTGCCTCCTCCAGACAGTGAGATTTTCAGGTATGAAAAAGCTATGGAAGAGCTGACCGGGAATGGAAAATCGAGGAAGATCATTGCAGTTGAGATTATTTGAGAAGATATGATATAATTTAAGTTCATTTAGCATGTGATTAGTCCCCGGTGAGGGGATTTTCTAGTGCTAAAGTATTAGGACATATTCATGATGTACATGCTGAAGCATGGGGAGAAGATCAACCTATGTAGGTGTCTGATGGAACAATTATAGGACATGACTAAGGCACACTCAAAGTCCAATGCCATATTCCATGCTAAGATAATCTCAGTAATGCTAAAGGTAATGGGTTTGGATGGAAATAAAGAGGAGATGATAGTGGCTAAGAACAAATTCTGTATCTCCTATGTTATAAGAAAATTCATAAAAATTAGCTGGAATCCCTAGAAGAAGGAATGGGTGAATGATGAAGGAAAAGTGTATGAAAAGTTTGACCCTACAACTCACCCATCCAGACTAAAAGACAAGAGAGATCTTGGAATGAAGCCTGATGAGCCAGAACCAGCATATTCAGATGATAAGGAAGAAATTGAAGGAGATGTGGAAAATAAAAGAGAACACACCCCCATTAATGATGGGTGTGACCCTTATTTACCTACCAGTTCTGTAAGGACAACAGCTTTTGGATCACCTATCCCTCCAAAAGAACTACAACGAAGTGAGACTGTTCTAAGGAATAGTGATACTGAGGGCAGCGAAGATGAAGCATATCAGACTACTACCAGAGACACCTCTGTATAGGATGAGTATGCTAAGTGAAATCATTCTAATCATGAGTCAAATAATGCTTGTGATAAAAATGAAGGAAAGGAGGATGTTGTTGATGAAGTTGATGATGAGGATAGTGAGGAAGAGGCGCTCAGTTTATGCCATCTGATAGGTAATAAAGATAGACAATGTCTGACCAAGAAGTAGAAGTGGCGTCTACTACAAATGAAATAGAGGTCATTGATGACTCAGTAGATGTTGTAACTCACCCCACTGGTGAACCATAGAATAGACAAAGGTTGAATCTTCTAGAGATTAAGAGGAGGTTGTGAATTTCCTAGAGTAGAACCAATAGAGGATACTAATCAAGAGAAAGCTCCAAGTGGGGGGGGGGGAGAATTTTGGTTCTATATCTATCCTTCATGACATTGAAGAATGGTCAGAAGACCCTCGATACTTAGTACTTGGCCTGGATTATGATGATTCTGATTTTGATATGTCATGAAAAAGACACCCCGCACCTTCTGTTTTAGAACATGCTGTAGTGCCTGTAGTGGTTATCTTTCCTGAGAACGTTTTCACTAAGGATGATCTGGAATAACTAAAAACAGATCTACACCAGATGTTTGATAATAGGGCTCCTAAAATGGAAAAGGCGGTGGCATTAATTCAAGAGAAGACTACCTTAGAGATGGCTAGAGTTCAGTCTTCCATTCAAGACAATTTGTCCCAAGAAGTATCTCAATGCCAGAATCAACTCAGGATGTGTCTCAGTCTTTGGAACTTCAAATACATTCAGTGGTGATCCTAACTGCTCGAATGGCTTCTAGGGGCCAATTAGACAAAGACATTCACTATATCAGAAATGTGGTGCAATAGATGGTTGCAGTGTTTGAAAGCTTTAAGGAATCCATGACAACTCATTTGAAGGGAAATGATGATGATGTGAAGAGGCTCATCAGTGGGTTGACCAAGTCTTTTAAGGAAACCGTTGCTTTCACTATAACACCTTTGGTTTCCTCTTCCTCTGATTCAACCTCCACTACACCACCTATGGACTTTTCAGCATTCAGGACTGTGGTCAGTGAAGAGTTAGCAAAGCTATTTGGTGTTAGTGCACCTGACTCTCAATCTGTGACTCAGATTATCACCACTACCAAAGATGTTCAGAAGGTAGTCAGTGACTTCATGAGAGAGGCTTCCCAAGACCAGAATATTATAAAGTAACATATTGATTATTATTTTTATAAAAGGATTTACTCCAAGAATCAGATCGATGCTCATTTCAAGCTTTTGTTGGAAAATCTCAAGATTCCACCAGTCACTGGAGCCTTCAAGGAACAAGTCACTCAGTTGGGCCAGTTGACTCTAGACTTAGAGAAATTTATAGAGAAGAAGGATGATTTCATCTCGGCTATGGAAAGGGGAGTAAGCATTATTATGGACATAAGAAACTTACTCCTACCCTTTCTCCTTGTGGAATGTATCCTTATCATAGTCCCTTCTTCCTTACCTGCATCACAACCCAGTTTTTCTTCCATAATGTCTCTTGTTGAGGCCATCTGAAGCCTTACTCCACTGATACCTTAGAGAGATACCCACTACAGGCACAGAAGAGCTTTTGTTGCTACCCCTCCAGTCATTCTTGCAGCCATTCCCAAAGCTGCTGAGGCACCAGCTCATCCTCCTTCTACTTCATCCAAAGGGAACAAACACTAGGCTAAGGATGATGTGGATTGAGTTTTTTTTGTGATTTTTTGATAGGGACTGTGTATTGTTTTTGGGTCATGTATTCTACATCCATTAATACAAATAATTCTCTATTATATCTATTTTTGTTTCTTTTTGCTAATCACAAAGGGGGTGAAATTCTATAATAATACGAATGTTTTTGTTTTATGCTAATGTTGTGTGATCCTATTATTTTCAGGCTATTGTATGCTTATCTGTGACACCTTCCTTCTTAAATTAATTTACCTTTGATGATCTATTAATTATCCAAATATTAAATGGAATAATTTGTGATTATCAAAAGGGGGAGATTGTTGGACTCTCCTGTTTTGATAATCCCAAATCATGTTTAATTATATGGTTATAATTTATTATTTATTTTTAAGTCTTACTTAATCTATCTTCATCTTGCATAAATCTATATTTTTTATTCATCTTGCATAAAATTATATTTTTTCAATCTCATGGATTTTCTAAATCAAGTGTTCAGTTTAAATTTCTCTAAGTATAAGTTCACTGTTAAAGCCGGCTGGTAAGAGCCTTCCGTTCAAGGTCAATGCTATAGCTCACTATTCTCCATGTCACTTTTGAAGATCTATAGTCACTATTGGAATCTACCGCTACAAGGTCACTGTTACATGTCTGCAATTGATATGCTTATCAGAGCTTACAGACAAAGATTCACCGTTACAGGTCACTGCTGGGAAAAGGCTTCCATTAGTAGAAGTCCACTGTCAGACTCTATATCAAGTCTTATATTAAGAGATTCACAGTTTATGTCTACCGATGGACTTTTATACCTTTAGTAGAAGGATACTTCTAGATAACTCTTATTGTTCATAAAGTCAACTGTTTTTCAAGTCTGCCGTAAGTAGAAGTCCACTGATAGACAAACTCTACCGTTGATGAAGTGAACTATTGAAACAATATACCACTGGAAAAGGTCACTATTGAAGTAGTCTTCTGTTACAAAGCTACTATTAGAAGCTTACTAACTGAATCCTACCGTTGAAGATCTACTATTGAGCCTACCGATGAAGACCACTGTTGAAGAGCTTACTGTTTAATTATACCATGTGACATGCATCTGCTACCGGTCTAATGAAAACATTTTCATTACTTTACCAATTCTCTTGATATTAGCATAACAGTCATGTTGGACAATTTCATTCACCTGATATTATTTAATGATATTTGCAGGAATATCAGGAAATCGTACTAGGTACGAGGAAGACCAAACATGGGTGGATCATTCCTCTTATCGGCCCCTGAGGAATCAAAAAAGAAAAAGCTGAACTAGAATAAGGATATAAATAGAGACATAATGAAAAGAGGAAAGACACACACACCCCCACTACCAAACATTTCAAGTAACGAGAAGAAGAACACTCAGGAGCTCATTTTTACAAACATCTTGGAACTCCACGAAAATTGGTTGGATGAAAATACGCAATGTTGTGGTAATGTTATACCAAGAGCTGATAACCTATGAAGATGATCATCTTTACAACTGGAAGTTAGAACCAGGATGTTGTGATACTCTGTTCTTGAGGCAAGTTGCTAAAAAGCACCAGAACTTCATTTCCTTCACTCCAAGGAGTCCAGAGCTGATCTGCCAACACATAGAGCACTTTAAACTCTTTTCCAACATCTTTAACTGTACTAGGTTTAGTATTTTACGTTTTTGAGAAGTGTGTTTGTTTTACACACACTACCTATTATTCTAGAACTAGGGCGATCTTGAAAAATCCCTGTACCAAACTCTCTTTACATTTATTTCCCACGCATAACTGTGTAAGAAGCCTAGTGTGGATTGGTAGTTTATTTTCCTATGTAAAATTGTGGTAGAGGTTGGAAAACCTGGATAGTTTGTGAAAACTATTGTAAAGCCCGATGTAGGCTTTGTATCATTTTGAATATAAACTACTTGGTGCCAGGTGATCACCAATTGGAGAGGATTAGGTCTTGGCTTATGACTGAACCTCTTGTTTAAATTTCTGTGCTTATTCTTCAAGTACTCTGTTTTAAATTTATCTGCTACTTATATTTTCAAGAATAGAAATCTATTTTATAATTAGTCTAATAGTTAGTTTTGGTTCGTGTGTATATGTGATGAATTTAGTAAACTTGTTTCAAAAGTTGAATCATTATTCACACTGATTCAACTGAGGACTAATCAACCTCTTGAGAAACCTGTTGAACAATAAATCACTAATACGTCTTGTACTTTAATTAACTGGGCTGTTATTTAATTCGGGGGATTTTAATAAAAATATTTTTAATAGAAATTTTAATTGGAACTCAATTCACCCCCCCCCCCTCTTGAGAATCCACTCTGACCAATAGAAGAGAACATATTATCCATATCATAGATCGAGAAGATGATACTCTACCACAACTGAGTCTGAGTAGTTGTAAAGCCAATAAATCAGAAGAGTTTTATTATAATGTATGAGTTGTTCTTCATAGTTGCAATATCATCAAAAAACAATTGATGGGTCTTCTTCATCAGAAAAGAATATCTTAAAGAAAAAAAATATTCTTAATCAATCCGTGTTTCATAAATATCATCAATAAGGTAGAAACTAAATAATATTATTAATCTTATAGTAGTGAATGATTGAACATGTATATCACCAAAGTGTAGCTTCTTTCATAATAGATCATTTCATGCAAGAGAAATATAAAAGATAATATAAATAATAAAGTCACATATGTGAATCGCTTATTACACACATATATGATGAGATTATCTAAAGAAATATATAGAACAAATAGCTTTCTTTGGTATTACTTGTCATGACCCATCCCCTGGGGCCAGTGCTGTGACTACCTGAAACTCACCTTTCATAGGCCAGGGGTTGGCGACTAGCACCGGAAAGGCAAATCCCTAAAATGGGAAGGTGTGGCCTTTAAACCTGAAAACACACAGACTAGGAACACAACAAGAGAAAACCTCGTAGTATAACTACTGAATGTAAATGTGTGAATTGTAGTAGAATGAGAAAGTATGAAAACCCAACTTAAAGAAGGTAAAAAAAAAGAAAAACATCTCTTGAGATTTCCACCAAGGATCCTACCAGATGGGTAGGTACAACTTATCACTTTAGCACTCCACATCAACCAGTTATCACCATACATTTTCTTGCACCGGCCCCCAAATTGTGGTCAAGGATGTTTGTCGACGGCACAAGACATAATAAGGTGTGGGAAAAGCTAGTGCAGTGGTGAGTATAACAATACCCAATAGGGACCCTATGTTCCCCAAAGGTCTCCCAGAATTCCACAAAAGAAAAACCATAAAGCATGATATCATTATAGATCACAATGTAAAAGACATCTCACACCAAGTATATAACATAAATACCATGAGTAAAGATGATTAGTCGTAAAGCTAAATCATCTTATTCCATCGAGAAGTTTCACTATTAAACCACAAAGAAGTCATTTTGTCTTTGATCCACATAGGGTCATGAGTTTATGATCTACATAGGGTTATAAGTTGTTAAACCACATTGGATCGCATGTTGTCAATCCACATAGGGTCGTAGGTTGTTGATCCACGACGTGATGCTCTAAGGATGGTCCTTGTCGGGTCATGCTACTAATAATCCACACATGGTCATAAGTCGTTGATCCAGATAGGGTCCTATGTCGTTGATCCATGACGGGACACTCTAAGGATAGTCTTTTTCAAGTCGTATTACTTTTGATCCACACGGGGGGTGTATGTTTTCTACCCTAATAGGGTTTCTCTGATGTCGATCCCCAAAGGGTCTCTCTTCACCCGACATCCAGACATAAGATTCCCGCACTCGGTGCACCTGGGTTCTGTAGATTCATCTATTAAAACAATTATTCTTACCTCAACTGATACAAAGTCCCAAGAAGAAGTAAAATTGATAAATTCCTTGTAATAAGTGTTCCAACATAATAGATGACTCGTCAAATGGATGCTCGGTCTGTACGTTATGGGCATTGTAGTACCGAGGGCTTGGTTGGATTCAAGTTCGGTCCAACTAGGATGTACTCCAAAATTCTCTAGAACCAATGTTGAGTATATAGAAAGGACCACCTCATCCTAAGAGTTCTAGAATCACAGAAATTTAATCAAATGATCATCGGATTTAGAAGTTATGGCCCTTGAAGAGAAACTGGGACAAATTGGGTCCGGGTCCGCTCTGACCCGATCGGACCGAACCGACCCGACCCAACCCGGTCTAAGTGGACCTAACCGGACCCGTGGGGCCTTTCCAAAACTAGATGGTCCCAGCCTAATCCATCTAGACCCAGTCTGGCCCACTAGCCCACGAGCTCACCCCGCTAGGCCTCGAGACCGCCCGACCTACCTAGTGAGGTGAAGCCCACTGGGCGGTGGGACAAGCCGGGCCCACTGGCTGGGTATGGACCGCCAGCTAGGTGCAGGGTCCAATTCCCTCCCAAATTAGCGCAGTCCATTCCGGTTCTCCAACCGATGGTTCCAGGTTAGTGTCTCCCCTCTAGCGGGCCAATCTAGTGGACCGCTATAGAGTAGGACCTATAGTCACAGGTCCACCACCACCACGGCTGGAGCCACGATGTATTCTCCACAATGTGCCACCTGCCTTCAGTGTGGCTAGTGATGGATGATCGCCCCTATCTGTCGCGACACATGTGGGCACCGCCCCCCTCTCAAGGTAGGCGAGAGCCGGCTGCCGCTATGCTGGTGGTGACATGCCGGCTGTGCTTCTACGGGCCACCAGTGAAGATCTGGTGGTCTTATTTTCTTCATGTCTTCACCTATGGGTCTCCCTAGACACCACCTTTACTCCATGTCCCTTAGTTTTTCTTTGCCTCCATGTTTCTCGGTTTCCCATAAAGAACATAACAAAATCAAGAATGGAAGAGTGTCTGAGCCTTATTCTTAGTGTCCCACATCCTCTATGTTAGAGTTTTAAGCATGGAAAAGAATAATAATCATTAAAACCCCCATCAAAAAACCCTACATCAACCTCCGACAATAAAAAATCAAATGTCGATCAACCCATTAGCCTGTTGGTCCGCATTCGTTGTATTTTCCTTGAATGGAAAAAGAGAGAAAATTAAACTCAAAAACCCCCAACCTAGATTCAGTGGATTCAATTGTGGTCGATGAAAGGGATCCATGTTCAAAGTTGTTCATAAAATTCCATTCAGAGTTCTCCAATGGTCATCGATTGATCACAATTCTTCGATGGAAGGTGACGTTATCGGTGCTTCATCAGTGTTTCCTCTCATGGGTTCCCAAATCCCATGCCAGATGTTTTATAAAATAAAAGAAAATTTACCACCACATTGGTTCATTATTATAATTCATTAATGAATCATAATTAATGAACTTTTTAAACCATGAGCATTGTGGTTACACAATGAGAGGATTAAGTCGTTAAATGTATTCTATTTAATGCTTGATGTTATATTGTAGTCCTGCCATCCATATCTCAATAGTGAAAAGAGAACTAATAATATAACTTATAGTTATTTATTTTTTCCAAAACTCCAAAAATTAACTTTTTCATCCAACCATTTCCAGTCGAAGTTAATAATCTCCTAAGCGAGTTGTGGAACTATGATTTCAACGGTGCCCTATTATTTTGAATCTGGACACAGGTTAAAAAGATATAAATTCCGGCTCGCACGTTTTCTAAACATACTTCTAAAAAAGTTAGAAATTATATTCCATGCTCTCCAGGCCTTAGAATTACGTGCCGTCAATTTTTACAGTCACGTAAAAATTTAATATAATTTAAAAATATATATGAAATTTCTCTGTCTTTATATTCTCCCCACCATTGGGCTTCACATCCCCGAATGCCCCAACAAAGGAAAAGAAAAGAATTGGGGTATTGAGCATGAATATGAGTCTCCCGCTCCAATGTGCTCTCCAAAAGGTTCATGTGCTGGAAAAAAACATGAACTTGAGAAATCAACCATCCAAAAAGGACCCAGTCCTATCAATCCTCTATCTCCACTTGGAACTCTGCAAGTGTCTCCACGTTGTTAATGTCTAGCTCACCCCAGTCGATGACGTGCAATGGATCATGCACGTATCTCCTAAGTAGTGACATATGGAAAACTTCGTGCACCATGTGTATCAATGGAGGAAGAGTTAGGAGGTATACCACCTCACAAACTCTGATAAGAATATAGAAAGGTCTGATGAACCTCGATTATACCTTTCCACCCTAGACTAATATCCACAAACCTCATCGAGGTGATGCCCGTAGGAAGACATTACTGCCCCGATCAAACTCCAGGGGTCTCCATCTCTCATCAGCATAAGAATTATATCCTCTATGTGAAGTCTTCATCTATTATTTAATGATCTGCAACTTCTCATTTGTATCTCATACTCTCTCTGGACCCATAAGTGTTGACTCCCCGGGGTCTGTCCAGTATAGAGGTGATCTACATGGTCACCCGTACAAGGACTCAATTGGTTCCATGCCAAGGGTGTAGTGATATACGTTATTGTATGATAACTCCACCAAGGGAATGTGATCCTCATATCTGTAGCTAAAATCAAGGATGCAAGCACATATCATGTCCTCATGTGTCTGTATGGTCCGCTCCATCGGACCATCTGTTTGAGGATGAAAGGTGGTTCTCAAACATAGCTGAGTCCCAAATGCCTCATGAAATCTCTTCCACAACCAGGATGTAAAACAAGCATCACATTCTAAGATGATCTTCGATGGAACCCCGTGAAGCCATACTATCTCCTATACATAGAGACTTCCTAACCCCTCTAATAATTCATTCTCTCAGATGGGTTGGAAGAGGGTTCACTAGGTGAGTCCATTAATGATCAATCAGATGGAATCGTGGCCCCTAGATGTACGTGGTAGCTCCGTAATGAAATCCATGGAGATGTCATCTCACTTACTTTCTGGCACATCAAATGGTTGTGCTAATCCTGTTGGAACCAAATGTTTATCAATCACTTGCTAACAAGTGAGGCATCATGAAACAAAATTTTCCACTGATTTCTTCATCCATGGCCACCAGTACTAACGTTAGAGGTCCTGGTACATCTTCTCCAAACATGAATGTTCCACCAAAGGGTATCTGTGGAACTCTCTCAACACCTCCTTTATAAGCGCCACTAGTACCGTGGTGTGTTCTCTGAAAATGTTGACATGATCCCCACCTTTAGAAAATCCCATAAGAGCATGTCCTAAGGATATCTAAGCATGTAGGGTCTCGCAGTCAATGTCCCCAATCTGTTCCTCCATGAATCACTGATGGAGTGGGGGAGTGACTATCCTAGACTGGAGGTAAGATGCTACATCACTATCTATGAAGGATAACTACAACAGGTCTAGCTTCTCTGTCACCTCACTAAGCAACTGTAGACCAAACCTCCTTCTAAGTGATCCTTCCACCACATTCCCCTTCTTAGGACTATAGAATATCTCAATGTCATGGTCCTAGAGGAGCTCCTGCCATCCTCATTGTCTCAGGTACTAGTCTTCCTATGTGAATATATACATGCGACTCTTCTGATCAAAGTAGACAGTTAACTATTCAACCATCAAGTAGTATCGCCACATCTTTAACATAATGACTATGACTACTAACTCTAGTTCAAGGGTTACGTTGTTTTGATTGTGATTCCTCATGTGTCATGAGTTGTAGGAAATCACCACTCACTCCTACTTCATGAAATATCCTAGTATAGTCATTGATGTGTTGCAATAGACTATGTACCCAACGCCCTATTTTGGTTCCCTCTAAATGGGGGCACTCATCAGCCTATGCCTCATCTATTGAAAAATCTACTGGGATATTTATTTCCAAAAGAAAGAATGTCCCTAATTTTTCAAATCCAAAAAGGGTGTTGCTAATCTGGAAAAGTTAGGTACGAATCTTTGGTAGTACCCAACCAATCCCATAGAACTCTACACCTCATTCACACTCTCTGGTGTCTCTTAAGAATGCATTACCTCTATGTTTTCTGGATCCACTACAATTCTAGATTATGAGATAATGTTCCCCATAAAGTGGAATTCTTATTTCCAGAACATTCACTTTGAGAGGCTTCCATAAAGATGGTTCTCTCAGAGTGTATCCATGACTGTCTATAGATGTGTGGTGTGCTCCTCCTTCGATACCATGTACAAGAAGATCTCTTTAATGAAGACCACCATGAAATGATGGAGGTAAGGCTGGAAGATCCAGTTAATGAGTCCCATGAACTCTTCTAGAGAATTGGTCACACTAAAGGGCATAACCAATAAAATGTAGTGGCCATACTGGCATCTGAAGGTTGTATTCAGTACATCCTAATCTTGTACCCTGAGCTGATGATAGCAGGATCTGAAGTCTACCCTTGAAAACCATCTTTCTCCATTCATATAGTCGAAAATATCATCAATCCTCTTCAAAGGATAATTGTTCTTCACGGTCACCTGGTTCAAGTGCTGATAGTCCATGAAAATTCTTATACTCCAATATTCCCTCTTGGTAAAAAAAATCGGGGCTTCCCATATAGAAACATTAGGCCTTATAAACCCCTTACCCTACAAGTCCTCCAAATGTACCCTCAACTGACGAAGCTCTGCAAGATCCATCCTATATGTTCGTGTAGATATCGGCGTTGTACTGGCGTACAGGTTGATGTAGAAGTCTACCTCTATGCAAGGGGGGTAGTCCTGGAACATCTAGATGAAAGAAATTAGCATACTTGACCACCAGCATAGGATAAATCAGAATAATCTCATCAACTGATCCGAGGGTAAGGCTAGCCAAATGATGAGTGATCGACTACACCCTCCTCCAAGAAAGACCATCCTAAGCTGCAATGGTTCCCTTATTTAAGGTGAAGGAAAATATGGTTCCATCTTCAGGGACACACTTCAATTCGTAGATAAAATAGTCGATATGAGCATAGACTGAAGATAACTAGTCCATACCCAAGATGACATCGTAAGGTCTCAACGCTAAAACTAGGAGATCCCAACAAAAGCTCTAGCCTCTTAGAGTAAACTCACATTTCCATCCCTAGTGTGTAATCATCAAATCCTCTCTTATAAAAGTTTATAAATGTAAGGATTGAGAAAACGACTCTATCAGAATCTACGAGCTTTGAACGAGAGCTGTGACAATGAAAGAGTGACTGAAACCTAATTCATTCAGAACTGTAACTCGGATATAGTAGACACATATCATATCTCAAATCATCTTTGGGGCGTTGTGGTCATAGTTCTCTACTTTTTAAATTTGTGTTAGTCTCTATCCACCTGCTCCCTGGGGTTAGAGTGACCACCTAGGGGTTGTAGAAGAGGTACCTAAAATCGCTACCCACCACCTATTTCATGACTATTACCTCTTCCATGTCTTCTTCCCTATAGACCTACCTACGCAAATCTCTGCCTCTTCCTTGACACTCCCTCAAATATCTACTAATTTTTGGTTTAGCAGGTCAAGCAGTCACGAGCCATGTGACCCTACCCACTACCCAAGTAGCATAGTTTGCTCCTTTGATGACCTTCTATATCTTGTGAGCTTCGCAACTCCAACCCTATGTCCTGGGGACGTTCACCGGATGGTTTGGGCCTCTTGGAAATTTGCATCATCTACCTACTACCTGGTGTAGATATCCTGACCTCCAATCGTCCTATGGTGTCTCTCACTGTCAATGCCTTCCCAACTAGGAATCTCTCTACCAATTGTGATCTCTTTAGAACTCCATCCTGTGATGGGATGTTGAGTGATATCATTGACAATCTAATCTCCAGTCGGAGACCCTTCAAAATAGTCCAGGCACTGAAGAAATGGTCTCGTACCATGTTAGTGGAGTAACAATAGAGGTCAGAGAATATCGTTGAGTACATTTCCAC
This sequence comes from Viscum album, assembly GCA_963277665.1. Lineage (NCBI taxonomy): Eukaryota > Viridiplantae > Streptophyta > Magnoliopsida > Santalales > Viscaceae > Viscum > Viscum album. The sequence goes on from OY728119.1 coordinate 1,306,146,517, forward strand.
TAGAGAGCTGCCCTAATGTAAGTGAAGTAGCTCCTGAATATGGGAAGAGTGTAGTGTCGCTAGTACAAACTCCACCCTCAAGAGGCTCTCAATGTCCAGCCAGGTCAGGATCCCCTCATCGTGCAACTGGAGAATCAATCCCCACCATCTCCCTACTATTCCCTGGAAGATACTAGTAGCTAGGATCACCATCTGGTCTATTGGTGTCTTTACTAAATAGAAAACTCATGCCACAACCTCTAGCCAGTCCTCAGCTGCCTGTGGATCCATCTACCCCTGAAACCTTGGATGCCTCCAAATCTAGAACTTGTGCAATGTTATCAGTCAGTGTTCATATTCTGGTAGTGGAGATAGTGGAAACTACTTCCCTATGGGTGGTGGTACTGCTGGCACACCACCTGAAATTACCATCGCCGTAAGAGGGCCCTGCACCAAAGCCTCATCACTCGGAGGTACATCATTGTAAACTCTCTCTATAATATAGGATGTCTATCTATGTGGTATAATCCTATAGAGAAATAGATGTTCCATGATCAATAATATATACACGGTGAACTGACTCAAAAGTGATCAAAAGAAAAAAATCATAAGCACACACAATCATTGTTTTTGTGTACTGAGTCAGAAATTAGAATTCTTGGTCCTGGTGTATGGATACGTCAGCCTCCACACAAACACTGAAATCCCCAAACTAAAAAGCATAATCAAATTACTTAACATTATTTCCCAATTGAAAATATCATAGTCTTAGTTCTTCTATAAAATGGATTCTTCTAATAACACTTTGTCTTGACCTGTACCCCAAGGCTCATGTCGTGACTTCTCCAAGCCTGCCATCCATAGGGAAGGGTTTGGCGACTTCCACTAGAATGACATATACCTAAAATGATAAGGAAATTCCTCTAAAACTGGAAACACATAGACCATGAACAATATAGGAGAAAACCCTGAAGTATAATCTCTAAATGTAAATGTGTGAACTGAAGGAGAATGGGTCAGTATACAAACCAAACTAAAATAAAGTACAGAAAAAAAAGAAAATCAACAACAGAGATCATATTCCAAGGATCCTACCTGAAGCGTAGGTACAGATCATCACTGTGGCACTCCATGTCAACCGGTTACCTCCATACTTCATCTTTTTCTATCTCTCAAATCTTGGTCAATGATATCCATCATTTTCATAAGACACAATAAGGTGTGGGCGAAGCCCATGGAGGGTTGTGTATAAAAATACCATGTATGGAACACAATATCCCCAATGGTCATCCAAAATTCCCCAATTTAAAAACCAAAATTCAAGATCTTATCAAAATTCCCAAAGTAAAAGACAACTCACACATGTTATATAACATAAATAACATGAATAATGATTATCAGTCATAATGCTAATTCTTCTTATCCCACCGAGAACATCCACTATTGAACCACAAATAAGTCATTCTGTAGCCTATCCACACAGGGTCGTAAGTCACCAATCCACATAGGGTTGTAATTCGTCGATCCACATAGTGTTTTATGTTGTTGATCCACATAGGGTCGTAATTCACTGATCCACAATGGGCCTCTCTACGGTTGGTCCTCATTGGGTCACAATATTGTTGATCCACATAGGGTCGTAAGTCATCGATCCACACAAGGTTGTTAGTCAATAATCTGCGAATGTCTTCTCTAAGGATGGTCCTCATCATGTCGCACTACAATTGATCCACACAGGGTCATATTTGATCCATCCATACAGGGTCTCTCTGATGTCTATTGACAAAGGGTCTATCTTCACCTGACTGTCCACCACAATATTCCCGCACTCGGTGTGCTTGGGTTCCACAAATTCTTCTCCTAAAACCATCAGTTGTTCTTCATCTACCACAAAGTCACACAATGAAGTAACTCAGAGAACTTATATGTCATAAGGATTCAAACACAACATACTATGTGTCAAACAGATGTCTGGTCTGTATGATATTGGAATTTTAGTACCGAGGGGCCGGTTGGATTCGAGTTTGGTACAACCCATACATGATCCAACTTTATCGAAAACCCAACTGGTGTATCTAAAAAGGACTGACTCATCCTATGTTTTCAAACACTGCAAATGGTTTTTCAAATGGTTGTCCAGTTTAGAAGTCATGGTCCTTAAAGTGAAACTGTGTGAAATCGGGTCTGGGTCTGATCCGACCAGACCCAACTCGGGTTAGGCCGGCTAGACCTTGTCTCGGCTAACCCAACCTGGTCTGGGGAGACCAGACAAGACCCACTGGGCCTGGCCTAAACTGGCTAGGTCTAACCCTGTCCGGATGGGCCTGGTCCGGCCTGCTTGGTTGCGGGCTCGGCTCACTGGGTCGTGAGACTTGCCTAGCCCACTGGCTTGGTGCAGCCAATAAGCAAGGTGTAGCTTGCCAGCTCAGCACGAGGTCCTCTACCATCCCAAATAGATGCGGTCCATTTGGGTTCTCCAACTAGTGACTCCAGGTTGGTATCACCCCTCTAACTGACCGGGCCAATGGATCGGTCTAGGGTAGGACCCACAGAAGTGGGTCTGCCACTGTTGTGGGTAGATCCATGATGTCTCCTGTACAGCTTGTTGCCCCAGGACGCCGCCCACCTTCGGAGCGATCAGCAATGGTTGGCCTCCCCCTGTCTATTGTGGTGCCTACAGGCACAACCACCCTCTCACGGTCGCCACCATCGGTCACCGAAAACACCGCACCAGTGGTGTTGCGCTGACAGTGCTTCCATGAGCCACCAGTGAAGCTTCAGTGGTCTGATTTTCTTCTTGTCCATGCCTACGGGTCACTCAGGATGCTTCCTTAACTACGTTATCATCAGTTTTTCCATTCTTTCATGTTTCTTGATCTCCCATGAAGACATGAAAAAACCAAGAATGAAGCAGGTTCTAGTCCTTGTTTAGATCATCCCATTCCCTTCACATTATCATTTTAAACATGAAAAATAATAAAAATCATTAAAACCCTCGTAGTAATACCCTACATCGAACTCCCTCTATAAATAACAAAAAGTGGATCAACCCATTTTTCAGATGGTCCACATTCATTGTATTTTCCAAAAATAAAAAAGGAGAAAAAATTAAACACATAAACCCCCTACCTGGATTCAGTGGATTCTATTGTGGATGACAAAAGGGATCTGCGTTCGAAGTCATTCATCAAAGTCTACTCAATGTTCTCCAACGATCATCGATTGATCACCATTCCACATTGGAGGGTGACATCATCTTTTAGAGGTTCCTCTCATCGTTTCTCAAATCCCATGCCAATGGTTTGGTAAAATAAAATAAGATTCTCCCGCATTTTGGTTCATTATTATGATTCTTTACTGAATCCAAATTAAAGAACTTATTAAACCACAAGCATTTTGTTTACACAACAAGAGGCCCATGTCATTAAATTTATATTAATTAATGCTTGATGTTAGACTGTGGTCCTTCCATCCATCTATCAATAGTGGTAAGGGAAAGAATAGAATAACTTTTATTTATTGTATTGTTTTCTTTCTGAAACTCCAAAAATTAACATTTTTGTTCGACCCTTTTTGGTCAATGTTATGATTCACCAAAGAAAATCTCGACATTGCGATTTCAATGGTGCCCTCATATTTTTTATCTAGGAACCAGTTTAAAAGATATAAAATCCCACCCTCTCGTTTATTGAACAAACCTTACAAAAAATTAAAAATTTCATTCTGGTCTCTCTGGGCCTTAGAATCACATGTCTCCAATTTTTACAGTTTCGTAAAAATTCCATATGATTAAAAAATATTTACAAAATTTGCAGGTCTTTACATTCTAGATCCAAAAGAATATCCAAATTTATTGTGTAATTTCACATTCCAATTTACTAGAGGAGTCCTAAATTCCCATAGAAACAGGAGTTATTTTCTCTAATGAAAACGATTCATTGAAACCATAAAAAATTTCCTTGAACTAGTCATTAATTATGAATTGATAGTTACAACAATCTCATATTGAAAAAGAATATTGAAGAACTTCACCATTGAGAACACAACTTAGGGTTGAGATGCATAGTGTAGGGTTCCTTCACGTAGCGTAGGGTTCCTTCACCAATGTATGATTTCTTAACCATACTTCCATCTTCACATAATGTAGGGAACAACAGTAGCATATGAATGATAATCTACAAGATTACCTTCTTAACATAGAATCCTGAATAAAACATTGATTAACCATACGTTCGACATTTATACATGTAGGGAATGAATAGTAAATCCAAACTCTAATATAAGGTATTTGATCCATACATTTCACAATTATTCAATTGTAAGGATGTTGATCCAAACACAAACTATTTTCTGTAGTGTAGGGTTGATACCACACCCAAGAGTTTCACTTCTCTGAGTAACATAGTGTTGATACTATATGTTCATTTACCAAACATAGGGTTTGAAATAATGTTTCCATATTAATTATCATAATGTCAAATTACATTAACCCATATATGAATTCCTAAAAACATAGTCAAGAAAACTTCATTAGAAGATAGACAATGTTATTTCTGAACATCAAAACCATCATAAATTATAGACTATTGTTGATAAAATATGTGCCCTAAAAAAATTTCATTTCACTTCATAAAAATTATATGATCATGTATATTCGATTAAAATTATTTAATAAAATTATTGTATTAAAATATTATTTATTTCAATAAATCAATAATTCATCCAAAATGGAGTCCTTAATTTAATTTGAATATTAACCAAAAATATTATTTGTGTCTTATTGAGTCCAAATATATATCACCTATAATGTAACAATAATACGATGGAAATATATTTGTTATACTATTGAAAATAGTATATATATACTCATATTTATAAGGCCTTATTACATATCCATTTAATACACTAGAAAATTACCTAGGGATAGGTGTGTGATGGTGGGAATTTCCTTGGGTTGTTCGATAAACATGGTTTGAGTCATGATTTCAATGACCGTGCAATTCTACCAAAAACAATTTCCCTCATGTTAATTTGTATAATTTTAACTTAGGATTGGTCAGGGAAAAACCATTTCCCTTAGAAGCTATAATAAATAGGCTTTATAGGGTATGTTCTTACTAGTTGTGGTCATCACTTCCTATGTCTGTATCAATTAAATTTTGTAAAACCATATATTTATACTAATCATGTGATCACTATTCAACAACTATATTATCAAAGGTAAAGATACTTAATGGTAATTAAAATTCCATTGGATATAATGAAAAAATAATTTCATGTGTTTTTTATTACCATATTATATAATAAGACATATAAATAATTGAAAAGTGTAATTTTATATCAAACACTTCGAGACGTTACGTCATTAAAATGGATCTTTTTTCTTCTTAATTCGTACAAGATGAATTATCTTCTAATATAACTAGTTTTAAATTTATATATTTGGATCAAACAATTATCATACTAGATGATGAAGAATAAGGTTGTGATATTTTCTACTTTGAAAATTGAATATATACAAGCTAGAAGCTTTGAAAATGACCTTGCAAGGGTGTTTCAAGAGAAACATACATTTCAAACTGCGTCATATGAGAGAGTGAATAAATCCCATTGAAGAATAAAGTTTCAAAATGTCCTTGCAAGGGTATTTCAAGAGAAACATACATTTCAAACCGCGTCATATGAGAGAGTGAATAAATCCTTAATCCCATTTTATTTTTCTAAATATATTATCCAACATGATTTCCCTAATTTTCATATTTTATAACTGGCCTAATTTTTTTATTACACTGGATGATAAAGATAATGAACCTATGGAATCTCCCCATGAAGAAAAATTAGATACGAAGATAGTATAAGAGAAGCAATTGGTATACATAATTGAATAAGAGACTTCCTAGGCTGATGGAAAGGAAAATATACCTGATGATTTCTTTTAGATACTTTTTGAATCCACTTTTGATGAATTTAAAAAAGATATCACAAGGGATTTGTTTGCTCAAAATAAATAGAGTCTATAAGCTTTGGAAAAGCCACTACTCACTCACATAATTGGTTACCTCTTCTTCGAGTAATCAAAAGCGTATCTCCTTTCTTTTTTTTCAATAAATGGGGATTGAACCACATACTTTTCAATAATATATGAAGTTGGAATCATTGAATCGAACTCATAATTTTTTGATTATTTTCAATTATAATTACCTATTAAGTCTCCCTAGTCTAGTTGTTATATTGAATCAGGATTATTATATGAGCCACTAGAATAGGAATAAGCCACAACAACTATGAAAAAACCCATGGAGACCCTATATATCATCATTTCACTCCCACTTTATAATAGGCATCATAGTACTCAAGGAATGGAAATGCACAACTTTATCAAAGTGGAACTTCGGGAAGAATAACAGTAGAATAATATTGGAAGAACATTCTTGTGATGGTTCCTTCCATTGAAACTCCACCCCCTATGGATTAGGGATGACCACGATAATGTCCATATATAGACAATATAGACTTCAACCCCTCTTTAGAGGGTAAATCACAATAGTATTTATCTATTATCTTCCTTTTTTCATAGTTTATATAAAATAATTCTAATTTTTTGCTTCATTTTATATATTCTTTCTATAATTGGAAAATTCATAAGAGGCTAGCTCAACTATCCACATGAATCACACTATAGTACAACTCAACACAAAGCAATTGGGAAATATATAGCAGGTTTTACTAATCCTTTTTCACTGTTTTAATCACTATAATTTTTATGCATGTTTTATGGAACTAAAATGACTATTAGTGAATAAGTGTTGGGGAGGGAACTCAACCCATTTATAAATAGTTTTATATTATATTTAGTAAATGTTTTAAAATCTGAAAAAAAAAATCATAATATGTATTCATATGTTTTTAGTGAATCGATAAGAAAATAGACAAATAATTGTTATTTTTGTAAATATTATTAATACACATTTCATGTTTTAAATTTATTTTCTCTGTTTATTTAATTTTTTTAAAAACCCATAATAATGTTTCAAAAATTATATATAAAAAACCTTTTTGTAATTAATATACGTCACCCCTTTGGTATATTTTTGTATCCTTTTTTCAAATTTTTATTGAATTCGAATGCTGCATTTCCTGGTTTGAAAATTCCATGTTTGAGTTAGGAATTCACATGTTTTAATAGTGTGAGAAATATATGATTACAAAGTGAAAATTGATCCTAGCCTTTAAAAAGGTTTTATTTTATAACTAGGAAAGGATGTGTGGTTCAAATGATTTTTTGGAATGAATTTTATAACATAAAGTCTGAATAATTTAAAACATAACATGAGGTAATGAAATATATGTAAGAAAGAACACCTTAATAGTCAAATAAAATAAATTTTATAAAAGTACTGTGAACCTAGATGGAAAATTTTTCATTGGGAACACATAATAAATATATAATACAGTGACCCTCTGTGTTTTAGTGTCCCTCTATTCAAAGTTTAACAAGATCATTTTAACATTGCTCTCCACATACATAGTTGAGAAATTTTTTTAAAAATGAATAAACTTTATATCTGAAAAATGAATTAATTTAGGTGAGGTAAATGGTAAAACCCTGAAAGGTACAGTTCACATACAAAAAATTCCTCTGATTTGTATCAATAAAATATTAAATCAATCCTTATTTTACGTAAAATTATTGAGTGGTATAAATAAAAGAACTTATTATAAAATCATTGATTCTACTTAAATCTCATTCATCCCACTGTTGGATTCATTACATTGACTAAATTATAGTGAGGTAGTGGTTTGATTCATACGAGATGTATGATATCCCAAAAAATGGGTGACTAAAAATTTTATTCATTTCTAGTTTGTTAACATAAATATAGGATGAAAAGAATCATTGATTTCATTTTTTTTATAAATTCAAATTCAATTATAATATTATTCATGATTGGAATAGTTCAAGTGTGGGGGGGATGTGAGATAAATGTTTTAGTATTTTTTTTTATTATTTGATAAGGACACTATTTTAAACCTATTCCTAAGTAAATTTATAACATTTTGATAATTTTTAAATCTAATAATAAATGAAATTGACTCAGATAATTGGATTTAATTGATATATTCATTTTTTTATTTAATTTTGAATACATACATTTAAAATCCATATTTGATTATAAATTTTGAAAATTTTTTCTCAGAAAGAATACTAAGAAGTTTAACGTTCAATCATGAAGTGAATGAGAAATTTAAAATATAGAATATGGGTTTGAAAAATTGATTTATATGAAATTTATTTTAATGAATTATGAATTAATTATTCAAAATAATTAAATTATGATTTTTATTTCTGTTTAAAATTTAATGGAAAAAGTATACCACACTAAGAAAATGTGAATTTTTTTATTGATTCACAAGTCGAGGTGCTACCGTTAGGGCTTTGTGACCATTAAAATAAAATTAGATGACAATATCACCCTATTACAATTGATAAAAAGAAATTGGTGCCTCTTCTACCAACATAGTCCTTCTACCATGAACTCCTCTAATGGAAGCATATTCTAGAATCTGGCTATAACGGTGTTACAACCTACCGTCCTCTCCCAAGGTATCACAACCCACTGCCAATTCCCCTTTTTTCTACAAAAGTATGACCATCATGCTACTGCCAACATTTTCTGGTACCACCATCGATCGACCAACATCCTCCATATATAGAACACCATATTTCATTCAACCTAACTCTCAAGATTACCAAGACCATGGAATAATGAATATACCACTCCTGGGTTAACAGCCTACTTCCACCAATCCACCACTCCACATTCTCCCTTCACTGCCTGTCTAGATCTATTGTGACTCATCATTGACCTTTCTTCCTGATAAAGACCGATCCAATGCCTGGAAGACTATCCAAACACCAAATTTTTTCTTTCCATTAGATCACTATAGCTCACCAATGGAATACAACATCCATTATTAAAGATGAAACCCTCACAATGGAATAATAATATCACCCAAACCCCATGAATCTTGATCTAGCTCACCACATGAAGACCTCATATCACTATAGTTGTGACAATGAATCATAACACTACCTTGAGGAAAGAATTTTCACACTCCCCAAATTGATCACAGAGATAAATGTATTTTTATTTGGTTTTCTTAAAAAAATTAAAACAACATAGGTTAATTTTAATACAAAAAATATTTCGTAAAGGTGGCATTGCAGGGACACCTTCGATCCCCCGTGTCTCCTTTGTCTAGTATCGATGACATGGAAAGGGAGGGGGCACATTTCCCTTAGCTCCTTATAAAAGGGAATCCCACCTTCTCCAAACATCAATTTCCCCTATCTCTCCTAAATCCTCTACTTCTCTCTATAATAAAGTTACTTTTCCATGCAGTGGAGTCAATGGTACAAAAGAAGGTGGTTTTTTGCAAAACCTCATTGAGAGGTACTTTTTAATTTAATTTAATGTATTTTTTATTTATTTAAATTCTTTTTATTTATAAATATTTCATTTTTAAGATGTTATGTTAGTTATAAATATTCTGATTATTACATTTTTTAGTTAGTTTTATATAGTTTGGAATAATATTCATTCTTAGTAATGAATAATTATAGATTATGTATATATTTAGAACAGAATAACATTGGATTAAGTATTGTGAAATTTTGGTAGAATAATGATTATGTGGTTATCTATGTAATCAAATCCTTGTCTGGATACAAACAAGTGGATGTGGCTTTGGTAAATATGTCCCACAAGGTAAACCCTGAAAACACTGCTCTAAGCTAGACTCTAATGAGAACTACTGCATGAAAATGGGCCTTGTTTCACTTCTAGTTTGACACTACCATGGGATATTCTTAAGATGATTCATATTTTCATCATAAACTAATAAAATATCTAATAAAATAAAACTGAAATCAATATATTTAATAGTGATTAAATTATAATTATGATGATATAGAATGAAATAGACAAGGAAAATGGAATTAAATAATGAATGTTATTTTTTGTAGTTGCATTATTTTTAGTTTGATTTAAAGATGTTATTTATTAAGTAGTTTAATTATTTATATATGGTTTAGAAATAATAATTGTTATTTGTAATGATTAATTTTCAATTTATTATTGATATATTAGGATTAAAAATGAATACATATGATTAGATAATTATAATTACCTAGTGAATATCATATGATTAATGATTAAAGAATAAAGAATTAATTAAAGAATAACTTACTAATGATTAACTAGTGATTAAAGAATGATTTATTAGGTAAAAAATTTAAAATTAAACAATATTATCATTATTTTAGATATTAGAATATGTTATAAAATTATAATATCATAAAGATTTTATATTTTATAAATATTAGTTTTTATTAGTAATAATTAATTATAGATTAATTACTGAATAACTTAGGATTAAAAGATGAATACATGTAATGATTATATAATAAAACTTATCATTGATAAAATGTAGTTATGATTGTATCAAATGAAATGTTGAATAATAATCACATTAAATTACACATGAACGTTTTACAACATACAAGAAATACCTTGACATTTTTTACTTAAACATGGTTTAGTTGAGATTAGAATGACTTTGGAAGTGAGGTAAAATACAGTTTATTTTTATTTGGTTGCTTAATTAAATCATGTAAAGATATGTACTTAATAAGTTAAGCACATACTTTTAGAATATGTTATTAAGGTATTAAATAAAAAATCAATTGGGTTTTACCTTACTTCCAATGTTATGATCATATCATCCAAACCATGTTTTGTTGAAAAGTGTTAGTATTTCTTGAATGTTTTAAAACATTAATCGGTTATTTTATGTATTTTTCTTATATATTTTAGTTTTATTGAGTAATTATTAAATAATTATTAAATAATGATTAAATTATTAATGATTAACTAGTGATTAATGAATGATTATCCTAGTAAAAACTATACTAAGAAACATTAGTATCATAATTTAGGATATAAGAAAACGTTTTTAAATTTTAGTATCATAAAGATTATATAGTTTAGATATAATAGGATTTATTAAAAAAAATTATTATATATTAATTAATAAATAACATAGGATTAAAAAATGAATCCATATAATGACTATCTAATGATACTTATGATCATATAAAGTGAAATTAAGCAGAAAAAACACATTAAATAACACATGAATTCTTTATGACATACAATAAATTCATTTAAAGTTTTCAATAGAATGTGGATTGAATGGGATGAGTCTCACGTTGTAAATGAGGTAAAATTTAGCTTATTTTTAATCAGCATCTTAATCACATCATCAGAGGAAATGTACTTCAATCTTGAACATTCGAAGGTTTTTGGCCTTTTAATGACATCTATAATATTTCATTAGAAGCTCAAAAGATTTTGAATGTTTAAAAGTGAAGTACATATATTTCGAAAATGTAATTAATAGATCAATAAAAAAATAAGTTTTATTTTACGTCATCTGAATTGAGAATCATTTAATCCAAACCACATTTGGTTGAATAATATCAACAAATTTATTGTATGTTATAAAGAATTAATGTGTTTATTAATGTGTTTTTTATTATTTATTTCACATTATATGATCATAAATATAATTTTATCAATGATAAATAAACTAATAATATTTTTCCACTTCTTTTTACCTCATTTTCCAAAAATATTCTCCGACTTATTTTCCCAAAATAGTTTATATAATGAAACATTACTAGAAATGTTTTGGGTATAAAAAGGAATTATAAAATTAAATTACAATAAATATTATATGGTTAACCATCATTGATAGTATTTGTAACTCTATTATAATCATGATCAAAGAAACATTTTTTATGTAGAGAGTCATGTTTTCCTGTGTGTAATGCTATGAAGAGGTTATTCAAACCGAGCAATGAGATTTTTACACTACGCAACCAATAATAGTAGTTAGTACAGCTGATTGTGTAACCCTAAGTGATCTTAAAGAGATAATTTGTGGTTCATTAAATCTGGGACCCAATCAAGAGATCATGTTTATGAGCTATAGATATTTTCAATTACAGGCAACACTAAGCCATCTAGTTTTTCCATTGGTTTTTGATGTGTAGAGGGTCCATGAAATTGATTTATTTTCTCAATGGTCAGATGGTACCGTGATTTATTTATATGTTGATGTTTCTATTGTACAACAACAACATCCAATTGTTCAAAGATGTATAATTACAAGAGTGGTTGAAGATATTCTTTCCCATGAAATTGATCATATTCCAAAAGATACATAAGAGGACATCCTGGATGGTCTCCCAGATATTCATGTCAATACAACTTCTAATGTGCAGTTTCATAATGATGTAATATATAGTTACAATAGTGCTGATGAGGAGGGACCATCAAAAGTTAGGCAGAATGTTTTGAGAAATGCATTAGTTGTACAGCAGCCTCAACATAAAATAAATCATCCACCACACTTTTCATTATGGTTAGAATAAATTATACATGTTCTAGAATTCTATTATAATGTTCTCACATCAACAACTGAGTTTCCCAGAGTTGTACCATATAGGTTTAGTAAGATGGAAATAACCTTATATGTTGGAAGGAATTTTCCAAGAAATGATGCATTAAAAAAATACTAAATATATTTTACATAGAGAGGCACAAAATCTACATAGTTCATGAATCAGGACATAGTAAATATATTATACGATGTGATAAGAATGAGGATGATTTTATATTTCTCTTGAGGGAGATTTCATACATTGCATTTGGAGGTTAGATAATCTTGAGGATTGAGGCAGCTCATACTTGCATTATGCCAAACCTGACACAAGATCATAACTCATTGGAAAAAGAATTTGTGTCATCCATTATTGTTGATATGATTAAGACATGCCATGATGTTCTAATAGCCCATGTGTAAGAGAGGATACAATTGACATTCAGTTATAATATTTCATAAAATAAGGCATGGATGGTGAAATAGATGGAAACTGTGAAGGTCTCTAGTGATTGGGATGAACCATATCTGGTGTTTTCGCAATTTATAGTCATACTGAGTCATCATAACCATGTTTTATTCCATATTGATACAAAAAAACATGTGTATCATGATAATAGACTTGATCCATCTCATTTACAATTTCATCAGTTTTTCTAGTCATTCCTCTCCTATATCTCCGCAATTTTTTTTACAGAAAATAGTTCACTTATATTTATGGAATGATTCAATATAGAAAATGAAATGGCATATTTTTTATTTTAGAAACCCAATATGGAAACCGTTTACCTCTTACTCTCTCCTTTTCCATTGTAGAGAAATAAAACTATGAATCACATAGTTGGTTTTTGGAATGTATTAGAAACCATTTCACTGACATTTAGGCTATTTTTTTGATATTTTATCTCCATTGGGAAATTAATGAGGCAATAAATGTGGATCCTGATACATGGAGATAGCCAAATTCACATCATCAGTTCTACATTAGACACATTTCTTGCAAGGTGCATAAAAATTTCCATAACGAACCAATGAAGAAGGAAATCACGAGGCATGGTACGCATTGTATTTGTTATTTTTTACTATTTCAATGTAATAATAAAATCAAATTATGTGATATATAATCTATTATATGTATCATATGAGTCGTATCAATGGTGGTTTAAATAATGTTTTGAAAAAATAATCCAGTCTAATCTGGATCTTTAGGAATATATGATGAAGATTCCAAAAGAAAAATTGACATTGGCATGTGAAGGGGGAAGAGGTACGGACACATAACCACAAACATTGTGGAATGAATCAATGGTGTCTTTAAAGAGATTCATAATCAACATATAACTTCCCTAGTTTTGGAGACAGTGTATCATTGCATGAAATACTATGTTGATAGACAAAAACTAGCATCAGCCGGAATATAGTAGGGGCCAACGTGTGTATGAAACTTTCAATGAGAGATTGATAAGAATATTAAAGAATCCTCTTGTTGTCATGTCTTCCTTTTTTGATGATAAGACTCTTGATTTGATGTTCAATAGTGTTTAGACCCCATCATAAATCAAATCATTGAAAAATGTTAGTATTACTAGAAACGAGGCAATGATAATGTAAAAACTTTCAGGCCTTAAGGTTTCCATGAACATAGGCCATCGAAGTATATGCCTCTGGGAACATATCACTATAAGCATATATTGATCTTGTGTACTAGATAGACACCATTACTATCTGGTATGCTGCACCATGAATGCCGATTGGGGAGTTTCTTTATTTTATAATGCTCAAAGGCTTGCTGATAATGATACCTAACATTAATCGGTTGCATCCCTGTGGGATCCCAAACGCCAACAGGATGAAGAATGAGATGGAATGGACTCAAGAGCATGGGAAGATTCTGAGATGCACCATATTTCATCGAAAAATTTATAATCTAAAACAATGTTGTTTTGATGCTTTCACTGGGGCATGTGCGTCCGTCTTGTTCGGGGATGAGGGGTGCAGTTTTTTGTTACCCCACATTCTTGATTTCCAAAGGCGGGCAGAATCTACTCCTTATTCAGGGAGGTCTGCTCCTTGATCGAAACAGGATGATGGGATGTCAGTTCTTCCTTATGTGGATTCCTCCTCATAACTCTTCACCTAGTTCGGGTCTCACTAAATACTTAAGACATTTTTCATGAAACTCTTCCCGACTCCATATGATCAAGGACATCAGTTAATTACACTTATTCAATTAGGACATTCTAAGTGGTCTGGTTCAGGCAGCAACCTTCAGTTAGAGGAGTAGTCATGCTGGGCATCACTGGCGTGTCTGGGCGTTGGGGGATTGGTGTGTCTGTCTTCTGCCCCTTATTATGAGGATTCTTGAGGGCGCAGAAGCTCAAGGCATCCCAAATAGAATATGGGTAATCGTATTCCATGGGAATGTATCTATGGGTTTTCTCATCTTCCCATGTTTATCATAGGGTATGCCACAATTTTATCATCCGACGGAAACGGATCAGACTAATTAGAACACTGACTAGAGTGGATTAGATGGACGAACCCCCTAGAGGGAATGCTGATATTGGGGCCAACACGTGGGTGGATTCCTGAATTCTATTAGTGGGAACGGGGAATGGGGTGTCATGATTTCACAAGGATGTGGTGTCCCAGGTAAGAATCAGGATGGCTGATGGAAGGTTTTGTGAATGGGATGGCGAATGGGATGACACAGTCATGAGGATGACAATGGTTTTGGGCTTGAACTTTGAAGAGGCTTCCTCCGTATCCCTGTGATTGGGAATAAATATAAAAATAGTTCATCTGATGACGGCTTACCACAGATTGGGGGTTTCAATGGCTTACCGCGGGATTGGGTCACAATGGATTACCATTGGATGGCATCACAACGGCTTACTACTGGATGGGGTCCATAGTTTAACCTCATGCAGAATGGGGGCAAACTGATGTGAAGGGGGGTCGGAACTGCTGGGTTTTGGGCTTGAACTTTATGGAGGCTTCCTACGTACCTTACCTTAGAAAGGATCAAATTCCACGTAGTTTGGGATATGAGGGCACTTGGGGCTTACACTCTGAGGCAGCCCAAGGTGTTGGTGAACCTACATGAAGGTGGACCTAGGGTCCAATGGTTGTTGGGCTTGAACCTCTTGGAGGCTTCCTATGTACCTTACCTTAGCAAGGATTAATGTCCTCATAGTTCGAATTATTGTGCTATTGAATGGATGCAGAGGGGTATCAGGACAACTGGGTGTTGGGCTTGAACCTCGTGGAGGCTTCTTACATTCCTTACCATAGCAAGGAACAAAGACCTCGTAGTTCGGATTATGGGGATATTGAATAGATGCGGAGGGGTGTTGGGACAACTAGGTGTTGGGATTGAACCTCATGGAGGCTTCCTACGTACCCTTCCTTGGCAAGGATCAAAGTCCACGTAGTTCTGATTATGGCATTTGGCTTACACTCTAGGCCGCTCATGGTGTTGGTGAAATGATGTAAAGATAATCATAATGACCGGTGGATTGTGGGATTGATCCTTGTCGAGGATTCCAACATACCCTTCCTTGGAATGGATCAATGTACACGTATTTCCAAAGCAGGTGTGGTGCATACACTCTGAGGCGACCAAATGTGGATGTCATGGTCGGTGAACCGATGTGAATAAGGACTTGGGGTTCAGGTGGATGGTGGTCTTGAACCTTGTGGAGGCATCCTACGTACCTTGCCGTGGAAAGGATCAAAGACCACGTAGTTCAGGATGGTGAATACTGTTTAACGTCATGTGGGACGGGGGATAACCAAACTGAAAGGGGTCGGAGCGACCAATGGATGGTGGTTTTGAACCTCATGGAGGCTTCCTACGTACTCAGCCTTAGTAGGGATAAAAGTCCATATAGTTCCAAATGGTGGTGTGGGGATTATACTCTAGGTTTTCCAGGATGAGATGTCATGGTTGGTGATCACTCTAAGTCCACATGAGTCATGCTCGATGTGAGAAACATGAGATTGCAGAGACCCGACAATCATGCCATGAAAGGTGCGCCCGTGGGAAGTGAAGTGGGGATTACACGTGGTTAGCAGCCCAGTGAGGGAAATATTGGGACTTACTCTAGGATGGAAGCCTGATGGTGACAAATCTCAGTGGGAGAGGGACTTGGGACTGAATAAAGGAGAAGCATTGTTCCCTACCACACCCTTTGCTGGCCCTGGGGACCAAAGAAGAAAGGAGGAGTAGGGATGCAGCCTCCTACAGGAAAGCTGGGGTCTTACACTGAGATGGCCGGCCTTCCCCCACTGAAAAACGCCAATCCCATAAGGAGGATATCATCCCCTGTAGAGACCAGTGGGCGTGGAGAATTTCCAAGGTGTGGGTACCCCCCGTGTGAAGCATGGGGTGAGGTCACAGTTTAACGTCATGTACTGAGGACTAAGGTTCATGGCAGTTTAACGTCCTGCATCTCGAGAGAGGTAGACTTTCTCCGCACCCCTAATACTTACATAACTGGTATCCTCTGCTTCATGGTGTAGATAGGGGGCAGGAAAAGACATGGTGAGGGGGTTCCATGGAGGGAACCATCGAGGGGCCCACATTAGCGTGGCTATGTGAAGAAGAAATAGCCATTAGAATTCTTATGAGAAGATTCATGAGGCAAAACAATGCAACGAGAAGTATTGTACAAGGGACTTTGAAGTCACATTGTGCAAACCTGGAGGGTCTCACGGGAAAAGGAATTTCCAACCAGAGTGGTTCATATACAGGGGCCTTGTGAAGCTTTGTTACTCCGCGTGGTGGAGGGAACTTGTGAAGAGGAGTGCTTCGTGAAGTGGGGTGCCTTAGCCTATGATTAGGGGATAGGTGCATATGGGAGGTGCTTCGCGATGTGGAAAGGAATTTGCAGAGCACTTCCTCATGGAGAAAATGTTCCACGCAAATCAAGGTGTAATGAAGCAATGTGCATCGCGAAGTACAGTGACCCTCCCTTAGCATGTGGATCATGTGTACATGAAGGGTGTTTGGAGAAGCATAAGCACTATATGACGACTCGGGTCCCCTTGGGGATCCCATTCCTTCACAAAGGCCCTTAGGCTTCCCGAAAGGCTTCCCTCTCGAAAGAGGGGATCAAAAAGAGACAAAGGGGAGGTACTTCACAGAGTAGAAGTACCTCACATAGCTCATGGTTCACAGATCAGAAGGATTCTTTGCGATTTGGGAGCTGGGATGTTGAATGGTCAGATTTTCCATCGTTTGGGATCAGGGGAGCCTGATATTTATAGGCAATAAGCACTGCAAAGAGAATCTCACACGGTGCTAAGTGGGACTTGGTTGCATCGCGGAGGGCTCGCAAACATCAAATGTGGTCACAGAGCGTCCTGCCTCCTTACTTCGTAGTGAGCTCGTGAATGTAAAATGTGTTCCCAGAGCATCCCACCTCCTTGCTTCATGACAGGCTCACGAACATCAAATTCCTTCATAGAGCATCCCGCCTCCTTGCTTCCCGGTGGACTTGTGAACCTCAAATGTGTTTGTGGAGCGTCCTATCTCATTGCTTCGTGGAGGCCGCGGTGCCGTGGGGGGGGGGACTCCACAAAATATCTTCACGAGGGAGTCAATGGTTCCTTAGATTGGGCTTCTTCTCTATCCTGAATTTTATCGCCAACAAATGTCCCCTTTAGACTTGGAGCTACGGAGAGATCAAGGGTCGATGTCTGAGGGTAGTCACCAAAGTCCTTGGATGTTCACATTGTTTTCTACTAAAGAGGGCTTGCAAGGCGGATTGGGGATGCACGGGCCGAGCACGCTACGAAGCTCGGCCCGAACTGGATGCACTGTGATGCTCTGACAGCCATCGCCTATATATAGGGGAGCTGCACTCTCTTTTTTCATTTCCCTTCCCCGAAAAGTTTTCTTTTTGATCTCTCGATTCACGAATCTCTACAAAATATATGAGTGTTATCTGTAAATCAATTCTTCATGGTGCACAGTAAGTCCTAGACTCCATGTTTACGCTCCTCAATATGGTGCTTGTGCACCTAGGTAGGGCTCTATGAAAATTATTTGCGAAGAGTCATCACAAATGCAATCTGAAAACATGCTTCACAAACCAAATGAAAAATCGTCCAAGTTCCAGAACTGAATGGCCCACCAAGAAGCTACCTAGGGAGGTCCTTGCGGATGCCGCCCAGAGGGATGAGATACAGAACGGTCTGGGACTAGGAGAGTTAGTTCGTAGCCACTCGGACCATAGGTCATTGGTGGAGCTACTATCAGAGATCCAGAAGAACTACCCATTGTGTAGGAGGTTTCCTTTGTATGGATTTGGGCTGAGGGATGACGTCTTCATCCCTGAAGCAAGTAGGGATGAGCCAAATTACTGGTTCTAGAGCACACTTTGTCAGCACCGTTCATTCAGGGCGGTTGATGGTCATGCCCGAGAGGACATCACGCCCATCATTGTCGACTTCTTATACAACCATCTGAACAATGTCGATGGGAAGGCATTGCAGCCGGATACGTCACCACCTCTGTACCAAATTATCCTCATGGTGGCGCGGGGGAATCCGAAGAAGGGGTGGTCTGAGGAATGGGACCTGCGCCAGGGCAGTAACATCACGGATGATTGGGCCTGGGCCTACTAGGTAGGCACATCGTGCGAGGAGTTCGGAGCAGAGCTGAGAAAAGTGGGCCTGTATAAGGCAGCTTGGGCTTTCTAGATTCAAGTATACAAGCCAAAGCAGCTAATGGCGGAGCTTTTGAGCCGGTGGTCACTGGGGACCAATACAATCCGCTTGAATCATGGGGTGGTTGACATCAACTTATGGGATGTACATCAGATCTCTGGGGTCCCGATACTAGGGGTGATGTACGAATAATTCCTCCCAGCTATAGGTGTGTTGGAGGATCTAGAGCAGATACTGCATCATATGATGGCATTGATAGAGCTTGTTCCCGGGGAGGACAAGGAGGTAGTAAGGGATATCCACTTCAGGCGGTGTTTCAAGATGTTTCTGGACATCCCAGTAGACCGTCAATTCCTGGAGATACCTCAAACTTTCCCAAAGGGGGCCTTGATTAAGGGAAACTTGTACTAGCAGCTGTTGGTGGATAACCAGTGGAAAACCTGGGGGTTTAGTGTCAGCACTGAGCAACATCCAATAATCAGGCTGGCAGAATTCATCACATCTCGCATATGTGGTTTGATCCTACTGTTGAGGGATACCAACATGGGAGTGTGAACAAGCACTTTCATCATGGCATCCACATTGGCTATCGGAAGACGGGTCAACCTAGGGATCCCGATGATCGCCAAGTTGTATAAGATGTTATGGAATATCATCAAGGGGAAGAGGACACAGAGGATATGCGGGCTGTTCCACCTCTTATATGGGTGGATAGCGGCACACATTAGGGGGATCTATGAGTATTAGAACCCCATCTCGCCTCTAGTGTCAAACATCCGGCCCTCGATTCTTGACACTGTGGGGAGTTTTCTGGACAAGATGACTGTACCATTGGAATTAACTCATGTTTGGAAGGTAATGGAGTTCAACTTTCATCTGTTCCTGTTGCCGACAGGGGACTTCATGAATGATGGCTAGGGAGCATAAGAGCATCGGGCCTACATCCTGGCCTTCCGAGGTGGAGTCTTGGTGGCCAGGGTGGGTTGTGAGCATCTATGCGAGCCATACACTCCACACCGGTTTGCAAGAAAATTTCGGTGCCCGTAGTGACTGACCCCGCTGGTCTACCTGGAGGTGCATCATGAGGAGCTCCCATGTTTGATAAAGTAGATGTGTCTCATGTTCACACGGGAAGACGAGAATATGAAGAATGAACTACCTCCGCCGACCTTCGTCCTTAGGCTGGTAAAGCACAATGCCCAGATCTGGGAGGCGGCCTACCCGAAGGAGACACTGAAGCGACCAACCATTATAGTTGGTGATGGTGAGCTTCATAGACCTCAAGGCCATGTCCGGAACGTGGCAAGGGCATCCCACAGTGGCAGGGATGCTATAGCGACGATGACCGCACGAGTTGAGGGGAAAGATGTAGTAGCGGATCCGGTAGTGGCAGCGAACCCAGTGGTACCAAGAGAACAGATTTATCTAGAGGTGCAGCCACTGAGAGGATTCCGCAGGATTTCTACTCATTCCCCAAGGAAACGGTTGCGCCGTATTGACATGCCGGAGAATGTTGTCTTCCCGGGGGCCTGGGAAATCAGGGAATTCAACTGGCAATTCCTTGGCCCATCTAAGTTATAGAAGCACCCTAACTGCCTCAGGTTGTACTTTCAAGAGATTGGCTCTATTAGAGACGGTTTTGCAGTATCCCAGGTGAAGGTGGATAAATACACTGCCGAACTGGAACACTTTATCCACTCCCAGTGTTCCTCGCACCCGATGACAGACTGGGCCAGGGTGCTGTTGGATCATATGGTCCCTCCACAACTATTATATGCTGACATGAGGGAGCGCTTCCCACTGCTGGAAGAATCAGACCATTCCTCTTGGGGAGGCGAGGCAGGTAGAGGGAGTCTGTTGGAGGAGGGTGATGTCGCAATCAGTCCTTAGATCTCAAAGATTTTATGGAATCCCTTGAGGTAAAATCCCAAGTTCCTTCCTCAGGGTATGCTCTTAGGTTACTCTGGATTCCTTATCAGCATCGGCATTGTGCTGGAGGACCTTGTGCATAGACCTCTTTCTCACACCTCAGTGGCTGTTGACGCAGAAACTTTGGGATCCACACATGTGGCTGCATCAACTTCAGTGTCTATTAGGGCTATGACACATGAGGCGGCTCCCCCAGTGACTCTAGACCTGCCAACCATATATGGGGGGCCACGTCTCATGGTCTCGATGACCTCATCCCAATAGGGAGACCATGGATTTGATCTCTGTAAGTCTCCTCTACTGAATTTATTACTGCCATCCCCTAACCATGTTAACTGAAATTCAAGTACCCTTTTTGGTCTTGTACAGTCCTTCAATTGGAATGGGCCACTACAAAGAAGTTGGTCGGGGCTTTTGATAGGGCCCTTCACAGAGGCTTTCTGATGGTCGTGGAGGTGGACATCCAACCTGACTGAACTGTAGCACTCCCGATCACAGGTGGGGGTGCCAGTGAGGCTGTGCCAGAGGTTATTGAGGTGGGATTTGAGGATGAGGATCAACCAGATAGTTTAGGCCTCGCCACAGCTGATCCAATGCTAGATGCGGACCTAGCTAAGAAGTTCCTAGGGGAATTCCCTGCATACGAGCATGCCAACCACGCCGACTGGGACGAGATGACCTCTGACGATGAGGACAACAAAATAGTCTATCATCGATCATGGAAGCTGATCACATGCTTCATCAATAACACCCCCAAGCACTCTAGTTGGATGAGATGGAAAAACTTCACTCGCGACCTTGCGAACTGTGTTTTGGGGGAGTGGATGCCCAATGACCTCACATGCTCACCCAAGATCTTATGGTGGAAAAGATTCGGGAGTATGATTGTGGCCTCGGTGTCAACTGGTAGTGGAGGAAGGCGGTAAACATCAAGAGGCTCCAGGAGGCAGAGGACAAGGTCTAGAAGCTGCAGAATCGTGCGGACAAGCAGTAGACCTCCCTCAATGTGCAATATGAGCTAGTATTGCGATTTAATGTTCAGCTGGTAGAAGCCGAAGAGGGCCTGAATGGAGCCTCTAAGGAGATTACCGCCATCTGGGCCAACGCTGAGCGGGCCTAGATTGCAGCCAATGAATTGCTCCCTCTCGCTACCGAGGAGGAGAAGGAGGTGAATAGGCGGTAGCAACACCTGGACGCCACCAGCCAAGGGATGGCAGAGCTGCTACGCTCTATTGAAGAGGTCAACCCGTCCATGGGGGGAGTCGACCATCGGGTATTGTAATGATTAAAAACCCTCAAATGTAATTTCACTCTTTAATTGTTTGATTTTGTATCAAGCATTATTTTCTTGGTTTACATTGGTTTATCGTATCCTCATTATGTTCATAGAGCATCCAGTGATCAATCCCTAGACTCACGTGGGTGGGGTCCGATGTGAGAAACAAGGGATGACCACCTTATCACCCCATCAAAACGTAGGAGTACAAACCAAGCTTCGAGCATCTGGGGATTGATCAACCAGTCCGAATTTCTATGTGGAAATGGGAGATAACTGACTGGTGAATGAATCTCGCAGAACAGCCAAATGACCGTTTTCCCAATGTGCTCTTGTGCACGAACGGGGTAATGCCAGGGGTGTTGAAATCAATCCGAGCAGATGGGAATGAGATGTGTGAATCACGATAACAAGGATTCCGAACATTGTGGGGATGGCATGACAAAAAAGAATAATTTTTGACCACATACAAAACACAATATTCTTATTGTATTAGCCTGAAGTGGGTATAGAAAATGAGGGTCGATTGCTGACCATGTTCGAAATAGGGGGTCTGACTCAAAATTTCATCTGTTAGCCTTCCAGAATGTTGGACCAGGACAATAGGCGAGCCATAGGCCAAGCATCCATACTATTATGGGGTTTTCATAGACATTAAATTGGACGAGGGACTGAATAAGTGGCACACAAAGCATGGAATGCGGAGTGTTGGTTTGTTCGAACAAAATCCAACACTCTTGATATTACACCATCATGGTGGAAGCACATTAGATGGATGCATTGGTCTGATCATGGATCATTTGTGTCTTTAGACAGGACCTATCTGGCATGGGAGATGTCTCTTTCCAATGTCATCTTGGGGCGCCCCAAACTTGTTCAGGGAAAAATTACAGTTACATTGTTCCCCACAAGGGGTCAGGACAGGGGAAAGAAATGAGGATGAACAGGCTTTATGATTCTTGGGGCTGGGCCCAAGATGAAATGAATGGGTGTCTCTATGTATCCCATGAGGATGGGAATCACGCCGTATGTAGTTCTAGAGGGACAATGAAAATCCTAGTTGTGTCGGTGCACATCCTACCAATAAATACAAAGGTCAAGTGAGTCATGCTCGATGTGGGAAACAAGAAGTAGTGGTGGGACGTTCCCGACATAGGAAGGAACATGTTAGGGTGAAGGGTTGCTTAGTGAATATCGCCCCAATGATTCTAACTCATCCATGTAGTGCACCTAGATGTATAGAGAAGTAAAGATGAGTATTCAGAATTCCACTTGAACATGAGGAAGTGGAAATGTGTGAATCATGATGCTCAAAATCTGAATCACAATTATGGTGACGTGATTATGGAGGGATAACTGCTGACCATGTTTAAAACACAGTATCTATATCATGTTAGCTTGGAATGGGGATAGAAAAATGAGGGTTGATCGCTGATCATGTTCAAAACACGAGACTTGTCCCAAATCTCTTTCGAGATCTTTAGGGAAGTTGTCCCGAAACGGTAAGTGATATCAGGCATCATAAGACCGGACCGTGAAGGGGGTCCCCTCAGATGTGGAAGAGGATGAGGATCCAAATAGATTTCTCATAAAGCTTGGACATCAAATGAGGGGAATTTCCCCATGAAATTTCCACACTTCACTCTCTTTGTCAAAATGCATCAGAATACAACAACATGATTCATTAGATAGAGGGAGTCGAGTCCCTTCCCACAGGGATATCTTAGTTTGGGGTTGTAGAATTATGACCATGGAAGGTAGGAAACACAGGAGACAGATGGTGGGGTAATTCTAAAACCTGACGTGAATGGGAACCTGGGGTTCCGTCTACCACGTGTTCCCTGAGACGGTTCTAGGTCAAGGGACCTGAAACGAGAGTTAAGCTGAGTCTGAGGCAAGGTGTACAAATGTTACTACATACCCCATGAGGATGGGGATCAAGCCTCACTTAGTTCTAGAGGCGTAATGGTACGGTACCAATGATAGGGATAAAAAGGGGCATGCAGGTGTGGCCCCCACACCAAACGAAGAGGCATTTGATGTATCTTGTTTTTCCTTTAAGTTGAGTGGTTGGTGTTTTTTTTGTGAAGCGACAGGCCTAGGATAGCATGTCCCTGTATCTCCACAAGAATCAAGCCATATGTTGGCGTTGAAAAATGGTATGTCATGTGACCGATATCAAACATGGTGTCCCCATGAGTGAGGAAATCACGATGCAGTGCCATTTTTCATCGTGCAGTTAGGATGATAATGTCACAGTTTAGGGTCATGTGACGGGACTAGGAGTGCATTTTAACATTAGGTGGCGTAGACGTAGTAGAGGTCATGCTATGTGGGGGATGATTACGGTGCAATAAAACATACCCGATGTGGAAGAAGACATAATATCATACCACACTATAAGCAATTCTGATAAAGGAACCTCGCGAAAAGGGGCCCTAAATAGAAGTAAGAGTGTAAGGGGTAGGAGAAACTAGCTCCCAATTGAGCTGGACCCAAAAAAATAAACAACCGGGTGATCCTACGTATCCCATAACGATAGGAATCAAGCTACGCGTAGTTCTAAACAAGATCTTAGTTTATGGTCTTAGAGCTCAGACCATGGGTGAGAGAAGACATGGGAGGCACATGGTGCGGTCCTTTCAAAACATGATGTGAGTGAGCACCCATGAGGTACTCACTACACCGTATGTTCGACAGAGAGTTTGGGATGAGGGGCCGAAATAGAGGGAAGGATTTTAGATTCCTGGGGATGGACCCAAAGACGAGATGCTCGGGTGGTCCTACGTATCCCACAAGGATGGGAATCAAGTCTTATGTAGTTCTTGAATAGATCTTAGTTTAAGTTATTGGAGCTCGGACCATGGAGGATTGAAAACCATCCAAGTAAGTGTAGACCTCAACACGATCCCTAAGCCCACGTGAGTAAAACACAGTGTGGGAAACAAGGGTGGAAGAGGTTTGTTGCACTTCTTGGAATGCACACTAAATAAAAATCGGTGCAGAGCCTCGAATGATGCCCTTATTACAGCTTTTTTCCTCCTAATGTGCATATGCACACTGATGAATAATACCATGAGTTTTGAAGATCTACTTGGACATTATGAGGTGGAGAAGGATGTGAATCATGTGACCGACATTTTGGGCTTAATGGGGTGGGCGTGGAAATGAAGAATAATTGTTGACCATGTTTGAAACACAGTATCCATGTCGCGATATCCTGGAATGGGAATAAAAAATGAGAATCGATTGTTGACCTTATTCGCAACGTGGGATTTGTATCGGCTTGTTGTCCATGACCCTTGAGTATGTTGGCCCGTAATGGTTGCAGATCCCTTAGCCTAGCATCCATGCCACTTGGGGATCCCTTTAGGTGTGAAAGGTGATGAAATCAGTAATGACGGGGAAAAAAAATCCAGAATAATTGATGGAATCATGTCCGAGTAGAGTCTGACATTCCAGGCATTAAACCAGAGTACCCTTAGGAACATTGGTGAATCGTCGAAGAGGACCGAGGGGCTCATCTTGAGAGAAACCGATTTGAAATGATGAGTATAGAACAAGGGGATAGAGAACCCTTGGGAGAATGAGGTACATGGTGTGGTTTTTACAAACCCAACGTGAACAAGGAAAAAATCTCATACCACACCATACAACCCTAAATAAGAACTTGGGCCAGGGTCCCAAAAAGTCCAAGGGGCCTGAGATTGGGCCTTTGACCGGAAGGCCTGACCGGTTTTCAGTTTAACATATTGTAGTGAGGACAAAGAGGGGAGTATGATGTCCCATAAAAGGGAGTTGTATGGAACGACTAATAACCCAACGTGAATGAAGACATAATCCCATACCACACCGTACAACCCTAAATTGGAACTTGGACTGGGGGCCCGAAAAGGCCAAGGGGCCTAAGGCTGGGCCTTGGTCTGGAAGGCCTGACCGGTTTGCAGTTCAACATGATACAGTGAGGACTAAGAGGGGATACAGTATTTTTTTTGGGGATGTGTACATCACAGTGATTAACCCGATGTGAATGAGGACATAATCTCGTACCACACCATACAATATCATAAGAGAGAACCAAGGATATGGGCCCGAAAAGGCCAAGGGGGTTGAGGGTGGGCCTTGGATGGGAAGGCCATATGTCCTCTTGTACGGGTTCCACCTCATCACAGCTCCTAAGCCCACATGAGTAGTGCTCGGTGTGGGAAACAAGGAGTCGGTCTCGGCTGCCCCTATCACATGGGGCCTAATAGATGGCATTTCCCGAAGGGAGTTCATCACTTGGAGATACAACATGGCATAATGAACCACAGGACTCAATGTTTGGGACAATTTGTGGTGGTCCTAATGTCGGAGGACATCTGTTGACCATGTTCAAAACAAAAGTCCCTGTAGTGACCTTAAATGGGAGCAATAAATGATCATCGACCACTGACCATATTCGAAATGTGGGACTTTTTTCTGCATGTTTCTCAACATCCAAGAGGGCATTGGCCTGAAGTGGTAAGATATCCCTTAGGCCTATAATCCATACCATTCAAGGGCCCTTCTAGAGGGGGATGATGATGGAGTCCCAATCAAAGGAGTGGGTGAAGCATAGTTGTACCCATCTATGAGAGAGGCGAATGTCTCCAGGGGGTGGGACGTATGGCCGGATCAATATTAGTATGACGTGAATTGGTGAAAAATTCTGCACGCCACTCTATGTATTTAACCGAGGGGAAGACTCTGGCGTTTGGGCTAGTCTAACAGACGAAATATTTGGGCGTTCCTACATATCCCACGAGGATAGAAACCAAGTCATACGTAGTTCATGAAGGCCATGCATTTTAACATCGTACGGTGAGGACATGGGATAATAGAAGAATGTGGAGCGAGCACATGGTGCGACAGTTATAATCCTATCATAAGTGGGCATAAGGAAGCCTAAACCATATCATGAAAAGATCCTCCAGGAGAACTATACCCAAGGCGTATAGTCAAGGAGAAGAGTTTTTGGACTGGGCTCAAGAATAGGCATCTGAGCGTTCCTATATATCCCATAAGGATGGAAATCATGCCATCCATAGTTCTAAAAATGCAGTTTAACGTCACCTAGGATGATGCACAGTTTAAGGTCGTGCAGGACCAGACTGTTTAAGGTCATGCAGGACAGGCGTGTAGTTTAGGGTCATGTAGGACCAACCAGTTTAAGGTCGTATAGGACCATTAGGCTTAGGAAAATTATTTCTTGAGGAACATGGAATTGGTGGTAGGATTTCTATGCTCCCCATCCATGGTCACCAGGGAGTATGCTCTATTGGGCTAAACCCTATAGACTATGTAAGGTCCTTTCCATTTGGGCTCAAGATTGGGAGGATTCTTGCCGGGGATCATTGGGGCCCTGAGGGCCAATACCAAGTCACATTACAGAAAATAGAAAAGGCAAACCTTTTTTTTGAAGGCCCTAACTATCTTATTTTGATTCCTTTCCTGACTGTGCAGGGTATGGAGGCTATTCTCATCAAGGGTTTCCAATTTAGCCAGATTCGAATAACTTATCTGGTGCCTTCTGGTCATATACCATTGTGCGTAACGAGGGAAGATAGATATCGATGGGGAGGATGGCCTTAGCACTATACAATAGGGAATATGGGGTCACCAGGGTGTAATTACGATTCATTGTTCAATAGGTCTAGAGGACATTGGGGAGCTTGTACGGCCAACTATCTTGTTCTGGCCAACCATTTTCTGCAAAATTCTAGAGAGGGTTTTGTTGAACGCCTCGATCTTCCTATTTTCCTTCACGTGATAGCGGGAGATATGGTTCGAACATATGTTGTAATTGTCATACAATTTCATCATTTCGGCTGCTCAAAAGTTGGTTCTCTTGTCGGTGAGGATGGCGTGAGGGACTATAAATAGGAATATGATGCTGAAGATCAAAAAGTAAATGATAGAATGACCCTTGACCTCCTTGAGTGGAACTTCCTCGTCCCACTTGGGAAAGAAATCTGTGGCGATCAGGATGAACCCGCACTAGCTAGCTATCGCCAGTGGGTATGGTCCCATGACATCAAGTCCCCATAGTGAGAACGGCCTAGAATACATGGTGGAGTGGAGAGGATCTGGCAGCCTATGCATGTAGTTAGCATGAATTTGGAACGCTTGACATCTTGTGGTAAACTCGAAACAATCACGGATCATAGAGGACCAGAAGTACCCACGTCTCCAGATCTGATGGGATAGCTTCGACCATGCTTGGTGGGCACCGCAGGAAGCAGAATGAACCTCCTTCATGACCTCAGAAATCTAGAATCCTTGGATGCAATATAGGAGAACACCATCTAACCCGCACATGTAGATGATCTGCTCAAAACTGAGACCACTCTGGAGGGTAAAATGTAGTGTGCGGTGTCGGATTCTCTCACGCTCGGCCTGATCAGTCGGGAGGCAACCATTTTGGAGATACTCAATAAAAGGGTCTCTCCAGTCGGGAGTCACTTGAACCACTATATCTAAAGAACCTAGGGGTCCTGACTTGGAGGATCTTCCGGTAAGATGGCTTACTCGCAGGTCGTCGTTATCCTCTGGGGTGATGGGGTAAATGTATCTTCATTGTTCCATGTGTATAATCAGATAAACCTGATTGGTTTTTGCAAGTGATGCAGCCATGCCGGCCAGGGCATCGGCTTGACCATTCTGAGATCGAGGGACATGAGTAACTTTCCTCCATGATGGAAACTGGGCCATTATTTGGAGGGTGTGCTCCTACAATGGTACGAGCTTTGGATTTCTGATGACATAGAACCCGTTGACTTGCTTGATGACTAGTTCAGAATCCATTTTCACATGTAAATGGGGTACATCGATCTCAAGGGCCTGCTCGAGGCCTGTGATAAGAGGCTGATACTCTGCCTCATTGTTGGTGCAGCCTTTTGACAATAGAAATGAATACGGAAGAATGGCATGTGCCGAGGTAATAAATACAACACCCAGGCCTACTCTATTGAGTATGGGATCATTGATCCTCCTTCCGCAGGGGCTTCGGGAGGCATCATCAAAGTGCATCTCCCAACACGGGATTACAGAATCTACCAAGAAGATTTCCTCATTGGGAAAATCCATGTCCAGGGACTGGTCCTCGGAGGTCGGATGGGAAGCAAGAAAGTCTGCCAAATCCTGTCCCTTGATAGATTTCTAGGGTATATACCTAATGTTGAACTGCTAGGGGATTATTTCCCACTGTTCTAGTCGGCTGTTCAATATGGGGTAGTTTAGAATATACTTCAAGAGGTCTACCCAAGACCCGAGTTGTACCACGTGGTGGTGCAAGTAGTGTCGCAATTTTTGTACTGCGAATACTAGCGCTAGACAGCTTTTCTCGATGTGGGAGTATCTAGTCTTTATATCGAGGAGCGTGCAACTGAGTTAGTAGAGATTTTTTCCATACCCTCATTGATCATTTGGGTGAGAAGGGCACTGAGAGATCATTCTAGTTTATTCATGCAAAGGATAAATGGTTTTATGGAGATGGGTGGCATCAAGACCAGAGGCTGGAGCAGATAGTACAAGAATTCCTCAAACGTGGTCTGGCACACTTCGTCCCACTCATAGGTAGAACCTTTCTTCATGAGCCAAGAGAAGGGCATACACTTGCCAACCAGATTCTCAATGAATCATCGTATATAATCTAAATGACCTTGAAAATCTCGAAGCTCCCTAACATTGCTCAGGGGAGGCATCTGGCTGATTACCTTGATATCCTCTAAGTTGATCTCGATGCCCCAATACCTGACAACAAATCCAAGAAACTTCCTAGAGGTGACCCATAAGGCACACTTCAGCGGGTTCATCTTCAAGTGTTGGGAACAGAGGAAGCATAACACTTTTTCAAGGTCCTTGAGATGGTCTCGACACTGGTGATATTTGACCAACAGATCATCCACATAGCATTCCACCAATGTCCCAAGGATTGGCTTGAATATGCGGTGCATGGCTTGCTGATAGGTGGCACCTACATTCATCAGGCCAACGTGCATAAACTGGTTATAGAAAGTACCTTAGGGAGCCTTGAAAGTGGTATACTCCTCTTCCCTGGGGGTAATTCGGATCAAGTTATACCCGTAGTAACCATCCATGAAGGAGAGGGCATGGAACATAGCTGTATCGTCGATCAAAAATTATGTCACTGTAGGGGGGAAATAATCCTTCAGATAGTGATAGTTGAGATCGTGGATGTCGATGCATAATTTGATCTGTCCGTTCTTCTTCCAGACTAGAACAATGTTGGCTAGCCACTTGGGGTACTAAACCTCCTTGACGAAGTTAGATCTGATGATCTTGTCATCCTCGGCCTCAACCATGGCACCGTGAGAAGGGTGCATCTTTCTGGGATGCTGCTTGAACACACGATGATTTTTCGGGAGACCGAGGTGGTGGACGACTACCTGAGGATTAGTCCTTCCATTTCTTCGTAACTCTAGGGGAAGAAATCATGATGATATTTCAGGAAATCTACATACCGTTGCTGCTCCTCGAGGGACATGGTGTCACTAATCAATGTGGGTCTCGGATCTACCTCGCTACCAAGGATCACCTATACCAGTTCATCGACCATGGCAGAAATGCCTTCTTTAAAGCTGGGGGAACATCCTTCAGATCCTCTTCTTCACTTGTGGAGCAGGTATTTTGAGTGGGTGGATCTTCCTCTGGGTCATAAGAACCTGATGGGAGGATGGTACCAGCCGAGACAACAGTAGAGATCATATCAGGAGATTCACGCGCTGCTGAGACCATAGTGGTGAAGGCAGACGATCTAATACCATCTGGTCTTCAGCCCAAGGGGCCACACTTGATGATATCAAAGTAGTAGTGGCATGTTGGATTGATCTAGTTAATCACATCCTGGTGAAACAGACATGTGTGATGTACTGATGTTGCCATGGGGCAGATATCCCGATATCGTATCGGGGTAGGAGGCTCCAGGATCACCTAATCCTAGTTTGTGTAGGAGTATGAGGTGATTTTCTACCATCTCATGGACTTGGGAATATGCATTCCTCTTGTACTAGATACATAAAAGCATCGCCCCATGTTGGGGGTCGTGGCCTCCAATAAATGGATCGGGAAGACGTAGGCGTGATCTAGACCTCAATAGTGGTCAGTTGTGACCATAGCGGGTTCATCCTCACTTGCCAGAATATGCTTATCCTTGATCTTGAAATAGTCAGCGTCTAGATAATGGGATTCACAAGAGGTTAAAGGAGATGAATCACCTTGGAGTATGCCTACATGACCATTTATGGAGTACTTGAGGCACTGGTGATATGATGAGGGGACCATCGTGTGTATGTGGATCCATTGTGCGCCCATCAATGCATTGTAAGCGGTGTCCTAGGAGACAACCATGAAATTGGTACTGGAAACTAGGCCACTGAACTGGGTATTCAAGCGGATCATACTGACTGGGGTCTTCTCGGTCCTGTCATATCCATGGATCCTTAAATCATAGAGAGTCAGGTCATTCTCGTATAACCCAAGCTTCTGCAGTGTCTGTGTCAGGATAAGGTTGATCCCAGATTCTGTATCAACAAGACAACGGTGAACCTCTACACTGTTAAATTGGATGGTGATCTATAGAGGGAAGATGTGCCCGTGTATGGGAGATCCTTCATCTTTTTTTGAGAACTAACTGATGGCCTGGCATTCGGCATTCTCAACTGTTTCAGCATGAGATTCTTCTGCAGCTACTACCTCCATATCAGACTGGAGGGGGCTTCTTAAAGACTCAGCGAGGGCCTCACACATATTCGATGATAGTCAAAGGTATTGAAGGATGTAAAGCCTTGTTGGGATTCTAAAAAGGTGCTTGAAGAGATCTTACTTTCGTTCCAAGCACGAACTTCTGCTTACAGGAAGCTGCTTTGTGATTGGAGGCATGGCGGGCCCTTCCGGTTGGACCGGCGACTGGATTGTGTTGGGAATATCTTGCTGCTCACTAGTTGAAGCCTAAAGAGAAGCTACCAAATAAGGATCAGATGACTGAGATCGACCTGTAGCTGGGTGAGGCTGGTCGTGGCCTGGAAAAGGTTTCTATGCCTGATCCAGTAGCACAAACGGTGGTGGAGGCGGTCCTGACGACACTGGATAAAGAGGCTACGCCTACTGAGCTCTATACTGGGGATGTTGTCTGGTCTTGGTGGCATGCACAACTTGCCCAAAGGTTCCAACTGATGTGCCTTTACGAACCATATGGATGCGGCTCCGCCGACGTTGGCATCGGCTGGGGACATTGGGGATGTTCTCCTGGAACTCCCCCTCGTCGGGAGTCATATAAAGAATTTTCCACCTTCTTGTTGTTAACCGAAGCAGAACCTTGACTATCACTTGAAGAGTCATCCACCAGTGGGTAGATTCTAGGAGATATCCAAATCTCAGGGGTCATGAAGTAACCGAGAGTACAAGACGACGATGGCATTGGTGGGGTGTTTTGTTTCTTCTTGCACCACCGATGCATGCTCTTCTGGGAAGACGCCGGTTGAGATGATGATACAGAAGTGGTGGTCATAGCTTCTGGAGGCTCTAGCTAATTCAAGTATTCCCGGATGATACCATGGGTGCGGGTAACTATTCTATGAGCCATCCAGTCATCATACTTCTGGGCCCCATGGTTGAAACCTACATCCACTCAACTTCACTGTCGCTACCGTTGTCTGACCTTACAAAGACACCCGCCACTTGTGTCGGGGCCGGGACCAACCCGACTATGTTGTTATTGACCTAGTCTTGAAGCCAGTATTTGAACACATAGAACTTCTTGAGGGTGTTCCCTAGAATCTGATGACAGAGGCAGTAGTTTGGGTGATCAGTGAGACTCGCCTCTTCCATCCTTCTTCACTAAGGAAAGCATACAATACCCAGCTCTAGGGTGCTATGGAAGGAATCGCGAACCTGATTATCACAGAATGAGTAAGTCCGATTTCTTATTTCCAGAAAGGGGGACCTTATAGCCTGGCCTTGATGAGTAGCCGGAGGGGCATGCCGAGGAGGCAGACCCTCATTGTCCTTCCTGGGCGATGGCAGTGCATTTCGCGGAGGCACATATCGATTTTGAGGATGCTACTAAGCTTTAGGCTATGCCTGATGAGGAGGGACTCTGCAAGGATGCGGGGCTGGTGCTACTAGAAGCAACTCTAGTTTCCTAGGTGCTTCTATTTGGGCCACCGCGGCGGGCTCGTCTCTAGAAGATCTCATCTCTAGGATAATAGAGGGCAACAGACATTCCTGGTTGGCCTGTTGCGGGGCTTCTTCAAGGCACTGGGCCTTGTCAGAGAAGTCTCAGAATCCTCCAGGGTTGTTCTGAGTGATCAGTGAAATAACCAGTTTCATCTTGACATTACCTATTTACCTCTTCAATAATTTCTCTTGAGTCAGTGGCATGTCAAAGGAGTAGGTAATCCCTTTACACTGGGTGATAATGTTCGCGACTCACTCATCAAGCCTTTTCTTGCAGTTGTTGTGGTCTGTGATGCTGGTCTTCTGGGTGGTAGATCTGAACTTGTAGAGGAACTTCATGTGAATATCATCCCAGCTGGTCATGGATCTGATGGGGAGCTGGCTATATATGACGAATGTTGTCCCCTCCAACTTCTGAACAAAATAGTAGAGCTTGGAGGCCACCTACTACATCAGAGTCCCTAACATAGGCTCACACCATGAGTTGAAGTGGGACAAGTACTACAGTGGGTCCATCGTCTCATTAAAGGGGGAGAAGGTGGGATTTCCAAAACACGGATGCACCGACATATCATCCACCCACGCCAGATATGACTTTCCATAAGGTGGGATTGACACGTATCACGTTTACAAAGGCTCAAGGTGGGTTACGAATGAAACCATAGGATCATATGGGAAAGGGTCCCTATCATGACGAGGATCCCAAACCAAGAGCGTGTTTCTAGGTTCTTCAACACGGTAGACATGCACAGTGGCTCTGGGAGCAGTGGGTGGAGCGGCCTGCGGGGCAGCTGGGGGAACCCTGGCTAGATTCAATGGATTGCTATGCCATTCGGGAGGGTTTGGTGAGACATATCATTCCCTTTTTCTGTAAGCACCTACATTATCCCTATCTGCAGGAGCATTAGGATTAGGGTTTCCTAGGGGCAGCTCGCCAGGGGGAAGTTGTTCCTGCCCCTTCTGTACTGGCCTAGGATTTCCATAGTCAGGTTGTCCTTCTATGAAGTTTTCAGCCAAGAGTTCTTCGACCAAACTTTTTTGCTCAGCAAGTTGTTGGTGCAACGTGGCCTTCTTGAGGTCCTCCTATATCTTCTGCACTGAAGTGGAGGGTCTGAGTGCTTGACAGCTCTAATGTGCAATTTCCCCTTACTGGAATTCCTGCCGAGTAAAGACACCTCAGTGGGTGGAGGGAGACCTAGGAGGTTCCTCTAATGAATAGTAATCCTCCCCGATGGGTCCTACAATGGTGTAACAACCTTAGGGGGTAAGTCTCTAGCAAGAAGCTCCTACTTGTCCTCTATTTACACTATGTAGGCCATTATGACTGTCACCCTTCTTGAGGGTATGTCCTCAAAATCACATAGCAGTTCGGGCTGCCGCCAGATAGGATTGAAGAGGAGGGCAACATACTACCCCCCAGCCACGGATTTGACATGGGGGTAGCCTCCTTGATAATTTTGTGGAGTACCTTGATACTATGAACACATTGTTGTTGGAGAGTCTCACAACGACCATGTGACTCAGGGCGCTCGACCATATGGAGTGCGGACAGATCGACTAGACAACACTGATCACTAATGTCTTCAAAATGCACTTGGCTCCTTGGATAAACCACACGCTGATAACAAAGACTTAAATGTGTTGCCCAAAGGGTGTGGCAGAAATAGTCAACTTCCTCTGAGGTGAGGGACTCTGGTATGCATAAATTCTACGCTTCCATGGGCCAGAACTTCTCAGGGAAGTGGTCCACTATGAGGATCCTTCAGAAGCTCCATATATCAAATTCATGGTCTGGTCCTTGATTTACCCATTTGCCAACTAGGGTTGGTTGAGGAACTGGCAGTGGTACTAAGGTAGACCGCTGGGACGACAGACTGGCTGGTGAAGAATATGGCGAACGGGACAACTGGCTGCCATATCTTGGGCCTTCATCCGAAGATGGTAGAGACCTGGCTGCTACGTTGCAATAAGAGGGGTTAACAGCTGCCATTCCTGGCTCAGGGGCTAGTGCTGCTGTTGATAGGCCACGATGCTGCTCACATTCCATTGGACCCTAGAATAGCTCTCTATGATCTCTTGTGGAGGTAGAGAGTGCTTCCTGTGATGATGGTGGTGATTTGACAACCTTAACCTATTAGTTCACCAGATTTTCATCCTCTTGGATATACCTGCAGAGGGAGGAGGGAATCCTGTGGACCTCCCATTCCGGGAGCACCAGGCTAATGCACCTCGTCCCTTCCCCACCCCTTGACTCTGATGACGGAGGGGAGGGTTCCTTAGCTGATTTGTACTCCGCTTAAGAGTCTGAGAAACGGACGAGTTTGATCTCCATTCAGGCCTTCCCAATATTCTTCTTATGGTGGTGATGACCTGCCTTCCTGCCCCTGGGTGGCTCCTCGGGATAGGGCTAATTCACGACACAGGGTCCTTCTCCCACACTAGTGCTGGGGTGGAGAGGGTTTCCACCTGAGAAAGATGAGGTGCAAGGAGAACCAGGAAAAATGTCGAAGGGGACTTGGGGAGGACCTCCACGAATAACGCTAGAGCAGGAAAAACCTCTACTGGGACAGGTAGGATCATGGGGAGGACCTCCATGCTTGGTGTGGGTGGAGCGAGGCTGGCCTTCACACCTCTTGTTATCGGGGTGAGGAGGACCTTCACCAGCTATGGAGAGGACGCAGGGAGGATCCCCACATTGGAGAGGGACCCGATGTGCAATGTCTCTGCACTGGCGGTCTGGAGAAGGAGGAGCGACTCTATATCCAGTGTAATAGGCAAGGGAGAAGATTCCCTACCAATTATCACTGCCGTTGGGATGACCCTCATTCATATTGGTGGTGGAATGGGGAAGACCTCCATGACGTGCCTCGAAGTTGGGAAGACCCACACTATATATGGTGGTGGTACGGGAGGACCTCCGTACGGGGTGGCATCACCGCGGGTTGGTTCGGGGTGACCACTGCTCGTGCCTACAACCAAGAGAGTCGACCCAGCTTGCCGGTGGGGCGGTTGGGACCTCTATCTCGGTTGGGAATATAGGCACCCATGCTCATTGTATGTAGGGACTTGATGATATGTGTCGACAGTGCCTCGGTCCACTGTAGCTGTTGACGTTGATGCCCCATGGTGGGCGTTCTCCTCAGCTCATGCTCGACGCTGGCGTTGGGTCGGGGCGAGTCAGGGCTGGTGGTACATGGGCATAGCTTACCTACTCCTCCTAGAAGCGGTGCTGACACAAATGGGTGGGAGCCCTTTCTAGGAGCCCCTAGATCGGGACTATGACCAGGCTAGGCCTGAAATTGCCTACCTCATCAGCGTCAGGCAGGGAGTCATCAAAGCACTCATAGGACAGGATCTCGAAGTGGTTGTATATCAGGGTGGGGAGCAATGGCTCCCTGCACATCCCTCGGAGGTGGCATTTACAGTGAGGCGTGGATGCCTCCAGATCTAGGTAGGCCATATCCTGTGTAGGGATGATTTCCTCCTCATCTTAATGATGCATGAGGTCGTTAATTACCCTTCGTTGGATAACTTCCGATGGGGAGATGGGGCGTGGGCGCCCCACGATCGTGGATACAGAGGTCTTTGCAAAAGCCGTGAAGCCATGTGAAGTGACTATGCTGGCCTTTCCCCTTCCCCTGCTTAGACGGGTTGGTGGTGATCATGTTCCTGTGGTATCAACCTAATTCCTGAGAAGCAGGGAGATGAACTCATTGGTGCTAAAAGAAAAAGCAATCAACGACCAATGCCCCAAAACCGTCTTGTCTTCCATGATCGGTAAGAGGGATCCACACTAACAACATCGCAGAATGTGATGTCTAACATTCTACTGCACCATGTTCTAGTGATTTTCACACTAGGCCCGCTATTTGCTTGGTGGGACCTGGCACTGGATATCTGGATCCAGTGACACATCAATCTATTGATGCCCCAAGTGCTACTAATCTCCATATTTGAGGAGAATAATTTCATGTCGGGTTAACCATTTTTGTTTTGGTTGCTTTCACCAGGGCATGTGCGTCCGTATCATTCGGGGAAGAGGGGAATGGTTTTTTATTTCCCCACATTCCCCCCATCCAAAGGCGGGCGACATCTACTCCTTATTCAGGGACATATGCTCCTTGATCGAAACGGGATGATGGGATATCAGTTCTTCATTCTGTGGATTCCTCCTAAGATATCGTCACCTAGTCCGGGACTCCATCATAGACTTAAGACTTTGTTTGTTAAACTCTTCCTGGCACCATATCTTCATGGACATCAGTTAATTATGCAGATTCTATCAGGAAATTTCAATGGGTCCAATCAGGGAAGCAACCATCGTTTAGGGGAGTAGTCACGTAGGGCATCGCTGGCTTGAATGGATGATGGGGGATTGGTGTGTCTGTCTTATGTACCTTATTATAGGACTTATGGATGGTGAGGAAGCCCTAGGAATCCCACATCAAACGTGGGGAATCGAATTCCATGGGCATGTATTAGAGGTTTTCCTCAGCTTCCCATATTTAACACGGGGTATGCCGCATGTTTAACGTCTGAGTGGGATATATCAGACTAATCAGAATACTGACTAGAGTGGATCATATGGAGGGACCACCTAGAGGTAATTCTGGTATTGGGGCCAACACATTGGTGGATTATGAAATGTTATTAGTGGGAATGGGGAATGGGGTGGCATGATTACACTGGGATGTGGCAGCCTGAGAAAGAATTAGGATGGCTAGGGAAAGGTTCTATGAAATGGATGGTGAGTGGGATGGAACCATCATGAAGATGATGATGGTTTTGGTCTTGAGCCTTGAATAGTCTTCCTACGTATCCTCGTGGTAGGGAATCAAAGTCCATGTAGTTCATCTGATGACGGGTTACCGCTGATTGGGGGTTTCAATAGCTTACCGCTGGATTGGGTCACAACGACTTACCGTTGGATGGAGTCACAATGGATTACAACTGGATGTGGTCCACAGTTTAAAGTCATGCAGGTTGGGGATGAACCGATGTGAAGGAGGGTTGGAACTGCTAGGTGTTGGTCTGGAACCTCATGGAGGCTTCCTACGTACCTTACCATACCAAGGATCAAAGTCCATGTAGTTCAGAATATGGGGGAATTTGGGGCATATGCTCTGACGCAGTCCATGGTGTTGGTGAACCGAAATGAATGTGGACCTAGGGTCCAATGGTTGTTGGGATTGAACCTCGTGGAGGATTCCTACATACCTTGCCTTACCAAGGATCAATGTCCTCGTAGTTCAGATTATGGGGCTATTGAACCGTCACGAAGGGGTGTTAGGACAACTAGGTGTTGGGCTTGAACCTCCTGGAGGATTCCTACATACCTTACCTTAGCAAAGATCAAAGTCCTCGTAGTTCGGATTATGGGACTATTGAACTAACTCAGAGGGGTTTTGGGACAACTAGGAGTTGGGATTGAACCCTGTGGAGGCTTCTTACGTACCCTATATTGGAAAGGATGAAAGTCGACGTAGTTCCGATTATGGTAAGGGGATTACACTCAAGGTTCCCCAGGGTGTTGGTGAACTGACGTGAAGATGGTTAGAATGACCGGTGGATGGTGGGATTGAACCTCATGGAGGATTTCTATGTACACTGCCTTGGTAGGGATCAAAGTCCATGTAGTTATGAAGCGGGCATGAGGCTTACACTCTGAGGCGGCCCAAGGTGGGCGTCATGGTCAGTGAACTGATGTGAATAAGGACCTGGTGTCCATTTGGATGGTGGGATGGAACCTCATGGAGGCTTCCTACATACCTTTCCTTAGAAAGGATCAAAGACCATGTAGTTTAGGATGGTGAATACAGTTTAATGTCAGGTGGGACGGGGGAAAGCCGACGTGAAGGGGGTCAGAGCGACCAATGGATGATAGGCATGAACCTCATGGGGGCTTCCTAAGTACCCTGACTTGGTAGGGATCAAAGTCCACATAGTTCCGAATTGTGGTGTGGGGATTATACTCTAGGATTCCTAGGATGAGATGTCATGGTCGGTGCTCACTCTAACCCCACGTGAGTCATGCTCGGTGTGAGAAACAAGAGATAGCAGAGACCTGACAATCATTTCGTTAAAGGTGCATCTGTGGGAAGTGAAGTGGGGATTACACGTGGTTAGTAGCCCATGGTGAGAATGATTGGGACTTACACCAGGATGGAGGCCCGATGGTGACAAAGCGTAGTGAGAGAGGGACTAGGGACCGAAGAAAGGGGTAGAATTGTTCCCTAAAATGCCCTTCATTGGCCCCAGGGACCTAATATGAAAGGAGGAGCAGCGATGCTACCTCCTATAGGAAAGCTAGGGGCTTTCACCGAGATGGTCTCCCACCCCCTGCGGACAAACGCCACTACCATAAAGTGGATATCATCCCTTGTGGAGACCAGTGGGCATGTATAATGTCCAAGGTGGGGGTACCCCGTGTGCGAAGCACTAGGAGAGATCATAGTTTAACGTCATGTGTTGAGGACAAAGGTGCTTGGCAGTTTAACATCCTGCATCTTGGATGAGGTGGTTTTTCTACTTACCCCTAGGAATTACATAACCGGTACCATCTTCTCCTTGGTGTGGAGTGGGGATAGGAAAATCCATTGTGAAGGGGTTTCACAGGGTGAACTATCAAGGGGGCCACGTTAGCATGGCTATGCAAAGAAGCATTAGCCATTAGCGTGCCTATGCGATTAATCATGAGGCGAAGTAATGCAATGGGCAGTATCATCCCAGGGACTTTGATGTCACATCATGGAAACCTGGAGGGTCTCACAGGAAAATGAATTTCCATGCATAGGGGTTCATAGGCAGGGGCCTTGTGAAGCAATGTTTGTCCACGTGGTGGAGGGAACATGCGAAGGGGTGTGCTTCACAAAGTGGGGTGCCTTAGCCTATGAATAGGACAGAGGTGCAATTGGGCGGTGCTTCGTGAAGTGGAAAGTAATTCTTAGAGCACAGCCTCCCGGAGCAAAGGTACCTCATGAAGCAAGATGTCGTGAAGCAATGTGCTTCACGAAGTACAGTGACCCTGCATTATCATGCGGATCATGTGTACATAAAGGGTGTTTCATGAAGAATAAATGATCCGCGATGACCCAGGTCCCCTTAGGGATCCCCTTCCTTCGCGAAGGCCCTTAGGCTTCGCAAAAGGCATCCCTATCCGAAGAGGGGTTCAAAATGAGACAAAGGGGAGGTTGTTTGTAGAGAAGAACTACCTCACCTAGCTCATGGTTCATAGAGAAGAAGGATGCTTCACGATTCGGGAGATGGGAAGTTAAAAGGTCAGATTGTCCATCGATTGGGCTTAGGGGGAGCCCGATATTTATAGGTAAGTGGAGCCACGAAGCAGAGCTCACATGGCACGAAGCGGGACTTGGTTGCTTCCCATCGGGCTTGAGAACGTCAAATGTGGCCGCGAAGCGTCCCACGTCCATGCTTTTCGGCAGGATTGCAAATGTGAAATGCGTTCGTGGAGCATCCCACCTCCTTTCTTCACGGCATGCTCACGAACGTCCAATGCATCCATGGATTATCCTGATTCCTTGCTTCATGGCGGCTTCATTGTGGGGGGGACTCCATGAAATAGCTTTGCGAGGCAGTCAATGGTGCCTTCGTTTGGGGTTCTTATCTATCCTGAATATTGGAGGAAGTAAATTCCTTGACATTATTGGGTCTAGTTTACACTCTCATCCACAATTATGTATTTTCTTAATCATGAGATTCTAATATTGTAAATATAATGTTGTTTTCTCTTATTTTTTCCTCAGTTTTCTAAACCCCAAAACACCAAAGCAGATCACTAAATGAAAAAAAACTTCCCTATACTATAATCTCAAAATTAGGATCCCTAATCCTTAAAACCTAACCCTTAACCTTGAATTCATAATCCTAAACCCAATAACATTACAAAAAATCCAAAAACCTAGACCTAAAACTCAATATCTGAAAACATAATATCTAAATCCTAAAACCTAAAAGATGAATCGTAAGCCCAAAAACATCTCACCTTTAGATCGGTTTTCAAAACATTATATGACTGATAATTTAATAAATGTTTATTTAAAGAAGTAATAGTATCATATATTACTGTACGATAATATGTTATAAAATTTTAGTATAATATTGATTATTTGATCGACCATATTTTTCAATATTAGTTACACTATTAGTATCATGATTAGAAATCATTTTTGACATCTAGAGAGAGGCTTTACCTGTGTGAACTACTACAGGGAGGTTATACAAATAGATAAAGGATCTTTTTATAGTACACAACCAACAATAGAGGTTATTACAGCTGATTATGTAACACAAATTGAACTCCAAGAAAGAATTTGTGGAAAATGAACCATGACGCAAGAGGAATAGTGACCAGGACAATGGTGATAGAATGAGTCCATGTCATCACCGTCATCATTTTCACCCTTCCTCTAGAATCGTGGTTCATTTACCACAAATTATTTCTTGACGTTCAGTGAGTGTTACAGAATCACCTTTACATGTGACAGGATAATCATGAAACATTCCATAATATGGATAGTCATACTTAAATTAAAAATCACAGAATTTTTTGATAAACATATACATAACAAAGACAAAAATATTATATATTCATATAAAACCATGTCTTACAAAACACCCATTTCTAGGTAAAAGTTTTCTTAATAACAAATTCGTAATAT
This sequence comes from Viscum album, assembly GCA_963277665.1. Classification (NCBI taxonomy): domain Eukaryota; kingdom Viridiplantae; phylum Streptophyta; class Magnoliopsida; order Santalales; family Viscaceae; genus Viscum; species Viscum album. The sequence continues at coordinate 1,306,188,778 of OY728119.1, forward strand.
TGTTTAAAAAATATAAAGACATGCCCCTTTATTTTGGTAAAAAATAATTCATTTAACAATGTGAATAAATAAGGCATGTCTTGCATTCTACAAGTCATAAAATTCTACTAACAATAACATTTTATATACATTTTACACTTATGACTCATTTAATATGTTAATATATAGATAGATGATACCAAACTACTCACTGACCAGCATAGCCATATTTCTTAGTTTGTGCTAGAGGGTGGTGAAGAACGATGGATCAGGGTGCGTCGTGTGATCGATTTTCATCACTGGGTGCCTCCAAATGCCATTAGATAATACTTGTGTTGTGTTGGATTCTATTTCATTATCGTATCATATTTCACATTTGTAGACCATCACCTTCGTGCAGCCCTCATGAAGAGGTGGAGACCAAAGACATAGAAATTCCACCTTCCTGAGGGAGAGATGACCATCACCCTCTAGGATGTGGTAGTGCTTCTCGATCTTCCTATATAGAGGAGAGATATTATTGGACCCACTCATGAAACATGGAACAACCTTGCTCAGCGCTTGTTACGCATTGACATTTTGTATGACTGTAGGGCTACAAATATAGCATTGAAATCAATTCTTTGGTTGGAGGAATGAATTCCACATTTACCCGATGATGCGGATGAGTAGACTATCATGTGTTATGCCCATGAATATATATTAAGACTCATTGGAGGACCCCTGTGTACTGATAACTCGGGGATGCACATGCACATGTTGTATCTACCCCTACTAGAGGACTTTGATTAGGCCATGATGTACAAATGGGGATCAACCAACATGGAATACACATATAGAGAATTATGTATTCAATCCCACAAGGACTGTATAGGACTCAATGGTTGCATCATCCTTATTTAGATGAAGGCATGGGAGTGCATCCCCGCATTCCGCCTTGAGCTTTCTAGTCTGCCGATCAAGAGGGAGGTGCTATATGATGCTCCGCATGGACACTTGTATGATCACTCATTTCTATTGGTTTCTAATGCAACTAGTATTTATTGACATTAATTTCCTGTTATTTTTCATTATTGATGTAGTATTTTACAAGTGGTGTTAGCGATAGAATTTTGACTCAGTTTCAAGGCACCATTTGGGCATATATTGGCTTCAGTTGGACTGTCTCTTACCTAACTAGGTATGTATATAAAATCTATCATTATCTAACAAATTTTATAATATCATCAATTTTGGTTTTTAGTTAAGATATTTTTTGACAAAGGTCACATGTCATTTCAGATTTCTAGGCTTCCAAACTAAACAATTATGGACCAGTTTCTGCAATACTGCATTGTTAGGATTAAGGATGCTATGTCTATAGAGCCCCTCATTCACTTCCATATTATTGAGTGACAGAATCCTGACAGATTCATGAGCTAGTTTTACTGTTCTCAGTCGATTCCATTGCCATTAATACAGACAAAGAAACTTCATGGGATGAAGCTGATAAGGAGGCATGATGAGTACATGGGCCGATTACATGGCATCTTTCTCGACTGATGGCGCAGACATGCAGAGTTTTATATTCAGGGTGCACCTATGAATTGACTCTTTCTTTCGGAGTAGGTTGAGTATGATCCATGGTATATACTTCAGTCTGAACTATATCTCACCCGACACAAAAAATAGATGAATAGGATGGTATGTAAATAAATTTCCATTAGTTTGTTTATTGAACTATTTTCTATTAAACTTCTAATCCCTTTGCAAGGAAGTCACTCAGCGCATCTTGATTTCATGAGTGATGAAGAGGATGAGGTGGTCTTTAGCCAGGAATTCATCCATGCTGAAGCACTGGAGCTGAGGGCATCTTATTGTGTTCTTTTCGAGATCATCTCCGAGCATCCATCCTAGAAGGAGGAGGTTCTTTCCTCAGAGGAACATCTTGTAGCAGTTGTTGGTGCTGAGGATCCATAACCAAGATGATTATGGAATCGTCATGATGCACATGAGGCCTCACCTATTCCATAAGAATAGGTTGGACCTATTGTAGTCTAGCCTCCTCCGATTTAGGATGTGCCTTAGGTGGCATGTGATTCATTTTTCTTTACAAGATATAAATATTTCTCTCCATCTTGGGGTCTAGATCCATCAAATAATTGGTGTCCAGATCCATCAAAACATTGGGGTATAGATACATTGTATAATTGGGATCTAGATCCATCACAACCATGGTGTATAGCTCTATCATAGGTTTGGTTCTCCACCACGATGATGGAAGGTCCTTATACCACCCTAGTGGGAGAATGATCAGAAGGGCAGTATGAGATGCAGTTGATATCTCATCCTAGTAACAAATGGGTGGAGGATGTGACAGTCGACGTTCTAGTTCCTGAGGCTCATCCTTCTCCAGGACATCAGACTCTACAACGAATTCCATGTAGAGGACCTAATCAAAGACCACCATTTGAGACAAAATATTCTTTCCATAGACATAGACATTGATTGTACATTTTTATTTATATGTTTTACATCAATTAAAATTAAGATACAATATTTAATATTATCCATTATTATATGATTATTCAATATTTTCGTTTTCATTTATATTTTATGAATATTTTATATTTGACAACATTCTATGTCAACTACTTGAAACAAAAGAATAATTATTAAATTTCAAGTGGATAACATTAAATGCTGATAAAATATACAATAAAAAAACAATTTAAATAAAATTTAAAATATATCCAAAACATCTTAATTTTTTTCAAAATAAATATATTCATAAATAAAATAAATAAATGAAAACTAATGGAATGTCGGAAAATTTACTCGGGAGTGAGTGATAAAAGAAGGAATATTGAGGAGGATACTAATCCACCTACATTTCTTTAAAATCCTATAAAATATAAAATTTAAGATCCATATAAATAAAAATATAAACTTCGACAACTTCGTATATGTTTAATCCATGTTTAAAATTTAATTTATATTTTTCTTATAGTTTATATTTTATTGGCTAGCAAAGTTACGTACTTGAAACATTTTTACATATCAAGTAGGTGGATTAGAAAGCTTATAAATTATATTTCATTAATATTTTTTAAGAAATTATATTTTATTTTCAACAACTTATTATATATTTAATCGATGTTTAAAATTTTGTTGATATTGGTCTTATTGTTTATATTTTATAGGACAACAATGTAACATACTAGAAACATTTTTATGTTTCATCTAAGTGTATTAGAAATATTATAAATTATATTTCATTAAATTTTTTTATGAAAATATTTCTATTCTTAACTATTTTTTTTAAATAAATGTTTAAATTTTCATTTATACTGGTCTTATAGTTTATATTTTGTAGGCTAGCGAAGTCAGATACGTGAAACATTTTTAGGTTTCATGTAGGATGATTAAAAGCTTATAAATTATTTTTCATAAACACTTCTTAGAACTTATTTTTAGTTTTGAATACTTCCACTACCACAAAACAGGGCAAGTGAAGGGTAACTTTTATCAGTGTTAAGAAGAAGACATTGATAAAGGGGTGTACATTTATCAGTTCAAGCTAAAACTGCTAATAAATGTTCCCTTTATATGGGCTTTTCTTAGCACTGATAAATAGTATATTTATCAGCTCTATTTTTAGCACTGGTAAATGTTTGTACTATTAATATATATAAAATCATTATATTTATATTAAAAAATAATTTTTAATTTTATACATTAAATAAAAATCAAATGTTTATAATTAATGTATATTTTTTAATAATTCAAAATTATAAAAATAATTTTTTAATTGAAAAACATATTTCTAAGCTTACTATTAAATAAAAAAAAAATATATAATTAAATAATTATACGATTGTGATAAAATACATTAAATAATAAATATATTTATTATATTTATTATATTTATTAGGGATTTATTATATTAATAAGATTTAATAGATTTATTGGATTAATTCATTGTATTTATTATATTAATAATATTTATTATATTTATTATATTTATTATATTTATAAATATATAATATTTTTTAATATATATTTATAATTAAAATTATAGAATATATATGTGTTTTCTTATGAATTTGGTCAACGAATATATTGATCATGCGTATATGTTATGTATAATATGCATAAATGTTTATTTATACATTACATCTCATTATCCATTGACGTAATATAATGATTAATTCATAATGTTACCCATATGAACTATATATGTTCTAACAGAAGTAATTATAAAATTAAATTAAATATATTTAAATAATAAAAATATTTTATTATATTAGTAATGATATATATAAATAATTTTCAAATACATTTGCAATTATAATTTTGTCAATATATATATATATATATTAACAATTATATACCAATATTTGTCAATATATTCTGTATATAGTCAGAATTATTAATAAATAAATATATAATTATCATATATATAATTTTTAATAAATATATAATAATATAAATAAATTATTAAAATTATACATTTATAATCACTTTCTTGCACTGAAAAATTGGTAATTTAGTAGTACAATAATTCCATTGCTCATAAAGACATATTTTATCGTTACTTTTTTAGCATTGATAAAGGTATATTTTATCAACAATTTTTTCACACTGATAAAACATACCTTTATCAGCTCTTTTAACTAGCGCTCATAAATGTTCTATAGGTTTTTATAAAACAACCTTATCAAGATCCTCCTCCCTCATACCCTTTCAAGACTTCGTGGATGCTGAACCCGGTTCCGTCGAACCCTCCTTCGCCGTGACCCCCCCTCCTCCTCCACTGCTGCCTTCACCTCCTCCTCCTCTATCATGACCATCCTCCTTCTACTCCTTCATTGCTGCCTTATCCTCCTCCTCCACTATGACCCATCCTCCACCGTGACCCTTCTTCTCCTCCTCCTCCTCCGCCACCACTGCCTCCCCCTCCTTCTCAGTGTGTCGAATCATCATCCCCCGCCACCGCCACCTTCTCCTACACCTCCACCTATTCCTCCACCTCCTTCTTCTCCTCTTCTTTGAAAGCCCCCCCTTGTCCACATGACCTACTCCTTCCCACCCTCCTCATCCAATGACCGTCCTGACAACCTCCTATACAGTGCTTTAATTCCCCCAGTGAGTCTCCAATGTAAGGAATTTTTACTCATCTGCATTTAAAAGGTAGTGGTGTGCAGATCTAGAATTTGATTCAATGTAAAAGAATTGGATACTAGTGCACATTTTTTATGAAGTACATATGCCATTTAGAATCCAGGAGGTTGTTTTTTTTTTGTGATGATTCGAGTCTGAGAGGATATTTTGAGCTGAAGATAGATGATGTGGTCTAGGTAGGATTCTAGTGGTTGCATTTTGGTTCTTAGGTTATAAATAAATGGCTAGTATAATTGGGTTAGTGTTTGACTGTGGAATCACATTGAGGGTCATATTAAACCATAATATATTAAGATGAGCAAGGGATTCCCCTGATGAAAAAGGAATCACGATCTAGTTCTTAATAGAATATTTGTGGTGGAAGTCTCAAATTATTTATTTTGGTTATCTGGGGGTTTCATTGTAAAATAACATTATATGTTTTTTTTTCAGACAATGATTTTCATTCTTGATAGAGTTTTGTATTACTTTGGAGTTAGTAATTTAGATTAGAAAGTGAGATAACATGTTAGTGATTGCGAACCCTTTTGAGTTAGTTTATGTGGATGATGTTTGACTTTTATATCATGTGATTTTATATGCAATGATTTGAAAAATGCATTGATTATTTAATAATGTTTGTGATAGGTAGTCTTTAGATCTATCTGATTCATTACAAGGAAAATATTTTTTTTTAGGTTGTACTTGGATGGTGGAGGTGTATATATGGAGTTTAGAAATTTGGGATTGAAGAAGAAGACCAACATTGTACAATAATTCACATGTGTGGTTGGGTATGTTTCATTGTATGTGGCACTAGGTGTGTCATAAAGAAAATGAAAATGAATTTCCTAAGAAATTTTATTGGTGGGAAGGCACCGTGGATCAAAATTAGCTTTCTTGGTTTAATTATTATGGTGGGGAGTGTTATAGACCGAGTGATTGACTAAACATTTACAAGATATTTTCTCAATATGGGAAAGCATAAGTAGGTATCATATCATCATCTTAGTGATGGTTATGAGGTTTGGATCAGGATCAGATGGCATTGTGTAATCTATTGGGAGCTATGATTTGAATTAATGTTGGGAGTTCAGGAGTAGAATGAATTTGTTTGACTCCTAATAGATAACCAATTGTGGTGATTCAATAGTATTACCACTAAGACATACTGAGTATGATAAGAAAAATAGTGAAGAGTTTTTAATTCCTCATAAATATTGGAATTTTAATTGTTATGATGAGATGGATTTTTTTCAATTAGTGGAAAAACTATTATTAAAAATGTAGGTTGGATATAGAACCTAGAAGTTGGGACAAATTACAGTAGTTTTTATAAAGTTTGAGGGTTGATATGTGTCTTAGGTTATTAAAAAAGTCACAGAAGCTCTAGGAGTAGAAATTCTGGTTTTGCGGTAGGAGCATGGGGAGTATGGTTTGCACATTATTAGTGATAACCATGCACCAAAATAGTGAAGATTGGTTTTCATAGGCACACAGTTTGTTTAAATCTGGTGACAGGACTTATAAAACCATAAAAAATAAATTAATAAATTTTAAAGTAATTTCTCATGGTTTTCACACTATTTGTTAAACCATGTGCATTAACCATGTGAAATGGTGTGTCTTAGATAGTGACGATTGTATAGTTTTTACATGGTTTTTAAAACCATATGGACAAACCTTAAACACCTTTAAGAATTGATGTTTTATAAAAATTCCCCTCGAATCCTTTTATGTTTTACCATATTTTTCCCCTTTTCTCATCCAGAACCCCTCCATGCTATGCTAGCCTCCCCCACCTATCCTCTTGAGTGTTTATCCCTCACCCGGTGTATGTTTCATCTTTCATCACCTGTATTAGTGATCCTTTGAAAATTTTACCTATCTTATTCCTTATATTTTAGTTTTATTTCATTTTCCTACACTGTTCCTCTGGGTTAAGCTAATATGCCCTACTTTTTACATTTCTCTAGTTTCTCATTTTCACCCATTTTAGGCTGAATCATAGGATTATATTTAGTGTTTAATTGCATTGATGTTATGGTTTAGTGATGAATAATTCATCATAGTCCCTTTCCCCTAGATTATATAATCTCATTGTTGAACGTGAACATGGATTCTAGATGTGTTTTTACCAAGAACCGTTATTGGGTGGCTATATCCTTTGTGTCATAGTTGTTTATCATTTAGGACCCATTGTGGCATGTCCCTATGTGTTTTGTTGTGATTCATGTTTTCCTAAATTTCATATGTGTTGGTTTGTGATGCATGTTGTATTCTCCCTTATATTTAGGTCTGTTCTAATTATGTCCATTTGATGTTTGGATACATGATGCACCACTTCTTATTTAACCTCGTGATTGTATAACACAATCGACCTAAATATAATTACATAAACCAACCTAATTATAATTAAAAATATACAATGTATATTTAAACACACTGACACATCATTTCAATCAACAGCTTTACGTCATTCACCCCCCAAGCTTATCATATACACATTCTGCATCACTTGTAACTATATGATTATTGAAACCAAAGCTATTAAGAATCAATGATGATTGTAAGATATTTATTACATATTTGTCTATAGGTTATGAATTCATCAAATAATTTTTATTTACTTTTTAGTTTCTATTTTCTACTTCACACACTAGGTTCAAAAAACATTACCACCATACAAATGAAGAAATCCTTAGCAGTGACTACTCCAATGTCCAATATATTAATGATATTTTAGGTATGACACTATTAGGACCCAACCCTATAGGAAATTCATTGATATTATTTTATGACCCCCCACACCCCAAAAAATTACTATATTTAAATGGACATGGGTCAATTATAATAGAAAATTTTATGATACAACCTATGCTGGTAACATATGTCACGAACCAAGCCGGGTCACCATCCAACCCGACGCCTGACCTGATCTGCGACATGGCCCTAAGGGCATTCCAGATCCCCACAGGCTGGCATAAGTGCTCGGGTATCAAGAGTAACCTATGAGAATTGTATACCCAAAATAAGATGCATAAAAACAACTAATAATATAAATAAACAAATGCTGGAAAAAAAACCAAACAACCCATTAACATTGGACAAAACCTAAAGATTACAATTCAACCCAAAACCCCAAGATGACTGCAATGAAAAGAAATCTAACACATCTTTTCGCACCATCATGCAACATGAGGAGACACCACCTTAAATAACCACAGCCAGACCTGCACTAGAAGACCATCAATAACCTGGAACACCATCATTGAGTACGATGTCACAACCTACAGACCATAAGAAACAAGGTCTACATACACCCGAAGGTGTATGCAGGGTGTGAGAAAAAATTCCAGTAGGACATCACCCAATAAAAAGCTTCCATGTATAAACAATAATTGAAAAATACATTTGCAGGCTAAGTAAATGAAAGGACACCAAAACATAAACAAAATTAAAGAAACAATCTCTATAATGAAAACATTTTTCAAAGAAAACAACTTAAATAAAAAAATGTTGTAGTTAAGAAAACCTAAATGTTCAAGAAAACCCAAAAGCTACACCATATGCCGATAGCGAGTGTATAGTAGTCCAGGATGACCAAAAGTGAGTGAGGCCATATCTGTACTAGTAAAAGAATGGGACCCTAGAACATCACTTCTCATTGAATAGTTGTATATGCACCATAACAAAAAACATTCTCGTGCAAGAGCCACTAGTATGGAAACACATCCACAACCTAGTGGACTCCAATCATCATCCAAACATTCGTTAGTTTTGTAATATTCAAATTAGCAAAGTGAAACTTGGATAGAGCTACGTCCATATCACTAGCACACTAGATCTAGTCCACCCACCGAGTACCCACGCTTCCCATTTTGTGCTCAAGATGTTCCAATTTCAAATTTCATGTCAAACTAAAATGAAAAAACATATAGGATGTTACCTAAACCCATCACCACACATTCACACACTCAAAAACCATTTGAAATAGTCTACACACAAATGACATTACATAACTTAATTAAACTATTTTTTCACCGTTAATAATTATTTATTGAAACATAGTAAATTTTGTAAACAAGTTATTTAAAAAAAATACCTGGAATGACTTAACAGACTAAACCAACTCATCCCTCATTCATGACCAATCACACCCAAAACCATATTGAGAACACAACCAGCACCACTTAAATCGATTAATAACCCAACTATATAGTTAACAAGGCATTTTTTCGATTAAACAAAACACCAGAACATTTATTAAGAAATTCTAGAATATAAAACATGACTTTAAACACCAAAGACCCACTCAATCCCTCTTTTGAAAAAAATGAACATGAACACTACACTAGATCAAAAACTGCGCACTTTGTGCATTTTCACAAAACACTCACAAAATTTATAAAACACCAGTAGACAGGTCAACAATGTTTTTCAAAACAACAACCAAACCAACCAACAAAACACCGTCACTTATGACCAACCACATGAAACCCCATGTTAAAACACAATTTAAAACACTCTAACAAAGTAGAAGATAATTGCACATAATATTAAACACTAACAATTGACTAAAGATATGGTTTCATCCCATGAATGCACCCACACCACAAGAAAATGAAACCAAACATATCTTACACATGGAAGACTCTGTGAAAACCCAATTCGAACCCAAAAGAATAAATCATGACACATTAAAAATAACTAAGCATGAAAAAGAATTCATTAAATAACTTATAAACGCATAACCGCCAACTTTTGATGCTGAATTCTCCATAAATTGGTGCGAAACTCCAATGTCGCCATGAACTCACCACAAAAAGGTCAAATTAAACCTTAAACCATTAATTTGAAACAAAACTAATTAAAATTGATCCCTAAAAAGACCCAACCTACTAAAAAACCATGAATCGAGATGAAAAAAAAGATACTCAACCTGAGGGGGTAGCGGTCGTCGTACCATGATTTCACCGGATAGGGGAAGATTCCAATGACCACGAGGGTTTGATGTCGTGTGGCAGTTTTTTGGGAGAGGGTGACAACAGATGGTCTAAAGGCAGGCCAATTGGGGGGGGGGGGGTCACCGGTAGGAGTCAGTGCAGGTCCAACCGGGGGAAGGGTGTGAGGGACAAGGGGGAGAGGGTCAGATAGAGCAGAGGGCGCTGGGTTTTGTTAAACAGAGGAAGAAGGATGTCTAGAAGGCGGTTGGTCCGGTAGATGGTGTGGAGAGAAGGTCAGTCGGGAGTTTCAAGGTCATGAGTGCGATAACAAACAGTCGAGGGGTCCGGCGGGATGGGCCTAGACGGCTTGGGGATTTCAGCATGTATGGGATGGCCAGGAGGGAGGCACAAGCTTGGGAGTCCAAGGGGGAAGGAGGGTCTCTGAAAGGGAAATAGGGGCGCCAGAAAAAAGATAGGAATGGAATGAGGAGATTCGAACCAGGTGGGGGGTCTGACGGGGAAGAAGAGAGTGAGGTTTGGGGCGCGACCTTCAGCGCGCAAAGCAGGGGGTCCGAACCCTAGCCAAAAGAAAGGGGAAAAGGAAAAAAATAATTAATAAATATAAGTTAATAATGAAAAAAATTATAATAGTTATAATAATGATAATATTTATTATTTTTATGAGGTTAATAATAATATTAACTTAATATAATTAATATTCTTTACACTTATAATAATAATAAAATTAATGATATTGATAATTTTATAATAAAAATAATAATAAAAGTGATAATAATGTGATAAAATAGTAACAATTACAATAATAATATTCTTAAATAATAAAAATATATTTATTATTATCAAAACCATTCTTACTTCATTTTATTTAATTATTAATTAATTAATCGTGCACCTGCCAGTTCGAAAGGTGAGTTAGTAAAGCCATGCAACATTACTCATGTCCTACCCATGCATTGAGCAATGAAAAACCCCAAATACATCATTTACCGACAAAAACAAAAGATATCAATCGGACTCTGCCTGAACCTCATCAAAAATATTTCCACGCCAAATAAAATAATAGACATTGAGTTTTTGATATTAACAATAGTAATTATTATTAAAATATTATTAACTTAATTAATTTTTTTATATTCTCAACACTAATAATAATAATAATAATAATCTCAAGTGACATTGATTTTATTTTTATTATTAAAACCATTCCAAATTCAATTTACTTCAGTAATTGAACATTGGAAAGGAGTGGGGTGATCTGGGTGAGGTCTTGTGGTGACCCAAGCGAGGCCTCATGACTTCGACCATAGTGTGATGGATTCGGTCAAGTCCAAAACACACATTTTAAAAAAAATAACCCAAAAAATTATGTCAGGCTTCAACCTGAACTACTCTACGCCAAGAAAAATTAATAAAATAAATAGATTGGAAAAGGCAAGAGTGAAAATTCTCCCCACCATAGTGCCTTACATTCCCAGAAATCCACAAGTAATATTTCTGATCAAAGTATAAGACAACACATCCTTTAAGATTCAAGAGATCCCCTATGAAAAACAAGTGAAAACATGAAACATCACCGCTCAGAGAAAGTGACTCAAAGACAACATAAAAAACACATAAAAAGACTTTATTTTATGTGATGCCTACCCCAAAGAGCTAGAATGCCTCCAGATGGCTAATCAAAGAAAGGAACTCTCGCACCCAAGAAACTAACTTCCCATGATGAAACATCTCAATCCCCATTGAATGACAACCTTTTCATTTGAATAAAATGCGAAAAAAATATCAACCATGCCAATGGAATACTCTTATCACCTACCACCAAGTCATCATTAGAAAAAGAACTAAAAGGCCAACAAGGGAAAACCCAAAGGGGCTCCCCACCATTAGGAACATACTAACGCTTGAGATGGGATTGGAAAAACTAACACGGGGAGGTCTGAGAAGACTCCACGCCATTAAAGAAAAGTCCAACATTGATTCATTCCAGAGAAATTCATGCGAGACCCAATGTGGGTGTCCCCTCCATTACAACTAACATAGGATACAGAACATTGAAATTGTTTTGATGGTGACCAAACACCCCACCACAAGGGGCAGGGAGGAAGGGGTCCGACTACCGTGGCATCAAAATCATGACCCAATAAAAACCAACATTTCCACATCTCTGGATGAGCACCATTCAAATTTGAGATCAATTCACCCAAACAAACTCCATAAAGACTTCTATAAGAGGTTACATTCAATGGGAAGCAACCCCCCAGACTTTAATGTAATGGGGAGACGATGCCTACTCATAGCCAGAGGAAACCTCATGCACGCAAAGGGGTCATTTGGAATGGAATATCCATAGTGAAAAAATTAAACCACCTTGTCTCTAGATACTGATGAAATACATAAAGTTGGTGTCTCACACACTCCAGGGGTTCTTGACCACATGCCAGCATCACTTAAACTACTCTGGCTATAGTTCTGATATTCGAAGCATCTCCTTCCATGTAGTCAGGCATGGAAGACTCCCGAACGGAGATTCTCCCTTTGGTGTAACACGCAACCACACTACAATCGAGACAAAACCAACAAACACAACACGCCATGACATACAACTTCTCTCTCATAACACATCCACAAGAACAGAGGTTTAGATTATGCACATTTATCACCTCTTAACCTTCACCATGAAACATAAGAAGGAAAAACACTTGACAAACATTCCCCAAGAGGAGGACGCACTCCTATTAAAATAATAATTCTCGAAGGGTTCCATGATATCCACCTTTTCTCTTCAAGAAAAATCATGATGCAAACGTCACCAAACATGACCCTTACGGCTGATGGAACCACTAAAAATCCCATCATGATACTTGTCAACACAGATAATTCTACACCGCATTCACCCTTCCCTAATGGAATTTTATTCATCATTTATAAGGGGACCTTTAGACGTAACGGTGTCAAAATTCATAACTGATGACTTAAACAACTCAAAGAGACCTGAACTCCCCTCAAATACTCTCGTGTATGTTATCCCGATGCGAGAGTGTCCGCATAAATGGAAGGAAGAGTCCTTAATTTAATCAACTGGAGGACCGACCAATTGAGAATTTCCAATGCCTATGCTTCAATCACATGGAAGTACATTATGCCGGTGCACACTAGTCAAGAGAGAGAACCATGGACATGATCAAACTGGTCAAATGGACAAGACATATCACAAGATAACAGTAACCGTGTAGGGGGAACCACTGTATGGGATTCCCAAAGAACTTTGAAAAAGGAACCATTAACCACATGCTTGCACTCCAACTTACAAATAAGAATTTAAACTCAAGACACAAATCCATCAAACGGGATTCTCGTCTCAAAAATCCTCACATCCAGCATGTAAAAGACATAAGGACACACCATTTAATAACCAGTTACTAAACCACCAAATTTTCATTTAACAAAACATCTTAAAAATAATCAAATATTTTGGGTTTCAAAATCACCAATTGTGTCCCATGGGCTACACACATGAAGGTTCTTATGCCACACCGGCACCCACATCCTAGCCACCCCAGAATTCATTCTCTCATGTCATTGACCATTTCTCTTTCCATAAGAACTCATACATGTGGTTTCCCACGAGAACACCAAGGATCGAAACCAAACCATTCCATTTTTTTTTCAAAACCTAACATTCAACCCCCACTTTTCAAAACATACACATAATTTTTTTAGGCACTTCATTTCAAAACATATTTCAAGACCAAATCATTTTTTCTTAAAACCCAAATTTCCATGAATACAAAACAAAGAAACAAGTCACGATGCAAGAGGAAACTAGTTTTAGCGGGTGACTAAGACACATGGATAAAGTCCATACGCCAATCACGGTACCTCCACAGAGAATATTATAAGACATCATCCCCATCTCCACATGCGTTTTCAGACCCTTTGAGCTCACTGAGATTGATAACCCTACTATCTTTTCATTTTCCCTATACAATATCAACCACACTGACAATAGGTTTAGAAAACCTCAACTTACTTTGGTATCTCGAGTACCGCCACGAGGTGTTTGTTCCAGGAACCTTACTCATAGAAAAGACATTGAATTCTGACAACCTTAACTCTATTCTCCCATGACTATATCCCAAAAGACCACGACCCAAGAGAGAGAACCTCCTCTGATACCATTTTTTCAGGAACCAAGATGGGTCTCCATCCAACCTGGTGACCGACCTGGTCTGCGACATGGCCCAAAGGGCATTCTCGATCCCCCCAGGCTAGCACAAGTGTCTGAGTATCAATAGTAACTTGTGGGAACCAGTTACCAGAAATAAGTGGGAGAAAAAAAACTAACTTGATAAATAATCAAATTATGGAAAACAAAACCAAACAAACCCACATCATTGGACAAAACATAATGTTTAAAATTCATCCCAAAACTCCATGATGACTGCAAAGAAAAGAAACTAGACACATCTATTCGCATCTTCATGCAATAGGAGGAGCCACATCCTTAAACAACCATCATCAAACCTACACTCAAATACCATCGATAACACATAACACCATTGCTGAGCACGATGTCACAACCTAGAGACCACAAGAAACAAGGTCTACATAAATCCAAATGTGTAAAAAGGTTGTGAGCGAAAATCCCAATAAGATATCACCCAATAAAGAGGTTACATGTATAAAAATTAAATGACAAATACAATTTCAGGCCAAATAAATAGAAGGACACCAAATATTGATCATCTTTAAATAAATAGTCTCTATAAGGAAAACATTTTTCAAAGAAAACAACTAAAATCAAAATAAAACACTTTTGCAGTTAAGAAAACAGAAATCATCAAGAAAACCCAAAAGATTAACCGTATGCTTATGGTGAGTGTATAGTAGTCCGGGAGCACCAAAAGTGGTAGAGGCCCTATCGGTACTAGTAAAAGAATGGGACCCTATAACATCGATTCTCGGTGAACAGTATTATAAGAATCACAACCAAATACATTCTATTGCATGAGACACTAGTAGAGTAACACATCCATAACCTAGTGGTATCCAATCATCATCCAATGTTTACTTAATGTTGTAATCGTTAAACTAGCTAAGTGAAACCGGGATAGAGACACTTCCATATCACTAGAATGCTAGATCTAGTTCACCCACACAGTACCCAGGCTTCCCCTTTTGTGCTCAAGATGTTCCAATTTCACATTTCGTTACAAACTGAAATGAACAAAACAAACCGGATGTTACTTAAACCCAACACCACACATTCACACACAAAAAATCCATTTGAAATAGTCTGCACACAAAAGAAATTACATAACTCAATTAAACCATTTTTGCACAGTTAATAATTATTAGTGAAACATATTAAATTTTGTAAACAAGTTCTTTAAAAAAGGCATGGAATGACGTAACACACAAAACCAACTCATCCCTCATTCATGACCAAACACTCCCAACTCCATATAAAGAACACAACCTATACCACATAAATTGATTAATAACCCAACCATACAGTTAAAAATGCATTTTTCCGATTAAACAAAACACAAAAAAAAAATTAAGCAATTCTAGAAGATAAAACATGACTTTAAACACCAAAGACCCACTCAACCCCTCTTTTGGAAAAAATTCACATGAATGCTGCACCAGAACAAAAACTGTGCACTTTGCGCATTTTCACAAAACCAACACAAAATTTATAAAACACCATTAGACAGCTCAACAATGTTTTTTACAATAACAACCAACCCAACCAACACAACACCTTTACAATGTAAAAACTAAATGCACATAACATTAAACACTAACAATTGACTAAAGATAAATTTTCAACCCATGAATGCACCCACACCACATGAAAATGCAACCAAATAGATATTACACATGGAAGTCTCTGAGAAAACCCAATTCCCACCTAAAAGAATAAATCAAGGGACATGAAAAATTACTAAGAAAGAAAATGAATTCATTAAATAATGTCTAAACGCAGAACCACCTACCTTTGATGATGAATTCACCACAAATTGGTGTGAAACTGCAATCGTTCCACGAACACACCACACAAGGGTCAAATTGAACCTTAAAATAAGAATTTGAACCAAAATATATTAAAATCGAACCCTAAAAAGACCCAACGCACTAAACAACCACGACTCAAGATGAAAAAAATTTACTCAACCTAAGGGGGTAGTGGGCACCGGATCGAGACTTCACCGGAAAGGCAAAAGAGGCCAGCGACCATGGGGGTTTGATGTCGTGCGAAAGTTGGCCGGAAGAGGGTGACAATCGCTGGTTTGAAGGATGGCAGGGGGGTCGTTGTCCGGAGTCCGGGCGGGTCTCACTAGGGGAAGGGTGTGAGGGACAAGGGGTAGGAGGGTCTGATATAGCAGAAGGTGCTGGGGTTCGCCAAACAGAGGAAGGAGGCCAACCAGAAAGTGGCTGGTCTGGCAGTGTGGTGAGGAGGTCTGTCAGGAGCTATCGGTTTGGGTGTGAGATAGTAGAAAGCTGAGTGGTCCGGCTGGATGGGGCCAGATGGCCAGGGGATTGCGGCGCGTCTGGGATGTCCTAGAGGGAGGCGCTATCTAGGGAGTCCATGGGGGAAGGAGGGTCTCCCGAAGGGAAATATGGGTGCCGGAAAAAATAGAGGAAGGGGATGGGGAGGTTCGAAGCCGGTGGGGGGCTTGATGGGGAAGAAGAGAAGAAGCTAGGGGCACTTCCTTCAGTGCGCAGGGTAGGGGGTCCAAAACCTAGACAAAAGAAAGGGTAAAATGGAAAAGATAATAATTAAATATAAGTTAATAAGGACAAAAATTATAGTAGTTATAATAATGATAATATTTATTATTTTTATAAGGTTAATAATTACATAAACATAATAGAATTCATCTCCATGACACTTATAATAATAATAACATTAATGATATTGATAATTTTATAATAAAAATAATAATAATAGTGATAAAAACTTGATTAAATATTAACCATAATAATAATAATTTTTATAAATAATAACAATTTTATTATTATTATGAAAACCATTTTTACTTCATTTTATTTATTAATTAATTAATTATTCATGCACCAGGAAGGTATTAACGTGATTTAGTGAAGCTTCACGACTTCACTCATGTCATGCCAGTGCGTAGAGTGATGAAAAACCCCAAAATCATCATTTACGAGCTAAAGCACAAGATATCAATCAGAATCTGCCCAAAACTCATCAAAATATTTCGGAGAAAAATAAATTAAATGACATTGACTTGTTGATATTAACAATAATAATTATTATTACAATATTAATAACGTAATTAATTTTTATATATTCTGAACTTAATTAATAATAATAATAATATTCTCAAGTGACATTGATATTATGTTTATTATTAAAACCACTCCTAATTCATTTTATTTCAGTAATTGAACATCGGCAAGGTGTGGGGTGATTCGAGCGAGGTCGTGTGGTGACCCAAGTGAGGCTGTACTACATTGACCGTGGTACGATGGATGCCGTCAAGGCCAAAACACGCATTAAAAAAAGAACCCCAAAAAATTAACCTGGGTTTCAACATGAACTACTCGACGACAAGAAAAAATAATAAAATAAATATATTGGAAAAGGCAGGTGTGACATAATAACCAACAACTAACCATAATTTAAACTAACCTAGGAGGAGATCATGATCACTAAGGGGCATCAACGATCCCCAAGGAAAAAGATCCAATTAATGTGGAATATTTTACCCCTAAATTAGTGTAAATTAAAAATCATATTTATCTTGAAAACTAGACATGTCCTATTCATAAGTTGATCATCTTGTAAAATAGTATATATGCAAAAAATAAATAAACATGAAAAAATATCATAAATGAAAAATAAAATCCCACTATTGAACAATAAATTTTTTTAACAAGACATGTCCCATTCCTAAATCTCATTGGACCAATTTTGGATATGTATAACATATGAGTTCCCATTTTATGTATTCTCTAAACATTGAAATCTATTCTATTGAGCTCCTCTCCTCTGTCGTGAACATACATTTTCCGCACACTAAACAACACCTTCACAGTGGGTTTTATCCTCATACTCATTGCTTTCCTCTTGATCTCATGTTATTACTATTTTATATTGATGGTTACGTTGATAATTTTATAGTCTAAACAACCTACGGAAAATCATGGTCGTTGGTGGTCCTGGTGTGCACACTAAATGAATTTCAATTTGGATGGTTCCTGTTAAACATTTGAAAATAGAAATTGGTAATTTACATATATTGGGTTAATGAATGAATTACCTAGGATGATAAAACTTATATGAAAACCCATGAATTAACAAGCGTAATTGAATAAGGGATGCTTTGTTAAATTTGAAATTTTGTTTGTTTGGTTTTTATGGTGTTGCGATTGTGAGCAGGATTGTTTGTTTGTATGGTGTTGAAGTTTTTGGCATGATTGGTATGTCATTTTTTTTCCATGTTTCCATTCCTCCACCATCTAATATCAATCCAAAACATAACCATTTCAATGGAACCACAACATTGTTACCAGTGCAATTCCCCTAAATCATTGAAAACCAATTCACTAGAGGACCTTGTGGGTCACTTTACGGGAAACCTAGTCATATAACAATAACAACAGATGTAATTAATCCTTCCATCCATAAGAAATCTATAGTAAATCATACCATCTATTAGTTTAGTACCATAGTTCTTGACTTTAGACATTATGTTTCTAGAGAATCACTAAAAACTGGTTTACAATAATGTATATTGATCTGACGTGGGATAATAAAACATTCTAGTGCAAAGGCTTCTCATAGCTAGTTCCATTGATCAGGTGGTTGGGAAGATGGGTGTGATCTACTTTGATCCTGATTAATTCATGGAGAGGTAAGGGTATTGTTTCCAATAGCTAGTTCCATTTATTATAGTTGGATGATGACCCTAGTTGAACATATTTTGTGTAATTATTTTATTTAATATTAATATTACTTAATCAAATAGGATGAATATGAATAAAGAATGGATGAATAGAAATTAGTTGACAAATGATTATGAAGATGGCGTGAATGATGTTATCATTCTTGCAGAAGATCATGCACATTAACCTTCTCAAATCCTTTTTCTTTGTTTATGATATTTTTATTAAAGAAAAACTAGACCAGAGGAGTTAGAAGAACACTTGATCTGTCATAGAATAGATCAAAGTTGTAAATGTTGGAATAAACATGGGGAAAAACAAATGCAGGTATTGGCTAGGAGAACACTGAATTTATGGACCATCTAATAAGATTAAAAGTGTGAACAATAGAGATGATCATATGAAGGTTGTGATTACATATGTGAATAATGATTAATATCGTATTGAAAAAATGACAAGGATAGATGATTATTACTATCATGATTTCCCAATTTTTTTTGAGAGGTTATAGATTTGTGAAAAGACATCGTTGAATGATTGTTTCACTAAATATACCACATTGGTGGCTGTACTGAAGCTGTATAATTTGAAAGTAAGCAACAGGTGGAGGGATTCCAATTTTACAGAACTACTTGCTCTCTTGAATGACATGCTCCGAAAAGATAATGAGCTCCCTAGATGAACATAACACAACAAAGTAATTTTATGCTCTATGGGTAAGATCTCTGAAGGAATTTTTTCCTTCCCGCGTGACTGTACACTATTTTTCAAGGAACAAAATCACATAAAGAATGCTCAATGTTTAGTGTTTCTTGATATAAGAAAAATGAATCCATTCCTATGAAATTTTTATGGTACAGTATAATCATTATAAGGTTTACGAACCTATATGTACATGAGAAGACTGCTGGACAATTGACATGGAATGCAGATAAAAGAATTCAATATTTGAAACTACATCACATGGTACACTCTCCTCAGTAGAAGGGAATTGATCATGAGTAACCTTAATTTGGAAACAAGCTTAGAAACCTTCATCTTATTTTATATATCGATGAATTGAATCCTTTTGGTTTTTAAGTAATCACTCAAATTACATGGCCAGATATGTTGGTAAATAATAACATACCACTAGGGTTATTCATGAAACAAAAATGCATCATGATATCTATGATTATATTAGGTCAAAAACAACAAGGTAATGATATTGATGTTTATTTGTCTTAATTAATTGAGGATTTGAAATTATTGTTGGATTCAACTGTTACATTGTATGATTCTTGCAAAAATGATGTTTCCACTTTGAGAGCCGTGTTGTATGGGATGATAAATAATTTTCTTACTTAAGGATAATTTTCAGGATATAGCATTAATGAAACACAATTTTGTCCTATTTTCGAACAAGGAACATAGACAATTAGGTTGAAACATTCAGTGAAAACCATGTTTCTAGGATATCACAGAATTCTACCCCGATGGAATAAGTACCGATCTTGGAAGACATCATTCGATGAAAGCTCAGAAGAACATACAACACTGTCTCCACTAACATTAGATCAATTGGTTGAGAAAGTAAAACATGAAGACACAACTTTTGGTAAACTGTTTTCTAAAAACCTTATAAAAACCAATTGAAATAAGAGATCATTTTTTTTTGAATTTCCATAATGGAATTGTCTGTATTTTAGAGGCTTCAGGAACACTAAAATAAAGTGGGGCTACAGAAGTATCTGCAATCACATTCTTTGAATAACATTTTGAGTTAGTATCAAGTGTAATAAAATCCATCCCCGAGTAGGGGTTTCTTTGGATGGGATAGATCTTGTAGATCTAGTATTTGGAAAATAGAGTGCATCTAGCTTAAACTTCCCCTGGAAGTTCTTATCATATATCATCTTCTATATTTTCCATATGTTGAGGTCCACTACCTCATGGGTGAAACATTCCATGGTCGTTCGACTATCCTCTGAGTCTTCAGCAACCTTTTCGTCATACATACCTGAAGATAACATGTCCATGAATGAAAAAATGTCTTTATGTTCAATTTCTCCCAAATCAGTACAAGATATTATGGGTTTATCTAGACTATACAAGATAATAGGACACAATCTACTATCAAAATTCGGAGCAACATTCCTCAACAAGGTACCTTTTATGTTTTCTTTTTCCAACCTAGTCCAATCTAAATTTGGGCCACCCTTTTCTTCTAATGATATAGAATCATTATTAATAGAACTCAAAGATGGTGTTATGATAGGTGGTTGAACTAATCCAACATTAACATTCCCCTCTTCATCATTAAGAAGTGTAGCACTCTTGTATCATATTCAGCAATGATCTATGTCATGTCCCTTCAGATGGAATTCATGAAAAATCATTTTTCTTTAATAGTATCAGGTAGTATGAAAAATAACAGTACATTCTTCAAAAAAGAGAGGCCTTTTTTCATATCCCACTCTATGATTAATATCATCATGCGGATTCGAAAGCACCACATTATCAATCCTTGGAATACTCATATCAACCTATAAAAGTGTATGAGAAAAATGTCCAAAAGGTACCATTTCCATGGAATTTTATATCCTTATGAGGATTCCTAATGCATATGTGATATCAAATAAAATTTCTAGATACCATAGGATTCAATTTAATCCATGTATTTTACCCAAACTAGGGTATATGCCTCCTTTAAATTAGACAGGTTGAAATTTACATTTCAATTGGGTAATCTAAAAGTTCATAACCTTAAATGGATTGATCTAGTGCTCCAATATTTCCATTTCAAGTATTTCGAAGGAAACATAATGTAGGAAAATCTCAGAGCCTAAGAAACACATTTAAAATCAGCAAACCCCCAAATGGTTGTAAGTCAGTCAACAAGACCTACAAGTTTCCAAAATTTCATTCCTTTAGAAAGGTTAATTTAGGCCAGGATATATAACTTATAGATATGAAACCATTGTGAAATGGCATCATTGTATGCCGATATAGGGGTCGTTATGCCGTTTTATGATAATATGCTGCATTTCTGGTCGCTAAAAGCTGCAAAAGAACTAACAGTGGACCCGTGAAGGTCATTAGGATCCCTCTGCCTATCAGCATAGTGCACCACAAATGGTTTCCATGATGTGTGACCACTCAAAGGAAACAATAGGTATAAAGATTCAAAATTATAGGGTTTTCTGTTGTAGTGTGTCCACCAGTGAAAACTGGAGAGAGGGAGTCCCGATCCTCCATCCTTCAATATTTGATATAATTTTAATAATGTAATCTTTCCTATTAATGATTAATTTATTTCACAATTGTATTAATATCAGAATATTTATTTTCTTATATAGGAGGGATTTATTTTTCTTGAGTTTAGATTCTTTGTTTGGAAACTACTATCATGGATGAAAATTTTTGAGAGGGGATCATGGATGTCAATGGATAAAACATTAATGATTTTTACTACTTTTTGGATAATTATATATGTAACCCTATTAAATATTATTTGAAATGTATATAGCAGTGTGCTTTTTTGTATTCATGATATCATGTTAATGTATATAGAAACTTTTTTAAAACTCTTTTGTGCACAATTTTATTCTTCTATGCATTTTTCTTGTGTAGGTGTTGTTTTGTACAAGTGTGCAGGTGTTGAGTGTGATGTTAAATAAACATAACATCATAAAAAATGAGGTCTTTATCTAGGTTATTTTTTGTGATGATAAAGGCCAATTTTATCATCTCTAATTAAGTGTTGATAAATTGGGCCTTTATTAGGGCTCAAAATAGCACTGATAAAGGCGACCCATTATCCTCGCTAAAAAAGCGCGAATAAGGGCCGTGGATTTATCAGTGATTTTTTTAGCGTGGACAAGGGGATCCCCTTTATAAATTTTTTTAGCACAGTTAAAGGGTACTCCCCTTTATCATTGCTTCAATTAATAGCGCTTTTCTAGCAGTGTTAAAAGTTGTTTCTATCGGTGATAAAATCCTTATTTATAGTATTTATTTTATATTTTTAATCAATGATTAAAATTTCATTAATAATTGTCTTATATTTTATATTATATAGGCTATCAATGTTACATACTTGAAACATTTTTAAATTTCATGTTGGTGGATTAGAAATATTATAAATCAATTTTCATATAATTTTTATTAAGAAATTATTTATATTTTTGACTAATTCATTTATTTTTAATAAATGTTTAAAATTTCATTCATATTGGTCTTATAGTTTATATTTTATATGATAGAAAAGTCATATACTTGAAACATTCTTAAGTTTCAAGTTGGTGTATTAGAAAGATTATAAATTATTTTTCATCAAATTGTTTAAAGAAATACTTTTCATTTTTGACTAATTCATATATGTTTAATCATTTTTTAAAATTTCTTTCATTTTAGTCATATAGTTTATATTTTATAGGATAGAAAAGTCATATACTTGAATCATTTTTGAGTTTCAAGTGGGTAGATTAGAATTCTTATAAATTATTTTTTATCAACATCTGTGAAGGATTTTTATTATTTATGACTACTTATTATAAGATTAATCCTAGTTTAAAATATCATTATTTTTTTCATATAGTTTATATTTTATCGGATAGAAAATTCACATACTTGAAACATTTTTAAATTTCAAGATTATGGATTAGAAATATTATAATTTTTTTTTCATCCACATTTTGTAAATAATTCATTTTAATTTTCGACTATTTCTTATATGTTTAGTCCATGATTTAATTTTTATTTATATTGGTCTTCTAATTTGTATTCTATAGGCTAGAAATGTCACGTTCTTGAATAATAGATATATTTTTCTAAAACTTTTTATTATATGTATATATATATATAAACATATCAAAATAAATATAAAAAAATAAAAAAATTAATATATAAAACATATTAATATAGGAAAAAAAATTATTGTTTTAGGGAAAAGGCGGCATCACTGATTCCTCCTTTAACGAAATTTTTTAAAAAAATACTAACCTATAATTTTTAAAAAAATTTTTTTTTTTCAAAAAACCTATTAAAAAATCTTGTTATCAAGAATCCTTGTTGAATTATCCAAGACACCGTAATCTCATAAAAAATAAATAAAAATAAAAGAGAAAATTAATGAATGATGAAATAAGTAAAAGATGGAATATATATATATATAATGATAAAAAAGAATAAATAATATGAAATCTTACACAAATTTTGGTTTATTTTTTGGATCCTCTTTAGGTATTCTCAAAAAAGAGAGGTATCATATCCACCACAGTGTAAAATTTTCACCTGAACGACCACCTTAATATGCTCAGAGCTTTATGAGGTTCAGTAACATATTTTTTAAATTATATACATTAAAATGTGGAGTCTGACCCTAAACCAACAAATGTCATGCTAAGAACATTCTGTAATTTCTCACACAAATCTTATACACCCTACATCCTCTGAACTTGTTAAATTGTGAAACCTATCACTTGGATATTTTTCCCAAATATTTCTAGTACACCCACAATGCATGAGTACAATAATTGTTTCAATAATCTGGAAGGCATGCACGTGCAATCGTTGGAAGAAGGTTCACCTAATAGAATTGATCACAATCCTTGGCTATGACGCATCACTGAGATAAACAACACTAAAATCAAGTAAGAACATATCAATGTCTATGAATAATTTTTCCTTGCCCGACATTTGGATAAATCGACATCTTCCAACCATTTCTATAGTAACCCCTACTATAATATTTCATCTTCACTATTATCAATCCAATTTTCCTCTATTAATGTTACTGTTCAACTATTTTATCCTCTTCCCCCCAGTTTCGTTATGATTTTCCCAAATATTCATGCCACGCTCATAATGTGATATATTAAACTCCAATCCATGAAAAACATAACTGAGGACTATGTTATTTTTGTAGATCAAAATGAAACCTATTATTTTTAATTTTATTATTTCCCTCCTTGATGTCGTAGTTCATTATTTAGAAGAAGTTATGTAATGACCTAGGTATTTATAGAATAATAATTTTTCATATGTATTAATATTTATGAATAAGATATTAATTTTATGTTAAAGTGGACACTTTTTGTGATAGTGTAATCAACACGCAACAACATATTTCTTTGAAATATTTTGTTGCACACAACAATGAGTTATACTGAAAAATAATATAATATTATTATTATTTTAAATGGTAGTTAATGAATAGTTGTTGTGTGATTGAGAATGAAAAAAAAATAACTAAATTATTATAAATATTGTTTGTTAAATTTATTCATATTTATCCAATAAATTTTAGAGCCATAATATAAGAATGAATCCAATTATAATCATGAGATACTCTAATATTCTTTAAAAGGTTGATTTCCACCTTTTAATTGAGAATATTTTTTAAACATAGTTTTTTAACTTTTATATGTTCCATTTTGAAAAATAAACTTCTTATTTAGAATGGGGACATCAAAATTTACTTTGGTTAATTTGTTTTGTATTTTTCTGATAAAGTTCATTTGTAATGAATAGTGAAAAATACTGCATTTTTAGTCAAAACTACCTTTTAAACTAATTTATTTATATAGTTATATTGTCATTTTCATTGGTTTTAAAGTTCAATTAGATTATATTTTTATCATTTAATCCAATTTTGGTCATTTTATGTTATTTTACTTTGAAATTGGACATAAACACATGTCAATCTTTTTGTAGATTTTTCTTTTTAAAAACACGCTTTTTGGTTCTGACAACGAGAATTAATTTTAAATTAATTTCTAAAACTTTTGTGTTTTGAATTTGTAAAGTTGAATTTTAGATTTGGAATCAAGAAGTCTAAATTTTTTAAATAGTTAACTTTTATTTTTAGACATTAGGAATAGTAACTTTAGTAAATATTTTATTTACCATGGTGAAAAGTTAAATCTGGTTAATAAGGGAAATAAATAATATAATAATAATATTAAATTAGCCTAACACATGTCCTAACCCTATTGGATAAGCTATTTATGACAATTATAATCCTTAGGTCGATTTTGGGACCCCATGGAGCCACTTGTGTGTGAAAATGACATTTATTTACATGTAATATAATGTTAAGGAAAATATAACTTAACATGTATATTTTCATGAAACAATTTTTATATGAGGTTATATATGTTATATCTTCAACTATAAATATTTATTAGAAATTTAAAACGATTTCCTACATCATGATATTTTATTTATTATGTTCAGACATTAAATAAATAAATATATTTATGACACAATGGTAATGTAGTGATAACATTATAAATAAATTATTTAATTAAATGATATTACAAATATTAAAATAAATTTATTTTTAAACTTTTTATATCATCCACGAATTTTATGGATTATTATTAATTGTCATATTTTATTTGATGAAGTTTTTTTGAAATTATCATCTTGTTTTGATTTTTTAAAATTCATGATATGAATAGTATATAAATTGACATAAATGAGTTTTTAAAACAAATACAATTTTATTAAAAAATATAATAGTCATTAAAATATATTAATCATAAAAATTACTAATATAAGGTTATAAATGTCATTAAAGAAACCCTTGAGGTTTCAATGGAAGTTTATAGTAACTATATTAACCATATAGTATGAATATAAAGGAATACATGGTAAAACATAAATTAGTTAACTAAGGCTTAAAGATAAATTATAAGGTTAAATTTGAATAGAAAACATGTCTAGAACCTTTTTTTAGAGTATATCAAACAACCTCATATTTTCTTCGAATTAAATTATTTTTGGACCTTTGGAAAATCGTAATTTGGTTTATAAAAAAACAATAATTTCAAACATTCCTAAAGTGCCCCTCCTCTATTTTATAAAAGGACACCACCTCTAACCCTATCTCACGCATCTCAAGCCCCCATGTCTTGTCCAAACTCTGCCCAAATATGCTCTCAAAATCTATCTCTTACTCCTAGAATACTTCCCCTAGGTAGTAGGCAATTGAAGAGAGCTGTTTCGCTCTAATCAAAAGAAGTTACCTGTTTTGAGGTAACATCTTCTCTCATGTTCTTTTCCATTATTTTTCTTTATCCACTAACTATTATATTATTATTCTCTGATTATATAAAAACACTAGTATACACAATATACTAGGATGATTTTATTATAAGGATTCAAACTAAACTTACACACACCTCTGTATAATTGATTCAGAACAAACTGTTTCTGTGGACGATGAACTACTATCTAATGAAACAATGATTTTTGGATTTCCCCTACCAACTATTATGGTGTCCATTATGATGAAACTATAATTATATATGATATATATATTATGTTTATTTTATCTGAATTCTAATTTAATTATCATTTAGAACCTACCTTTATGCATTTCATGTTGTATAAATATTATAATTTAATTTAAGGAAGTGCGAACTACTGCCTCCTCAAAGTAATATGAATTGTTTATGGCATAAATGGAACATATAAAAGATGTAATTAATGAAATTAAATATGATATTATAATAGAATTATAATATACCCATTTATAATTTAGTTTTAATTTTTTTTAAATATGAAAAATAAATGATAGTAGTGTTCATGTGTACGTATTATATCCGAATGCTTTGGACTATTCTAAATATATATATACTAGATATATATTATTTATATGATATCTAAATAATTAACATCATTCGGGAGATAATTTACTTTTGACCACATGGACAATTTGTAATTATAACAAGTTAATTTTTGACTCAAGTTCCGAACATCGACAAAATTTCCAATTTGAACTCAAATAATTAACTAATAGTTATTACATAGTAATAAGTGATATAAAATGATAAATAAATTTGAAAAAGGTTCTGAATAAATTATAAATTAACTTATGTTTAATATTCCGTAAATTAGTGAATGAACGAGTCAAGTCGAACATGATGCAAGGTACTTCGTCTCAATCTCCTTTCATTGAGGAATGGTTTGGTAATATACACCTTCTTCTTTTACAAAGTGTATAATAAACCCATTTGAATTGTAATTTAATTCAAATGGAATATTTTTTCTACTGGGCATTTTAATAAACGACAAAATGAATGTTTTTAATGTATGTGGAAATAATGACAATTTCACCACTGTATTCATAATTGGGCTTCCTCTATAATCCTTAATGTTTTTAAAAGGTAAAAAGAAATCCCTTATTCTATTTTTTTTTGTGTTTTGGTATTGAAAATGGGTTTTTAAAGGTATTGAGTATTTCAATATCTTGAAATGATTTATTCTGATTTCAAATGAAATGTTATTATTTAAATTTTGATATTTGCAATATTTTATGTGTTATGATTATATAATGGAACTGGGACATTTGATGGGTGGTTATTTGATAATTCAAGTGATAGGTTGTTCTATGATAAACCAAGGAAAAGTGGTTACTTTATAACCTCCAATGAATTGGGTATCAATGTCGGACATATGGATTTTATATTTGTAGGAATGATTTGTGGATTTTGATCGTTTGGTTATTCCATATAAGTATGACTATGTCCCAAGTTTACCTTTTATATGTTATGTGTAATTTCTATGGTTTTTATGGTTATATTGTGGTTAAAAATGGGTAGGAAATGAAATTTTACTTTTTTAAGGATATTTAATACTTCATAAAGGTGAGAAGTATTACTTATGATAAGGTATTCAGGGTTTACATGTTGTTTTGAAAAGCTAATAGTTTTCCTTCATTGTGTAATCCTTACTGAGATTTTTTTTCTCATGAAAAATTTTGAAATATTTTTCACAGAACATAATGATTAATAGGGTCATGTTTGGGATCAAGAAAGATTCATGTAGTCTAAAACATGGGACAAGACATGTTTTTTAGTGTTTTTATTTATGAAAAAATGGATAGATAGTAGAAGTGTCTACTTCTAATATTCAAGTTGTTATTTATAAGTTATGACCTAATTCTCTAATGTTATAAACCAAAAAATATCCTCAATTTTAATTATTAACTTAATTCATGATTATGTATTGTTTATGGCTAAGGCCTTACAATTGGCATCAGAAGTCGGTTTAGATAACTTTATAGGTTAGGGTATTATTTAAGAACAAGTGACATAAACATAATGGTTAGAATATTAGAAAGAGTCATAGTTATTTTAGATAAATTGAATGAATTTAAGATAACATTAATAAGTATATATTAGTTTTACCCTCCTCATAAGATATTATATGATGATTTTACTGATATACCCACATTGAATATTTTTTTTAGTAAATGGATTTATCTAGATTGCACCAAAGTAACAACGAATTTGAAGAAAGTTGTGATGGTTTCCCAAACAATAAAAAGAATGAAATGGGAGTTTCAATGATAAATCTTGGGGTTATTATCATCCAACTATCTAGAGTGATGATTGACCCCCATAACCTTGGTGATTTTTATCATATATGTGAGAAACAAATCCCTACAACAGTTCAAGTAATAATCATAAAGGTAATTATATTAAAAAACCTATGTGTCAATGATGTGGAAAGACACACCGTGGAAAATGAATTAAAGGGATATGAAGATTAAATAGATTTGGTAATGAATGACATAAAACAAGAACCTTCCATGAAAAAGGAAACATCCAGTTGACCACAAGATAGGGAAAGAAGTTCTTTCTGAGGGATCAGTTGAATGTTTTAAATGTGGTGTGCATGGTCATTAAAAAAAATATATACTAGAAAGATGTTTTGGTAATTGGATCAGCATGACCGTAAAAATATATTTTTACCAATAACTAATTCCATTCAAATTGATGATCCAGAAATTGAAAATGACCAATGAAATGTACAGAATATTTCTTAGCTGATGTTTTGGCAATATTGAATCTTAGGATATGATTCATGATTTTATTTTTAGGAATTAATTATTACGGAATAAGTTGGAAAAGAATGGTTTGTGGATCATGAAGAACCTGGAATGAGTAAGAAGTCTATATATAATGGATTCAATAGTTATGGTAGGTTTTAGAATGATTAAATTCTTAAAGGTATTAAGGCTCTTTTGATGATGGGAATACATTAGAAGAATTTTTCTAGTATGTGTAAACCTAAAGTATAATATGTGAAAATATTATTGAAGAAAGAATTATATTTTCTTGTGTGGAAATAATGTATAACCTTAGGGGTTCATATGATTTTTTTGAGGTGATAAATGGTTATTACATTTTGGGATGAAAAATGAAAGGTATTAGATAACCTTTGGGGATAAAATAGGTTATGGTTTTTTTTATAGGAAACTATATTATTTTTGGGAACGTTATAATACTGATATGTTTTTAGAAAAATGAAAACCCACACGATCTGTGAAAACCTATCTCATCTGGTAAAGACATGGGAATAGAACCCACAAACGAAGGGTGACAAGGGCACATCACCTACCATTGTCCTACATGAAGTACCTGGTTAGTATACTTTATTCATTTTAGTTAAATGATTTTGTTGATCAAGAATATGATTATTTGGGATATTATATTTTATGAAATAGATATCCTTATTATTGGAAAATGATTTGGTGATTAAGTGATAATGGTTATTTTGGAAGACATTTCTCTATTGGGAATACTACAAGCCTAAGGAAAATAGAAGACTTTGGGATTTCAATTGTGGAGTAATGGTGGAATTTTATTCTAGGAGAATATATGTTTTTATTAGATATATATATAAAGAGACTTTGGTTATTTATTGAAATTATTAACCTATCCTAGATAATATGTGATTAGGTTAATTACCTTTCTTTATGAGACTTTAAGATTTGCCAATGTTATTTGGAGATAAATGTTTTGATTTTTGTGGAAGGAAATGTGATCAAATCCTTCTAAATTTTGGGTTTCAACCGTATTTTGGATTATCTGGAATAATTATAAGGACAATTGTGTATGGAAAGGTATTTTTTGATATTTTTGTATTTTTTGGTCAATTTTAGAGATTAAGAGTATTATTTTTTTTATAAAAGATTATGCTTTTTGAGGATTTTCTGATCTTGTAATAAACATTTTTGTTTTTTAATGTCTAAAGATAGGCGAAATATATGGCTCATCTTTTATGGATCATTTTTTTACTATAAGTATATTCTAGCACGTTAGGTGTGACCAAGTCATGTTGGATACTAATTGTTTGTAGAAAAGATGAGTTTTTGGTAGAAACTTATTAAAGGATAAAACTCTACTTGAAATGTAAGTACATTTCATTATGTTCTTAGTCAATATCATAAATAAATTCTACAACATTATGAAAAGAAACATAAAAAAATTTATTCATTTAATGTTCCTACTGTGCAATCAAAGACTATTTAACCCATCATGAATTTGTGATTTTCTTGTGGTTAACATTCTTCTAATCATTTTTATATCACTCTCCTTTAGAATATGGGGTTAGTTTTTCTTCCATATCCATATTTTCTTATATGGAATACTAGTATGGGTTATCTTGGATGACCTTTTTACTTCTCTTTATTTCCTTTAATGTGATAGTTTTATTTACTCTTTTTCTGATGTAGGACTTTCAATGAAATTTCCAAGCCCAGTTTTAAAATTTTGAGGACACAATTTCCAAAAGGGGGGAAGGATGTAACAACCCAAGTATTTATAGAATAATAATTTTCCACATCTGTTAATATTTATAAAAATGATATTAATTTTTTATAAAGAAAACACTATGTTTGATAGCGTACTCAACACGCAATAACTGGTTTCTTTGAAATCTTATGTTGCACACAACATTGAGTTATACCGAAAAATAATATAATAATATTATTATTTTAAATGGTAGTCAACACATATTTTTTGTATTACTGGGAATGAACATAACTAACTAAATTATGATTACACATGTTTTCTAAATATATTTATATTTACCCAATAAATTTTAGAGGCTTAAAATAATAATGAATCTGATTTTAAGAATTAAATACTCTAATATTCTTTAAAAGGTCGATTTACATCCTTTTGATCGAGAACCTTTTTTAAATATATTTTTTGTCATTTTATATATCCCATTTTGAAAAATTAACTTCTTCTTTAGAATCGGGACATCAAAATTTAATTTCGGTAAATTTTTATTATTTTTTCTGATAAAGTTACATTTTTAATGATTAGGGAAAAATACGACATTTTATGTCAAAACTGTCTTTTCATCTAATTTATTTATATGATTAGATTTCCCTTTTAAATAGTTTTAAAGTGTAAAAAGATTATATTTTAATAATTTTATCCATTTTTTTTCATTTTATCTAATTTCACATTGAAATTGGTCATAAACACTTTTCAATATTGTGGTAGTTTTTACTTATTAAAAACACACTTTATGGTTTTGACAATGGAAATTAATTTTAAATTAATTTCTTCAACTTAATTATTTTGAATTTGGAAAAATCAAATTTATATTTGTAATCCTGAGGTCAAAATTTCAAAAATATCTTACTTTTTTTGTTAGACATTATGAATAGTAACTTTAATAAATATTTCATTTACCATGGTAAAAGGGTAAATTTGGTAAATAAGGGTAAAAAATAATATTATAATAATATTAAATTACCCTCAAACCAGTACTAACAATATTTGATGAGATATTTCGTACTAATGTCATCATTGGGTCTATTTAGGACCCCATGGAGCAAATTGTGTTTGAAAATGACATTAATTTACTTTTAATTTAAAATTAAGGAAAATATATCCTAAACATGTATCATTTTGTAAAAAAAAATTTATATGGGGTTATATAAGTGATATCTTCGAATATAAATAATAATTAGAAAGATAAAAAAATCTTACATCATGATATTTTATTTATTATTTTTAGATGTTAAATAAATAAATTTATTTATGACATAATAGTGATGTAGTGATTACCTTATTAATGAATGAATTAAAATAATGAGATTATAAATTTTAAAATAAATTTATTTTGAAACTTTTTATCTCATCCACGAATATAATAGATGATTATTACTTTTTATCACTGAATTAATGATGTTTTATTGAAATATTTATGTTTCTATGCATTTGTTTTAGAATGCATGATATGAATAATATGTAAATTGACATAAATGAGTTTTTAAAAAAATACTATTTTATTAAATGATATAATAGTCCTAAAAATATAATTTTTGGAAAAATTTCTTAGATAATAGTATAAATGTTAGTAATGAACCACTTGAGGTTCTATTTCCATTTAACAGTAACTATATTAACCATATAGTATGAATACACAAGAAGACATGGTAATAGATAAATTAGATAACTAAGGGTTAATGCTAAATGGTAAGGTTTAATTTTAAACCAAAACATGTATAAAACCTATTTGTTGAAATTATTCCGAAAAATCCACATCTTATCTCCGAATTAAATTATTTTTGACCATTTTGAAAACTGAAATTCAGTTTATAATAAATTAATCATATTAAGATTTCTTAAAGTGCCTGTCCTTCCTCTAATAAAAGGACACGACCTCTAACCCTTACTCACACCTCTCAATCCCCATTGTCTCATCAATACTTTGAAAAAATATGTTCCCAACATTCCTCTCTTCATCCTAGAAGCCTTCCCTGAGGAAAGAGGAAATTAAAGAGAGCCCTTTGGTTTAAAATCAAAATAAGTTACCCGATTTGAGGTAAAGTCTTCTCTTAGATTCCTTTCCTATATTTTTCTTTCTCCACTGCCTATTCTATTATTATTATTTTACTACATAACAACAACATTACACTCAATATTATTGCATGCTGTTATGATAATGATTCTAACTACACTTATACACACCTCCATATAAAGGATTTAGAACATATAGTTTATGTGGATGGAGAACTACTGCCTCACAAAACGATGATTGTTCGATTTCCCCAACCACCTATTATGGTGTCCATTAAGATGGAACTATAATTATATATTATATTTATAAATATTTGATATTTATTTATTCTTTATTGTTGTATAATTTTCATTTAGAATAAACCCTTAAGGTTTTCAAGTTGTATATATACGATAATTTCATTTCAGGATGTACAGACTACCGCCCCCTCAAAGTGATATGAATATTCATTTCATACATGGAATGTATAAAGGATGGGTTAATAAAATTATATATGATAATGTAATAGAATTATAATATACTTACATATCATTTATTTTTCATTCCATTAAATATGAAAAATAAATGAAAGTAGCGTTCATGCGTACGTACAACTTACCTTCTCCATGGCCGGTGCATTTCATTTATTATATTTAAATGATATGGACTATTCTAAATAAATATATACTAGATGTATATGATATCTAAATCATGAAAATCAATACGGAGATAATTGAATTTTGAAAACATGGACAATTTGTAATTATAACAGGTTCATTTTTTTCTCAAGTTCGGAACATCGACAAAATGTCTGATATGAACTCAAATAATTAAATAATTGTTATAGAAAAGTAATAAGTGATATAAAAGTAATAATAAATTTGAATAAGGTTTTAAAGAAAGTAGATGTTAACTTAAGTGTATTATTCAGGAAATTAAAGAATGAACAATTCCATTCAGACACGAGGTAAGGGACTTCATCTCAATCTCCTTTCATTGAGGCATGTTTTGATAATACACACCTCCTTCTTTTACATGATATATGATAAACTCCTTTGGAATTTACTTTCATTCAAAGGGAATATTTTATCTACGAATAATTTTACTAAATGAAAAAAGGATTTTTTTTAATGTATGTGGTGACAATGACCTCTCCACCACTGTACTCATTATTTGGCTTTATCTATAAGCCTTTATGTTTTTAAAAGAAAAAAAGAAACCCTTTATTCCATTTTGGTTGTTTTGGTATTAAAAATTGTTTTTGAAAGGGATTGATTATTTGAATATGTTGAAATTATTTCTTGTGATTTCAAATGAAATTTTATTAGTGGAATGTTGATATTTTCAATATTTTATCTGTTATGAATATATAATTGTACTTGGACAATTGACTGGTGGTTATGTGATAAAATAAATGAAGAGATGTTCTGTGATAAACCGTGGACGGGTGGTTATTTTATAACCTCTAATGCATTAGGTATGGAAGTTGACTGTATGGATATTTTAATTGTGAGAATCATTTCTGGAAGCCGACCATATGGTTATTCCATTTATGTACGATTATGTCCCGAATTTACCTTTTATATGTTATGTGTTATTTATATTGGTTTTACATTAATATTTTAGTTACAATAGGGTAAGAAATGATGTCACGACCTATCCCCCAGGGCTCATGCCGTGACTACCAAAAGCCCGCCTTCCGTAGGCCATGGGCTGGCGACTAGCACCGAAAGGCGTATTCCCTAAAACTGGGAAGGCATTGAATTTATAACCTATAAATACACTCAACCAAGAACACATCATGATACGAACACAAGTAAACTGTATATAAAAAATTGTTCTAAAAGTAAGAGAGGTCGGAATACAAGCTCAACCGTAAAGGTACAAGTAATACTGAAATACAATACAACTTAATAAAGAGAAAAACAACTTCTTGGTCATCCTATGAGGTTCCTACATGAAGCGTAGGTGCAGATCTTCTCCTCAGAACTCCACGTCTACCCAACTCCTCTACATACTGACATGGGGTATAGTCCACCTCTGATCATCTTCTATTCCTGCTACCCTCGTCCTGAGTGAGCGTTATACGTTGTTTGCACCAAAAAAACAATTTGTGGGCATATCCCGTGCATGGGTGAGTATAACTATACTCAGTAGGGACCCCAAAACCCTCAAGGTCTCACAAAATCCACAATGGATAAGCCACAAAGCATGAAATAAACTAACAACCCTACCTATGTATATACCCATACATATACCTAAGTTATCAAGAGTTCCCATCTCAATCACGAGGAAATACATTATCCAACTCAAAATACCATGATCAACTGTTGCACAAAGGAAGGATTACCACGAAGGTAAGTACCACTCAGGTACGCCACACAGAAGAATACCACCAAGGTATTATCACAAAGGAATGTATAACATAGTTACAGAGACAACTCACACCAGGTATATCTTAGGTACAGTAGTAATGATGATTAGATGTAACTACTGAATCATCTTACTCTATTAAAAGGCAGTCCCACGAAGGATCTTAAATCATTATTAGATCCACAGGGGATCCTAGTACGTCGTCAGACCCGGACAGGATCCTAGTACCTCGTCAGACTCAGACAGGATCCTAGTACATTTTCAGACCCACAAATGATCCTAGTGCATCGTCAGTACGTCATTAGACCCACACAAGATCCTAGTACATTGTCAATACGTCGTCAGATCCACACATGATCCTAGTACATTGTCATTATGTCATCAGATCCACACAGGATCCTAGTACATTGTCAGTACGTCGTCAAAGCCTAACATGATCCGATTCAATCGTCAATACATCATCAGACCCACACATGATCCTAGTAAATCGTCAATCCCACACAGGACCCTAGTACATTGTTAGTACATCATCAAACCCACACAGGATCCTTGTACCTTGTCTGTATGTTGTCAGACCCACACAAGATCCTAGTACCTCGTCAGTACGTCGTCACACCCACACAGGATCCTAGTACCTCTTTAGTACTTCTTCATACCCACACATGATCCTAGTACATCGTCAGTATTTATTCATACCAACATAGGATCCTAGTACATCATCACAACCAGCTAGAGGATTCCTACACTAAGCTTGCTCTTCTCCAACAGGGTCATCTCCTCAAGCAACTGGTCTATACTCCTATTGAAAATAATTCCCACAAATATGTATCCCAATGGACAACCATTTAATAAGGGTCTCAACGCAACAGACAGTGCATCAAACAGATGCCCGGTTTGTAAGTTATTATCCTTTTTGTCTCAAGGGCCCGGTTGGATTCGAGCTCGATCCAACCCGACCATTCCCCAACATAATAAAAAACTCTAGTATGGTATACCAAAGTTATCTTATCGCTCAATGGTTTCCAGTGCCATATACAGTTCGTCAAACTGGCACTCGATGCCAATGTTATGGCAAAAAGAGCATAAATGGGTCGAAGCATGTCCGGGTCTGGTCTGACCCGGCCTAGTCTGTGCTGGGCGGCCCGACCTGGTAGTGGGGTAGCCACGGTGTGTCACGGTCGACGTGGGGCGGTGCGGGGGCCGCTGGGCTATGTGGGGCGTGGGGGGGGGGGGCGTGCGGGGGCCACGGGGTGGTGCGGGGGCAGCGATGCGGCACGGGGGGCCGCGGTGCGGCAGTCCACCGCGACTGGCTGGACGGCCAGTTTTCCCCTCAACGCAGCTCGGTCGTGCGTCGTGGTTTTTTCGGTGGCCAGCTTGGTTGGTCGTCCTCCTTTTTCTATCATGGCACAAGCCGCGGTTCTCTTCTGACGGGTAGCGCGGTTGAGCCGATGCCTTCGTCGCGGCTGGCCGTAGTGCCAACCACCATTCTCGTTCCCCACTGATGCTGGTTGTCATCCTCCTCCATCGCGAAGAACACAAAAATTAATCTTAATAATTACGTATAGGTCGGGCCATGTTTGTTTGGCCCGCACTCACCGTGTTACAGTGGTAGAAAGAGGCCATAATTTCATCTTGATTTATGAAGAATTGTCAAGAATGGGTAAGGGGGAAATTCAAAAAACCACCCTAACTCGTTGTTTCGTTGATGTTGGCACAAGAAATAATATGAAGATGTTGATGTTTGTTTCGCCCGCCACATGCCTCTGATCCCGGGCTCATTCGTCAGTTCGTTGGATAATCATTCTTTGTTCGAGTTTGTTCATCGTTGGAGAGAAGTTCTCCAATCTCTCCCCTTCCCCTTCACCAACTAAATCCTCCCAAAGGAAAGACGTTCCAATATAATTTAAATTGGGTAGATTAATTATGTTGGCACATTGGCATAATTAATTGGATCAATTAATTGACTCAATTGAGTGAAATGTGTTGTCATAATTAATGTAGAGGAAGTTTATGATACTTATGCACATTAAAGAGGGAGTTTAAGGGTTTCTCCCCTTAAGAGGGTTCGGGTGGTCCCCACCACTAGGAATTCAAAATGGGGGTTTTAGGCTCGGTGGTCCCCACTGCCATAACATACATGTGGGAAGTTTTAGTTTAGGTTGTCCCCACCTTTATAACATCCAAATGGGAGGTTTCAACAAATAAAAATGTTAATCATTTTTATTATTTTTATTTTTTCACAAAAAACTCAAAAACTAACTTTCACCCTTAACCAACTACCATCGAGGTGAATGTATCTTTAAGCGAATATTGGCACAGCGATTTCAACGGTGTCCTCAGATTTCAATTCCGTGCAGTGGTTCAAAAGTTACAAAAACCTGCACACACGTTTACTAAACGTACCTGAAAAAAAGTTTAGAAATTCAATCTGGGTACACTATGCCTCGGAATCACATGCCCTCAATTTTCACGGACTCGTAAAATTCCCATAAAATGAAAAAAAAATTACATGGAATTTCTGGGTCTTTACATTTTCCCCACCTCAGGGTTTTACATTCTCCAAAGCCTGATTACTAAAACTAGGAAAACAAGTGGAGGTACTGAGCATGAATCCGATCCTCCTACTCCCATGTGCGCTCCGGGAGGTTTCCGTGTTGCCAGCGAATGCGCCCTAGAGGTATCGACTGCCCATGAATGACCCACTCCTGTCGATACTCAATCTCCTCTGTAACCTCCTTATACGTCGCCCCATAATCGACGTCCAGTTCACTGTGGTCGATGATGTGAAAGGGTCTTCCACATATCTCCTCAGTTGGGAAACGTGGAAGACGTCGTGCACCCGGAGCAACTGAGGTTGAAGAGGTAAGCGGTAGTCCACCCCGCCAACTATGATGGGGACATAGAAGTGTCCAATGAACCTCAGATATAACTTTCTACCTCTGCCAAATCTCCATAAGCCTAATCGTGGTGATACCCGTAGAAAAACGTGGTCGCCATCCTAGAACTCTAGAGGACTCCGTCTCCTTTCAGCCTAAGACTTCTGCCTACTTTGTCCAGTCTTCATCTTCTCCTAGATGATCTGTATTTTTACTATGCTAGCCTGAACCATATATGTTCCCACGAGTACTGACTCCCTTGGGCCAGCCTAGTATAATGGTGTTCTACAAGTTCATCCTCACAACACCTCGAAAGGTGTCATCCTAATAGTGGAGTGATAGTTGTTGTTTTATGCAAACTCCACCAAAGGAAAGTGATTCTCCCAGCTGCGACCGAAGTTTAGGACGCAAGCACGCAGCATGTCCTCAAGTGTCTAATTCGTCCTCTCATTCTGGACACCCTTCTGAGGATGGAAGGAAATTCTCAATCAAACCTACGTCGCGAAAGCCTCCTACAACCCCTTCTATAGTTGGGAAGTAAACGTGTATCACGATCAGAGAAAATCGTTGAGGGTACTCAAGGTAGTCGCACAATCTCTTTCACATAGTGGAATGCCAAGATCTCTAATGAACGCTGTTCTCTAATCGGTAGGATGTGGGATGACATGGTGAGTCAGTTGACGATCAGCCATATAGAATCATGACCCCTAGATGTACGTGGAAGTCTCATCACGAAGCTTATGGATATCCCATCTCACTTCCACTCTGAGACCTCTAGAGGTTGTACCAATCCTGCTAGTACCTGATGCTCCACCTTCACTTACTAAAAAGTGAGGCCCTAAGAGACAAAATCTTCTAAAACATTCTTCATTCCCAACCACCAGTTCTATCGTCAGAGATTCTGGTACATCTTCGCAACTCCTGGATGTACCGCTAGTGGGAATGTGTGGAACTCCCCCAACACTTCCTCCCAAAGTGACACTAGTACCATGGTATGTCCTATGAATAGGATGATGTGATCCCCACCTTTAGAAAATCAATCAGGTGCATGTCCTATGGATATCTGAGCACATCGATCCTCACAGTCAGTGTCTTCATGCTACACCTTCCTGACTTGCGGAAGAAGTGGGGGAGAGACTATAAGAGAATGAAGAAAAGCTGCTTCATCCTAATCCACAAAGGATATCTTCAAAGCGGCCAGCTGCTCCTTCACCTCACCTAGTAGCTGTACACCAGATCTCTTGCTGAGTGCATCTTCTACAACAATCACCTTCCCATGAGTATAGACTATCTCGAAGTTATAGTCTTGGAGGATGTCAACCCAATATGGTTGTCTCTAATTATGTCCTTCTGAGATAATATTTACCTGAGACACTTGTGATCAGAGTATACTATAAAATGCTCTCCCATAAAGTAATCTCTCCACATCATCAAGGTGAAGACCACTACTACTAACTCTAGGTCATGGGTAGCATAGTTCATCTCATGTTGTCTTAGCTGAGGAGAACCACACGCGATCACTACTCGCTACTGCATCAGGGACACATCCAAGTCTTGTACCTGATGCATCATAGTAGAAAACTTACCCAACGCCCTCCTCCAGAAGCCTCAAGATGGGGGCACTAGTCAGCCTCTACCTAAGATCCTAAAAACATCACTGGTATCTCTCCGACCACATTAAGGGTTTCCTCTTCTTCGCCAACGCTGATAAAGGTGTTGTAACACTGGAGAAATCTGGTACAAACCTCTGGTAATATCCAGACAATACTAAGGAACTTTGTACCTATATTACACTCCTGGGTTGCTCCCAAGAAAGTATTAACTCAATCAACACTAGATCCACCGCAACTCTAGCCTCTGAGATGACATGTCCTAGAAAGTGAACCTCTCAGATCCCGAATTGGAACTTTTAGAGCTTACCATAAAGCTGGTGCTCTCAGAGTGTGTCTAGAACTATCGGCAAATGATAGGCATGCTCCTCCTCAGTAGTCTAGTAGATTAGAATGTCGTTAATGAATACCACTACAAATATATCATGTAATAGATGAAATATCCTATTTATGAGTCCCATGAACACTACTGGAGCATTGATTACTCTGAATGGCATAACCAAGAACTCGTAATGGCCATACTAACATCTAAAAGCCATTTTCTGCACATCCTCATCACACACTCTAAGCTGGTGATAGCCTAATATGAGGTATATATTCAGGAACCACAGTTCTCCCATTATCTAATCAAAGAGGTCATAAATGATAGATATTGGTTACTTGTTCTTCACAGTCACCTAGTTCAGGCACCGATAGTAAACATAAAGTCTGAAGCCCCCTTCCGCCTTCTTGGTGAACATAATCAGGGCTTCCCAAGGAGAAACACTGGGTGGGATGAATCCCTTCCCCTACAAGTACTCTAGTTGTACCCATAGCTCACGAAGCTCCACAGGATCCATCTGATATTCTAGTTTGGATATCGGTGTCATCCCGTGGTACAAGTCAATGTTAAATTCCACCGCTCTATGAGGGGGTAGACCTGAAACATCATCAGGGAAGACATCCACATACTAGTCCACTACAAAAGGATAACTCTAACTCTCCACATCAACCACTCCGAGGGTAAGTCTAGCCAACTAGTGTGTAATCAGTTTCACCCTCTTCTGGGTAAGTCCACCCTTTGGTGCAATGGCTTCCTTCTCAAAGGTGAAGGTAAAACTAGTCCCATCTGTGAAAACACACCGCACTTTGTGCCTAATACTATAAATCTGAGCATGGAATGTAGATAACTAGTTTATACCCACGATGATGTCGTAAGGCCTCGACGCCGCTTCTAAGAGAGCCAAGTCGAAGCTCTCGCCTCCTAGTGTAAGATAAAACTATCAGAACCAGTGCGTAATCATCGAATCTTCTCCCGTAGGAGTCTCTAGCTATAAGGATCAAGCCAACAACTACATAAGATTCTTTGAGATCCAAAAAAGGGTAGTGGAAATAAAAGAATGATAGGCACCTGTGTCTATATGTACTGTAGCTAAGGTGGAGTAGACACAGTTCATACCTCGTATCATCTCCGGAGCACCATGGTCATGGGCCTCAGTTGGCAGGAGCTGAGATCACCCATGTTCTCCTACTCCCTGTGGTCGGGGTGGAACACCTTTTGGTGGTGGAGGTAACATCTCAAATCGTCGCCCACCGCTAGATGCTGGGCCAGCTCCTCTGACATGTCCGCCTTCTCCCAGCAGACCTCCTCGATCAACCCTTTGTCTCTGTCTGGGTTATCCTTTGACTATCTGTTGATCATCCGTATCGTGGGCCAGCCAGTCATGAGCCATGTGACTTTTACTGCCACTTGTGAAACACTGCCTATTCCTCGCATGACTGGCTCTGCCTCCGGTGCCCCGCACAACCGATCAGAAGTCATGGGGTTGTCCCCCTATAGGTCTGGTCCTCTTGGACCTCTGTGACTTCTGTCTGCTGCTAGCTATAGAATAATATTCTACATGACGTCTGATGATGGGTCTCGCTACAGGTGACTCCTCATTAAGAAAACTCTCCACTAAAAGGGATCACTCTAACACCCCCGCCTGTGTCGGTATGCTTAGAGAATTCATCGAAGCCCTGATCTTCTTCTTGAGTCCATAATCACAGTTTCAGGCCCTGAATAACAGGTCCCTCATAATATCAGTGGAGTATCATGAGAGGTCAGTGAACCTCGCTGAGTACTAATCCACAATCATGCTTCCCTGTCATAGATGAGGAAGCTCCTGTATGTGCACTGCACAAAGAGTCGCTGGGACAAATTCTTCCTGAAAAAGGCTCTCAAAGTTTTCCCAGAAAAGAATCACCTCATCATTAACCTGGAGCATCATGATCCACCATCTTCTTGATGTTTCCCATATAATTCGGGTGGAAAATATCACCATGAAATCAGATGGTTTCCTTACCAGTCATAAGACTCTCATCAAGGCCTCCAACCAATCCCCAGACACCTGGTGGGCCATGTCTCCCTGGATCCTAGGTGGTATCTGGTGCTGGAACTCATGAAACATGCTCTAGCAGTGTGCACCCTCTACTGTTGGAGCTGGTGGAATCAGTTCCCCAATGGGTAATGGTACCACTGGTGCCTCTTTTGGAAGAGGGCCCTACACTAAGGCCTCATCGCTCGGTGGGGTCTTAGTGCGTAATATATCCGGAACCCCAACTAGATATATGCGTGGAGGCATCCTAAAAATAAATAGGTGTTCCACAATCAATAAGTTATACCTGGTGAGCTGACTCAAAGAGTTCGCAAATAAGGATCCTAAAAACACACACGCAATTACTGTTTTTGTGCACTAAGTTAGAAATCAGAAGTCAGGGACTTGGTGTATGGATACATCATCCACCGCACCAACACTGGATTCCCAAAACTGATAACCAAACTCACTATACAAAACAATATTGTCGTTAAAAAGATGATATTCCCATGTTCTATGGTAGAACAGACTCCCATGATACCAATTTTTCACGACCCCTCCCCTGGGGCATGTGCTGTGACTACCCCAAGCCCGCCTTTCATAGGCCAGGGGCTGGTGACTAGAACGGAAAGGCGTATTCCCTAAATCTGGGATGGAATTTCCTTTATAACCTGTAAATACACTCAACCAAGAAATCAACAAGATAAAATCACAAGTAAACTATATAGGAAAAAGAATGCTGAAAGTAAGAGGGGTCGGAATACAAGCCCAATAGTAAAGGTACAAGTACAACTAAAATACAATACAACTGAAGAAAGAGAAAAATAGATAATCGGTCATCCACTGAGGTTCCTACCTGAAGGGTAGGTGCAAATCGCCTCCTCAGCACTCCACGTCCACCCGTCTCCTCTGCGTACTGACACACCGTATGGTCCACCTCCGGGCATCGTCCAGTCCTGATACCCTCATCTTCAGTCAGCGTTGTCTGTCATCAGCACCAAACACAAAAAGATGCAGGGATAGCTCATGCATGGGTTATTATAAAGATACTCAGTAGGGACCCTGATACCCTCAAGGTATCACAAAATCCACAAAGGATAAACCACATAGCATTAAAATCATCTAAAAACCCTACTTAGGTGTATTCCCATACATATACGTAAGTTATCAAGTATTCCCATCTCAATCATGAGGAAACATAGAGTCTAACTCAAAATCCAAAGATCAACTGTTCCAAAAAAGAAGGAGTACCATGAAGGTGAGCACCACATAGGTACACCACACAGGAGAATACCACCAACGTATTACAACAAAGGAATGTACCACGCAGGTACAAACTCAACTCACCCCAGGTATATATTAGGAATAATAGTAAAGATTATTAGATGTAAATACTAAATCAACTTACTCTGTGAAAAGGCAGACCCACAAAGAATCCTAAATCATCATCATACCCAAAAAGGATCATAGTACATCCTCAAACCCACATAGGATCCTAGTACCTTGTCAGAATGACACAAGAACCACGCAAATTGTCAGACCCATAAAAGATCCTAGTACCTCATCAGTACGTCCTCAGACCAACAAAGGATCCTAGTACATCGTCAGTACATCTTCAAACCCACACAGGATCCTAATACATCGTTAGTATGTTGTCAAACCCACGCAGGATCCTAGTACACCGTTAGTATGTCGTCAGACCCACACAAGATCCTAGTATATCATTAGTACGTCGTCAGACGCACCCACGATCCTAGTACATCATCAGTATGTCGTAAGACCCACAAATTAACCTAATACCTCTTCAATAAGTCATCAAACCCACATAGGATTCTAGTACCTCTTCAGTACATCATCAGACCCACACATGATCCTAGTACATCGTCAGTACATCATCAGACCCACACAGGATCCTAGTACAACGTCACAACCAGC
Source organism: Viscum album (assembly GCA_963277665.1). Lineage (NCBI taxonomy): Eukaryota > Viridiplantae > Streptophyta > Magnoliopsida > Santalales > Viscaceae > Viscum > Viscum album. The sequence continues at coordinate 1,306,233,495 of OY728119.1, forward strand.
TACAGGATCCCTGCAATAAGCTTTCTCTTCTGCAAGAGGGTATGATCCCCAAGACACTGGTAAATACTCCAACTTCCATGAATTCCCATGAAGAAGTATCCCAAAGTACCCCAATGTCATAGGGGTCTCAACGCAACAGACGGTGCGTCAAACGAATGCTTGTTCTGTAAGTTGTTATCGTTTTAGTCATGAGGGCCCAGTCAGACTCGTGCTCGATCCAAACTGACTGTTACCAAACATAATAAAGAACCCTAGTGGGGTATACCAAAGGGAAAGCCTCACACCAAGGTTTATAGCACCGCATACAGTTTGTCAAATGGACACCCAGTTCCAAAGTTATGGCCAAAAGAGCGGAAATGGGTCGAAGCTGGTCTAGGTCCAGTTCGACCCGGTTGGACAGACCCGGCCCGACTCAGCCTAGGCCAAACCAACCCGGTTCACATCGAACCGACTCGCTGGGTCTGGTCTGGTCTGTTCTGGGAGGCCCGGCTTATGTCGGGTGGCCCAGTTAGGGGGTGGTGCATCGTGGGGGCCACAGGAAGGTGCGTGGGCTGTAGGGAGGCGCGAAGGCTGGGGGCGTCGCAGGGGCCGCGGGAAGGCACATGGGATATGGGGTGGTGTCGGGGCTGAGTGGCAGCATGGGGGATACGGTGCGGCGCGGGGTGATGCGGGGGCCGCGGTGCGGCGCGGGGGCCGCGTTGCGGCGCAAGGGTGGCGTGAGGGACATGGTGCAATGGTACACTACGGCTGGCCAGATGGATAGTCTTCCCCTCCATGCGGAGCGGTCATGCACCGCTCCATCACTAGTGGCCGGCTCGGCCCACTGCCCTCCCTTTGACGCTGCAGCACAAGCCGCGGTTTACCTCCATCGGGTGGCGCGTTTGCGCCGACGCCTTCGTCACAGCAGGACATGGTGTCGACCACCATTCTTGTCCCCCACCGGTGTTGGTTTCTTCCCTCCTTCATCGCAAAGAACACAACAATTAATCACACAAATTACGGAGAGGTCGGCCCATGTTTTTTTGGCCCGCACTCTCCACGTTAGAGGGGTAGAAATCGGCTATAATTTCTTCTTGATTTACGAAGAATAGTCAAGAACGGGTAAGGGGGGAAAATTAAAACAACCACCATACCTCAAAGGTTCAATGATTATGGTGCGAGAATAAATTCAAAGATGTCAACATTCATCATGCCCGTCACATGCCTCCAATCCCAGGCTCGTTCGTCGGTTCGTCGGATACTCATTCTACAATGGAGTTTGTTCTTGGTTGGAGAGAAATTCACCAAGCTCTCCCCTTCTCTTTCTCCAACCAAATCCTCCCAATGGAAAGAGGTTCCAATATAATTTAAATTGGGTAGATTAATTATGTTGGCACATTAGCATAATTAATTTTCTCAATTAATTGACTAAATTAAATGAAAAGTGTAGGCATAATTAATGTGGAGGAAGTTTAAGAGACTTCTCCACATTAAAGAGGGAGATTAAGGGTTTATCCAATTAAGAGGGTTTGGGTGGTCCACACCACTATAAATTAAAAACTAGGGTTCTAGGATTGGTGGTCCCCACCTCTATAACATACATGTGTGAGGTTTTAGTTCAGAAGGTCCCCACCTTTATTACATCCACATGGGAGGTTTCAATAAATAAAAATGTTCAAAAATTTTATTTTATTTTATTCTTTCACGAAAACACAAAAATTATGTTTCACCCTCAACCAACAACCATCAAGGTGAAAGTGTCCATAAGAGAATATCGGACTTGTGAGTTCAATAGTGTCCTCAAATCTCAATTCCGAGCACTGGCTCAAATGTTACAAAAACCTGCTCGCACGTTTACTGAACGTACCCGATTTTTTTTCATAAATCCATCCAGGGAACACCGGGCCTCGGAATCACGCACCGTCAATTTTCGCTAACTCATAAAATTCCCATATAATTAAAAAAATTACATATACCTTCCAGTTCATTACAAAGGATCTTTTATTTACTGAAGAGTATTTACAACTTAATAAAGGTGATAATTATAACTTATGATAATGTATTCATAGTTTACAAGTTGTTTTAAAAAACTAATAATTTTCCTTCTCTGTGTATCCCTTACTGAGATTTTTATGCGCATCCGATGTTTTGAAACAATTTTCACAGGACATAAAGACGAATAGGGTCTCAGATGGGATCATGGAAAATTCATGCTATCAAAAACATGGAACTGGACATGTTTATTTTTTTAAGAGTTTTTGTTTCATGAAAAAAATGGATAGTGAGTAGAAGTGTCTACATGTAATATTAATTTTGTTATGTATAAGTTATGACCTAATTCTCTAAATATCTAAAACAAAAAATATCTATATTGTCAATTATTAACTTAATTCATGTTTGTGTAATGTTTAAGGCTAGGTCTTTACAAGGACGATGATGTTCATCTGCACTTTCCAATGAACTATTGCATTCTTCCCATTATCAATTCAATTATCCCTCCCTCTCTCTTTCCACAGTGCATACCAATGAAGAATTATGGACTAAGGGATGTAAAATATATGATGGAGTTGGGGGTTGAGATATTGAATGCGTCGATTGAGTGTGTACATTGGCCCTGCATTATGGGGGAGGTGGAACTGGATGGTCTTGGGGAGATTTCTCTTTTGTATGTTAGGAACCTGAAATTAGATAAATTTTAGCAATCAAATAATAATATTGAAGTAATTTTCAAATGAGAACCGGAATATAAAAAATAATATATGCAATCTACCATAGATCTAAACCCTTTCTCCTTAATAAACAGTGCCTCTCTTTAATTTGTCATAAAATAATTAAAAAAATCCAATAAAGAACTCTGTCTATTTTAAAAATTCAAAAAAGTACATTATTTATTTATAATAATGAGATTATTTCCCACACATGCTCCTTTAGAAACAATCTTGGTTATCCTTATGTTACATTCCATGATTAATTAAATATAAAATTTCTATTTGGTAGTTGTCTGTGATAACCACACGATCATCATGCCTCATTATTTGAGTATTCCTTTGTAGAAAAGTGTGGATTTTTGCGGGTATTGAGGTAATTTTTTATGGGATGCATCCCTGGGGTGTTATTTATTAGTTATTATAGAATTCTAGATTCTTTGTGGTCGTTATTATGTTGGTGTGTGGAGCTTGATTTTTTAGGTTTGTTTGCATGTAAGTTGGTGATGTTGTTTGGCTATTAATGGAGGGACATGGGTTGAACGATGGGTGCTAACTTGAGTGGATTGTGTTCTAATGGAACCTATTTGTGTTTTAGTCAAATATGTGTCAATTTTGGTTCTCTTAGGTCCACTTCAAGGTATTATACCATTTTTGAGAACCTAGAAATCTCTTCTAGGTAGTCTTCCCAGGTTAACTCATGTGTCATTATTTAGGTATTTTGTGATTTTGGTTGTCTTAGTAACTTTGTTTCATGGGTGTTTAACTGTTCATTCATTTTACTCCTTTCCTAAAGATTTTAGGTTCCATGGGGGATGCTCCACCTCATGTTTAATTAATGATTATTGGACTCTTTATTGAATCAACGATTCTTAGTGGAGTTTCAAATAAAGGTGTATACCTTGGTTGGTTTTTAACATTCTAAAAGTGCTTTAAAAATAATGGGGAGTCCTATATTATCTCGATGTATTCTATAGAACTCGTCCTAGATGTTGTGGATGTCAATTGAGGCTATGTTGTGTTTCGAAACATATTTTGATTTTGGGGGATCATTTATTCTATTTTTATGATTTAGGATAGATAGTTTTTAATAGAAGTCATGTTTAGTGGTTGTATTCTAGTTGATTATCTCATTTTCCCTCAACCCTCCCACATCATTAGTTGAAATAGACTGAACATTTCTATTCTAACACCTTATATTTAGACCCAAGACTTTATTATGGAAGAAAGTTCAATGATGGAGATAATTTTCACACTAATGAGAGAAAGTGGATTTAGTCTATTTTTATTTAATAATATTTTTCATTAGTTTTAGTTATCTTTTACTTTGCTAAATTTTTTATTTTTTATTTTACAATTTAAATGTTTTTCAAGTGTCTCAAGGTTAATCAACATTGTTCAGAATACCATGTGGAAACCATGTGTTTTCTCTATTACTTGATAGTGATATTTGCAATTGTCAGTGCATGGTTAGAAAACTATATGGGTTCCTAAGAAGTACTTTTCATGTACCTTTCGCCTAGTCTGTGTGTGTCACAAGGCTACCTTGCAGTTTGGAAAACCATGGATGTATATCTTGGTGGATTCAATTTTTTTAAAAAAATTTAAATTTAATTTAATTTTCCTTTTCCATTTTTATTCATATTTTTCTAGATTCTCAGTCCCTTATTTTTCTCCCACCTCACATTGCACCACCCTTTAGTCGAGTCCCCTCTTAATTCCTCCTCTCTCATCCGACCTCCCTTCATTCTATAATTTTATGTGATTTAGTGATGTTTTTCTTAAGCATGACTCCACCTCACCCTCTTCTCCCTCTCTATTTGGTTTTCTTTTCCAACCTTACCACACACCATTTTAGCCTAACCTTAGGGTTTTGGATTATCTCAAAATTTGGAATTTCTTTGAATCTATGGCTTGAAATGATTTTTATGGGTTCCCATTACCCCATATTTGAGATTCTGGCAATCTATAGTTGATCCTAGGTAGGATTTCCCAATATTTTACCCTTAAATTTTAGAACAATAGACGTTTTCCATTTAATTTAATGTTTTAATTATTTAATGTCATTATAGATTATTTTTATTGGGTTTTTATACATAAAATGTGATTTTATGGTGGTTTCATTGAAAATTAGAGGGTTCCCAATTTTATAGATTGGTTTTTGTTAATCCATGAACCCAAACCACTACTCTGATTCTGGATAGACAATTTAAAAGGCAAATAAAAATTTATAAAAATTTCTTGTATCTCATGATATATATTTCAATGATCTTCTACTTTTCATTCCATGTGGTTCTTGAAATTCCAAGTATTTTTAAATTATTTAATGATTTTATTTAAAAAATAATAAATTATAAAAGTGCTTTAAACCATAATGGGTAACTAGATAAATAAAATTAAAGTGTTTAAACCATATTTTTGTGTTTTTAAAAAAAGGGGAGTTAATTTTATTATTCAGTTTAAAGGGTGGTTTTGAATTCAATATTTAATGGGATGTTTGAAAATGGATTGAGTTATTATAAAAATAATCATGGAAACCAAGGGGTTTTTGGAAGGCATGTATGGGGCTTTTATGTTTTTCCTAAAATGAGTTTGTGATTTTAACCCTATTGAGACCCATTTGGTTTTTATTTTCTTTAATGATGGAACATGGGAATACATTATAAATTGTAGGATACAACTGAAGTGTGATTAGGGATTTTACTTGTGAGAGAGTGGAGGAAGTGGTGTGTATCTTGTTATACATAATGATTCTTGTATTTCTCACTCTATTATTTATTATTATAATTAATGTTTATTTATTACTCACACTTTCTCTACATTGTTGATGGGAAACCAGTTTCTAGGGTAGGAAAACTAAAATGGGATGAGCTACCTATCCACGAGTTATACTAGTTGGGTATGTTATCCCTATACTTGAAAGTAATGTGTTACATACCTTTCATATAAATAATGGTGATGTGTTTTCTAGTTTACATAAACATAGTAACTATAGGTTAGAACCAATGACACTTATCCTTTGATTTGTGGTTTGAATTAGAGGATTCCTAGACATTTTATTAAATCTCATTGGTTTTTTTGGCATATGTGGAATCAGACACTGGAAACTCTTTTTTCCTTGATTTCATTAACATGATTCATTTATTTTTTTTCCATTATATTCATAAAACATGTAATTGTTTTCTAAATAATTTGACGAAATGGTTTTAAAAATAAATTTTAATATAAAACACAATGTTGTTTTATATTGTGTAGGTGATATATATATATAAAAATTTGAAGTGACTATTTTAATTAAATACAAATAAATATAAAATATTTCAAAACCATTTTGAGATGTTATTGGATTCAAATATGAATTAATATTAAAAAACATGTTACCTATTACTATTTTTGATTATCTTAAAATATATCTATAATTAAAATTTAGGCATGAATCAAGATATGAGGTAACCTACTAAGGCTTTTTATGTTTATGACTATATTAAATAGTAGTTATAGGCCTTATATTAGTTATTTTTCACTCCTATAACACATTAAATTCCTGGATCAATTTTTTGATAGTTGGGTATTGAGGTTAGTTCCCATTTTATTTATATCAATAAGAAAATTGTGATTTTTACATGATTTTATAGAAACTTATTTTATTTTAATAGAATGACCAGTGTGTGGACCGTTAAATGAGTTATTTATTGATTTCAGTTTTGTGGATGTCATTATTTTATGTGGAGTTTGGGTTATTTTCAGATCTTTAAAATATTAAGGGATCTTGGGGTTGTGTAAAGGTAAGATTTCTAACTGAGGGTGTTCATAGAGTGAGCCTACGGATACGTTTATATTTTTTATATCTTTTTTTATTATTTATTCATTTATTCTCATCTAACATTTTACATGGCTGTCAGACTTATGGAAAATTAATACAATTTTTTATAGAAATCTATAATCTCTTTTACTCTGGTTAAATTAACTTCATGGGAAAAATCATCCCTACTGATTTATTGTGATTACTTTGACACTTTTCATCTACTATAGTGGATCAAAGATGTAACTTGGTTACATCTTGGCCTAGTTCCTACTTTTGATAGAACTAAGTCTTCAGATAGTTCATGAAAGGGGTCATCCCAATAATACTCTAGTCAGTAGTTCTAGATTTTCTCTCTTGAACCAATGATATGAAGGCCCTCCCCTTCTCAAACGGAATTTGATAAAAATCTCATGTAGAGAATCAATTAAAAGGTTGTTTTTGACTATCATTATGACCTCCACACTCATCTAGGACATTTCATATTAATCAAAATATGGAATAGGGTGACTGTTATTGTTTGAGAAGCACTCATTCTATTCATGATCTAACATACTACAAATATAATCTGGAAACCCTCCCCTTCATGATAAAGGACAAGGAAAATAGCCATACTTTTTAGATAATGTGGAAGAGTTCCCCTAGATTTAAGATGACTATGGCATGGATATATAGAAATAATTTCCTAAGGATAACCTCCAATTATACTTTTGGACCATTACCACTCCATGGTACGACATCCCAGATGTGAGGAAAGGGGTGTGTATCAAATTATTGTGAAAATATTTTTAGGGGACTCTTAATCCACTAATGTCCAAAAATATATGTTATATATAGTATTTTAAAAATCCAAAATCTATGTTAAAATTATATCATTAGATTGAATTTTCTAATTTCATTGTAGAACAAAATCCCAAATCAGAAAAACATTATATGAAACTATGAAAATCATTTCTCCATAACTAGAAAGTAAGTAGATATATCATAATGGATTCCACATTTGATGTACCAATTTGGATATGGTTAGAGTACATAGAATGAAATTTAACCCCATTGCTATGACACCAGAGTTCCCCAAAATGGAATCTTGAAATGTTCTTATAAAAGGAAAGGTTTTAGGCCTAGTATCTGTATATTACACATGGTATGTCCACCAAAATTATACTATCATAAAGATATAAAAGTAAGGTAATAGTCTATTGATATCCTTCTGCATCAACTCATAAACAAGGTCATACGTGAAACCTAATAGATAAGGGAAAACCCTTGAATATATAAAAAAATATTGTTGAAAGAAGATAACATATTGAAAATGTATTGAAATTAGCCTACACTTGAGTAAACATATGCCAAAGTAGGAAGAACACATTGACATCCAATATGGTATTAATCCATGATCCAACACAACTTGCATGTCCTGGGTAATTTTTACCACTACTACCACCACTGGGATCATGAAATAAAAAAAGATTTCAAAATATCCTAGTAATGAAACCATATCTAGCCCATCCCAGAGGGTTGGGGGAATTTTTACCCCTAATTGTTGAAATTAGGTCTTTTCCTAGTTGGGTGGTGATCGTTAATATATAACATCCCCACCATTCATTCAATTATGAGATATACCCATATGATTTGTATAAGAACAGATAAAGAACATTGGGGTAATGCCTTAAGATCACTATCCATAGATTAATTACAAGGTAATGTATAAATAATAAAAGTAGTCCTCACATTGGAAATAATCTGAAAAAAACCCAATATGGTATGGAACTCATAAGAGGGTCCTGCGGTGCCTTTAAAAAAGAGCATAAAGAATGAAGATTTATTCTATTATTCAAGTAAGGATGAAATGAATCATGATTATTGACATGTATCAACGAACATAATTAGTGACAGTATAGAAGATGATATTGACGAAGAAAAAGTATCCAAGTCAAGCAATGAGGAAATTCTTTTAGAATATTTTGTTCACACTGAAACATATACAAAAGCTTGGTGGACCCAAAACCGAAAGTAGATTAAGAACCTAGAAGATTAAAATGATTGGTTTTCACTCCCTCAAGTTCCCTATTAATAATATCAAGTGAAATTTGTGGATATATCTAAATCTAAACTCATAAAATTTTAATCCCATTCCACTGAATATTAGGTGTCATAGTACAAAGATAAGATATGTAATATGACATGACTCAGTGCCAAATTACTGTGGGTAAATATCCCTATGAAATATAATCTCCTAAAAGAAGCAATTATTTCTCCTGCCAATCCCTATGAAAGGTGTTATTCATTCACAAGAGTACATTTGAAGCACCATATTACCTATAAGACTACAAAAAAAATATACACAAACCTAATGGATGACATGGAACAAGAATTTATAACACTACAAAAATTTATTTCCTCAATTAAAGAATGTTACCTAAGCCTGAATCATGATTGAAATCAATATCTAATATCTGTATGGTGACCCTATCAAGCCTCACATACTACCCTCATTAAAAAAATGTCTCAAAATTTACTTCCTTAAGAACTCCTCAACTCCATCGAGTCACTTGTTGTTCAAATAGAATCCCTAAAAAAATTTATGTCAAAAGTGTAGCAAAAAAGGAAACCATAAAATAAATGGGTTGACACCACCCACACTCCACCAAACTTTTAGAATCCCATCATCCAAACCATAAATAGGTCAATGGATATGGTGCATAATCTATCACATTTTGTGTTCTAATGTGGAACTATGATGGGTACACTTAATCAAAAGTAAAAAGTGAAACAATATTGCTTTCCGTCGACATTGGAAGAACTAGACTTCATATAGTATAGTAGTTTTCTAAATGGATATATATTGGAATTGTAAGTCTTTAATTATCAATTACATTACCAATTCAACTCAATGATAAGATAGATATGAGTTTTTTACCACTAAAATTTAATGTTTCATGAAAACAATAGGGTCTCTATATTTATAGGATAATGGAAAGATTTTATATACTCAGTCAACCTAAAACTCCCTTAAGAGAATATACTATAGATTTACATGGATAATATCTATGAAAAGATACTGACACAATTAATATCATTTAAGTGCCCAAGTGGATTCCCACAATTTTTGGACACAATAAAAAGTATAAGGGTTTATTTTTTCAGAATGAAGGAAAAATATTATCATATTCCAACTTCTTGTGGAAAAAGGCCTGGAAATGTGGATACTATTACAATTATTCTTAAAATATCCCTGAAAACTACTACATCACACATGGGTGCACTATATTTTACAACACTTCTCATAGATAGAAAAAAAAATAATACCACCCTTTTCTTAGGTTATGGAAGGACCTAGGATTCTTGAGATATGTGGAATAATGATATAAAAACTACTATTTTGAAAATGATAAAGTCTTCAACAACATCATCAAAACAATGGAACAAAAATCCAATCATCCTACATGAGGCAAGGAAAACAAATGAAGTCTATGACAATGATTATCTAGATTATTTATCATTTCACTAAATATTTGGAAAATACAATGAATAATACTTATGTTTTACCAATATACTCTAGAAAATGGTTGATTTCGAACATGTGACATGAGGAAAAACAATGGAATTAGTAACTTATGTCTCCTCCATCCAATAATAAGAGGACTATTTCCTGAAGGAATCCTTATTCTGAAATGAGTGAATGTAAAATGACTGGATGGCACAAAAGACATCCAACCATGATTATTCCATCCTTTGAACTTAACATAATAAAACAATAGTGGCCATAGTTTCCAATTCATCATCCAAGGTGGCACCCTTGACTCCATTCTCTAGACCCAATCATTGTTTACGAAATAATGATAGGGTATTGGAATCAGATATTAATACAACCACCAATCTAGTCTTGAATTCTCATGGAATTTTCACCCCCATAATTTAGATCATGGTAACTACAAACCCAAACGGATCCATCATAAAATAATGATTTACAATTTGGATAGGTCAAAGTCATCTACATGGAACAATTGTTCTATGATGAAGAAATCATATTTGAATCTAAACACACCAAAAAGAAATGATAATATCGAGTGAGGGGCCATAGGGTCCATGAAACTAGGTGAAGATGAAATCATGTCTAATATTAGTACTCTAGAAATGACATGTTTAATAAAAATTAATTAAGGATCATGAATGAATAAATGGATAAGTTTCACCATTCTTCACAAGGGAAAAGTAAAATGCATGATTTGATTTTTTATTTGAAAAATGGGAAATTAAATTTAATTTAATGTGTATTTTTTAATTTTTATTTGACTTTTAAAATTTTAATATTTCATTAGTTTGGAAGTTGAATATTTGTAACATTTGTGTCTACTAAAGTCCATGTTGAGATTTTATGCTTGAGAAATACACTATTTATATGTGGGGGAATTAATAGAGATAATGTTTTACACATTTTTTTTATGAATTTTAATTATTTTAAGCTTCCCAAATTATCGATTTGAGATTATGTGGATTAATATTGGATTTATGATGTGTTTTGAGCAAAGTGGTGAAAAGTTCTTAATTCTAGATTTTCATAAATTTTTATCTCAAGGGTATTTTATCCTTTTATTGAAAAATAAAATTCCAAAATGAGTGATTTTTTAGAATCCTTATTTTATTTACCTTATCTTTGTATTATAGACCAGGAGTGGATTTGATCATCTAAAGCTATAAAAAATCAATGATGTTGACGAATATTTGAGGAAGATAGTGTGTAACCCACCATAGTAATGGAAGTCTATCTTGGCATATAAAACATCAATTTAGGTGGATCAACATAGAATGGAACAAGGATACATGGGATAATTTTAAAATTAAATTCCATAAAGTTTGGAATAAATTAAGGTGGCCATTGAACGACATATTTTTGAAGGAAGCTTCATAGAACCTTCATCTAGAAAAAGAAACTATTAATTAAAAACTCATAACTTTTACATTCGATGGAATAATGTGCTGAAATTTGGAGGTTGAACGACCAAAGCATTTATGAGAAACTTTAATGATGGGTTAAATGCATGAATCCACCAATTAATGGGTCAATAATGTGACAAACTATGAATGATAGATTTTTCTTATAAAAGGAGAGGTGATCCTACCTATCAAATCAATTATTCCCATCCCCACACCATCTGAGGAACCAAGGAGAGGAGGCCAAGGGACATTTATGAATTTCATTTCTTTATTTTATTTTTATTTTTAGTTTTATTTTCTCATGTAATGCATTGTTTTTTATATTAAAGAGTTCCCCTTTATTCTTCTGGCCCTTTAATATTCGAATATGAATCTCATTATCTCTCTTTAATCATTCCATCATGATTAATATGCACTTCTGCATGGAAAGTGATTAGATAGATGCTTGGACCTGAGGTAGGTTTTCACAGTGTTCATAATTATTGTGCTTCAAATTAAAAATGTGATAATTCTATTTGTAGTGGAGGCAAGAATATTGAATGGGTTCGATGGTCATCCACCACTACACTATTTTTAATATTCATTTCTTTTCCATGATTTATTTATTTCCTCCATTCTTTTAGGAAAAACCATCATACAATGGAATTGGGGTTTCCATATGGGATGAAATAGATTATAGTGGAGGTAGGACGTTTTGATATAACATTCTCTGTAAAGGTGCTATCCTTGTTGAATATTGGAGGAGTTGTGGTTTGGTGTCCTGGAGCCATAGTAAAATAATTCACCATTTAAATAGAAGGAAAGTAATTAATTAATGAAGTTTCATAAAATTAATTATCATATTGAGTTTGAAAAAATAATAAACCATGAGTTAACCCATGTTGTCCAACCCTAGGACCAAGTTCTTTCTTCCCTAATTTCACACTATCAACATTTGCATCTGTATTTAGATTTATTATTTTCTATTCATTACTTTAATTTCACTCTTTTATTAAACCCCTAAAGCATTTTTTTTATAAATAATATAAAAAACAAAAATAATTAGAATATTCGAACTAGAATAAGTGACTAAACCGACTATAATGCTCCTCAAGTGAGACGACCCTGGTCAGCCACTATGCTGCATTAAGAAAATAAATGTTCTTTTTCCACATCATACGATAGGAATTCATCAAGACTACCATCGTTTCCAGTTATCTAAACAGTTATTTCAATCATTTTTTAAAATTCACAATTTTATAAATATATTTCATTGATTTCATCAAAAAAATATGAATTTTTTTTTCCATGATTTCGTCAAAATAAAATTATTTTCCATGGAATAATTACTCAAAATTTTAGGTGGAATAAATAGACTATACAGAATAAAAACACTAAAGAATTCATGGTTCTCTTATGATAATGTTCAAACAATTCCAAAAAGGATAATATATGTGGATCTCACCAAATTTTTTGATGATAATGATCGAAGAAGTCCAAACCGAATTGCAACGATTCAAGGATAAGAAAGAAGTGTCACTGGCCTTTCCAGATTTCACTAAAGATATACAAGAAGATGAGTCCAAATTCGAGGGGGAGGATCCAAAATACCTACCTCCGTCCAGTGAAGATTGAATCTAACAGGAACTACCAACTAAGGAGGAGATTAATGTTTAACCGAGACAGTGAGATGATACAATCATTAACACAAAATTGTTTTATTTTATTGAGATTAATTTGAGTATTTCCCCAAATAGTTTTGAATTTTTATATTCGGCCAACTCGTATTATTCCCAGAGGATGAAGAGGAGATATAAATTGAACCTGTTAAAGAAAACATGGATCATTTTGACATTATTGAACCTGAATATGTGGAGCCCCATCAGAAGATCCAGATAACTGTGGATAAGGATAATAGAACAAATGATACTATTATTAAATCCCCTAAGAATCCAACATTGGAAGAGAATAAGGTTGCACAAGTAGAAAACAAGGAAGAGTATGGTCCATACATCATCCTATGCCTGCCATGAAAGCTATAACTCATTGTGAAGGGGGGGGGGATATGGTGTACTATATCCGTGGATCTTCCCTCAAGAGAAAGTATGAAGCACATGTTATGAAAAGCCATATGTGGTGGGTCATTCCAAATAAGCTTTATCCACTATCAGTCTTTCGGTAATAGCTAGTATGCCCTATGGAGGCAGCAAAAATTTTGGTCCCACGTGGGGGATCATACCATGATTTATCTTTACATTATATTTGTATTTCAAATTCCTTTTTTAGATTAGTCCAGTATGCTAACCACTCCTCCTAATATTTTTGGGCTTTAATGACATGATCCTCTTTCTTAAGTGAGTAATTCAATTTTTTAGGTTCATAAATGGAAAAATAAAGCCTTAAATAGTGTAATATAAGTACTAAGTTTTGTGGGAAAAGGAGTTCACTTTTAATTTTTATATTTAAAACTCTATAATTTTTTTTCCAAATCAAGATTTTAGTTATAAAGATAAAATTGCTTCCCACACTTGAATTATATTATACATGACATATCTAGGAGATATGAGTTTCTTAGGAATATAGTAATTCCATGTTTTAAATTTAAATGGATATAATATTTAGTGGGTGAAATGTAAAATATAATTTTTAAAGTGAAGCATGGAAATTGAAATGATTACTCTTGATTTGAGGGAATTGATTGAATCATGCAAGAAAAATTTCTCTACCATTTATCATGCATTGAATTTATGAAATTCATGTGAATTGATTTTTTATTATTGATTATGACATGATTGATTTACCTAATATCATATGTCTCATTTCTGAGATTATTTCTAGACAAAGTAATTCTAATTTTATCCTGATCATATTTCTTGAGGGATATTGGGACATGTCACATAACAGAACATGCATTGGAAGCTGACGAAGCTATGACTATGAAAAAAAATATTTAAAATGTTTGAGGAATACTTTTAAAATCCTATATCTTCAATCACCACCTTTATATAAATCATTATTTTAGACCATAGAGATCATGAATGACCTTTATAGGGTTGCTCCATGTTTCCATCCATTTTTATGCATTTTCCCCCTACTTGGATATTTTAATGATATTTTAAAAATGAATTTTGTGGGTGAAGAGAATAATGGTGGAAAGGATGTTATATATTGTAATGAAAAAGTGTGGTTTTTTATTGTGATAATTGTTAAAGGTTATGGAAACATCTAGTGTATTAGATTTTTTTCTCCCCTTGAATTAAAATTGTTTCAAAAAATGACAAAATTAAACAAGAAAAGAAGATAAAATGGGCTATGATTTGGGAGAAAATGAAATCACCATTTTCTAAACTGATGATATTATAATAAAATGTAGTTATTTTATGGATGTTAGGTTTTATATAACAACAACATTTAAAAAAAGAAAAGGAAAATAACAAAAAAAATAAAAAAAACAAGAGGGTGAATTAATCATTCATTATGATTCACTCTAATCATGACCTTACATTGTGTTTTGGGGGAAGTGGTTGTTTATACTTTAAAGGGGATAATTTCAATACACTTTTTTATATAATGCCTTTTACATAAGATATAAACCTCCTCCTTGAGCTGTAATTTTTAAAGCATCAAATATTACCAACCATAAGTTTCAGAGTCATTTGATACTTTATTGAAAAGTCCTCATGATTTTATGTGCCTTTTGCCTTTACAAGGCAAAGAAAGTGGTTCTTTTACACGCTTATGGATAAGGATCATGTTATAATGAAATTATCATAACTATAATTTAATTTATCATGGAAGATGATAGAAAATATTCAATAGTGGGGTAAATCATAACCTAACTTAGTTATTAATAATTAATTTAGGAGCTTGAATGAATGAATGGAAAGGATAATTCATTCTTCAAAAGGGAAAAGTAAAATGAATGATTTAATTTTTTATTTAATAAATGGAAAAAAATTATATATAATGTGGATTTTTGAATGTTTTATTTGACATTGAAATTGGTTAAATTTAATTACTTTGGAATTTGAATATTGGTAACATTGGTGTACCTTAAATTATAGGTAGGGATTTAATTGTTGAGGAAATGAATAGTTTAAGTATAGGGGAATTGATAGATCTAATGTTTTCAAATTTTTGTATGAATTCTAATTATATAAACCTTCCCAAATTATCAATTTGTTCTTATATGGATCAATTTTTGATTTATTATGTGTTTTGAGAAAAATGGAGAATAATGCTTAATTCTGGATTTTTGATAGATTTTTATGTCAAGGGTATTTTATCCACTTTATGAAAAATATAGATCCAAATTGAGTTATTCATTTTTTATAATCCATAATTTATTTCCCCTAACATTGTCTTCTAGACTAAGGATTGATTCGATCATCTGGAGGCCATAAAAATCAATGATGAAGAAATTTTTTTGGGGAAAACAGCATGGTCCCCCCATCGTAACAGAAGTCCATCTTGGCCAACACACATTAAATTGAGGTTCTTACACATCTAATAAAACAAGGATACATATAAAAGTTTACCAATTAAATTCCATGGAGTTTGGAATCAATTAAGGTGTTCATTTAATGACATAGTTTGGAAGGAAGCTGCATGAAACCTTTATCCAAAAAAATTAACTATTAATTAAAAACTCATAACTCGTACATACGATGGTGAAATGAGATGAACGTTTTTGTGTGAATGACCAACACATTCCTGAAATTTTTTTATGAAGGGGTCCACATGTGAATTGTCCCATTATTTGTTCAAAAATTTGACAACCTATGAAGGATAGATTCTTCCTATAAAAGGAGAGAATCTCCTACCTCTCAAATCAATTTTTTATATCCCCACACCATCCAGGTCACCAAGGAGAGGAGGCCAAGTTCCATTTAATAATTTTATTTCTTTTTTTAGTTTTATTATCTCATGTAATACATTGATATTTTTTTAAATTAATGTTTTCCCCTTTCTTCTTCCACCCCTTTTCTATTCTAATCTCAATCTCATTATCTCTCTTAAAAAATTCTATCGTTATCTATATGCACTTATAAATGTAATGTGACTAACTTGAGTCATGGAACCATAATTCGTTTTCATGATTTTCTTCATGATTGTGATTTAAATTGAAAATGTGATAAATCTATTTGTGCTGGAGGCGGGAATATTACATGTGTGCAATAATCATCTAGCACGACAGTACTTCCAAATTCAATTATTTTCCTAGATTAATTAATTTTTCCTCCCTTATCGTATGAAATTCCTTCATACGATGGAGTAGGGGTTCTTGTAATGGATGAAATGACATCAATGCAGCCTTGTCTTTTTGGTATATCATTCTTAGTTGAGGTGTTATCCTAGTTTATTATTCGATGAGGTGTTGTTTGGTGTGCCAGAGGCATGAAAAAATTACACACTCTTCAAATCAAAGGAAAATAATTCATTAATTATTTTTCATAAATTTAATTATCAAATTGAATTTAATAAAATAATAAACTATGATTGAACCTATGTTATGCAAACTTATGACCAAGTGCTTTCTTCCCTAATTTTATTCTTTCAGCATCAATATCTGAATTTATATTTAATGTTTTCATTTTATTATTTTAATTTCAATATTTTCCAAAACCCTTAAAAGCATTGTTTTCATAAATAATATAAAAACCCCAAAATAATTTGAATAGTTGAACTAGAATAAGGGATTGATCCAACTACAGCACTTCTCAAGTGAGATGACCGTGGTCAATGACTGTGCTGCATTAAGAAAATAAATTTTCTTTTGCCACACCCTATGACTAGCATGTGTCACATGCCCTTAAAATAAATAACATAACATCCCCACTGCATGTCATTAAACTATCCACTATCGGTAATTTCTAATGAAAAATAAACAATATCACAAACTAGTCAAATAATTAAGAACCTAAAACTATATTCCCCCATAAGTATATAATATATGAATTTAAACTACTCACAGTAGCCAACTTCTCAATATCCTCATTCCCATAAATGATTATTCGATCAATATAGGAATTATTGGTGAATGGGATTTTTCTTTCGACAATGTACACCAAATATTTCCCTACTCTAGTATATATAAGATAGATCTATATAATTAAGTATTGAAAAAATATATGTTGAGTGATTCTTATCCTTAATGTATATTTATTTATAGTTATATTTCATCATAGTACTTCTCAAAAGTTTTATAAATAAAAAATTTCCCCGATATTAGACCATAATTAAGGTAGGGGTGTCATGACATATAATCTACACATTGTTTTATTCCTACCATCACATGATGTATAGTTAAACCTATATCTACGGTTATTGGATTATACAAAAATTTAAATCAGAAAATTCAAAAAAATAATATGCATTTATCCTATATATATATGATCTAGGTCCAGATAGGGAATTTTATTTTCAATAAATACAAATGGATTGATTCTTCTTACTTTAGGATACATGGTGATGCTTGTGTCTCTAATCTTTGACCCATCCACGATTTTCAGTGAAGAAAATACCTTTTTTCACCTAAGTGTGTAGTATTTAATTAAATTTTTGTCTAATTTTATTCCCCTACCAATGATTTTGATCTATGCATAAGATTACTCACATTAATCATGTATATATTGATAAAAATTTCATCTGATATGTATTATCATGATTGATATAGGAACCTTCATCTAGGAATTGTTCATCATATAACCCTAGATAAAAAATTATTCACCCATACACAAGAGCATGATCTATATAGGGGATCATTCTCTATCACTTTGGGATTCATTGATTATGACTCTATTAAAGAACCCCAACCTCATTCTTCACCAAACTAATCATATAAAATGTATATTTATGTGAACTATGTAAGGATTAATTGTTATAATCAAAGGATACAATGTTTCACTTGGGTTTCCTTTTCTATTCCTAGATATGAGTCCAAATAAAACTCCCTTCCCTCTTCATCCTTGTGTCTAGACCCACTCACTTATATTGTGTCTTTACTATGTATGTTTGAAACTAAGATGAATCCATGTCATCCTCCACCTGAGACATATATCTATGCTAATCCTCTAGAAGTTCCTTACTATATAACATATAACTACATGTAATGTGAGATTTTATCACATGATATTAAACAACACAACATTTGGTTCCACCCATTATGTCTTTGAACTACTTGATTGGTCTTCTTTTAAGAAAAAAATTACCTATATGAAGATCTAGATCCATGTATGGTTTCCTAACATAGGTTAATTATATACACAAGAATCATGATAAAATTCACCTCACTAAATGTCATAACATAATTTTTAGATTTTTCCCTACGATATTAGAACTACACATCGATTGATTTCTCTTATTATAGGATATATAGTGATTCTTGTATCCTTTCCTCTAGACTCAACCACAAATATTCGTCACTCTCAACCCCCTTTATCTCTACATATGAGATAATTCTCTGTATACTTTTTTTCATAAATTTGAAAATCCACCATGTATCATACCATTTGTGTATTCCTAGAAAATTTGAATGACCTCCTAACAATATCTTGTTTCTCACACTGACTATGATGCATGTGATTTTAGAGGTGTTGGTGATTCAACTTGATTGATGTGTTCAATACCTTTAATGGATATAGATAATGAGTGTATCCAGCATCAAAGGACACCTTTTATTGGTTATTCATAAATTCCCCCACTATGGTTCTATATAATAACCCTTAATCTAGAATACCTATATGTTTTAATCTCACAAAAAGTCGTCTAATTTCCATATTCCAAGACACCTTTCCATAAAAACACATAATTCACACATAATCAATGTTCATCCCCATAATTTACATCCCATATCACAACTCTTGAAAAAAACACACAATTCATGATTTAATGATCACAATCCCTATTCAAATGGTGCTAGGATATTTTTATCCATGTGAACTCAATTGGGATATTATGTGACATCCCATTCATATGTAGACTCACGAGTCATTATCCTAAACTATGATTATAAATTTCGAAAATAGTCTATTCAAGTAATGAGTATATTATTGACATAAGATGTTACTATTTTTAGGTGGGGAAAATTGTCTCTCCCTTTTAGAAGAAGTTTTTCAAGCTTAAATACAATCATCATGGGTTCACACATCATGAACATAAAATATGTTCACCGTTTCTCGATATAGTTTTTACTAACAATGAGAATATTATTCATGTTTAAATTTTCCATGTTTGGGGGTTTTTAAACTATCTCACCATTTATGTTGTAGTAGTTTGACCATAAATACCAGACTATTTGGTCCAAGAATCCTGAAATTAAACTATATGAATTTTTTTCTTTGAAAGTATATATTAAAATTTATCCCATCATTCATGTTACTTTTATACATACCATCGATGGGTAGAATATATCATTTAATAGTCAAAGCCTAATGAACTTAAGCTTTGTGTGCTTCCCCATGGGATAATCTGTATTAGAACTGGGATTCCTATTCATGTTTGGTTTTCCTATACCGTTCAACATTGGTTTTACTATCTTTTGTTAAATGTTTTGGGACTATAAATTATAAAAACTTTTATAATCCCCACAATAATAACATAAAATATTCACAAATAGACATAAACCTTATCAGACCAAAAATCCCATAAAGAGTTTTCTGAGAAAAAGTTAAGTATCTTCCTGATATGATTTCTACTTTTACAGATTACTTAAAATGTAAAGAACAAAAAGAAATAGTTAATATTCTTATTGGGCCCACCATATATCCTCATCCAAACCCAATACATGATCACTATACAAACTATTCATGAAAATATATAGAGAAATTATGTATAAAATCATCTCACATTGATAATGTACTCAATGAAAAATAATGTAAACCTTGGGCGTACCATAACCCTCTCTAGATTCCCTCCACTCTATGAACCTACTTTATTTCCCAAGTTTTTGAATCCCAATAAATCATCCATGGATATCGTTAATGAGTGTATTTGACTAAAAAAAATCCCTATTTGAATATGCACACACACCATTAATATGGATCTACATACATGTCCCCAATACATCATGTCATCTAAAGGCAAGTTTTCAACCTAAGGAGAAGGTTCTCAAGTCACTATACACCCCAAAAAATTGTAGGTGAACTCACCATTTGAATAAGGTAAATGGTAATTCCTGAAATATTGACTTCATTTGATAATAGTTCATTCATAATTCATGAGTAATTATTTAAAAAATCCATAACACAAATATTTAGGTGTATTTAATATCCTCAATGTAATTCCTTTTTTTATCGCTCCCATTTTAAAATAGGAGATTTAACATCTAATCCTATAATGTCTGACCAATCCTTACCACATGAGTTTAAGCAACATGAAACAATGTTCTAGGAATTATTTATAATTTTATTAATGATCCATTCATTCATAATGACTTTTTCGTGGAAATCACTAATTAGAATGTCCTAATGTTTCCAATTTGGTGAAATCTATTTTACCTTAAACAATAGAAATGTTTTGTTAAAGCTGTTAGACCATAAAACAACATCCAAATTGTTCCAAGTACTAATACCCTAAAGTATACAAACCTATTAATACTTTTAATAGCATTGGGACTTCATGCATTCTGGGTTTTCTGAGATCGCGTCAATATGTAGATCACACTACCCTATGGTAAAAGCTATCTAAACATAAACATCATCTTTCATTGTTTTTTTAGAATAAACATAAAATTCCAAATGAAAGTGTTTCAGAACACTCTAGTATGAAAACTTGTAAAGGGATCCCTTGGAAAAATTCTTGTACCCACTCACTATACAATATAATTGTGTATTTTGTGTATAATCAAGCATTTAAATTGAGAAAGTACAAAACATATTAGTTTTAAAAACCATAAATGGTGGCCTAAGAAAAGGATGGGTTCCTATCGACTAAGCATCCCCAATATAAATATATAGAAAAACAATTGGGGGAAAATAAAATACTTAATGTTTTGTTTGTTTATAAAAAGCCCCATCATTATTTAGGATGTGCTCACAAGGACCCCAGGCCTAAGAAAAATATAGAGAATTCATCAATTTCTTATGGATATTCAAACGCCTTTATAACATTGAAACCCACACTCAAATTGTTCGTCCATTTTGATACTCATCAAATCGATTCATCTCATTCCACATCCAGTATATGAACTCTAGATCATTGTGAGTGTATTTCTGATAATAACTATTTATTAGATGCTCCATGTAATAAATATTCCAAAAATGAAAACTCTAGCGTAAGATGATGGTATTTCTACCTATACCCATCCATGATCTATGCCTATGAGGAAATCAACAAAATGGTCTAATTATAGTGTTTGTTGATGTTATTTATTCATACACCCATAAATGAGCCATGTATTGGAAAAAATAGTTTATAGAAACTAAATCTAGAGTCATGGTGATGGTAGTCAATCATATACCCATTTGTGAGCCACACCTAGGAGGAAATTTCATTGAATAAAGGGTTTAGGAACCATGGTTTAATATTGTTATTTCTAGTTCAACGTTTGGATTGAATCAATTTATGTTGTTATTATCCTTTGAAATCATCAAAAGATATCATAAAGAATAAAGAAAATTGAAATATTTGTAAAATAAAGTTGATAAATTATGAGGAAAACAATGATAATTATTTAAAAAAATGAGGCACTTCTTCAATTTAGAAAATCTCTCACTAAATTTTATCCAATTAGTGTCAAATAAATCATTCAATAATATAATATATTTTCATAATTTATTTATAGCATTGTTCTACTTGATCCTTGTGTTCTACTAGTAAGGAAGTTTCAAACTCTTCATGAAGAAGTTACATTTTGACCTTCATAGCAACATCTTTCATAACTTTCTCCACCTAATCAAATATACATTGATGGTTATCAATATCTTTATCTATGCCAATAATATTATTTTTGGGATTGGAAAACTTCTATTGAATTTGGTTATTTGAAGACCATTTATCTATAATTTTATGTTTCTATATCACTATAATCACTCTATGTTGAGAGGATTCCAGGATTATTAAATTCATATAGATTCAGTATATTACAACAGCACTTTCATAAAGAGATTCAACCCCTAATCACATTACCAATCCTATGTTCTATTTATGGATTTCACTGCATCATGAATCTCTAGATAATTAACATATCCAAACCCAATAGTTGTAAGAAAATGATGAAGTGTGGGTTGATTATCTAGTATTTCTTCTTGAGGAGTGTGAGAAATGAGTTTCTAGATGCTATTCCACGTGTAATTTTGATAGATTATACAAGCATCAATAACCCCTTGATTGGTCATGGATATACACTATAATAGAATAATTTACTCTATAACAAAATCAACCAAATAAAGAATATCCATAACATTCTTCAATAATTCCAGTATCCAGTAAAATTTTTCTCCCACCACTATCATTTTCTGATAAATTAGGATGGTTGTTAGCTAGATCTCTTCAACATGGAGTGGATTTGAAAAAATAAAATATGAAATATTATTTCGAAAAATAATATTTTAATTCATCATTATTGAGTTATGGATACATACAATGTGATGAAGTGACAATAATACCACCCACCACCATTTGTTCACTAAAATTAATGCTACAAGTGTATTCTATAAAAATAACATCCTTTGATGGGGCCACCAAGTTAGATGGAAAACATTGTTTTTTTATAATGATAAATATATCCTTGCATATATTCCAGATGAATAATGACTATCATGATACATAGAAGAGTTGATAGTCTCATGGAAACATTCCTTATAGTTAAAGCTCACCAAGTTCAGTAATCTATGCTCTGATGTAGATAATTGGAAACTTGATATCCAATACATTATCCACTATCCTTGAAGGAATAAGTATATTCACACATAGTTTTTGGATTGAATTCCAATTATAAAGTATTATATTCCTAAAATACAACTACTTTTATAGGAACTACTTCTACGTCATACCACACAAAGGGCCTATGTATTGCATGATTTTGAGTAATGGGAACCACAGGAACTAAAGGACCTATGTTATTATCCAAAATTAATAGATCTATATAAATAATGGATGAGGGGTTTTTTTTGAGTTCATGTGGTATTATTTAGACCATTGGAGTAATGGTAGATTTTTCCAGATGGATGTTTGACTATGGTGGCTTTTATGACCTAAAAGTCACCATAACCATAGTGGTTTACCCCACAACATTTGAGAAAACATTATATCCAACATTTGATTTCTTTCTGCTCACATGATCTCAACTATCCCTTAAATTAATCAATAATTTATAATTTAGAAGTAAATTTTTGTTAAAAATGAGTGGAATGTTATACTAACTTGTTCACGTAGAAAGAATATGACATTCATGCCTACCTACTAGATTACAATTTTTAATAACTTTTGGGGATATCTTGGTGGAATGAATTGATGATGATGACTATAAATATATTCTAGAATTAGATATCAATTACTTAATTTAAATTATTAAGTTGGGAGATATTTCTGTCCTAAATTTTTTATCCAGATCAGTGTTAATACCTATCATTGTGTTTTTAGTTGATTATTTGGTTGAAGGAATGAGAAGATTATGCACCCTGAAAACATGTAGCTATCTTTAATAATGATGTTTTAGTGAAATATACAACATATAGTATATACATAAATGGAAATTATTTTCCATACCTATTTGAGATTACACTTTACATTTTCATTCACCATTAGTAAACCCTCAAAGTGCCTCAGCCGCACGATTCTTCACATCAAATAAAAATACTATTTTTAATACAGTGGATTCAAACATTATGGTTTTGAAATTTTTTGTTTACATCCTTGAAATGATCATCCTAGAATATTTTATAAGGTGTAGATATGAAAATAAGCTCTATTAATATTTATATCCCTCTTTTTAAGTGAGGACCAGACCCTATTGGCGATCATTTCAAACCCCTAGGTTTCCCATTCATTCTATGATTCCAAATATGTCATGTCAATATGAATGAATGGTTTTAGACCCTCCCTCATCAATGTTACTGCACTAGATTTTGGTAGGGGATAGTATTTGTAAATTTTGTTTGTATCCTCAATCCATTCTTGGTCCACTACCTAGGAATAATAAAATAATGAGTGTTTCATAGACATGAACCCCCTCTCAACCTTTTAATTGCTGAAATTTTTTATTCTATTGATGATATCTCCAATTCCATTGGTTATTACATTTCTATATGATCCTCTATATCTTCCTCTACTACAGTCAATCATAATCTATTTAGCTGAGTCATGATTCTATCCATATTTCCACCAATATATGATTGTATCCATGTTTGAGAAAAATCAATCACAAGATCGATTTCAGCATTAACAGGTGATAGGAAAACCCAAACATCAATCTCCTCCCATGTTAGAGTTAGAAAACATATTTTAAAAACCATGTGATAATTGTTTTCATACATGTTGTATGGTGGAGTATGGAACCATTTCTAGATAGAGTGAAATTATCAACAAAATATAAAATGGCTACATCCTTCACATATTATAACCATGTATATTCTAAAATCTATAGCACCGTCCCTCGAGAATATATGATATAATCCATCCTCATGGATTCTATTTGCATTATCTATAATAGATCTAACTGGAATATAAAAAAGATATTGAGTGAAGCATAACATTTCATAATGATTCAAGGTGGATTTGAGGTATTTTTATTTTAAATTTGAAGGCCAGAATCAACATATTCTGTAAAGATAGAGACTAAAACATGAATTTGGGATAGCTTGGGTATTGGTAATTGAGAGACTATCATGTATATTATAATACAATCCCAAAGTATTTGTAAGGGGACTATAATCTTGAAAGGTATATTCCTTCTATAAACATGTTTGAGAAGATAGTTTAACATGGAAAATATTTTCACCACCATGTAAACCTTCCTTCATATGGCTAATTGTTATACCATTATAATTTTATTGACCATAACTCCAGAATTTTATTCCTTTATCAAAGAAATATGTATGCTGATCAACATGGAAATAAATATTTCTAGGTGGATAATTCTATCACCCTAAAGGTTTTCTTTGTGAACCTAGGTGATGTAATTACCTTCCTCATACATTGGAAAAGAGGCACCCAGGGAACGATATGATTTATAGGATATAAAATTTCTTAGATGATTCACCTTAGGCTCTTGAATGATAAAATTGATTAATTTTTCCACCCAATCATTGAAATGGAAATCAATATTGAAGAAGATATGACTTTTAAAGATGACATCTATAATTTTGAACAATTATATTACTATTTGAGGATTTCTATCCTCATATTTCCATGCATAAGAAGGGAGGAATTAGTCATACATGTCTCCGAAAATGGAAGATTCACTGAACATTCACATTTCCTAGAGAACTATCCCGTCCTCTTTATTCTCGCTCAAATTTACCCAAGATATGAAGGTATAAAGGTCCTTGTAGTCTAGCTTGGGTTGTCGAATCCATAGAGACCTAAGAAGTAACCTATAGACACGTAAATTCTATGGACTATTTTCGGCAATGAAGTGGACAACATGGGTTGATTTTAGATGGTTTTAAAGGTACTCTATGATACATATGTGAATTCAATTTAAAATAATGAGTTGATCCTAGGTTATCGCTCAGGGTGGATTGGACGTATTTCCTTTTTAATGATTTCAATTTCTTATATTTGAGATGGGTTCATTTAAGGAGATAAAAAAACATCATCACTTACTGGTTTAATTCCTACACCCTTTAATACTAATCACTTATACAATTTAAGGATCAATGTTTTGAGCACATCAAGGTAAAGGTTTGTATTAGCACTTGAAGTGTGTGGCCTTAAATTCAACAAGGACGATAGAGTTTAAATATCATCAAATAAAAATCTCAATTAAACAAGTGATTATAAATTAATGAGGTGATAAATAACATCCAAACCAGCCCCTTGATACTACCTTGGATCAACACATAAGTGGGTTATCGCTCCATTTATCCCATGGTTTCAATAAAAGCGGAAGGTAGACTCATGAGGGAGGAAATGGAGAAGTAAAGAAAACAACAAAAATAAAATGATCACTCCACCGTTGTGTGAATGATTTCACAAGGTTTGGTGTGAATAAATTCACACCATGAGGCAACCGTATCAAAGTGAGATTTAGAACAATAGAATAAGAGGATAAGAAGAACTTTTATAAAGAAACTAAAGTTAATTGAACAACTTACATGTGAAAGACAAATTTGTGACAACAAAATTTCAGCATAAAATTACAATTGAACAATGCACCAAAGATCCCCACAATCCTCCAACACCACTGCCTTAAATAGGAATTTTTTGAGCCATTGGGTCTAGCCTCAAATAGTCCAAGTCTTCTCAATTAATTGTGGTAGGCCATAGGTGGGTGGAAATTAAGGGAGATTTGATTTTTCCACCCTTGACCCGAGGTGGCATCCAGATTTCCTTCACCGAACAGAAGCACTTGTAAGACTATATAGATGGTAGAATCAGAGTGGTTGATATAAGAAGTAAATGGAGTCTCGGATGTCTTCTAACCTCCTGTAAAATTTGGGACCATTCGGAGTTTTTGATTACGTGATATGATTAAATTAGTGGGTTGTTTTTATGGGCCGCAAAATCTGGCCTAGAATTTTATATCTTACTTGGGCCTCCTTAATGACCACCATGGTGGTAGAACTAGCATTATCTCCTGAATAGTGATTTGTTCCTCAACATTGATTCTATCATCACAATACATTTGGGATTCATTGGGCCTATATGTTGGGCCCCAAAGTCTCATAAGTGGGCTGGTGTTCAATCTACCTTCTCTAGAATTGCTTCCATTCATCTCCCAATATCTCCATCATCATTTATGAATCATCCATTGATCCCTGAATGAAAAATGTTCAAATTTAAGTTTATATATAGTTACCAAAATATCACATTAAAATATTTTTAATTACATTCCTTAGAATCAGATGAGTCATTGGGCCTAAATTGATGTATATTAGGCATGAAGTGCACAAATGATGAGAATGTATGTTCATAATGAAAATGCACTAACTCAGACCCATAAGATCAAAAATGAACATTTAATACCATTAAAATGTAATTAAAATATTTGTTTTTATTGGATAATCACACCCCCCCCCCCAACTTGAGATTTGCTAGTCCCGAGAAAATAATTCAAGGATTTTATTTGAATTCCTTTCTTCAAACACATTATAACAAACAATGCTCACAATGTAAACTACACACAAATATATTTTTATAACCTATCAAGATAATTTAAAACAAGATGAATTTAAAAGCATATCCCAATCCCAATCACATTCCTTTGATCAAACCCATCATCATACATTATCCAACTCAATTAGGTGTAATGATGTGTTGTGAATCACAATAGATATGGGGGCTCATTTTCATTCTAGGGGGAAATCATGGAATCGCTAAGAGGAATCACATTTAATCCTAATATGAGTATTATTCATTCCTTTTTTTTATTTTTTTTTTGAAATATTGATATAGTAATTGAGATTTCAGTTAATCAAATTAACCCATGTAGCAAGACTTTGTCGATGACTCCCAGACTCAAAGGCCTTAGGGCACCAAGTGATGCCCACATACTCGGGCATCATCTTGAGTTAACTTTATCAAAAAGAAAGTCATATTACCATAAATATAGATTGATTGAAAAACTCAGGGCAAGAAAACTCTGGAGTCATGATCCCCAAGTGCCGAAAGCCTCGCATTTTATCAATCCATTGCTCTACACACAATTTTTTTTATTAATAATTTTTTAATTTTTTAATTTTTTTTGAATACTCATATTATTCATAAAAATCAAACCAGCCTATGATATTTATTATGGGACCCCAAAAATTAAAATTAGTACCCCACAGTCTAGCGGACGTGCATTGTGGTATTTCGATTTAATGGATGAAAAGAAAAATGATGAAAATTTCATTGGACAACCAAACGTCCAAAATAAATGATTTTAAACATAATAATGAATTAAATTAAGAGTCAAGGAAATAAAAGTTATTTTCTATGTAGTTTTAATATGAGAAAAGATGTTATTATATGAATGATAAAGGAATTTTACTTCTTTTTTTTATCATTGTTTTTTTTAACAAACATTTTGTTTCCACACCCCCCAACATAGAATGAAACTGTCCCTAGTTTCGTAAAAATAAAAATTAGAATGGGGTAGAGGAATAAAAGGGTAGTTAAATAAGGAAATTAAAATATAAGGATCATGGAATGAAGTCACCTGGTGGTTGAAGTTTGATGTTCTTATCGCTCGAATTTAGTCCTTTGATATCCATGTCTCTTGCAAAGTTCCCTTGTGGAAAAAGGAAAACAAACTTAAAATATATATATATATATATAAGTAAAATATATGTATATATAAAAAAATTATAGAATAAGTAAGCACATTAAGCCGTAGGTTAGTGGTAAGCGCGCACCCCTATCTCCCTTCGGTCCCGGGTTCGAGTCCCCGCGGCTTCGCCGGTTGTGACGGGGTTTTCCCCACGGCCTATGGTGTATCCCCTTTTTTAATTATTATATTATTATTTTTATTTTATTATTTTTATCTTAACCTATAAAATAATAAAAATAAAACAAAATAAACTGATGATACATTTTCTTCTTTTTAAATTTCTGGGTAAGGTATTACTCAAGGATCACACCACGTGACAAGGATGAATATGGTGCTCCCCTTTCGTACCCATCCATACTCATAATAGAATAACAGGTAAAAATTCTATTTTTTTATTTTTAAATAAAAAATTATTAATTAATCTTATTTGAAAAATAATGATGATTCAGAAATATTAGAAACATAAAAACCAAGGGTTGCCTCCCATGCAGCGCTTTGTTTAACGTCGTTAGCTCGACTTGAACCCCCTAACTTATCCAATAGAAACTTTCAACATTTTAAGGACCACATGTTTCAACAATTATACTTGGTTGAGATTGATTCTGTGTTTATAATTTGTTTCATGCAAAAACCTATGTTCTAAAATGAATGGTAAAATCAATGGAATATCAGAAATGGTTGATCCAGTTTCCTTTGTAGTGTTTCCTAAGACATCAATGAAAATTCCATTTTTTTTTGGTTTCAAGAGAAGAATTAATTCCAATTGAAATTTCATGATTATAACATATGAAGGGATTCTTTAGAGGTGAGGGAAGGACAATAATTTTGAGCTCAGGTTGGATAAGATATTTAGACACAAGTTGATATTTTCAATCCAACACAGTTTCATTTTCCAAATTTCTCAACAAAATTGGTTACCTTTGAATAGAAGATTCAACCACCAAATTAGAAAGATCAGTTTCAGGAATGGGTATGGACTCAATGTTTGTGATTTCACTTAATGGTTCAATGATTTGTATTTTTGAAAAATCATCAATGGAGTTATATTCATGAGACTCAATCCATGATGTCAAATTTCCCTCTTGTGAATACAAAAAATAATTTTCCTCTTGATTTAAAAACCCATCAACAATTCCTTCATCCTCTTCATCTTACCCGAATCCCAAGTTTTTCTCTTAAGTAAATTCATGAGAGGTTTGTGGGAAACTAGACACTTCACAAAAGGTTATGGAAGGGACAGTTTGTGTAGGGATGGGTTCCTCACAATTTTTAATGCTTTCTAGTTATAACCTCAATGATGAAACCTCAAAATTCATTATCTCCATTTTTTGACACAATTTTTCAATAATGGATGTGGATTAGGATAGATAAGGGGTTGAGACAGATGGTTTATTCTATGAGGATAACTATGTTGTTGGAATTCCATAGGAAGATGTTCAAATTGGCTTTGTGGGGATGGAAAATCATTATATTTTAGAATGTTTTGTGGATTATAGGAGTAAAAACATTGTGGATCATGAGGTTGTCTATGATTCCACATGTATAAATTAGTATGGTCATTGTACATCACACATGTGGTGGAGTGATCAAAGTATGGAGAGGTTCCCCATGTTTGGATTTGTTCAAAAGGGTTTTCCATAGGAATGAAATTGAGGATGATATAAGAGAAGTGGGATGAAAGAAAAGGATTATAGTTTCTAATATAACTTACTTAGGTCCCCATAAATGGTTCCAAAATTTGATTCTTGCTCAAATTTACCCAAGCTATGAAGGTAGAACGGTCCTTGTAGTCTAGTTTGGGTTATCGAATCCACAGAGACATAAGAAGTAACCTATAGACACGTACATTCAATGGACTGTTTTTTGCTATAAAGTGGCCAACATGGGTTGATTTTAGATGGTTTTAAAGTTACTCTAAGAGACTTAAGTGAATTCAATTTAAATGAATGTGTTGATCCTAGGTTATTGCTCGGGGTGGATTGTACATATTTCCTTTTTAATGATTTCAATTTATTATATTTTAGATGGGTTCATTTAAGAAGATAAAACAACATCATCACTTACTAGTTTAATGTCTACACCCTTTAATACTAATCACATATACACTTGAAGGATCAATGTTTTGATCACTTCAAGGTAAAGGTTCGTATTATCACTTGAAGTGTGTGGCCTTAAATTTCAACAAAGACGATGGAGTTTAAAAATCATCAAATAAAAATCTCAATTAAAGAAGTGATTATATATTAATAAGGTGATAAATAACATCCAATACAGCCCCTTGCAACTCCCTTGGAGAAACCCATAAGTGGGTTAGCCCTCCATTGATCCAATGGTTTCAATGGAAGCGAAAAGTAGACTCATGAGGGAGGAAATGGAGAAGTAAAGAAAACAACAAAAATAAAATGATCACTCCACCGTTGTGTGAATAATTTCACAAGGTTTGGTGTGAATAAATTCACACCTTGAGTAAACGGTATCAAAGTGAGATGTATAAAAACAGAATAATAGGATAAGAAGATCTTTTTTTAAGAAACATAAGTGAATTGAACAACTTACATGTGAAAGAAAAATTTGAGACAACAAAATTTCAGCATAACATTACAATTGAAAAAAGCACCAATGATCCCCAAAATCCCCCAACACCACTTCCTTAAATAGGAATTTTTGAGCCCTTGGGTAAATCCTCCAATAATACAAGTCTTCTCAATTTATTTTGGTAGGCCATAGGTGGGTGGAAATTAAGGGAGAGTTGATTTTTCCACCCTTGACCCGAGGTGGAAGCCAACTTTCCTTCACCGAGAAGAAGCGCTTGTAAGACCTTCTTGATTTTCGAATCAGAGTGGGACATAGAAAAAGTAAATGGGGCCTCAGATGTCTTCTAACCGTCTGTACAATTTGGTCCCATTTGGAGTTGTGGATTCCGAGATATGATCAAATTAGTGGGCTATTTTTATGGGATGCAGAATCTGGCCCAGAATTTTATCTCTAACACGGGCCGCCGAAATGACCACCATGGAGATAGAATTAGGATTATCTTATACAGAGTTATTTGTTCCACAACAGTTATTCTATCATCCTAAAAAATGTGGGATTCATTGGGCCTGTATGTTGGGCCCCACAGTCTCATAAGTGGGCTGGTGTTCAATATGATTTCTCTAGAATTGCTTCCATTCATCTCCAAATATCTTCATCATTGTTTATGAATCATCCATTGATCCCTGAATGAAAAATGTTCAAATTTATGTGTAGATATAGTTCCCAAAATATCAAATTAAAATATTTATAATAACATTCCTTAGAATCAGATGAATCATTGGGCCTAAATTGAAGTACATTAGGCATGAAGTGCACAAATGATGAGAACAAATGTTCAAAATGAAAATGCACTAACTCAGGCCCAAAAGATCGAAAATGAACATTTAATACCATCAAAATTTAATTAAAATATATTTTTTTATTGGATAATAACCTCTCAAGGCATCATATGAAATATATTCATTCCCAAACTATAATAAATTAATAAGACCAGAATGATGTGATATTTAATGTGGTAGATATAATATGAAATACTGATTACATAATATAATTTTATTTCTCTTAGTTCCTTCTTTAATTTAGCACAACACCATCACACTATGAATGAATAGACTTAGTCAATTCTTAATGAACATATAGATGATAATCCCTAGTTGGATGTTCAATCCATCTTATGATCCACTATTTATATCATCATGATTGATGTATAATTTTTGATGTATTAATCATTTACACATATTGACCCTTCCAAATCGAAGGGGTGGTACCCTTGAGTGTATTCAAAAGAGGTATCTATTTATAAAATCACATTTCACTTCTATGAAATTTTTTAAAACCTATTCCAGTGTCATATCCAATCAAAATATTATGATAATTGGGTGAATTTCATGAAAATAATTGAAAGAAACAATGTTATTATGTTATAAAATTATACAAATATATAAATTCTAATTCATGTTTTTTCACAATGTGAATTGTGTGGCTAACATAATGGATCATGAGGTTAACTATACAAATGGTGTGGCCTCACATGAACTAAACAGAGATCTCACATACTGGTGGTCATGTATATGGACTATGAGGCTACCTATTCAGACCACAACTTGACTATAAAATAAGGAATTCATGGGGTATTTCTCATTATATTCATTGATGACTTGGAGTTTTTGAGGAGGGATCACTGACCAGATGAGTTTAATGAGTTTTCCAGATGAAAAGATAAAAATTACAGAGTCCCTAAACAATATATTTTGGGAAAAACCCCAATGAATTGTATGAAAACAATTTAGGATTTTTTTCTTACTCATGAATCACCTCTTTATCATTTAGAATAGACCTATTTCAAGGGGATATTTTTGAGGTTTTTGAATTTGAAAACAAATTAAATTGAAAGATAATTAAAGCATGAGAGATTATATAAAAGTGGTTCCAAGAAAAAAAAAACGAATCTAACACACTCTGAGGTCTCTAATAAATTTTGAATTCAATCCCCCGAGCTCGATTGTTGAAATGCACATCAAAAAGTAATTCCACCCCAAGTAGTGCCTCATGGTTAGACCACATGAAGTTAGATTTTCTTTTTTTATGCTGTTTATCGTGGCCTCATGGTGAAACACTATCAGGTAATATGGATTACAGTCCCACCACACAATATAGATGACCACATAGAGTCATCATCCTCATTACATAAGACTAGTAACTTTTACCACATCATATGTTATTTAGTTGGATTCCATATATTGACCTTCTTTGCACACCACATGGAACCTCTACATGTCCAACCATTTTGGGAAACTAGTTACCTTGATCACTTATAAATACCTCCTTTCCTCCTCCAAATATTCAATAAATATAGAAATATTTACCCATAGATAAGTGAGAGAAAAAAATAAGTGAAATATGTTATGATTTTGGAAGTTTCTCTTGAATATCTATAGGTAACAATAGAGAAGTATCTCATTAAAAAAAGTAGAGGGAAACACTATGCCAATAAAGTCGAATCTGACAATGCTATCAACACAAGACATACTCATAGAGGTAATACACCCAAAGAAACTATATGAGGATAAACACAAGATAAAACCCCATAGATTCAAAGAAAATATGATAATAAGAGAAGATTTACATATCCTTTAGGAAGTCAATGTGATCTCACAGTGGTCCAACTCATGCAATGACCATGTGAAGCTAATGACACCTCACAAAATCTAGTTTATGTGTTTAACCTTCCGGGGATCATCCCACAAACTTATCTATTTAAAATTTTTCTCCTAAAAAGTAAAATAACCTCATTCATGTAAAACCCAATATTTTCTGATATATTTATCTTCAAAAAAAATAATTTTATCAATAGATTTCTATAAATGCAACCCTAATTCTAAATGAACTATAATATATTATACTTTTATAACCATTCATTAAAATGGTGGTACACATTTAAATAAACTAATTAATAAAATATGTATGTAGGTTTTAGATAAAGAAAATATATTGATTAGTAAGTAATCAAGTCTTTTAAAATTATTTATATTCTTTAAAAACACATATTTCCTAAGAAATTGATATTATTATTTTTTGTAAGAAAATTTTTTTATTTATGGATTTCATGGTGTGAAATGGGTTTTGATCTATGGGATACCATTATCAATATTTCTAGAAACTCCCAATAGTTCGCCCATCTATTGCTGGGTACATAACAACTTTCCAAAGGCCAGTTTTCATTTGGGTTTTCAGGCCTAGTGACTCTTAGGGACTCGCATTGGTCAAGAGGAAGGGAAGTTGGGCTCATATCATCCTTTTGGGGGGAACTATTGCTTAATTTAGGACTATCTTATATATTTAATATATTTTCTTATATCTCTTAATAATCCCGTTATCAGACTATATATTCTGAAAAAAATGATTCAATGGTTAGTTCTCTCCTTATACAACGAAAGGGGGTCTCATTGATGAATTTAAGAGATTGCGGTCTCATTGGTGAATCCATATATATATATATGTATCTGTGGTTCATTATCCATACCCTTAATAGTGAATAACCACTTTATGTGTGGAAGACATATGACCAAATGCTTTAGAATTTACTTCCAGACGAGGGAGTGATTAATATTTTGAGGAGGGGATGGAGAGATTATGAGGAATCTTATGTATCCTGGTTATTATAGGAATCAAAACCCACGTAGTTTGTTAATACTATGCCGTTTAGCATCATGTGGAGAGGAAATATGTGTGGGTATTGAGACACCAGATGTGTGAGCTCAGGTCTCAAGGAGATATCGTATGTATCCTAGTTATTGTAGGAATTAGGGTCATTATAGTTTAATTACACCTTTCGTACCGGCCCCAAAATATATACCATTATATGAGGGGTGTTCATAACATACCACTAATTGGGGTTTATATACTAGTATTTCCTTAGTGAGTGGAAATTCATGATGTCTAATGAGGTGTCAATTACATCTCCCAAAGCCCATGTGATCCAGGATTAATGTGAGACACAAGTGGGAAAGTATTATCGATCTTGTGGAATATATATATATATATATGTGGGAATTTTATACTAGTACAATCCTTGGGATGTTTGGTAGAGAGTTTGGGCCATAGAAAGGCATCTTACGTATCTTGGTTATGGATGGAATCAGAGTTCTCATAGTTCATTTCACCCTTAGACTGCTAATAGGCTAAGGTGGATGATCACATATTGAGACATTATAACAGTCCTCGGGGTTTCAGGAATTCTAGGGTTTTATACCAAGATAGATTCCCTATGGATGAAGGACATTCCATATGACATTGGTAGTTAAGTCTTATGTATTTAGGTTTCTCTTATAACATTAGGGTGTACAATGAAGATTTCAGGATAAATGAAACTCCCTAAGATCATATGATCTATTCTCATTATAAGATAAAATGGTTAGATAGTGATGAATTTCATTACATTGAATAAGGTCTTGGATACGAGGATCACCTAAGATAATCAATATGGCTCTCAAAAAATGAAAAGGTGGACTACATTTCCTGAATATTGAAGGAACCGAAGTCATTGTAGTTCCTTTAATATTGGGTCTTACACACTGAGGATAACCCTATATTAGGAGATTACACACTAAGGAGGATCGAGATATCAAATCTTGTTACTCCCTTGTGGTGTGGCCTGCTTGTCTAGAGGGTATCACATTACCTAGTTGACTTATTCATGGGACATTGCATGACCTAGTTTGATTTTCTTGGAAGCCATCACAGGAATTATCTTGACACAAATGGGGGTGTCACAAGTGTTAATGCGACATTGTCCGAAAGATGTCTTGTGTCTTGGATAACATCCCAGGGGGTCATCATGATTCCAAAGCATCATGTTTAGAGAGCATCACGAGTCTCAAGTAGATTTCCTAATGGTTGTTGTGAGATTTTGGTTTTCATGCCCAAGTGTAATGGCGATACATGAATGATATCAATGAAATCCATTATATGAGTTAAGTTATGTATATAAAGGACATTGTAGGTCATGGATGTTAGACTTTGAAGGGTTCATGAGACCATGATGGTCTTCAAAAAAGGGTCATGTGACATTCATTGACATTTCAGGAGGATTTTAAATGTCCCAAATAGCATGGTAAAGGAATGTCACATGATCTTAGGTGACGTATGCTAGTGTTGTCATGTGTACTTGTATGACTCACATGAATCACATGATGGATAACGATCATGTATTTTGATAATATCATCTACATTTGACCCTAGTTTTAGCCATTGTATTTTGAAAGCCTTTGGTATTTTAGTATCAATTTATTTTGAGTCTCACGTGATCTAGAAGACACAAGGTATGTTCTTCATACACCATTCTAGTATCCCTTAGTGCGATCTATGAACGATCACACGAAGTAACTTATGTATAGCACAAGATTGATCAATCCATTTACTAGTGTATTAAATTATATAAACATGGCACATCGCATGATTTGTTTCTATAAGAAGTCCACTTAGATACTTGGGATTTTTGTACTCTAGAGTTTTCTTGATGTAGTAGCTATACATTTTTCATGCTGGGGTGGAGAAATTATAGGATTCACCACCTTGATTGTTTGGTGCATTGTACGGTGTATCTAGCATGAATCCAGGATGGAGTAGGTGAAGTGGGATGACACCACGTAGTTTAATGAGTCATTGTCATGGGTCGTTCTGAGTTTTTCTCCTGATTTTCATTGGTTGTGAGTATCTTTTATAAATGCTTCCGATATTTGATTATTTCAATTAATGAATACTTGATTTATTATATAGTCATGTCAATGTAATTTTCATCTTTCCCTATAGATACACCCAAGGGCCTTGGCAAGACCCATGGTGCATGTTGAAAGGTGTTTGTTACAAGATTGATGAATTTTTTAGGGCCTTCCATGGGAAAAATATGGTTTGTTTGATCTTCTCATTGGATCGTGTTGTGGACTTCCTTGGTGTGCCGCATGCATTTTAAAAATGCTAGTAAATTCTGCCTCTTACCTCTATTAATTTCATGGTTTTATGTGACAAAGTTGCAGAGTCATGCAAAATATCATAGGTAATATCAATCACATTTACTCAATTTTATAATGATTCATCGTCTGACCAATATGGGACATATGTGGGTGTGCGAGCATGTTTGTAGGAACATATATAAATATTTTTATTAGGGTGTTGAAGGAGGAAGCAAACAGTTTCCTGGATATACCCTAGAACTTCCATTTAGTGCAGCTGACAATCCAAATGTGTTTTGTGAGACGATTCAGACAGGTATCCAAGGACTCATGACATCTTGTGGATCACTAGGGGCACGCTGCATGTCCATCAGTGACTATGAGTACCTATCACCTCATCCCCTTTATCTCATTTGTTTTATTTATCAAAGGTTCAAGAATTATGTTATTTTTCATGAGTAATGTCAAATACATTTACATGATTTTTTGATGATGCCTCATGTGACAAATATGGTTCATATTGGGGGGCATGACCAAGTCATCGAAATATAGATTCATATTTATTTAGAGAACCGAAGGGGAGGTTCTGAGTTGCCTAGACATACCCAAATAATTTCATTCAGCATGGATGATAATCCAATGTTCATTTTCAAGATTCAGGGTAAATTTCAATGAGTTCTCGTGGAATCTAGCGCATCATTAGGGGCGCGCCACATGGTCTTTTGCAATAGTGAGAACCTTTCACCTCCTCCCCTTTATCTCACTCATTTTATTCTACAATGGTTCCAGGGTATCGAAAGAATGAATGAGTATCATTGAGGAAAATTATCCTTTGGAATTATTCAACGTCACATGATCTATATGAAAAATGGGGGTATCACCCTTTTGATATCATTCCTTTTAATTTTTTATGGAATTTGTGATTGTTTGACTGGAATTTTCCAATGAAAAACCAATCAGGCAAGGGGTTCTCATTCATTTGTCATCACATGGACATTGGTTTTATAGACTGCCATCATAAGATAAAATAGGTTTATTGAATGGGAATCATATGGTATTCTCTACAGGTTAGGTATTGTGCAGGAAATCAAGGAATAACCATGAAATGTTCTTGTGACCGTGAGTCCCTTTGTGGGTTTTCTATCCAAAGGTCCCAGTTCCTTTGTTATTCTGGTGAAGATGGTTCCCATATCTTTGTATTCCTTCATTTGTGAATTTTTTAATGCTCATTTTTTTGGAATAAACAAATTCCCCCTCAATAGTTACATCCATAGGGACAAGGGCTAGTTTTGAGGAAAATTAATTCCCACATGAGTCTTCAACGATGTCACTAACCGATGTCGTAGGTGATGTTTGGTCTATTGAGAAATGTTTGGTATTACAAAAATTATCCAATATATAGGTAGAGGACAATTAATTAGGTGGGTCACCACTTTAATAGAGCATTATTGTTTTTGAATCCACTAGGTTCCTCTGTCGTGAGACTGTTCCACAAACCTTGATCATGAGCCCCATTCTCTAGACTATACTATGAGTTTGTTTTATCATAACTCTCCCATTATATTTTTTTTCTTACTAAGATGATTTTACGATATAAACATGGATTATACCTCATCAATTTATAAGACTTCTTCTATAAGTGTTGTGGTTGTGTTGAGGGTTTTGTGAGATCCACTGGCCCAATCATTTGATATCTTTCACCTTATGTGACTATTTTCAGGTCATGATGTCGCATGTATCCAAGGGTTTTTAGGATTCATATGACCCCCTATAGGGGTTATGAAATGTTCCTAACATGGTTGGAACTCATCATTGTTTGAAAATAATTAATTTATTCTTCTTAAATGTGGCACTTATTTTCATATGGCTTCTGGTTCTCATCATGCTTTCGAATCTATGACCAATCATAGGGCAATGATCACTAAGAACCATAATGATGATCCTCACAACTATGTATATAGTGATAATTAAATCCTAAATATATTCCTTTTCCAATGTCCAAAATTATCCTTTATCTCATCAACTTCCTCTGTAAAAGTTTGGTTTATCTGATGATTCAACTATTACCCCTCTCGATTTTAACCTTCAATCCCATTGGGTGTCTGGATCTCTTGGCTACATTAAAACAACAAATACTGAGGATTGTCATGTAACTCCCCGACCCCAGTTACCCAGAGTCGGTGCATTATTACATAACATTGGCATGATCACAAGAAAGATCAAATCTCGAAAGACCGATTGGTTTAGTAGCCTTGGAAACACTATATATATTCATAAGTTTTACATTACATCATAAAATGAAAAACTACTACAACAACATAATGTTTCCACAATCCACACTATTAACCCCTCATAAAATCCCTGCAGGTC
Source organism: Viscum album (assembly GCA_963277665.1). Lineage (NCBI taxonomy): Eukaryota > Viridiplantae > Streptophyta > Magnoliopsida > Santalales > Viscaceae > Viscum > Viscum album. The sequence goes on from OY728119.1 coordinate 1,306,273,167, forward strand.
ATTCATAACTTACTTCTTCACATCCTGGGAAAAATAAAACATAGAAAAGGGGTGAGCTCAAATGCCCAGTAAGGATAACAATATAGCGGAAACTTTCATAAATAAGAATAAACATTTAAGGCAATGTATAACTAAAACAAAAGCCTTTTAAATATGAACTTTCAACATGGTATGGCATAAATAAAATGAAATAATGCCATTTACTTATTCACATGGATATTCTACTAATCGAATAATCACATGCAAAAATCAATAACCACTTTCATAATGTTGGAATGCATAATGCCAGACTATCATAACCACATAGCCAAGGCCTCGTGCCAAGACTACAAATAAGATTTTGTCAAGGCCTTGTGCCAAGACACTAGTTTGTCTCATGAGACCTACCGATGCATCGAGGAGCTATAGCGGGCTCCACCCGTCACATATTAAGTCCAATGCATTCCCATATGAAAAGGTTTAAACATAACATAAACATTCATATTAAAACTAGCATATGAAATGTCAATACTTTCACCATAAACTATGAATGGTATAAAAATAGCACATCCACAGTCAAACATATCACAAAACCTTCAATATAATATAGAAGTTTTGTATCATAATAAATCAACTTCAAATAATCTTAAAATCCATCAAAGGATGTTGACATAGATGAAATCAAAATTCTTTTTAAAGAAATATCTCCTTTTATTTTGAAATAATTTAAGATCCATATAAAATAAAACATTTTCTTTGAAAATATTCTTATAAGCTTGTAAGGGAAGCTTTGAAGATTTTATAACGGCGGAAAATAGCCGCACCCGCCGTATAAAAAAAACATTCTTACCTTAATTCTGTCGAAAAGGTTAAAAAGGACCTTGTTTTGAAAACGACCGAAAGATTCCTTTATAAACCACTTATAAAAGTCAAAAAGGGTATAAATGACTTTAACTCATATTCTAGTAAATAGTAAAAATGTTTTGAAATGCATTTTTAAGAAACATGGATGTGGATGATAAAGAGATCCCAGTAGATTATTACGTATAAACAACCTTGGATAATGAAGAGGTTGTAAAGTAAACCCTTACCTTGTACTTTTCCTTGGTTGGGGTAGGTTAACCTCCTGTATAATGGTGAAATAGTTGTTATTAAATTATACAATAATCATATATAATAATATGATATCATATATGATCTTTTAACATTGATTTGTTAATAATATCTTAGAATTATCGTCGTTTCGGGAGTTAACTTACTCATTTTATTTTATATGTTTTGTTACATAAGCCATGGTTGTTGTATCTTATTCATATCCAGAATTATATCTAGTCCTTAAACATCATTTTTAAATCATCAAATGATAATTATACTTGAATGGATACGATGGAGAATGAATCTCATCGCGTTCGTGGAGACGGTAGTCCGTACGTACGCACGAGCGACAATATCATTCTTTTGATATTAAAATAATATATAAATGGATGGTATATCATATATACAGAATCATTAACATGTTATATTTATTATTTACATGATTTACACATCATTATTATACCCATCCAAATAATATTATATTGAATAACAATTACAGCACGACGTGGAGACGGTAGTCCGTACGTACGCACGTATGGTGACATGTTATTCAAAGGGAGGATAGAATACTGAATATGGTTGTACCATATTTATAATACCATCACAGTATATGTGAGATAATGGAGTTATTATTTTAGAATGGTAAGAACAAAGGAAGAAGAAGTGGAAGAAGAAATGAACTTGGAGAAGGGTGGTGAAATCATTACCTCTTCTTCGGGTTCTTCCTTTTGAGTTGATCAAAAGGGATCCTTAGGTTGGATTTCTGATCAAACTAAGGCATCTAGGTTGAAGTGAGGGATGTTGGGAGAGTATTTGGGCAGAGTTTGGCCGAACCAAAAGGCTTTGAAGGTGTGAAGAAATGAGAAGGAGGAGTGCCCTTTTATAAGAGGGGTGAGGGGCACCTTTGGAAAAGCTAGAAATATTAATTTATAATAAATTCATATTCGGTTTCTAATGGCTCCAAAGCTTATTATTCAAAGGTTAAGGTGGGGATAGGTCGAAAAACACTCAACCAATAGAATTTAGACAGGTTTGGGTACTTATATTAACCTTATCTTTAAGTATTAACTCTAAGTTAATTAGTTTCACTTTTACAATGTCTCTTTGTATTTTTATATAATATGGTTAATAAACATACTATATACATCCAAGAGACCCCCAAGTGGTACATTAATGATAAACCTATCATGATATAAGTCTCTTGGCCGAACCTTAGATTTTTAGGAATTTAATATCAATTAATAATATAATATTTGTTTTAAGAACTCTTTTATGTCAATTTTGACACTATTCAATAGCTGATTTTTGTGAAACTCATAACAGATTGATTACTTCAAACAAAGTCAATTAAAGAAATCAAAATATATCATATTATCCTAGAAAATTAGTTTAATTCATTAAAAGTTTCATATTATATTTATTTTGGTATTTATAATATCAATTATTTTAATTTTTCACTATTATAGTAATTACTGCATCATCATTGTGTCATAAATAAAATAAATTATTTCATGTCTAAAAATTATAAATAAAATATAATTATGTAGGAAATCATTTTAGCTTTCTAATGAATATTTATAATCTAAAATCCAACATATGTAACCCTATGTAACAATTGTTTTTCTAAAGGATATATGCTTGTGTCATTTTTGTATTCATTTTAACTTAATTAAAATAAAGTGTCATTATCACTTACAAGTGGATCCATGGGGTCCCAAAATAGACCCAAAGATTCCCATGGTCGACCATGTATCAACAAATAGGGTTAAGACACGTTTTAGGGTAATTTAGTATTATTATAATATTATTTTTTAACCCTTATTTACCGGATTTACCCTTAACCATGGTAAATAAAATATTTACCGCATTAATTATTCAAAATGTCTAAAAACAAAAGTTACCTATTTACACAATTTGAACATCCTGATTCCAAATATGGAATCCATTTTCCTAAATTCAAAACACAGAATTGGCAGAAATTAATTTAAAATTAATTACCGCTGTCAAAACAAAAAGCGTGTTTTTAAGAGATAATAACTATCAAAAGATTGACACTTGTTTATGTTCGGTTTAATTGTAAAATTATGTCTAATGACCAACATTATATTAAATTGTAAAAATAGATTCTAAATATACTTTAAAACCACTCAAATTCATAACTTATCACTATTAATTATTTTGATTAAAAAAGTTGTTTTTAATTAAATTTTAGTAATTTTCACTATTCATCAAAATATGAAAGTTATCCGAAAAGTACCAAAATTTCACCTTAGGGTAATTTCAATATTCCGAATCAAAAAATGAAGTCCATTTTTAAATATAAAATATATATGATTTCAAAAAGTAGGTATTACTATTCACAACGTCTAGTTTAATTAGTTGTGGTGTGTGTTAGAACTCGAGGTTGCGTACAACACACGCTACTGTATTATTCAAAGAAAGCATACCGTGGAAGCTTGGGATGTTTCATTTTAAATTTTTGATGTCCCCATTTAGTCAAAAAGTTTAAAATATTGTATTTAAAAAGGGTTCACTATTAAAAGTTGATAAAAGTGCAATATTGAAAATGAATTTGTTCTTGCATTATATCTAAGAAACTCATAATATGGATTCTAAAATTATAAGGATTATATAAAGTTTAAAATTTAGATAATACTATTCATAACCTCTTTTGAATAGCTTCTTTTTTTTTTTGTAAGTCATGGTGTGATTGAACTTGGTATTGCGTGTAGTGCAAGTTATTGAATTATTTTGAAGAAATAACACACTATAAAATCTTGGGGTGTTACATTCTCCCCTCCTTCAATAAATTGCTTCCTCGAAATTTGAAATTGTTCTTCGAAAATAAAAGGTTGAAAATAGAAAATATCTTTGTGGGAAAACCCACATCGAAAATAGGGTTACTAAAATTTAGTCTTAATATGAGGAAAAGAGAAATGAAAGGGTCACCACCAAATTATGATCTCGATTAGGAGAACATTGGTGGCAATTAGATACATATAATTGGAGGAAAAACGTAAATATTTATAGGTAGTGATTGAGGTCATCAATCACAAACAAGTATAAAATTTAGGTCCTTAAATTCATCAATCTATGATGATTTGAAATAACATCGGTTCAACAAAACATAGGGTATTAGGATAACACATTTTTGACGTTTCAAAATATCTTAGTTGAAATCCCACATCAAAAAATGAATTAACGAGGCCTCTATTTAAAATAAAGAGTCGAAAGTATGAAGTTTACCGAAAATAACACATACTAGGGTTCCATGTAGGAAAATATGGATATGGGAGAAAAATCTAACCATCAATTATCTGATGGAGAGTGGTAGAGAACATGGCTATGAAAAGGCCAACAATCCCAAAGCCATGTATTAGTGATGATTTAAGGTACCATCTAGGAAAACATTTTTGTTCTAAGTTGCTTTTCTTAATGTTGAGGAATTTATTTATGAGATTGGCTAAGATCATAAGGAGATATACTTACTTTATAATTAGAGTTTTATCCATTAATAAATTTCAACCACAAACTCATCTTTCACTCTAAAAGATAATAGAATGTAAAAAAAAATTCTATTTACACTATTCGTATAGGGTTCCAAAATAAACGAATTTATAATTCATCTACAAGATCTTTTAATAAAAACTACATTATTTAATCCAGGACATCTCGTGGGCCAGTGGTAGGTGATACACCCTTGTCTCCCTTCGGTTGCGGGTTCAAGTCTCGCGGCCTTGCCGGTCGCGACGGGTTGCCGCCCGACCTCCAGGTTGTCCTTTTATGGCAATCCAAAATAATCCAAACTAGAACTATCCAAAATACTTCTGTACAAACTCACATTCCAACATTTATAAGGAAGGTAAACATAATTTAGATCCTTTTTACCCCGTAATAGCATATGAATACCTTCATCATGTATTCTTTTAATACACTGAAACATCATAAATTACCATATTCTTTATTGATTACATTCATGCTCCCTTATTCCATATAGAATGATGGATATACTTCATCAGTCCAAAAATGTTTTAAACCCCAACAATGATGGGATATACAAATCATTAATCAGTTCCAAGGTAGTCAAGAATATCCAATATAATTTTTCCAAAATAATCATGTATTATTCGAAAATCGCTACCTCGGTATCAGAACTATATTATGGTTTATCATTCTCTCAACCATATATTTTCCAAAAATTTATCCTGCTATTGAGTCACTTTTCTTTGTTCCACACAATCTCAAGTCCTTAATGAAATAGTACTGCAGTACAATCCTTATATACTCCATAATTATTATAACAAGTACATTGTTGATATAACACTCAATTGACATAATCAACACAAGAACTCTAATCATTCCTCTTCATCTGTGGTAGTATCATAACTTGATTATTATCCAATAACATCATTTGCGGCATAGTCTGATGACTGTGACATAGGTTCGCGTAGTGTCCAAACTCCTTTCAAACGAAGCATTGTACATTTGAAACCATTTTCTTACCCTTGCAGTCACGTACTTTGTGCCCTTTTCCTCCACACTTATAACAAACTCCCATTCCTTTCAGGCAAGTCCCAGGGTGTCTCTTTCCACAGTTACCACATATGGGAAAATTCTTCTTTTCCCTCTTCCCTTTATCCATCTTTCTCTATTCCATCCTTTTCTTCTCTTTCTTCCCTTCAAAGCCATAGGACTCAGTAAACTCTTTACTTATCTTATCAACACATGATATTATTTCTTCATATGATGATAATACATGGGAGACTATTTCTCTTATAAATTCTAGCTTAAGACCATGAAAGATATGATCCTTCCTTCTCTTTTGATCATGTGCATTTCTTGGAGTTCTCATTCCTTCTACTGGGCGCCATTTCTAAACAATGGCATACACTAGATCAGTTTATGAATCAAAATACATAATCTCATACTTATAAAACAGTTAACATAAATTGAACTATTTATGGATATAATCCATAATCATAAAAATGTTTTCTTTGAGAAATTATATACTCATAAACCCTTCATAATGATTTGTAAAGAAAATGAGAGTTATCCTAAGCATATCCCCCGGGAGTGTCGTAACCAAGAGTGCAGCAAGGCCCGTTGTCGTGCACCAGTTCCCGTTCGAGTCTAGCTCATAGCGGTGTTTTCGGGATTTACCCCTAGGTGCATTTGTGCCAGAGCCGCCTCTACCTGCTCGTATCCAGACAGGGATGTATTGCTGGGAAAACTCACAAAATCTCTACAATACCAAAATTCTAGGAAGTTCTTCTATACTAATCCTCAAAGTTCATCTTAGGTCTACGTGCTCTAATCAGAGTTTATCTAAATCTAGCTTCCAAGGTTTTTACTAAACTTCCTCTGATACCAATTGTAACGCCCCGACCCCAGTTACCCAGAGTCGGTGCATTATTACATAACATTGGCATGATCACAAGAAAGATCAAATCTCGAAAGACCGATTGGTTTAGTAGCCTTGGAAACACTAGATATATTCATAAGTTTTACATTACATCATAAAATGAAAAACTACTACAACAACATAATGTTTCCACAATCCACACTATTAACCCCTCATAAAATCCCTACAGGTCATTCATAACTTACTTCTTCACATCCTGGGAAAAATAAAACATAGAAAAAGGGTGAGCTCAAATGCCCAGTAAGGATAACAATATAGCAGAAACTTTCATAAATAAGAATAAACATTTAAGGCAATGTATAACTAAAACAAAAGCCTTTTAAATATGAACTTTCAACATTGTATGGCATAAATAAAATGAAATAATTCCATTTACTTATTCACATGGATATTCTACTAATCGAATAATCACATGCAAAAATCAATAACCACTTTCATAATTTTGGAATGCATATTGCCAGACTATCATAACCACATAGCCAAGGCCTCGTGCCAAGACTACAAATAAGATTTTGTCAAGGCCTTGTGCCAAGACACTATTTTGTCTCATGAGACCTACTGATGCATCGAGGAGCTATAGCGGGCTCCACCCGTCACATATTAAGTCCAATGCATTCCCATATGAAAAGGTTTAAAAATAACATAAACATTCATATTAAAACTAGCATATGAAATGTCAATACTTTCACCATAAACTATGAATGGTATAAAAATAGCACATCCACAGTCAAACATATCACAAAACCTTCAATACAATATAGAAGTTTTGTATCATAATAAATCAACTTCAAATAATCTTAAAATCCATCAAAGGATGTTGACATAGATGAAATCAAAATTCTTTTTAAAGAAATATCTCCTTTTATTTTGAAATAATTTAAGATCCATATAAAATAAAACATTTTATTTGAAAATATTCTTATAAGCTTGTAAGGGAAGCTTTGAAGATTTTATAACGGCGGAAAATAGCCGCACCCGCCGTATAAAAAAACATTCTTACCTTAATTCTGTCGAAAAGGTTAAAAAGGACCTTGTTTTGAAAACGACCAAAAGATTCCTTTATAAACCACTTATAAAAGTCAAAAAGGGTATAAATGACTTTAACTCATATTCTAGTAAATAGTAAAAATGTTTTGAAATGCATTTTTAAGAAACATGGATGTGGATGATAAAGAGATCCCAGTAGATTATTACGTATAAACAACCTCGGATAATGAAGAGGTTGTTGAGTAAACCCTTACCTTGTACTTTTCCTTGGTTGGGGTAGGTTAACCTCATGTATAATGGTGAAATAGTTTTTATTAAATTATACAAGAATCATATATAATAATATGATATCATATATGATCTTTTAACATTGATTTGTTAATAATGTCTTAGAATTATCGTCGTTTCGGGAGTTAACTTACTCATTTTCTTTTATATGTTTTGTTACATAAGCCATGGTTGTTGTATCTTATTCATATCCAGAATGATATCTAGTCCTTAAACATCATTTTTAAATCATTAAATGATAATTATACTTGAATGGATACGATGGAGAATCAATCTCATCGCGTTCGTGGAGACGGTAGTCCGTACGTACGCACGAGCGACAATATCATTCTTTTGATATTAAAATAATATATAAATGGATGGTATATCATATATACAGAATAATTAACATGATATATTTATTATTTACATGAGTTACACATCATTATTATACCCATCCAAATAATATTATATTGAATAACAATTACACCACGACGTGGAGACGGTAGTCCGTACGTACGCACGTATGGTGACATGTTATTCAAAGGGTGGATAGAATACTGAATATGGTTGTACCATATTTATAATAACATCACAGTATATGTGAGATACTGGAGTTATTATTTTAGAATGGTAAGAACAAAGGAAGAAGAAGTGGAAGAAGAAATGAACTTGGAGAAGGGTGGTGAAATCATTACCCCTTCTTCGGGTTCTTCCTTTTGATTTGATCAAAAGGGCTCCTTAGGTTGTCTTTCTGATCAAACTAAGGCCTCTAGGTTGAAGTGAGGGATGTTGGGAGAGTATTTGGGCCGAGTTTGGCCGAACCAAAAGGCTTTGAAGGTGTGAAGAAATGAGAAGGAGGAGTTCCCTTTTATAAGAGGGGTGAGGGGCACCTTTGGAAAAGCTAGAAATATTAATTTATAATAAATTCATATTAGGTTTCTAATGGCTCCAAAGCATATTATTCAACGGTTAAGGTGGGGATATGTCGAAAACCACTCAACCAATAGAATTTAGATAGGTTTGGGTACTTATAGTAACCTTATCTTTAAGTATTAACTCTAAGTTAATTAGTTTCACTTTTACAATGTCTCTTTGTATTTTAATATAATATGGTTAATAAACATACTATATACATCCGAGCGACCCCCAAGTGGTACATTAATGATGAACCTATCATGATATAAGTCTCTTGGCCGATCCTTAGATTTTTAGGAATTTAATATCAATTAATAATATAATATTTGTTTTAAGAACTCTTTTATGTCAATTTTGACACTATTCAATAGTTGATTTTTGTGAAACTCATAACAGATTGATTACTTCGAACAAAGTCAATTAAATAAATCCAAATATATCATATTATCCTATAAAATTAGTTTAATTCATTAAAAGATTCATAATATATTTATTTGGGTATATATAATATCAATTATTTTAATTTTTCACTATTATAGTAATTACTGCATCATCATTGTTTCATAAATAAAATAAATTATTTAATGTCTAAAAATTATAAATAAAATAAAATTATGTAGGAAATCTTTTTAACTTTCTAATGAATATTTATAATCTAAAAGCCAACATATATAACCCTATGTAACAATTGTTTTTCTAAAAGATATATGCTTGTGTCATTTTTGTATTCATTTTAACTTAATTAAAATAAAGTGTCATTATCACTTACAAGTGGATCCATGGGGTCCCAAAATAGACCCAAAGATTCCCATGGTCGACCATGTATCAACCAATAGGGTTAAGACACGTTTTAGGGTAATTTAGTATTATTATAATATTATTTTTTAACCCTTATTTACCGGATTTACCCTTAACCATGGTAAATAAAATATTTACCGCAGTAATTATTCAAAATGTCTAAAAACAAAAGTTACCTATTTACACAATTTGAACATCCTGATTCCAAATATGGAATCCATTTTCCTAAATTCAAAACACAGAAGTGGCAGAAATTAATTTAAAATTAATTACCGCTGTCAAAACAAAAAGCGTGTTTTTAAGAGATAATAACTATCAAAAGATTGACACTTGTTTATGTTCGGTTTAATTGTAAAATTATGTCTAATGACCAACATTATATTAAATTGTAAAAATATATTCTAAATATACTTTAAAACCACTCGAATTCATAATTTATCACTATTAATTATTTTGATTAAAAAAGTTGTTTTTAATTAAATTTTAGTAATTTTCACTATTCATCAAAATATGAAAGTTATCCGAAAAGTACCAAAATTTCACCTTAGGGTAATTTCAATATTCAGAATCCAAAAATGAAGTCCATTTTGAAATATAAAATATATATTATTTCAAAAAGTAGGTATTACTATTCACAACGTCTAGTTTAATTAGTTGTGGTGTGTGTTAGAACTCGAGGTTGCGTACAACACACGCTACTGTATTATTCAAAGAAAGCGTACCGTGGAAGCTTGGGATGTTTCATTTTAAATTTTTGATGTCCCCATTTAGTCAAAAAGTTTAAAATATTGTATTTAAAAAGGGTTCACTATTAAAAGTTGATAAAAGTGCAATATTGAAAATGAATTTGTTCTTGCATTATATCTAAGAAACTTATAATATGGATTCTAAAATTATAAGGATTATATAAAGTTTAAAATTTAGATAATACTATTCATAACCTCTTTTGAATAGCTTCTTTTTTTTTTGTAAGTCATGGTGTGATTGAACTCGGTATTGCGTGTAGTGCAAGTTATTGAATTATTTTGAAGAAATAACACACTATAAAATCTTGGGGTGTTACATTCTCCCCTCCTTCAATAAATTGCGTCCTCGCAATTTGAAATTGTTCTTCGAAAATAAATGGTTGAAAATAGAAAATATCTTTGTGGGAAAACCCACATCGAAAATTGGGTTACTAAAATTTAGTCTTAATATGAGGAAAAGAGAAATGAAAGGGTCACCACCAAATTATGATCTCGATTAGGAGAACATTGGTGGCAATTAGATACATATAATTGGAGGAAAAACGTAAATATTTATAGGTAGTGATTGAGGTCATCAATCACAAACAAGTATAAAATTTAGGTCCTTAAATTCATCAATCTATGATGATTTGAAATAACATCGGTTCAACAAAACATAGGGTATTAGGATAACACATTTTTGACATTTCAAAATATCTTAGTTTAAATCCCACATCAAAAAATGAATTAACGAGGCCTCTATTTAAAATAAAGAGTCGAAAGTATGAAGTTTACCGAAAATAACACATACTAGGGTTCCATGTAGGAAAATATGGATATGGGAGAAAAATCTAACCATCAATTATCTGATGGAGAGTGGTAGAGAACATGGCTATGAAAAGGCCAACAATCCCAAAGCCATGAATTAGTGATGATTTAAGGTACCATCTAGGAAAACATTTTTGTTTTAAGTTGCTTTTCTTAATGTTGAGGAATTTATTTATGAGATTGGCTAAGATCATAAGGAGATATACTTACTTTATAATTAGAGTTTTATCCATTAATAAATTTCAACCACAAACTCATCTTTCACTCTAAAGGATAATAGAATGTAAAAAAAAATTCTATTTACACTATTCGTATAGGGTTCCAAAATAAACGAATTTATAATTCATCTACAAGATCTTTTAATAAAAACTACATTATTTAATCCAGGACATCTCGTGGGCCAGTGGTAGGTGATACACCCTTGTCGCCCTTCGGTTGCGGGTTCAAGTCTCGCGGCCTTGCCGGTCGCGACGGGTTGCCGCCCGACCTCCAGGTTGTCCTTTTATGGCAATCCAAAATAATCCAAACTAGAACTATCCAAAATACTTCTGTACAAACTCACATTCCAACATTTATAAGAAAGTTAAACATAATTTAGATCCTTTTTACCCCATAATAGCATATGAATACCTTCATCATGTATTCTTTTAATACACTGAAACATCATAAATTACCATATTCTTTATTGATTACATTCATGCTCCCTTATTCCATATAGAATGATGGATATACTTCATCAGTCCAAAAATGTTTTAAACCCCAACAATGATGGGATATACAAATCATTAATCAGTTCCAAGGTAGTCAAGAATATCCAATATAATTTTTCCAAAATAATCATGTATTATTCGAAAATCACTACCTCGGTATCAGAACTATATTATGGTTTATCATTCTCTCAACCATATATTTTCCAAAAATTTATCCTGCTATTGAGTCACTTTTCTTTGTTCCACACAATCTCAAGTCCTTAATGAAATAGTACTGCAGTAAAATCCTTATATACTCCATAATTATTATAACAAGTACATTGTTGATACAACACTCAAATGACATAATCAACATAAGAACTCTAATCATTCATCTTCATCTGTGGTAGTATCATAACTTGATTATTATCCAATAACATCATTTGCGGCATAGTCTGATGACTGGGACATAGGTTCGCGAAGTGTCCAAACTCCTTGCAAATGAAGCATTGTACATTTGAAACCATTTTCTTACCCTTGCAGTCACGTACTTTGTGCCCTTTTCCTCCACACTTATAACAAACTCCCATTCCTTTCAGGAAAGTCCCAGGGTGTTTCTTTCCACAGTTACCACATATGGGAAAATTCTTCTTTTCCCTCGTCCCTTTATCCATCTTTCTCTATTCCATCCTTTTCTTCTCTTGCTTCCCTTCAAAGCCATAGGACTCAGTAAACTCTTTACTTATCTTATCAACACATGATATTATTTCTTCATATGATGATAATACATGGGAGACTATTTCTCTTATAAATTCTAGCTTAAGACCATGAAAGATATGATCCTTCCTTCTCTTTTGATCATGTGCATTTCTTGGAGTTCTCATTCCTTCTACTGGGCGCCATTTCTAAACAATGGCATACACTAGATCAGTTTTTGAATCAAAATACATAATCTCATACTTATAAAACACTTAACATAAATTGAACTATTTATGGATATAATCCATAATCATAAAAATGTTTTCATTGAGAAATTATATACTCATAAACCCTTCATAATGATTTGTAAAGAAAATGAGAGTTATCCTAAGCATATCCCCCGGGAGTGTCGTAACCAAGAGTGCAGTAAGGCCCGTTGTCGTGCACCAGTTCCCGTTCGAGTCTAGCTCAAAGCGGTGTTTTCGGGTATTACCCCTAGGTACATCTGTTCCAGAGCCGCCTCTACCTACTCGTATCCAGACAGGGATGTATTGCTCGGAAAACTCACAAAATCTCTACAATACCAAAATTCTAGGAAGTTCTTCTATACTAATCCTCAAAGTTCATCTTAGGTCTACGTGCTCTAATAAGAGTTTATCTAAATATAGCTTCCAAGGTTTGTACTAAACTTCCTCTGATACCAACTATAACGCCCCGACCCGAGTTACCCAGAGTCGGTGCATTATTACATAACATTGGCATGATCACAAGAAAGATCAAATCTCGAAAGACCGATTGGTTTAGTAGCCTTGGAAACACTAGATATATTCATAAGTTTTACATTACATCATAAAATGAAAAACTACTACAACAACATAATGATTCCACAATCCACACTATTAACCCCTCATAAAATCCCTGCAGGTCATTCATAACTTACTTCTTTACATCCTGGGAAAAATAAAACATAGAAAATGGGTGAGCTCAAATGCCCAGTAAGGATAACAATATAGCGGAAACTTTCATAAATAAGAATAAACATTTAAGGCAATGTATAACTAAAACAAAAGCCTTTTAAATATGAACTTTAAACATGGTATGGCATAAATAAAATGAAATAATTCCATTTACTTATTCACATGGATATTCTACTAATCGAATAATCACATGAAAAAATCAATAACCACTTTCATAATGTTGGAATGCATAATGCCAGACTATCATAACCACATAGCCAAGGCCTCGTGCCAAGACTACAAATAAGATTTTGTCAAGGCCTTGTGCCAAGACACTAGTTTGTCTCATGAGACCTACCGATGCATCGAGGAGCTATAGCGGGCTCCACCCGTCACATATTAAGTCCAATGCATTCCCATATGAAAAGGTTTAAACATAACATAAACATTCATATTAAAACTAGCATATGAAATGTCAATACTTTCACCATAAACTATGAATGGTATAAAAATATCACATCCACAGTCAAACATATCACAAAACCTTCAATACAATATAGAAGTTTTGTATCATAATAAATCAACTTCAAATAATCTTAAAATCCATCAAAGGATGTTGACATAGATGAAATCAAAATTCTTTGTAAAGAAATATCTCCTTTTATTTTGAAATAATTTAAGATCCATATAAAATAAAACATTTTCTTTGAAAATATTCTTATAAGCTTGTAAGGGAAGCTTTGAAGATTTTATAACGGCGTAAAATAGCCGCACCCGCCGTATAAAAAAAACATTCTTACCTTAATTCTGTCGAAAAGGTTAAAAAGGAACTTGTTTTGAAAACGATCGAAAGATTCCTTTATAAACCACTTATAAAAGTAAAAAAGGGTATAAATGACTTTAACTCATATTCTAGTAAATAGAAAAAATGTTTTGAAATGCATTTTTAAGAAACATGGATGTGGATGATAAAGAGATCCCAGTAGATTATTACGTATAAACAACCTTGGATAATGAAGAGGTTGTAAAGTAAACCCTTACCTTGTACTTTTCCTTGGTTGGGGTAGGCTAACCTCCTGTATAATGGAGAAATAGTTGTTATTAAATTATACAAGAATCATATATAATAATATGATATCATATATGATCTTTTAACATTGATTTGTTAATAATATCTTAGAATTATCGTCGTTTCGGGAGTTAACTTACTCATTTTCTTTTATATGTTTTGTTACATAAGCCATGGTTGTTGTATCTTATTCATATCCAGAATGATATCTAGTCCCTAAACATCATTTTTAAATCATCAAATGATAATTATACTTGAATGGATACGATGGAGAATGAATCTCATCGCGTTCGTGGAGACGGTAGTCCGTACGTACGCACGAGCGACAATATCATTCTTTTGATATTAAAATAATATATAAATGTATGGTATATCATATATACAGAATCATTAACATGTTATATTTATTATTTACATGAGTTACACATCATTATTATACCCATCCAAATAATATTATATTGAATAACAATTACACCACGACGTAGAGACGGTAGTCCGTACGTACGCACGTATGGTGACATGTTATTCAAAGGGTGGATAGAAAACTTAATATGGTTGTACCATATTTATAATAACATCATAGTATATGTGAGATACTGGAGTTATTATTTTATAATGGTAAGAACAAAGGAAGAAGAAGTGGAAGAAGAAATGAATTTGGAGAAGGGTGGTGAAATCATTACCTCTTCTTCGGGTTCTTCCTTTTGATTTGATCAAAAGGGCTCCTTAGGTTGGATTTATGATCACACTAAGGCCTCTAGGTTTAAGTGAGGGATGTTGGGAGAGTATTTGGGCAGAGTTTTGCCGAACCAAAAGGCTTTGAAGGTGTGAAGAAATGAGAAGGAGGAGTGCCCTTTTATAAGAGGGGTGAGGGGCACCTTTGGAAAAGCAAGAAATATTAATTTATAATAAATTCATATTCGGTTTCTAATGGCTCCAAAGCTTATTATTCAAAGGTTAAGGTGGGGATAGGTCTAAAACCACTCAACCAATAGAATTTAGACAGGTTTGGGTACTTATATTAACCTTATCTTTAAGTATTAACTCTAAGTTAATTAGTTTCACTTTTACAATGTCTCTTTGTATTTTTATATAAAATGGTTAATAAACTTACTATATACATCCAAGAGACCCCCAAGTGGTAAATTAATGATGAACCTATCATGATATAAGTCTCTTGGACGAACCTTAGATTTTTATTAATTTAATATCAATTAATAATATAATATTTGTTTTAAGAACTCTTTTATGTCAATTTTGACACTATTCAATAATTGATTTTTGTGAAACTCATAACAGATTGATTACTTCGAAAAAAGTCAATTAAATCAATCCTAATATATCATATTATCCTAGAAAATTAGTTTAATTAATTAAAAGTTTCATATTATATTTATTTGGGTATTTATAATATCAATTATTTTAACTTTTCAATATTATAGTAATTACTGCATCATCATTGTGTCATAAATAAAATAAATTATTTAATGTCTAAAAATTATAAATAAAATATCATTATGTAGGAAATCCTTTTAGATTTCTAATGAATATTTATAATCTAAAATCCAACATATATAACCCTATGTAACAATTGTTTTTCTAAAAGATATATGCTTGTGTCATTTTTGTATTCATTTTAACTTAATTAAAATAAAGTGTCATTATCACTTACAAGTGGATCCATGGGGTCCCAAAATAGACCCAAAGATTCCCATGGTCGACCATGTATCAACCAATAGGGTTAAGACATGTTTTAGGGTAATTTAGTATTATTATAATATTATTTTTTAACCCTTATTTACCGGATTTACCCTTAACCATGGTAAATAAAATATTTACCGCAGTAATTATTCAAAATGTCTAAAAACAAAAGTTACCTATTTACACAATTTGAACATCCTGATTCCAAATATGGAATCCATTTTCCTAAATTCAAAACACAAAAGTGGCAGAAATTAATTTAAAATTAATTACCGCTGTCAAAACAAAAAGCGTGTTTTTAAGAGATAATAACTATCAAAAGATTGACACTTGTTTATGTTCGGTTTAATTGTAAAATTATGTCTAATGACCAAAATTATATTAAATTGTAAAAATATATTCTAAATATACTTTAAAACCACTCAAATTCATAATTTATCACTATTAATTATTTTGATTAAAAAAGTTGTTTTTAATTAAATTTTAGTAATTTTCACTATTCATCAAAATATGAAAGTTATCCGAAAAGTACCAAAATTTCACCTTAGGGTAATTTAAATATTCAGAATCCAAAAATGAAGTCCATTTTGAAATATAAAATATATATGATTTCAAAAAGTAGGTATTACTATTCACAACGTCTAGTTTAATTAGTTGTGGTGTGTGTTAGAACTCGAGGTTGCGTACAACACACACTACTGTATTATTCAAAGAAAGCGTACCGTGGAAGCTTGGGATGTTTCATTTTAAATTTTTGATGTCCCCATTTATTCAAAAAGTTTAAAATATTGTATTTAAAAAGGGTTCACTATTAAAAGTTGATAAAAGTGCAATATTGAAAATGAATTTGTTCTTGCATTATATCTAAGAAACTCATAATATGGATTCTAAAATTATAAGGATTATATAAAGTTTAAAATTTAGATAATACTATTCATAACCTCTTTTTAATAGCTTCTTTTTTTTTGTAAGTCATGGTGTGATTGAACTCGGTATTGCGTGTAGTGCAAGTTATTGAATTATTTTGAAGAAATAACACACTATAAAATCTTGGGGTGTTACATTCTCCCCTCCTTCAATAAATTGCGTCCTCGCAATTTGAAATTGTTCTTCGAAAATAAAAGGTTGAAAATAGAAAATATCTTTGTGGGAAAACCCACATCGAAAATTGGGTTACTAAAATTTAGTCTTAATATGAGGAAAAGAGAAATGAAAGGGTCACCACCAAATTATGATCTCGATTAGGAGAACATTGGTGGCAATTAGATACATATAATTGGAGGAAAAACGTAAATATTTATAGGTAGTGATTCAGGTCATCAATCACAAACAAGTATAAAATTTAAGTCATTAAATTCATCAATCTATGATGATTTGAAATAACATCGGTTCAACAAAACATAGGGTATTAGGATAACACATTTTTGACGTTTCAAAATATCTTAGTTGAAATCCCACATCAAAAAATGAATTAACGAGGCCTCTATTTAAAATAAAGAGTCGAAAGTATGAAGTTTACCGAAAATAACACATACTAGGGTTCCATGTAGGAAAATATGGATATGGGAGAAAAATCTAACCATCAATTATCTGATGGAGAGTGGTAGAGAACATGGCGATGAAAAGGCCAACAATCCCGAAGCCATGAATTAGTGATGATTTAAGGTACCATCTAGGAAAACATTTTTGTTCTAAGTTTCTTTTCTTAATGTTGAGAAATTTATTTATGAGATTGGCTAAGATCATAAGGAGATATACTTACTTTATAATTATAGTTTTATCCATTAATAAATTTCAACCACAAACTCATCTTTCACTCTAAAGGATAATAGAATGTAAAAAAAAATTCTATTTACACTATTCGTATAGGGTTCCAAAATAAACGAATTTATAATTCATCTACAAGATCTTTTAATAAAAACTACATTATTTAATCCAGGACATCTCGTGGGCCAGTGGTAGGTGATACACCCTTGTCGCCCTTCGGTTGCGGGTTCAAGTCTCGCGGCCTTGCCGGTCGCGACGGGTTGCCGCCCGACCTCCAGGTTGTCCTTTTATGGCAATCCAAAATAATCCAAACTAGAACTATCCAAAATACTTCTGTACAAACTCACATTCCAACATTTATAAGGAAGGTAAACATAATTTAGATCCTTTTTACCCCGTAATAGCATATGAATACCTTCATCATGTATTCTTTTAATACACTGAAACATCATAAATTACCATATTCTTTATTGATTACATTCATGCTCCCTTATTCCATATAGAATGATGGATATACTTCATCAGTCCAAAAATGTTTTAAACCCCAACAATGATGGGATAAACAAATCATTAATCAGTTCCAAGGTAGTCAAGAATATCCAATATAATTTTTCCAAAATAATCATGTATTATTCGAAAATCACTACCTCGGTATCAGAACTATATTATGGTTTATCATTCTCTCAACCATATATTTTCCAAAAATTTATCCTGCTATTGAGTCACTTTTCTTTGTTCCACACAATCTCAAGTCCTTAATGAAATAGTACTGCAGTACAATCCTTATATACTCCATAATTATTATAACAAGTACATTGTTGATACAACACTCAATTGACATAATCAACATAAGAACCCTAATCATTCCTCTTCATCTGTGGTAGTATCATAACTTGATTATTATCCAATAACATCATTTGCGGCATAGTCTGATGACTGGGACATAGGTTCGCGTAGTGTCCAAACTCCTTGCAAACGAAGCATTGTACATTTGAAACCATTTTCTTACCCTTGCAGTCACGTACTTTGTGCCCTTTTCCTCCACACTTATAACAAACTCCCATTCCTTTCAGGCATGTCACAGGGTGTTTCTTTCCACAGTTACCACATATGGGAAAATTCTTCTTTTCCCTCTTCCCTTTATCCATCGTTCTCTATTCCATCCTTTTCTTCTCTTGCTTCCCTTCAAAGCCATAGGACTCAGTAAACTCTTTACTTATCTTATCAATACATGATATTATTTATTCATATGATGATAATACATGGGAGACTATTTCTCTTATAAATTCTAGCTTAAGACCATGAAAGATATGATCCTTCCTTATCTTTTGATCATGTGCATTTCTTGGAGTTCTCATTCCTTCTACTGGGCGCCATTTCTAAACAATGGCATACACTAGATCAGTTTATGAATCAAAATACATAATCTCATACTTATAAAACACTTAACATAAATTGAACTATTTATGGATATAATCCATAATCATAAAAATGTTTTCTTTGAGAAATTATATACTCATAAACCCTTCATAATGATTTGTAAAGAAAATGAGAGTTATCCTAAGCATATCCCCCGGGAGTGTCGTAACCAAGAGTGCAGCAAGGCCCATTGTCGTGCACCAGTTCCCATTCGAGTCTAGCTCAAAGCGGTGTTTTCAGGTTTTACCCCTAGGTACATCTGTGCCAGAGCCGCCTCTACCTGCTCGTAGCCAGACAGGGATGTATTGCTCGGAAAACTCACAAAATCTCTACAATACCAAAATTCTAGGATGTTCTTCTATACTAATCCTCAAAGTTCATCTTAGGTCTACGTGCTCTAATCAGAGTTTATCTAAATCTAGCTTCCAAGGTTTGTACTAAACTTCCTCTGATACCAACTGTAACGCCCCGACCCCAGTTACCCAGATTCGGTGCATTATTACATAACATTGGCATGATCACAAGAAAGATCAAATCTCGAAAGACCGATTGGTTTAGTAGCCTTGGAAACACTAGATATATTCATAAGTTTTACATTACATCATAAAATGAAAAACTACTACAACAACATAATGTTTCCACAATCCACACTATTAACCCCTCATAAAATCCCTGCAGGTCATTCATAACTTACTTCTTCACATCCTGGGAAAAATAAAACATAGAAAAGGGGTGAGCTCAAATGCCTAGTAAGGATAACAATATAGCGGAAACTTTCATAAATAAGAATAAACATTTAAGGCAATGTATAACTAAAACAAAAGCCTTTTAAATATGAACTTTCAACATGGTATGGCATAAATAAAATGAAATAATTCCATTTACTTATTCACATGGATATTCTACTAATCGAATAATCACATGCAAAAATCAATAACCACTTTCATAATGTTGGAATGCATAATGCCAGACTATCATAACCACATAGCCAAGGCCTCGTGCCAAGACTACAAATAAGATTTTGTCAAGGCCTTGTGCCAAGACACTAGTTTGTCTCATGAGACCTACCGATGCATCGAGGAGCTATAGCGGGCTCCACCCGTCACATATTAAGTCCAATGCATTCCCATATGAAAAGGTTTAAACATAACATAAACATTCATATTAAAACTAGCATATGAAATGTCAATACTTTCACCATAAACTATGAATGGTATAAAAATAGCACATCCACAGTAAAACATATCACAAAACCTTCAATACAATATAGAAGTTTTGTATCATAATAAATCAACTTTAAATAATCTTAAAATCCATCAAAGGATGTTGACATAGATGAAATCAAAATTATTTTTAAAGAAATATCTCCTTTTATTTTGAAATAATTTAAGATCCATATAAAATAAAACATTTTCTTTGAAAATATTCTTATAAGCTTGTAAGTGATGCTTTGAAGATTTTATAACGGCGGAAAATAGCCGCACCCGCCGTATAAAAAAACATTCTTACCTTAATTCTGTCGAAAAGGTTAAAAAGGACCTTGTTTTGAAAACGACCGAAATATTCCTTTATAAACCACTTATAAAAGTCAAAAAGGGTATAAATGACTTTAACTCATATTCTAGTAAATAGTAAAAATGTTTTGAAATGCATTTTTAAGAATCATGGATGTGGATGATAAAGAGATCCCAGTAGATTATTACGTATAAACAACCTTGGATAATGAAGAGGTTGTAAAGTAAACCCTTACCTTGTAATTTTCCTTGGTTGGGGTAGGTTAACCTCCTGTATAATGGTGAAATAGTTGTTATTAAATTATACAAGAATCATATATAATAATATGATATCATATATGATCTTTTAACATTGATTTGTTAATAATATCTTAGAATTATCGTCGTTTCGGGAGTTAACTTACTCATTTTCTTTTATATGTTTTGTTACATAAGCCATGGTTGTTGTATCTTATTCATATCCAGAATGATATCTAGTCCTTAAACATCATTTTTAAATCATCAAATGATAATTATACTTGAATGGATACGATGGAGAATGAATCTCATCGCGTTCGTGGAGACGGTAGTCCGTACGTACGCACGAGCGACAATATCATTCTTTTGATATTAAAATAATATATAAATGGATGGTATATCATATATACAGAATCATTAACATGTTATATTTATTATTTACATGAGTTACACATCATTATTATAACCATCCAAATAATATTATATTGAATAACAATTACACCACGACGTGGAGACGGTAGTCCGTACGTACGCACGTATGGTGACATGTTATTCAAAGGGTGGATAGAATACTTAATATGGTCGTACAATATTTATAATAACATCACAGTATATTTGAGATACTGGAGTTATTATTTTAGAATGGTAAGAACAAAGGAAGAAGAAGTGGAAGAAGAAATGAACTTGGAGAAGGGTGGTGAAATCATTACCTCTTCTTCGGGTTCTTCCTTTTGATTTGATCAAAATGGCTCCTTAGGTTGGCTTTCTGATCAAACTAAGGCCTCTAGGTTGAAGTGAGGGATGTTGGGAGAGTATTTGGGCAGAGATTTGCCGAACCAAAAGGCTTTTAAGGTGTGAAGAAATGAGGAGGAGTGCCCTTTTATAAGAGGGGTGAGGGGCACCTTTGGAAAAGCTAGAAATATTAATTTATAATAAATTCATATTAGGTTTATAATGGATCCAAAGCTTATTATTCAAAAGTTAAGGTGGGGATAGGTCTAAAACCACTCAACCAATAGAATTTAGACAGGTTTGGGTACTTATATTAACCTTATCTTTAAGTATTAACTCTAAGTTAATTAGTTTCACTTTTACAATGTCTCTTTGTATTTTTATATAATATGGTTAATAAACTTACTATATACTTCCAAGAGACCCCCAAGTGGTACATTAATGATGAAACTATAATGATATAAGTCTCTTGGCCGAACCTTAGATTTTTAGGAATTTAATATCAATTAATAATATAATATTTGTTTTAAGAACTCTTTTATGTCAATTTTGACACTATTCAATAGTTGATTTTTGTGAAACTCATAACAGATTGATTACTTCGAACAAAGTCAATTACATCAATACTAATATATCATATTATCCTAGAAAATTAGTTTAATTAATTAAAAGTTTCATATTATATTTATTTGGGTATTTATAATATCAATTATTTTAATTTTTCACTATTATAGTAAATACTGCATCATCATTGTGTCATAAATAAAATAAATTATTTAATGTCTAAAAATTATAAATAAAATATCATTATGTAGAAAATATTTTTATCTTTCTAATGAATATTTATAATCTAAAAGCCAACATATATAACCCTATGTAACAATTGTTTTTCTAAAAGATATATGCTTGTGGCATTTTTGTATTCATTTTAACTTAATTAAAATAAAGTGGCATTATCACTTACAAGTGGATACATGGGGTCCCAAAATAGACCCAAAGATTCTCATGGTCGACCATGTATCAACAAATAGGGTTAAGACACGTTTTAGGGTAATTTAGTATTTTTATAATATTATTTTGTAACCCTTATTTACCGGATTTACCCTTAACCATGGTAAATAAAATATTTACCGCAGTAATTATTCAAAATGTCTAAAAACAAAAGTTAACTATTTACACAATTTGAACATCCTGATTCCAAATATGGAATCCATTTTCCTAAATTCAAAACACAGAAGTGGCAGAAATTAATTTAAAATTAATTCCCGCTGTCAAAACAAAAAGCGTGTTTTTAAGAGATAATAACTATCAAAAGATTGACACTTGTTTATGTTCGGTTTAATTGTAAAATTATGTCTAATGACCAAAATTATATTAAATTGTAAAAATATATTCTAAATATTCTTTAAAACCACTCAAATTCATAATTTATCACTATTAATTATTTTGATTAAAAAAGTTGTTTTTAATTAAATTTTAGTAATTTTCACTATTCATCAAAATATGAAAGTTATCCGAAAAGTACCAAAATTTCACCTTAGGGTAATATCAATATTCCGAATCCAAAAATGAATTCCATTTTGAAATATCAAATATATATGATTTCAAAAAGTAGGTATTACTATTCACAACGTCTAGTTTAATTAGTTGTGGTGTGTGTTAGAACTCGAGGTTGCGTACAACACACGCTACTGTATTATTCAAATAAAGCGTACCGTGGAAGCATGGGATGTTTCATTTTAAATTTTTGATGTCCCTATTTAGTCAAAAAGTTTAAAATATTGTATTTAAAAAAGGTTCACTATTAAAAGTTGATAAAAGTGCAATATTGAAAATGAATTTGTTCTTGCTTTATATCTAAGAAACTCATAATATGGATTCTAAAATTATAAGGATTATATAAAGTTTAAAATTTAGATAATACTATTCATAACCTCTTTTGAATAGCTTCTTTTTTTTGTAAGTCATGGTGTGATTGAACTCGGTTTTGCGTGTAGTGCAAGTTATTGAATTATTTTGAAGAAATAACACACTATAAAATCTTGGGGTGTTACAGGTCAGCTGGTCAAAACATAATCCTAGGGGTTTTATTATATGTTGGCCAACTCTTCTCTCAGTCTGGATGGATATTATTTATTCCAAAAATCTATTGCTTAATGATATTCGGGCATATTTTCCTCTTCTATGAATAATCTAGGCAGTAGATGGTATTTGAAATGGCATCTCCATCCCAGTAGAAATTTCTTCGATGAGTGGGTGTGGACATTCTATTTTAGACAAGGCTAATTGGAGTTGGCCAATGATTTATATAGGGTTCACCTTTATGAGGTTGCATGGATCTCTGAATTTATCATCTATCACCATCCCGAACTATTTCGAGAGACAATCAGTCATTAATTCCCTAGTATCAAAACATTTCACTTGTTCCATAGTGAAGTGGTCATTAGCCTATGGGACATATATTAGTTGGGAAGGATTCTTCCCCTTGTAGAAATGTATGAAAAATTCCTCCGTAATACAGATGTCTGAGATGATATTCAACAGATCCTAGTTTTGGCGAGGGATATACTCATTATTGTAAAGGAGAAATAAATAAGGATATGAAAATGTGATCACTTATTTATTTCATGGATTGGATAAATATTTTCTTCTGTAGTAGAGGAGTAAGACTAGCCACAATTCTCCCTCATAAGTGCCCCTCCCAACATGTCTGTGATAGTGACAACTCATATTGGTCCATCTTTTTGGATGGAGGTTATACCTCATGAGGATATTTTTCGAACTATAATATCTCTCCAAACCTGAGACTGGAATGTTTCATAGCCATGTTCTTGAATTGGTGGATTTTTAGGCTGGAGAAACAAGTTTAAGAATCTATGTTAGCACACAAGTGATGACAGTGTGACTTCAGAAGGTAGGTGCCTTAACTTTACAGTACTAGTCCTGTAATCATTTATCAGATGATGAGACATATTCAATAAGGTAGCACCCATTACTGGATCACTGGTCCTCTCCATTTTTTATATGGCTGGATATGGTAGAATTTACATTATTATAAGTATTATGAAAATTCAAAGATCCTAGGTTCCATATCCCGTACTTGATTGCTAAACATATTGGGGGTCAAGGCTATGTCATTAAATCCTGCTGATGTTAAGGGAGAAATATTCCATCTTGAAAACATTTAATTTGTTAATTTCTATTCACTGGTTGGTCTGATTATTGATGATGACAATAGTTCATTCAATGAAAGAACTTATATAATATCTCTTTAGGATGGGATTCTCGTAGCCACAGTGGACGAGCTAATCATCTATGATCCGAACACACCTTATTTATTTTCTCGATAGTTCAGTTTTGTTCATATAGTCTCCCATCTTCCATTGGTTGGTGTTTGAGTGGAGAAACATCCTGGGGTTATTCGCCAATGTTGAAGGATACTAAAATTTCAAGAAAACAAGGCTGAGATTATGCTTCCACCAGCTGATGCTTCTTTATCTTTTCTTACCCAAGATTATGCCTAGGCATGGGTAACATCTTATCCCATTGTGGTGTTAGGCCTATTGGTCTGTCATGTGGACAAGTATTTTTCATCATTAAATTCTTTATTTGTTGCATTAATGGTATTTATTGAAGGCCTAGGTGAGGTTTCAAGGAAGAAATGTTGTTCGGATGGTGACCAATCGACTAGTGAAATAGATTCCACTATGAAAATTAATCAGTCAATAGAGGCTCTGGATGATGTTCTTATTGAGAAAAGATCACATGAGGCTTCATTTTCTATTTCGGTATTGATATGACATGATGGTTATCCTTCTTTTGTATCTACACCATTAGTTTTATGGTTTTAGTCACATCACAGAATTATCTAGGAAATTATTCATAACTTGATTACCAAGACTAGATTAGAAATATTCTATAACCAAGGGTAAGGGATTCACCATTTATTTCTTAAATTTAATGAAAATGGATTTGATTGGTATCCTTTGTATGAAATTATACAACAAATCGTATTACCCTATAGAGACCTAGTCATGAACAAATGGGATCTGTATTACCTTTTTAATAAGGCATACCTTTCTAATAAAATTTGGGAGATAGTAGAGGCATTGGAGAAAGGTCACTCAATTTGTTTATATGAACTAAAATCTCATATGGACTATTGGAGTACATTGATATGGAGATCTTAGGGGATGATTTATCTTAACATAACTATACATTCAACATCATCATCCTCATTAGTTACTTCTCAGAGGAAAGTGAACGAGTTGAATCTCCTGTCAAAACTCTCTGACCTGGTGTAGAAGTTGAATAAGCGACGAGAGCGGCACTTGAACACTCAATTGATGCCTCTCACTAGGATGCTTTGGATCTTTCTTGTGTAGAAAAAATTATTTTATCATTGTTTGAACATTTTAATGTATACCATTTTGGTTGGAGATTTAGAGATACTACAAAATATGCATATTCCTTCCCCTTTTTCAAAATAGAAATGGATCTTCAGAAATCTTTAATTATTTTTTCTAGCTTCTCTTCATCTATGATGTGTATGATATTTGGTTATTTTGATATTATGAAAATCCTAAAAACTACCTATACATTGCAAAAAAAATAGAAATCATGAATTCATGGATCTGACGATTTGGATCAAAATAGACTCTTCTTCAAGAAGTGATCAGGAATGCCCCCAAGAAAGAGATTCTCTATTGCCGATCAATTAATGTTTTCCTGAGATCACCTGATCTGCATAAGGATAAATGTGAAGAATATATGTCCTGGAGGGAGAATGGTCCATTATTTCCAAAATATGGTTGAATTGGGGAGTATAGATTTATTTTTCTATGGACATATGGTGAGCCTTATAATCTTTCACACACTGGGTTACTGCAGTTCTTTAGATTAGGGTCTTTTAGTTCAGATATAATATTTCATCAGTGTAAATTATTTTAACTTGGACCCTATATCACTTTAGAATTTCGTGTTTTGGTATGGAACCTATATAATTTTATTTTATGGTCTTTTAGCTCAGACCTGATATTTCTTTAGTCTATTTTATTTTAGAATAAACCATCTAAAATATTGTTTTGATGTATCTTAGATCGAACTTCATATTGCTTTAGTTTATAGTTATTTAGTTCAAACCTTATATTACTTTATCTTATGGTCTTTTTGCTCGGACCCCATATGAATTTAGTTTATGGTTATTATCTCAAGTATATTATTTGGTTTATTTTAAGTCCTTTTAGCTCATACCTTATATTGATTTTTTATGTCCTTTTAGTTTGGACCCTATATCACTTGAGTTTATGGTCTTTTAGCCCGAACATGATATTTATTTAGTTTAAGGCCATTTAGCTTGGAATTTAAATTTATTTTGTTTATGGAATTTTATTTGACACATGATATTGCTTTAGTTTAAGTTCTTTTAGCTAAGACCATATATTTCATTAGTTTATGGTCTTTTACCTTGGACCCTATAGAACTTTAGTTTAAGGTATTTTAGCTCAGACCAAATATATGATCACGGGATTTGGTGGAAACATTCCATGAATGGGATAAAAAATACTGAGATGTTGGGTTTTTTCAATGGTGTTATTGAGGGTCACAGGGATAAGAAAATAGCTCTTTTAAGAGAGACACATTTGGTTAACAACCATAGGTGCATATGAAGTAACCATAAGCATGCATCCATAGTCATGAAAAGGGTCCTTGATGATGAGTATCATTTCCAGGGGCTATGGAATATTTAAGGAGGTGATATTGGTTAATGGAGAAATACCTGGGAAACCAGATCCTTCTTGATAAATGGAATATGAGTGATGTAAATCATAATCAAATAGTCTATGTCCATGAGTATGAGATGATACAGACATGTTGGGTATGTCCCATGACAATATGAGATGCATGTTTCCACCATAGTGTTTCTAGGGCTCAAAATTATTTAGGTACCTTTTTAGTAAGGATAAGATGCATTTAGTTGGCAGGTCCATGACCTTATCTATTGGTACAATTCCATGAAAAATATGATCTCGATATATTTCTGAGGTCCTTGAAGGGTTTTTTTGAGACTCAATCATTCATATGATAATGTTTGGTATGGAAAGAAGGCTACCCCGGAAGTGTTCTAGCTCCCAAGGTGATTAGATCATAAATCATGAATCTCAAGCCTTATGCCTTGTGGTTTTCAATAATGATGTGTGGGATATCAATGTATTGGGAATGAAGTGTTGTAGTCTGTCCTTAAAAAAGGTTATGAAACATGGTGATGTAACATCGAGGATATCAAATCCACTTGGATTGTTTGGTACAACGATTGTAAATCACGAAATAGAGTGCTCCAGTCAGGAGGATGATATGGGAATACCATATTGGGAGTGAGTGAGAGAAACATTGTTGTTGAGTCCTACTGCAGTGCTGTCAGGGCTCACAAGATTTAGAATTTCTTTTTTCAGAGTAACACATTCGGTAGCTGGCCATAGGATCGTATGTAGGAGCCATGGGCTTGTATTCATAGTCATGCACATGGTCATTGAAGTCGGATATCCTTTCTGACTACCATGTACAATTTTGATGATCCAAGACACCCTAAATCCTGAAGTGTGATATGTGGAATGTGTAAAATCTATGTTTGATGAATGTACCCTAAAATTTGTGCCACTTCCTAACAAACATATTCTCATGAATATTATATTTGAAATACCATTACTCTATATTTTCCTTGGACTAAGGGGGTAAATGAATATAAAATGGATTTTACTAGGGATATAGTTTATTCCATATGAAATTTTATTCCTTATCTATTTATCCTAAGAACATTTTACTTAACATTGATAATGATGAGTTTAGAGGGTGAAGACTCAAATTTTTCTCAGGTCTCTATTTTCTTGTTTTTAACCTGACATGATTTGTGTCTCCTTCATTATTAGTTTAATGTATTATGATTTGTACAATGATGTGATAGAATTTAAAGTCATAAAACGTTGTCCAAAATAATGAATGTTTAGGGTCATGACTTATATAGACCTAATATGGGAGATGTGACATAGGAGTCTAATTAGGATATCCAGGGTCAAGAGCACCCCAAAATCATTATATGTGGGAAATGGAAATATTGTAAATAATGTATCAAGGTTATAAGTTCGTGAGTAATGATATGGTACCATCATAGAAGGATTAGTTCAGAAACATTGAGGTGTTGAGTGATGAGGTAATGATGTTAGGTATCACGATAATTAGAATGTCCTTTTTCAAAGTGACACATTTTTTTGAGGACCATATGAACATATGAAGGATCCATAGGAATGTATATATAGTCATGAAAATGTCCCTTAATGCTGAATATCCTTTTCATTAGCCATGGAAGGTTATAATTATATGAGACATCCATGGAATGAATTGTGTCTTATGGATTGAGGTTCATTGAAAATATGATGGATTCAGCTCATACACCGGTTGACTAAGGTAATTCTCTTATGGTCCTTTTATAAGGAATGAGGAATGGGTAACAGTTTTCCTAGTTTAACATTCTGTAGTGGGTTCATACATTACTCCGTTCAATTTAACATTGTTGGGTAAGGACATACTTCCATGAAATTTAACATCATGTGGTAGGGATGCACTTATATGAAATTCAACATCATGTGGTAAGGATATTGGAACCAACATGAAAGTGTGGATATGTCATGTATAGTCCAAAATATGGAGACCTAGGAATCACTACATATCTCATAAGGATGAGAATCATGACACACAATGTTTTGAATGAATTCTCCTATGAAGGTCCGACCCATACACAAGGAGGAGGGAATTTTTCTTTTATTTGTTATGGCTGGGCTAAAAGTCAGGAATTTTGGCATCACTACATATCATGTGAGGGAAGGAATCAAGTTACAAGTAGTTCTCAAAAGGTAAATACTCTATGCAGATCTATTCTATATGTAGTGGTGGGTATTTTCTCCATGGACCATTGCAACTGTTCCCAAGATCGAAGATACATAATTTACTAAGTATCCTATGATAAAAAGAATCAGTCTACATGTAGTTAATGATGTTATATTCAGTTCAATGTTACCCAGTGATGATGAAGGTGGACTGATATGAATAAATGAAAATGTTGTTGCTGAGAATAAGAAGGGATGTTTGGGTATCTCTACATATCTCATAAAAGGTGAGAATAAATCCATACAAAATTTTGGGAATTCCATGCAGTTTAACATCATGCAGTGATGATGGATGTGAAATGACTTGATTGGATAAGAATATTTTTATTGGGAGATAGAGTTGAATTTTGGATGTAACTATGTATCTCATGATAATTAAAATCAATGCACACGTATTTCAAAGAAAACTATGCATTTTAACGTCATGCTGTATGGACACAGACCATTTATTTTAATGCCATGTTGTGAGAACTCATAATAGACCTGTTGTGTACTTATATTCACTACTTATGAGGGTAATTCCTTGCTATAATTCCTAAGATTGTGTGAGTTATGCTTGGTGTCAGAGATAAGGAATGACACAGGTTTCCCTACAATGTAGAGAGATAAGGGGGTACATTAGGGACCTTTAAAATCATGCAGTGGCTAGACCAAGATACATGATCAAGGAGTCCCTACATATTTCATCAGATATGGGAATCCATCCATACATAGGTCTAGAAGAATCATTTAGTTTAACACCAGGCATTAAGGAAGTAGGCGACTCAATGTGAATGGAGATGAATTTCACAGATCTGTATAGTTTAACATCATGCAGTAAGGACATTGGATCACCCATCATGAAGGAAAATGATCTAGGTTTATGTAGTTTTATGTCATGAGGTAGGGACATTGCATCACCGATTGTGGAAGGAAAATAATCACATGATTGGACACAAGAATAGAGGTTTGGTTGTCATTATGTATCCTATATAATAGGAGTCAATCCACACGTAGTTCTTAAGAAAATATGTGGTTTAATGTCTTGCAGAAAGGAATAACTTCATACAGTTTAACATCACCTGGTCAAGAGGAATTATGGGACTTACTCTGATGTGGATGCCTAGGTTGATGGCTTAAGAAGAATATTTCCTGAGAAACCTCACATTGGTGGGAGGTGTGACACACTCCCCATCCATGGAAGCAAATTAGTAAGACCCATTTTTGTAGACCTTTTGTATGAAGTATGGTCCCTCTCATTTGGGTTCTAGATTTGGGGGCTTATTTCCTAGTAGCATTGGGGTTCTGAGGGCTAACAATAGCTCTCCCTGAAGTAATGAATTGAAGAGATCATTTTTATTAATGTATTGACCAATCCAATTATCACGAATTTCCAAATTGTGTAGTGTGTATAACCTATTCTCATCTAGTCATTCTAAATTATCAAATTATTTTTTTCATTTATCATAATCTTAGAGTTGACCACATAAGGCTAATCAGATTGATGGAAGTTGTACGTCCATGGGTAACATTGACTTAGTCTTGTACACCAATGACTACTGAATTTCTTGTGTCGCAGTACACATAGTAGTATTGTAGTCCCATAAGCATAGAGGAGTTTGTCTGTACATGACTTCTTATCCCTATTCAAAATCATCTAGTGTATATTTGATAACATATTGTTGAAGGCCTCTATCTATCCAATTGATATTGTATGATAACGAGATGATTTATTGGACTTGATGTTGTACTACGAATACAACTTCTTCAAATACATGGAACATAAGTTGGTGCAGTTGTTTTTTAATATTTTATATGGGACTTGGTGATGGTATGGGAATTCATGAAGTGGATGATATTCCTCATCCTAGCCACTTTGAGGGCTATGAACTGATCCCCTTTCGAAAAGAAGTTAGTATTAGTAAGGATGTATTTGAACTTCATAGCTATAGCTGGGGGATATGTCCCCATGACATCCATCACCCAAATAGAAAATGGACAAGAAAGTCTATCTGTATGTAGAAATTATAGAGGTATATGGATGATGTTCATATGTATTTGGCATGTATGAAATTTCTTATGAATTTCACACAATCATGTATCATGGTTTTCCAGTAATATCCAAACATCCTGATATGGTGGGAGAGCTTGGTTCTAGATTGACGGATTCCACATGATCATGCATGGAATTCTTCCATGATGGTAGAAATATCCCTTTCTTCTATGCATATGAGGAGTATCCCATATAATCCATTCTTGTAGATGGTTTTCTTTTCATTTAGGAAATTTTGTAGGGTAAAATTAACTACATAGAGCCAAATCTTTTCCCTTCCAGCTTGATCTATTGGGAGAGTCCCATATTGCAGATCACTGATTATTGTCTCCATCCATTTAGGTGTGATTATTTTTACATCATGATATGGGTTGGTGTTTACTTGATTTATCTCTTTCACATCATCTAAAAAGATTTCCAAGACCATTATCCAATGTGTGATGCATAAAATATTTTCTTTCTGATCAGGATCATCCCAGATGTGTCTACATTGGCCAATGCGTCAGTGTCAATATTCTATGATCGGGGAACAAGATTCAATATCTGTTTGAGAGGGAACTCTGTTATTTGTTCCCAAACATAGATGGTGAACGAGGCCAGTTTGTCCTTCTTGATGGAATATTCATCATTGACCCTCTGTATCACTAAATCTGAATCCCCTTCAATGTTTAGGTAGGCCACTTTTAGTTGTACGGACAATTCCATATTAGTATTGTGATCTTTATATTCTGCCTCGTTATTTTTGTAGCATTCGAATAGTAAGAAAGAGCAGGACAAAACCTCTTTGTTATGAGGGAAAAATACAATTCCAAGGAAAGATGAGTTGGGATTTGGGTTTTCCATCCTTTTTCTGATAGGACTTCGTGAGGCACCATCAAAATATATCTCCCATGTCCGGGGAGTGTCATGAGCATAGAATACCTCTTTATCAAGAAGATTTTTGTCCTCTGATATATTCATCGGGGTAGTATGTGATGTGAGGAAATCAAACCGTTCTTGTCCTTTCATCGACTTCTGTGAAACAAACTGAATGTCAAACTACTAAATAATGACTGCCCATCAGGCTGAATTCCTATTCATCATTGGATGACTTCGGATTTCCATGAGGGGAACTATGTAATAGACCAACTTGACTTCATGGTGCTATAAGTAATGCCTCTTATTTTTCACCAAGAAAATGAGTATGGGGAAGATCGTCACAACATCAAAGTATCAGGTATCAATATCTAGAATAGTGTAGTTGAGGTAATATATACTAATATTGCTTCCTACATCATTGTTTTGTGCGAGGATATTTCCCAGTGAGCGTTCCATGGCTACCCCATATAAGATGATGGTCCTTCCATCCACCAGAGGCATCAAAATATGTGGGTGCATCAGGTACTTCTTGAGACTTTTGAAGGCTATTAGGAAATCATCATCCCATTGATATATGGTTTACTTCTTCATTAGCTTGGTGAAGTGGAGATATTTCTCGGATAGGTCAAAAATGAACCACCAAATGTAAGAAAGGTTTCCTCAAAGTCCCATCAATTCATTGTGATGTATGGGGGTGACATCGATATGATAACACCAGTATTTTTGGGGTCGGCCACAATGTTGTGGTTTCATACCAAATAGTAATGAATTTCTCTAGAGTTTCCATGAATGTTCATTAAGTGTATTTATCTTCATACTGTGCTATCACACCATGTAAAAAATTATTTGATGGTCTATGAAGTGATCACACTACTGTTGGGATTTAACCACTAGGTCGTTGACATAAAATTCAAATATCATTCCTTGTAATGGCTTTACTATATATTGCATGGAACGTTGATATGTAGAACCATCATTCTTTGAGCCAAAGGGCATGAGCTGATAGAAAAAGATACCCTGAGGTGCCCTGAAGGTAGTGGATTCTTCATCCTTGTTGGTCATCTTTATCTAATTGTACCATGCATACCAATCCATGAAGAACAAGACTTGGAAACTGGAAGTGGAAATGATCAAGTGATCTGTGATTGGATATAGGAAATAATCCATTGGGAAAATTCCATTAAGGACAATTAAATCAATGTAGACCCCATTCTGACCATTATTTTTCATGATAGGAATGATGTTGGAAAGCCATATTGGGTACTTCACTTATCATAAATTGTTTTATTCAATCAAATTTTTTCCTCTACCTCTATATTGGTGGCATGAGAGGGATGTGTCCTTTTGGATTCCTACTTGATGTTCGATCCTCATTTGGTAGAATGAGATGGTGCGCAGCCACATCTAGGTTTAGTCTGGGCATTTCTGTGTAGTTTCACGTGAACACATATCTATGTGGATTCAAAAATTAGATGCCAATATCTTACTCTTATATGGTGTGGAGGCACTAATCAGTGTAGGTTGAGGGTCTTCCTCTATTCACAAGTTTATCTTCCTGAGTTCATCGATGATAGTGGAGACACCTTCCTCAAATAATGGAGGGAAATTCCTATTGACATCCTCATATTCTTCCATATCAAAATCTATGGAGAATGTTTCCAATGAAGATATAAATCTTAGGTCCCCACTCTATTTATCAGGATGAGAGAGGCCATCAGTAGAGACATTGTCATCCACTATTGAATGATTCATTATAGAGATATTCCAGAGATGATTTTCTTTGACGATGTCCTTGGGTAAAGTAGGGTCTTGGACCTTTGGGATTATATTTGTGACCTCAACCATGTTTATGCGGAGCATATAACAAACATCTATCATAATCTAGAGATTAACATGGGAGTTCCACAAGACATTGGGAGTGGAGACCTGTATATAATCATCTTTCATTGGTTATTTTCCTACATTTCTATAGAAGTATACATCATTATATGTGGCCCCACAAGATTCAAAGTGAGCACTATCACTATATAGTATTCCAACATTTCCATTAACGAGATTCATTAGAAATTGTTGAAATGTTGAAGGTATTTCTAGGTGGTTATGTAGCTAGGGCCTTCTATGTAGGACGTTATATGATGTGTCTTCCTGGATTACCATAAACTCAGTTTCTGATGGAATATCCCCTAACATGGCTTCAAGATTTACTTTACTAAGAGGTATTTTCTAACTAATATCATATGCTTGGGTGGTTAGATTAGTGGGATTAAAATCTCAATCACCATATCCCAAAACTCATAGTTATTGGACTAGGATAAGATTGATCACATGACAATTTTCAGTTAGGGCCCTTTGGATGATGACATTTTTTAGTCTGCCTAAGACATATAGGGGTCTCATTTGTCCTTGGATGGCCTATTCCTGATCTTGATCATTGAATGAGACAATGATGTGATGTTCTGTGGACATGGTATTCACTCTATAGACCTCGAATGTAGTGACTTCTGTATTGAAATCTTAATGGATCTGGAGAGCTTCAACCAGTGCATCCCTGAGTTATTTTGAAATAAGAGCACATCGAGGACTGAGATCTTGGTTGGGACAATCAGCACAATTTCATAACATTTAATTCTTGTTCAAGAGGTTTGAGAATACCTATATTTAGTTCTCGGGGAAATACAGATGAGGAGCCAATTAATTTTGGATCGATGGACTTAGTGCTTGTAGAAAGGTTGATGGAGTATTTTATACTACTGGTGAAGGTCACACCGGCCTTCCCTAATTCATGGGTTGACTGAATTAGACCGCCACTAAGAGGTTATGCAAGAAAATTGGATGTGGGAGACTCCTGGAGGGCTCTTAGGAACCTCCAAGCCTCTTTTGAGAATACTGAATCACTTTCCCATAATTATCATCTTCTTATATGTCCTCTATTGGGATATGACCAAAATATTGAATCCAACCACATCTGGGTTGTCCCCAGTATCCCTAGCTCTAGCTCATAAGACCTCCCATTACATGGTTATGTGAATGAAACACAAGATCTGGGGAAAAATCATCACCATAGAAGGGCTTTGATAGGTGCATTATGTTGATTGAACCAAATATGAGTTCTTCATCGGATGAGGGTTTCATTTGGTGGGTCAGTTCATGTGCCTTAGATACTAGAAGGAAGAAATTAGTGAGAGTTAAGGCTCATTTTGGAAGATAATATAACTCTTATTCTTCTATTTATTTCTACTTATGGTTGTCAGACCCACCTTTGGGAGGAAAATTTGATGTTCCCCCTTGGGTTATAGAGCTATTTTGGTTCTATGAAACTGTTCTTTTGGAGTGGCATGGGCTCGATCAACTTCCTTTTGAGTCATAAAGTTGTTAATTTTTTTTTCTTGTTTGGATGAGACTTTTGGAAAATCACCCTCTTCTTTCGGTTGGATTATGGTTATGCATTCCACATGCTTGGGGGAGTTATCTTGCATCCCCTGTACAAATTCAACCACTCCTTGAAGTAATTCCTTGAAGATGAAGTGGTTCTGGATATTAATACCCCACATTCTATGGTAAGGGAAGTAATCAGGATGGTTAGTGAGGTTAACGTCCTAAAGCCTCTGGGGTTGTGAAAGTTTGAACAAGTTATTATGCATGGAATCCGTGAAATAATTGGGGAATTGATCATTTTATACGGAGTATACTTTCTTCATTCATTTCTCAAATCTCTGGAAACCCTGATTTCTCTATGATTTAGGTCGCAGGTGATTCATAGATTTTCATCACTCGACAGGAGGGGTTCGGTAGATCAGGGAACACCAAGGTATTTGGATAGACACTACTATTAGGTTGAGAGAAACGGTTGTAGCTAATTCTCTAGATATCCTTTTACCCTGTTCTGAGGGCATGATTCATGTTTTGGATTGGTTCCACTAGATGGATTCTTCTAAATATAGGGTCATTTTGACAAACTCATAGAATCCACCTAGATATTTCATTATAATCATAGGCATTTTCAACTCAACCCTCTTATTTTTATCACATAGTTCCAATAGTTTCTCTTGTGAGAGAGGGATGCTGGGTGAGTAGGTCAAACGCTTCCACATTTCTTTGAAGTCAGACACACTCTCATTATATCACTATTTTTAGTTTGTTAGGTCAATGATCATTTTCTTCATTGGTGTAGAACTAAATTGATAATGGAATTAATGATGGTGGTCTTACCATACTGACATGGATTCTACTGGAAGAATGTTGTACCAAACAAAGGTTGGCCCTATCAGAGTATGCACAAAACACCTCTACAACATTTCCTCATGTTGATATCAAGGTCCCATCAATGGACCAAATCAGGATATGACGTGTGTGAGATGTTGTTCGGGGTTCTCTACACACTCAAATGTAGAGAAGGTAGGATTTATTAAATTGGGTGGAGGCTAAGTGACTTCAACATAGTATAAATATGAATTCCTCTCAGGATGCACAGGTGTACATCACCCTTCTATGGCTTCAATTCATGTTTCTAGGGACTCTATGACATTAAGAAACTCTAGGGACATCATTGCCTAAGCCATTTCCCATCCATAGGGTGACAATGGGGGTTGAAAAGGTGTCCCCACATTTATCTCCTTCCAATTTTGGATTCATCCCACGATTGAATGGTTGTACGAGAGAGGGAGAGGCTGCTTTTGCAAAAGAGGGATGTCATGAAAAGTTTCTACTTCTTCATTTATGTGGACTAGATTTATATATCTTGAGAAAAATTGATTCAAAAATACCACTATTTTTGTAGGATTAAATATGGGAGGTAGAACATTTGTCACAGCCCGAAGATGATACCCAACAGTGATATTGCCTCTGATTAGCTCCTCGTTGAGGTGTCAACGAGTACATATTTCACTCTCATATTACGACAATCATTCCTCCAAGGAAAACCCCCCACTTTTTGGAGGTGATCAGGATATGGATGTACCATTACCTTTATTAGTATCACATCATGAAGGTTGTGGCAATATTTTTAGAGGTTCCATGTTTTAGATACATCTTGGTTCCTGGTGTGTGAAGCCCCAGTTAGTGCATCGAAGTCACCCTCCTCCAGTGGTATGTTTTCCATTTTGCAGTCATTTAAAGTTGTGTGTTGATCAATATCCTCCATGTTTACAATGATGAAATTCACAAAGGAATATCAGGAAATAGTGGTTATTCCTCTAGTTGCGAAAAAACAGGATGACTATACACTATCTTGTCCAGGGTTGTTATTCAAACCCTTGGACATGTTGGGGCAATTTTTCTTGTGAACCCCAGTGGGATATGATTTTCTTCGTCATATTTTCCTCCTATTTTGGTTTATTAATAGTGGCTATGTGGGATTATCTGGTGGTGGTTTTTGGACGTGCCCTAATATGTTTGAGATTGTATTAGGGTGGGAGGTTTTGGTGGAATGTAGACCATTGAATATTTCCTCCCAACATGGAGAAGAGTTATTCCCTCTAGGTCATGTTGTCTATGATCCAATGACTCTAGTTGGGGACTTGATGATTTTCAAGACAGACATAAAGGTATAAATACCCCTATTCTGGTGGGGTGGTGGTGATCAAGAATCACCATTGATGTATCCAAGGTCCTATCAGGGGGAAATGATCCTGTATATGGTGATTGAGATATAAATTCTCCTAGTCCAGTGGGCTAGGGTTCTCGTGTGGCTACCATGGATATGACTATATCCTCTCAAGAATTTAAGATCCATGGGGTGGAGGATGTGGTAGACATTATCTTAGAACAAGGGGTATATTTATCTCTTGGATGACTACTATGGAATCTACTACTGTATTCTATGTGATGTGGCACAGTTGTGCTCACATGGGAGCTGGGCGTAGTGGAAGCCAATGGTGAGAACCACTCCTTACGGGATGTTGTCCTAGTGATTTTATCTTCAGTATTCGTGATTGGAATTTCCTCCAATTATAATGTGGGACCCATTTTTAAATCCTATGTGCTATCCTCTCTCCCTATCCATGGTCACTGGGCACTGTTTAATCTGGGTAATTCTTTTGAAGTGACCAACTGGCCCTAGCGTTTCCTGTTTCCCTACTTTTACTGAAGGCTATAACATTTTAGGATACCATATATGAGGGGGTCTAATATTATAAGGGACCATCAATGTTTAAGCCACCAACACATCCCCATCCTCAAATATGGATGCATGATGTGTCTTTAGAGATTAGCTGCATAAGATTTGGGATGTAATAGTTGCAAGAGTATTCCAAATTTGTACTGTGATTTTCCTATTTTGGATCTTGGGCCATGGAGAATGTGGCCATGTCTAGCTGATAATAGAGTATATTGATTTTATGAAGGTAAAACTTTTATCCTAGATACAGGAGATATCAATCCTTCAGTCACTGATGAGTAGCCTACATATTTTGATGTAGGTAATAAATGCACTCCTTTTCTAGATCATTTTGGATCTCATAGCTGGAAATAGAGAGGGGCTAGAAGATGATGGGGATAATGTTTCTAGCTAAATCCCTCAATAAGTCAATGTTTTCCTCCCCTTCATCATCATACAAGACTCCATCCAGTCAGACCATGGAAATGGCTCAGATGGTTGCCCGCTAATGATAGTGGAGTTTTACTAGATATTAATAGGGAACCATACACAGTTGACCCTAATGATTTGATCACTCCCTATATGAAGGTTTCAATTTTTGGTTCACCTATTTATACAAAGGTTTCTAGATAAAGGGATAGTTTTTTTTCCATGGGAGATATCACATTGTGGAGTTGACCATGGTGGATTTTAGGGGTGAAGTCTCTACAATCCATCTCCACACTACCATGAGGAGTAATATCATGTTAATGAATTTCTTCTACATCTTCTTCAATAGAAGAGTCAGAAGACCCATATGGTGTTGATAATGTGTCTTGAATATCTTAAAAGACACCACTATTGAGGGAATTTAGAGTATGGTCTATATTCCATGTCATGGCCAAATATGTTAACCTTCATTTGTAATTGTTTTGGGATATGATCCGGATTTGTGATGGTTTCGAGAACATATATGTAACCACCTGGTGTTATGGGAGTATGGACATGCTACTAAGAAGCTGTCGAAATATGAAAATGATTTGTCTCATTATTGATAAGAATGTGAGCCTATCCCAAGGCATGTTCTAGTCTCACATGGTGAGCCTCCATCAAGATGAGAGTATGAGCCCGATCATAAGACTTTGTACTATACCACCAGTATTTTTTGGTAGAAAATGGGCATTCCCTGAGGCTTGTACCACTCTGACATGGTGGTCCCCAGTTGGATCAATAATATGAGCCACATATGAATTTGAATTCCCTATCAGAATATTCTAACATACATCCAAAATGGGAGAAGGAATTCGAGCCTCCCCCCATGTTTCCTTGGAATGATGTTGGTTCAATCATCCCTAGGTGGAAGTAGTAATATGCACCTAGCTTCTGTCATATGCTAGAATATGTCAAGAGGATTCACTGATAAGAATGTGAACCTTTCCTAAGGCATTTTTCATCCTCACATGGATAGTCCCAATCATAATTGGGATATATTGCTGATCCTCGGCCTTTATAGAATGCTAATGGACTTCTTCGATAGGAATATGATCCTATCCTATGTTGTGTGCTCCTCTCACATGGTGATACCAGACTAGAATAGGGATATAAGCTCGATCCTGGACCTTTGTAATATGCCTCTATACTTCTTCAATAGGCATGTTCCCTTATCTTGAGGCATCTGTAACTCTCACCTAGTGACCCCTAATTGGAACAAGAAAATGATTCCAGTCTAATTCCTTTCCCCTCATTAGAATATGATGATAATCTACTTGGGTGGGGGAAAATGTGTGATTTCTCCATCACAACCACTTGTTCATGATGATCAGAGTGTTGATATTTCCTTGCTATAGGGATATGAGTATGCACCTATCACTTCATCTACGACAGTTCTGGAATATGCCAACAAATTTCTTCAAAAATTGCTAAAATATATTGGTATTTTACCCAGGTGTGTCCATGGACATGATCCAGCACATTTTCTTCCTCCATGATAAACTAGATGATGTATTCAATTGAAGTGGGTTTATGTTACCACATTGGTCTTTCTTGTTCCATTAGTATATTGTAATGGGATATGTGCACAAGGGTAGTAGTATGAGCTTCCCCATGTCAGCTGTGAGGATATGCCTATAGAATTATTTCAAAGGAGAGGAGAATAGAGTCTTCTTGAAGCATCCTACCTAAATATGCTAGCAGTCATCACCAAAATAAGTGGAGTTATGAGCCCTCAATTAGATATCCAACGAATTCCTCCTCCGAAGAGTCTTCCTTATAGACCATTGATGAGCATCAATGGAGGTTGTGTTTTAAGTAGTACTCTCAGCATGAGACTGATGGGTACCAGTGGGATGGTTTTGGTGAGGGCGGTTGACAAGTTCCCTCCTCAATGAAACCTAGACCAAAAGGGAGCCATATTTTTTATCTTATTCCACCTTCATCAAATATAGAATATGGTGGTTTTCACGCTATGGGGATAATATTCGGAAGTATTTTTTCATGGTAATGAGAGAAACTTGATTAGAAATATCCATTCTTAAGAGATACAAACACATAGGTTTTCATGCTAGGAGATCTTTCTTAGTAGCTTCCATGTTCGGTGTTGTACCATGTTGCTGGTACTCCCAGACCATCATATTTCTCACCTTACATTTGAGTTTTTGACTAGGTGAAATTGTTTTCAGACCACATAGGATCCAATTGCTGATGATTTTTCATAGTAAATGTTGGATGATGCAGACTTTGTCTCAAATTGGGATGTTTTAAATATTTTTTGTCATGCAGACAATAAGTAAATAGATTAAAAATGAGGGTAATATCGTATGCATAATGTTCTACATTGGTTATGCATGGTTAAAAAATTTATCATGATAACCCATGATTATACCATTCTACTAGTTTGGATATTTCAATGAAAATATGGAATTATTTCATGAGAACCCTAGTTACATAGAACCATCTATAAGATCATGATGGTATTTATAATCTATTTGTATTAGGTTTTCTAAAAAATGTGTCCTAAGACATTATAAGTCAATCATTCTGTTGTTTTAGAGATCCCTGGAATTGTCATTTGGTTGGAATATAAGGGCAAATGAAAAGGCCTGATGGATAAAAATATATAATTTTGTCATTTTAGAGATTCATGTTGAGTTCAACATTTTTTTCATATTGGGGAAAATTATATTGACCGATGGAAAATAAAGAATAAATTTGTCTTTATAGAGATTCACATTGTGTTCACCATTTTTATTTCATCAGGTTTTCATGGCATGAAATGGTTTTTGATCATTGGGCTACCATTTTCACATTTCCCAAAAATTCCCAATGGTTCCCCCATCAATAGCTTGGTAAAGACTTTCTTTCCAATGCTCATCAGTCATATGGGTTTCAGGACCACCGACTCTTTGGGACTCACATTGGTAAAGATGATGGGAGGTCGGGCTCATCACAACCTTTTGGGGAAAACTTTTTCTTACTCTGGGACTATATCGTATATATAAGATATGAAAATGTATTTATTCATAATCCCGAAATGGGATTGGTTACCCTAAAAAAACTAATTCCTTTGTTAGTTCTCTCGTTAAACAAAGAAATGGGGTATCATTAATGAAATGAGGGGAGTGTGGTCTTATTGGTGAATCCATCTCTATGTAAATGAGGTTCTTCACTAATCCTCTTAATGGATATTAGTTGCTTTATGTGTTGAATCTATATAACCAAATGCATCAGAATATACAGCCACACGGGGGGGGGAGATTAATAATCTGATGATGGGATTGATCCATTATGAGGCATCATATATATTCTGGTAATTGCAAGAATCAAAATCCACAAAGATTGTTAATCCCATGTAGTTTAGAGTCATTAAGAGATTTCATATGTGTGGGTACTGAGTCACCAGATATGTGAGATAGGGTTTCATGAAGACTTCATACATATCCTAGTTATGGTAGCAATCAAAGACATCATAGTTCAATTACAGCCTTGGGACTATCCCCAATCAGGATTCCCTTATATGAGGGGTGTTCACACCATACCACTCATCGGGGCTTACATGATGGGATTTCCCTGGTGAGTGGATATTCATTACGTCTAATGAGGTGTTTATTACATCTCCCTAATCCCATGGTACCTATACTAGATGTGAGAAACAAGGGAGAATATATGATCTTTTAGATGGAATATATATATATATACATATGGGACTTGTTTTCCAGGATATTCCTTGGGATATTTGGTATAGATCTTAGGAATTGGAAAGGTTTCCTATATATCCTAATTATAGTGAAAATCAATGTTCTCATAGTTCATTTATCCCATAAACTGCTAACAATCTAAGGTGAATGATCACACTCTGATACTTTATGACCGTCCGTGAGGTTTTAGGATTGCTAGGGGTTCATACCAAAATGGATTCCCGATTGACTAGGGACATAACATATGTTGTTGATAGTTAATGTTTATGCACTGAGGTTTCCCCTAAAACTCTAGGGTGTATAGAGTAGATTTCATGATCAGTGATACTCCCTAATCTTATGTGAGATATTATCATTGTGAAAAATTAGGGTTATAGAGTGATCAACTTCATTTATTTGGATAAGGTATTGGATACTGGGATCACCATGGAAAATCAATATGGAGATCAAACCTTGAAGAGTTAGCCTACATATCCAGAATATAGAAGGATTCAGAATCATCATAGTTTCCAATTATAATTGGTCTTACACACTGAGGCATCCCTTTTATTTGGGTATTAAACACCAAGGATGGATAGGGCTATCAAATCTTGGGATTCCCATGTGGCATGGCCTACTTTTCTAGAGGGTGTCACATAACCCAATTGAATTTTCAAGTGGACATCCCATGACCTAGTTAGCTTATTCAAGAATCCATCATATGACCTATCTTGAAACATATCGGTGTATCAAAATAGTTAGTGTGACATGGTCTGAAGGATGTCATGTGTTTTAACTAACATCTCAAGGGACATCGTGAATCCTTACTGTCATGTCTGGAGGGCTTCATGGGTCTCAGCT
This sequence comes from Viscum album, assembly GCA_963277665.1. NCBI lineage: Eukaryota > Viridiplantae > Streptophyta > Magnoliopsida > Santalales > Viscaceae > Viscum > Viscum album. Next base: position 1,306,316,905 of record OY728119.1, read on the forward strand.
GGTAGGCCAAAAGTGTGTTGTGAGAGATTGATTATTAAGCATAGGAGCAACGGTGAGACTTGAATGATATGAGGGAAATTAAATAAATGAGTTAAGAAATATATCTATAGGATGTCACAAGGCTTGAATGTTAGGCTGATAAGGGGTCATGAGATCAAGGTGGTGTGTCCAGAGGGTTCATTTTACTTTCGTTGACTTGTTAAGAGGATTTCCCGTGTCCCAAATAGCATGCTAAAGAAATGTAGAAAGATCTTAATTGATGTATCACGGTGTTGTAATATATCCTTGTATGACTCAAAAAATCACACAAGGGCCACAGATCATGTATTTCTTTTAATTATTTCACTTTTTATATTGGTTTTAGACTTTGTATTTCCATGCATTTAGTTTGTTTATTATCAGTTTATTTTTTTATAATGTGATCAAGAAGGCACATGTTCTATTCTTAGAACGCCTTTCCAGTATTCCTTCATGTTATCTATTAACGATCATGTGAATTACCTCATGTATGGTGCATACTCACTCTATTAGTTGTTGATATATTACCAAATGAAATGCTGGTTGATCACTTAATCAGTTTCTTGAAGATGTCCACATTAATGCTTGGGACTTTTTCACTCAAATTGTTTCCTTCATGTAGTTTCTATAAATTTTTCATGATGGGGTGGTGAATTTATAGGCTTGACCTCCCTAGTTGTTTGGAGATTTTTGTGGCATATGTAGCATAGATATTGGATAGATTCAATGAAGTAGGTCAACACTACATGGTTTCCTGGGTCATTGCTGAGGGTCATTCCAAGTGTGTCACCTAATTTTCAGTGGATGAAAGTCTCATCTATCAATGCTTCCCAAATTGGATTATTTCCAATTAATGAAGAGTTAATTGATTATGAGGGTATTTCATAGGACTCCTCATATTTTCTTATGGACATGCCCAAGGGCCTTCATGAGACCCAAGGTGCCTATTAACAGGAATTTGTGAGATACTTGATGACTTATCTAGGGCCTTTCGTGAGATGGTGATGGTTAGTCTAGGGGTGGGACAATGCTGTGGGATTCCTTGGTTCATCGTAAGTGTTTTACAATAGAGGATACCATCCAACTCTCCCCTCATTTATTTTTTTATGCAACAATGGTCAGGAGTCAGGTGAAATTGTATAATTAATGTCAAAAAAATTACTCAATTTTCTAATGATACCTCATGTGACCAATATGGGTCATCTGGGGTTGAATGATCATTTTTGTAGGAAAATCAATCCATTTTTCCTTAGTGCATCGAAGGGGAATTACAAAGTCGACTAGAAATACCCAAGGAATTTTGTGTTGCCTAAAAAACAAGGAAAATGGATTTCAAGGATGAGATAGACATGTCACTAAGGTCTCACGACATCTTGTGGATCACCAGCGGTGAGCCACATATCCTTCTTTGACCGCGAGTACCACACACTACCTCCCCCTTTTCACCTTTTTTTTAAATTACAATGTTTTGCGAATGATGGGATTTTTCATCTGTAATGTCAAATAGATTTAGTTGATTTAATGATGATGCCTCGTGTGACCAATATTATCCATATAGTGGTGTAAAAGGATGTCATGGACAAATCCATCCATTTTTCATTATAGCACCGAAGGGAAAGTGATAATTTTCCAGGACATACTCGAGGAATTCCATTTGGCAAGGATGATAAGCCAAATGTATTTCTTGAGATGTGGTAGACAAGTCCTCGAGGTCTCACAACATATTGCAGATCGCCAGGGGGTGCGCCCCATGTCCTTAAGCTACCACGAGTACCTTCCACCTCCTCCCCTTTATCTCCTTTATTTTATTTTAACATGGTTTTTGGGTCTTGTGATATTGAATAAGTATCATCGAGGGATTTTATTATTTTTAATTATTTCACGGCACATGAACTTTATGACCACTGAGGCTCCACTATTTGGATATCATTCTTACTTATTTATGGAGGAAATTTGGATGGTTTGTCATGAATTTTCCAATAAAAAACCAAGAATCCTAGGGGATCTCATTCGGTTGTCATCACATGGACATCTGTTGTCTGGGGAGCCTTCATAATAGTAGGATGGTTTGTTAATGGGGACTCATATGGGATTTATTGTAGGTTATGCACAACAAGAGGAATCTTCATGTTCCCGTGAAATAGTCACAAGATCATGAGTCCCTTGGAGGATCATGTGGTTCACAATTTCTTGTTTCTTTTCTTTTGTGGGGTAGGTAATTACCCTATCCAGGTTATCCTTCATTTTTGAATTTTTTGATGCTCATTTGGAAGGTTTCAAAAATAATATAATATTATTTTGACTTTTATAAAAATCATTTGAAAAAATTTACTTTATATTTTAAATCATCATATTATAAATAATTATAGTGAATTTTTGTGATTTTTATGAAATGATTGTTTTTAATGAATAGTGAAAACTATATATTTTTCATATAATGTAATTTATTTTCATTAAATAAAGAAATAGATATATCTCATTATATTATGGATTTAGTCTTAATGTTTCCCAGAATCATTTTAAATTATAATTATATAATTAAATCCATTTGAATCATTAATATTGATGATTTTTATATATGTTAATTTTTAGGCTTAAAAACAAATTTTTCTACAAATTGTATTTCATTTCATTTTACATATTTATATTAAAATAGATTTTTCTTCTGCATATAGATATCAAATATTTAAAAATTGATACACTGTCTTGAATAAATAGGTTGAAATTTAGTAAATAGATCCCTTTGATTTTTTTTCTCATTATCAATAGTTACAACAGTATGTATTTGTCACCTCAGTAAGGGTAAAACGAATAAAATAGAGTTAAAACCATGGGATAAGATCTCAAAATCCACCAAAAACATGAATTTATTTACAAATATTGAATAAATTCTCCTATATACACCCAAAGTTTTAGTATATGGTATTTAGGCACCATTTTCACATGATAAAGAAATTTATATTACTTTATTTAATGAAAAATCCAAAATGGAACTCTCTTGAATTTAATAATTCTAAAAACATTACATAAGGATAAAATAGGACAAGTTTTGTTATAAATGTTTATTTGAAATAAAAATTTATTTTTTACCATGTTTATTTATTTTTAATTTTTTGTGTAGAGATAATTAACTTAAATACTTACACAATGCCAACATAGTTCATATTCAAATGGTAGAAAATTCATGAATGTTTTTAAAAAAACTATAAATGTAATATTGTTTCTATGTTTTATAGTTTCCAATTAATAATATGGGTTAATATAAAAATTGAATAATTTTTAATGGTTTATATTTGAATTAAATTTCTATCATGTTTTTTTTCAATGTAAAATTATGTGAATAGGTCTTAAAATTACATTAACAATACTTTATGATAAAAATATTTTGTTAAATTATTTAAAAATCACAAAAAATATTTATATCTGAAAAATATGATGATATATGGTCATAAATTTAATACCTTGGTCATTTATAATACATTTTTACCATATAAATAAAATTGAAATCCAATAAAATTAAGAAATCCATTTCCATTTTCTATATTATGAGTGGTTAACCAAGGGGTTAAACCAAAATATAAGGTTTAAAATGACATAAAAACCTACATAAATTTGATTATTGGATGGTATTTTATAGTTATATTCTTTTTATTTGAATCTATAACCACTATCAATCATTTATCTTGATAATTTATTAATTATATTTTAATCTTTTTTTGTAATTCCAAGTTTGTCATTTCTCATAGTTATAAAAGGAAACCATTTCTCTCTTTTCATTACACCACATTTAGAAATATATCTCAACCAAACCCTAAAAATCCTCTTATAAACTTTCCTAACCATTAATTATAGTTTTTTTATTATTTAAATACTATTCAAGGGTCCTTAATATTGGATCTAATAGAGGATTACCAAATAAGAGGTAATCTTCCAACCTAACCGTTTTCAATTTATTTCTTATTATACCATCTATAAATCTAGAGAATTAATCATAAAATAATTAAAAAATTATTATAAATAAACTAAAATTTTATTATAATTATTTAACTACCATTATACACCCTATTATCCATAATATGGGAAGTGAAAGTATCGTTCGTGCATACATATGGACTATTGCATGCACATTGTGATAAGATTAATTTTCCATCACCATCGTTCATGGATGGTTATTATGATGGTTTTATAGATTATATATGATATTTATAACAAAATTATACATAATTAATTATTATATCATATCTACCTTTATACCATTATATTTTCTATGAAATGATAATGTTGCTCGTACATATGTGTGAACCACCACCACCACGAAGCGATTTGATTTTTTTTAATTTGTGATTTACATATTAGTAATAAAAATTGATTTAATGAGTATATATCATATATATAATATAATAATTATTCAATATTTTGAATTATTATTTACCTTTCTTTCCTTCGATCCATCGAAAAGTGAAAACAACATTCATGCGTATGTACATCCTACTACCTTTATAAACAGTGTAATTAATTCTTCTATCAACAAATTTTAAGAGAGATTATAAATATGTATATAATGAATATATGTGATATTTATATAATAAATAACATTTTATATATGATTTAACCATTAAAAATGAAACAATGTAATTAATTTTTCATTATATGATATAAATAACACTCTATATATGATTAAAGTAAAAGGACTAGAACTAACTAACCAAAACTCTCATGAAAAATGAATGAATTAATACCCATAAAAACAATATTAATATAATTATTAAGAAATGGGTGTTGATATGTTATAAGTGGATTATATATGATATTATAAGTATGTTAATTAATATTTTAAATAATTATAATGAATTTAAATATTTATATAGGATGTTAAATCACATTTTAAGAAAGTCGAACTTTCGCAATGAGATTTATATTGAAATCTCATTATTTATTTGGATTTTTTTGAATTATGTTTAAGATGATGAAATATAATGATATATCTATAAACAATCACATTAATTTTATTATAATCTGGTTATTTCTGGACAATATATCTTTTCACTTTAAATTGTATCACTTTGAGTACTCAGGAAAACGAAAGACTGATTAAGGAAAACTGACTTTATTTACCACTTTGGTTAGAATCCATTTTCACCCATAATAATTTTTTCTAATTTTTTTTTCAATAATGTTTTTAATATTACCCTTATACTTCTTAAAGTAAATTTTATCAACTTTTAAATTTTAAATAAATTGTTTATTATGAATATTCTTTCAATTTTTTGAACGAGGTACTTTTGTCTTTTCAATGAAAATGTGAATGAGACCTTTGTTTTAATGGACACGACATGAATGAAGTTTACTTCCATCATGAATACTATATCATTTGATGTTTCCATTATATGTTTCCATGTTTCCATTCAAAGAAAAATATTTCTTAATATTTGGTAATGTTGTATATTTTTATATGTGATTTAAAAATTAAAATGGTATTTTCCTCAGGTAATATTATAGAGATTGTTTAAGGACATTTTTCATCTATGATAACATACTATAATGATACTAAGTGTTTAATAGAAATATGATATAATGATAACATATTTATTCTTTCCATGGATGGTTTATGGTTATGAAGATGAAATATCAATGAAACTCAATTACTTTTCCATGGGGTAAGTTGTGATGAATATTTTTATAATCTTTTTACTTACATAAGTTAGGTTTTATGATTATGTTATGTTATGGACTGAAATTATATGGACATATAATGAATTTATTAGAGATTAATTTTCTATGAGATCAATGGGTACATGGGAGGATATCCCAAACCCATAAAAATATATTATACTAGAGTTAATCCCATTCCCAAAAGATGGTACATGAGAGGTTATCGCATGACTGAAGTAATTACATGAGGAGTTTTCCCCAAATTAACATGTTATGAATGACTTATTGGGTAGCCTTGACATAATATTTCTATGATTATTTTTATTCCACACCTTATTCAATTCTTTTAGGACATGAACATATGATAATGTTATATTCTCATGTCTCATGTTCATTTAACCCTTTATGATCCATGTCATGTGTACAATGAAGATTTATTCCACAAATCCTGTTATTGATATATTAAATATTGTGTATGATTTAAAAAGGTTAATCTAATGTTATCATACACATTATAACAATTTTATGTTTAAATCATCATTGATACCTCCATTGTTTATCCTTAATGGGTATCTAAGATCACCCTTTATTATGTTTTGTTTTCCCAAGTATATGAATGAAATATTAATGTATGATGTGTCTAAGAAAGTTATAGTTATGAATAACGAAGTGGAGGATGATGAATATATTTTTGTGATCCTGTTTTTTATATATCCAAATTTCTAGATAAACTAAATCATTATAGTTTTGGTGTGGATCATAATGTAGTGTATTGATTAGTCATCTAATAAGATCATATATTTATGTATGAAAAGTAGGGATTGATATAGTTTGTATTTGAATATGGTTTGGTGACCTTAAATACTAGGATTAATAACTTTAGTGAGAATACTTAAGATAATTCTATATATAAGATAATTTCTTATGTTATAGTAAAGAAGTTAGTGTGGGTTTCCTATAAATAATCACTTTCTATATATTAAAAGTGGATGTAATGTTGGAAAAATCATCTTGGGGTAAAACTCCAAAAAGTGTAGGTTGAGTATATTGCATCCATCGTTATGGTGCATTGTGAGTGTTCCCTTATTGTGAACATGGTTTGATAAAATCGGGGTCTATTATTGGGTTAATACAAATTTTCATTATGAACCATAAGGAAGAATTTGAAAAGATGATTATTATGGATGAACAAGGTTAAACCCAATGTGTCAAAAAAATAATGTTTCAGATTGAAACATCTTTTAAATGATTTTGCATGATTATGTGATTCGCAATTATGAATATTTTTTTTCTCACACTATGATTTTTAGTTTTATTCAATGACTAGAACTTAAAGGAACCATGCTAATATTTAATTTGATGGGTAATTCTAATATTTCCCTCCCAATCAACCAAATTTAATGGGATATGGAATAAAAAATATATTTTCAATCTATATAAAACATTATCAATTTTTGAATCACGCTGATCTTTCAAATGGGAAAAGGAGATAACAACACTCTTTTAAGATCTCCATGAGGCAATATTCACCATAATATATTTGGGTTTATTGATCCCCTAGTTTTTGAGCAGTGAATATATACCATTGACAATATATTTTCCATTATCCAGTGTTTTGAGCTTGAAAAGTCATTTTGGTTGTCTATTATTTTAGAGGTGATGTAGATCAATGGTGGAATCTCAACAATAACATGTGTCCACATGAATAAATTGACTCTATGGTTTCAGTAGTGTTTTGATTGTTTCAATATGTAATTTCCACATACACTATATACAAAAGTGGATAAGGAGATCCTTGTGTTATGAAGAAAGGATAATTAATCCATTCATACATTTGGGGGAAATCAATTCTGTAACCCTAACTAGAGTGTGGAGACACTCTTAAATCCTCTATGGGTCATCCAAATCCAATTATATTCGAAGATTAGTTGGCCGACAAGAAACTATGTAAAGCACCTTGGCATGTGGGAAAACCATCTCATATTAACCAATTAGTGGCAATCATACCATATTGTATTCGTAGGTGTATGGATAATATGTGCTAAATACCTCAGCCGTAAAGCTTCAGGATAATTAATAACCCCATGTTGGGAAGTTTTTACCCCTAGTGTAGATATATAAAAACAATGAATATGTGTATACCATCCTAGACAAATATTAAGTACTAGATTCCATTTGGATTCCTAAATATCTAAGGGAATCCCTTATTAATGCGCTTTAAAGTCTTAATGATTTTGAGACTGATGTTTTTGTGGATGAGGTGAATCATGAAAATAATAATATAGTAAAATTTGATGTGGTCATATGACTTATATTGGAATACTGGGAGGATAATATTAAGGGATATATCTAACCACTATATGTCATAAATATCATTAAAATGTCAACATTCATCAATCCAATATTTATAGTGGATCTAGGATTAATATTATTTCATTCCAATAAATATGATGTTTAGTTTATGTTGGGAACGACTTGTCTCCCTCATAATCAACCATTAATTGTCTAAAAAAAGAGGTAAAATCCCTATAGAATAATCAAACTCAATGAATATTTTATAGATCTTGAATCTAACTCTGATATCATATAATTTTAATAGAATACAACATTTAAAGATCTATTTGGAATACTATAGATACAGAACCATGTAGTTGTATTGTCATCAACCATTGATACCTAAATTACCCTATCAATGAAAAATTTCAAGTAGTATGTTATAATAATTCCATCTTTGAATCATGTGAATACCAATATATTTAAGGTTTCTATAAGAGAGAAGTAAAGTTGTAGATGATGGAAGGTAAGTCATAGGTCACTGCTCCATTGGGTTTTGTTATTTCTATAGTAAACCATTAGAACATTCTTGGTGAGGATTATTTATATCCCATGAATCTATTTGGAGAAAAAAACCCAGATCTAGAGAGACTCCATAGTTCAAATTCCCCATTCGTCCCTATTTATGTAGTGAAATCTACATTACCTAGGATAAGTATTTCAAAGGGTAATCAGTTTATACATGTAGTGAATGACATCATTAATGATAGTACACTAATCAAAAGTTCCCCCTATTTATCTTAAAAATTAGAGAATATATTAGCATCATCATCATGATTGAAAGAAACTCCCACTTTTCTAAAGAAGGATGCATGTGACCTTATATCATCTCTTTAGTGTTAGAAGGTCTACCCTTCCTCTAATTTCAGTGATGTAACTTCATTAATAGTTTCAAAACATTGGGATGTCTGCATGTAATTCATAAAATTTGTAAATGTACCCACAAAATCATATGAATCTAAAAATACTAGTTCATATTATTCCCTTATAAAATTTATATAGTCAAAGGGGATGAGGAAGACCTTAGAGATCCCCCAACAACATTTAATGAAGAAATATATATGATATTATTATTATTTTCATGACTTATTATATACTTCCTTTACTGATTTTATATAAAATGTGCATAATGTGTGTGAAATATTAATATTTTAATACTAAGAATAGTTTTTGAGCATTTTTTAGAAGTAGTCCAATTGAGTCACTTTACTATTTTATTTATAACTCTAACCCTACTGATCCAAATTGTGTGTTTTATGTTTTTTAAGATTTTAAATTCAATATATAAAATTTCATTAGAATAAATCATGGGCTAGGTCTTCTATTTGAAGGCTCATATGTGCCACACAATAGGGACTACATAATCTGTGAAGAAACTGGACCAACCATGAAGATTGAATTACTGGGATCAATATAGAAGTTAAAATTACTTCATTCTCGTCAATGGTTTGGGGGACAATTTAAGGAGTCTTGTATAAAATTTTCATGTCCCAAATCCAAAAACAATGGCCCCAATGTATGCTTTGAATTCCAGCCCACCATTCTAGCCGAGAAATAAAGTCAGTACAGTATTCGTGACATATCTCATTATTTAAGCATCCAATAAAGCAGAGATTTTGAACTATGAAATATGAGATATAGTCGGCTGACTTTTTTGAAGAAATAATTCGGTTTTGAAGGAATCTTCCTATTCAAAATCCCTTTTAAATTTTGGACTTCAAAAAGACTAGATTGAAATAGACAGATTGAAATTATTTAATCGACCGACCATAACCTTGGCTACATAGGTCAAAATGCCTCCAAATTTTTAGAGTAGATGACCAGAATTATTTTCTACTACTTTGAAGAAGGAGATATATCAATATTATGATTTCTGAATGTCTAAATCGTCAAGACAAGTGGAGGGACAGATTGGGAATGAAAACAGTCCACTTCCATGGGCTATAAATACCTCCCCCTCCTCTCCATCAAAGGGGTTGGCATTTCAGAAGAGAGAATCACATATTGGAAAAACCAAATTCTTTACAAAGGCTTGGGAGGACATTCCATACTCATATATTTACTTTAGATAACTTTCCTTCTATCTCTGTTTCCTTTCACTTTTGTGTTGTTCTTCGTTTGTAATATTGTAAGTTTGTGTTTTGTAATTCTATTTTAATGAAAGTTTATTCTTCAATATCTCTTATTCTCATCCACCTTCTGTAGTTTAATATTAATGTTCTTAAAATAGTTTAAATACGGTTTAATCCCCTTCCCTTCTTTTGCTTCCTCATTCAATCAAAAGTCTGGTTTTTTTAATTCTCATCATTGATCGTGTGTGTGTGCTCGACGTACCACTCTTTTCTTATCCGTTTATTTTTCTTCTCTTGTTAATTAATCATAATAAATATATAAACTAGATTAATATTAATATAAATGGCTGAGTAAATATATTATTGGGGTGATCCCACATTTAGGTATGTTAAGTGATTTAGAGTATTCACTCGATGAATATTCGTTAATTTAACATTGTGTATGTTGGACTTAACATGTCATGGATTAATGAATTGTTTTGTTTAACATGTGTCTTACATGGATTATTGGAACTATAAATACACTACCATTAACAAGCTCTGATTGAGATTAGAACCCTAAGTTAAGTTAAGTCTTGGATTAAATCCTTAACACTTAGTAATTCCAATCAACATTATCTTGCGAAGTGGGTGTTAAATTAACTACAATATAAAGAAAAGCTCTTGTATATCCCAACATTTACTCCCTAAAAATAAACGCACCTCAATATTTATCAAATTTTTAAATAAAATACAAATCTTTAATCAATTCATTTATGTTCTGCAAACAAACTCCCCAATCAGAATACAATCATCTAAAAACAAACAACTATTACAAAGTATCATCACCGAGGATTCGACTCGAGTGCTGTTATACACATTAGCAGAGCACTGGAACCCTGACCGTTCGATAGGTGAAAATCGTTCATGTGTTTCAAATGGAACCATTTCTGTGGCTGGTATTTGAAGTAGTCATTAGTTTCTAATTATTGTTAAAAAAACAAAAAAAAATTGAAAAAAATTGAAAAAAAAATTCAAAGAAAACCATGTCTTCTCATAAAAATCATAAACAGAAAACACAAAGAAAAACCCATCTTCCTTTTCCATCCAACATATTTATGAATGCCCCATAGCCTTCCAAACAATCCCTCAGAATTTTTTGACCTTGAAATTGAGCGAACACTTCCCCAACATAGGAGGAACAGAAGATAAAATCAAATAATTCAAGAACCGATCCTTGTCCAACAAATGGAATTAGATATGGCCAATCCTAGGGAGAAAACACTAAAAGATCTTTTTTCCCCTAATATGAATTAACAACCACTTTGTATTCAATATCAAAACATAGAAGCTGACTTTGAACTCAAACCAGGTTTGATTCATCTTCCCCCTCATTTCCACGGGCTAGCCGGTGAGTACCCACATCTCCACCTTAAAGAGTTCCAAGTGGTGTGCTCTACCATGAATCCTCAAGGGGTTATTGAATAACAAATAAAACATTGAGCATTCCAGTTCTCCATAGATGACACTACTAATTCATGGCTTTACTACTTACCTTTTGATTATATAACCACATGGAATGACATGAAGAGACACTTCTTATAGAAATTCTTTTCTGCTTCTCGTACTGCTTCTATCCAAAAGGAAATAAGTGGTATCCCTCAGTTCCCAAGTGAATCACTCCCTGAATACTGGGAGAGGTTCAAAAAGCTTATTAAAACCTTCCCACACCACCAAATCCCAAACCAACTCCTCATCCAATACTTCAATGATGGGTTATTGGCTATGGAGAGAACTCTCATTGATGCCGCAAGTGGTGGTGCTCTTGTTGATAAAACTCCTACAGCTGAAAGATATATTATAAGAAACATGGCTGCAAACACACAAAAATTCCATACTATAGCACATTCTCAAGTAAAAAACTCCCAAGATAATCAATCCATAGATCCGAACAAGATGACCGAGTGGATAAGTTAACTTACAGGTCTTGCACGACAACTAGTTGTGGCATCCAAATACCCAATGTCATCTTCTACATAATCAATGTTTTCTGGACCTGTAAAAAACTGTGGAATCTGCAACTCTCCATCTCATACAACTGACACATGTCCATAAATTCAAGAGGATCAATCTGATTCATTTGGACCAATGGAACTCAATGCAGTATATGCTCAGCAGAACACCAATCCTCATCTATCAATTCAGTTTGTTAGAAACTTCAACCAACCTCACTCTGAGCCCTTCTCTTCTTCCAATAACCAAGGCAATAGGTATGGTAATACCATATCTCATCCTCCTCAATTCCCTTCTGAAAACCCAATACAATTCTAATATGGTCAAGTTGTTGGTAAATTCTAACAACCTTTTCCTTTTCTTCCTCAACATTAAAGGAACAATCTTCCTCCTAGATTCCATTATCCTAGTGATCCTTCCTAATTCCAAAACCAATATAATCTCTTCCCGAATAACCAAAATCAAGGTAATCCCAATCCGGGACAAGAATCTTCTTCCATGAAACCATGGGAAGTGTGGTGGAAGGCCTTTCCTCCTTCACCCATTCCAGCCTTAAGAAAATTGAAACCCAAATTGGTCAACATGCATCCCACCTTAGTCAGCAGCAGTCATCCAATTCTTCCCAACTTTCTGCTCAACCCTTACCCAACCCAAAGGGTAATGTAAGTGAAATTGAACTTATATCGGGAATGAAAATTTCCATCCCTCAAGATAAGTCCTTCAACCCTCTTTTGAATGTTTACCTACAAAATGAAAAGAAAAATAAACTAGAAAAAGGATCCTAAAACCATTCCCTCACCTCCTTCAATTCCACTTAGGAACCCAATTCCCTTTCCTCAAGCTATTTCTAAGCCAATGAAGACCTTTAAACCCGATCCTAAAATGATCGACATGTTTAGACAACCAACGAGCCTATACCCAAGTGTAAGGGCTCCTGCTTGGCATCCAAGAGACCCAGGTTCAAAACCAGGTGGAGGTCAATTTCCGAGTACAGTAGCAGTACTTTAGCAGGCACTGTTCGGTACTGTAGTAGCCGGCCTATTCACCTGATTTGGGATTTCGGGCCACCGGTTTGGGCCTACGGGTCTCAGGGCCTTCAGGCCATAAAAGGCCTTCAGGACATAGGTCCTTCGGGCCATTGAAGACCATGAAGTAGCCCAGTTGACATAGAGCAGGCCCCAGATGAGGATTAGAGCACCAGTAGCAGTCACCAGATGCAGAGCTAACCTGATTGGAATAATGAGAAGGTATGGCAACCGCCATTGTGACCAGGCACTATGCAACTTTGTACGGGGCAATGCTAGCTGATCTACAGTGCAGGTGGGGAGCTAAAGTCAATCAATGATGAGGATGATGGGGAGGGGAAGTTCTAGTGGGTTGGGCCTACGGGTCATGTATTGGGCATGGTATGCCTCTGGGCCATTGGTTTATATATTACTGGTCGTGTCGGGCCTTGTCCCTTGGGCCTACGGGTCATGTACGGGTTCCCCTTTAACCCTAAAAAGGGGGATTATCTATAATAAAATAAAAAATAAGGCCTTAGGGCCATTCTACATGTTTAGACATGTTGAAGTCAACATTTCCCTCTTAGATTCCGTAAAACAAATTCCTATATATGCCATGTTTATTAAGGAATTATGCACCCCAAAAGAGGCTACATAGGACCTTAAAAAACGTTTCCACTCAACACTCTATTCCCATAAAGTGAAAAGATCTAGTGACCTTTATGGTTCCATGCCAAATTGGAAGTTCTAACTTCGATGATGCACTCATAGACCTAGGAGCCTCAATTAATGTCATGCCCAAATCCATATTCTCCATCATTGGTGTATGTCCTTTTCTTCCAATGGGTGTTGTCATTCAGTTATCCAATCGAAGCACTGCCAGCCATGAAGGAATAATTGAGGATTCCATTGTCTGAGTCAATGATCGTATCTTCCCTGTTGGTTTCTATGTCCTTGACTTGGAAGGTGAGATGAACTCTTCTTGATATCCCCTAATTTTAGTAAGACCATTCCTCATGACTATGAGAACCAATATTGATGTCCAATCAGGCCTCTTATCCATGGAATTCGGTGACCAACTAGTCATGTTCATCATTTCCAAGACATGCAATACCCATCTGAGAATCACTATGCATTCTCAATCGATGCTTCTGAGGGAACTTCTAAGAGTAAATTGATCCCCATTCCATCATGTTCATCCTTTTTTGATGATAAAGGATATTGTGAAATCTGCACCATGATTAACCAAGTCATAAATGGTGAAGTTGATGTGGACCTATCATTCATAGACTCCATCAATCTATAGTAACTTGAAAACTCTCTTGAATTCTACATCAACTCTGATCTCTACTGCTCCACCTTGGACAATATTATGAAAAATGAATCTGACGCAACTGAAGTCCCTTCCTCCAGTCCTGAGTTGTTTAACACGAAAATAAAAGATGAGACTGATTTAAAACCACTTCTTAAAAACCTGAAATATGCATTCCTCTTCCGTGATCACTCATATCCTGTAATTATCTCTTCTTCACTTACTGAAGCCGAAGAGTCCGAAATTGTTCCGGTGTTAGAGGAAAACCAAAAGGCCAGAGGTTGGACCCTAGATAACATAACAGAAATTAACCCTGCCATTTTCATGCATCACATTCATCTTGAGGATTCATCCAAAACAATTAGAAAAACACAAAGAAGACTCAATCTACTCATACTTGAGGTAGTTAGGGAAGATATCACCATGCTTCTTCAAGCTGGTATTATCTACCCAATTTCTAATAGTGAATGGGTCAGTCCAATTCAAGTTGTACCTAAGAATGGTGGGATAAATTTTGTCACAAATGAACATGGAGAGGTAGTCACAACTCGAGTGAAGAACAAATGGTGTGTGTGCGTCAACTATAAGAAATTTAATGTTGAAAAAATAAAAGATCACTACCCTATTCCATTCCTTGATCAAATGTGGTAATGATTAACTGAAAAGTCACACAATTGCTTTCTTGATGGATACAATGACTAATTCCAAATCCCAATCACACCTCAAGACCAAGAAAAGAATACTTTCACATGCCCCTTTAGAACATATTCATACTGATGAATACCTTTTGGACTTCGCAATGCTCCTACAACATTCCCGAGGTGTATGATGAGTATCGTTTCCGAATTCATTGAACACTACATGGAAGTCATCATGGATGAATTCACCATTTATGGTGATTCATTTGAATCTTATTTGAATTCACACTCTCTAGTCCTCCAAAAGTGTGTCATGTGAAACCTTTTGTTAAATTTTTAAAAATGTCACTTCATGGTTAAAAATTGGATTATTCAAGGGAACATAGTTTCAAGAGATGGTATTGATGTCGATCCTGCCAAAATTGAAGTGATCTAATCACTTCCTCAACCCAAATCTGTTCGAGACATCCGTTCATTTATCGTTCATGCCGGTTTCTATCAGGGATTCATCCATAAATTCCATAAAATTTCCCTCCCACTCACTCGGTTGCTCCAACATGATGTCACTTTCCATTTTGATGAGGTTTAAAAGAGAACCTTCATTGAACTCAAAATTTCTCTTACATCTGCCTCGATAATCCAACCCCCAGATTGGTCGTTACCCTTGGAGTTGATGTGTGATGCTTCTGATAGAGATAATGGGGTTGTTCTTTGTCAAAGAAGAGAAAATATTCCTCATGTCATCTATTATGCCTCAAAAACATTGGATGAAACTCAATCATACTACAATATTACTGAAAAAGATCTTTTAGCAGTGGTTTTTGCCTTAGATAAATTCCGGCTCAATCTCTTAGGTGCCAAAATCATCATCTTCACAGACCATTCTACTATAATGTTATTACTCAAGAAAAGTGATTCAAAACCGAGGCTAATAAGGTGGATCCTAATGCTCCAAGAGTTTGACATTGAAATAAAAGATAGACCAGGAAAAGGAAACCTTATGGTTGATCACATGAGTAGAATTTCTAATTCTTCTCATTCTAAAATCATAGATCTCGAATTCCACACTGGGCACCTTTCATCTCTCACTTCAAAAATACGATGGTATGACCTGATTATAGATTACATGGTTTCTGGTGTTTTTCCTAAATTTGTTTCAAGAGAACAAAAAATGAAGTTGAAAAGTGAATGAAAATAATATTTTTGTGAAGAAAATAAACTTTGGAAAACTGGGGCTGACATGGTAATAAAGATATGTGTCGATGAAAATAAACATTCTTCCATATTAGAATTCTGTCACTCAATGCCTGGTGGTGGCCACTATGGAACACAAAGGACCTCTAAAAATTCCAACACTCTAGATTCTTCTGGACTTCACTCTTCAAGGACTCACATGTGTTCTGTCAATCATGTCCCACTTTCCAAAATTTTGGCACAATTTCAATGAGAAATGAAATTCCCCAAAATCCTTTAATTTTCTGTGTGATCTTCGATGTTTGGGGTATTGATTTCATGGGACAATTCCCCCTTTCTAATGGATTTTCATACATTCTTCTTGCGGTTGATTATGTTTCAGGGTGGGTCGAGGCCAAACCCACTAGAAATGATGATTCACATACTATTAGTGAGTTCCTAAAGACACACATCTTCCACTAATTTGGCACACCTTGTGCCTTGATAAGTGATTTTGAACCCATTTTTGTAATAAAACCATGGAATCTCTTTTGAAAAATAATGGGGTTGTACATAAAACATCAACTACATATCACCCACAAACAAATGGCATGGCTGAACTTTCTAATAGGGAAGTTAAAAGAGTGTGTGATAGAATTGTAAAACCCACCAAAAAGGACATTCCTGAAATACTTGGTGAAGCAATTTGGGCTTAGCAAACTGCCTATAAAACATCCATTTGGATATCTCATTTTAGGCTTGTTTTTCGTAAAGCTTTTCATTTTCTAGTTGAAATCCATTATAAGTTATTTTGGGCAGTGAAAAAATGTAATTTTGATCTTGAAAAATCTGGTGAATAAATATTGTTACATTTGGATGAACTAGAGGATCCTTGACTTGACTCTTATTAGAATTCTAATCTCTACAAAGAAAAATCCAAGGAAGACCATGATAAAAACATCATGAGAAAGTTATTCCATGAAGGTGATAAGGAAATGCTCTTTAATTCTCGATTTCGGCTTCACCCAGGTAAGATTATTTCTTGTTGGGATGTTCCTTTTATTATTACTAATGTTTACCCATTTGGTGAAGTGTAAGTCCAAAACCCCTCTTCCAAAAGTACATTCACAGTTAATGGACATCGGTTAATAATCACCATGAGAGGACACACAATCCTGGATCAACATCGAATTCCACTAGATCCCCAACTTCTCCAGTCGACATACCACTAGATGGAGATGGAAACCCGCCAAATCCAAACCCGGGGGAACCTATTTACCTTTAACTCTCTCACTCTCTTCCTCCCTCTATCTCTTTCTTCTTCTTCACCTGTGTTTCATTTTTTTCCACATTCTTTTTCAAAACCATTATTTTTCTCATTCACTTTTCTGTGAGTGAGTATTTATTAAAAACTAAAAAAAATCTAAAAAAAAGAATCATAATAAAAAAATACAAAAAAATAAGAGTCATGCTTACTCACCATCAATTTTGGAAATTTTGTCCAACCCTTTTTGGGAGTCAATAGAAATGTTTTCATCGAAAAAATTTTGTATTCTCATCATGACTTTGGATAAATAATTTTGTGTCAAAACCAACACATTTTTAATGCTCAATTTTTTATTTGAAAAATGATTTTCCCCACCCATGAGGAACAACATTTTCTTTCATGTGAAGGCCAACTATAGCCATCTTTTCAAATTGTGTGTTTTCACCCCCCATTTGTTAGTCTTGAGTTTGTGGACCTTCGAGCTGAATTTTTTAATTTAGTGTGCATTAATATGATATAGGCATTTTCTAAACCCCATGAGAATTATAATAGCCAAATATCCTCCCATTAACCATACAGTAATTCTCTTTTTGAAAGCCCCTTTGATCATATGAATACATTTTATTTGATAGACACATTACAAGCCCAATTCCTTATCCCACCCAATATCAACATGGATTTTCTTTGCATATTTTTTTTAAAATTTAAGTGTGGGTGGGGGGGGGAATGGATTTCATTATGGGTACCCTTTGTTGATTTAACCATGATATCATATGCTTGAGTGTAAGAATATATTTTAGTGTGGGGGAGATATTGTCATTCAGTGTGTTTTGTAGAATGTAATGTACTTTCATTTATGTAATTTTGTAAATCTTATTGAAAAGTGTTAAAAAATCAAAAAAATGAAAAAAAAGAGAAAGAAAAAAAATTGATTGGGTTGTTTCATGGGTAGGTCAAAAATCACTCTTCCTCAACCTTTGATCTTGTTATAAATATTAAAATTAGTGTCGTGAGGAGATCAATCATGGGTTGGGATATGAGTGTGAGATCTTTTCCAAGTTCAACTTTCTAAAAAAGAATAAAATAGAAAAAAAAACTTGCATTATATTCTTATGTCATTGGGAGAAGTTTTGTGGTTTTTAAATATTTCATCTTCTCATCCCCTTCGAATTTTCTTCCTCTATTGTGTCTTTCATCAAACAATCATTCCCTTGTAAATATGTATTTTTATTTCCTTCCATGTTTTATTTCAAAAAAAAATGTGCATTGCGTTTTCTATGTTGGTGTTTTCCCCCTTTTTTATATCTTTTGGATATCATATTCTTACCATCACATAGCCATAGAACAACCCCTAATAAGACCTCTTGATTTTTGAGCACTTTGGATAGTGAATAGAAGATGATATCTCTTTCAAACTCTATGATTTTCACTTTTTGTTGGTAAAAGAGTGAACCTCAACAAATGAATTTTATCATCTTGAGACGTGTGAGTTTTGAGGGTCCACATTTTCCATTTCAAAATTTGAGCATGAAAAAATGAATTAGTTTTGGAAATTTTTTTCTGTAACAACTTGTGGTGGAATTCAAAATGGATGAGTGAAATAGTCTAAACCTCCCCTGATTAGAGAAAACAAAATTTTAATATTTGTTGGTGAGTGAAAATGATTTTGTCATGTTTTTCTTTTTTTTGAACATGAGGACATGAACAAAACTAAGGGTGGTGGAGTTGATGTTATTAATGTTTTCATGTATTTATATATAATCTCTTTTCTGATTTTATATGAAATGTGCATAATGTGTATGAAATATTAATATTTTAATAGAAAGTATAAATTTTGAGCATTTTTTAGAATTTGTCCAATTGAGTATGTTTACTATTTTATTTATAACTCACACCCTACTGATCCAAATTGCGTGGTTCTTCTTTTTTAGGATTCCTAATTAAATATATAACATTTAATTAGAAGAGATCATGGGCTAAGTCTTCCATTTGAAGGCTCATTTGGTCCACACAAGAGGTCCTATAGAAGCTGTGAAGAAACTGAACCATTCATGAAGATTTAATTACTGGGCTCAATATAGAAGTTAAAATTCCTTCATATTACTCAAAGGTTCGGGGAACAATGTAAGGAGTTTTTTTATAAAATATTCATGGCCCAAATCAAAAAAGGGGGCCCAACATATGCTTTGATGTCTAGCCCACTATTGTGGATGAGAAATAAAATCAGTACAGTATTAATGACATATCTCATGATGTAAGCATCCAATAAATCTGATATTTTTCAGTATGGAAGATGAGATATATACAGCCGATTTTGTTTAAGAAATGACTTGGTTTTGAAGGAATCCTCTTATTCAAAAACCCTTTCACATTTCGGACTTCAAAAATACGGGATTGAAATGCACAAATTAAATTTTTTTAATCAACAGACCATAACATTGGCTCCATAGGTCTAAATGCCTCCAAATATTTTATAGTATTATGACAGAATTATTTTCTACAACTTTTAATAATGAGATATCTTGAGATTATACTGTCTGGATGTCCAAATCGTCGACCCAAGTGGAGGGAAAGATTGGGAATGCAAATAGTCAACTTCTTTGGGCTATAAATACATCAACCTCTTTTCTTTCAAAGGGGTTTGCATTTCAGAAGAGAGGAGAAAATATTGTCATGAACAAAGCCTTTCCAAAGGCATGGGAGGACCTTCTATACTCACGTTTTCACTTGGTATACCTTTCCTCCTCTCTTTGTTTCCTTTCACTTCTGTGTTGTTCTTTATTTGTAATCTTGTAAGTTTGTGTTTTGTAATTATGTCTTAATGAAAGTTTCTTCTTCAATATCTCTTATTCTCATCCAACTTCTGTAGTTTAATATTAATGTTCTTAAAATATTTTAAATATTGTTGAATCCAATTCCCTAATTTTGCTTCCTTATTCAATCGAAAGTCTATTTTTTAATTCTCATCATTGTTCATGTGTGTGTGTTCGACGTACCAATCTTTTCTTAACCATTTATTTTTCTTCTCTTGTTAATTCATCATCATAAATATAAAAACCAGATTAATATTAATATCAATGGATGAGTAAATATATTATTTGGGTGAGTCAAAATTTAGGGATGTTAAGTGATTGAGAGTATTTTCTCAATGAATATTCATTAATTTAACATTGTGTATATTGGACTTAACTTGTCATGGATTAATGACTTGTTTTGTTTAACATGTAGTTGCTATGGATTATTGGAACCTTAAATACACTACCATCAATAAGCACTGATTGAGATTAGAACCCTATGTTATGTTAAGGCTAGTATTAAAGCCTTAACATTTATTAATTCCAATCAACATTATCATGCGAAGTGGGTGTTAAATTAACTGCAATATAAAGCAAAGATCTATGATATCACAAGCTTAACTCCCTAAAAATGAACTCACGCCAATATTTATCAAATTATTATATCAAACATGAATCATTAATCACTTCATATAAGCTCTAAAAACAAACTCCCCAATCAGAATACAATCAACTAAAAACAAACGACTATTAAAAAGTATCATCATAGAGGATTCGTCCCAAGTGCTGCTATACACATTAGGAGAGCACCGGAACCTTGACCGGTTGATAGGCGATAATTGGCCATGCATATCAATCTGCCACCATTAAAAAACTCAAATAGGTGAATCTTGTTATAGAAGAGGATATATGTTTCTTACTTATTAGGGAGACCATAACCCCTAAGCAATTTGGTGATTATATTTCCTTCCTATGATAGAATTAAAATGTGTTCATTTAGAATTATATTGAAATAATGGGATTGAATCCTGATGTTTCCACCCACTGAAATTGTATTCCATACTACTTCCATGGAAAAAAACAACCACTACGATGAATGAATCCTACTCTTACTACCAAAGATTAATGTGAGGATGGTAAAGAAATTAGATCTAACATCATCTGAGAAGATCTGTATCAGAATTGGCAAGATAACATCAGCCCTATAATATGGGAAAATGGTTTGATCTAAGTTTTCATTGTCTTCATGGTTTTTAATAATCTCTTACCAAAAGATGAATTCATGGTCTCAATCATAGAATAGCTGATTGATGTGTAAACTGGCATTGAATCCATATCCATCATGGATGGGTACTCTAGTTAAAATTTGATCTAGATGGATCCAGATGATGAGGAGGAAACTTATTTTAGAGTACCCATAGAGATATATTATTACTATGTAATTCCATTTATCTTAAAAAATGTTGTCTTACATATCAACATGCTATATACCTCACCTTAAAATAATTATTGGGGAAAATGGGGGAGTATAATATGAATGATCTTATGGTGAAATATCAATAGTTACATGACCATCATACTAACCTTGAAGATATCTTTATCAAGATAAAATCACACAGTTATAATCTGAAGCCCCTAAAGTGAAATTTCATTGTGATGTTGGTGAAATTTCTCATATTTATGGTCTTCCACTGTAGTATAAAAGTTGGTCAAAAAAAGGCCAAGGAGATTCTTAACATTCTTCCACCCACTAACCCTAAATAATTTATATTAGTTTGAAGCTAATAAAATATATAATAGTGGTTTTCCATATCAATGGTGAGATAGAATCAGTGATCATATAGATTAATGGTGAATATTCTATTAAAAAGGAAGTGTCAATCCCTTTGAGTAGTTATGCCTGAGAATTAAATTAGGATTTCCCATCTACTACAATTATGAATATTGTACCACATTTAAAAAATCCTCATGAATATATAACAGCTAATGAAACTAACACACTAATGGACCCAAACTACGATTTTATGGTAATCCACAGTATGAATTATAGGATAGTCTCCCCATTTTTCATAAAATATATAGAGGAGTTAAAAGAAATCAACACTCCCTTGATTCAGATGATCTCATATACTCAAAAATTGACACCACATGCAAATGGATGTCCCCAATTGTGGACCACCTCGGATATTAAATAATTTCACATGATCAAACATGGAAAGAGAAGATCAATCACTATGCTACGAACTACACCCTCTATAGTGTTCCCAATTCCCATTATATCATCTACAAATGAGGCTTTGAAATATTTATCCTCATATTCATGATGGGGAAGGAATTATCTATTCTAATGATGGAAGCCCATTCTAGATATTGGATTAATCACCATTCATGGAACATTCTCTCTCATTTTATTAGAACGCATGGTTATTTTTGGCCTTTGATTACCAAATATTACTTAGAGATCACTAGACGGTGACATTAATTCTAATTGAATTACAATTTCATTCATCAGCCTTCAGATTTACTAACCACAAACATATAATCATGACCATTTTTTATATTAGGAATCAATGTTTTGGGCCCATATCCCCTAGTTATAGGTATGTTTTTTAATTTCATTCCTTATTCCACCAAAAGTTTCTTTAAATGGGAAGATTTTATTCCTCACAACGATGTCAGTACAAAGGTTTTCTTCAACCATAAATGGTCTGATATTATCAAAAAATTTGGAGTACTTTACACTATATAGATGAAAATGGAAAAAAATCTTTGTTTCTGAGTTGAAACGATTGTACCAAGGGTATAACATTCATTCGAAGCATTTATCCAGCTATAAAGTGTTGGAAAATGTAAAAATATAAGAATTAAATAAAACAGTTCACAAAATTCATTAAAATATGGTGGATAAAGAAGTGAATAAATATCTATATAAACTCTAGCCTACTCTTTAGTATTATCATACCATATCCTAGACTTCTATACTGGTGAACACATATTTATAGTTTTATAGGAAAAAAATCATCTTTACCCTTTGAGGTTCAATTACATTCTCTTAAATTTTCTATATTTGATTAGCTCACTGAGGACGGACACTCACAAAATGTACTCAATGGAAAAGAATAGCTTTATTATAAAATGTTTCACATTATATAAAAACTCAAAATCCATTAGAATCGAATATCCTCCTCCTATAACAAAAAGGTCTTCCTATATTAATTTATGCAAGGAGAATAGAACCTGGTCATTAGAACTCCAATTATAATAGGGAAGAAACCACTAGAATTAGAGCCAATGTGTGAAGGACCATACATTCTAAAAAAGATCTACTATATTGGAACTTATTTACCAATAACGAAAGAAATTTAATGAATCATTAAACCTAATAATTCAAAAAATCAAATGAAACATTTCTTATGATTTTACATGGGTTCATAACATCATTACTGCATGAAGTAAAATTATATAGTATTGTTCTATTTTACACGAACATATAATATATGAAACTAAAGTCCTTATTTTATTAATATTAAAATGAAGACTCAAAGACTATTCTACATGAATTTAATGTGGTTACAATTGATCCTCATTACTTGACCATAAAATAAATAATATAATATCCCCACTACATGACATTCAAATGTCTGAGGGAGGTCCTTTCAGCATAACCTTAAACAGTTTCAGACATTGGTCCATGAATTATGAACCTAAAACTAAATTACCCTATAACTATGTCATATATGAAGTTAAACTACAAACTATGGACAAATTGTTATATCCTCATTCCTATACCTAAGAGTTTTATCAGTGTAGAAATTCTTGGTGCATGGTATGTTTCTTTCAATAGGCTACACAAAAACTATTCCCCTCTCTCATATGTGTGGGATAAATATATACATGGAAGTATTAAAATAATATATGTGGAGTGATTCCAATCCTTGATGGATATATAGTGATAACTATATCTCATCTTAGGACTTGTCATGAATTTTCTAAATAAACAATTTCCCTTAAATTAGACCATAGTTAATGTCGGGACGACACGATATGTGAACTACAAATGACTTCATTCTTATCTTCATATGATATATAGTGACACTAAGATATCTTATCATTGAATTATACATAAAATAAAACCATAAAAATCAAAATAATAAAACACATATATCCCATATATATTTTCTAGGTCTCTACATGGAATTTTATTTTCAATAAATACATATAGATCGATTCTGTATACATTAGGATGCATGGTGATTATTGGGTCCCCAATATTGGACCCATACTTGATTTTAAATGAATAATATACCCTTATTCACATTAGTGTATATTATTTCATTATTGTATAACCTGATTTTCATCCCCTACCAATGACTTTGATCTATGAATAAGAAGGCTCATAATAATTGTGTATGTATTGATAAAAAGTTTGTCCCATAAGTAGGATTTTGATAGATATATGACCCTTCATATTAAAATTAAACATCTTAAAACCCTATATAAAAATTATTCTCCTTGTGTAATAGCTTGATCTACAAATGGTATGTTTCTTTATCACTTTGGGATTCAATGATTATGACTATATTAGAAAACCATGACACTATTCATCACATAACCAATGAGAGAAAATTTACCTTTATATGAACTATGTATGGATTAATTCATATCATCACAAGATACACAATTTCACTTGAATTTCATACTCTATTCCTAGATATGAGTCCTAATAAAAACACCCCACTTCATTCTAGTGTCTGAACCCACTCATTTATATTTAGTCATTAATCTATATGTTTAAAACTAAGATTAAGCTATGTCATATTTCACCTGAGACATATATCAATGAAAATAATCCACATAATCTACGTATTATTTAAACTTAAAGTACATGGATATTTTAAGTTTATCACATAACTTTGAAACATTTGGTCCCTCCCTTTATGGCCTTAAAAACATTAGTAGTCTTCTTTCACAAATGAATTTACCTGTATGAAAATCTAGATCCACGTATGGTTTCCCAAAATATGGTCATTATCTAAAAAATAATCATAATAAACCCCCACCCAATGTGATAAAATAATGTTTAGAGGTTTTCATATGATATTAGAACTACATATGTCATGATTTATATTTATATAGGATACATATTGAGGCTTGGGATCATTTAGTCTAGACTCAACCAAAAAGATTCATCACTCTCACCAAACTTTAACCATACACATGAGCTAATTATGTGTAGGGATTATTATTTTCATCAACATGAGAATGGACAATTAATCTTAAAATATATATTAACATTCAATTTGAATAAACTCCTAGCAATATCTTATTTCTCATTCTGAGTATGATGCATGTGATTTTATAGGTGTTGGTAGTTCACCCCGATTAATGTGATCAAGATGAGATGTATATGAAAGAATAGAAAATGCTCTTGGACACATGAAATTAAATTTTACAATATAGGATCCACTACACAAGACTTACCAAAAATCATCAGGTATCTCATCGGTGATACCCCTTCCCCTTGCATGAGTACTTGATCCATTTATGTCTTTTGGTGAATTTATTTACCTTTAGATGAAATTTCCCGCAAATAACCATGAGTATATTAATTTATACTCTTATTGGATACGTAATGTCACCTATATTATTAATTTCAAGTCTTTCCATGGGTTTACCAACTTAAATTCCTTTTCTTCTATATTGGACTCTGATCTATACAAGAGCTTATGGTGTTTGATTCCTCATCCAAAGATCTATTCTTGTGGTTCCCCACATCTAGAACTACTTATGTCTTTATCCTTTCCAAAATAGGACACATAGTGATTTTTTTATTTAAGATTTAGGGACCGAGCATAAACCCCATTAGACAAGCTATTGATGATCAGGATCCTCCCCACTAATACTGGGGTTCTTTGACTTTCCTAGTTTGAAAAAATGTTCAATCAACCATTTTCATTTGAAAATAAACCATATTTGTATTGAGGGATTCAAATGAACAATATGTGACTTGATTATTATTATGAAAAGATATATAGATACATCTATACTATACATCATTTTACTCATCTATAGAATATTATCTATTTTCTCATCTTTTTAATGGACCACTATAGCTTAACCTTGAAAACAATTTGTCTCAAATTCCTCTATAAATTTTTTTGGACACCCTTTACCAATGTTTACACATCACTTGTTTAGTGTCTTGTATTTATAAAAAAAATTCATGGATATTGGTAATGATTGTATACAGAATCAAAGTTCACCTTTGATTGGCTATTGATACATTCCCCCAATATGGATCTATACATACACCCATAGTCTATACTACCAACCAGAAGCATATTTTCATCTAAAAAAAGTGTTAGTTAATTCTATATCCCCTGAAACCATGGAAGTAATACCAATAATTCAAATATACTAAATGATAATCACCATAATATTTATCCCACATCACAACTCTTGATAAAAAAACTTCATTTCACGATTTACATATCATAATTCTATATTCAAATGGTTATAGGATATTCTTATACCTTAGAACAAAATTGGGTTGTGATGTTACATTTCCCATTAATATGTGGGTTCATGAATCATTACCTTAATCTATGATCACACATTATAAATATATTATATTCCATCATATATTATATTATCACCACAAGATTTTCTTTGGTTCAGGTTGGACAAATTATCTCTCCCTTTTATAAGAAGTTTTTCACCCTTAAATATAAGTCTCACTGGATCACACATTATGAATATAAAATATGTTCACTCATTCTCGATGTATCTTTTAATAATAATGAGCCTATTATTCATGATTTATTTTTATTGTCTTGGAATCCACAAAATTTATCATCCTTTATGTTGATGTAGTATGACATTAAATAATGGCCTATTTGGTCTAGGAATCATGACATTAAACTATGTGCATATTTATTTTGAGATAATATATAATAACATAGACCCATTTATTAACATTATTTTTCACCTCACCCTTGAGGGGTAGACTAAATAATCAAATTTTCACATCATAATGACCTCAAACTACATATTCTTCCACATGGGAAAATCTGTATTTGCAAGGGGATCCCTATTCACATTAGTTTTTCCTATCCCTTTAAACATAGGTTGTCCCAAAATTGGGTCAAACCTATAAGAAATGAAATTATAAAACCTATTATAGTCCCAAATGTAAGACATTAAACTATAGGTAAGGAGACAAAGAACTCCTCAGGCCAAAAATCCAATAAAGGGTTGTCTGAGAAAAAGTCAAGTATCTTCTTGATATGATTTGTAGTTTAACAAATTAGTAAAAAAGTTAAGTATAAAAATAAATATTTAAAAATATTGTTGGTCCCACCAAATATTCCCATCCAAACCCAATCCATATTCACTATACCCATTATTCAAGAAAATATTTAGAACACTGATGTATTAAATCATTTTGACTTGATAATGTACTTAATGGAAAATAACATAATATTTGGGGGTACTAGAATACTCCCTCGATTAAATATATCCTATAAACCTATTTTATTTTTCACATTTTTGAATCAAAAAAAATATTTTATGCCTATTGTTGATGAGTGTACTCGACTATAAGGGATACTCCATTTTGAATATACACACAACCCAATAATATGGATCTACATACATGACCCAAATACAACATATAATCCAAAGGCATGTTTTCATCTTGAGGATAAGGTTATCAATTCCCTATACACCCCAAAAACATTATCGTATAACCCACCATTTGAATATGGTCAATAGTAATCCTTAGAATATGCACTTTGTCTCATCATCACTCATTCAAATTTTAGTGTAGTGATTAAAAAAATACACAATACAAATATATAGGGGATTCAATATCCTCAATGTTATTTCTTTTTGTATCATACCCATCTTTAATGAAGAGATTTAATATCTCATTTTAAATTTTCTAACCAATCCTTATCACATGAACTTAAACCACATGACACAATGGTCTATGCATTATTTTCACTTTTAGTAATGATCCGTTCATTCATGATGAGTTTTTCTTGGACCACGCTAATTTGAATTTCCAAATATATTTTATTTGGTGAAACATACATGACCATAAACTATAGAAATGTTTTTCTAAAGATTTTAGACCTTAAAACATTAGCCAAATGATTCCACACACTAAGAAGCTAACCTAGATACCCATATCTATAGTTTTTTTGTATTCATGAAATGTTTTTCTAGCTCACATTACTACATAGATCACCCCACCATCTTTTCAAATATATCAAACCTTAAACAGAATCCTTCATCAGATTGATATAAATGAATATAAAATTACCAATGAATGTGATTCATAACTCACTAGGATAGAAACCTGCATAAGTAATCCTAAGAAAAAGTCAATTACCCACCCACAATACATGAAAATTGGGTTATATAGGTACAATTGGTCATTTAAATTGAGAAAGTAAAAATATATTAGGTTGAAAAACCATAAAGGGTTGCATAAGAAAAGGCTGAGTACCTATCTTATTTTCATCCCCCATATATATCTTAGGAAACAATTCAGGAAGAAGAATAAAATATTGAACATTTTTGGTGGTTCATTTTAAAACAAAAATAGAATTTAAATTATGTTCAATAGGTCCATTAGCCTAATAAATATTTAGATAATCTATCTATTTATTCTATGTATTCAAACGAATTTCTAATTTTAAAACCCTCACTCAACCTTTTCATCCTTTTTGATCCTCATAACATTGATTCATCTCATTCCACATCCATATAGACTAAATATAGATTACAGTGATTGTATTTATACTTATAACTATCAATTCTACATTCCTTGTATAATAACATCCAAATGAAAGAACTCCAGTGAATTATGATGGTATTCATACCAAAAAACATCCATGATCTATACCTAGGAGGACATTAAAAAAATTGGGATAATTATAGTGTGTTGTGATGGTATTTATTTTTATAACCATCCATGATCCATGTCCTGGAGGATATCATATGGAGAAACCAACTATAGTGTGAATGTAATGGTAGTCAGTCCTATACCCATCTATGAGCCACACATAGGAGGAAATGTCACTAAATCAAGAGTCTTGGAACCATGGTTGACCATTCTTATTTCTTGTTAATTTTTTTGGAATAAGTCTTCTTGATTTTATACATTGACTATCTCAGAAGCTATGAAAAAATAGAAAACAATTAATTAGTTATAAAAGATAATTGAAAACTTATCATAGGAATTTTTTTCATTCATTGAAAAAAATGCAGCACTTCTACAATTAAAGAAACTTCTCCCTGAATATTACAAAAATATCATCAAATAAAACATTCCATAAATGAATATTTGTTCATAATTTATTTATGTCATTGTTCTACTTGATCTATGTGTTCATCATGCAAGGAGGTTTCAACCTCTTCATGGGGAAGTAACATTTTCACATTCATAGCAGCGTCTTCCATAACTTTCTTCACCTCCTCAACTAGGCAATGATGGTTATCAATATCCTTCTCCATTTCAATAATCTTATTTTAAGACTAGGAAACTACTATTGAATTTAGTCATTTGATTCCCTTTTTCCTATATTTTGATGTTTCTATATCAACATGGTAACTGTGTGTTGAGAGGCTTATAAGACTATATAATACCTAAGGATTTCATCATATTTAAATGTCTCTTTCACATAGATTCAACCATTTTCATCATTCCCAATCCCATGGTCAAATGATGGATGTCACTACATTAATAATAAACAAATAATTAAAGTCTTTATGACCAATAGTTGTGAGAATATAATGAATTATAGTTACATTCTGATGTATTTAATCTTAAGGAGTTTTCAAAATGAGTTTTTATATGCTCTTCCACATGTAATTGTGAGAGATTAGACAACTATCAATAACCTCTTGATTGGTAATGGATTCACTCTCTGATAGAAGAACTTACTCAATAACAAGATAAACTAGAGAAGTTATATCCTTTAAATTCCATAGTAAATCCAGTATCTAGTCTACTTATGCTCCCACCACAATCATTTTTTGTGACATTAAGAAACATCTCTTCAAAATAGAGTGGATTTGAACAAATAAAATTTTAAGTATTCATTAGAAAAAGAATATTTTAATTCATCTTGATTGAGGTATGGATCCTTACCATTTGATGAAGTGAAACGAGTATCACCCACCAACATTTATTCACTAAAATTTATTATAGTAGTGTCTTATATAAAAATAACATACTTTGTTGGAGCCACCAAATTAGATGGAAAACTTTTTATTTGAGAATGATAAATGTATCCATTCATAGATTCCATATGTATATTTATTATCATGACACAATGAAGTGTGAATATTCTCAAGGAATGTTCCTTCTAGTAATAGATCTCCAAGGATAGTAATCTATTCCACGATATAGAAAATTGGAACTTCAATCTCAAACACATTATCAACCAGCCTTGACAGAACGTGGATACTCACCAATATTTTTGGATTGATGTCCAGTTATAAAGCCATCTAATCCTCAACTACCACCAAATTTTTAGTCACTTCCTCCACATCATCACCCATAGAAGGACTAGGGATTACAGGATTAGGAATAAGGGGTGCCTTAAGGACTGAAAGACCTTTGATATTTTCATAATTTATTGGATCTTTAGGAATATTTAATGAGGGTTTTCTAAGTTTATGTGTTATTATTGATTCCACGAGAGAAATTATAGATATTTTTATCTAGAAGATTGACTCTAGTTTCCCTTTGGACATGACAGTCACTGTACCCACAGAGGTTTATCCTAAGGGTTCAAAGACAAAATTATTTAAAACATGTGATGTTATTCTTCTCTCATGAACATGACCATCCCCTAAATGAATCAATATGTTATAACTGAACTATAATGTTTTCCCAAAAATAAGTGGGTAGTTATACTCACTTTTTTTCCCTGAAATAATATGAGATGAATGACTACGTACTAGATTACTATTTTTAATGACATCAACGGATAGATATTTGGAAGGGATTGAAGATGATGGTACTAAATCTCTAGTATAATCAGTGGACAATCCCTTCATTTACACTAATATTTTTGGAGATATTTTTTACTTAACGAGGGTATCTGGATTTGTGTTAAAACCGATCATTGTGTTTCTAGCC
Organism: Viscum album; assembly: GCA_963277665.1. Classification (NCBI taxonomy): domain Eukaryota; kingdom Viridiplantae; phylum Streptophyta; class Magnoliopsida; order Santalales; family Viscaceae; genus Viscum; species Viscum album. Next base: position 1,306,348,317 of record OY728119.1, read on the forward strand.
AAGTATATGGTTTAAAGAATGAGAATCTTGTCCCCTCTAACAACCTAAAACTATCTTTAAAATTTTGTTTTACGTTAAATGTATAACATATAGTATGGAAATAAAAGAACACTATTACTCTCACCTCTTCTGGATTACTTCTTTTGATGTCCTCCACTTTGGGTGAACCCTCATAGGGTCTTAGTAACATGATTTTTTACATCAAATAGAAAATTTTATCTTTAATAGAGTGGATGAAAACTATGTGATATTAAATATTTTTGTTTACCTTATAAAAAAACAAACTTATAATATGTTTTTGGATATAGATATAAATATTAGCTCCACTAAGATTTATATCCCTCTTTTTAAGAGAGGCCCAAACCTCATTGGTGACAATTCTTTACTAGAGGTGTCCCATTTATTTTAAGATTAAAGAGATATCATGTTTTTAGGAATGAATTACTGTGGATCCTCCCTTGACTATACTACTAAAATGATATTTGATGGGGTAGTATTTGTAAATTTAGTTTGTTTCATCAATTCATTGATATGATGCTTATTAGTAATAATACCAGAAAGAGTCTTTAACAGGCCAACTCCCCTATCAACATTTTCATTATTGATAGTTTCTCTACTATGGATGGTCTCTTCCCCACCACTAGTTCTACCATTTCTATCTAATATTCTATATATTCCTCTACTCGAGTTGATGATAATTCCTTTATTTGAGGCATGATTCTACCAAAATTTCCCACTAGTATATGACTGTATTGATGTTTCAGAAAAATTATCCAAAAAATCTATATTGTCATCAATTGGTGATAGTAAAAACCAAACACCAGTCTCCTCCCATGGGAGAATTAGAAGAAAAATTTTTGAGAAACCCTGAGATTATTTTCTTCTTTCACATTTTAAAGAGGAGTTGCACATCATTTATACATAGAGTGAAATTATCAGCTAAATCTAAAATGGGAAAATATTTCACATTTCAAAACCATGTTAATTATCAAATCCATTGCATGTAACCTCATGAATATCTGATATGATTCCACTTCATGGATTCTAGGTGCATTATCTATAATGGATCTGACTTAAAAAAACAAAATAAATAGATTGGAGGACAATTTTTTATAATTTCAAAAGGTGGATTTCAGGTCTTTTTATTTTTTAATTATTAGGATAGAATCCACATAAACTAGAAATATATGGAATGAACCTTGAATTTTCTATCTATTGGGTATTAAGAATTGATAGCCTCACGTTTACTTTTTGATCTAGTTCTAGAGGATTTTTAAGGGAACTAAAATCCAGAAATGAAGCTGCATTCATTGATAATGTTTTGATAAGATACTATTACATGAAAAATATTTTCACCAAAAAGTTAAAGTAAATTCATATGGAAAGATGGGATACCATTATAAATGCTTTGACCCTAACTATAGACTTAAAATTCTTCAACAGAAGAAAATGTCTATTGAGGATCATGGAATGAAATTCATCTAGGTTGAGAAGTTTATCGATCTAAAGGTTTTCTTCCTAGCCTTAGGTGGTGTAATTACCTTCCTCCAACATTAAAATACATGAACCTAGGTAACCATAAGATTTATATTATATAAAAGTCTGTCGATTAGTCACCTTAGGATCTTGATTGATGGAATTGATTAATTCTTCTACCCAAGCATTTAAAGGGAAATAAATAATCAAGAAGTGATGATTTTTCAAAATTCGCTATGTATTTTTGAACAATCCTATCACTAATGGAGGATTTATTTCCAAAAAATTTCATTCATAATATGGGAGGAATTGGTCCTACATGTCTCCTAAAATAGGAGCTGCACTAAATATTCACATTTACTAATGGACTATACCAACCTATCAATGAATCATATGGAATATATTCATGTCCAATCTATAATTACTATATATGTCCAAAATGATATGAAAATATAGGTGGCAATATACTATGAAATATAGACTACCTCATATAATTTAACAACTAAAATTTCCTTATTTAATTTATGAAAACACCATCACACCACGAAGGTCTAGCCATAATTCATACATAATGAACTATCATATGAGTAACCATAGTTGGATGCTCAATATATTTTATATCCACTGTTGATATCTTCATGATTGATGAATAATTGTGGGTGCATTCATCATTTAGACATATTTAACATTCCAAATATAAGGTATGGTGCCCTAGAATTCATTCAAAAGTTAACTATGTTTTCCAGATAATATTTACTTTTGAATAAATTTTGGCTTGAAGCATTCTTCAATGGTGAATGGTCCCACTAACTGGTATTGTCGTATACCGTAGTACCAGAAGGGGTCAATTATTCACTACACTAAACCCATACATGTGTTGTATATCTAAAATCAGATAGGATACTAGGAAAATCCCATCAAATATTGCAAAAATTTCTAATGAATAATAAGTATTTGACACTAGCAGGTGTCAATGTTATCAACTAACTCAACTCTCCTTCGATTAGAATCATGGGAAAACAATTATGGTGTCTTATCCTATCAAAATATTATGTGAATGGTATGATGTCACACCCCGACCGCGGATGTCCGTAATTGTTCTTCTTTCTTGGTCCCGATGTAAATTTGTCGGAGTTTAATTGCGATTGGCGGTTTCGCGCCGGTGCGCGGTCACTGCATCATTTGCGGTGACCGTGCGTTCAGCCCGGGTGACCGTGTATTCACTCGGCATGTTTAAATACTATAATTTTTATGTTGATATTTTATCATTAACGCTATTTAAGTTGTGTTATTAATATGATAGTTAATTTTATTCTATATATGTTTATGTATGTTTTATATATATATATATATATGTGTAATAATGTATACATATATGTATTATGTTTAGATTATTTTATTATTTGATCAAAATGATTATTATTAGAATTAACTTACAATTATTATTATAAATTCTATTATTATTATAAGTTTTAATCATTATTTTCATTAATGTTATAAAGTTTAATTATTTTTATTATAAGGGTTTTATATCATTATTATTATGATGTTTTAGTATTATTATTAATATATTAAGGTTTGATGATTAAAATTATACTTATTATTATTATTATTATAAATTTTTACTATTTTTATAATGTCTTATTATTATTATTAAGTTTTGGTTTTATTTATTTAATTAATTTATCATATTATTAGTATTATTATTATTTCCCTTTTCATTGTTTATATATTATTATTAATATTATATATATATATATATTTTAGAACCCCTAACCCTAACCTATTCCTCCCCGTAGCCGCCACCCAGTCCCCCTTTTCTCCTCTTCTCTCTCCCCCGTTTTCTTTTCTCCTTCTTCCCCGTGCAACCCCCGGCCTTCCGTTCCTTCCCGCACCGAGCCGCAGCCGGCCTCCTCTTTCCCCCGGCGGTGACACCACCCTGACCCCGCCTCCATCTCCGGCGCATCCCGCCTCGTCCCGGCCATCACCACCGTCTGGCCTCCAGCCGCCTTCCCGGCCTCCAGGCTCCGCCACCTCCCGCGCGCACCCCCTCCCTTCTGCCACGCCGGTTTCCGCCGCGCCCTGCCCTTCCTCCGGTGTCTCCCCGTCGCCCCTCCCTGCTCCCTCGCTGCACCACCCCGGCTGCGCGCCCTCTCGTCCGGCACTCCGCCTCCCTGCACCCGGCTTCCCAGCGCCCCGGTCTCGTCCGGCGCTCCCCGTCCCGGCGTCTTCCCTCGCGCAACACCCCGGACCCCGATGCCCCGCCTGCTCCCCTGTCCCGCTCCCCGTTCCGCATACCCCGTCGCCGCACCCCTGGCCCAGCGCCGCCTGCTCCTCCCGTCGCCGACCCGTTCCCCCCCTGCGTGAGTTCTCTTTTTTTATTTGTTATTTTTGTTTGTTTCGTTTTATTATAATTATTATTATTATATTACAATTAATATTATTATACTATCAATATTATTGTTATTATGTTAATATTATTATTAATATTATTACATCATTATTAAAATTATTATTATGTTATTGTTATTAATTCTATATTATTATTATTATTATTATTATTATTATTATTATTATTATTATTATTATTATTACTATCATATTATTAATATTAATATTTTTATTATTGTGATTATATTATTATTATCATTATATTATTATTATTGTGATTATATTATTATTATATTATTATTATGTTGATATTATTCTATCCTTATTATTTTTATTATATCATTATTGTTATTATTGCTATAGTATTAATATACTTATTAAATTATTATTTTTATATCATTCTTGTTATTAAAGTATGTTATTATTATTATATTATTATTAATATTAATATTTTATTAAGATTAAGATTATTATTAGTATTATTATTTTCAAGTTAATATTATTAAGTTATTATTTTGTTATGTTATTGTTATTATTATGGTTATGCTATTATTATCATTATAATAATAATATTATTATTATTATTTTCTTATTATTATTACTCTGGCATTTACTTGTGCTTTGTTAGGGGTTTTCTTCATCAATTTATACTTGTTTTTGGTAGGTTTAAGACTTTAGGACCCGCGCAGGGCGTTTCCGAGAAAGCGCCATCGTCGCGCCTTGTTTCCGAGGTTCTTCCGTCTCCGTGCCTCAGTTTCAAGGGTGTTGGACTTTATCACGTGGCTTCAGACACACGTCATGTCATCGCACTTGGATCTTGAGGTAGGTCTCCCTATGCACTTGCCTCTAAATTAAGAATTTATTTATTCCTTGTCCTTTTATTAAATTTCAGTAAATTTAAGAAAACAATATTAAGTAGTTTTTATAGTGTGGTGATTTGCTGATAATGCAAAATGTTTAATTCCAGCATTTCATTAAAAGTGTTTTCTTGGTTTCAATTGTGGGATTTCATAGTAATGTCGTTAAATGGTTCTTCCTGAGTAACGAAAGACATGTTGAATTGGGTTTTGGAATGTTTTTGGCATGTGTAAATTAGTAAATGTACTGTTTATGGAAAATGGTGTTTTCTTATAACCTTGATTAGAGAAAACGTCGTGTGACCTTTTGAAATTGTTTTTGGAAACTTTACGTATGGTTCTTGGTTGACGAAAGATATTGTTCCTTGTTGTGTTATTAAAAATAATGCTTTCTGGGTTGTGAAAGTTGTTTATGTTCTTGTTTGAGTGTTTCCAAAAAGGGGTTTTTGCGAAATGATTAGGTAATGACATTTATATTTCTAGAAAGGTATTTTTGGCGTGCGTGAGTTTTGAGATATTGTTTGGGTGTGGAAATGGTGACTTTTGTGTGCGATATCTGGTTTGCCCTGCGATATGGGGAAGTAATATACTATGTGAATGTGAAGCTTGTTTGAGCACACGGGAAACCCTGGGTATCTAGGTGGGCGGACTAGAACTAGTGCGCTAGTGAGCCGGATGGGTGTCGTCCCTGTTTCACTTAGCTGGATTGACGTTTGCAACACTAACTAAACATATGATATCTGAGGGTCGTGGCCTTCTAAGCCACGTGTTCTAAGGGTCGTGGCCTTCTAAGCCACGTTTTCTGAGGGTCCTGGCCTTCTAAGCCACGTTTCACCGAGACACGAGGTTCTAGGGTCCCACGCGAGCTAGATGAACCTTAGGGGTTTTACCCATAGTGCTCTACCATCTCTGGCGTGGTGCCTTCCGTCGGCATACGGGGGACCACTTGGGTGTGAGTGTGTGCGTGTGTGAGTATGTGTGTGTGTGTGTGAGTGTGTGAGTGCGTGCGTGTGTGCCCATGGTTATTGCTGATAACTTCTGGTTTATTTTTACTTGCACTTGGTTTTTCCTTGCCTGTTTACCTCTACTTGCACTTTCTTTCTTTCCTGCTTGATTACTTTCAGTTCTTCTTTACCGCTTGTACTGGTTGCTTTGCGAAAATGGTTTTCAAATAAAAATGCGTTTTTCTCTTGTGTAGTAAAACTGAAAGTGTAACACTTCTTTATCGTTCAGAACGAATTTAGAATCAATGAAAAGAAATTAAACTTTTAAAAAGGAATAAGGGTGATGGCTTGTGTTTAGTTTTTCAAGTGAAACATTGTAAAAGCATACTTTTATACATTGTAGTTCAAACCTGGAATAGGTAGATTCTTTATTTACTGGCAGTGCATTGGGATTTGTTGTGGGGCTCACCTACTGAGTACTTTTGTGCTCACGCCTATCTTTTACCTTTTCAGTTGCAGGTTCCTTTTGTTCAGGTTCTCCTGCTTGAGTCGCTCAATGTGGGAGCGACGTTGGTTGTAGTTGGGTGGTGACCCGCGACGTCACATGGAGGTATGTCGTGGTATAGTTTTGTTTGTGTCTTTAGTGTTTGTCTGTTTGTTTAGTTTATATTCGTTCTTTCGATCTTGTTTTTAGCTTGGGCTGAAATCGTTCCCAACGATTAAAGTTTCAATGCCCGGCACTTGTTGCCATCCCGGGGGGATCGGGAACACCCCTCGGGACTTGCCGCGGACCGGCTCGAGTGACCGGTTCAGGGTCGACCCGGGCTGGTTCGTGACAAAATGGTATCAAAGGGAGGTTCTTGTTATTTGGGTTGTCCGGTAGAAGGAGATTAGGACTGTCGGAACTTGAGGGGTAGGTACGGGAAGAGCGTCGCGAACTCTTGCTTGCACTGATCCTCAAGTTACCAGGGGAAGTTCAGGAATTGTGTCTTTATCTCTTTTTGGTTGTTTTGGATTGAGAGATGACAACGGAGGCAAGCTGATGTTACGTCGTGATTTCACATGGAGTAGTGACCCATATGGAGTCTGAGTACACGGTTTTAATTCCTCCTAGTGGTCGACGCTGACTTGGGACATGGCCCACTACCATGTCACCAGGTCGAGCGTGACTACTAGTCCCTCACTTCAGCGATTGATGCAAATTTGGATGTTGTTTTCGTTTTGGTCTGTGTGAGTGCGTAGTTGGAAATGAAAAAGGTTTTTGAAAATTTGACTGGTTTCTTTTAAAGGACTTTAAATGTATAAAATGGGTTTTGAAACTGAAATCTCTTGATTTGAAAATCTGTTGTTTGCTTGGAATTGGATAAGAATGATTTGGGTTGAAACCTCGGTTCCTCTTTATGAACGTCTGCACATGTGTGAGAATGCATGGAAAGTGTTTGTTGATGCACGTATGAATGGAATGTGGATAAAGACATGTGCAACGGGTCATGGGAGTACCTGGGTGTGTTTGAAATTTAACGCTTGACTTTGTTTTCTAAATTGGTTTTAAATGGGAAACGGTTTTGGAATGTTTTGGTTTGAAAGTGGATTGGTTTTTGGAAAGTGATCTTGAAAAAGGGTGGTTTTGAAATCAAAAATGAAAAGGGAATTTTAAAGAGGAGATTTTGTTTTGGGATGTGTTGTATCTGTTTGGTCCTTGTGCTGACTGTTTTTGATGAAGATGCTTTTATTGATGTTGCTTCGATTTGATGTTGGTTTTGGCTTTGAGTTTTATATATCGCTCAGGAAATGCCGCCCAGAAAGGTCTCTAAGGATTCGGATATGTCATGCCCAGTTTTTGGTTCTCCTCAGACTTTGCCTATTCTCCATGGTGATCAGGGTCCGTTAGAAGCAGTGAAATGGCTTGAGGAAGTGGAACGTGTCTTTAGAATATTGGGAACTCCCGGTAGTGCTAAGGTCCGTGCAATTATGGAGTTGTTCGAGGGTCCAGCTCTGGACCAGTGGAAGATGGTTACCCCACCGTCAATGCAAGGTGAAGTGACGTGGGATGTCTTCAGAATCATTTTCATCCAATGGTTTGTACCTGAGGAAGTGAAGCTGGAGAAAAAGGGATAGCTTGTGCATATTCAACAAGGTCAACGGATGGTGAAGGCATATGTTGACCATTTCAAGGAACTGATTCCCTTTTCTCCAGATGTAGCGTCACATGAACTCATGAAGGCCTCTCTTTTCACTGGGGGTCTTCGTCCAGGGATCAAGGAGCGAGTCCTACCTTCAAAAAAAAACCTTTGTTTCGAAAAGCTGATAGATGAAGCATTCTTGGCTGAGTTGGTTTCCGGTGTGCAGGTGGTTAATCCTTCAGCGTCCCCTGTCGTTTGTAAGAGTTCCCCCTCTGGTGAGGAAAAGGCGCCAGAGATACCTGTTCCTAATGAGTTATTCCCTTTGGTCCCAGCTTCCAGTTCATCAGATCATTCGATGGTATGCTTTCAGTGTGGTCGTTTCGGGAATTTAAAGCCGTCTTGTTGCAACCCTCCGAAGACGTGTCATTGATGCGGTTGTCTGGGTCATCTGGAGAAGATTTGCAGGAAGCGTCGCTTGAAGAGGACGCTGTGATGGGAGAATGTCAGTACCTGACTGTGAGGCAGAAGATGCTTCAGCCATCAGAGCCCCAGCCACAAGTCTCGGGGTGAAGCTCGCGCACAGTCAGGAGTTCCCAGGGTTGTGAAGCCTTGGTGCAAGTTCTGTATTCCGTGTTAGCGGTGGAGCAATTAAATAACCTTTTCATGTTTGTTTCCCTGCTATTGAGGTCCCAATAACGTTGTAAATGCGTTGTTTTTCTATAAAGTGATGGTGGACTTGTTCTATGATAATCTAAGCAGACTTGTCGTGTGAATGTAATATTCTAAATCGTGTGTCCTTAAAAGTGTGTTTGACTCTCGTGTGGGTTGTCCTCGTTTTGTTTAGGTTGTCGATGTGGTTATACTTTGTGGACTTCGGTGGATCATGTCTCCAATTTGATAATGGTTGAATGTTTTTCTATGGATTTTTCCCTGGTGTTGAAGGTTGGTGACTCTGGTCGAGGATTTAATGTCTTGACGGAAGTGTTGTTTTAATCGTGCTATAAGAGTTGGTTTGAGTTGGTTGGGAGTTCCCGCGTCGCCCCCCCCCCCTTTCCCGGGGTTTTCTATTTAAATGGTCATCTTTTCTGCACTAGTTAAGCTCTTGTGGTGGGGAGAACCCCTTCGTGTTCTCCCCTCAATCTCGGACCCCAGTTCTCTCTTGAATCGGTCGGGTGTGACCTGTGCTGAGTAAGGTCATCCCCGAGATTCTTAGTTCTCTCTGATTTCTTTGGTTCCGTTGGGGCATGGACTTAAATCTTGATCGACTTTTGGCCTGGTGACTTTCTCGGGGCAAAAAGTGTCTGTGGTGGGGAGAATTGTCACACCCCGACCGCGGATGTCCGTAATTGTTCTTCTTTCTTGGTCCCGATGTAAATTTGTCGGAGTTTAATTGCGATTGGCGGTTTCGCGCCGGTGCGCGGTCACTGCATCATTTGCGGTGACCGTGCGTTCAGCCCGGGTGACCGTGTATTCACCCGGCATGTTTAAATACTATAAATTTTATGTTGATATTTTATCATTAACGCTATTTTAGTTGTGTTATTAATATGATAGTTAATTTTTTTCTATATATGTTTATGTATGTTATATATATATATATATATATGTGTAATAATGTATACATATATGTATTATGTTTATATTATTTTATTATTTGATCAAAATGATTATTATTAGAATTAACTTACAATTATTATTATAAATTCTATTATTATTATAAGTTTTAATCATTATTTTCATTAATGTTATAATGTTTAATTATTTTTATTATAAGGGTTTTATATCATTATTATTATGATGTTTTAGTATTATTATTAATATATTAAGGTTTGATGATTAAAATTATACTTATTATTATTATTATTATAAAGTTTTACTATTTTTATAATGTCTTATTATTATTATTAAGTTTTGGTTTTATTTATTTAATTAATTTATCATATTATTAGTATTATTATTATTTCCCTTTTCATTGTTTATATATTATTATTAATATTATATATATATATATTTTAGAACCCCTAACCCTAACCTATTCCTCCCCGTAGCCGCCACCCAGTCCCCCTTTTCTCCTCTTCTCTCTCCCCCGTTTTCTTTTCTCCTTCTTCCCCGTGCAACCCCCGGCCTTCCGTTCCTTCCCGCACCGAGCCGCAGCCGGCCTCCTCTTTCCCCTGGCGGTGACACCACCCTGACCCCGCCTCCATCTCCGGCGCATCCCACCTCGTCCCGGCCATCACCACCGTCTGGCCTCCAGCCGCCGTCCCGGCCTCCCGGCTCCGCCACCTCCCGCGCGCACCCCCTCCCTTCTGCCACGCCGGTTTCCGCCGTGCCCTGCCCTTCCTCCGGTGTCTCCCCGTCGCCCCTCCCTTCTCCCTCGCTGCACCACCCCGACTGCGCGCCCTCTCGTCCGGCGCTCCGCCTCCCTGCACCCGGCTTCCCAGCGCCCCGGTCTCGTCCGGCGCTCCCCGTCCCGGCGTCTTCCCTCGCGCAGCACCCCGGACCCCGATGCCCCGCCTGCTCCCCCTGTCCCGCTCCCCGTTCCGCATACCCCGTCGCCGCACCCCTGGCCCAGCGCAGCCTGCTCCTCCCGTCGCCGACCCGTTCCCCCCTGCGTGAGTTCTCTTTTTTTATTTGTTATTTTTGTTTGTTTCGTTTTATTATAATTATTATTATTATATTACAATTAATATTATTATACTGTCAATATTATTGTTATTATGTTAATATTATTATTAATATTATTACATCATTTTTAAAATTATTATTATGTTATTTTTATTAATTCTATATTATTATTATTATTATTATTATTATTATTATTATTATTATTACTATCATATTATTAATATTAATATTTTTATTATTGTGATTATATTATTATTATCATTATATTATTATTATTGTGATTATATTATTATTATATTATTATTATGTTGATATTATTCTATCCTTATTATTTTTATTATATCATTATTGTTATTATTGCTATAGTATTAATATACTTATTAAATTATTATTTTTATATCATTCTTGTTATTAAAGTATGTTATTATTATTATATTATTATTAATATTAATATTTTATTAAGATTAAGATTATTATTAGTATTATTATTTTCAAGTTAATATTATTAAGTTATTATTTTGTTATGTTATTGTTATTATTATGGTTATGCTATTATTATCATTATAATATTATTATTATTATTATTATTTTCTTATTATTATTACTCTGGCATTTACTTGTGCTTTGTTAGGGGGTTTCTTCATCAATTTATACTTGTTTTTGGTAGGTTTAAGACTTTAGGACCCGCGCAGGGCGTTTCCGAGAAAGCGCCATCGCCGCGCCTTGTTTCCAAGGTTCTGCCATCTCCGTGCCTCAGTTTCGAGGGTGTTGGACTTTATCACGTGGCTTCGGACACACGTCATGTCATCGCACTTGGATCTTGAGGTAGGTCTCCCTATGCACTTGCCTCTAAATTAAGAATTTATTTATTCCTTGTGCTTTTATTAAATTTCAGTAAATTTAAGAAAACAATATTAAGTAGTTTTTATAGTGTGGTGGTTTGCTGATAATGCAAAATGTTTAATTCCAGCATTTCATTAAAAGTGTTTTCTTGGTTTCAATTGTGGGATTTCATAGTAATGTCGTTAAATGGTTCTTCCTGAGTAACGAAAGACATGTTGAATTGGGTTTTGGAATGTTTTTGGCATGTGTAAATTAGTAAATGTACTGTTTATGGAAAATGGTATTTTCTTATAACCTTGATTAGAGAAAACGTCGTGTGACCTTTTGAAATTGTTTTTGGAAACTTTACGTATGGTTCTTGGTTGACGAAAGATGTTGTTCCTTGTTGTGTTATTAAAAATAATGCTTTCTGGGTTGTGAAAGTTGTTTATGTTCTTGTTTGAGTGTTTCCAAAAAGGGTTTTTTGCGAAATGATTAGGTAATGACATTTATATTTCTAGAAAGGTATTTTTGGCGTGCGTGAGTTTTGAGATATTGTTTGGGTGGGGAAATGGTGACTTTTGTGTGCGATATCTGGTTTGGCCTGCGATATTAGGAAGTAATATACTATGTGAATGTGAAGCTTGTTTGAGAACACGGGAAACCCTGGGTATCTAGGTGGGTGGACTAGAACTAGTGCGCTAGTGAGCCGGATGGGTTTCGTCCCTGTTTCACTTAGCTGGATTGACGTTTGCAACACTAACTAAACATATGATATCTGAGGGTCGTGGCCTTCTAAGCCACGTGTTCTGAGGGTCGTGGCCTTCTAAGCCACGTTTTCTGAGGGTCGTGGCCTTCTAAGCCACGTTTCACCGAGACACGAGGTTCTAGGGTCCCACGCGAGCTAGATGAACCTTAGGGGTTTTACCCATAGTGCTCTACCATCTCTGGAGTGGTGCCTTCCGTCGGCATACGGGGGACCACATGGGTGTGAGTGTGTGCGTGTGTGAGTATGTGTGTGTGTGTGTGTGAGTGTGTGAGTGCGTGCGTGTGTGCCCATGGTTATTGCTGATAACTTCTGGTTTATTTTTACTTGCACTTGGTTTTTCCTTGCCTGTTTACCTCTACTTGCACTTGCTTTCTTTCCTGCTTGATTACTTTCAGTTCTTCTTTACCGCTTGTACTGGTTGCTTTGCGAAAATGGTTTTCAAATAAAAATGCGTTTTTCTCTTGTGTAGTAAAACTGAAAGTGTAACACTTCTTTATCGTTCAGAACGAATTTAGAATCAATGAAAAGAAATTCAACTTTTAAAAAGGAATAAGGGTGATGACTTGTGTTTAGTTTTTCAAGTGAAACATTGTAAAAGCATACTTTTATACATTGTAGTTCAAACCTGGAATAGGTAGATTCTTTATTTACTGGCAGTGCATTGAGATTTGTTGTGGGGCTCACCTACTGAGTACTTTTGTGCTCACGCCTATCTTTTACCTTTTCAGTTGCAGGTTCCTTTTGTTCAGGTTCTCCTGCTTGAGTCGCTCAGTGTGGGAGCGACGTTGGTTGTAGTTGGGTGGTGACCCGCGAGGTCACATGGAGGTATGTCGTGGTATAGTTTTGTTTGTGTCTTTTGTTTTTGTCTGTTTGTTTAGTTTATATTCGTTCTTTCGATCCTGTTTTTAGCTTGGGCTGAAATCGTTCCCAACGATTAAAGTTTCAATGCCCGACACTTGTTGCCATCCCGGGGGGATCGGGAACGCCCCTCGGGACTTGCCGCGGACCGGCTCGAGTGACCGGTTCAGGGTCGACCCGGGCTGGTTCGTGACATATGAATTTCATGAAAATATGTGAAATAAAAAATGTTAATATGAAATAAAATTCTCATAATATGTAAATTATAACTCATGTATTTTCAGAATGTGAATTTTGGGGCTAACATCATGGACCATGAGGTTAACTATGCAAGTGGTGTGGCCTCACATGAACTAAAAAAGATCTCATAGATCATGAGGCCATATATGTGGACCATGAGACTACCTATTCATAACGTAACATGACTATACAGGATGGAATTCATCGGGCATTGGTCATTGAATTCAATGATGTCATGAAGTTAGTGAGGTGGGTTCATGCAATATAGGAGTTAAATAACTTTTCCATATTAGTAGGTGAAAATGATATAGTCCCTAGAAAATATAAATAGGTAACAAAACTAATGAACATTATGTAAACTACATAGTATTTCATTATTGTTCAGAAACACTTCTTTTTCTATTTGAATTGTCCCAATTACAAGGGGCATTTTTTAGGGTTTTAAATATGATAACAAATTTAATTGAAAGAAAAAATAATATATATGAGAATATATAAATGTGGTTCCAAGAAACCAAATATGAATATGATTTACTATGAAATTTCTAATAAATTTTGAAATCAATCCCTTGGAGGTCTATATTCAGAATCCACCTTAAAATGTAATTACACCCCATGATATGCAACTTAGTTGTACCACATGACATTAGAGTCTATTTTTTTGATGATTTTTATGTAGGCCTCATGGTGAAACACTATCAGATTATTTAGATTATAGACCCAGCTCACTATGTAGTTAACCTCATAGATTCACCATCTTCATGAAATAAGAGTAGTATATTTTACCTTATCATAAAGTCGTTATTTGGACACCCTCAATTGACCCTATCACCACATCAACATGTCAAATGTTTTTGGGAAACTAGTCACCTAGGTCACTTATAAATACTCACATTCCTCTTTAAAGGAGCATATAACTAAAGAAATATATAAATATAGAGAAATTTGTGAAAAAAATAAAATAAATACATTGTAATTATAAAAATACCTCTTGAAAATATGTAGGTAACCAAATAGAGAGTCTCTCATAAGAAAAAAGAAATATAGGGAAACACTATACATAACAAGGTTGAGCTCACAAAGCTATCTAAACGAGACAACCTCATAGATGTAAAACCCTCAAAGAAACCATATGAGGATTACCATATGAGAAAAAATCCTAGAGTAGAGGAATATGGGCTAATCAGATAAGCTTTGTACAACCTCTAGGATGTCAAGTTGACCTCACATAGGTATAACTCATGTAGTGACCATGTGAAGCTAAGGACACCTCGCAAAATCTAATATAAGATTTCAACCTTATGGGACTCATTCAACAAACATATCTCTTCATTTTTTCTCCCACCAAGGAAACCAACTTCATTCATGTAACAAAAAATATTTTATGATATATTTATATTTAAATATAATTTATTTTCCCTGATAGATTATTATATGTGCAACCTCGAGTCTAAATGAACCGTAAAATATTGTATTTTTATAACTATTCGATTAAATTACTAGTATGAATAGGAATAAATAAATTATTAAAAAATTTATAAAGGTTTTAGATAATGAAAATATGTTAATAAATAAGTTATCAATATTTTTAAAAGTCATTATTTGCTTAAAAAGCATATCTTTCCTAAAAAATGGTCATTATTACTTTTTTTTGAAAAAAATAATATAATTATTTTTTCCACTTTTAAAAAAATTATTTGATAAAAGGAATGATTTTTTTAAATCATCATGTTATAATTAACACAGAGTGTTGTTTTGTGATTTTTCTAAAATTATTGATTTTTCAGCGAATAATGAAAACAAAATATTTTTTATATAATGTAATTTGTTTTCATTAAATAAAATAGTTTAAATGACTAAGTATAATATGTATTTAGTCTTAAAGTTTTCCATAATAATTTTTACTTATAATAATATAATTAATTATACATGAATCATTAATATTCATGAATTTATAAAAGTAAATATTTATGCTTAAAAACACATTTGTCTAAAAACATGTTTTCATTGCATTTTATGTGTTTATATTAATAAATTTTTTTTCCTCATATACAAATAGAATATTGGAAAATTGATACCATTTTTTGTATCAATAGATTAAAATTTATTGAATAGGTCCCTCTATTTTTTCATTGTGAATAGTAACAATAATAAATAGTTTTCAAATCATTATGGGTAAAATGCATAAAAGAGAGTCGAAACCATGAGATAAGATCTCAAAATCAACCCAAAATGTGAATTTATTTAAAATTATGGGATATATTGAACCATATACCGCCATGATTTTAATATATTATATTTGAGTTCTATTTTCACTTGAAAATGAAATTTATATTATTTTAAGTAATAAAGAATCCAAATTGTCACTCTCTTGAATTTAATAACTCTAATTTTTTTACTAAAGGATAAAAATAGGATAAGTTTTTTTTATAAATTTACAATTGAAATATAATTTTTTTTATGTTTATTTATTTTTAATTTATTTTTTGAAAATAATTAACTTATAAGCTTACATAATTCCAACACAATAGTTGTGCAAGGTGTATAAAAATATGGTAATTTTTTTAAAATATATATAAGTAATATTGTTTTAGCGATTCATAGTAAACCAAAAATTTTATATATTAATATAAAAAATTAAATATGCTATAATGGTTAATATTTTAATTCGATTTCTATCATGTTGATTTTAATGTCAAATTATTTAAATAGTTCTTAAAATGACATTAATTGTACTCCATGATAATTTTTTTTAATAATTTTTAAATCATAATTTTTTTTAAAAGTGGAAAAATAAGATGGTATATGGTCATAAATTTAATCCCATGTAAATTTATAATCCATTTTTACCTTATAAATAAAATTATAACAATATAATATTGGAAATTCATTTCCATTATTAAGATTACGTTTTGTTAACCAAGGCGTTAAAACAAAAATATAAGGTTTAGAATGACACCAAAACCTCTATAAATTACATTACAAGATGATATTTCTCCCTTAAGATATTTTTATTTGAATATATAACCCTTTGGAATCATTTATCTTGAGTAATCCTTAATTATATTTTATTATTTTTTTGTAATTCCAAGGGTTTCCTTTCCCTCCGTTATAAAAGAAACCCATTTATCTCTTCTCTTTACAACACTTTGATCCATATAGCACAAACAAACCCTTACAAATTAAATTATAAACTTCCCAATCCATTAATTATAGGCGTTTTTATTCATTAAATACCATTCCAAGGGTCATTAAGAACTAATCTAATAGAGGCCTTCCAAAGAAGAGGTAATATTCGTACATGGCCTTTTTCAATGTTTTTCATCTTATACCATCTATGATGATCTGTTATTAAAAATAAAATATTTACTAAATTATACTAAATATACTAAATGTTTATTATATTTATAAAATACCACTATTCAACCTATTATCCATCAAAAGGGATGTGAATGTAATGTCTCATACATACATATATCCTACTGCATCCACATAGTGATAAGATTCATTTTCCATCAACATAGTTCATGGATTGTTATTGTGACGTTTTTATAGATTATATATGATAATTATTAAACAATTATACTAATTTAATTAGAATATTATATCTTCCGTCATACCATTCTATCTGTTGGAAAATGGTAATGTTGCTTGTAGGTACGTGCGGACCACCACCACCACGAAGAAATGCAATTGGTTTTTCATTTCTTATTTATATATATGGTAACAATGATATATTTAATTAATATATATGATATGGGTAATATGATAATTTTCTTTATAATTTATAATTAGTATTTACCATTATTTCCTTCCATCTATTGAAAAGTGAAAACAATGTTCATGCGTATGTAAGTCCAACTATCTCCATAAAGAGTGTAGTTAATTTTTCTACCAATAAATTTTATGAAAGAGTATATATATGTATTTAAGGAATATATGTGATATTTATATCATAAATAACATTCGATATATGATTTAACCATAATCAAATTAAAAGGATTATAACTACCGAAAGAAATTCTAATGAAAAATGAAATAGTTAACAACCTTAAACAATGATTTTAATAAGTAATTATCAATAATTGGGTGTTGATATGTTATAAGTGGATAATATATGATATTATGATTATTTTCATATATATGGAAATAATTAAATGAAAAATAAATTTTTTATATAGGAGGATAAATCACATTCAAATAATGCCTGACTCGTGCTAAGAGATTTATATAACAATCTCATTATTTATCAGGATTTTTTGAATTAGGTTTAAGATGTTGAAATTTCCAGAAATATATCTCAATAAAAAAATTAGTTTTATTATAATATATTTAATTATTGATAATATATTTTTCTCTTTCAATTTTCTCACATTGATTACTCAGGAGAATGAGAGAAAATTTTTCAGAAAAGTGA
The DNA here is from genome assembly GCA_963277665.1 of Viscum album. NCBI lineage: Eukaryota > Viridiplantae > Streptophyta > Magnoliopsida > Santalales > Viscaceae > Viscum > Viscum album. Next base: position 1,306,365,839 of record OY728119.1, read on the forward strand.
CTTTATTTATCACTTTGGTTAGAAATCCATTTTCATACATATTAATCTTTTTTAAAAAATTGTTTTAAAAAACTTTATTAATATTACACATTGATTTATTAAATTAAATTTTATCTATGAATAAATTTTCAAGAGAAATTTATAATAAATATTCTTTCAATTTTATTGAATGATGTAATTTTCACTTTTTTCTCAAAAAATTGAATGAGGTGTTTATTTTAACATAAATGAAATAAAAGAAGTTTCCTAACATAATGAACACTATTTTTTTAAGCTGACATTAATTATTTCAAATGTTTTATTCAATGATTTTTTCCCTTAATATTTTGGAAATTTTGATATTTTAATATTTTACTTAAAAATTAAAATTTTCCTCAATCAATATTCTAGAGACATTTTAAAGAATTTTTTCATATATGATAATATCCATTGATGTTACATGTGATATAATAGGAATTAAATATAATGATACCTTATTAATTATTTACCCATGTGGTTTATGGTTATTATGATGAAATATTAATGAAACAAATTTTATTTCCCACGGGTTAAATTGTTATGAATGTTTTTATGATCATTTACGTTACATAAGTTTGGATTTATGGTTTTGTTAACGTTGGACCCGAAATTATATAACCCTATAATTTATTGATTAATTTTCAATGTTGTATTAGATCAATGGTTCTATGGGAGGTTATCCCAAACCAAAAAAAATAGAGCACACTAGAGTTTATACCAATCCCAAAAGAGGGTACATGGGAGGTTATCCCAAGGCTGAATAGTAACACTAAGACTAAAATGTTATGCATTTTGTGTTTGGTATCCTTGAAAAAATATTTTTTTCATCATTATAATTGTACAACTTATTTCATTATTTTATGACATGAAAATATGGCATGGTTTTTTTCTCAGGGATCAATTTCATTTAAAAATTTATTTTTAATGTCATGTGAACTCTGAAGATTTATTCCATGGATCATGTTTATGATAAAAGAATTATTATATACGATAGTAAAATTTAAATATAATGTAATCATACCCATTATACCCATCTTATATTTTAATGATAATTTACATCTTTCTTTTTTACCATAACTAAGAATCCGAGTTCACCCTTTATTATTGTTTCTTTCCCCAGGATATGGAGAAATGTTTTAAGTATGATCTGTCTAAGAAGGGTTATAGTTTTGAAGAACTATGTATAATATGATGTAGATATTTTGGGATACTTTTCATTATATATCAATGTTTCTAAAGACACTAAACCTTTATAGTTATCGTGAGGATGATGATTTAATTTATTGATGTTTTTTAAAAAATCCTATATTTTTTGTATGAAAAGTATGGGTTGATATAGTTTGTATCTAATCAAGAATTTTTTACCATTAGAAACAAATATGTGAAACCATTTGTGAGAAAACATATGATATATATATTTATAGGTAAATTTATTATGCCATAGTAAATAAATGTGTGTGGATTTCATATAAAAGCATCTCTGTTTGTATATAAAAAGTGGACATAATTTTGGAAAAAATAATCTATGGGTAAAACCCCCCAATAAGATTTGGTTGAGTACATATAATCCATCATCATGGTGCATGATGATTGTTACCTTTTCACATGGATTGATACTCCTCATGGATATGATTGGGTTAATCCAAATTTTCATTATGAACCATAATGAAGGATTTGAATAGATGCTGATTTTGTACAATCTATGTTAAAACTGATGTGTAATAAAAATAAAAATATGGTTTCATGATTTAGAAATAATGTAAATGAATTTTTTTGGGTATGTGGTTCCCTATTATGAAAATTATTTCTCACACTATACTTTTTAGTTTTATTTGATGACTATAACCTAAATTAACCATGTTAATATTGAATTTTATGTGTTATTCAATTAATTCCCTCCTGGTGAACAAAATGTTATGGGATATAGAATAAAAAATATAGTTTCTACGCTCATACAAAATTCTAAATTTAGGTATCATATTGATCTTCCAAATGAGAAAATAAGAGAACAACAATCTATAGAGTCCTTCATGAAGAAATATTCACCTTATTTTTGTGGGTATGTTGATCCACCAATTGGTGAGCAACGAGTCAATACGATTGAAAATATATTCTACATTATCTAGTGTATGGGGAATGAAAAAGTAATTTTTATTTTGTTTCATTAGTAATGAGATGTATATCAATGGTTGAATCTCACAAGAACATGTGGCAACAAGAAGAAATTTACTCTATGGATTGAGGAATGTTTAGAAGGTTATTTTCCCATACGTAATTTCTTCATACTCTAAATATGAAAATGGATAAGAAGTTCCATGAGATAATGAAAAAGGATAATTAATCTATTTATACATATGAGGATCATTTTATAAGACATGTGAGTTATTCTTATGGTATTATCATTGAACCAAAAAATTAATATTGGTCTATTTTTAGTGCCTAAAAACGCAGTGTCCAAAGTGTATTAGCTATAAGGGAATTCAATACAAATGATGCAATCCTTTGATTTCATACCATTTTAGAAATACAGGTTTGAGTTACCCATAAATCTCTGGATTTTGATTAAAAATATATAATAAAAGGAAATTCTAAAAATAAAAACAATGGAGGGAAAAAGATGATCCTCCAACTATATATGAAGTGTAGAAGTTAGTATGGGGGAAACTGTCTTAAGGGGACTAGTAAATGTATTAAGTATCATAAGGAATGTAATTGGGAATTATAATTCCAAATTTATAGGAATAATTTATCCAATGATAGAGAAAGGGAACCACATAATACCATATCTACACTTCATTATTTTAAATGCAAGGAGTATTGGGAATATTCTTACCAATGATAAAATCTGAAGGTAAATGATGATGATCAATGTAAGAAAACTATTATACCGAATGACCAAGAAAAATATCATGTGATCAGTATTTCCATTGTGGGGTATGATAGCAAAGTGTTTAAAGGTACACATACCATCCAATATATAAATACTAATTATTTATTTGATTATATATATAACCAATCTTTTATATCTAATGAATTTACTATGGGTATAAAAATAATGACACAACATTTATATATTTCATTAATATAAAAAACCCCTAATGGTATATTTACTATATTTCAGGTCTATTATTATAATACAATCGACATTTTTGGGATTTTTCTTTTAGAGAACCTCATTATTCTCTATCTGGTAGAATTTGATGTTATCTTGGGCATGGATGGGATTTATTTACATAAATCCTCCATCAATTATTTTTGATGGGAAGTCATGTTTGATTATATAAAACAACCTATTATCATATATCAGTATAATGTTAAATAAAGACATCTGAGGGAAATTAAATCCATTTTTGGGAAATGATTTCTATTGAAATGGGGTTATTATATTAGATGGTTTTGGGGAATCTCAATATAAAATATATCCCTATTTTATGAGAACTTGTTGATATTTTTATAGAATAATTGACTACTATTATGATAAATCATGTAGTTGAGTTTTTAATAGAACACATTCAAGGTGATACACCTATTTCAAAGACTCCATATTCAATTTTACCAACAATGTTATAGAAATATTAGAAATGACTTTTATAGAATCCTGATAAGGATTTCATTTATCCATCTTTGGTACCTTGGTGTGTGACTATTATTTTTAAGAGGAATAATGGATCAATGTGACAGTTCCATGATTACTGGGAACATAACAAGAACATGACCAAGAATAAGTATTCTCTACCCCATATTAAGGACTTTTTTGTTCCATTTTGAGGAACAAAATATTTTTCCAAGATTGATCATTGATTTGGATACTATTAGTTCAAGGTAAAATGTGAATATATATGAAAAATAGAATTCCGTATGATGTATTGGAACTATAATTTTTAGTTATTTAATTTTTTCTTGTAAATTCCATATTATCATCATGAATTTAATGAATATAGAGTTTTTAGGTTACCTTGATCAATTTTTTAGTCTTTAAAGATGATATTATTATATATTCAAATAGAATGGAAGAGTATGAGTATCCCTTTATAATTGTTTAGACAACCCCAAATAAGTATAATTTTTATGAAAAAATTTCAAGGATATATTTTTGGTGACATAAAGTTTTATTTTTTTATATAATGTCATGTGAGGGTATATTAGCGGGCCCCTCAAAGATGGATGTTATTAATCCTTTTTCCGTACCAACAACCATGACAATGATCTATAGTTTTCTTAGTTTAGATGGAAAATATTGACTCTCTATGTATAATTTTTCATGGATATCTAACCGAATCACTACATTAATAAGGAATTGAGATATGCTCATTTAGACAGATGAATGTAATGAAACTTTCAAGGGACATTAGAGAGGGTTAGTCAGAACACATGCACTTAGTTTACCCCGTAGTGGAGAAGGGTTTGTGATATATAATTATACATCGAAGAGGATGATATGATGAAAACTCTTCAAAAATGATATGGTGATGACATATATACCACAATGATTGATGTTTAGTGAGAAAAATTAACCAACTCATGATTTGGAGTTAGCTAATATAATTTTTACATTAAAGATATAGGGAAATTGTCATTATTGTGAATGGTGGGACTTATATATTTATAAAAAATGGTTAACTTATATATTAAATTTAAAAGAGTTTAATATTCATTGGGTAATATAGTTGGAGTTGATTTATGATTATGAATACACAACAAATTATCACCTAGGGAATGTGAACAAGGAGGATGATGATTTGAATCAAAAAGATCATTATAATTTATCTAGGATGAGGATAAAAAAAGATACAATATTTATGAATTTTAAAAGGATGGATCAATAAATAATTAGGTGGAAAACAAAATCTTTCTCAAATGAGTGTTCAACCATCTATCCATGTAAACATTAAAGAGGTGCATAAGGAAGATGTAGAATAGAAATGAAAGTCAAAAATATTCCTAAGATCAGCCTTGATTGTGATGAAATGATAAGGTTCAAGAACTGAGTATGTGTACCATCAATAACATCCCCGAAGAAGGATTTTCTGGATGAATCTCATTGTTCATCATTATCAATTCATCATGGAAGTATGGAAATGTATAGATATTTGATAGATTATTTATAGTGGGAGAACATGAAATGAGATATTTAAAATTATGCTTGTCAATGCATGGTGTTTTCAAAATTTAATGATAATAGATATAAGTATGAGGGTACGTTATAACCATTATCTATACGAAAATGGAAACTGGAAAACATCACCGTGTATTTTTTCATCAGACTCCCCAAAATGTCAAAATTTTATAGTGCTATTTGGGTTATAATCAATCTTCTTAAAAAGTCAACACACATTATTTATATCATAGAAGATTTCCACTTTATAATATTTCAACAATATATATTAGGGATGTGGTAAGATTTCATGGATTACCATATTTAATTATATTTGACCGGGATATGAGTTTAACCTCAATGTTTTAAAAAGTCGAGAGAAGGATTTGGATACATAGATGAGTTTTAGTTATGATTATCATCCTCAGACAGGTGTTTATTCTAAGAGAACCATTCAAACATTATAGGATATAATGGGAACTTATTCTGGATATATAAAATGTGTTTGGGATCAAAACCTTTCTCCAGCCATGTTTTTTTCAACAATATTTGTAACTTGATTGTTCACATATATCCTTATAAATCACTTTATAGATAGAAAGGTAGAACTGCAATATGTTAGTATAATGTTGGAGAAAACAAATTATTTATACCTAAGAAATTTGTGTAAATGGTACAACAAATCATATTCATTAAACACCACATCAAACAAACATAGAGGCCACAAAAAAAGTATGGTAAAATTTACAAAAAAATAAGGAATTTGAAGTTCATGAGAAGGTAATCCCATGAATTTTTCTATGGAATGATATTATGAGATATGAAAATAAAGGAATTTTTTGAACTGGGTATATTGGCCCTTTTGAAATTTTCATTCTATTAGGGGTGTTTTCTTATTTCTGCGATCTTCCACTAATCCTTTCTCAAGTTCACAATGTGTTTTATACACATTTATCAAGGAATTACAAACTTGATCCATCACATGTAAGGAACTAAAAGGTCATACCACATTATCATGATCTTTCCCTTGAATAATAACTTATATAAATCTTGTATTGTTGATATAATGTTCTATAGATGAAGACTTCTCACCTTTTTAAAGATATTTAGAGAAGTCATAAATTTAAAGAAGCTACTTGGGAAACTGCGGATGTGATGAATTATATATATCCTCATTTTTTTGTTAAAGTTATGAAATTTTCAATTTGAAATTAATTTTAAGGGGGTTGGAATTTAACAACTTAAAATTTATGTTATATTTATCTTTTAAATTAATTTAATTGTTTTATAGCTTATGATACATGAAACCCAAAGTCTAAATAAACTGTAATATAGTATATAATTATAACCTAGCCATTAAATTATAGTTTTGAATAGGAATAAACTATTTTTAATAATATTTATAAAGGAATTATTTAAATAAAATATATTAGTAATATGAAATAAATTTTTATTATAGTCTTTAAATGAATAAAAAATTTATTATTTCCTACAAATGGTTTTAATTTTTTATTTTGAGAAAATAATATAAATAATATTTTAAGATTTTAGAAAACATATTTTAAAAATGAAAATAATTTTTTAAATAAACGAATAAAAATAAACTTTGGGTGAAATTTTGGGATTTTTCTTAAATGACTTATTTTTCAATGAATTTTGAAATATACATATTTTCCAAATACTATAATTTATTTCTACTAAATCAAATAATTTAGAAGTACCCTTTTATTTTGGATTCTTTTATCAAAGTGAAAAATTATTTTTTGATTTATTATAATATAATTAATTTCATTTGAATCATCACTATTCATGACTTTAAAGAAGTAAATTTTTATTATTAAATATATATTTTTGTAAAAAATTATTTTCATTGTGTTTTTTGTGTTTTATTAAAATATATTTCCTCCACATATATAGTTTGAATAATTAAAATTAGATAACATTTTTGGAATTTGGAGGATACAATTTATTAAAATGGTCCCTTTTAATTTTGGTTAGCATGAATAATAGTCGTGGTAATTATTTTTGACCTCGGTAATGGTAAATTTGGTAAAAAAAGAGTTAAAACAAAGAGATAAGGTCTCAAAATCAACCCAACACATGCCTTTATTTAAATGGATGGAATAAATTCAGCCATATTCTCCCCAAATTCCAATATATGGAATTTTGGTTCCATTTTACCTTTGATAATCAAAATTTTAATATTTTACGTAATAAAAATTCTAAAATAAACACACTCTTGAATTGAATATCTGATAAAGATTTACATAAAATTTATGAGACTATAACTTTAGTTATAAATTTTTATTTCAAAGATATTTAAATTTATTTTCAATTTATTTTATTATTAATTATTTGAAATAAAATAATGACCATAAATGTTTTCTCAATGTAGACACTACACTAGCGCTAGTAGAAGAAAAATCATAGGGTTTTTTTAGAAACTCTAAAAAAAATATTTTTAGCATGAGTAATAGTTATCAATGAAATTTAGATATTAATAAATCAATTTTGGTATTTTTAAGAGGTTTATATTTTATTCCATTACTTTCATTTTGTATTCAGTGTCTAATTATGTGAATAGTTCTTAAAATAAAATTAGTAGTATTTTTTGGTAAAAAGTTATTAAACTATTTATAAATAATTAAAATATTTCCTGTGGATATATAGAATGATAAATGGTCTTACAGTTCATCCCATGGTCATTTATGATCAATTTTTTAACTTATAAGTAAAATTATAACCCTTTATTATTAAAAACATTATTACCACAATTAAGATTAAATTTGGATAATCAAAGGGTTAAACCAAACGATAAGGTTTAAAATAACAGCAAAACATTTATAAATTTTATTGTGTGAAGAAATATTAACTTTAATATTATTCCTTGAATCTATATCCAGTTTGAAGTTTTTTTTTCTGGAGAACAACTTAATTGTATTTTAATTTTTTTAGTAATTTCATTTCTGTCTTTTCCCTCCCTTATAAAAAAGAAAACCCTTTATCTCTTTTCTTTACAATACTTAGAGCCATATATATTGAAAAAAACATACCTAATTATCTTGTTAAAATATATATACATGAATTATAGGTTATAATCCTCTTTAAATACCATTCAAATTGTTCTTTAGAAGGTATATAATGCTGGCCTATGAAAGAATAGGTATTGTTCCAACCCGAAAATTTCAATTTATATCTTCTAGTACAATATATAAATATGTGGTAATCATTATAAAATAATAACTTATGTTTCATAAATATTATTAATTTTTATTTTGATTATGTAAATACCTTAATCCATCATCATTTCCATCATACAAGAAGTGAAATTATTACTCGTGTGTATGTGTGGACTATCACCTCCATGTAGTGACACAGTTAATTTTACATAACCATCTTTCAAGCATAGAAATTATTATGGATGTAAAGATTATATATTTTATTTATAACTAAATTCATCTTTTTTTAGTTTTAATATGACATATATCTTATTACCTTATTATCTATTGGAAAATAATAACATCATATGTGTACACGGGTGGACTACCACCTCCACGAAGTAATGTGATTTGTTTTTCATTATTTCATGACATAGATGGTAAAAAAGATATATTTAAGGAATATATATGAAATTTTTATATAATAATAATTTTTACCTATTTTATTATTATTTACCCTTCTTTTATCCCATCCATTGAAATGTGAAAAAAAAATTGTTCATACGTACGTACAACCTACCATTTCGATGAATAGTGTATTTTTTCTATATATAACTTTTATGAAAGGTAATAAACATGTATATAATGAATATATGTGATATATATATCATCCTTAATAATCTATATATGATGGAACCATGATAAAATTATATGAAGTAGAAATGTTGAATAGGAATTATCATGAATAATGAAGTCGGTAACCCTCAGAAATAATAATTTTAATAAGTAATTACTAATTAATTTGTGTTGAATAGTTATAATTGGATTATATATTATATTATATGTATGTACATAAATATTATGTGGATATATAATAAATTTTAATCAATTATATAGGATTTTAAAGAGCTTTTTATGAAAGTCAAAATCGAGGTAGTTGATTTATGTTACAATCACATTGTTTATCAATATTGTTCATTATTAAGTTTATAATGATAAAATTTAATGATATATAAATCAATAATCTTATGAAATTTTTTATTAATTGGTTATTTCTTATGAATAAAAGTTTTCCTTTAATTTTCATCACTATAAGAACTCATATGTCTAAAAGAACATTTTTAAGGAACATTAAATTTATTTCACTCTTTCGTAAAAATCCTTTTCCCTCCATATACATGTTTTTTATAAGTGTTTTAAATAATATTTTAATAATTTCTTACTATTTTTAAATTCAATTTTAACCATGACATACTTTTTAAAAAATGGTTGAAAATGAATATTTTTCTCAATTTCTAAATATGTATCTTTTGACTTTTTATGAAAATTGTGAAAGGATTATTTTTAAACATACACGACATGAAGAAAATTTACAACTATCATGACCACTTAATGATCTGAAGAATATATTATAATATTCCATGTTTATTTTCATATAAAATATTTCCTTATTATTTAGGGAAATTTTTATTTTTTAAAATGTTTTTAAAAAATGAAAAGGGTGTTTTTTTCAAGAAATATTCCAATGATATTTTAAAAGAATTTTTCATCTATGACAACATTATTTTTCGTCACATAGTATTTACTAAGAATATACCCTATTTATTTTTTTTTATGATGGATTATGATTATGATTATAAAATGTTGATGAAACCCATTTTCAATTCCATGATTTATTTTATGATGAGTTTTTATGATATTGTGGAATACATATAAATGAATTTATGATTATGTTATGGGTGGGGCCAAAATTATATATGATTTCATTGAATTGGGTAAATATTAATGTTACAATATCTGAAAGTATATAGAGGAAGTTATAAAATGCCCAAAAATAGTGCGCACATGGGAGGTTATCCTAACCCCAGAAGAGGGTACAGAGGAGGTTATGTCAAGACTAATGTAGGTACATGGGAGGTTATCCCAAAACGAACATGTTATGAGTGTCTTGGTGGGTAAACATGACATAATATTTCTATAATTAATATTATTCCACAATATACACAACACATTAATGACATGATATTATTATAATGTTATTTTCTCAAGAAACACGTTCTTTGATCTTTTTATGATTCATGTGTCGTGAACAAATCATATTTATGACACGACTCATGTTTATGATCTATGAATTACTAGTTATTATTTTTTAAGTTCAAGATCATGTTCTCATACTGATTTTACATAGGCTATGTTTAAATGATCATTGATATCTCCTTTGTATACCCATATTGACCATCTGAGCTCATCATTTATTATGATTTCTTTTCCCCTTGATATAAAAAAACTATTACTATAATTTGAATAAGAAGGGTTCTAGTAAGGATGAATTATGTGAGAGATGATGTTGATATTTAATGATCCAGTTGTTTATATATCAATGTTTAAAAATACACTAATCCTTTACATTTGTTTCTTGGATCATAATGTAATGAATGGTATATTCATCTATTATGATGTAATATTTATGTATGAAAATTATGGGTCACTATAGTTCACATTAAATCCATTTAAAATACAAATTATGTCACTTAGGTCTCCCCTATGGGGAATTCATACATAAATTACCTATCCTCCCACATTCCATTATGGTTATAATAATGAATGGGACAAGGTGATACCCTCCTCTGAAACCTCTAAACATATACAGTGAAATGAATGTGCACCAATGTGCACCAATTAGATCATGCATTTCCTTGAAAAATGTTTTATCTCAGGATTTACTCCCATAATAATAAAACACTTATGGATTCAAAAGCATTTAATCATTTAATAACAATGATCTATATCATTAGAGTACCCAATAAACTACACATTTCCCATGGTTACCACTCTTTTCATCCACCTTTATATTCAGTATTCCTATGGAACCATAATGTTTCAATTAATGAGACATGATATTGAGGATCCCTCTTCAAGTAAACCTCTATTCTTTCTTATAGTATTCCATAGTCCTCCTACCTCCATATCCCACCCTAGAAAACGAACATGTATAAATACAAGAGGATGAGTTTTATATTCTAATGTAATACCCAATATTATTCATATTGGATATATCATCAACGAGATAGGGGTTCTCACACATGAAATCCTTAATGTGTTAGCCCCATTAAACTCTAATTATACACTCTGAAATATAACCAATCATCTAACTCTTATTTCTAAAAATCAGTTATAATTGTGTGGGATTAGATATATAAATTGATCATGGCATTAGCATAATAAAAATTCCACTAATTTAGGTCTGTTAATTTAATATAAGACCAAAACCAATCATACATTCATTAATGATCCTATGTATTTTTAGTGAGAAATATAATGTAAGATAGTGTTCATAATCCCTTCTTGATCTTCTTTTATTGCACCATTCACGAAAAAACCTACTCAAATCATAATGTTAATATATGTCGTCAATACCCTAGTCACATGATGTAATACTACTCGACAACATCCTTACAAAATTGAATTATATTTCATGGTATAGTCCCTCCACACTTACATAAACTATATAACATGAATGATGTGGGACTTAATTTATAGTAAATAGGGCATCCAAGATTCTTCATCAGTTGTTAAATACCAACATTGTTATTCCCTATGAATCTTTTTTCATCATTTCTCACTAAGATATATCCCCAAAAAGCCCATAAAACCTTTTCACATGGTTCAAATTCCCTAATAACCCCCTCCTATTAGACATATCACTGATATAATTATCCCCCACTTGAAGGGACATATTCATTCCATGTATAACTATATTTCCATCATCATACAATGTTCATAATAATACCATATTCTTATTATCTTTTCATATTCCCACAAACAAGAGTAACCCACACCTCAAAGGTATATATCACTTGTGAGAAAAAAATATATCCTTATTGTCGCATAATCCCTTAGAGGTCAATCACAAAGGTCCACTCATGTGTAATCCATATAATAACCATTTCTATACATAATCGACCTAGAAGTTCACTCTCTGTCAATTTGAGATACTTGGAATAGGTCTATTCTACATGAACAACAATTGTATAATTTACCCTCTTAAATAGAATGAAACTACATGGGTTCTTATTCCCTTCATAGGGATATTATGTAATCCTCTTTATGATCTTGATAAGAACTTTTTAATAACCATTAATCTCTTAAAAATATTAAACTCTTGACCACACACCATTACAGATTTAAATCATAACATCCCATTTTAATCATCACTGATAAGTAAGTTAAATATATAAAAACTATAATAAATATAAAGAATTATATTTATACATGTTTTATTCAATCGTTAGCCTACGGTTAACAAACCCCATCTAGGGAATTTTGGATGGAATCATGAATATGAAATGAATCTGTAAGAGATCCACATAGTAGGTAATAATACCCATTTAAAGGATATGATAATCTCAACCTCATATCCTTTCAACCAATGTACATACTTACGTTTAAATTATAGGAAACCCTAGTGACCACATTTATTTAAAAAATAAGTATGCAATAATATTTAGTTCCATTGATATGGGAGTCATTAGAAGTTTCTGCTTCCATAAAAAAATTCCCATGAAAAATAATAGGAATCAATACCTGATGGATTTAATATAAACATAAATAAATATTTCCACCACATACATATGGGTATAATTCTACATAAAATTATCGTATATATTAATGGAATAAAATAATATGAAATAGCAGAAATTTTTCCAAAAAATAAAACAAAATGAAAATTTCACATACTAAAGTGGTTATTTGTGTATTCAATATTTTAATAATGTAAGTAAAATAAAAAAAAATTATTTATACACATAATACACACGAAGAACTTTTTTTACAGTCACTAAATTAAATATAAGTAAAATAAATATAATTAAATTAAAAAATAATTGATTCTTTTTCTCAACATCCAAAACTCAAATTTTTATTCAGTTATTATGGTGGAAAATGGGTTCGGTAGAGCCATGAGAATACAAATTGAGAACTTTTGAGTGTATTAGGTAAAGAATATAAATAATTTTTTTTCTATATCTTTTATGGGTCATTGAATTTGAGTAAAAAATATTCATAATTATTATTAAGGTTAATATTGTAATTTGAGATAAAATTTATCATTAAATTTTTAAATTTCAACAAAAAACTTATTGAAATCATTATTTTAAAAAAAAATCATTAAAATACGAATCCAAAAAAAATATTATAATTTTAATCATGACCTAACACTTAGATAATCATTTTGATACTTATTTATATAATACAAGAACTTTGGCTGACATTTTTTAAATGACTAGGTAGTCATTATGTATTCTAATGTAATTTTTATTATTAAAACTACTTTTTTGATAAATATTTATTCTTTTTAACCCATAAATATTTGATTTATATAATATAGATATGATATATAAAATTTTCCATATTTTATTCAATATTTTATTTACATTATCTCTTACACCATTCAAAAAATAATAATTATTAGGATATAAACAACATTGGAAATTATATAATATATTCTTACACTATAAATTATATGTTATTGATAAAAATATTATTTTTCATATATATAAAATTTTAAAAAATATTTTTTCACATTTAACTATTTATTGGTGTAGTTTAGATATCATAAAAAAAATTAAGATATCCAATATATCCTATTTTAGATGATTTGATTCGAATTTTGGATTTTAGTTCACAAATATAAATATCTACGAATAAGAAATTAAATATGTTAAACCTATAAGGAAAAAAAGAATGAAATATAAATTCATATTTAAATATGAAATTTATTATTTCATGAACTATATATAAAATAAATTACTTTAACAAATTATATATTGGAAATTTTAAATGGTTATTAAATATTTCACTTATTAGCTACAAGATTAATAGTATATAGGAATTCTTATCCCACAAATTCCTTTTCCCAACTTCCTATCCTTTAGTCCTACTAATAGCCACATTAATCCGATGACAACTAATATTCAACTTTATCAGTTTACTCAAAATTATATCTATATTATTTTTAAATAAATACTTACTATAATAATCGAAAGGAACACTACATTTTTTATAACACGCCATAATTTATTATTATTTTATTACATAATTCATATACCTCTATATATTATATTTATCAATTTAAATAGATATTTTATTTAAAATAATATCATTTTATTTAATCATTTGTTTATCGCGATTTCATTTATATATGTTTAATTTATTTTTTTTTATTTTGAGTCATGGACTCTGTTATTATAAAATAACATAATGGTATTCTTATTTCATGTTTTTCAATTTTAAATAAAATGGCATGGCATAAAGAAACTTCATATTTTTAGTTCTAATTTATAAAAAAACATAATAAAAATAATACATCCATAAATGTTTTCAAAACAAAATGAAAGTATTATTTAAAATTTGTGAGATCTATTTTTGTAGTACACAATAATCGTTTCAAAATATCTTATGGTGATAAATTATTGATAATATATTTGATTATAGATGAGTTGATAAATGTTTATGATCTATTAATTTTATGTTTATTAATTTGAGTGATAGTGGTCATTCCATATCTCCATGTAAACAGTACCCATGATGTGATGTTGGGAGGAACCCAACATCGAAGAAGTGAGTAGAATACTAGATGAAAAAATAAATATGACTTTTTCTATTTAAAAAATATTGTTTTATGTTTTAGAAGATTTGTATACCATTACATTGGTTATGATTTAAATTTTTTCCTTATTGGGCCTATGATTGACCTTAATTCATTAAACCTAAAAGAAAATAAATACTAACCCCTAATTACAATCATATTCCACTCATGTTTATATATCAATAAAATTTTATCAAACCATATTGGTTGAGGTGTTAGTTATTTATTATTTGAGGGTATGCTTACATAAGAGAGGAAATTATACATATGTTGATAATATATATGAATATTTACTTTGTCTATAACCATTTTCTCTAATTGTTAATCATAAAATAATATTTTTAGACTTTTCTTGCACAATAATAGCGAGTTTCTTGTATAACTTTGATTTATATTTCCATAATCATTGTTGAACTATTTAAATTATCTATTTGATCATATTACTATAATTATTTTTTTTATTCTAAATTATTTTTTATCTAATTACACTAGTGGGGTTGTTTTGTTTTACCATAAAATAAGTAATTTATTAGGATTACATAAAAAATATAAAAGTGAAGATTTTCTCTAAACATATTAAATATTTATTCATCCTCAATGCTTATCCTCATTTATGGGACCCCAATGAATTTTTATCAAATTCAATGGTTGAATTTTTATATTATATTTTTCATTTGATTTTAGTAACATTGTGGATTTAATTTTATTGGTTTTATATTTTCTATTTAAATAATGTATTTTTCTGTTAATAATAATGTGGATCATTTATTTGATGTTGTTAATTATCAAATAAAGAGGTGTATAAGGTTTAACCTTTATAAAAATTTAATAATTTATTTTTATATGGTTATGATGCTTCTAAAAAATTGTTTCAATAAAAATAAATAAAATTTGAAAATAATGATAGTAAATATATAGATTCAAATTGAAAGTTAATAAATTTCATTATTGGAACTCTCTAACATGAAAACTATTTTATGATTATGAGCTGTAAATTTTGAAACATTATAATTTGAAAGTTATAAAATATAGATGATTTTCATTCTAAATTGAAACAATTTAAAAAACAACTGATGATAAATACTTTAAAGGTTATAAAATATAGACTTTTGAATCTATGGAATAATTTTTCAATAGAGTAACTGATGTTATTTAAAGCATGTGTGGCCAATGGTAAATTATTATTGTTATTGATCCACTCTTTATGATTGGATAATGTTAATGAGTCTTGGGGTAACAGATTCCTCAAAATGTAAATTGAATCAATTTGAGTTGATATTTTTTCTCAATTATGTTATGGTCGATATAATATTTATATTACATTATGAGTCAGAATAATCTTACAAGAACTATTATATCCAGTAGTGGGGTGATTAAATTGCTTCCACAATGAGGGAATTATATACATTATTCTTGAGAAAACATTATAATTATTCATGAATGTTTTTTAATGTTAAAATTTGGAAAACAATACCTCATATTATTTGGAGAATTGTTGGGGTTAAGTATGATGTAAAAAAAGAAGAATTATTGAGGAAGATAAAACCATTGAATGAAGGTTTGTTAATTCAATAAAGAGGTGTTAAAGAGCAAGTGTATTTATTATTACATACAAAACTATTGCACAATACATTTATTATACATTTAAGGGGTTACATTTGAGGAAAAATCCACTCTTATAAATAAAACCACATTCTAGACACAATTCTTATGTCGTGAAGAGGTTCCAAAATAATTACGGGGAAAGAGATATAATGTGAAGAGTCCATACAAATTTTTAGTGTTTAATTTTATATGGGAGGTGAATTAATTATTTCTATTTTTTTATGATCATTCCATATTAGGTCTTTTGTATATATGAATAGATACAATGACCATATCTCAATTAATCTTGTTATGCTGTAATTAGTGGAGTGTTTTTACATATATTTTGAGAGATATACATTTGTTAATGTGGATACAGATATCATGTTTCATTAAAGGGAGGAACACAAAAAATAATTTATTGTATATAATTATTTAGGGACTTTACTAGACAAATGTACGTTGAAAAGGGTTACTAAATGTTGGGATAATAGTTTTCTTATTCGAGGGAGAATTATAAAAATATTTTAATCAGGACTGAGGAGAAGTATAAGGGTGGATTTATAATTCAATTTCAATTGGTACATGAGGTTAGGACAAGAATATCAATAAAATTATTAGTTCTTATCATTATTTTATGTACATAGAGTTTATAACCATCATTTTTATCAACTCATAATTCTTACTGATAAAATGATAATAATGTGTGAGTTGGAATAACAACAATTACATGCTAAGTATTATACACCTAATAAAAAGAGAGAGTGAAACTTATAAAAACCCTTATGTCAGGTATTTTTTCTCATTATCTATCTCTCATTAATGAATCATTTCATTCAAGATATAGTCACACTATTTAGAAAAGGGAAAATTATTTCATGGTTTTTGGTTCAGGTAACCACATATTAACCTACCCTCTTAATGGTGGTCTACTCTCACATGGTTCTTACACATGGTATGAGAGAAAATTTTCACAAGTATCATATTTATTAGCTATATGATACAATATTTTACTTGATATCAGAATAATATATAGTTATATCAATTTGATACCCTAACTTGTTATTCTTGTGGACTCGTATCATAATGGTTCCATGTATTTTTCCTTTCGATATGTGTTTTCACTTTATTACAAAAATCATTTCCTTGATGAGATATATGGAAACCATAAACACCATATTGAAATAGAGTTTCAAAAATCCATGTATAGGTAATCTATATATAGAAAATTTGGAAAATTATACATCTTTTTTATATTATCCTAGATATTCATGACATCACATAGAATGGTTTTCATCTTCACAATGTTAGGAAAACCAATAATTTTCCCAACATGAATAATATTATAGCTTATATGAGAGTTTATAATGTGTTAATCTAATCCCTCTAATATAATGAGTTTACATGAGTTCTTATATTAAAGATGAAATTTGGAATATAGAGGAAACTTCATGATATCCATGAGGGAAACAAGAAAGTTAAAAGTCATGATTATAAATAAATCAGGATACTTTTTGGTTTATCATCATGGGAGAAAAAAATTTTGATGATGAATTATTCATATGATTATGAAAAATTATTAACTTGATTCAAAGTAATAGATAAACTTTTAGGGATTCTATTGTGTTAAATAAATTTATGAGGATTCACTAAAATAAATATGATTCAAAGATTGTTTCTGTAGTATTAACAGAGATGGATGAGTAGACTTTTGATATATTAATTATTTTTTAATTTTCTATAATATGAGGTGACATATATAGTTATGTATAAAACAAAAATATTAAACATATATGACATTAAATGATTTTAAAATTCCAAAAAATAATAGAATAATAAGTCTCATGGGGAGAAAACTGATGATGAGGATGATGCTATGAATCTCAAAAAATCCATATCATTCTTCTCAAAAGGAATTAAAAGAGAAAAAATTAAATAAATTGGTAAAATTCAATTAATGTTTTTAAATTTTGGACATATTGGACACTTTTTTGTTAGTATTCTAAGAAAATTATCAATTAAGAAAGTTATTATCTATCTCAAATACAACCAAGGAGAAGCAAGGTAGTAAGTAAAAGAAATATAAAAGAATATATTAAAGGTAAAGGTAATTATAACACATTATGTAAAATGATTTTTTCACAAAACATGATGTTTCCTCTTATGATGATGAAAAAAAGAATATGGGGACATAGAGGATGCAGTTCCTACAAACTTCATTGATAAATAAAACCTATCCAATGATCTCTCTATTAATGAAGATAAGAGATATGAAGAAAAGATTTTTGATTATGATACACTAATGTAATTTTAAATTATAATATAACTATTTTTTTAAGGATATAGGAAACTAAAAAGAAATAATATTTCATTTAGGGGAGAAAATGAATCTATGAAAAATCCAATTATACAGAAAAAATTCAAGAATATTAACGATATAGAATTGGAATTTCATGAAAAAGGGTGATCATAAAATGAATCTTGAAGCAAAATACAAGATGATTTTGATTAGATTGTAAAATATAATCATTATGAATAAGGATCTAAATTCTCTTGATGTGAAGTTGGAAGAATATGATAACTCTTTAAAGAAAACTCACTTTAAAATTCTAAATTATATCATGCAAGAATGTTAGTGTTCCAAAAAAGATAAGAAAGCAATTAATGCTACCAAAAAACATAATATTTTTTAATTATGATATGAAAAGTTTTCTTGTAAACAAAAATATGATACTAAAATAGTGTAAGTAATGATAAGAATGAAAAATTGGGAACAAAAGACCTAATAAGAGAGAAATGACAATTATAAATCCATATTGTGGTGATGAAATTCTGAAAAAAATTAGGTGTTGATGAATTAGAAATATAATGCTACACCTAAGGGAAAATACATAGTCAAATATGATGCTTATTTGAATAAAAAAATTGAAATAATTTAGTGGATTTAAAATTGAATATAAGATCAATGCATATATTTTAATGATACATTTTTCTAACCAAAAATATTTTTCATTGAATGTTGATTTTAGTGTTGTATTATACCAGTACCTCATTATTTTATTGATCCAAAATCATGTTTATTATGTTATAAATGAATTTCATGTTCTTTGGAAGTAAATGGTTTTCTAGAAAGATTTAAAAATTGAATAAGTTCTAGAACATACCATGACAACCTACTACGTGTTCAATGAACTTTCCATGTAATGAATTTTAGCAAACTATGATAGTCAATTTACCAAGTGGAATTCACCACATGTTATACTCCAACAAACCACATGATAAAAGTACCTATAATATGTATGAGAAAATTTCTTCCAATTCATCAACTAATTTTTTTTTGAAAATAACCCTATTTTGTATTGAATATGAACCAATAATGAATTGATCAACCAACCACATGTTGAAGAAAACCTAAGCACAAGAACACATAACCTATCATTTAAGGGTTAAAAAAGTTTCTACAAAATTTACTAACTAGGTGTATCTATTTTTATAGCTATAGAAAGAAAAAATACCTACCATATGATTATTTTTACCTATTATTCAAAGAATTATGTGACTACATGAATTCATGAACCTATAGCATGATAAAATGGGCTTCCCACATGAATTTATGGACTTCCAATGACAAGTTTCTGTGTCAACTGACTATGAAAAACAACCATGATATCGAATAAATGAGTCTTGATGTGATGAAAAACTACCATTTTTAACTTAGTAGTGGATAATTTTTATGTTTTCAATGGCTAGTTTTAAATTTATTAATTATGGAATCAGTTAAATTAAGGATATATTGATTGTTCTATAATTAAAAATTATTGTTAGAGAAATTTTAAAGAAAAGTATGTTCTTGTGGATGTGGGTTTTAAAATTTGTTATATATAATAATTGAGGAACCTTTTTAGCCTGACCTTATTCTACACACAGGACTCGTTGAAAATATTTTATGAAGCTATATTATTCTAGACAAAATATGAAAACATAGTTGAATTTTTACATGGATAAATTCAAAGAATTATGAAAAAGTAAATCAATTCATATTGAGATCCACAAAATATTCTCATATTTCAAATCTTATTATTTATGCTAATTCTTAATACCTGTTCTATATTTTTCATTTCGTAGTTTATTTTTAAACAAATAATCCTATACAAAAAACTGGAGAGTGCATGGCACTCTCTTTAGTGTCCTTTCATCAACACTCCCATATATAACTCTGGAAGATGTCATGTTGGACCTCTAACACTTTTAACCCATGAAGAACTATGGAGGAGGATCTATGCTAGGAATTCATGCTGTGATTTTGTGTAAAAAACAATCCAGGTTGTAGATTAACATATTTATTAGTAAAATTCATGAAATATGGTTATTTCTAAGTAGAGGGTATTATGTGTTGGATTAAGGCTGAAAAAAATGTAAAATTTTCATATTTGATTTATTATTTTGTTTTCATATTCTTTAAAATAATAACCTATTTTCTGTTTAAAACTAAATAACAAAACAATACATTGATTCTTGGATTTATCTTGTTTTTTATGTAATGTGTTTGTTTTAAATATAATATATTCAAAAGTAAACATAGTTTTTATAAAATCTTTTCAACTATTTTTTGATCCTACAGTTGAAGAAATTTATAAAGAATAGATTGTATAATTCAACACTTTTAGTCAACTTCGAATTATTATTAAATTTTGGGATTAATGATTTTTTAATATTTTTTATATAAATTTGAATAAAAACGTAATTCAGCCCCCTGAGTGCTCCACTCTAACAAACATTTGGTATCAAATGACCTCTAAAACAATTTTTATTGTTTTCTTATTTTTCCTAGTGATCTTTAATTTATATTAAATTTAAATTTATCTTTTTATAGATAATTCTAATCTTAATGGAACTACCATTAATTGTCCTCCTTATGTTATGTGATCTAACTATCCTAAATGGAATATTAAAATGAAAATTATTATAGAGAGCATGGGTTTGGATATTTGGACTACCACAAAGGGTAAATGGGAGAAACCAAAATATCCTTGAAATTGTTGTAGTGTTTTAACTAATCAATCCTATGATTTCAATTATAATGAAATTAATGAAATATATTTTTCTATGAGAAAGGATGAATTTAATAGAATATATATTTTTTAAACTAATTTTTAGATTTGGTACACACTTGTTATATCCCATGAAATGACTTCAAATGTTAAAATAAATGTGTATGACCAATTATATTATAGATATGATACTTTCAAGATAAATCGTGGTGAATCAATTTCTAATATTTATCGCTTATTCAATGATATTATCAACACTATTCATGAACATGGATATAAGATTACTGAAAAAGATCTAGTGATGTTATTACAAATATATTTACTAGATATATGGAGATTAAATTAAAATTTAGTTAGAGATTATTATGACACTAATACACTACCTGTGAAAGAACATATTGGGAAAATAAGGATTTATGAGAAATAACTACATGTCAACAAAGAGGAAGTTGTTAAACCAAAGTGGATATTGACAACCTTCAGTAATTTTGACAGAAAATTGAATGTAATAATAAATACTAATAGTCCGAGTGATGAGAAATAACCTACTATTAGTAATGAAGAAATAGATCATCTAGATAGATGGTTCAAGGGATTTTTAATGAATATGAAATTCTATAAGAAATCAAATTATATAGAACAGTATGATAATAAGGTATATTGGAGAAATGTATGGAAAAAAGATGATTCTGACAATGAACTGACCTACTTTGAATTTAAAAAAATGTGATATTAAAGAAAACTATAAAAATATTAAATGTAATAATAAATAAGAGGAAAATTTTCAAATATATTAAAAGTATATAAGAATAAAATTGATTTCCTTAAAAGATTGATTAAGTGATTCAGACTTGAGATCCGAAGAATGAATGTCAAGTCTTAAATGTGATTCATAACAATAACTTATGAGTTACAGTTTTTTCCCAAATATCCTATAAATATTTTAGATCTTACTAAAAATGAAAAATTTAAAGAAAATTTTCCCATTGATGATTTTTTTTGAATATTTTAACAAGATGGCTGGTATATTTAATGAATTTAAAGATAAATATTCTATTTATGATCACATTAAAACTTATTTTTCTATAGAGAACGAATAAAATGATCAACTATTAAAAGAAAAAAGGAACATAATTTTTTGTAATGGGAAACATAATATGTATCCCAATAGATTAATTAATGGAAAAAACTCAAACATGGATTCGTGGTAAGAAAACTACTCTTTAATAATCTACAAGAATTGGATACCAACATGGGGAAAATAAAATCTATTAAAATAGATGTGGTCTTAGTTCTAGCTTTGATAGTTTTGTTAATTATTCTTATCCAACTAGACCTAATAATTTTTTTATTTCAACAAACCTATGATATTATTAAAAATAACTAGTTTAATAAAATTGGATTCATAAATATCTTATTAATAACTTATTATGACCCCAACAAATATGAGTTTAATTTTTTTTGGGAATAATTATGTTTTATAGGTAACCTTATTGAAGATTACAAGTAAGAACTTATGGTATATGAATAGTAGATTTTCTAGGAATATGATTGAGGGCTTCTAAATATTTAAGAATCTTATCATAGTAGATCATCGGTATGTAACTTTTGGTGAAAACTCTATAGGGAAAATTAATTTTCACAGTCATGTTGGTAACTTTAGTAATGTTTTGAATTATAAGGATTTTTTGTTGATAGATTAATGTATAATATTCTTAGTATCTACTAGTTATGTGATTTTTGTTACCATTATATTTTTGATAACAATTCAATCATGATATTTTATTTTAATAATTTTTTAGAGTTTACTACTATTTGTAAAGAGAATGTATATAATATATATTTGAAATTTTATAATTCTAAATGGAAACTTATATATGTTTATTTCACCAAAAAAATTCTTTTGAATAAGAGACTAGGGAATTTAAATATAAAAAAACTTATAAAGTTAACTGGAAATGGTTTAGTCATGGATCTTCCTAAACTATAATTCCCACTAGAGAAATTCTATAACCCATATCAAAGAGGGAAGAAACATAAAAATATCTTTCAATCTAAATAAATAAGTGTCAACATCCCAACCCTCATAATTTGTTCACATGGACTTCTTTGGACCCTATAGTGAATATATATAAAGTGTAAAGAAGTATAATTATGTTCTATTAGATTCATTTTCTAATACACTTGGGTAGCATTTTTAACTTTAAAAAAGGAAATATTTTTCTATTTTGAAAAGTATGAAAAATATATAGATAATCATATAGGATATATAATTAAAACCCTAATAAGTGACTGTTATAGTGAATTTGAAATTCAAAATTTTAACCCCTATTCTCACAACATGTCTGTAGTCATAAAAATTCTACTCATAGAACCTCTCATTATAATGGTGTAGTAGAGGGGAGAAATTAAGACCATCAAGGGATTTTCTAGACCATGTTCAATAAGTATTGCCTTACTATTTATTTATATTAATAAGTTGTAAATAAATATTGTTATATTATTCATACAGTTCTAATTATAACACTTTTAAATAAACATAATATGTTTTATGGAATGGTATAAAACCAAAAGATAATTAATTATGCTTTTTTGTTGTTGTAATGTATGTATTGTAAATAAAAAAAAGAATTTGGAATATTTTACATCCAAAAGTGATGAAATAGTCTTCCTTGGATATTCTACATCTAGTAAATCATAAAATGTGTTTGGTAAAAGGAACAAAATTTTGGAAGAATATATACATGGCATGTTTGCTGAAATATATCCACATGAACCAAAGAACTCTTTATAAATATTAAAGATTATCTTTCAAACCTATATATCAGATCTTAAACTTTTTAAAATTATATAAAACCTATAGAGGAATCTACTAGTTTTGATATTTTTTCCCCTAAACCTATTGAAGAAAATGATGTATCAATTACCACTTTTTATAGAATTATTAGGACTACTTTATTTCATAACCTAGATTCAGGTATAGTATACCTTGATAATGTAACACAAATTATAGACTATCTAATGAAACAAGTTGAACATTAATCCTTATCATCACTACATAGACCTATGAACAATATAAAATCAATTAATTATGAATTTTAGGTAACAAAAATGAAAGAAAAGATAAATCGGTTTAAAAGAAATATAGTCTAAAAACTCATTGAATGAACCATTAAATAACTAAATATTAATAGTAATGTTTTCTTTTCAAACAAGTATTATTAGTTAGACACTATAATTATTAATAAATATACATTGTATACATAATTTTATAATTAATAAGATGGAATTTACTATGAGGAAAAATTTCCACCAATAGAAAAAAATTATTTTCGTCCAAATATTGCTTTCCTATGAAGAAAATTTGGATTTAAAATTATATGAAATGTATATCAAGATTAAATTCTTAAATTGCTACATATTTGAGGAAATTTTTGTAGAAAAAAACCTATATTTCAAAACCATCATTTTCTATATGGTGTCCTAAAAATAAAAAATCCCTATACGGTTTAAAACATGTTCTGAAAGATTTAGATGATATGATCATATATTATCTAATTTAAAAATTATTTTCAAAAGGAACATTGGATCCTACATTATTTATAAAAAAAATTCAAAAAAAATTAGTAGTAAAATTTTATATTGATGATAATATTTTTAGTTCATCCAAAAATTCATTACGTACTACATTTTAAAAAATGATGAAAACTGAATTTGAAATGAGTTTGATGGGTGATTTAAAGATTTTCCATGGTTTTCTAGATGCTCAAAATAAAGATTGAATTATTTAAAAAAATTACACTAATGAATTTATAATCATTTTGGTATAGATAGTAATAAAGGTACTAATACTTCCATGATTATAAATATTAAACTAGATCTTGGTGAATCTTGGAATTCATTCGATAAAAAACCTTTTTGAGGTTATATTAGAAGACTGTAATACCTAAGCACTAGATTAATTTATAATATGCTTTTTTATGCATGTGATTCTATTTTCATGAAAACCCAAAAGAGTGACATTTGACTTGTTCTGAAAATAATTTTCAAATACCTCTAAATTACAACCAACATATGAGTATATTATTCTAAAGGAAAAGAATTTGATTTAGTGAGTTATTTTGATATAGATTTTATTGGTTGTATTTTAGATATAAAAATAACCTCTAGAAAATTTAACTTTTTAGTTAATTCAATAGTCTCTTCATATATTGAAAAAGAGAAACTCTATTACTTTATCTACTTTTAAATCATAGTACATAGCAAAAAAAGTTTTTGTGCACAAATTATACGGATGAAACATACATTAATATACTATGGATTAAAATATCATCATTTCTCGATAAAAATTGATAATAAAAGTTACTTATATATTTCAAGGAATCTTATATCACATCATAGAACAAAAAACATTGTAATAAGTCATCACATTTTGAGAGTTTATTTCCAAATGGGTGATATAAATCTTGAATTTATATACTCCTTACAATATTATACAAATATAATTAAGAATCATATGACTATTAATATAATAAATTATATAATATAGGTATTTGTTTTGAAAAAATATTCTTAATTATTTTAATTTAGTTTCTTATGTTCTATTTACAGATATTTTATGGAAGTATCTATGAATGATCACTCACACAATAACTTCTTATATACCATTAATGTTTTATTCATGTGGTTTACAAACCTACCATGAATTCATGGTCAATATAATAACCACAACTCTTATATCATAGATCCATAGTCAGTATACAAACCATGTAAGTTTGTAACATATAAATCTTTATAAAAACGTTTTTTTGGAATTTTTATTAAATTATTTATTATTTTATTTCATAATATGAAATTTGAAATAGAATCTAAATCAAAGCCCATTGACTTCCAAAAATCTCATCCTTCCTTTCAAAATTTTTGATGAAAATTAAAATCGAACCTTCTAAAAATCTCCCTTCAACTTTAACTCTTCAATCTCTGACCCCCTCTAAAATTTTAACCTTTTCAAGAGTGTAAATTTAATTGAGAAAGTTTATAATGATGCATCATTCTATTTCCACACTACCTATTGAATATATTACATACATAAAATCAATGAATAGAAAATCCTTTTTCAGTGTTGTAGTAAGGCGTGAAATCCTTATCACATTTATTTCCCAATCTCTATAAAAATTAAAGATGATCCACACTGGTTTCAATCAAGTAAATCACTATTTTGGAATTAAATTATGAATCATGGTTGTTCTATTCAGTTTAAAGAGTATATTAATCCATTCTATCAGATTAATTCGAAAGATATTTATGTGCGATTGGTATTCATTCTTAGAGAGAAAATGGATATCATTTATATAATAGTTAATGGTTATGTTCTTGAATAATATTTTAAATGGTGGGAAAAGTATTTTGGTGTGCATAATAAAGGATAAATTGGGAATTTATAACTGTTTTATCTTCTTAATCATCCAAACATAGAGTTTCAAGGGGATTTAGAAGAGATTATTTGGAATAGATTCCCTAAGAGACCAACTGCTATAGATTTGAGTGTAGAAAATAGGTTGCTAGTGAAATTTATCTATAACCATATCTATCCATGAAAAGAGATTTCAGCAACCTGAGGCATCATGATTTTATTTTTTTTATGGAAAATAGTGTTTAGATTAATCTCTATGGACATATCATGAGACATATGATTAATTTGTTTAATATTACTTCAATGTTTATTTATTTACCTTATATGAAGATCATTTTAGTAATATTTGTGTACAAAGGCTTAGTTACTCATGGGAGATAATGGACTGATCTGATGGTTTTTTCCATAATAAGAAAATTTATAGTCAAATAAAGGTAGAATAGAAACCATGGAAAAAGGAATCGTGGATGACCCTAAAAACTAATATGAAATGTTTTTCAAGTGGTGCAACAATTTAAATGATGGATCTTGTTAATCCAGTTCTAGGGCATGACTATATTGTTTCTTATTCAGATTATTAAGTGGTTATTGTTATGTAATTAGTGAAAATACCTCAATAATAATAATAATAAGTTATAGAATATGATATCATTATCCTTAATGAGGAAGAAAAGGTGTATCATGAGGATAATAGTATATTCCCCCAATTCA
The DNA here is from genome assembly GCA_963277665.1 of Viscum album. Classification (NCBI taxonomy): domain Eukaryota; kingdom Viridiplantae; phylum Streptophyta; class Magnoliopsida; order Santalales; family Viscaceae; genus Viscum; species Viscum album. Next base: position 1,306,393,515 of record OY728119.1, read on the forward strand.
TGTATTATAGACCACTTAAACCCTGTTAAAGTTTCCATCACATGAAAAATAATTTCTTTATGATGATCTAGTTTAAAATGAGGTTTCTATTAGTGGGTATAAGGATGAATTATATTGGGATGAGTGTGAAGAATCTAAAGAATCTAAAATAAGTTCCAATGGATCTCTTGTTATTTCGAGCACTCCCTAGGAAGCTATTCTAGATTAACCCACTATGGGGAGAAGTGACATGGATATGTTGTTTTAAGATTACATTATCCATAATCTGATGTTGATGATGTGGTAGTCTGTCTAGACATGGTTGACCTATCATTCCTTGTAATCTAATAAGGCTAGAGTGATATCTTATTTTTATGATAGATTCAGAATAAATATATGAATTATATCTTGTGAGAACATTGGTTGATCATACTCTCCATCAAATATTTGGTCCTACTCTAACCAATGAATATGATGAAGATGAGAAAGGTGATTCTACTAGAGAGAATATTGTTATTGGTGAACCTATTTTTCATGATGAAGAATTTCAATCTAATAGTAAAAGTAAATATTAGTTTGATAAAGTAATATCAATAGAGGATGCACCATAATTAGATTTTAGGAAACTGGATTTTGATTTTTCTACCACTATCCCTTCTACATCATATGTCACCAAAGGTGATTTGAATGAATTTGATTCTAATCTTATGGGTGATTTTGATGAATCTTCTTGGTTTTGTAAATTATATGGGGATTACTCAAGGAGAATATATTATAAGTTATGTGTTGTTACTGATTTCTCATATTCAACCTATGTTTTATATTTATATGAATTCAATAAATAATGTTATTGAATTTCTAAAATAACTATTTAGTACCTTAAAATAACATCTATCTAATATGGTATTGTAGTTAGATGAGAGATTCATGAATATTGTGTTTCAGCTAGCTATAACATTATTTCCTCTTCATAATTCTCTTATTTATCCAACATTTGATGAATAGAATACTAGAAAATCATAAAGGAAAAGTTGAAGGTTTTGTTTGATGGGATTATATAGAACTAAGAATTTTTGTTTTATGGATTTCAAACACTTGATACATACACTTTGTAAGGGGTAAGGGAATATGAAAATCAAGCTGGAAAATACATAGATTCAATAATTAAATAAATTGATATCTAATTGAAGAAAGTTATTAAAAAAATATGATTTAATGGGTATGTTTAGAACCCTTTCCTTGGATCTCAAAGGGAACCCTTTGACTCCAAATTTTATGTCAAAATTTCAGAAACTAAATGTACTAAAACCAGTTTAGGAATCATTCCTAGAAAGTAGAGATGATTTTATTCAGACTTTGGATCACAATTATTAGGATGTGAGTTACTTCACCAGGTTCATGGAACCCTTATTATACACTTATCATACTTTTGTATTAGCTTCTCTAAATATCACTATATTCTTAGCTCAAATGATAATATTATCTACCATCAATCCTTTTGGTTTGTCTTCTAGTTATGAAAATGATAATATGTTCCCGGTTTAAAGACGTATAATCACTAGAGACCCTAAATACTCCTCTTCACTTCATTATAACCCATCCTTTACTACATTTACCTCTAAAGGATATGATCATATACATCCTTCTCATACGTGGTATGTTCTAAATTCAGAATCGGATTAGAAATCTTGTTAGGGATTTCTTGAAAGACATATTATAATATATTTTATAATGTCAATGAAATAATTATTTTATTTTATTTTTTGTGTCTCATTTTTTCTTTTAATTTATTTAATTTTAATTTCCATATAGTTTAATTTTTCATAATCCCAAAAGGGATAGTTTGTGTGTGACATTAATTGAATTAATATATGTTTTTTACACCATCATAAATCCTAAATATGTTGAACTATATTTTTTTAATGGATTTTCAATATATTTGTACGGTATTCAATTCATATCCTTTTATGTTTCATAATTTTTTATGATAAAAGGGGGATATTATTGGCTTAGTCTTCCACCTATTTATTTTAATGATCCCAAAATCATGTTTATAATGTTATTAATGAATTTTATATTCTATAGTGACAAATGAGTTTCAAGATAAACTATAAAATCAGTTAATTCATGAACTTACCATTACTACATACCATGTGCCTAATGTGATAACCGTGTAATGAATTTGAACGAACCATAAAGGATAAGTTTTCATATGGAACTTACATATCATTGTACCATAACTAAAAAAATTACCAATGTACCTACCATACATCAGATGATTAAATTATATCCATTTCATCAACTAATCATGCATTTAAAATAAACCTACCATGTGTTAAATATTAACCTACCACGTGTTTAAAACCCATATGTGTTTTGAAGAACACCTCACCACATGAACACACAAACCACCATACAATAGGTAAGTGATATTTTTATTACTCATGTACTAATCATGTGTGTCTATTTTTTTAGTAATCTCCGGAATAACTACCATCTAAATGAAGATATGAACCTACCATGCATCAAAATCAAGTGACCACATAATGTCATAAACATACTTCATAATCAAATGGATTGTCCACTTGAAGGAATGAAACTACTATGATATGTTTCTATATAAACTGAACATGCCAACTGACTATGATCTATACTAACCATGTCCAAAATTGAAGGCATAATAACGTTCTAACATAACATTGGAGGGTTTTTAAATCTCCGATTATTATTTTTCAAATTATTAATTTCTATGTATGTGAAAATAATGATATATAGATTTTTCTTATTGTTACATTTGGATATATATCCTTTTAAGACAAATAAGAACCCAGGGACATGGGTTGCACACTTTTTTATAGAGAAAAATAGATAATCCCTTTTAGCATGAACCTATGTTAAAAAATATAATTTTTTAGAAACTCCTATAAAATCACGTTTTTATACTCTTCTTATGATTACTAATTTGATGTTTTATAAGGGGAAATCAAAAGACTTATGAATAGAAAAATTTCACAACCCGTCCTCAGGCCCGTGACGTGACTAACCCAAGCCCACCTTCCATAGGCCAGGGGCTGGAAACTAGCACCATAGGCATAAATCCCGTTAATTGGGAAGGCATTTCCTTTATAAGACATGAACACATTCAACCAGAGTACAAGCAGAAGTAAAAAATAAGTAAAACTGAATAAAAGTAGTGCTGAATGTAAAGGGGGTTGGAAATAAAATCCCAACAGTAAAGTACAAAGAAAAAGATAAAAGAGCCGGAAGGTTACAAGAAGCTCCTGGATCGTCCACCAAGGATCCTACCTGAAGGGTAGGTACAGATACCGTAACTCCTGGATCGTCTACCACGAATCCTACCAGAAGGGTAGGTACAGATAGCCTCCACAACGCTCTCGCATGTCAACCTCCTCTAAGTATCGTCTCTTCATGAAGTCCACCTTCGGATACTGAATTTTCGTGAGGTCCACCGCCGGGTACCGTCCAGCCCTCAAGCACTCGGCCTTTGTCAGCGCTGCTCGTCGTCTGAAACCAACACAACGAGGGGAGGGAATATCCGGTGCAGGGGTGAGTATAATGATACTCAGTAGGGACCCCGAGACCAACAAGGTCTCACTAAATCCAACAAGGATAACCACAATGAAGGATCTCAATATATAACCCTTACTTAGTTATAAGCCTACACTTATACCTAAGTTATCAAGTAACCCATCTCAATCATGAGGAAACACAAAGGTTATGAAATCAACGGATAACAACCACCCAGGTATATTCCCATACATATATCTCTGTTATCTGTTGAGATCCTTCCATGTGGTTATCCTTGTTGGATTTAGTGAGGCCTTGAGGGTCTCAGGGTCCCTACTGAGTATCGTTATACTCACCCCTACACGGGATATGTTCGCACCTCATTGTGTTGGTTGCAGACGACGGGCAGCGCTGACAGAGGCCGAGTGTTCAAGGGCTGGACGGTACCCAGAGGTGTACCTCACGACGAGTCAGTATCCGATGGTGGACTTCAAAAAGAGACGATACTCGGAGGAGGTTGATGGGTGAGAGCATTGTGTAGGCTATATGTACCTACCCTTCAGGTAGGATCCATGGTAGACGATCGAGGAGCTGCACTATCTGTACCTACCATTCAGGTAGGATCCATGGTGGACCATCCAGGAGCTTCTTGTCACCTTCCGGCTGTTTTATCTTTTTCCTTGTACTTTACAGTTGGGATTGTATTTCTGGCCTCCTTTACTTTCAGCACTGCTTTGTATTCAGTTTTACTTAGTCTTTACTTCCGATTGAACTCTGGTTGAATGTGTTTATGTTTTATAGTGGAAATTCCTTAAAAATTAACGGGATTTACTCCTTTGGTGCTAGTTTCCAGCCCCTGGCCTATGGAAGGCGGGCTTGTGGTAGTCACGACACGGGCCCTGAGGATGGGTTGTGACAAATTGGTATCAGAGGAGTTGATTCTACCATAGAACATTATACTCTAATTCTTATTTCCTGTGAAACAATAGTGTAAAGGGTACCGAGTGTGGTCTTCAGTTCATGGAATCCAGTATTGGTGCGGCGGCCGACGTATCCATAAACCAGGACCCTGACTACTGATTTCCGACTTTGTGCACGAAAACACTGATTGCATGTGTGTTTCCAAAAAGTTTAAAAGTCAGCTCAAACGAGGTCAGCTCACCAGGTATAAATCATTTGACCGTGTCGCATCTATTTAGTATTTCTCCACGTAGATAGTTAGTTGGAGTTCTGAGATAGTACACGATGACGTCCCACCGGCGATGAGGCTCCGGTGCGGGGCCCTTTTTACTATATTGGCACCCTCTAGTGGTGTAACCGCAGCACCACCACATGTTGGTAAGCAGATGCCCCCAGCCATACTAGCTAACTGTGTATGCTGGGAGAGCGCATTGCTCGAGTTCCAGCAGTAGAGGCCTCCGAGGTTATGAGGCGAGGCAGATTCCCAGACAGCAGAGCACTTGCTGGAGGCGATTTCTAGAGTTTTCCACCTAGATGAGACATCATTAGAGTGGATTGTGGAATCAGATACTAGTTTTTTCCACTGAATGACCATGAGGATGGTCCGCATTGTGATGAGGCTTCGCTACGTGGACCGATGCCTGAGATAGTGCCTTCGGGTAGTGTGTCAGCTATACATCACTACCTGTTGGTCAACAGTTACAACCGGCGGTACTGGTAGGTGACACATGTAGGCTTACTACCTTAAACGTGTTCCAACATCAGATACCCTCAAGTTCTGAGGCGAACCTGACTCACAGGCGGCTGAGGACTGGCTTGAGGACGTGGCTGTGAGTTTTCTAGAGCTTATACATCTTCTGATGGACGACATGTCGGTAGCTGGGAATTCAATGAGGTGTACCGAACATTCCTAGTACTCGATGAATGCGATTCGATCAGTGCTATAGAGTTCGGACCTCTGAGCGTGGTGTGTTTAAGGACATCCGAGCCAGCACCTTTTCTCTACACATTCCTACTTATGCTAGGGTGCTAGAAAGAACCTTTGTGGTTGAAAATTCTTTTGCTGAATGGATGCAGTAAGAGAAGGTTAGCAGTGGGAAAGTTGGAAAATGGTGCCAGTATTAGAGACTTGGGCATGTAAAATGTTTCAAGTTGAGGAAATGTTAAGGACAGATAAATCTGCAGAGCAGCAGACATGGAGGCAGATCCTAGAGAGCATCATGAGGTGGTGTACATTTCAACATGTTACAACCACCCACCTTTGTTGTCCCCTCCAGGCTCAGGGAGCTGGAGGGCAGGAGAAAAGAGTAGCTACATGCGGTCAAGGAGTGTGACCCAATGGCTCTAAAAAATGATTCAAGGGATAGTCTGTGTCCACTACTAGCTGTCATAGTATCAAACATTGATATGAATCATTCCTTCCTTCCACAAATCTTGTCCCAGATCTAGAGTTTTCGGTAAGTCATGGACATGACCCTCACATCTGGATATCCCATTGGTATGAGGCTTGATAATCACACTTACGCCGATAGTGTGATCTGACCCTTGAGGCAAGAGTTTCAGTTGGAATCTTTTTGTGGTAACGTCAAGGCCTTACGATATTGTTCTCAGTATGGATTGGATTCACATTTCATGCTCATATTTACTATATTAGGAAAAAGGTTGTGGTCTAACTACAATGTCGGGGAGGGTTTTCCATGGTTAGTGAAAAGGAAAACCCAGGAAGCACAAGATAAACTCATGCACAGGAGGGTGCGGTCGATCACTCTTTAGTCAGTCAAACATACCCTCGTGGCAGTGAGAGTTTTGAGTTTCTGTTCTAATCAAGATATTGAGGCCTCTTGAGTTCAAGGATGATGACCACGCCCTTATATGGGTCTCACCTCGACGAGGTTTACAGAGATGTGGCCATGGCGGAAAGTTATCTACGAGGTTCAACGGACCTTTCTAGGTACTCAACAAGGTAGGAGGGGTGGTTTACCACTTGACATTTCCACCTCAGTTGCACCGTGTGCATGAAATTATCCACGTACCTTGGCTGAGGAGATATGTGCACGATCCTTCACACATCATCGTCCTCAGGGAGTTGGACGTCGATGACAGAGCGACATGTACAGAGGTTTCAGTGGAGATCGAGGATCGACAGGAGTGGGTCCTACGTGAATGGTCGATTTCTCAGGTGCGCTTTCACTGGCAGCACAGGAACCTCCGGGAGAGCACATGGGAGCGAAATGCTCAGATGCGTGCTCAGTACCATTTTCTTCCCTAGTTTGTGTTATAGCTTTATGGGGACGTGAAGTCTTGAGGTGGGAGTAATGTAAAGACCCATAAATTTCAAGGAATTTTTTTCCTCTAAATTCTTTGTAATTTTACGAGTCTGTGGATCTTGACGGTACTTGATTCCGAGGCCCGGTGTGCCCGGAATCAATTTCCGAAGATTAGCTCGGGTACGTTCAGTGAACGAACGAGCGGGTTCTTCAATCTTCTGAACAGGTGCTCGGAATTGAAATCTGAGGGCACTGATGAACTCGCAACGCCGGTAATTTCTTAAGGGGAACTTTACCACAATTGCGTTTGTGCGGGTGGAGAAGTTAAAATTATGGATTAAATGAGGAATGAATAAATTAGTGAAACAATTTTATTTTTAAGTATAAGGTGGTTTTATCCTACATGGGGAAGTTGGGGTGGCACCTAACTACCCATGTGAGGATAAATGTGAGGATAAATGTGAGGTGGGGCCCACACGAGCCCCAACCTTTCACATTCACATAACTCACATTAACACTCATAAACTCCCACCATTAATTATGAGACACATCCACTTCCTTATTAATTTTCCAACCTATCTCTAATTAATTAAACAACTCAACATTTAATTATTTAAGGGGTTTTATTTTCAAAAGGGTAACAGCTTGTCAAGTTCAATTAAAATAAGGTGGATGCTTATTTTAATTTTGTTGACACTTGTGTTGGGAATGTCTTTTTGGGAGAAAGAACTAGAGCTTTGAAGAACTATTTCCTTCCACAAAGAACAACATCTCTTCGTCAAAGAATAACGAGGTTCCATCTTCTCCGACGAGACACCGACGAACGAGCAGAGATCAGTAGCGTGGTGTGGGCGCAACAAACTACGTTAAATACGACATATTTCTCGTGTCAAATCTGACAAACGACAATGACACGAGGTAGGGGAATATTGTATATTACACATTTATGTTGTTTATACCCTCGAGCTTGAGAATTTTTTTGTAGGATTTATCTTTGAGGATTCCTTACCCCGGTTTAATTTCTCATGATGAATGCAAATTAAATAAATTAATTCGCGGATCGATAAACAATTGATTGAATTAATTTTCATCTTGTTTATCCTGAATTTGAGATTCTTGAAACATGATAAATATTTAATTCCCAATCCCCATGTTCTTGATTCTCAAAAGAAATAGCCACACTAACACGGCTATCGATCCACACATAAACCAAGAACCTTTCTTATTCATGGTCCGCTCATTCTTCATGTGTTCTTCATCGTCAAATATTTAAGCGCGCTGGAAACTCGATGATTCGTTGAGCGCGACATAAAGACGTGAAGATATCGACCCGAGGATCATGGATTTGCGTTCGTATCTTTTTTTACGAGTTAAATCAAAGTTGGAATAGAGTGAGGAAGGATCTAGTGGCGCGAGTAGGGTGGTCTTGCGGAGCAAGGTTGGCGGGCCGAGGCCGAATCCGTAGGTGCAGCATGTTGGGGTGCTAATTGGGAGAACAAAAATCATGAAGGGAGGACTTGATTGAAGAGAGAATGAGATTTAAAGTTGTTAAATAATAAAATAAATAAATAAAAAGAGGGGGAAGAGTTCGAGAATGGTGATGTGCACCAAATTGGAATGTTAAGGATTGTGGGTGCGTGGAATTTGGGTGTTATATTTAAAGAATTAATTTATATTATAAATAATAATAATATAATAATGTTATTTTTATATTCGTTGGGATTCCCGTATTTTGACGGTATCTTCTTCGTGCGACCTCGGTTTCACGAACCGTTAGTGGCAGTGCGACCCTGACTTCGAGACGGAATTTATGAGTCTAATACTGAATGTGTTTTTTGGGGTTTTGGATAGTGTACCCGAAATGCTCGTACATAATTGATTTAATATTATTATTAAATCTTTGACCCGCCATAACACATGCGTGCGACATCCGATTGACTCGACGTCAGTGGCGACGTGAATCTATCTTTAAGACGGTCGATTCAAGTCTAATGTTAGATACTAAATTCTGGTTTGTGTCTTAGGCCGACGAAGCACCGAATAATAATATTATTATTATTATTACGGGATTTTGTATTTGACATATCTCTCTCATACGGTGTCAGAATGATGAACCGTCTGCGATTTTTGCGGCCTAGTAATTAAGACGGATGTTTCAAGGCCAATTTTTTATATTTATGTCGAGGTCGAGGTGTAGGCCCCACGAGGCCCGGTTCGCGCGTGTTGCGGTGAAATGTAACTTTTTCACCAACTATCTGTTTTGGACCAATGGGTAGTCCATCTTATGCATTATTCCGTATGGATCGCAATGGTGTGACTGGTTGGTTAACAGGTGTCATTTGATGTACGACTGGGTTGGATCAAAGATGAATCCAATCGGGCCCTCAGAGCGGAAACACTTATAACTTGAGATCTGGACGTCTGATTGATGTGCCATCGACTTTGTTGGATTCCTCTTAGTGAGACAGACCTTTTGGCTTACTCCACTCGATTTTTGGATGCAGTTGGAGTATGGCTGGGTTGGATTGTACCCGAAATCCAACCGGGCCGCTGGAATGGAAATGTCGATAACTTTCAGACCAAACGTCTGTTTGACGAACCGTCAGTGGCATTGGTGATCACATCGAGGAACGGTCTCTATGAGTATACCCTATGATAGTTCGGGGTATAGTTGAGATACGGTTGGATTGGTTCATACACAAAACCAACTGGGCCCCTGGGACGAAACGACTAATAACTCACAGACCGGACGTCCGATTGACGCGTCGTTTGTTGCGTTGAGACCCCTACGACAAGGATGTACTTTGAGATACTTTTTTGGGGGACTTTGTGATACTTGGAGTATCGAACTGTAGATCGTGGAGCGGACCCTCTCGGAGACGAGCGTATGGAGTACAGAGACCGTGTAGCCGGCTGAGACCTGACGACTGCTTGACCGACTCGACTTGGAGTGAGTCGACTAGCCAAGTGGACGGAGCACTACTGTGTTTGGGTGCAGACCCACGGCGGACGGAGCGCCTGGTAGTAGGCAGCAGACCCGCGGTACTTGACAGGATAAGTACCTCTGCAGGCTATTAGGGGGGATGCACTACTATATTTGGGTGGCAGACCCTGGCGGGAAGCACTGCTGTGTTTGGGTGGCTGACCCGTGGTACTCGACATGAGGAGTACCTCATCAGTCTTTGGTTAGTGAGCTGTACCTCAGAGTCGTGATAAGATCACTGTACTTGACATAGACAGGGCTCTTCAACAGTTATGGTTTCGATAGTGAAAATCTTGGTTTTAGCTGAGTCTATGAACTTTGTGTTTACCTCATGATTGAGATGGGTCACATGATAACTTAGATATATGTATGGTCATTTACCTGGGTAGTGGTTATCTGTTGATTTCATAAACTTTGTGTTCCTCATGATTGAGATGGGTTACTTGATAACTTAGGTATAAGTATGGGCTTATACCTAAGTAAGGGTTATCTATTGAGATCCTTCTTTATTATTATCCTTGTTGGATTTAGTGATCCTTGAGGGTCTCGGGGTCCCTACTGAGTATCACTATACTCACCCCTGCACGGGATATGCCTGCACCATGTTGTGTTGGTTGTAGACGACGTGCAACGCTGACAGAGGCCGAGTGTTCGAGGGCTGGACGGTACCCGGAGGTGGACCTCACGATGAGTTAGTATCCGAAGGTGGACTTCATGAAGAGACGATAATCGGAGTAGGTTTATGGGTGATAGCATTGTGGAGGATATCTATACCTACCCTTCAGGTAGGATCTGTGGTGGACGATCCAAGAGTTGCGCTATCTGTACCTACCCTTCAGGTAGGATCCTTGGTGGATGATCCATGAGCTTCTTGTCACCTTCCAGCTATTTTATCTTTTTTCCTTGTACTTTACAGTTGGGATTGTATTTCCAGCCCCCTTTACATTCCGCACTACTTTTTATTCAGTTTTACTTAGTTTTGACTTCCCCTAGTACTCGGGATGAATGTGTTTATGTTTTATAAAGGAAATGCCTTCCCAATTTACGGGATTTACGCCTTTGGTGCGAGTTGCCAGCCCCTGTGTAACACCCCGACCCCAGCTACCCAGAGTCGGTGCATTACTTCGTAACATTGGCATGATCACAAGAAAGATCAAATCTCGAAAGACCGATTGGTTTAGTAGCCTTGGAAACACTAGATATATTCATAAAGTTTTACATTACATTTCAAAGTGAAAAACTACTACAACAACAAAGTCTTCATATCCACACTATTAACCCCTCATAATATCCCTGCAAGTCATTCATAATTTACTTCTTCACTACCTGGGAAAAATAAAACATAGAAAAGGGGTGAGCTCAAATGCCCAGTAAGGATAACAATATAGCGGAACATTCAAAAATAAGCATAAACATTTAAGGAAATGAATTACTAAAACAAAAGCCTTTTAAACTTGAACTTCAACATAGTATGGAAAAAGTAAAATGAAATAATGTCATTTACTTGTTCACATGGATATTCTACTAATCGAATAATCACATGCAATATCAATAACCACTTTCATAATGTTGGAATGCATAATGCTAAACTTTAATTACTTTTCAAGGCCTCGTCCCAAGACCTTGGGGCTAACTGTAACCGGAACCCAACCCGGAGTGCCTCTAATAACCGGACACCAACCCGGAGTGCCTCTAATAACCGGACACCAACCCGGAGTGCCTCTAATAACCGGACACCAACCCGGAGTGCCTCTAATAACCGGACACCAACCCGGAGGGCTTACTTTTACCAGTCCCTAACCTGGAGGGCTTACTTTTACCAGTCCCCAACCTGGAGGGCTTACTTTAACCAGTCCCCAACCTGGAGGGCTTACTTTAACCAGTCCCCAACCTGGAGGGCTTACTTTAACCAGTCCCCAACCTGGAACATACTTGTCCAACACATTCATATGAAGTAAAGATTGAAATATAACATAAACATTCTTATTGGAACTAGCATACGAAATGTCAATACTTTAACCATAAACTATGAATGGTATAAAATAGCACATCCATAGTAAAACATATCACAAAACCTTCAAAACAATATATAAGTTTTGTATCATAATAAATCGACTTCAAATAATCTTAAAACCCATCAAAGGATGTTGACATAGATGAAATCAAAATTCTTTTTAAAGAAATATCTCCTTTTATTTTGAAATCATTTAAGATCCATATAAAATCAAACATTTTCTTTGAAAATAATCTTATAAGCTTTTAAGGGAAGCTTTGACGATTTTATAACGGCGGAAAATAACCGCACCCGCCGTATAAGTTAAAAAAAACATTCTTATCTTAATTCTGTCGAAAAGGTTAAAAAGCACCTTGTTTGGAAAACAACGGAAAGATTCCCTTATAAACCTCTTATAAAAAGTCAAACAAGGGTATAAATGACGTTAACCCATATTCTTTTAAATATTAAAAATGTTTTGAAATACATTTTGAAGAAACATGGATGTGGATGATAACGAGATCCCAGTAGATTATTACGTATAAACAACCTCAGATAATGAAGAGATTGTGAAATAACCCGTACCAGTTTGGTAACTTATGAAATATACAACCCATGAAAGAGGTATCATACAATGAATATGTAAGTACACATAAATTAGAGTGTATTACACAAAGGATATAATTATGGGCAGTACATACACCACACAAAAGGTAATGGTGGCAATATGGCATGAATCTCATGGGAATAAGGAGTGAGATGAAAACCCCTTACCACGTTAATCAACTGAGTCGTATGGCCAAAAGTTAATAACCACCAAATTATTTACAGAATAACATGAATATGATAATATATATCAAATGCCAGTACACAATACACCACTTTCAATAATTTAGTGGCGAATAATGGAAATATCACGGAATTGAATGTGAGATAAGAAAAATCCCTTACCTTGTAATTTTCCTTGGTTGGGGTAGGTTAACCTCCTGTATAATAGTGAAATAATTGTTAATAAATTATACAAGAATCATATACATTAATATGATATCATATATGATCTTTTAATATTGATTTGATAATAATATCTTAGTATTATCGTCGTTTCGGGTGTTAACTTACTCATTTTCTTTATATGTTTTGTTACATAAGTCATGTTTGTTGTATCTTATTCATATCCAGAATGATATCAAGTCCTTAAACATAATTTTTAAATCATTAAATGATAATTATACTTGAATGGATACGATGGAGAATGAATCTCATCGCGTTCGTGGAGACGGTAGTCCGTACGTACGCACGAACGCTATTTCCATTTAATTTTTATTTTAAAAGAATCGAATTCAAATGATACATAGGTATATTACTATTACAGTATAATATAATATTTTATATATGTTACTTAAGTTCATTAACACCATACTTTATACGTTCCATGTGTGGTATGAATGAGTCATATCATTTTAAGGGGGCGGTAGTCCGCACTTCCTCAAATGAAATTATCGTATGTATATACAACATGAAACGAATAATGGTATGAAATAAAATGGAATTACAGAAGCTTATATATAAATAATATATCATTAATATCATATTTAATTACAGTGCCATCATAATGGCCACCATGAGAGGCGGTAAGATGTATTTGAACAATCATCGTTTCGTGAGGCGTTAGTTTTCCATCCACAGAAACATTATGTTCATCATCCATTAGATGGAGTTGTGTGTATGTGTAGTTTTAATCCTTCTTATAACAACATCCTAGTATATTTAGGATACTGGTTTTGTTACAAAAGAAAGGAAATAAAAAGAGTTTGGGGGTTGAAGAAGCAAAATAAATGAAAATAATTTAAGAGAAAACGTTACCTTTAATTTAGGTAACTCACTTTGGTTGGAACCAAAGGGCTTGTTGAAATGCTTTCTGCCTAAGGGGAAACTTCAAGGAGGAGGATAGGGATGTGGGGAGCTTAGTTGGGCAGAGTTTGGACGAGCCAAGTGGCTTGAGAGGTGTGAGGAATGAGTAGAAGTGGTCTCCTTTTATAAGGGAGAGGAGGGGCTCTTTAGGAAAGAGTGAAAGTATTACTATATAATATAATTATATTCGGTTTATAATGGTCCAAAAATCATTGAGGTCGAAGCTAAGATGACTACTATTTTAAATAACATCAACCAATAAGAATTGGACAGGTTTTAGATAATATTTTAATCATTATAATATTATTTATTTCAATGATTTATTAATGAGGTAAACATTGCATCATTATTGTGTCATTAATAATTTAACTTATTTGATGTCTAAAAATTATAAATAAAATATAATCATGTAGGAAATCTTTTTATCTTTCTAATGAATATTTATAATCGAAAATCGAACATTTATAACCCTATGTAAAATGTGTTCTTCTAAAAGATGTAAGCTTATGCCATTTTTATTTTTATTTTAACTTTATTAATATAAAGTGTACCTACCACATACAAGTGGCTCCAAGGGGTCCCCAAATTGACCCAAGGATGCTCATGGTCGGGTATGTGTCCACCAATAAGGTTAGGACACGTTTTAGGGTAATGTTGTATTATTATAATATTATTTTTTAACCCTTATTTACCGGATTTACCCTTAACCATGGTAAATAAAATATTTACCACAGTCATTATTCAAAATGTCTAAAAATAAAAGTTACCTATTTACACAATTTGGACATCCTGATTCCAAATATGGAATCCATTTTTCTAAATTCAAAACACCGAAGTGGCAGAAATTAATTTAAAATTAATTCCCGCTGTCAAAACAAAAAGCGTGTTTTTAAGAGATAATAACTATCAAAAGATTGACACTTGTTTATGTTCAGTTTAATTGTAAGATTATGTGGAATGACCAACATTATATTAAATGGTAAAAATATATTCTAAATATACTTTAAAACCCCTCAAATTCATAATTTATCACTATTAATTATTTTGATTAAAAAAGTTGTTTTTAATTAAAACTTAGTAATTTTCACTATTCATCAAAATATGAAAGTTATCCGAAATGTACCAAAATTTCACCTTAGGCTAAATTCGATATTCCGAATCCAAAAATGAAGTCCATTTTCAAATATAAAATATATATAATTTCAAAATTTAGGTATTACTATTCATAATGGCTAGTTTGATTGGTTGTGGCGTGTGTTAAAACTCAAGGTTGCGTACAACACACGCTACTATTTTATTCAAAGGAAAGCGTACCGTGGAAGCTTGGGATGTTTCATTTTAAATTTTTGATGTCCCCATTTAGTCAAAAAGTTTAAAATATAGTATTTAAAAATGGTTCACTATGAAAAGTTGATAAAAGTGCAATACTGAAAATGAATTTGTTCTTGCATTATATCTAAGAAACTCATAATATGGATTCTAAAATTATAAGGATTACATAAACTTTAAAATTTATCTAATACTATTCATAACCTCTTTTGAATGTCTTGTTTGGTAAGTCATGGTGTAATTGAAATCGGTGTTGCGTGTAATTAAAGTTATTGAATTATTTTGAAGAAATAACACACTATAAAATCTTGGGGTGTTACATTCTCCCCTCCTTCAATAAATTGCGTCCTCGCAATTTGAAATTGTTCTTCGAAAATAAAAGGTTGAAAATAGAAAATATCTTTGTGGGAAAACCCACATCGGAAATTGGGTTACTAAAATTTAGTCTTAATATGTGGAAAAGAGAAATCAAAGGGTCACCACCAAATTATGATCTCGAATAGGAGAACATTGGTGGCAATTAGAGACATATAATTGGAGGAAAAACGTAAATATTTATAGGTAGTGATTGAGGTCATCAATCACAAACAAGTGTATAATTGAGGTCCTTAAACTCATCAATCTATGATGATTTGAAGTACCATCAGTTCAACAAAATATAGGGTATTGGGATAACACATTTTTGACGTTTCAAAATATCTTAGTTGAAATCCCACATCGAAAAATGAATAAACGAGGACTCTATAAAGAGTCTAAAGTATGAAGATTACCGAAAATAACACATACTAGGGTTCCATGTAGGAAAATATGGATATGGAAGAAAAATCTAACCATCAATTATCTGATGGAGAGTGGTAGAGAATATGGCTATGAAAAGGCCAACAATCCCAAAGCCATAAATTAGTGATGATTTAAGGTACCATCTAGGAAAACATTTTTGTTCTAAGTTGCTTTTCTTAATATTGAGAAATTTATTTATGAGATTGGATAAGATCATAAGGAGATATACTTACTTTATAATTAGAGTTTTATCCATTAATAAATTTCTACCACAAACTCATCTTTCACTCTAAAAGATAATAGAATGTAAAAAAAATTCTATTTACACTATTCGTATAGGGTTCCAAAATAAACGAATTTATAATTCATCTACAAGATATTTTAATAAAAACTACATTATTTAATCCAGGACATCTCGTGGGCCAGTGGTAGGTGATACACCCTTGTCGCCCTTCGGTTGCGGGTTCAAGTCTCGCAGCATTGCCGGACGCGACGGGTTGCCGCCCGACCTCCGGGTTGTCCTTTTATGGCAATCCAAACTAGAACTATCCAAAATACTTCTATCCAAACTCACAGTACAACATTTATAAGTAAGGTAAACATAATGTAGAACCTTTTTACCCCGTAATAGCATATGAATACCTTCATCATGTATTTTTTTAATACACCGAAACATCCTGAATTACCATATTCCTTATTGATTACATTCATGCTCCCTTATTCCATATAGAAAGTTGGATATACTTCATTAATCCAAAAATGTTTTAAACCCCAACAATGATGGAATATACAAATCATTAATCAGTTCTAGGGTAGTCAATAATATCCAATATAATTTATCCAAAACAATCACATATTATTCCAAAATCACTACCTCAGTATCAGAACTATATTATGACTTATCATTCTCTCAACCATATATTTTCCAAAAATTTATCCTGCTATTGAGTCACTTTTCATTGTTCCACACAATCTCAAGTCCTTAATGAAATAGTACTGCAGTACAATCCTTATATACTCCATAATTATTATAACAAGTACATTGTTGATACAACACTCAATTGACATAATCAACATAAGAACTCTAATCATTCCTCTTCATCTGTGGTAGTATCATAACTTGATTATTATCCAATAACATCATTTGCGACATATTCTGATGACTGGGACATAGGTTCGCATAGTGTCCAAACTCCTTGCAAATGAAGCATTGTACATTTGAAACCATTTTCTTACCCTTGCAGTCACGTAATTTGTGCCCTTTTCCTCCACACTTATAACAAACTCCCATTCCTTTCAGGCAAGTTCCAGGGTGTTTCTTTCCACAGTTACCACATATGGGAAAATTCTTCTTTTCCCTCTTCCCTTTATCCATCTTTCTCTCTTCCATCCTTTTCTTCTCTTGATTCCCTTCAAAGCCATAGGACTCAGTAAACTCTTTACTTATCTTATCAACACAGGATATTATTTCTTCATATGATGATAATACATGGGAGACTATTTCTTTTATAAATTCTACCTTAAGTCCATGAAAGATATGATCCTTCCTTCTCTTTGGATCATGTGCATATCTGGAGTTCTCATTCCTTCTTCTGGGCGCCATTTATAAACAATGGCATACACTAGATCAGTTTATGAATCAAAATACATAATCCCATACTTATAAAACACTTAACATAAATTGATCTATTTATGGATATAATCCCTAATCATAAGAATGTTTTCTTTGAGGAAGTATATACTCATAAACCCTTCATAATGATTTGTAAAGAAAATGAGAGTTATCCTAAGCATATCCCCCGGGAGTGTCGTAACCAAGAGTGCAGCAAGGCCCATTGTCGTGCACCAGTTCCCGTTCGAGTCTAGCTCAAAGCGGTGTTTTCGGGTTTTACCCCTAGGTACATCTGTGCCAGAGCCGCCTCTACCTGCTCGTATCCAGACAGGGATGTATTGCTCGGAAAACTCACAAAATCTCTACAATACCAAAATTCTAGGAAGTTCTTCTATACTAATCCTCAAAGTTTATCTTAGGTCTACGTGCTCTAATCAGAGTTTATCTTAATCTAGTTTCCAAGGTTTGTACTAAACTTCCTCTGATACCAACTGTAACGCCCCGACCCCAGCTACCCAGAGTCGGTGCATTACTTCGTAACATTGGAATGATCACAAGAAAGATCAAATCTCGAAAGACCGATTGGTTTAGTAGCCTTGGAAACACTAGATATATTCATAAAGTTTTACATTACATTTCAAAGTGAAAAACTACTACAACAACAAAGTCTTCATATCCACACTATTAACCCCTCATAATATCCCTGCAAGTCATTCATAATTTACTTCTTCACTACCTGGGAAAAATAAAACATAGAAAAGGGGTGAGCTCAAATGCCCAGTAAGGATAACAATATAGCGGAACATTCAAAAATAAGCATAAACATTTAAGGCAATGAATTACTAAAACAAAAGCCTTTTAAACTTGAACTTCGCCATAGTATGGCAAAAGTAAAATGAAATAATGCTATTTACTTGTTCACATGGATATTCTACTAATCGAATAATCACATGCAATATCAATAACCACTTTCATAATGTTGGAATGCATAATGCTAAACTTTAATTACTTTTCAAGGCCTCGTCCCAAGACCTTGGGGCTAACTGTAACCGGAACCCAACCCGGAGTGCCTCTAATAACCGGACACCAACCCGGAGTGCCTCTAATAACCGGACACTAACCCGGAGTGCCTCTAATAACCGGACACCAACCCGGAGTGCCTCTAATAACCGGACACCAACCCAGAGGGCTTACTTTTACCAGTCCCTAACCTGGAGGGCTTACTTTTACCAGTCCCCAACCTGGAGGGCTTACTTTAACCAGTCCCCAACCTGGAGGGCTTACTTTAACCAGTCCCCAACCTGGAGGGCTTACTTTAACCAGTCCCCAACCTGGAACATACTTGTCCAACACATTCATATGAAGTAAAGATTGAAATATAACATAAACATTCTTATTGGAACTAGCATACGAAATGTCAATACTTTAACCATAAACTATGAATGGTATAAAAATAGCACATCCATAGTAAAACATATCACAAATCCTTCAAAACAATATATAAGTTTTGTATCATAATAAATCGACTTCAAATAATCTTAAAACCCATCAAAGGATGTTGACATAGATGAAATCAAAATTCTTTTTAAAGAAATATCTCCTTTTATTTTGAAATCATTTAAGATCCATATAAAATCAAACATTTTCTTTGAAAATAATCTTATAAGCTTTTAAGGGAAGATTTGACGATTTTATAACGGCGGAAAATAACCGCACCCGCCGTATAAGTTAAAAAAACATTCTTATCTTAATTCTGTCGAAAAGGTTAAAAAGCACCTTGTTTGGAAAACAACGGAAAGATTCCCTTATAAACCTCTTATAAAAAGTCAAACAAGGGTATAAATGACGTTAACCCATATTCTTTTAAATATTAAAAATGTTTTGAAATACATTTTGAAGAAACATGGATGTGGATGATAACGAGATCCCAGTAGATTATTACGTATAAACAACCTCAGATAATGAAGAGATTGTGAAATAACCCTTACCAGTTTGGTAACTTATGAAATATACAACCCATGAAAGAGGTATCATACAATGAATATGTAAGTACACATAAATTAGAGTGTATTACACAAAGGATATAATTATGGGCAGTACATACACCACACAAAAGGTAATGGTGGCAATATGGCATGAATCTCATGGGAATAAGGAGTGAGATGAAAACCCCTTACCACGTTAATCAACTGAGTCGTATGGCCAAAAGTTAATAACCACCAAATTATTTACAGAATAACATGAATATGATAATATATATCAAATGCCAGTACACAATACACCACTTTCAATAATTTAGTGGCGAATAATGGAAATCTCACGGAATTGAATGTGAGATAAGAAAAATCCCTTACCTTGTACTTTTCCTTGGTTGGGGTAGGTTAACCTCCTGTATAATAGTGAAATAATTGTTACTAAATTATACAAGAATCATATACATTAATATGATATCATATATGATCTTTTAATATTGATTTGATAATAATATCTTAGTATTATCGTCGTTTCGGGTGTTAACTTACTCATTTTCTTTATATGTTTTGTTACATAAGTCATGTTTGTTGTATCTTATTCATATCCAGAATGATATCAAGTCCTTAAACATAATTTTTAAATCATTAAATGATAATTATACTTGAATGGATACGATGGAGAATGAATCTCATCGCGTTCGTGGAGACGGTAGTCCGTACGTACGCACGAACGCTATTTCCATTTAATTTTTATTTTAAAAGAATCGAATCCAAATGATACATAGGTATATTACTATTCCAGTATAATATAATATTTTATATATGTTACTTAAGTTCATTAACACCATCCTTTATACGTTCCATGTGTGGTATGAACGAGTCATATCATTTTAAGGGGGCGGTAGTCCGCACTTCCTCAAATGAAATTATCGTATGTATATACAACATGAAACGAATAATGGTATGAAATAAAATGGAATTACAGAAGCTTATATATAAAATATATATCATTAATATCATATTTAATTACAGTGCCATCATAATGGCCACCATGAGAGGCGGTAAGATGTATTTGAACAATCATCGTTTCGTGAGGCGTTAGTTTTCCATCCACAGAAACATTATGTTCATCATCCATTAGATGGAGTTGTGTGTATGTGTAGTTTGAATCCTTCTTATAACAAAATCCTAGTATATTGAGGATACTGGTGTTGTTACAAAAGAAAGGAAATAAAAAGAGTTTGGGGGTTGAAGAAGCAAAATAAATGAAAATAATTTAAGAGAAAACGTTACCTTTAATTTAGGTAACTCACTTTGGTTGGAACCAAAGGACTTGTTGAAATGCTTTCTGCCTAATGGAACACTTCAAGGAGGAGGAGAGGGATGTGGGGAGCTTAGTTGGGCAGAGTTTGGACGAGCCAAGTGGCTTGAGAGGTGTGAGGAATGAGTAGAAGTGGTCTCCTTTTATAAGGGAGAGGAGCGGCTCTTTAGGAAAGAGTTAATGTATTACTTTATAATATAATTATATTCGGTTTATAATGGTCCAAAAATCATTGAGGTCGAAGCTAAGATGACTAATATTCTAAATAACATCAACCAATAAGAATTGGACAGGTTTTAGATAATATTTTAATCATTATAATATTATTTATTTCAATGATTTATTAATGAGGTAAACATTGCATCATTATTGTGTCATTAATAATTTAACTTATTTGATGTCTAAAAATTATAAATAAAATATCATCATGTATGAAATCATTTTAGATTTCTAATGAATATTTATAATCGAAAATCCAACATTTATAACCCAATGTAAAATGTGTTCTTCTAAAAGATGTAAGCTTAGGCCATTTTTATTTTTATTTTAACTTTATTAATATAAAGTGTCCCTACCACATACAAGTGGCTCCAAGGGGTCCCCAAATTGACCCAAGGATGCTAATGGTCGGGTATGTGTCCACCAATAAGGTTAGGAAACGTTTTAGGGTAATGTTGTATTATTATAATATTATTTTTTAACCCTTATTTACCGGATTTACCCTTAACCATGGTAAATAAAATATTTACCACAGTCATTATTCAAAATGTCTAAAAATAAAAGTTACCTATTTACACAATTTGGACATCCTGATTCCAAATATGGAATCCATTTTTCTAAATTCAAAACACAGAAGTGGCAGAAATTAATTTAAAATTAATTCCCGCTGTCAAAACAAAAAGCGTGTTTTTAAGAGATAATAACTATCAAAAGATTGACACTTGTTTATGTTCAGTTTAATTGTAAGATTATGTGGAATGACCAACATTATATTAAATGGTAAAAATATATTCTAAATATACTTTAAAACCCCTCAAATTCATAATTTATCACTATTAATTATTTTGATTAAAAAAGTTGTTTTTAATTAAAACTTAGTAATTTTCACTATTCATCAAAATATGAAAGTTATCCGAAATGTACCAAAATTTCACCTTAGGCTAAATTCGATATTCCGAATCCAAAAATGAAGTCTATTTTCAAATATAAAATATATATAATTTCAAAATTTAGGTATTACTATTCATAATGGCTAGTTTGATTGGTTGTGGCGTGTGTTAAAACTCAAGGTTGCGTACAACACACGCTACTATTTTATTCAAAGGAAAGCGTACCGTGGAAGCTTGGGATGTTTCATTTTAAATTTTTGATGTCCCCATTTAGTCAAAAAGTTTAAAATATAGTATTTAAAAATGGTTCACTATTAAAAGTTGATAAAAGTGCAATACTGAAAATGAATTTGTTCTTGCATTATATCTATGAAACTCATAATATGGATTCTAAAATTATAAGGATTACATAAACTTTAAAATTTATCTAATACTATTCATAACCTCTTTTGAATGGCTTGTTTGGTAAGTCATGGTGTAATTGAAATCGGTGTTGCGTGTAATTAAAGTTATTGAATTATTTTGAAGAAATAACAAACTATAAAATCTTGGGGTGTTACACCCTGGCCTATGGAAGGTGGGCTTGGGGTAGTCACAGCATGGGCGCTGAGGATGGGTCATGACAAAAAGGAATTTTTATTGAGATGTACAGTATTTTCTAGAAATTCATCTCCTCATATTTTTATTTATTCTTAATATATGAGTTGTGTTTTTTATTTTTCATTTAAATTGTAAAAATATTATCGAATATTTAAAATTGGGAGATCTTGACACCATGTTTTATTTATTTTTATCTATACTCCCATGTATAACTATAGAAGGGGTCGTGTGTGACCTATATCTCTTTTATCCCATGAAGAACTATGAAATATTCTCTTTTATTAGACATCCATGTGATCTATTTTGTAAAAACAAATGGTCAAGATTTGGGATTTGTTTGTTTAATAATAAACTACTTTATAGTGGGTGTTTTACAAGTGTATGGGATTAGAAATTTCCATAAGACTAAATCCCTGGTTTAAATTCTATTATGTGATTTATTATATTTCTTTCATTCTTATTAAAATAACAAATGTGTATCTATTTAACACTAAATAAAAAAACAATACATTGATAGTTGGCTTTAACTTTTGTTTTATATACTATCTATTTCTAGTACACTTTTTTCAAAATTTAAAATACTTTTAAAATAATCATTTTAATTGAGTTTAGATCAAATTGTTTTTATTTTTTTTGGAATTAACATATTATTTAATTCTAAAAATGTAGTAAAATGGGAATTTTTAATAAATTATTGTATTTATTTAGTTAAATTTTTTGATATAATTTTTTTTGGAATGTCAATTCGTACCCCTCTTGTAAATTCCACACCATTAAATAGTAATTTCTAGGAATTAAATTGAAAATATCTTTTATGTGATAGTAAAATATCTCACTCCCTCGATAAAAGAGAGGGTATACATCCAGGAGGATTTAACCTTAATTTCCAAGTGTCTATCTAATAAAATACTCAAAATAGAATGTATAATTTCATAATAATATTGATTCTATTATATAAAAATATGACTAGTGTGATCAACCTAGATACACCACCAACATGTGTGTCACCATACTACCAAGGAAATTAAAAAATAATTATAACAATAAATACATTAAGATAATGAGAGGTCATAAAAAATAATTGGTGGTTGAGGTGTCTTACAAAGTAGTGGAAATTGGAAATTCTTGAACTCGTGAAAATGGTTAATTACTCATCACACATGGCTAAAATTTTATTTTAATGATATGATAGAAGATTTTATTACTTTCATTAATGATGGATAACTCAATGTTAAAGGAGTTGGAAGTGTCAAAATTATTGAGAAGAAACTATAATCTTGTGACATTCTATGTGTTGATGGTTTTAGAAAAAATTTCTAAGTATCTCTCAACGTTTTTATAATGGGAATGAGGTGATATTTTTAAATAATACATGTATCATAAAGATATTGATGGTTAATACTATCATACTATGGGAAAACATACCAATAATATCTTATGTCATTTTTCAAGGATTAAAGATCCTGTTTATTGGGAATAAATGAATAAAAAGTGCTATGTAATTGAAGGTATAGATATTGGGATAAAATAAAATTGAGATGGTTTTCAAATATGAGGGTTTAAGGAATATCTAAAAGATGAATTTTGAAAGATTCAAAAATAGAGGCACACTTCATAATGGAAAAATATTGAACAAATTACTGGAAAATAAAATAAGCAAACCATTTGAGTTGATACAATCATATGTTAGTGGTTCAACGAGCATGATGTAAATGAATAAACATTAGTATTTACTATCTTTTTTTAATTATTGTAAATATATTTATTTTATTTATTTTATTTCAGGTAAAAAAAAATATTGAGATTTAAAAATATTCAAATATGTTTTGAAAACAAAATATGATGTTCTATCAAAATATTTCAATCCAAATATATATATGAATAATCATAGTGTAATAATCACAGTTTGGTGTATATTTTAAGAACTATATTGTTATAGCATTGAACCTCAATGAATTTTTGAAGAAAATCCCTAACAACATCATTCTATAATGTGAATTGTTTTTAGTTTGAAAAAATTTAATGAATATTCATTATTATATTTGATTGTAAATAAGTAAAACATGAAAAAAATAGGAAATCAGTGGAACATCTTTTATCAAGAACAATAGAATGCATTTTTTAAAGATTGAAGAGATAAATTATTATGGTAAATTCCTTAGTTATATACCCACTAGGAGATATTTACTATTGTTATAATAAAAATATAAGGAAAATCATTGAATGTTATGAGGTAATTTCTTTAAAAATAATAATTCCCAATAAATATCATTACATTATTGATGTTGATATTGAATATTCTCAAGGATAATGTTTTGTAAATTAAGTGATAAACATTAATGTTGTAGTATATTTTGATATATTTGATAATTATTCTAATATTTAAGTGATTAAAAATCCCTAAAAAATGAAATATCTTTGCCCTGTATTCCTAGAAAGCATTTTAAGAATGAATTTGTCATTATATATAACATTAATAGTTCTTAAACCTATAGAGGTGTGATAATTTAAAACTACACCATTTTACAGTCATATGTGGGAATGATAAATTGTATAACATGAATTATAACATGAGGAATGGGTTTTGACAATAGAAGAAGAGATAAATCATATTTATACGAATGAAACATGGTAATTAGAGTTATTTAGTATATAAAATAATTTTTTTAGGGAGAAAGTTTGTTTTCATAAATAATCTTAATGAGAAGATGGAGTAGAATATCAAAAATATTATCTTGTATGTAATAGGTACTATCAAATTTATTTTTTATATTTTGAAAATAATTTTTCTCCTATCATAATGCTTAAAATAATTTAAATATATCATGTGCTATGTGATATATGTAATTAAAAATTTCTTCAAAGGAAAATGGGTTTAGTGTTCTTAAATAGAAAACAACAAAAAGTTATCTATATAAAATAATCAGAAGGTTTTATGCTCGAAGGTATTTATTATCTATGTTTTAAAATAAATTATGATTTATATAGACTAAAATACATTCCTTGATCATGCTGTTAAAAGTATTAAATTATCTTAAGGATCATAATATTATTGTACACAACGGTGAATAGTAGTATCAATGTCAAGAGAGATGACTCAAACTCAATCATTATAATTAAATTATTTTACTAGAAATAAGTAGGAGAATTATTTTTAATTTTATTAAAAAATTTGAAAACACTTTTATATGTCTTTGATAGGTGAAATAATTTTTTTGAGGTCTTTAAATTTATAAACATAATAGGTTATAACTTTATCTCACAAAACAAATATGATTGTGAGTTTTTAATGATGTTTTTTTGGAATAATTAGGAGATGAATTTACTCCTATGACACTTGAGTTTTGTTTTGTGGTAATGAATAATGAGGGAGTATGGATAAAATTGTTCTTTATAGGATTATTTGTAGTATAATCTACTTGGTGGTGTCTAGAATGGGTATCTTGTTTTTAGTTACATTTTGTAATATTCCAAAATAAATCTTGAAGTGTCATATCAAAATGGACCTAAAAATATCGTTCAATTTTTCTATGTAACTATCAATTTTATCTTTTGTAATGATAAATAAATAAATAAATAAATATTCATTGATAAATAATTTTTTATATGGATTGGGAAATTAATGTTTGGGAAAATAATTCAATATATAGAGGATTATTTTATGGAGTAAGATGTATCTATTGGTACTAAATGAAAAAAAAAATCACTCTAAGAAAAATGGAAGTTGATTATGTTATGGAATCACTATTTATAAATTAAATGATAGGAATAAATTCAAAAATTATAGTCATTACGGTAAGTGTTTCATAACCATTGAGGATTCGGCCTGATAATCAAAGTGTAATCGACTTTTCAAAGAATCTTATAACACACTCAAATTCAAATAACTATGATTCTAGGTACCTATTAATCAAGGAGAATGAGAAAAATGGAAATATTTCATTCGAATATATTTTGAAGAACAAGTTTTGAATATCTTGACAAATCCGCTAATAAAGTATTCCTTCGAGTAGTTTATAGTGTTGTTGGTAGGGAATTATCTCTCAAATTTGATATGATTTTTATTGTTTTTTCCATCCATCATTCCATTTTATTTATTAAAAAATGCGATAATATAAAATGATATCCTATAAAAAATTAGGGGAGACTCTATTTCTTTTTTATAATGATAATTATAGTGGAAACATTTTGGGTATAGTTTTACACAACTAGAAAATTGACCTTAACCAACGTTGTATTTGCATGGTCAGAAAAACAATACCTACAGGATAGACTATTACAAATTTTGTAGTTAAAATATAGATATTGGGACACTGATTTCTTTTTATATCCATGGTATCTATAAACTATAGATATATAACAGACTACCACCATTGTTATTTGACAACATGGTGGCATTTGGAGGTTGGAAACCCCCAAATTATTGGTAAATTTAGCCAGAAAGGGATACATCCATGGTTTTCCAAAAACAATAGTCATTGAGTATAAATTTAGGGATATGAACATGGTTTTTTCGAAACTATAATGGTATATAGGACATATTATAATGGTTTTGAAAAAAATGGAAATATACCATTCAAATAACACTTATTGCCAAGATTTTATTTGTAACGATGTGGTGGTAGATATGGCATTTTCCACAGTTTTGGAAAACCATTGTAATATATCATACATAGTACACCTAGAAACAAATTATTTGTAAAATATTATAGGTATATATAACCAATTTCCATGTTTTTTTTAAAATCATGGGTATCAGTAATCCACTGAACACTAATGGCCATTAGTATACAAAATCTTAGAGTTAGAGAGGACATATGGAAATGGATTCCAAAAAATGTGGTTCTAGATCATGGTCCACATCATCATTCCCAATTTTTTAATGTCTAATAAATTTTTTTTAATAATATATATTTTTGTGTGTGTGTGTATTAATATATATAATGAATCAAATTTCAGTGGTAAAGCCTTTGGTTGAATTTGAATGGAAACAAAAAACACTCAATTTCCATTTTTAAATCTATTTACATTGTTTTCAAACTATGTAAATAGAATTTTCCCTACCACCATGATTTTAAATATTAGAAATAGCCTTTTACTATTTGAATCCATGGTGATAGCCTTTTTCATATTACATTAATTTGTGTTATTGGACTATAACCATAATTTTAAATAAATTCCATAGGTTGGGAAGCTATTTTAATGACCTACAAAACCAAATTTCAAAAAATTTCACCATAGGCTATGAACATGGTTTGGACTCTATTATGATTTATTTAAACCACGGAAAATAATAAAAATTTATACTTTGGTTTATACTATGATGATACCCAAAATTATAGCGTCTATAGCTTGGTGAAGATCTCTTGTGTTTATTTATATGTTTAAAAAAATCCAAATAGGGATATTGAGGATCCATTGTTGATTGTTGGAAGTTAATGACTATTTCAATTTATGGGGACCCATAGTGTGAATTGAAATAAGTGAAATATAATATTTGTTCAAAATTGATACATTGTTAATATAGTATTGATCTTACACCAATAGTTTGAGAACCATCACAAACACTATTCTATCCTATGGTGTGTGGTTTAGATAAATTATATAATGGGTTTATGTAGTGAACTATTTATTAAAACAATTAATTTATGACTATTTATGGGGTTTTAGGTTTTATTAATTAATATAATTATAATACATGAGTTAATGTATTTTTAACCTACTTTAGATGAAGAGAACTGAATAATTTATATGGAAGAAAAACCCACACAATTAAGGGATGTATACCACACTGAAATGTGTTAAAAATGTATGATTATATATTTTTATATAGAAAACCATGTGATGTTTCCATTCATTTCATTATGAAGGGTTTTAATTATGGGAATAGTTTTCTCTTATATAGGTATCCACATTTTACCCCCCAAGTGTTTCCCTGTGAATATTTTCCTGAGAAATAAAGGAAAATATTTTTATCCATGATAATACCCACTAAAAATTTGGTGTTTCATTATATAGGGGAGTTGAATAAATTCTCACCACATGTTTTATGATTGTTAAATAATATATCTTCAATACATATGAATACAAACAAATACCATGTCATAATTTATCTTGTCAAACCATACATAGTGGATTTTTTTGTATCTTTTAAGAGCTATAATAAAAAAATTATAGATCTATGGATAATTCCATAATATAGGGATTAATTCCACAATAAATGTATAATAAATAAATATATGATGAATTTGATAAATAAATATCATAAAAATAGTGGAAATCTTTGAGATAACCATCTGTCTATTAGGGATCATTCTATAGAGATTTTGACTTGTACTGGGGTGAAGAACAAGGGTGAAAATGTCATCAAAACTCCATAGACCCATAAGGTTAGAAAGAAAGTGTTGATTGAATTATTTACACATACCTTTATTTATTGTATATGGAGTTCATGATTAGATTCATACTCCATTCCATTTTTTTATTGATAATAAGATGAGTATATAAGCAACAAAAATGCAACTATTTATCAACATAGAATAACCAAATGATTAAAATATTAATTAAACATTGTAAAAACCCTCACATTTTTTGTGTTATTTCACACTCTATCCCTTTTTATTACATTTTCTTTGAGATCCAGTCATTATAACTATTAAAGGGAAAATAATTCTCAGAGTTGGTGTTTAGGTGACACCTTATTTACCCGACCATTCCTATGATGGTCAACTCTAACCATAGCCTTATACAGATGTTAATGAAAGATAAATCTTTTCAATATAAGATAAAACCTAATTAATATACATTTAAATCCAATGATAAAATCACTATTGATGAAAATACATAGAAGGATATTTATTAATTATTTCCTTTCCTTTATAGGAACCTATAGAAAGATAGTGTAATAAAAACCTATTATTGGTTTAAAGTGGTAATGTGGGAAATTTGGATACAATATTTCCAAAAGGACATGAATAGACAAATGAGGATATAAATAATCCAAACATATTAATAGTAAATAATTATAAATGAAATTATTCTTCCAAAAAGGATTTTAAGAATAATGGAAGAATCTTATAAGGGAATATATTTTTATTAATGAATGCTCAAGAAGAAGAACTATCTAATATAGAGGAAGATTCCAATTGTAAAATAGATTTGAATGAAATTGATATAGCGATGGTTGATAAATACACTCAAGAATTGAAAATTGAGAACCTATAAATGGATTAAACTAGTGTTGATGAAAAAAATAGAGAAAAAAAATATATTTTGAGGAAATTTAAATTTTAAATAATATCTCTAGGGTATAGTAAACTAAAACAATCTCACTAATAGAAAACCAGTCTATATCCATATTTTTAAACCATGGGTATAACCTCTAAAACATTGGGTATGGTTTTCTGAACCATGGATGATGGATGTATGAATATATACTTATACCCATTGTAACTATACAAAACTTGGGTATAATTACTAGAGATTATTTTATACACATGGTTTGAGAAAAAAAATGTGGTTATATATCTTAACCCATAGTTTGAAAATTATGGATAGATATTATCACAATAGAGAACCTATACCCATGGTTTGGAAAATGATGGTTATAGGTATCTTCCTGCAATTGCATGGAATAGCAGCAACAACTCTTCCACTTACTCCTAAACCTATAAATCAAATAAAACACACCCTATACATTAAATTTAGTAAAAATATTGCATCTTTACAACTCAAACCACTAATTTTAATAATTATAAAAACATATATTTTGCTAAAACCTAGAAACACAACCATAAATGAAATCAATTGAAGTCATTGAAAAACTTCAATAAGAATCCATTATGATAATTCCAAAATAGAGGGGATCAATATCTCCCCCATCACCAAAATCATCGTCCCCATCACTCTCAACAACATCATCATCACCATCAGCAACATCCTCATCACCAACAACAACAACATCATCACCAAAAAGATGATCTGGAGCAATGACTACATCATCTAGAGCAGAAACATCATCAACAAGATAATCAACATCATCATCACCACCATCATCAGATCCAATGACATTAGGCCCCCCATTAAATTACTCATGGAATCATTTAAAGAGTACATTTATTACATTTATAAATCAATAGTAGTAGAATCCTTTTATGGAAGAAATTTACTTATGACTAACATAGCTTTTAGGAAGTGTTTGGTGATCATATTACTTATTTCACACTCATGTTTTCATATTCCACACTTCTATAAATCTATTTTTTACCTCAGTTGTATATAAATGAGGTTTTTTCTTCTTGTGGGTCTGATAGGTTTGAGAGGAAACTCATGAAGACCAATAACATGAAGGGATGATGTTTTTCTTGGTTTTTGGTGAACTCTGCCCTAGTGTTGCTCAACTAATACCTAACTCAAATGATATTTTGGTCTCATATTTTTATGTTATTTAGAATCAAGGGACTCTAGGGTATACTATTTATAATATGAAAAAGATATTTAATTATGAATTTTTTAATTAAATTTTTAAATAAAAATAAAAATACTAAAAATATTTTTAAGAAATTTACTACACTTCTGTACTTTTTCTTCCAACTTGAGAAAAATATTATTTCTCAGGGAGCATGACCTCAAATTTCAAAAACAAATTACTAAAAATGTAATTTATTAGTATACACATATTTAGAATATGAACATTTTATAAAATTTGATAATAATAAAAAGGAATAGATTTTAAATGAATGAAGAATTCATAAATATAAACATGTGATAAACATTAATGAAAAAATAATAAATAAAATACATTCATAAAAACTATAAAAATTTAGATACTATTAATGACCAATCTATGAATATCAAATTGTATTTAGAGCAAATAAAGTAAAAAATCCAAGTGAACACTTCCAACATTTATTGAAAGGGAATATTACCGTAGTAGACAAATAAGGAAGAGGATTTCTATATTACATAGTGTAGGAAAGGTTCCTGGATGATGAATTACAATCCACAATGTAAACAAAAATTCAAAATTTATTAAACAATGTAAATGAATTAACCTAAATAAAAATAAAACTAAAAAAATTACCTTAGGGAACAAGGGTTGAAAACATCATATATTTTTCATTAATAAATACTAAATAATGGTTTTTGAAATAAAGACCCTTCAAATAGCGAATAATGACATAACAAAATTTAAAATGTATTATAAAAAAAATACATCAAATATAAACATTATAACTATATTTTAAATATATAAAACTATTATATAAAACATCCAAAGTAATGTAAAAATGGTATTCTAAGAAAAAGAGGCTAGAAACCTAGAAATGCAAAAAAATTATAATGTATAGTAGAAAATAGACTATGTCTACCCATATCTGTATAGAAAGTATGCATATCCCTTATATTATCTCATCCAATCAAGAAAAATAATTTCCATACCCATTATCTCTAGTAAGATATTTTTCATTACATCCATGAAATAAGACCAAGTCTATATACACACAAACTGTGTATAAAGGTTGTAAAAATTGATTCTCTTTAGGATTACAACAAATTTTGTATGCCCAACCTTTGGGAAAAAATATCAAATTCTATTTTGGATTTCATATCAGAAATTAAACCCTTTAATTTTATGAAATAAAATTAACAAAATAAAATAACATACAAATCAGGTTTACTCAACATGTACATTCACATAAATACATTTATAAATAAGTAAATTATATTACATAATTTATTCCCAAACATCATCAGAAATTAAACACAAGCCCCATGAAAAGAATTTCCATGATCATCATATTCAACACCAAAACTAAATGTAGTACTCTAACAAAATAATGACACTAAACTATGGGTGAAGTATCTATCTTGTTCATAACATAAACTAGAGAGGTTATCCAAAAATGAATTATCTAATGCATTATCCTAAACATGTGTAACATTGAATTATTGAAATTAAAACAATGGAAAATCTAGTTAATGTGTAACCTAACCTAGAAATATTAATTATTTATAGAACCCCCTTGAGAATACAATTCTCTTGCAGGATGCTTTTTTAATATATTCATCATTAAATATAATAAAAACTTTTAAAACCTACTCACCTCACCTCTAATATCCCTTCTATTAAATATCTAATTTTCATATATAAAATACAATAATTTCTATATTGTATAACACTATTTTGTGGATTGATAAATCATATCATAAAATAAGAAACAATATAAAGTATGTGAATAATTAATTAAAACTCTCTTGAAATAATAAAAATAACCACATACAATTAGAAAACATAGATTAAACTAATATATTAAATTTTTATTATTATTGTTAAATCATTCCATATATACAATATTAATTATTTCATGAGAACCCAATATTAACATTTCATCAATCACATAGTATATGCCAATTAATAGAAATATAATTAATAATAAACGATATCACTTATACATATTTTTACATTATTTATAAGATAAATATATATAAAAATCAATAAAAAATATAGAGGTCTATTGTATTTATGAAATTAGTAATTTAATACATCACTTATTAGTGTTTATTTGGAACCCAAAAAACTATAAAGTCACATAAACTTCCAAAAAAACTCCAATAAAATACAAAAAAGTCCAAGAAATATACCTATACTCAAACATACACACAAACTACACTATAAAGAAGAAATGATAAAAAATGAACATCGAAGCACATATATAAAAATATAATAGCATTGGAATGGTTTACTTATTCTCATAAATGACTACTCATTAGTTCTAGAATTTAAAACCATGAAACAAAATCACTAAATATATATATAACCAATATAAAAACCCAGATTTTATTAATTTGATTACATGATAACATAGATAAAAATGAAAATAACACTATGAAGAAGAGTATAAAGATTCAGAACAGAATTATGTTATTTTTTGAAATATTTGAGTCAAAAAAGGATTGAAATGGAGGATATTACCTAAGGTGATGGAGGTCACCGCTCACTCATGTGAGAGGGAAATTAGGGAAGGGGAGGGGGATGCCAAATAATGACATAAGAGGGGAGGGGTGATGTTGAAGCTTTCTTAAAGAGGGGAGGGGTGATTTTGATGGTTTCCTGAGGAGGGGATGGGTGGGGGAGTTAGGTCTTCCAATGTATAGGGGGAGGAGGAGCCTGAGTGAGATTGTATAAAAAAATTTATATACCCATGGTTTTTAAAAATCCATAGTTATATCTTCACTAATACCTATAGTTTTTTAAAAACTATTGTTATAGGTTTTGGTGGACAAGTTACATCCACATTTTCTCAAAAACCGTAGGTATAGAACCATAGGTATAGACTAGTTTTCCAGATGTGTGACTT
This sequence comes from Viscum album, assembly GCA_963277665.1. NCBI lineage: Eukaryota > Viridiplantae > Streptophyta > Magnoliopsida > Santalales > Viscaceae > Viscum > Viscum album. The sequence goes on from OY728119.1 coordinate 1,306,427,217, forward strand.
TCAATAGATGACAAATCACCAAGATAAATATTGTCATTATCATATTAAGTAGGAATAAATCATAAGATTTATCTAATAAGGTCTATAGTACATGAATGATATTACTCTTGAACCACATTTCTTTTATAAGTCATATATATTTCCACGATCAAGATTGAAGGGAAAATTCAACTCCCTATTTTTCTTTACCACATTATGTAATACTATAAACCTATAAATATCAATATGAGAATGATATCATAACATGAAAAATTCATTAATATTTTTAATATTAAATATATCTTTCATTATCTCATAACATATCAAACCAACAAAGATATACCTATAATCACTCAAAATTATCATGGATTTATCCATCCATCCATAGTTATACTCATGTCAAAAATACAATTTCAATAAATTAAGGCATTTTAGAGATCCAAATTTTCTAAAAATGGTTATCAACATGTTTAGTCCATTGAAAAGAGTAATATAGAACATTTTTAGACCCAATTGGTAATCTTATACCCCCATGAATTCCCATACACATAAAAAATATAATTTTCCATATGTCACACTCACGTCTGAGGATTTATTTACTTCATTAGAATTATACAACACATTAAATACAAATGTTGTGTATGTGATAGTTTGTCATCTTCTAAAAATAACTACACCATATAAACATAGGTGTATCAATGTTTCATCCATAATAATGAATTATTAGGGGAAAAAATTAATCTAATTACTATGGTTCATATATCTAATCGTTCTTATAAACATCCCTGATCTGGTATCATGATTTTATTAACTGCTTTAGGGATTTGGATTAAATTATTATTGGGGTTTTTGGGGTCCCACAATGTGGAAAAATCTTATGGTTGTGGGTATAATAAATTTCATGACTAGATCATAAAATAATTTGGAAATGATCATCAGTGTAGTGGTTATATAGATAATTCCCAATGATCATGCGATAGGAAACCAAGATCATATCAGTTTTGATCACGTGTTTGAGACAAATTCATGTCACTAGATAGAGAAAATATAACCTAGGGGTTTATTTGGTTGATTAAATGATCTTATGTCATCATCATCATCATCATCATCATCATCATCATGTATGGATGGGGAGTGTCAAAAATGATGTCATCCATTACTTCTAAATCTTTTTTTCAGTTCTTTAAAGGAGTGGAGGTAAAAGAATATCTAAGATAAACTCTTTTATAAGTATCATATATTTTTTCCTTATGAAACATCATAGATTATGATATATAGGCTTCAGAATCATCTTAGAAAAATACCTATATTCCCCTACAACCCCAATAACCATTTTTTGACATCATATAAGTGTACTGATGTTTCATATTTGATATCCTATATATATTAATGTTTTTTATTAGAAAAATGGTGTTTGTGGAGATTTTTTTACCGAGGATGTGTTATGGGGTTTTTGGAATGCGTTAAAGTTGATTAGATTATTTTTTGTAATGTTCTTTCAACTTATATATGACATTCAATCCTAGGAGAATTAACATGATTATGTTTAGTTATGGTGTTTGAAGAATCATTATACGATTTTTAAAGTGTTTGAATAAAAATTACAGAGTTTTTGAATTTATAATTTTATTTAATTGATGTTAAAAAAAATAGCTTTGTGTTTATGAAATAATGAAATTATTTGTGTCTCATATAAACGACCTGTGAAGAGTGTGGTAAAAAAAGGATAGAGTGATGTATATGGTTTTTTTGGAGATTCTCACTTATTTTTCTTGGATTCCATGAGTATGAAAAACCATATCATGGATAGATACATCATTTAATGGTTGATAAAGAATATTATATTGGTTTTATACCAAGTTGAAGAAAATGATAATTGACCATGGATTCAATATTAAGAATTAATATTGATGACATGAATATGAATTGGTTTTTCTATCAATTTCATGGTCTACCTATCAAGGATAGAGTTATAATAATAATATTTTAGAATTTTTTATGATTCACCTATAGTGGGAATGTAGTGATGCATACATCATGATTTTTTTATAATGGCTACAGTTTTTAAAATTTTATATGTTGTTCAATGAAATTGGGGAAAATGATGAAAATCAATATGTGGTTTAACCAACCAAATTATAGTGTATCATAATATATTGATTTTAAGTTCTTAATGTAGATTATATTAAAAGGAAAAAGAGTGACACATAGAGCACTCTAACATTACCCCCCATGTCAATAATTTATATTTATGTTATTAAAAATGTCTAAATTTTTGTATTATGTTAAATTGAAGTGGTATTTTATGGATGGTGAGATATAAGTTATGTTTTTGAATTATTATTTCAAAATCCAAGGTGGGGGATAAGGTTTTATGTTTTTGTGGTATGTTAATTTTTTTAGATTTTAATAAAATAATAGTATAGTGGTGATAAATTATAAGACAACCAAAGAAAATGAGATTCAGTGTAGTCCTTTAACAAAATATTTCTTAATGTATGAATAAATTTAAAAGGATTATTGAAGTCCTAATTTAATGATGATTTTGGATTACATTAATTATATTGTGTTATATTGAATTTTTATTAATATTTGATGTTTGAAGAATCATATACACATTAATACATCTCAGTAGAATTTTTAGGATGTTTTTGGATGATCAATTTTTTTTTTATCATTGAATTATAATGTTTTAATGATTCAAGAGGAAGAAGAGAATTATAAGTATACATGTAGAAACAAAGAGATTATTATGGGGAATTATAGTCTCTATTTTCATAACATTCTATATATATATATATATTATTTATGATACTATATATTACTCATTTAAGCAGAAACCTTTTTGGCATAAGATAAGGGTTATAACATGGTCATAGTAACAATTTTGTAAAAATGGTAGATTAATTTTATAAATAATATATATATATATATATAACATCACCCCTCCTCATAGGGAATGCCTTATGGGACATACATGACATATACAAAAAATTTTAATCTATTTTTTGTATGACCAAGACATGATCACACCATCATTGAACAATATAGGTATATAATGTTTTTAACACTGGATGGACACCATTTTATTTTATATTTTTTATAATTTTAAAATTAACTAAAAAAAATATTCTAATTAAATAAAAAATATATTTTTTAAATTAGTTTCAATATTAAAATTTATAACATAAATTTAATGATAGGAATCAATAATCCTACCTCAAGTGGGAATATTTTTTATCCTTATATTCATTGGTGCATGTTCTAGCATTAGATTTACATTAATTAGTTCAATTAGAATAATAAGTGTCTTCTTGTAGGAAAACGTGTTTTCTTTGGAATCTTAAACATGAAAATTAAAAACATTAACCTTGAATGGATCACATTGTTCCCGAGAAATACTACTACACCCATTTTATAATTGTATGTTTATTTTTTTGATACATTAATTTTTTCTATTTCTGCCCATTATTGATAAAAATATCAATTTTATATTTTTAACTACCTTCATAGTAAAACGTTCATTTTAACATTCCATAAAAATTCATTTATGTGGATAACCACCCTATAGAAGAGATAAAACATATTCTTAGTTATGAAATTTGACTAATTTTTCCAATTGGAATCTAACGTCACTATATTATCATCACATTATATGAATTTCACCCTAGAAATAAAAAATTAGTTAAAATATCAAGGTACTGAGCCTGTATATGGGTCTCAATCTCCCATGTGATATAATGAATTATATTATGCCTCCAGATAACCTTCCTAAGGGGAAACATCCACCAATAAAGTACTTTCTCTTATTGGGCATTGATCAATACTAAAAACATTATATAAATTATGTCATAATCTATATCAAAATATCTCTATTTTATGACATGAAACTAATTATATATATATACTAATTTATTACTAACATTTCTATAACATAATTTACTCACTCTATTTATGGTGACAACACCATAATATATTCTCTATCCCCAAATATTCTCAGGATATATAATAAAAAATTTAATCATAATAAAAGTGTTCTTTTCTAAAAAAAATAAAACCAAGTTATTGTGTTGTGAGACGTTCATGAAAAAAAGATATCATACCTATAACTCAAATGGTCTCCACCCCCATTCTATAAGTGAATTATTAAATATTTTTGTTTTTATCATAAACTTATATATAACCTTCACTTTATTTCCTATTACTCTATCTTGGGCCCAATCATCATTGCTTCATCATGATAAATCTACCATTGTGGTGAAATATAAGGTATCTCAAGAAATGTTTTAAAAAAAATATTATATTCATTTATTTATAGCTTTATTTTTATAAACAACAACTAATAATAGATAATCAATATATCCTCTTCTAAAATCAAACATGAAAACCCATAGAATATCTTCAAGTAACTAAATATAATGCATTATTTAAAAGTTTATTTGAGGGTTAAATTAAAACATGTAACCAAAATACTCTTATATACTCTTCCATAATTAATAAGTACAATTGTAATCTCATTAAGAAATGATTTTGAAGGGTGTATCATGTAGTCAAATAACGTATGTTATGTGTAAACATACTCAGTTCTCTATGTGTATTTACACCTAATAAGTTAAGAAGTGAAAATAATTCATCAAAAAATCAATGCAAAACGAAATAGTTTCACATTACTTTTTAATATATGAATTCATAGTAAACAAATACTAATAAATTTACACATTCATAAAATGGGATGCACAAAAGATGGAACAAACCTCTAGTAACCCAATGCTTAACTTTTACCTAGGGATATAAACATTGTCACACTACACATAACACCTATCCACCAATATTGTATCATAATATCCTTTTTATATTTGTAAAATTAGGTTGTAATAGTATAGGGATTGTGTGAAACTCTGTATTATCTCTCATCACCTCTTCTCTAAGTATAGATAGATCTACCACTCAAAACTGGAAAATAAAATCATTCTCCCCACTCTCAGATAATTTATTCAAATAGTCACCTAAAAATATATGGGTTTTCTACATCTTATTAAAAATATATACTATTTAGGCCTCCTTAATTTTATGAATAACATTGAGGGTCAATTATGTTATGAACATGTAAGAAAATACCCCTCATCATCTTTATTTATACACATCACCACATATTTTCTCAGCATTTTCGCTCCTCATATACTTCCTTTGAAATCTAAGTTATAGATTTATCTATTAGAGTGTTTTATGTTATATTAAATTTCAATGAGTTATAGAAAATCCCAATATCATAGTCTTAAAGAAACTTGATCCATCTCTACAACTTCAGGTGTATATATCGCAATTAAAAGATATAAGTGCGACAAGTTTTTATATTTACATCACAACGATCTGGCAATGAAATTAATATATCTAGTTATTCAAGGAAAATTAATTTTTTTTCACACAATAATTCATTGTTTAAATATAATTATCCTTTAAAACATAAATTTCCTTGATCGATATGTAATTTCCACCATCACCATCATCCTGATAGACCTTATACCACTATCAAGTGAATAAAAAAACACCACGTTTTCTAATTCCTCCTTGGGTAGATTCAATATTATATCACTGGTCAGTATGTAATTTAGATAATAAAGAGTTTTCTAGAACTAGTATATAATATAATATTTGTAACCATTTTTTATGGGTGATAATAGAATCCACTATCTAATATTAGTCTTGAACAACTAATGGTAACATTATAAATCATGAAAAATATACACGTAAAAGACATTATTGGGGGGTACCTAAGAATTTTCCATAATACCCCTAAATTTATATTCAACTAATATTCCATCATAAGTAACATGATCTTAATATATTTCCTCTATTATGTATATCTAAATAATTGAGTGATTACTATATAAACAATGTTCATAAATAAACTCCTAGATTTTCCACAAATGCTTAAATTAATCCTCACCTATCTGAGAAAATAATGGAAGTTATCAATAAAAATACCATGAACCTATCCAAAAATGGATGAAGATAGAGTTTAATAGGGTCATGAACATTATTAGGGTATTATTAACAATAAATGGTAACATAATAAACACATTGTTCCAAAAACAACTTCAGAACATATATTTTAGGATATCCTCAGAAAAAATAAAAAAAAATCATATCAAAACCTAAGATAAATTTTCAATAACCACAACTCTCTATTAATATAGTTAAATATATTTTTAATTAAAAATGGATATTTATTCCTCATGGCCACTATATTAAAGAAATTATAATTAATTAATGTGTATAGGCTCTTACTTTATTTATTGAAAAATAAAATAGTTGTTTCCCAATATAAAAAAGATAATAATAAATATATTCTCTATGATTTACCCTAAATGTAATTTTATATATTTAATATTATAAAATTATATATTAAAATTTATCAATATTATACGTTTAATAATAGGGTAATTTGTTATTGAAATTGAACTCTCACATAAAGAGAATATATAGAATGTACTTAATAGATACATCTATATAATCCTCTACCCCACTCAGAAGGCAATATACTTGATTTATCCACTTTATATAAATTTAGACTTGTTTAATAATAATTAATTAGTGTAGACACCAACTTACTCTAATTAACTCATGTATCTTGAGAACCCCTCTCATAATTGAATATGAAATGTATCACATCCTCTTGAGGGAACATTAACAAACATTAATAAAAGTTCACCAATTCTCATTTTAGTATTAAGAAACATATCTCATGTATAAAATTATAAAAACAATGTTTTATAATAATGAGACATAATATGAACAAATCCTCACCCAATATATAGTTCACATCAAGGGTTGGAATATAATAAATGATTAGTGTATCATGTAAGAGTCTTTATATTAGTTGCATGGATCATCGATTATAATAGAATATCTAGCTCACTTATGAATGATGTGGAATCAATGAATTGTGTGGATATGGTATAAATAAAAACATGTTAAAATACTGAAAAGGAAAATAACATTTCTTTAATCACATGAAGATAATCATGGTTAAATCCTTCCATTACATCTTGTTTTCCACACCCTAATTAATTATATCCATGTTTATCGGGACTCTCTTGTATAGGTAGGGGACCAACAGAAAGTGATTGTACTTGTGGTAATGAAACCAATAATATTACACATAATTCCCCTCTCAAAACTCCTAAATGTAATCCTTTAAGAACCTAACCCTGTCCCTTTATTTTGTGACTTCAGTTCCTCTATTTTCATTTATATAAGGAAGCATCCCCTCTCTATCTATATTCTGCTATAACAGATATCCATAGGGGAAATATCACATATTACGACCAATAATACTTGATGAGTAACAAATCATAAATTCTTAATGATTATTAATCCCATGAGAACCTCCAATTAATGATCCACAAGAGTATGATCAAATTGATTTGAATCATATCCTATAAAATATGAAGGACTAATATAAAATAGAAATAATATCTTCAAATATGATGAGTCCTTAAATATTACCCCTATCATATTCAACAAAGAAAACACTATACTATGATCACCCACACTAATACCTTTTTCAATGTAGGAATATAAATAGATACCACTCTATACTGTGTCACCACATAAAGTCACAACTAAAAACATTATGAAATGAATAGATATTGATGTCTAAAAACATCATAGAGCCATAATAAATCTATGAAAATCAAGGTAAAATCCATCAACATTATAGTACCATATTAGTTCTCAATATAGAGAGAAAATTCAAAAAAAAAATTATTGTTTCTACAGCTGCAGTCATTGCAGCCCTTTAAGAGGCCCGAAATGCAGCGTTGTTTGATAGTGCACACAACACTATCAAACAAGGTATGGTTGATATTCATAGGTACATGTATGTTGCTTCCGTTTTTTAGGATTTTGATAAGTATAATACTGTATATGATTTAGAAATTATGAGAATTCGTGGTGTTTCGAGTCGGCCACCCAAGCCTCGGATGCTGAAACACATTCAATGGATACCACCTATTATGCATTTCCATAAGGTGAACATTGATGGAGATGTGTCGAGTGCACAGAGTACGTCAGGCTGTGGGGGGTGTTCTTCACCTTCTATGGGTTTGTAAAGGGAGGTTTCAATCACTTAATTAGAGTTGGAAATGTCTTTAAAGCTAAAATATGGGAAATGATCTTTTCTCTCAAGTACGTTGTCCAATTTAATTGGAAATGGATATGGATTGAATCTGATTCCAAAAGTTTGGTTCATGATTTGGGAACAAGAACATGTCATGTGCCTTGGATTGTTCCATATTAGTGGGTTGACTATCTCTATACGCTGACTCAAATGCATATGGTTATCTCACATGCCTATCAGGATGCCAATCAGTTGGCAGATGCTTTGGCGAAAAGGGAACTCATTGAACATGATGTGATGTGGTCTTTCACGCCCCCTAACTACTATTCCTCAATGGTGGAGGTAGATAAATGTGGTGTGGTGCACACTAGTTTCTGTAACAACCCCTTGTATTCTTGACTATTTACCACTTTTAATTTAATGTTCTTAGGTCCGAATTCCATTTGTTATTGGTGTTTTTTCTATAATACCATATTAGGGATCTAACAGCTCATGGACTTGTATCATCTATAAGGTATATAAATATTATTCTAGTCCAAAGAGACATTATAACTCCAATCATGATATGTTAACCTCTGATGCCTCTTGAGATATGTATTTTACTAAAGGATTGTTTAACTAAGAAGATTTAATGCTACTAGAATCTCCTTCTACTTATCATGTGTCCTCACTAGGTTAAGCATCATTATAAATTCCTCAAATATGTTCTTTGATAGATGCATATTATATTCTCCCTTGAATTAAGGTATTTAATGAAACTAAAACACGAAAGGTACCTCACATCCATGGGAGGTCTTCATATCATCATCTAAATCTAGTCTGACCTTGACTATTGTGGATACACCCTATAGTATTTATTATAAAAAGACATCGTACAATTTTATACACCATTAAAAAACTACGAAAAATGGGTCCAAGTATTGCATGACCCTATGTTTATCTCTTAACAGATTGTTTATTTTATTGTATACCATAATGTAAGAAACATGCTATCAGAATCTCATTATTAACATCATGAAATAATTGAATATTAAGAGTATGAAAATAAAAAAATTCACACAACACTATTTCTTGTAATATTTATACTATAAAAAATAAAATCTTGCACACAATGAATGACCTAACATATATACCTAGGTTTTGATTATGTGTGTAATTATTTAATTATTTTTTAAAGAAATGATGAAAATAATTTTTTTTAAGATTCATAGAGGAGAAAATGATTCATACACGGTTAGGTAAATCGTATAGCATTAACATGAAATTAGGATTCACATGATTTGTGAGAAATAGACCTATGTCTAAAGAAACAAGGAATACTAACTAGGATTATGAACCATGAATAATTAAGGATGCCAAAAATCATTATTTTTTCCCACTAAGTTTCGTGGTTATTATTTTAAATTAATAAAAAGTTTCTTTGGTGGAAAAAAATGGTTAGAATGATTATTACAATACTGGACAGTGGTATGTATATTTAAATTAGTAATTTTATTTAAATACATCATCATAATCATCATTATTATAATACATTATTATTATAAGGATAATAATAATTATTATTATTATTAAGTCAACAAGATATTATGAGGTACCCTAAGAAGGGTGTGAATTATGGTAAAAGTTACATAAGTCAATATTCACTTATTTATTTAACTTAATCCTTAATGATCATTCATATTTTAACTTACATGTTTGTGGGGTCACTATTATGTATCTTATTAGTAATATAATTTCTCTTGATGAATTAAACACATTTATTCACATTACAACTAACACGTATAAATTGATATGTAAATGAAGCATAAAGCAATTTTCTAGGATCGCCTCAATGCGAGGATAGTCTAAGGTGTTTGGGAATCCCACTAAAACTATTTTCAATTAATATTAATCATTAATTATAAAATAAAAGTTTATGATGATCATTCAATTCGAAAAACATATGTTTACAGTTGGATCACTACATTCCCATGAGATACTCCCTTATATTGTATTGGATAAGATCGCTACATTCCATGACAAGATACCCTTTTATAATTTATGGGAATGTCAATACGTACACAAGGACCACTATCTATATATATATATCACATACAAATTAATGTATTTCTCTCATCCTATATAAGATTAATTTAATTGAATTAAATATATATGTAAATATTATCCCGAGTATGTATTCAAAATTATGTTAGTTCATGGTGTAACATTAAAGTCGCATGCATTTCCATATGAAAATGCATTTTTCATCACATAATTTTCACTCATATTAGACAATTCATATAAGAAATATTCACCTTTCTTAATTTTTTGGCCCAAAAGATTTCTATATACTCTAAGAGTGGGCTGAATCAGTGTATGAATATACTTTTCCTTAAATTCGTCCTTCCCCACTAGATAATGACATCTGCATCACAAGGGTCACTTTGTTTTAAATTGTTTGTTTATTATGATCACATTTTTTATTCTTTATTTGATGATGATTATTTGAATGAAAAGAATAGAAGCATGCAGGTAGACATGGATATTTTTACTTGGTTCATCCTTACTAGGTTTTTTCCAAGGAGCATACAATGAGAATGTGTTATTCTACCAAATCCACTAAAGAAAACTGCCAATTTTCATTAGTCAGGCTTGATCACTTCTATTCCTAGTCTCACTACCTTTATAATGTTTAGGTTAATATCACTACATTCCCAAGGGTCACTCCCTATGTGTCTCTCTATCGATCACATTAGTTGGATAGGGTCACCTTCTTCATCAGCATTTTCTCACTACTCTGGAAAGGATCCACTCACAGTTTGAAGACTTGTTGGTTTTTCATTATCTCAAATGAATGCATCCCCCATTGTATATAGATGCTATGTTGAAGTCCAATTTGTATTCACTGATGAATAACCCTTTACCACCATTTTATTGGGAAAAATTCCTACTTTCGTGAAACCGTAGAATGGTCAGGGCACTTCTTTAAGTCTGGCATGCAAGTTTCACCAAACCACTTGCGCGACACTCCATTCTTCAACACAAAACTTGGGTGACTCACAAGATTTTACACCCTATACAATATTGTCTTCCAAATACCAACTAGAACACAACTTAGGAATAAATTGATACTTTCTTGACCAAACCACCACTTGCGCACCAAAATCACATACACGGCCAAAGCTCAATAATTCTATAATTGTTGAGTTTCGTGAAAATTGAAGAGGCGTAGCCCTATATTTAATGGAATTTTGGGAACCCTGAGCATCATGTTCAGGTTTCCTCCTGGTACACATGTCCATACACCTAAGACTCTCTTTCCCTAGTCACATTATGCACCCAAACCAAAATTTGAATGCCCCTATTCAGTTTCAAATATTTTTATTTTCTGATCTTGAAAAACAATGGTCTGCAAATTTCCAAGCCTCAATGAAAATGGACCACACGTCTCTTTTCCAAAAACCATTTTCTCCATTTGTCGATTATGAGGCTAATTTGTTTTGAAAACATTGGAAAATGGGGTCACCTTATATCTACTCTTTTTATACTGCCTCATGATCATCCATTCCTTTATTGAGGTTCTTTTGTCAATCATGGATTTTTGACAACATCTCTTTAACTCTACCACTCACCATTTACACCCCATTTTTTCAATAAATTGAATCTCGTAGTATTAATTGTCAACAAAAAAACATGGGGACCCAGGTTCTCAACAAAAAAAATCACCTAAAAAATTATTCAATAATACCATGAGGGATTTTCCCAACTTAATTCATACAACCTGACAGATGTATATTAAAGAATAATCATCTTCTTCAACATACTTCAAGCCTCTCATCTCTTCTATATTTTATAAAATTATTTTTTATACACCATTCTCAATAATATAAAATTCTAATAATACATACTCACTATTTAATTTATATACATGTAGAAAAATGATTTAAATATATCCTATTATAATACATTTACCATTATTCTTATCTATACATTATCATTATCATCATCGTATATATTGATTCTTCATAATCATTTATTTTCTTTGTTTATCTATCTAATCACATATCCTTTACAACACTATAAATCATGATCTTATAAACTTTAAAACACTCTTATGTGTTTCTCATGTTCTTGAATATTCTTTTTTTCTTAGGATTTACCTAATTATTATTATCAAGCATACAATAGTATATCATCTCCTTAGATTAGTTTCAACAATTTTATATCTTCTATATGTGGCTATTTATTTGAGAATAGTGAAAATTAATCCATTTATACCTATATCATAATCATCTATTTTACATGAATTTATTTTATAAATAAATTTTTTCTCTATATTTCTCGAATCTAATGGACATACAATCCATATTATCAATACGCTCCACGATATTCCTAAATAAGTACACCATGCATCCCAAAATCCCTAGGGTTATAAAATTATTTCATTGAATATGAAGTGTCCCATGTTATTCATAAATGGTTTTTATTAATCTAAATATTCAAATTAATTTATTAACCTTTTTATTACTCTCCCCCACTTAAACTCTTCCTAGGATACTAATGAAGTTAAAGGTGTCCCCCAAAGAATGACTTAAATATGTAAGGTGTTGTAAATTTTCCTAAATGGTATAAAAACACACATATGGTAGTAATTACTATTATAATTCAAGGAATATGAGAAAAATAAACAAAAAAATCATTATAATTTAAAACAAAACCATAATTAGAATGAATTCTAGTGTAATATATAACAAATATTATCTAAAATTAAATACAAAAATAAATCTTAATGTCGTGACTCTAACATCAATCATGAATGTGTAGGAAACTATGGTCTATCCAGATCACTAAGTATCTCATGGATACCAATAAACGCAAACACCCACACAATGATATCTATTAGTATGAATACAATCATACATAGTATAATCCTCTCCAGAACCACTCATTAAAATATAAAAGAATCATATTATTTTCCCTACAAAAAATTCTATTACCACATCACCACCTTTAGCATGTGAACTATCATCCAACCTATCCAACATATGGAATATATTTTGATACTCCAATACCTTTATATATATATATATATATGTGTGTGTGTGTTAAAATATCATACCAAACCAACATATCCATAACCATGTTATGTATAAAACAATAACATTAATAAAACGTGTGTTTAGAAATTACCACAATTTATATCCCTATGTCACAACCATGTATCATATCCTAATCATAACAGGGTAACGTGAACATGACGGAAATTAACCTCATACTGTCACCATTTTATACAGAACCCCTACCATGAACCAAACTAAAAGCACATCATATTTTCAAAAATAACGACAACCATCACAACAAATACATCATAACATCTAGAAAAAACACTCTATACTATATTTGGAAGAGATAGTACTGAAGAGATAGAAGTTAACCGTTAGTTCAAAATATAACTAGGATATTTGGTAAAGTTCTTAGAACCCATGACCACATTTGAGCATCATTAAAGTTACTTGACTTGGATGGTGGATAAAAAGAAACAGCGTGGAAAATAAAAAACATATAATATATCCCAAAACCCATCATAAAATTTTATATGTGAAAGAGACACTATTATAAACTAGAATAATCACTTCATTGCCAATTCCATTCACCAATTCTTTATCCCACAACTAACCACAAATATAAATGAACCATTCCACCACCACATAATATCTTTATAACCAATACAATTTTCCAATTGATCTTTTCATTTCCAAATTTCATATTTTCCATTTACCAAACGTAACACATTTATTAAGATACATTTTACTTTAATCCACTCAATATTCATTCATAATTTTTTTTTATATCCTTGAACTTTTCATTTTAACCGTTCAATTAATCAATAATTTCTATCTCCATACCCATTACCAATATTTATTATTTCATCAATATTCCAAATTACAAATAAAATAAATTTATACCATGTCAATGTACCCTCAGAACCAAATCCACTGCAACACAATTTTGACCGAAAACCATAATAAAACAAATTATATTTTAATATCAGTCATTCGTACCAGCACCATGAAAAAAACACCCATATTCACCCCTACACCAGCATCCATTACCATCCAAAATCATAAAAATAATAGTAAATATTAATCATCATACAACAAAAAATCATATCAATAGTAGAAAAAACATTAGAAAATAACACCAAACCATACTTTCATAACCATTTTACTCATTATACATAGAAACATAAAAAATAATTCCATATTTATATTTATCTATCCATTCCATCAATATATAATAAATTAATTATCTAAGGTGAAAAGAATCACAACATCCACATATAATAATCTTTCATTATATCAAACTACTAAAATCATAGTCATTGATGCTAAAAATAACATGGAAATTATATAAAGAATATATAAATAAAATATTTCCTTTAATTTAAGTTAATTATTTTATTATCTAAATTAAATTATTATTATTAATATATCTATCTAAATAAAAGAAATTATAATTCAACATTCACATGTATTATATAAGGAAAAGTATTAAATCTTATATCTAAATTGTTTTTTCAAATATCATGGCTCAAGAATGTAAATGAAGCAATAATAATAACCCAAAAAACATTAAGGGATCTAATATAAGCCCTAGAAATGACAAAAACCCATTAATACCATAGATAAAGTATAAAAAAACTAATGTAATCCCACTGTCATGATATCATATAAGAATAGAAATAATATTAGGTGAATAAAAGAGGTAGAGAAAAATAAATTCAATAATTGTATCTCAACCACTCCAATATAAGGATTAAATGCTACTCGTGAATGGATAAAGATATATCATTAAACATCATAGTATTCCTAGGGTTCAAAAGAAGTCTTTGAAATATTGGATAATTCACAACCTAGTATAAATTTATAATTTAAAATCTAAGGAGGCAATTTCATGAAACAATGGTATGGTTTGGGCCAAATTGATGTCTCAATGCCAGAATCATAGAAAAACCCTACAAAAAATCTCAATAAGTCAAAAATCCCCATTGAATAACCCATTTATAGTCATAAATAATGGGTTTCTTGATGTCACAAATCATGAACCTCAATGTATGATGGTATAATTCTAGACGATCTCTAATAAACCAAATAATACCTATAAACAATTCACAGTGCAATACCCCTTTTCAAAATAAAATGATATAAAATATAGTGAAACGATTAAATCTATTGTAATGATATTCGTGATATAATTCTCCTTACAACACAATAATATAACCCAAATAGTCTAGCCTTGGAACACCCTAAATATCCTCATGCCATAACCCAATTAACAGCAGAACATCCCAAAAAATCCCATCCAAACTGAATGAAACTAAAACCTAATAGATGAATAACCACACCACAAAGACTAACCTCATGAAGCATCCAAAATGATAAAGTATAACACACCATACTATTGAAACTATTATTTTAATAGAAACCAAAAATATAATAACACACATGGTAATAGTTCAACCTTGGATCCTATATAACATTACTATTAAAAGTACAACTACTTCTCAGAATCAAACCTAATCATCCTATTAATTCCTCTAAGGGAAAAAATTTGAAAAGTAAGCTTCTATGAAATTATGTTCCCTTACATTATATGCAACTCTAATGATTCTCTTTCTAAATAATGAAAACAAAACCCATAAGATAAATAAAATAAAATATTAAATACACTATTTGATACATCTCAAATAGGAATCATTTTATCAATAAGAATAGTAGCACAAAATAGAACAAATTAAATAAAAATACCATAATATCAATATTTCAATCTCATTAAAAACCACATTCCAAAAAAAGTATACTGATCATTTATTTATTACTCATATTTCCATTTTCACTCTTTCTCGACATTGTTCCTCTATAAGGCATAAACTAATATAATTACACACCCACTCAAAAAATTATCCTATTGATCCTAAATATCAATTGATTTCTTGATAATGATCACATAAGTCTTTATATAAAAATCTCCCCAATAAATGACCTAAGAGTCATCATGAAGCTACAAATTAAGCTGAGACCCATGGAAGACATCATAGAACTATTATTTCTATGGATGAAGCATTAAATTGTAAAATACCTCACTGATATTCTCTTGCACATCAAAACGTTTGATAAAATGAATGGAAGTTTTACTTATTAGACTAAAATTCAATTTCCCATGATGAGTATAAATCATTATGAAAACATGATCACCATTCTTGAACTCCAAAGGACTCCTCCTCATTCAACAGATGGATGATAATAATCATTATCTTCCATGATTATCTTTTAAATCACATGAACTCTTTCAATTATTCTCTATACCAAATCTAGTCCAAGAATCTATAACTCTCTAACCAAAATCCATCATAAACAAGACCTTAATGTTTTTATATAAAAATTCTTGAATGAAGCTATACGAATTTAAAAATTATAGTTGTTGTTATATGAAAACTCAAATAGGTGTAGTAATTTCATTCATGAACCTATAAAACTAAAAAAACAAGCACCTATTATTTCATATGGTGTTTTAATAGTCCAATCTATCCATAAATTCTATTGTGGATGAAATTTCATTATATGGCATAGTTGAGAGATGAAATCACATTGGATAACCTTCCAAAAAGATGAGGCAATGCAATGAATATAATTATATATGACCTTCCATTAAACCCCATGGATATTCAAAACCTCCCCTCCAAACAATATCTCCAAATAATCAACTAGTATATACTGATTAACCACCAATAAATGATAAAAATTCATAAATTGATCAATAATATACTAGATATAATCACATATCCAAATGGATTAAGAAAAATTGGAAATTAAATCCGTCGATATGTATCCTCACCTACACATATGAATATCTAGTGGATATAACAATTTACTAGGAACAAAATTCTTAACATTTACCCTCAAAAAAATAATAATTGAGACATGAAATTTTCCACTAATATAATCATCTCCGAACACTATAATTGACTCTTCATTCTTTGATATATATTAGATATAATATAATTTTTAAATAAAGGTGTGTTCTGAAACCTAATAAGTACCCTCCTTTCAATTTTAATTGAACAAATAGTTTTCCTCATAATAATAACTAATTTTGAAAATACTATAACCACCCCTCACGAGCAACCCCCAGATGTTAAGATCACACACAACCTCTACTTGAAGGTCTCCAAACAAAAACTCCATGACATTATTCTTTATGTATGAATATAAAATCATTTTATGTTGTAATTATCTACCACTAGATTCATTAAAATAAATATTCAATGATGCAAGATCTTTCATCACTCACCATATATCACCGAAGTCATGAAAAACTATTCCATGAGACTTTTTAATTAGTATACTAGAAAAACATTCCCATTTCCCTATTATATAGGAGATATTAAAGACATAGTCCTACAAGAACTCTATCCATCTTTAGTGACATATATTGAACCCTCACTAGGGAGAAATATACCGCAATATTTTTTTATCTGTAAGGACCACCAAGTGCTCTAAAATGGGGAAATTATGCCCTATTTTTAGAGAAAACCCATAACCACTAACTCAAGAGAAAGGGTGAAATAGTTATTCTCAGAGGGTTGAAACTACCAAAACCTATAATAGAACAGCACCCTCTACTTGATCAACAAATACCACATAGTGATATGATAAATGTCTCATAAAAACTCAAATGTAACCCCTTCCTCGAGAATGTGAATGATATGATAATTGATTAGTTTCTCAATTAAATATATAATTTTTTTGACACTAAACATTCTACATAAAGGAATTATCCTAAATAATCATGTCTATCAAAGAAGATATAATCCATGATAAATTAAACATGAGACTCATATAATATCACACAAGAACAATGAATCTATAAGCTCTACAGAATTATTGTGAGCTACCTAAAATATCAACCCATTCTTTAATGGATCCAATGATACTCCTAGATGAGACACAAAATGCAAATGAAAATACATCTCTCGTGCCTTGATATTTCGCTTGTATAAATTACAAAAAAAATCATCATTTAAAATATCATCAAAAATAGATTTCAGATATATAATATGATCTTACATTAATATTGAGTAAATGAGGCTGTTGTTGATGAGTAAACTAGTAAACTGATCTATGAACTCATGGAAAAATGAGTTCATAAGGGGCATGAAAATATTAGTGGTATTTATAAAACTGAAAGTCATTTCCTGGAACTCAATGTTCTCTTAACAATAAATAAGAAGAATTATATTAGATTTATTACTCTTTAACCCTCATTTTATGGTACTCATATCATAGATGTTACTTCTAGAACAAACTATTTCACTTTAATTTATGAAAAATTCCATCCATCATTCAATGGGGATAATAGTTCTTCATCATCGCATCATTAAAATTTAGGTACTCTATACACATATTGATATTAACATCCACCTTCTTTGTGAATAACATTAAAGTACCCCATGAGGAACAAATTATTGGATAAACTCCTTTTATAATTGATCATCAATTTGAATCAACAACTTCTATAAATCAAATGTTTTCATCTATTTTAGAGGTTTAAAAATAAGATAGATACCAAAATACAACTATAACATGAACTAAATACCATGACGGGGAGTTATAATAAAAAAATAGTTAGTATAGACATCAAGAAACTACGAAGAAATTTGGAAAACATCCTTGTATTTAGTTCCACTGAACCTGACACAAACTCTATCGACTGAAATGATAAGGGATCAATATGTGTGCCACCTATCTGATGATCTGTTACCCCCAAAAAGACTGAATAGATTCTTTATATGTTCAATAAAACAACCTTCTAATAGAATAAGTCAATAACAACATGAAAAAAATATAACAAGTCCATATTAATGATAACATTGTACGAAGATATCTTGTGAATGAAAATACACTGAAATAAATGATATAAGACACCATGTTTTTTTTTTCTAAATAAATTAAATTTCATTGATGTTATATGTCATACACTACACCATGTTAAGATTTCACTACACATAGTTCCAACTTAGGTTTCTTTACGTATAACCCTGAGTCTATGTGAAACATCATTTTATTAACATAATTATGTAAACAAGACAATTATAACCTATCCATTAAAATTAAGGGTATGAATAGTAATAACTAAATTATGAAATTATGTTTTATATATATATATATATATATTAACCAATTAATTATAAATGATTTTAAAACCATTCTTAAAATAAAAGGAATTTTTTTCCTGAAAAACTATTCAAAAGTCTATTTTATCTAAAAAAATACTCTTATTGGATTATATGAATCATATATATATAATATTAAATATAATTTTTAGAATACATCGCATGAAGTTTTCTAGACATTATATAAGAATAAATCCAAATTTTTTCATAAAAGAAGTGTTTCCCTATAAAGGCAGTTTTATCTCCTTTTGACAGACTATTTGTTTTTAATTTAGTTATTGACACTGTCATAAATTATATTTGATGATAGAAAATTATTTTTCAAACTTGGGATATCAAAATATACTCGGTTGAGTTTTTGGAATTTTTATGATATGTTTCCTGTATTCATGAAAAGTGAAAATTACTAAATTGTTTTTCCCCAAAATAATTTATACTATTAAATTATATTTTTGGTTGATTTTAATGTATAATTAGATATTTTTTATCATTTAACCCAACTTAGGTCATTGGAATCAATTTTAAATTTAATTTGATATAAAAACGTTTCAACCTTTTGAATGTGTACACTTTGATGATCTGTTGTTTCATCCCGTCCATGGGATTAATTTTTAATTAATTACTGAAAAACAAATGAATTGAATATGAAAAAATAGTCTAAATTTTTTCAATAAACGGTAAAAATTTATTTATTTGTAATTTTTTATTGTTTCCACAATATGAATAGTAATTTTATTAATTTTTATTACCACAATTTTAGGTAAATCAACTAATTATGGGTAAAAATAATATTATACATAATACAAAACTACATAAAACGTTCCAAAATGCTATTGGATGAAGATTATTTTACCCTTAACACCTATGGTTCTAAATTAGGTAATTTAATTAATAATGGTCCATGAAAATGACTTGGATATTATTAAAATCAAAGAGTGTGATAAAATGACACACTCTTACTTTAAATAAGTTTAATATTTTTTATATATGGTTAAATATATGATATGCACAACTATGTATATTATTATGGAATATAAAAGGTTTATATATATAATTTTATTTTATTTTTAAATTCTAGTGATTAAATATTATTCATAAATAATTACACATTGATGATATAGTAATTATTCAATTAATGAAACAATCAATTAATGATAATATAAATATTACAAGAAATTTAATTTGACGTAATAAAAGTGATCCACACATTTTATAGGTAAATAATACATGATATTGGTGTGTTAAATAATTTTTTTAAATTTATATTCCTATATTTAGTTCTTTATATTCAATGTAATGAATAGTGTCAATATTGACACTAACGATATTTTCTGAAAAGAATATTTTATTAAATTAGTTAATAATTATAAAATCATAAATAAGGAAAAATGGGATGTTTTATGGTATAAAATATCAAAAATTGGAAATTTATGTTTCAATTTACTCCTTAAATGTAAACATACCCACCTTTTAATACTGAAAAAGTTTCTTCCATAGTTAAAATAAAAATAGGTTAACTAAGGGTTTATAAAAAATACATAATTTAAAATAACACCAAAACATGCCTAAAATATATTTTTTTTAATAAATTAAAACCATATAATATATTATATTTTAATAAATGGAAATATTTTGGTATTTTTATTGATATTTAATTTATTATAAATAAATCTTTGGAGAAATTCCAATATTTCACCTTCCCTCTCTTTTAAAAGTGATCCTCTTCTTCTCTTTTATTAACACTTTAAAACCTATTTGTTTTGGAAGAAATTTGTTCAAATATCCTCTAAACATTCCTCAATTAATCTTATAACAACAAATATTCGAATAAATCTGACCAAATAATTTTTTTTGTTCAAATAAAAAGGTGATACATATAGAAGAGGTAAAGTTCATCAATGAATATTATTGTGTAATTTATTCCTTAAGCCCCATAAATTATTTTTATTTCATATTAATATAATAAAATTAATATACTAAATATACTGATATTTTTTATATTATGTTTTCATCCTACACCCATACACCCTTCTACCAAATGGGATACGAAATCATCACTTGTGTGTGCGCTAAATCATGTCCTTGTGAACTGTTGCCATTAGATATTCCATTTCCTCCTTCAAATGTTGGGAATAATGATGGTATTTATATTTTTTAAGATATATATTATATTTTTAATATTTTTTCTTCTGGAATTATTAAATAACTCGTACCTTCATGATTTTTATTTTTCATAATGATGATTACTTCATTTGTGGATGGGTAGACTACCACCTCCTCAAAGCAATGTGATTCATTCACAATTTACATGGAATTTTGGAATGATGGTTTTATTAAATTTATATGATAAATATTTCATAGTTATTCTACATGAAGGAAATTATAAATATATATATATCTACTAAAAATTTTCTTTTAATATGATAATAAAATAGAAATTTTGTTCATGAGTACATATGACTTATCGTCTCCAAGAATGGTGTATTTCAATTTATAATACTATATTTTATGGAATATTATAAGTTCGTATATTCTAAATGTATATGATATTTATATCTTTTTTATCATTCTGGAGATAATTAAATCATGATATAAGTAAGAGGAAAAAATATAAAAAATCGAAACACATGCAAAAAAACTATGTGGATATTACCCGAAGCGTAACATTAACATTGACTTGTTAATAAAAACGTAATATAATGTCATAATAAAATAATATATGGTTTTAGATAGAATAATATGGATCTATAATATATTTATATTAAACATATATTAATCATGAAAGAGGTTTGTATGAGTATGACTAGAGTCAAGAAATAAGGTGAGATATCATTATCTCACTTTTATTTCATTGGGACACATGCCTTATGCACTACTTGTTTATTTTGTGTGGAATATATACCAGCCATGAATGTATTTTATGAGTATTATTATGAAAATTATGGTAATTTCATATCCATATAACTTTATTTATTTCAGGCTCATAGGATTTTACTAATTATAATGGGATAAGTATTTATTCAACCATTTCATCAATATTTGGTATTATTTCATTTTAAATATCAAATGGGAATATTTACCCCTCACATCCATGTTTTCAAAAAAAATTCAAAAAAGATTTTAATATTATCCAATTAATATTCAAATTTATTTTTACCCATTTTTAAATTTTTAATAAATTTTTCTATAGTAATTTTTTTTCATTTTGTAAATGATGTATTTTGAGGCTTTTAAAAAAATATTAGAATGAAATGTTTATTTTATCTTATTCGAAATGAACGATTTTTTACCAATTTAGAACAATTTATTACCTTGAATATTACTTTAAAATTATGAAGGATTATTTTTAAATAATTATTTTTTATAAAATAGCATTTTATTTTCAGAAACGAAAACCTTTTCAAATAAAAAAGGATATTTCTCTCGAGAAATTTTTTAATCTATGATAACAGTCATTTATATGAATTATGCTTTATTCAGGATATTTTTCAAGATTAATATACATATAATTACTATTTTTAATTTATTTTAACAATGAAATGATATTTCTGAAAATCTTTTCCTTTCTATGGGTTATGTTATGATTGAATGATGTTTATGAAACCCATTTCATTCCATGAGATCTGAAATAATCATTGATTTATGTTATTTTGGAACACATATGTATGGTTTTAATTATTTTATCGTTGGGACTTATATCTCTCTATAATTAATTAGGTAATGAAGGATATCTCATGAGTTATATTAGTTATGTATGAACCTAATTTCATGGTCATAATTCTATGCATGGACCTGGTTTTCATGTCTATAATTTTATTCATGAACCACATTTTTATGTCCACAATTTTATATGGGGACTGCATTTTCATGTCCATATTTTTATGATTGGACTTTATTTCATATCCTTAATTTAATGAGTGAATATGTTACTGTTTGTAACACCCCAAGATTTCATAAAGTGTTATTTCTTTAAAATAATTCAATAACATGGACTACACACAACACCGAGTTCAAGCACATCATAACTTACCAAACATGCCGTTAAAAAGAAGTTATGAATAGTATTAACTAAATTTTTAACTTTATATAATCCTTATAATTCTAGAATCCATATTATGAGTTTCTTATACATAATGTAAGAACAAATTCATTTTCAGTATTGCACTTTTACAAACTTATAATAGGGAACCCTTTTTAAATCCAATATTTTAAACTTTTATATATTAAATTTTACTAAATTTACTTTTTATAATGGGAAAATCAAAAATTAACAATGAAACATCCCAAGCTTCTACGGTACGCTTTCCTTTGAATAATACAGTAGTGTGTGTTGTACGCACCTTCGAGCTCTAACACACACCACAACCAATCAAACTAGCTGTTATGAATAGTAATACCTACTTTTTAAAATTTTATACATTTTATCTTTCAAAACGGACTTCATTTTTGGATTTGAAATATCGAAATTAGTCTAGGGTGAAATTTTGGTACTTTTCGGATAACTTTTATATTTTGATGAATAGTGAAAATTACCAAATTTTAATTAAAAACCACTTTTTTAATCAAAATAATTAACAGTGACAAATTATGAATTTGAGTGGTTTTAAAGTATATTTAGAATATATTTTTACCATTTAATACAATTTTGTTCATTGGACATAATTTCAATATTAAACCAGACATAAACAAGTATCAATCTTTTGATAGTTTTTATATCTTAAAAACACGCTTTTTGTTTTGACAGCGGGAAATAATTTTAAATTAATTTCTGCCACTTATGTGTTTTGAATTTGAAAAAATGGACTCCATATTTGGAATCAGGATGTACAAATTGTGTAAATAGGCAAATTTTATTTTTAGACATTTTGAATAATTACTTCGGTAAATATTTTATTTACCATGGTTAAAAGGTAAATCTGGTAAATAAGGGTTACAAAATAATATTATAATAATACTAAATTACCCTAAAACGTGTCCTATCTTTATTGGTGGATACAGTTTCGACCATGGGAATCTTTGGGTCGATTTTGAGACCCCCATGAAGCCACTTGTAGGTGATAGGGACACTTTATTTTAATTAAGTTAAAATAAATACAAAAATGACATAAGCATATATCTTTTAGAAAAACAATTTTTACATAGGGTTATATATGTTGGATTTTCAACTATAAATATTCCGTAGAAATAGAAAATTATTTCCTACATAATGGTACTTTATTTATAATTTTTAGAAATTATATAATTTAATTTATTGATGACACAATGGTGATGTAGTAATTACCTAATTAATGAAAAATTAGAATAATTGATATTATAAATAACCAAATAAATGTAATTTGAGACTTTTTATAAATAAAAATAATTTAATTGGATAATATGACATGTTAGTATTGAATTAATTAACTTATTTTGATGTAATCATTATGTTATGAGTTTTACAAAAATCAATTTTTGAATAGTGTCAAAATTGACATAAAAGCGTTTTTAAAACAAATATTATATTATTAATTAATATTAAATTCCTAAAAATCTAAGGATCGGCCAGGTGAATTATATCATGATAGTTGTATAATTAATGGACCACTTGGGGAGTCTCTAGGATGTATATAGTATGTTTATTAACCATATAATATAAAAATACAAACAGACATTGTAAAAGTAAAACTAATTAACTAAGAGTTAATACTTAAAGATAAGGTTAATATAATAACCCAAACCTGTCCAAATTCAATTGGTTGAGTGTTTTTCGACCCATACCCACCTTAGCCTTTAAATAATCCACTTTTTAGCCATTAGAAACCGAATATGAATTTATTATAAAATAATATTTATAGCTTTTCCAAAGGTGCCCCTCACCCCTCATATAAAAGGGTACTCCCCCTTCTCATTTATTCAAACCTTAAATACCTTTTAGTTCGGAAAAAACCTTCAAAACTACTATCTACACATCCCTCAATACACCCTATAGGCCTTAGTTTGATCATAAATCCAACCTAAGGAGTCCTTTTGATCAAATCAAAAGGAAGAACCTGAAGAAGAGGTAATATTTTCACCACCCTTTTTCAAGTTCCTTTCTTCTTCCCCTTCTTATTTCTTTGTGTTCCCATTATAAAATTATAACTACAATATCTTATATATACTATGATTTTATTATAAATATTGTACACCCATATTTAGTATTCTATCCATCCTTTGAATAACATGTCACCATACGTGCGTATGTACGGCTTACCGTCTCCACGTCGTGGTGTAATTGTTATTCAATAAATTATTATTTGGATGGGTATAATAATGATTTTTAATTCATGTAAATAATAAATATAACATGATAATGATTCTGTATATATGATGTACCATCCAATTATATATTATTTTAATATCAAAAGAATGATATTGTCGCTCCTGCATACGTACAGACTACCGTCTCCACGAACATGATGAGATTCATTCTCCATCGTATCCATTCAAGTATAATTATGGTTTTATGATTTAAAAATAATGTTTAAGGACTTGATATCATTCTGGATATGAATAAGATACAACCTATCCATGTCAAACACGGCTTACGTAACAAAACATATAAAAGAATACGAGTAAGTTAACACCCAAAATAACGATAATACTAAGATATTATTAACCAATCAATGAAAAAGATCATATATGATATCATATTAATGTATATGATTATTGTATAATTTAATGAAAATTATTTCACCATTATATAGGAGGTTAACGTACCCTCAACCAAGTAATGGTACAAGTTAATGGTTTATTTCACAATGTCTTCATTATCCGAGGTTGTTTATACGTAATTATCTACTGGGACTTCTTTATCATCCACATCCATGTTTCTTAAAAAAAATCAAAACATTATTACTATTTTAATAAATATGGGTTAAATTCATTTATACCCTTGTTTGAATTTTTATAAGATGTTTATCAAGGAATCATTATGTCTTTTTCCAAACAAGGTCCTTTTTAACCTTTTCGACAGAATTAAGGTAAGAATGTCTTTTTTTAACTTATACGGCGAGTGCGGCTATTTTCCTCCATTATGAAATTTTCAAAGTTTCCCTTACAAGATTATATGGATATTTTCAAATTAAATGTTTTATTTTATAATTATGTTACTTTCAAATGATTTCAAAATGAATATTTTAAAAATTTCTGAATGGTACTCTTTATCGAAATCCGAATTTAAAATGTTTTAAAGATTTATCTTTATAAATCATTTCAATTAATGTCCATGTTTTCAAAATGATTTTAAGGATTTATTTATATAGACATGAATGTTTTTAAATGATATTTCTTTTCAAAAGTTTCAAAGTGGTATGGGAAACATTGATTCAAAAATCGCTTTTAAATTACTTCCTTAATAATTGTGTGACTTTTAGAAGACTTCAAAAAAAAGAGATATTTCTCTCAAATAGTTTTGATTTCATCTATGTCAACATCCTTTGATGGATTTTAAGTTTATTTGATGTTGATTTGTTATGATTCAAAACTTCCATATTGTTTTGTAGTTTTTGTGATGTGTTTGACTGTGGATGTGTTATTCTTATACCATTCGTGGTTTATAGATGAAGTATTTACATTTTGTATGCTAGTTTTAATACGAATGTTTATGTTATGATTGAACCTCTTTATATGGGAATGCATTGGACTTAATATGTGACGGGTGGAGCCCTCTAGAGCTCTTTGATGCATCGGTAGGTCTCATGAGACAAACTAGTGTCTTGGAATAAGGCCTTCGTAAAATCTTGTTTGTAGTCTTGGTAAGAGGCCTTTGATATGTGGTTATGATAGTATGGAATTATGAATTCCATCATTATGAAAGTGGTTATTGATATTGCATTGATTATTCAATTAGTTGAATATCCATAGGAATAAGTAAATTGAATTACTTCATTTTATTTTTTCCATACTATGATGAATTTCATGTTTAAATGGATTTTGTTTTAGTTATACATTTCCTTCAATGTTTATTCTTATTTATGAAAGTTTCTTCTATATTGTTATCCTTACTGGCCATTTGAGCTCACCCCTTTTTAGATGATTTATTTTACCCAGGATGTGAAAAATTATTTTATGAATGACCTGCAGGGATAGTATGAGGGGATATGAAGACAATATATTGTTGTAGTTTTTCATTTTATGATGTAATGTAAAATTTATGAATATATCTAGTGTTTCCAAGGCTACTAAACTAATCTGTCTTTTGAGAAATGATCTTTCTTGTGATCATGCCAATGTTATGTAATAATGCACCGACTCTGGGTAACTTGGGTCAGGGCTTTACAGTTTGTATCAGATAAAGTTTAGTACAAACCTTGAAAGATAGTTTTAGATAAACTCTGATTAGAGAACATAGACCTAATATGGAATTTGAGGATTAGTATAGAGGAACTTCCTAGAATTTTGGTATTGTATAGATTTTGTGAGTTTTCCAAACAATACATCCCTATCTGGATACGAGCAGGTAGAGGCGGGTCTGGCACAGATGTACCTAGGGGTAGAACTCAAAAACACTGCTTTGATCTAGACTCGAACGGGAACTGGTGCACGACAACGGTCCTTACTGCACTCTTGGTTACGACACTCCCAGGGGAAATGCTTAGGATAACTCTCATATTCTTTACAAATCATTATGAAGAGTTTATGAGTATATACTTACTAAAAGGAGACATTTTTATGATTATGGATTATATCCATAAACTATTTAATTTATGTTATGTGTTTTACAAGTATGGTATTAGGTATTGCTTTTGATAAACTAATCTAGTGTATTCCATTGTTTAGGAATGGCACCCAGTAGAAGGAATGAGATCTCCAGAAATGCACATGATCCAAAGAGAAAGAAGGATCATATCTTTCATGGTCTTAAGCCAGAATTTATAAGTGAAATAGTATCGTATGTATTATCATCATATGAAGAAATAATATCATGTGTTGATAAGATAAGTAAAGACTTTACTGAGTCCTATGGATTTGAAGGGAAGCAAGAGAAGAAAAGGATAGATGAGAGAAAGATGGATAAAGCGAAGAGGGAAAAGAAGAATTTTTCATATATGTGATAATTGTGGGAAGAAACACATTGGAACTTTCCTGAAAGGAATGGGAGTTTGTTATAAGTGTGGAGGAAAAGGGAAAAAAGTACATGACTACAAGGGTAAGAAAATGGTTTCAAATGTACAATACTTCATTTGCAAAGAGTTTGGACACTACGCGAACCTATGTCCCAGTCATCAGACTATGTCGCAAATGATGCTATTGGATAACAATCAAGTTATGATACTACCACAGATGAAGAGGAATGATTAGATTTCTTATGTTGATTATGTCATTTGAGTGTTGAATCAACAATGTACTTGTTATAATAATTATGGAGTATATAAGGATTGTACTGCAGTACTATTTTATTAAAGACTTGAGATTGTGTAGAACAAAGAGAAGTGACTCAATAACAGGTTAAATTTTTGGAAAATATATCGTTGAGAGAATGATAAACAATAATATGGTTCTGATACCGAGGTAGTGATTTTAGAATAATACATGATTAGTTTGTATAAATAATAGTGGATATTCTTGACTACCTTGAAACTGAATAATGATTTGTATATTCCATCATTGTTAGGGTTTACAAACATTTTTTGATTGATGGAGTATATCTATTATTCTTTAAGGAATAAGAAATCATGAATGTAATCAATAAGGTTTTATGGTAATTCAGGATGTTGCAGTGTTTTAAAAGAATACATGATGAAAGTGTTCACATGTTATTACGCAGAGAAAAGGATCTTCATTATGTTTACCTTCTATATAAATTTTGGACTGAATTATTTTGGATAGTTATAGTTTGGATTACTTTGGATTTCCATAAAAAGGAAAACCCGGAGGTCGGGCGGCAACCCGTCGTGTCTGGAAAAGCCTCGAGACTTGAACCCACAACCAAAGGGTGACAAGGGAGTATCACCTACCACTGACCCACATGATGTTCTGGATTGAATAATGTCCTTTTTAATGGTTCTTCTAGATGAATTATAAATTAATTTTTTTAACCCTATATGAATTGGATAAATAGAATATTATTTTAAGTTCTATTATCTTTTAGAGTGAAAGATGAGTTTGTGGAAGAACTTAGTTAAAGTATGAGACTCTACTTGTCAAGTATATTATTTTCTTCTTCTCTTATTCAATGAAGAAATTAATTCGTATACTTTAGTGAAGGGATCTTAAAACAACAAACAAAAAAAATGTGTCATCTGAATACCATATGTTTTGCTGAACCGATGGTATTTTAAATCATCATAGATTGATGAACGTAAGGCCCTCAATTTTACACTTTTTTAAGATTGATGACCTCAATAACTACCTATAAATATTTAACTTTTTCCTCAAATTGTATATCTTTAATTTCCACCAATATTCTCTGAATAGAGATCATAATTTTGTGGTGACCCTTTTATTTCGCTTTTCCTCTTATTAAGACTAAATTTTATTAACAAAATTTTTGATGTGGGTTTTTCCCAGAAAGATTTTTTCTCTATTCAACCGTTTATTTTCGAAAAACAATTTCGAATTGTGAGGATGATATTTACTAAAGTAGGGGATAATGTAACACCCCAAGATTTCATATTGTGTTATTTCTTCAAAATAATTCAATAACTTGCACTACACACAACACCGAGTTCAAGCACACCACGACTTACCAAACAAGCCATTCCAAAGAGATATGAATAGTATTAACTAAATTTTTAACTTTATATAATCTTTATAATTTTAGAATTCATATTATGAGTTTCTTAGACATAATGTAAGAACAAATTCATTTTCATTATTGCACTTTTACAAACATTTAATAGTGAACCCTTTTTAAATCCAATATTTTAATCTTTTATATATTCAATTTGACTAAATTTACTTTCTAGAATGGGGACATCAAAAATTTACAATGAAACATCAAAATATTCCATAGTATGCTTTCCTTTGAATAATACAGTAGTGTGTGTTGTACGCAACTTCAAGCTCTAACACACACCACAACCAATCAAACTAGCCGTTATGAATAGTAATACCTAATTTTTAAATTTTTAAAATTTTAACTTTCAAAATGGAATTCATTTTTGGATTTGGAATATCGAAATTATACTAGGGTGAAATTTTGGTACTATTTGGATAACTTTCATATTTTGATTAATAGTGAAAATTACTAAATTTTAATTAAAAACAACTTTTTTAATAGAAATAATTAATAGTGGTAAATTATGAATTTGAGTGGTTTTAAATTATATTTATAATATATTTTTACCATTTAATACAATTTTGGTCATTGGACATAATTTCAAAATTAAACCAGACATAAACAAGTATCAATCTTGTGATAGTTATTATATCATAAAAACACGCTTTTTTGTTTTGACGGCAGAATTAATTTTAAATTAATTTCTTCCACTTCTATATTTTGAATTTGTGAAAATGGATTCCATATTTGGAATCATTATGTCCAAATTTTGTAAATATGTAACTTTTATTTTCAGACATTTTGAATAATTATTTCGGTAAATATTTTATTTACCATCGTTAAAGGGTAAATCCGGTAAATATGGGTTACAAAATACTATTATAATAATACTAAATTACCCTAAAATATGTCCTAACCTTATTGGTGGATACATGTCTGACCATGGGCATCTTTTGGTCGATTTGGAGACCCCATGGAGCCACATGTAGGTGATAGGGACACTTTATTTTAATTAAGTTCAAAAAAATACAAAAATGACATAAGGATATATCTTTTAGAAAAATAATTTTTACAGAGGGTTGTATATCTTTGATTTTCGACTATAAATATTAATTAGAAATATAAAACGATTTCCTACGTAATGGTATTTTATTTATAATTTTTAGAAATTATATAATTTAATTTATTTATGACATAATGGTGATGTAGTAATTACCTAATTAATGAAAAATTAGAAAAATTGATATTATAAATACCCAAATAATTGTAATTTGAGACTTTTTATAAATAAAAATACTTTTATAGGATAATATGACATGTTAATATTTAATTAAGTAACTTTTTTAGAAGTAATCATTCTTTTATGATTTTTACAAAAATCAATTATTGAATAGAGTCGAAATTGACATAAAAGTGTTTTTAAAGAAAATATTATATTATTAATTGATATTAAGTTCCTAAAAATCTAATATTCGGCCAAGAGACTTATATAATGATATTTGTATCATTAATGGACCAATTTTAGGTATCTCGGATGTATATAGTATGTTTATTAACCATATAATATAAAAATAAAAAGGGACATTGTAAAAGTGATACTAATTAACTAAGAGTTAATACTTAAAGATAAGGTTAATATAATAACCCAAACCTGCCCAAATTCAATTGGTTGGGTGTATTTTGACCCATACCCACCATTAACATTAAATAATCCACTTTGAAGCCATTTCAAACCGAATATTATTTATTATAAAATAATATTTCTAGCTTTTCCAAAGGTTCCCCTCACCCCTCTTAAAAAAGGGTACTCCCCCTTCTAATTAATTCACTCCTTCAAAGCCTTTTGGATTGGAAAAAACCTATCACAATACTCTCTAAACTTCCCTCCCTACAACCTAGATGCCTTAGTTTGATCATAAATCTAACCTAAGGAGCCCTTTTGGTCAAATAAAATTGAAGAACTCGAAGAAGATGTAATGTTTTCACCACCCTTTATCATGTTCCTTTCTTCTTCCACTTCTTATTTATTTGTTTTCCCATTCTAAAATAATAAATCCATTATATTATATATAATGTGATGTTATTATAAATATGGTACAACCATATTCAGTATTCTATCCATCCTTTGAATAACTTGTCACCATACGTGCGTACATACGGCTTATCATCTCCACGTCGTGGTGTAATTGTTATTCAACAAATTATTATTTGGATGGCTATAATAATGATTTGTAATTCATTTAAATAATAAATATAACATGATAATGATTCTGTATATATGATATAACATCCATTTATATATTATTTTAATATCAAAAGAGTGATATAGTCACTCGTGCATACGTACGGACTACCGTCTCCACGAACGCGATGCGATTCATTCTCCATCGTATCCATTCAAGTATAATTATCATTTTATGATTTAAAAATAATGTTTAAGGACTTGATATCATTCTTTATATGAATAAGATACATCCTATCCATGACAAACAGGGCTTACGTAACAAAACATATGAAAGAAAATGAGTATGTTAACAACCGAAACAACGATAATACTAAGATATTATTAACAAATCAATATTAAAAGATCATATATGATATCATATTAATGTATATGATTATTGTATAATTTAATAACAATTATTTCACAATTATAAAAGAGGTTAACGAACCCTGAACCAAGGAAAGGTACATGGTAAGTGTTTATTTCTCAATCTCTTCATTATCCGAGGTTTTTTATACGTAATTATCTACTGGGACTTCTTTATCATCCACATCCATGTTTCTTAAAAAAAATTTCAAAACATTATTACTATTTTATAGAATATTGGTTAAATTCATTTATACCCATGTTTGAATTTTTATAAGATGTTTATAAATTAATCTTTCTGTCGATTTCCAAACAAGGTCCTTTTTAACCTTTTCGACGGAATTATGGTAAGATGTCTTTTTTTAACTTATACGGCGGGTGCGGCTATTTTCCGCCGTTATAAAATTTTCAAAGTTTTCCTTACATGATTATAAGGATATTTTAAAAGTAAATGTTTTATTTTAAAATTATGTTAATTTTAAATGATTTCAAAATGAATATTTTAAGAATTTCTGAAAGGTACTCTTTATCAAAATCAGAATTTTAAATGTTTTAAAGATTTATCTTTCCAAATATTTTTAATTAATGTCCATGTTTTCAAAATGATTTTAAGTATTTATTTATATGGACCAAAATGTTTTGAAATGATATTTATTTTCAAATTTTTCGAAGTGGTATGGGACACTTTGATTCAAAAATCTCTATTAAATTACTTCCTTAAAAAATGTGTGACTTTTAAATGATTTAAAAAAAATAGATATTTCTCTCAAATGGTTTTGATTTCATCTATGTCAACATCCTTTGATGAATTTTAAGTTTATTTGTAGTTGATTTGTTATGATAAAAAACTTTAATATTGTTTTGAAGTATTTGTGATGTGTTGACTGTGGATGTGTTATTCTTATACCATTCGTGGTTTATAGATGAAGTATTTACATTTTGTATGCTAGTTTTAATATGAATGTTTGTGTTATGTTTGAACCTTTTCATATGGGAATGCATTTTTACATAAAATGTGACGGGTGGAGCCCGTTATAGCTCCTTGATGCATCGGTAGGTCTCATGAGACAAACTAGTGTCTTGGCACAAGGCCTTGGAAAAATCTTATTTGTAGTCTTGGCACGAGGCCTTGGATATGTGGTTATGATAGTCTGGTATTATGCATTCCATCATTATGAAAGTGGTTATTGATATTGCATGTGATTATTCGATTAGTAGAATATCCATGTAAATAAGTAAATGGCATTATTTCATTTTATTTTTTCCATACTATGTTGAAGTTCATGTTTAAAAGGCTTTTGTTTTAGTTATACATTCCCTTAAATGTTTATTCTTATTTATGAAAGTTTCCGCTATATTGTTATCCTTACTAAGCATTTGAGCTCACCCCGTTTTCTATGTTTTATATTTCCCATGATGTGAAGAATTATTTTATGAATGAACTGCAGGGATAGTATCCGGGTATATGATGAAAATATATTGTTGTTCTTTTTCCTTTTATGATGTAATGTAAACTTTATGAATATATCTAGTGTTTCTAAGGCTACTAAACTAATCGTTCTTTCAAGACTTGATCTTTCTTGTGATCATGCCAATGTTATGTAATAATGCACCGACTCTAGGTAACTGGGGTCGGGGCATTACAGTTGGTATTAGAGGATTTTTAGTACAAACCTTGTATGTTAGATTTAGATAATCTTTGATTAGAGCACAAAGGCCTAAGATGGACTTTGAGGATTATTATAGAGGAACTTCCTAGAATTTTGGTATTGTAGATATTTTGTGAGTTTTCCGAGCAATACATCCCTGTTTGGATACGTGAAGGTAGTGGAGGCTCTGGCATAGATGTACCTAGGGGTAAAACTCGAAAACACCGCTTTGAGCTAGACTCAAACGGGAACTGGTGCACGAAAACGGGCCTTGCTGCACTCTTGGTTACGACACTCCCGGGGGATATGATTAGGATAACTCTCATTTTCTTTACAAATCATTATGAATGGTTTATGAGTATATACTTCCTCGAAGGAGACATTTTTTTGATTATATATTATATCCATAAACTATTCAATTTATGTTATGTGCTTTACAAGTTTGGTATTAGGTATTTTTATTCATAAACTAATCTAGTGTATGCCATTGTTTAGAAATGGCACCCTGTATAAGGAATGAGAACTCCATAAATTCACATGATCCAAAGAGAAAGAAGGATCATATCTTTCATGGTCTTAATCCATAGTTTATAAGAGAAATTGTCTCCCATGTATAATCGTCGTATGAATAAATAATATCATGTGTTGATCAGATAAGTTAAGAGTTCACTGAGTCTTATGGCTTTGAAGGGATGCAAGAGAAGAAAAGGATGGAAGAGAGAAATATGGATAAAGGGAAGAGGGAAAAGAAGAATTTTCCTATATGTGATAACTATGGGAAGAAACACCCTGGAACTTGCCTGAAAGGAATGGGAGTTTGTTATAAGTGTGGAGGAAAAGGGCACAAAGTACGTGACTGCAAGGGTAAGAAAATGCTTTCAAATTTACAATGCTTCATTTGCAAGGTGTTTGGACACTACACGAACCTATGTCCCAGTCATCACACTATGACTCAAATGATTCTATTGGATAACAATCAAGTTATGATACTACCACAGATGAAGAGGAATGATTAGAGTTCTTATGTTGATTATGTCATTTGAGTGTTGTATCAACAACTTACTTGTGATAATAATTATGGAGTATATAAGGATTGTACTGCAATATTATTTCATTAATGACTTGAGATTGTGTGGAACAAAGAATAGTGACTCAACAGCAGGTTAATTTTTAGGAAAATATATGGTTGAGAGAATGATAAACCATAATATGGTTCTGATACCGAGGTAGTGATTTTATAATAATACATGATTGATTTGGATAAATTATATTGGATATTCTTGACTACCTTGAAACTGATTAATGATTTTTATATTCCATAATTGGTGGGTTTTACAACATTTTTGGATTGAAGGAGTATACTTATTATTCTTTAAGGAATAAGGGATCATGAATGTAATCAATAAGGTTTTATGGAAATTCAGGATGTTGCAGTGTTTTAAAATAATACATGATGAAAGTGTTCACATGTTATTATATGGAAAAAAGGATCTTCATTTTGTTTTCCTTCCTTATAAATTTTGGACTGAATTATTTTGGATAGTTCTAGTTTGGATTATTTTGGATTGCCATAAAAAGGAAAACCCGGAGATCAGGCGGCAACCCATCGCGTCTGGAAAAGCCGCGAGACTTGAACCCACAACCAAAGGGCAAAAAAGGTATATCACCTACCATTGACCCATGTGATGTCCTGGATTGAATAATTTCGTTTTTTAATGGTTCTTCTAGATGAATTATAAATTCATTTTTTTTAACCCTATACGAATTGGATAAATAGAATATTATTTTTAAGTTCTATTATCTTTTAGGGTGAAAGATGAGTTTGTGGCAGAACTTAGTTAAAGGATGAGACTCTACTTGCCAAGTCTATATTTTTCTTCTTCTCTTATAAATGAAGAAATTAATTCTTATACTTTAGTGAAGGGATCTTATAACAAAAAATAAAAAAATGTGTCATCTGAATACCGTATGTTTGGCTGAACCGATGGTATTTTAAATCATCATAGATTGATGAATTTAAGGCCATCAATTTTATAATTTTTTTTGATTGATGACCTCAATCACTACATATAAATATTTACGTTTTCCCTCCAATTATATGTCTCTAATTTCCACCAATTTTCTCCAAATAGATATCATAATTTGGTGGTGACCGTTTCATTTCTCTTTTCATCTTATTAAGGCTAAATTTTATTAACTCAATTTCTGATGTCGGTTTTCTCAAATAGATATTTTCTATATTCAACCTCTTATTTTCAAAGAACAATTTCAAATTGCGAGGATGCAATTTATTGAAGGAGGGGTGAATGTGACACCCCAATATTTCATAATGTGTTATTTCTTCATAATATTTTAATAACTTGCACTGCACGCAACACCGAGTTCAAGCACACCATGACTTACCAAAAAAGCCGTTCAAAAGAGGTTATGAATAGTATTAACTAAATTTTTAACTTTATATAATCCTTATGATTTTAGAATCCATATTATGAGTTTCTTAGACATAATGTAAGAACAAATTCATTTTCATTATTGCACTTTTACCAACTTTTAGTGGTGAACCCTTTTTAAATCCAATATTTAAACATTTATATATTCAATTTTACTAGATTTAATTTTTAGAATGGGGACATCAAAAATTTAATATGTAACATCACAAGATTCCACGGTATACTTTCCTATGAATAATACAATAGTGTGTGTTATATGCAACTACGAGCTCCAATACACACAACAACAAATCAAACTAGCCATTTTGAATAGTAATACCTAATTTTTAAAATTTCATACATTTTATCTTTCAAAATTTACTTTATTTTTGGATTCGGAATATTGAAATTAGTCTAGGGTGAAATTCTGGTACTTTTCGGATAAATTTCATATTTTGATGAATAGTGAAAATTACTAAATTTTAATTAAAAACAACATTTTTCAATCGAAATAATTAATAGTAATATATTATGAATTTGAAGGGTTTTAAAGTATATTTAGAATATATTTTTACCATTTAATACAATTTTGTTCAATGGACATAATTTCAAAATTATACCGGACATAAACAAGTATCAATCTTTTGATAGTTATTATATCTTAAAAACACACTTTTTGTTTTGACAGCGGGAATTAATTTTAAATTAATTTCTGCCACTTCTGTGTTTTGAATTTGGAAAAATGGATTCTATATTTCGAATCAGGATTTCCAAATTGTGTAAATAGGTAAATTATATATTTTAGACATTTTGAATAATTACTTCGGTAAATATTTTATTTACCATGGTTAAAGGGTAAATCCGGTAAATAAGGGTTACAAAATAATATTATAATAGTACTAAATTACCCTAAAATGTGTCCTAACCTTATTGGTGGATACATTTCCGGCCATGGGCATCTTTGGGTCGACATTGAGACCCCATGGAGCCAGTTGTAGGTGATAGGGACACATTATTTTAATTAAGTGAAAATAAATACAAAAATGACATAAGCATATATCTTTTAGAAAAACAATTTTTACACTGGGTTATATATGTTGGATTTTCTAATATAAATATTCATTAGAAATAAAAAATTATTTCATAAATAATGGTATTTTATTTATTTTTTTAGACATTATATAATTTAATTTAATTATGACACAATGGTGATGAAGTAATTACTTAATTAATGAAAAATTAGAATAATTGATATTATAAATACCCAAATAAATGTAATTTGAGACTTTTTATAAATAAAAATAATTTTATTGTATAATATGACATGTCAGTATTGAATTAATTAACCTTTTTATAATTAATAATTCTATTATGATTTTTACAAAAATCAATTATTGAATAGTGTCAAAATTGACATAAAAGAGTTTTTAAAATTAATATTATGTTATTAATTGATATTAAATTCCAAAAAATCTAAGGTTCCACCATGAGACGTATATTGTGATAGGTGTATCATTAATGGACCACTTGGTGGTCTCTTGGATGTATATAGTATATTTATTAACCATATTATATAATAATACAAAGAGACATTGCAAAAGTGAAACTAATTAACTAAGAGTTAATACTTAAAGATAATGTTAATATAATAACCCAAACATGTCCAAATTCTATTGGTTGAGGGGTTTTCGACCCGTCCCAACCTTATCCTTTAAATAATCTACTTTGGAGCCATTAGAAACCGAATATGAGTTTATTATAAAATAATATTTCTAGCTTTTCCAAAGGTGCCCCTCACCCCCTTATAAAAGGGTACTCCCCCTTCTCATTACTTCACACCTTAAATGCCTTTTTATTCGGCCAAACCCAACCAAATTACTCTTTAAACGTCCCTCACTACATCGTAGAGACCTTAGTTTGATCAGAAAGAGAACGTAAGGAGCCCTTTTGATCAAATAAAATGGGAGAACCCGAAGAAGAGGTAATGTTTTCACCACCCTTTTTCTGGTTCCTTTCTTCTTCCACTTCTTCTTTATTTGTCTTCCGATTATAAAATAATAACTGAAGTATCTTATATATACTGTGATGTTATTATAAATATGGTACAACTATATTCATTATTCTATCCATCCTTTTAAAAACATGTCACTATACCTGCGTATGTACGGCTTACCGTCTCCACGTCGTGGTGTAATTGTTATTCAATAAATTATTATTTGGATGGGTATAATAATTATTTTTAATTCATTAAAATAATAAATATAACATGAAAATTATTCTGTATATAAGATATACCATCCAATTATATATTATTTTAAAATCAAAAGAACGATATTGTCGCTCGTGTGTACTTGTAGACTACCGTCTCCACGAACGTGATGGGATTCATTCTCCATCGTATCCATTCAGGTATAAAAATCATTTGATGATTTAAAAATAATGTTTAAGGACTTTATATCGTTTTGGATATGAATAAGATACATCCTATCCATGACAAAAACGTCCTACGTAACAAAACATATAAAAAAATGAGTAAGTTAACACCCAAAACAACGATAATACTAAGATATTCTTAACAAATCAATGTTAAAAGATCATATATGATATCATATTAAGGTATATGATTATTTTATAATTTAATAACAATTATTTGACCATTATATAGGAGGTTAAGGTACCATCACCCAAGTAATGGTACAAGGTAAGGGTTCATTTCGCAATCTCTTCATTATCCGATGTTTTTTATACATAATTATCTAATGGGACTTCTTTATCATCCACATCCATGTTTCTTAAAAAAAAATTCAAAACATTATTACTATTTTACAGAATATGGGTTAAATTCATTTATACCCTTGTTTGATTTTATATAAGATGTTCATAAAGGAATATTTCTCTCGTTTTCCAAACAAGGTCCTTTTTAACCTTTTCGACAGAATTAATGTAAGAATGTCTTTTTGTAACTTATACGATGAGTGCGGCTATTTTCTGCCGTTATAAAATTTTCAAAGTTTCCCTTACAAGCTTATAAGGATATTTTCAATGTAAATGTTTTATTTTATAATTATGTTACTTTTAAATGATTTCAAAATGAATATTTTAAGAATTTCTGAAAGGTACTCTTTATCAAAATCATAATTTTAAATGTTTTAAAGATTTTTCTTTCTAAATCTTTTTAATTAATGTCCTTGTTTTCAAAATGATTTTAAAGATTTATATATATGGACATTAATGTTTTGAAATGTTATTTTTTATCAAAAGTTTTGAAGTGGTATGGGACACTTTGATTAAAAAATCTCTTTTAAATTACATCCTTAATAAATATGTGACTTTTAAATGATTTAAAAAATGGGATATTTCTCTCAAATAGTTTTGATTTCATCTATGTCAACATCCTTTGATGGATTTTAAGTTTATTTTAAGTTAATTTTTTATGATACAAAACATCCATATTGTTTTGATGTTTTTGTGATGTGTTTGACTGTGGATGTGTTATTCTTATACCATTCATGGTTTATGGATGAAGTATTCACATTTCGTATGCTAGTTTTAATACGAATGTTTATGTTATGTTTGAAACGTTTCATATTGGAATTCATTGGGCTTAATATGTGATGGGTGGAGCCCATTATAGCTTCTTGATGCATCGGTAGGTCTCATGAGAAAACTAGTGTCTTGGCATAAGGCCTTGGAAAAATCTTATTTGTAGTCTTGGCACGAGGCCTTGGCTATGTGGTTGTGATAGTCTGGAAATATGAATTCCATCATTATGGAAGTGGTTATTGATACTGCATGTGATTATTCAATTGGTAGAAGATCCATTTGAATAAGTAAATGACATTATTTCATTTTATTTTTGCCATACTATGCCGAAGTTCAAGTTTAAAAGGCATTTTTTTAGTTATAAATTGCGTTAAATATTTATTATTATTTATGAATTTTTCCGCTATATTGATATCCTTACTAGGCATTTCAGTTCACCCCTTTTTCTATGTTTTATTTTTTCCAGGATGTGAAGAAGTATTTTATGAATGACCTGCAGGGATAGTATGAGGGGATATGAAGACAATATATTGTTGTAGTTTTTCATTTTATGATGTAATGTAATCTTTATGAATATATCTAGTGTTTCCAAGGCTACTAAACTAATCGATCTTTAGAGACTTGATATTTATTGTGATCATGCCAATGTTATGTAATAATGCACCGACTCTGGGTAACTGGGGTCAGGGCATTACAGTTGGTATTAGAGGAAATTTAGTACAAACCTTGTAAGTTAGATATAGATAAACTCTGATTAGAGCACATAGACCTATGATAGACTTTGAGGATTAGTATAGAGGAACTTCCTAGAATTTTGGTATTATAGATATTTTGTGAGTTTTCCGAGCAATACATTCACGTCTGGATACGATCAGGTAGAGGCGGCTCTGGCACAGATGTACCTACGGGTAAAACTCGAAACCACCGCTTTGAGCTAGACTCGA
This sequence comes from Viscum album, assembly GCA_963277665.1. Classification (NCBI taxonomy): domain Eukaryota; kingdom Viridiplantae; phylum Streptophyta; class Magnoliopsida; order Santalales; family Viscaceae; genus Viscum; species Viscum album. The sequence continues at coordinate 1,306,468,426 of OY728119.1, forward strand.
ACGGGAACTGGTGCACGATAACGGGTTTTGTTGCACTCTTGGTTACGAAACTCCCGAGGGATATTCTTAGAATAACTCTCATTTTCTTGACAAATCATCATGAATGGTTTATGAGTATATACTTTCTCAAAGGAGACATTTTTATGATTATGGATTATATCCATAAACTATTTAATTTATGTTATGTGTTTTACAATTTTGGGATTAGTTATTTTTATTCATAAACTAATCTAGTGTATGCCATTGTTTAGAAATGGCACCCAGTAGAAGGAATGATAACTCCAGCAATGAAAATGATCCAAAGAGAAAGAAGGATCATATCTTTCATGGTATTATGCCATAATTTATAAGATAAATAGTCTCCCATATATTATCATCATATGAAGAAATAATATCATCTGTTGATAAGTTAAGTAAAGAGTTTACTGGGTCCTATGTCTTTGAAGGGAAGCAAGAGAAAAAATAACGGAAGAGAGAAAAATGGATAAAGGGAAGAAGGAAAAGAAGAATTTTCCTATATGTGATAACTGTAGGAAAGAAACACCCTGGAACATGCCTGAAAGGAATGGGAGTCTGTTATAAGTGTGGAAGAAAAGGGCACAAAGTACGTGACTGTAAGGGTAAGAAAATGGTTTCAAATGCACAATTCTTCATTTGCAATGAGTTTGGACACTACGAGAACCAATGTCCCGGTCATCAAACTATGCCGCAAATGATTCTATTGGATAAAAATCATGTTATGATACTACCACAGATGAAGAGGAATGATTAGAGTTCTTATGTTGATTATGTCATTTGAGTGTTGTATCATCAACGTACTTGTTATAATAATTATGGAGTATATAAGGATTGTACTGCAGTACTATTTCATTAAGGACTTGAGATTTTGTGGAACAAAGAAAAGTAACTCAATAACAGGTAAATTTTTTGGAAAATATATGGTTGAGAGAATGATAAACCATAATATGGTTGTGATACCGAGGTAGTGATTTTAGAAAAATACATGACTAATTTGGATAAATAATATTGGATATTCTTGACTACCTTAAAACTGATTAATGATTTTTATATTCCATCATTCTTCGGGTTTACAACATTTTTGGATTGAAGGAGTATATCTATTATTCATTAAGGAATAAGGGATCATGAATGTAATCAATAAGGTTTTATGGTAATTCAGGATGTTGCAGTGTTTTAAAAGAATACATGATGAAAGTGTTCACATGTTTCTACGCGGAAAAAAGGATCTTCATTGTGTTTACCATCCTTATGAATTTTGGACTAAAGTATTTTGGATATTTCTAGTTTGGATTATTTTGGATTGCCATAAAAAGGATAACCCGGAGGTCGGGCGACAACCCATCGCGTCCGGCAAAGCCGCGAGACTTGAACCCACAACCAAAGGGTGACAAGGGTGTATCACCTACCACTGACCCACGTGATGTCCTGGATTGAATAATGTCGTTTTTAATGGTTCTGCAAGATGAATTATAAATTCATTTTTTTAACCCTATACGAATAGGATAAATAGAATATTATTTTTATGTTCTATTATCTTTTAGAGTGAAAGATGAGTTTGTGGAAGAACTTAGTTAAAGGATGAGACTCTACTTGTCAAGTATATATTTTTCTTCTTCTCTTATTCAACGAAAAAATTAATTCTTATACTTTAGTGGAGGGATCTTAAAACAAAAAACAGATAAAATGTGTCATCTGATTACCATACATTTTTCTGAACCGATGGTATTTTAAATAATCATAGATTGATGAATTTAAGGCCCTCAATTTTACACTTTTTTGTGATTGATGACCTCAATCACTACCTATAAATATTTACGTTTTTTCTCCAATTATATGTCTCTAGTTTCCACCAATGTTTTCTGAATAGAGATCATAATTTGGTGGTGAGCCTTTCATTTCTCTATTCTTTTTATTAAGACTAAATTTTATTAACTCAATTTCCGATGTGGGTTTTCCCACAAAGATATTTTCTATATTCAAACTTTTATTTTCGAAGAAAAATTTCAAATTGCGAGGATGCAATTTATTGATGGAGGGGAGAATGTAACCCCCCAAGATTTCTTAATGTGTTATTTCTTCAAAATTGTCACGACCCGTCCTCGAGGCCCGTGCCGTGACTACCCCATGCCCACCTTCCATAGGCTAGGGGCTGGCGACTAGCACCAAGGCTTAAATCCCGGTAAAAGGGAAGGAATTGCCTTTGTAAAGTAAACCAGCACCTTAGAGTAAGCAAGCGGAAAAAGCAAACACTAAGTAAAAATAGAGTACGACTGTAAGTGCGGAAAGTAAGTGGGCCAGAATACAATCCCAAACTGAAAGTAAAGTACAACTCGAAAGGAAAAACAGAAACTCAAAAGTAAAAGCCGCTACGCTGAGCTGTCCACTGAAAATCCCACCTGAAGGGTGGGTACAGATAGCTCCACTGCTCCTCGGGTCCCGCCGTCCGCTCCGAGTACATCCCGCCCAGTGGTCCACCTCCAGGTACCGTTCTGATCTGCAAGCCTCAACCACGATCAACGTTGTCCGTCGTCTGCAACCAACACAACGTAGTGCGGGCATAGCCCGTGAAGGGGTGAGTATAAGCTAATCAGTAGGGACCCCGAGACCCCCAAAGGTCTCCAAAAATCCACAAAGGATAAACCACAAAGGGAAGATACAATCACGAAGTAACAACCGACACTACTTAGGTATATGCCCATACATATACCTAAGTAATCAATTCCAGTACGCTCCATCCTCTGATCCCAAGTACAACCCAATCGGAATAGGAAAGTATACGTATTCCACACAGGAAATCAAAACGTAATCCACACAGGATAGCACAACACAATCCACACAGTAAAGAAAACAGGATTCAGCTCACTCAGGTATACTTCTTCGAAGACGATAGAGATAATCACTGATCCATCTAAGTCGTCAGATCCACAAAGGATTGATAGGTACTAACCCCCGCAATGACCCACACAGGATCTATAGGCGTTGTCTCACACAGAACCGCTGAGTGCTGACCCACATAGGATCGGATCCACACAGGATCTGTAGCACTGATCCACGTAGGACCGTTGAATGCAGTAGTCGTCGCAGTCCACTGAGGATCTCTGCACAGTCATCGTCGCAGTCACAGTAGCAGTCGCAGCCAGCTCTAGGGTTCCTGCACACAGCAAACTTGTTCGGGAGGGTCCGCTCCACGAGCAGAGAGGCTGATACATCAAATGACACATATTCTGAAGTTGATGTATCCAAAAGTTCTGTATCGTCAACAAGAACTCAACGCAACAGACGGCGCGTCAATCAGACGCCCGGTCTGAGAGTTATTGGCTTTTTCGTTCCAGGGGCCCGGTTGGTTTTTAAGGCAAAACCAACCCGACCGTACTCCACCTACGTCCAAACCTCAGGCGGAGTTTGCCAAAAGATCCGTCTCACTAAGAGGAACACAACAAATTTGACGGCATGTCATTCAGACGTCTGTAGCTCATGATATTAGCGTTTCCGCTCCGAGGGCCCGGTTGGTTTCGGGTACGAACCAACCCGGCCGAACACAAAGTATTCCGAAACCTTGAGTGCGATATGTCGAAACAACCGTCTCGTTCTAAGAATCGTGTCTCCGCTGACGGTGCGTCGATCGGAGGTCCGTAGCCCGAGTTATGGGCAATTGAACCCAAAGGGTCCGAAAACGGGGGTTTCGGGCCCGGACCAACCCGGCCCGAGACCCCCACGGTTGGCCCGAACCGGGTCGACCCGCCCCTGTCTTAGTCGACCCGGCTCGGCATGGCCCGGCCCGGCTGGGCGCGGCCCGGCCCAGCGCGGCCCGGCCCGGCCTTCGGCCGCCCTGTTGGAAAAAGGGGGGCGCTTTCCCCCCTTGAGTAACTCCCCCACCCCCCCCCCCCCATTAATGGGGGGCCGTTTGAAGCCGGCCGGGGAAATTTAATTCCCCAGGCTCCTCCCTTTCCGTCAGGCCCGACCTGGCCGGCCGATTCCTTCTCAACGGGACCGACGATGGCCGGTCCCCTTCCAGCTCCGACACCGGCGGCCCGGTCCGGCCGCCGGTCAGCTTCCTCCGCCGCGGCCTGGAACCGGCCACGTCCCGTGTCGTCTGGCGCGGTGCCGTCGCTCCGGCTGCAGCGTCTTCAGTTTTCTTCGACGCGGTGCGATGGCGTCGCGTTCATAAACTTCTTTCCACGGTGCGGCGCGACGGCGCCGCACATTTCCTTCCGCATGAACTCGCGTGGTGCTACGGCACCACGCTCTCCCTTACCAACCACAAGGAACGAACACAGAAATTAAGGAGGAGGGTCGGCAGTGTTTGTGCGGTCCGACCCCCTCGCGTTAATCGATAACAAATATTTTAAATCCATAAAGATCGTCAAGTTGGTATTTCCGAATAAATAAATAAATAAAACCCCTACCTCTGTTCAGGAATGGTGCACGACAATCGAGCCGCGGAAGACGAGCGTTGTGGAGGTCGGGCGTCGTGGAAAACGAACGTCGATTCCATTGTCGTCGAGGTGCGTTTGAAGAGGAAACCTCGTTGGAAGAAGACGTCGCATTCTTCGGCGGAGATGTTCCTCGTTGAAGAACGGTGTTCTTCGTCAGAGTCCAAGGTGTTCTTCACGTTCTTCGTCCAGGTTGAAGAAGAAGAAGAAGAAGACATCACGCTTCCCAATCCTCTCAAGGTTGCAAAACTCTAACAATAATAAAATAAGATCAAGTATTATTTTATTAACACAACCTAACCATTTGAATTTCAAGAGTTTTAAATTAAGTAACTCGCCTTATTAATTATAAGAAGTTGTCAAAAAATTAATGAAAGTGAGTTAATGGGGAGGTGGGAAGGTGAGGGGTTAGAGGAGTTAAGGGATTTAAAAAGGTGGGGGTTCTTGTGGGCCCCACCCTTTCAATTGTCGACACAGGGGATGTTGGGTGAATGTGGGCCCCACCACCAACTTCCCATGGGAGAAGTAAACCACCATGATTTGAAATAAAATTGATTCAACAATTTTATTTACTTTTTTAATTAAACCCCATTAATTAACTTCTTCACCCGCACAAACGCAACTATGGTAAAGGTTCCCTTAAGCGATTACCGGCGTTGCGAGTTAATGAGTGCCCTCGGAATTCGATTGTGAGCACCGGTTCAAAAGTTAGAAATTCCCTCTCGTTCGTTCACTGAACGTACCCGAGCCAAACATCAGAAATTGATTTCATGCACACCGGGCCTCGGAATAAAGTGCCGTCAGAAACCGCGTTCTTTTAAAATTCCACAGAAAATTAAGAGAAAATTTCCCTTGAATTTTACGGGTCTTTATATTACTCCCACCTCAGGTCTTTACGTCCCTGTAAAGATACACAAAACTAGGGAAACAAATGAGGGTACTGAGCATGCATCTGAGCCTCCCGCTCCCAAGTGCTCTCCTGGAGGTTCGCGTGCTTCCATCTGATGCGCACTAGAGGAATCGACCGTCCACATAGGACCTACTCCGGTCGATCCTTGATCTCCATTGGGGCCTCCGTAAAAGTCTCCCCATCGTCAACGTTAAGCTCCCCATGGTCAATGATGTGTGTCAGGTCGTGAACATATCCCCTATGCTGAGATACGTGGAAGACGTCGTGCACCCGGTGCAACTGAGGTGGTAGAACCAGACGATAAGCCACATCGCCAATCCTGCTGAGGACCTGGAATGGTCCGATGAAGCACGATGATAAATTTATACCTTAGCCAAATCTCCGTAAACCACATCAAGGTGAGACATGCAAGAAGACGTGGTCACCATCCTCGAACTCTAGTGGCCTCTACCTCCTGTCAGCGTATGACTTCTTCCGGCTCTGAGCTGCCCTCATCCGCTCTTGGATGACATGGAACTTCTCTGTCTTGGCCTGGAACATCTCCGGTCCCACAAGTGATGACTCCCCAGAGTCTGTCCAGCTCAAAGGAGATCTACATGGTCGGCTGTACAATGCCTCGTACGGTGCCATCCCGATGGTGGAGTGGTAGCTGTTGTTGTACGCAAACTCCACCAAGGGTAGGTGGTCCTCCCAGCTACGAACAAAGTCGAGGACACATGCACAGATCATGTCCTCGAGAGTCTGAATGGTCCTCTCCGTGTGACCATACGTCTGAGGGTGAAAGGCTATGCTCAGACATAGCTGTGTCCGGAACGCCTCCTTCAATCCCTTCCATAGCCGGGAATTAAAACGAGTATCTTGATCGGAGACAATAGATGATGGCACACCGTGAAGCCGAATAATCTCTTGAACTTAATGTCATCCCAAGCTCTCCACTGAGCCCTGCTCTCTGATGGGTAAGAAGTGAGCCGACTTGGTGAGTCGGTCGACAATCACCCAAATGGAGTCGTGAACTCTGGAAGTACGTGGAAGTCCATAGATATGTTGTCCCACTTCCACTCCGGAACCTCCAAGGGCTGTACCAAGCCTGCTGGTACCTGGTGCTCAGCCTTCACCTGCTGGCACGTGAGGCATCGAGAAACGAACTCTGCCACAACCTTCTTCATGCCTGGCCACCAGTGCTGTCGTCTGAGATCCTGGTACATCTTCGTTACTACAGGATGTACCACCAAGGGAGAAGTGTGAAACTCTCTCACCACCTCCTCCCGTAAAGCGACTGGTACCATTGTACGTCCTCTGAAAAGGATGTCGTGCTCTGCTCCAAAGGAGAAACCATCAGTTGCCTATCCTGAGGATATCTGTGCACGCCGCGTCTCACAGTCGGTGTCCCCACGATGTGCCTCTCCAACTCGCTGCAGTAGTGGAGGAGTGACTGTGAGAGACTGAAGGAAGGCTGCCCCATCTCTATCCACGAAGGATATCTGCAAAGCGGCTAGCTGCTCTATCGCCTCCTCATGTATCTGAATTCCCGTCCTCCTGCTGAGGGCACCAGCTACTACATTCACCTTCCCAGGAGTATATACTATCTCAAATTCATAGTCCTGGAGGAACTCGAGCCATCTCTACTGTCTCAGGTTCAGGTCCTTCTGAGAGAAGATGTACCTGAGACTCTGATGATCAGAAAAGACTGTAAAGCGCTCGCCCATCAGGTAGTGTCGCCAAGTCTTCAGAGCGAAGACCACTACTACAAACTCCAGGTCATGGGTAGCATAGTTCTGCTCAGGCGGCCTCAACTACCATGATCTATAGGCGATCACTGCCCGCTCCTTCATCAGGACACATCCGAGTCCGGTCCCTGATGCATCGCAGTAAACTATGTACCCTACTCCCTCCTCAGGCATCCTCAGGATAGGTGCACTGGTCAATCTCTGTCTCAGCTCCTAGAAGCTCTGCTGACAACTGTCTGACCACACGAAGGGTTTCCCCTTCTTCGTCAAAGCTGAGAGTGGTGCCGCTACTCTAGAGAAGTCTGGTATGAATCTACAGTAGTATCCATCTAGTCCCAAGAATCTCCGGACCTCCGTTACACACCTGGGTGGCTCCCAAGCTAACATTGCCTCGATCTTCACAGGATCCACTACAAATCCCGCCTCAGAGATGATGTGTCCTATGAAGTGGACCTCACGTATGCAGAACTGAAACTTCGAGAGCTTACCATAAATATGGTGCTCTCGGAGTGTGTCTAGTACAAGCCGCAAGTGGTAGGCATGCTCCTCCTCATTCGTCGAGTAAATCAGAATGTCATCGATGAAGACCACGACAAATAGATCGAGGTATGGCTGAAAGATCCTGTTCATGAGGGTCATGAACACTTCTGGAGCATTGGTTACGCCGAACACTCCCATTTTATGGGAGAGGGTGTTTTTCCCCTAGTTACTAGCTCCTTCTTGCTCCTTCTCCCCTAGGCTATGATGGATTAAGGCGACCATACACCTAAGACTCTTCGGGTAGGTTTCTATTGGGGTGGTTTTAGACCAAGACTCTTCGGGCACATTCTACTGTTTCCCAAGAATCTTCAGGATGAGGCCCAGGTGTGTGAGGGCGGGATACATGGTTGTGAGGCTCAGGTGTGTGCGGGCGGGATACGTGGTTGTGAGGCCCAAGTGTGTGCGGGCGGGGACAGTGTGGAAGCGTCAGGATGTTCGCCGTTAGGAAGAGTAGCTAACTAAAGGGAAATGGTGTGGGGTACCCAATACTCTTGTTTCTTATATACTACTACCCGTTGTGCTTGTGTTTTTGCTGAGTGTGGCTGGTGAGGTTGGGTGGATAGAATTCCTTGAATGGTTTCTTCTGTTGTTCTCACGGGAAATTAGGATGTCTCCCAACTTCTGCACGAGAGCTTTAGGTTTCCCTACTGAGTATACTTGTATTCTCACCCTACGTTTACATTCAGGTTTCCAGGAGGACTACCAGGGTCGTGCGAGACCCTACTAGTTGGACAGTTGGAGTTGTTGCTGTTGATGTACCATTTTTTTCTTTTGGTTTTGTAGTTTGATCTTTCTTGTACTTGTACCTTGATATAAAATTGTTTAAACACGGATGTGGGATTGGTTTGGGTTTATTTATATACACTTGTTCTTTTCCTTTTGGTTGTTGACTTGTCCTATTTCCCGATCCTAAATAATAAAAAGGGTAATGCCTCCCATATTTGTGAAAACTCATACCCTTGGTGCTAGTCGCCACACCGGGGCCTACTGGAGGCGGGACTCGGGGGTCATTATCTCCCTTTCACCATTGCCATCTCATGAGGGAATCTTTGGTGGGAGGGGGTCATGAAACTACACAACATGTAAATACAAGCTACATGGTATGTAGTCAGTTTTTATACCTTTCATCGCCGACATGGCTACACGCCATGTGTACTTATCCAACATGGACAAAAGTACACAACGTGTGGAAACATACATGGCGTGTAGGCCCAATTTTTTTGGATTTTTCCCCATTTTCATTATTTTCTCAAAAACACTTAAGGAAAGGGGAAAAGAAGAAGCCTGTACCTCAAAAATAAAAACAAATTTCTTACAAATAAATCATTTATCATATTCTATTATAATTATATAATAGTTATATTTATCATTCAATAATTCCTTTTTTTAGGTGTTCATTGAGTAGAGAAGATGTGTTTAATGCCAAAATTTTTGAAACAAGAATTAAATTATTGATTCTCAAAATCTCGACCATGATAACTTCTCAATGAAATTATTTTAAAACCATTTTCATTTTGATGAATTTTGAAAAAACATTCAAAAATAGTGAATAATTAACTTTTTAATTTTAGAAAATATACAAATGTAAATTGGGAATAACAACCAAATAAAACATTGTCATATAATTTACCAGCCAAACTTGATACTCTCAATGGTCCAAATAATTATATGTGTATAATTTCTAAATGTTTAGATGTAGTATTTTTATTAATAGATTTGAAAAATGATTTCTGTCATTTGGAAATTTGGAGAGCATCTCAAAATATATCATTTTCAATTTTAAGACGAGAAAAATCATAAAATAATTGTTTCATAGATAACATATGTAAAGAATATATATAGTAATTTCCAAGTATTAAATAATAAATCCATGACTCATTAGTATTAGTAGTTAAAAAATTCACTTTTTGTTTACACATGGAATTTACATCTAAATTATAAACATTGTCTAGTGTTGGTTCTCTTATTTTACACATCTTATCTTTAAATAAAGTTCATGTGTTTTTAGAAAATTAAACTTAGAAACCATCCTCAAAAATTTTAGAATACTGATCAGGTTGTGTTTTAACCCCTGTATATTGAATAATTTATTTATTGAGATATTTTTTGAATCTACATCAATTCTAACTCCAACAATTTTTTATTTTTCATTGTTATAAAAATTGACAAGTCCTCCATTAATTTGATTTATTGTCTAGAAATTTGGTGAGTCTCCCCACATGTTCCTAGAACAACCATTATCTACATAAACTATATTATTCATATTCTTATGGCCTTTTTCTTATAAAATAATTTCAAAAAATGTTTATTTTAGTACAGATATTTTCTTAGGTCATGTATTGTTAGCGAGTAATGATCTAGGAATCTAGATTTACATAATTTTAGAAAAATTCAAATAACTTTATTTAGATATAATTTTAGAAATATATGAATTTTTAATACCCCTAATTTGAGGATTTCTCAAATAACTGTTTTTAGTGAATTTACCTTTTGTTCCCTAATGATTATAGATTTCATTTACTGAATTGGCATAAAAAAATTTACATATAGTCTTGATTTTTCCCCCTTGATTCATATTTCAAATATTTCTCTTTTAATTATGTTTTTTCCAAGAATCTCATTGGGAGTGTTTTCTTCTATAATAAAAATGAGAGTAGTAATTTTATAATATTCTACATTATCCTAAATTTTTTTAATCCTTTTTTCTTGATCAATATAATTATATGAAGATGAATTGAATTTTTTAAATTAATATTCATGTTGTTTTAGTATAGTATCTCTCTCATAAAATATAATTGGGAATATTTTTTGGTGAATTTTGATTCTTTAATAAAAAAACATATTTATCATCTAACATTTAAAAATAGGAATCTAATTTATCGTTATAGCAACTATTAGTTTCAAAATTATAGGGGGAATAGGATTGTACCTCTTCTTCGTAAACCATAAAGAACATGTTGGATATTATATGTATTTCTCCTACTCTAAATCTAATTTTGATGAACTATTGGAGTCATTATATACACTCCATGTTGCTTTCATTTTTTTCTTTTATGCTCATAATTCACTATTCTTTTGATATTTAATTTCTGGAATATTTAATTCATTTTTCAATTGAGATATATTAGGTCAAATTTGGAACTTTTTGTTGCATTTATAGAATCAAACTTATCTAGGTTATTTCTCATCATTCCAGAACGTTTTTTTTCTAAATCCCCTTTTCATCTAGTAAAATTTGATTAATTTTATAGTAAGCTAAAACAATTCCATTTCTGAATATGAGGAGTCCAAATTTTTATCTGCTGTGGATTCTTGTTTTTTAGGTCATGATTATGAGTTGCCACTTTGATAGAAGTATTTTCCCATGTTACTCTAATCTTATGATATTCAAACACAACATTCACTTATATATTTTTAAATCATCAGTGTTCTAATTAATTCTTTCTTTGTCAACATTTTTTTAGGAGATGATTGTCGAATCTCAATTGATATTCCATTCCAATTAGAGGGAATCACTATGAGTACTTTTAGTGCTTTATCAGATTAACTAATGAGAACTGCAAAAGAAGTAATATTTTTAACAATCTCTATTAACGTTTCATTCATCTGTGAGATAATTTCATCATCAAACACTGTAAAATATTAAAACATTATCTTGGTGGTAGAATATCTCATTTATCTAATAGTATTTGTTTTTTAATAATGAACTACAATAATTCTCCCTATCTTGTAGGTAGTGGGACATTGTGATACATGATTAAACATTAAATTCAATATTCTGCAAACATATAATCATTTTTGATTTCTAGAATCTATAATTTTCACCCTTAATGTATGGAGAATGAACTATAAACATTCCTTCATTTAGATCATCTATTGATATCTACTTTGTATAAATCTTATTTTTTTAGCTTTTTATCGATTTATACCAAAATATCACCTTTGATACCTATTTTTAGGTTGGAATAATTCAAGGATAACACAAGAGGAGGGTTTGAATTAGGTATTTTCAAAACTCTTGATAGATTCTAGTTTACAATATATCATCGCGATTTAGGTAGATATGTAGATTTCTCTTCTGTAATTAATGTGTGCAGTGAATAAATAGAAAGAATGAAAACAACAATTTCATAGTGGTTCGAGGTACAAAGATCTCATAGTCCACTCCACCAATTCTCTCTCTCTCTCTCTCTCTCTGTGATCTTGGTGAATTTCACTAGCAATTTCCTCATATCAAAAGACCTTAAAATACACAACTAAGTTTAAGAAGATGAAATCATTACAATAAGTCTAATAAAAGCCTTCTGGTTATTTTACATGGAACTGGTTATCCAGAAATTTTAACAAGAGGAAGATACATAAAAAAAATTAAGTACGTACAGTTGATACACTAATAAATCAAAAGGATTTGATTTGATTACAATTATGGTTGATCATTATAGATGTAGCAGTAGAAACAAATAGTTGATGGATCTTCTTCTTCAGAAATGAATATCTTGAAAAAGGAATAATTCAGAAGATACTCTCGTTTCAAATGATCTTTAATTTTAATATCAGAAAATAACAACATGAGGTTAAATGTTGTATGTCTCTAATGTGTATCTTCTTCTGCAAATAACCGAGTGGATCATTTGTTGTATTATAAAAGTAAAATATATTCACAAGAATAATGTCATTTGTGGGAATAAATGAAACTTGTATCACCTGTATCACATATATCACACACACCACCACCACAATAATTCAAAAATATATTAATGATATAAATAGATTTATTTCGGTTGATTAGATCCAATAAAATTTCCAGATAGAACATATAAATTCAGAATCATATTGACCAGGGGAGTCATAACTTCCCTTAAGAAAAGGAGTGATTTTCTCTTATGAATATGGTTTATTGAATTATTAATAAAGATATTTTGTTCAATAGTTGGTAATAATTCAATCAACCTATAATTATTTCAATACCATTGTATAAAACACAGATAAAATCATAAATTTAAAACTCATTGTTTAGTAGGTAAATGTAGGGTTGAACTACATATCGTAGGGTTCCTTTGCGTAGCGTAGGGTTCCTTTTCATAACATAGGGTTCCTAATATCATAGGTTTTGTTAACTATACATACATAGGTAATTAATGCAGGGATCAATGTATCGTATTGATGATGATCCACACATTCATCATTTTCCTCATAAGATTCCACACGTAGCATTGATTAGCCATACCTTCAATTTCCGAAATGTAGGTTATGAACAATCATTCCAGATTAAACACAGGCTTAATATTCGATACTTTTGTTGATTCCCGAAGACATGGTTTTCAATCTATACTCTTAATATCCAGCGTAGGGTTTCTATCCCATACACAAACTATTCATCATAGCATATGGATGATGAACCCTACTTTCATTTTAGAGAATGTAGGATTTGAATAGTGTTTTCACAACACATCAAAATTATTTTCATTTTATCAAAGATAAAAACATGGAATATATTTCTAAAGCATACTTACCACAACATTATTAGAAAAAATAAGGGTATTTGTGATCATCAAAATCATCATATACTATAGAGTATTTTTGAGACAATACATGACCAAGATTAATTAAATAATTTAAATAATAAATAATTGAATAAAAAATTAGTAAATTTATTCTTTCAAATTAATAGGGAAATGAGTGTCTCATAAAATATTTTTTTAGATAATTTAATTTATAACATCAATTCATTAAATAATTATTCAGAAAAATATTTTAATTAATATTTACTAATAGTGATTGCAGATATTCAAAATATAGTTAAAGGATTGAGAGTAATTACATTAGGTTCACTGTTATGAGTTGTTCATGATCTAATTAATATATAATTAAAATAAATATGGAGACATGACATATTAATGTAGGTAAATAAATGAATAAACAATTTGTGTGTACAAGTCATTAAATTTTATTGTAGTTTGGTAAAAGAAACCCCTTAGTTCAAGTATACTGTATAAATGTCAATGTAATATCCAAAGAAAAATTTCACTTATAATCCAAACAAGCTCAAGGATCTTATGGAAAAATTTGGATACAACTGACTATATACAGGGCATACATTTTGGTAAACAAACCATTTCTTATCCCCAAGACTTATTTGATCAAAAGATTACCAGAGGTGAATTACCTATACCAAGGACTTATTCTCTTATAATATATATATATATATATATAAAATCATAACCAAAAGAATTTTTTTGTTAACAAGTAATGGAGAATGATGTTATAGGGATTAAAAATCTTGGATACTTTTATCATTTAGTAATGAAGATAAAAAATGATGAGATAGGGCATGTAGCATTGAAGAGAAATATAATAAATCATAAAATGAAAAATATTTCTCATTGAAAAATATCTTAAAGAATGAAAAATGGATGTGTTAAAATTAATCAGAACTTATCAAATGATTATTTGGATCTCAGTTAATTCATTGTCATTCTATTTATTTAAATGTTCTCTTTTAGGCCTTTATAATAGTTAGGAACCAAGGAATTCCAAAATATATTCATTGGATATGAAATGATTTCCCTTGTAATCATTTGTTATTGGATAAAAATATACATTCCTTAATCCATGATAGTTAACTTTAATTTAATATGGTATATGTGGAAATTATTTTTCTAATTCATACCATGTTAAAATGTATGATTTCATAAGGTATTACTATGATAGAAAAATTAAAATTCTTAAATTTTATCATCTTGTCATTTAATCCTCATATAGCCTCGTGATTATCAATGTATGATAAGAGTTGATAATCTAATATAAGTCTCACATGTTTCTCATGATTTCCTTAGATGTTTTATGTTTCTTTTATTAAAAATTATCATTGGGATTCTATTATTGTAGGTAAAGCTCAAATGATAAATTTTATTCATAAAATCTATCACTCCACTTATTTTTTATCCACTCAATGCATCATGATTTTTCCTTGAAGTTCTACTAGTAATTTAGTTAAATATATTATGATGTGTTCTCCATCATTTATCAATAATTCTATATATCATCTATTTTCTAATTCTTTCAATAAAAATATATGAATATATATTAGATAAAAAATATAATTATATAAAAATAATTATTATAATGATATTTTAGGGGGAAAGAGTTTTGGTATTTAAATTGATGACCTAAGAATTATCCACTTTTGATTATCCTAATACATGGTCTATTATGGTCTAAATAAAATTCATTGATTTTTTTTTATTAGAGAATGGATACAACAAACATAAATGAGATGATAAGTTAGGATGTATTTTCCTTATAAATCTAGAGATTTATATTTAACTATACTCCCATCCCCCCATATGATTTATTTCATGTTCACTATCATCATTTTTTATTATAGAAATGATATTAAAAGATACATAATATCCATAATTTTACATACCCTCCCCCCTTTTTAAGGACAAAGGTTTCAACTTTCATGCTCCCCCAATTTAAAAGAAATCAGAATTTCTCTCCTTATGAAAAATAAAAGGTTTTATTAAAGTGGTAAGAGTTAAAAATACCACTTTGAATGAATTAATTAGATATATAGAGAAGAAGGTATTCATTGATCTATGTTTGGATAAACTGTATTTTAATGATTATAATTTTTTTATACAAGTATTCATCTCCTGAAAGCTGAATGATAATAAAGACAACAAAAATAAATTTTTATACAAATAATCATCTTAGAGAAGAATTTTATTATACACAATTCACTATAATTGTTTTTATATAATCATAAACATTTTGATCAAAGAGAATAATTTTTTTTAAAATTTTTGGACAAAAAATCATTTTATTGGGATAAATGTTTTTGGCATCAAATGATTACTTGACATTCATTGATGACTCAACAAAAAAATATTTATATGTATTTTTATAAAAACTCTCTAACTTGTTGAAATGAAAATTTATTTTTGAAAATAATATAGAATGAGGGTAAAGTGTATGAGTTCATAAAATGTTGGAGATTATGACTAACTACAGATCAAGGGAATTTGTGTGTAAAATAGAATTCATAAGTGAAATAGTGTTCCTAGTACCAAAAAAGTTTGAGAAATGCCTGAATAGATCATTGGATGATTGTTCTAGGAGTAATAGTTCAAATACAAGATTTAGCATGGTTTTTTAGGGTTTCTTTAATAACATATAGACATATAAGATAAATTGAAGTATATATCAATAGGATATGATATAGATAATATATAATGGTATGGATAACCATTAAATTTATTACTTTCGAAATTATTTTCTTTTATATCATATATTCACGTTGAATAAAATTATAAGGATAATGTTTATTTTATTTCATGAAAATTTTTCTTCATCTATTATGGTTATGAAGAATTTGGTTATTACTTATGGATTAATGGAAATAAAAGATAATCATAATCAATAATGTAATATTTCATGAATATTTTATTTATAAAGATAAGTATACTATTAAATCACACAACAAGAGAAAGGGAAATATTTCTAATGAGTGGCCTAATCTTGAATGATTATCAATGGATGATATAGTTTTTCTATTTTATAAATAACTGAATCATTTACTTCTTAATTGCTTAACCAACGAACATATAGTTCCTCAATGAAATGAATCTTGTATTCATTCTTTCATATTAAATTGTTTTAGAGAAATTATTTGTTATGACGAAGTAATATAGATGAAGGATTCAAGAAAGTGGGTGTTATAACTTCTGCTATATCTAAAAATGTTAAATTTGTTCTATCTATAGTGCATGTTTTTAATGAAAGCATGTGAAATAATGATTTTTGAAAAAACTTCATAATATGTCTACTATATCTAGGGTAGATTACAATCATTGAAAAAATAAATTTTACATTAAAAATATATAGATTAAGGATGATATTTCCCCAATATAATGAGAATATTTTCAAATATATAGTAAATTTTTTATTAACATGAATATTTTCAGTGGATACTACTATTATTGTCGTGCTTATCAGTATGAATATTTTTTTTTGTATAATATTTCCTTCCCTTTTAATTAAATAATTCTATAATTGAGGGCATCATAGAAAGAAATCAGAAGCAGTTAGTTTGTGAGAAAACATAATGTCACTGAGAAAAATTTAATGGTTCCTATGTAATTAGGTTTAATGGACTTGAAGATATATGTGGAATATTTGAACTTAATGGTCGTAGTACATAGGACGGAATGAAAATAATTATAAATCAGTGAAAATAGGTTAAAAAAATAAATATATCTGAAAAGAAAATCAAGGCTAAGAAGTCACTCATTTATGAAGTGGATCTAAAAGTTAGTAAGAGGACCAAGACACAAATTCCTAACTATGGATTCTCATTAGAAATTGTTGTAGATATATTGATATTTAAAATCATATAATATTATGATGGAAGTGTAGTAATTATTTTTACTGAAATCAATCTAATAATTAATGGAATTAGTAAAGATGGTATTAAATTCAAAACATTAAATTAAATTAAAATATGTAATATTTATTGTTGGAAATTAACATAACATATTGAGTGTAAGACAATTGTATGATGATGATAATGAGGTTATATTTAGAAGGGATACCTTCCTCATCAAGAGTGTAAATGATATAATAGTGATTACAACATGTGATAAACTAGTGGAATCTTTTTTAAATCAGAGACAAAATTAATTCATCAGACATTAGGTAAAAAGGTAATAGAAATTTGAGGAATGGAATTTTGGGTCATTCATGTGAGAGAAGTTTAGAAACATTACAATGATGGGTTTTCTAGGAGACTTTACATACCTAAAATGTGAAAGGCTAGGAATATTTTTGACGTGATAAGAAGGAAAAATCACTCAAAGATATCACAAAAGTGTGGAAATTTAGAACATGGATCCCGTTGATTTGATACAATTAGATTTATAAGGTCCTATGAGACATAATAACACTAATATTTATCCTTAAATCATCACATTTGAAAATTATTAAACTAAAAGGAATAATGTGATGTTTATAAAACATACTTTAGAGGTAGTAGATATGTTGAAATTATTAATAAGAATTGTTGAGAATAATTTTGGGATGATAATTATGAAATTTAAAAATAATAATGGAATGGAATTTATAGGTACATTATATGAGTCTTATATTGAAAAAAATATATTAAATTTAAATATAGAACTGTATGAAAACTGTATCTAAATGGATTAACTGAGAGAAATAATGAGGGATTGGTAGAAATTGGAAGAACCTGTTTAGAAGATCATAATCTCTCTAAAATTTTCTAGAGGGAAGATATGTTACCAAATGTAAGTATTCATAATAGTTTTATTTTAAGAAAAAACTCTAACATTACATCCTATTATGTTTAGTAATATAATAACCAAATTTGGGACAATTTAGGGTGTTTTTAATTCCCTTCCTTATAAATAATAAATGTGTAAAGATGGGTAAATTTGATAAGAAAGTAGTTTTACGAATTTTATTGGGAGACATTTCTAGTTTAAATAATTAAATATTCTAGAACAAAATAATTCATTATGTGAGGGACTATTTTTATGTTAATATTATTTATTATAATGAATAAAATCATGGTTTATATAAAGTAAATTTAGGGAATTTATTTTGATACATCAAGTTAAATTATAAGAAAGTTGGTGAATAGTAAATTGAGATTGAAACAAATGTAATAAATATTAACACTAACTATACTTGTTTTGATTAGGAGGCTTCAAAGAGAAAAAAACATAAATATAATATGGTGAAGAATTTTTTTTATGTAACACCCAGAGGTTTTGCATGCAATCGTGAGATTAAAAGAACCATGACACACCCTTCATATAAAATTATTATTATAGACTAGTATTTAGGTTATAGGGTATTGATATAAAAATCTTAGGAAATTTTATGTGGAATTCATTGGCTAAAAAATATTTATATAAAATATAAATAAATTATATATTTCTATTTTTTAATAACAAATTTATTGAATTAAAATTTGTAAATGAAATTAATGAAATATATTTGTTATATATTTAATAAAATAATTTGTAAATTCATACAATAGATATTTTAGTCATTGGGTATTAATGAACTATATTTGATGTATGAAAACCAATATTTTCTAAAAGAATAATTTTATTTCTGTTAATGAAAAACCCCTACTAAATAAATATTTTCACACATTAATAATTTTCATATTACATCATAAATATTTTACTTGGAAGTGAGATATAAAAATTTAATTTGGATGATTTGTTTTATTTTTCTGATAACATTCAAATTTTAATGAATAGTAAAAATAGACTAAATTTTTATTGAAAATTTCTTTTTCATGGAAATAATTTATATGGTTAAATTATAATATTTTATGTTTTTAAAGTATAAATAGATATAATTTTACCAATCAATATAATTAATGTCATTATCATTGATTTTACATTGAAGTCAGATGTAAAAAAATTCAATCTTTTGAAATGTTTTTACTTTAAAATCCATTATCTCTTTTGGAAAAAATGATTATTTATAAATTAATTCCAAAGACAGTTATATTTTTAATTTTGAAAAATTGATTCCATATTTTTAATAATTGGGTCTAAATTATGTAAATATATTTATTTTATTTTGGGTATTATGAATAGAAACATCTGTAATTTTTATTAGTACTATTAAAGGGTATATTGTGTAAATATGGGAAATAATACTATT
The DNA here is from genome assembly GCA_963277665.1 of Viscum album. Classification (NCBI taxonomy): domain Eukaryota; kingdom Viridiplantae; phylum Streptophyta; class Magnoliopsida; order Santalales; family Viscaceae; genus Viscum; species Viscum album. The sequence goes on from OY728119.1 coordinate 1,306,487,763, forward strand.
ATAATAATACCCTAACACTTCTATTAATAAGATTTTATGAGTGTGTATCGACTTAAATCACCCTTGGGTCAAAATGACATCTATTGGATGCCACATGGATGAGATTATGAATTTTAATTTATTTTTATTTACAGTAAAGTAAAATATGTCTCACAAAAATTTATTAACTATATCATTTTTAAAATAATTTTATATAGAATATAAATTCAATTTTAAATAATAATTTTAAATATATATTTTTTATTTTGATAGTTTAATTGAAATTTTCAGGTAATGATAAATTTCATTAAATACGTAATCTTTACTGAAGCATAAATTTTTTTACTGATGAGAAATCCACAAAATAATAATTTTTAAAATTATAATAACCATTAAACGACTCAAAAACTTGAAACATCTTATTTATAGAGTATTTATAAATGAAAACCATTCAAGGGTCGAGTTATAGAGAATTTTGAGCCTTATAGGAGAGATTATGAAACTTATATTATTTTATTTAAAGTAATGTTAAAGTTGTCACATTCAAGTTTTCAAAATTATTAATTTTTTATATAGGTTCATTCAAATGTAAAATTTGACTAAATGTTTTTTATGAAATTTAGTAGATTTCTATTCATCATATTATATTATTTTTAATTTTTATTCAACAAATATGTATATTAAATAATTACACAAAATTGATGTAGCAATTATTTTATTAATGGAGATAAAAAAAATGTTATTAAAATGTTAAAATAAGTATACATTTGGCTAAATAATATGACCAATTAATTTTCTAGATGAACTCATCCTCTATGGAATATAATAAAATATTTGGTTTGAATTTAACTTTATTAATTTATATTTTCTTAAAATCCGTGAATTTAATAGTTTCAAAATTAAGACTATTGTATGTTTTGAAAAATAATGTTTCATTAAATTATTTTAAAATAATAAAACCTTATTAAAAATATATAATAATTATTATATGGTCTAAAATTTTCTAATTTATTTATTTATTTTATAATTAAAATCGAATATTTAAATTTTGAACACTTTTAATATTTAATTATATTTTTACAAAAGATAAAAATTAAACAGAATAAATAAATGTTAATTAAAATATTAAGATTTAAATTGATTAAAAACATGTCAAAGATTTATGTTATGATGATATTATATCCCTATCTCGTCTCATATTCAAAATTGGTAAATTTTAGAGGTTTTTTGTAGGGTTTTATTTTATAATAAATTATTAGTTATGGAGTTTCAAAAAGTTCAACTCACCACTATTATAAAAGGGAACATCCTCTCTAAAGTATCCACTGCAATATGATTCTTAAAGCTTAGTCATACACAAAAATATTCCCTTCTCAACTTCCATAGTTAAATTATAGTGGTTCTGGTCTTCTTCAAAGACCAACTCTAGTGCTCTAAGAGATGATTTAGAGGAAACACATCAAAGGAGAGGTCATCTCGTCTACCGATTCATTCAAACTTCATTCTTCTTATACTTTCACTTGATGAGTTTTTTCATTTTAAATTAATAAACATAGTCTCACTTATATACTAATATTTAATTATAATTATGAATCAACCATATTCCACCTTATATCCATCCTATAAAAAATGAAATCACCACGCATGTATATATGTTGCTTAGTGTTTCCATGACGTGGTTTAATATGTTTTTCACCACCACCTTTTTTGGATGAGTATAATGATGGAAATAATAACAATATATGATTATTATAAAATTATATTTACTCTAAAATATGATACACCATATGCTTCAATATCATTCAACAACGATGGAAATGATATCGTCACTCTTGCGTATGAAAAAAATATTGTCTCCCCGATGTGATTTGATTCATTCTACATGTTCTTCATTAATTCATAATTAAAAAATAAATTTAATGAAGAAATATGATAAATATTATACCAATATAATTATTTAAATGATATAACTATAACTGAATTAGAGGAACTTATCCGACAAAACATGTGAAAGAAAATAAATTAACTAATTCTTGATGGACATGTAATAATGTTACTAACAAAAGGATGATAATATTATCATATATGATATCATAAAAATTACTAGGTTTTTTTAATAATTATATTACATTATCAAAATCATTATACATGATATTTTGGTATATACAAAGGAAATCAATCCTCGGGTAAGGGGTAATTTTTAAAAACTCATAATTATCTGAGATTGTTTATTAGTAAGTATTTACTGGTGTATATTTATCATCAACATCCAATTTTTAAAAACTCATAATTTTTTTTAATTTTCAGTATGAGTTTTTTTTAATTTTCTAAAAAGGTACGATAAGAATCACCTATTTATACTTATAAGAAATGAATATATTTATACATTTTTATAATTTCTTATTTCCATAAATATTCCTTTAAAAAATTTAACTTTTATTTTAAATAAAATTCATTTCTTTTAAAATTTGGTGATAGTTTGATGAATGAAAATGTATTTAAATACGAAGAGATATTTTCTCAAGAATTAATTTCATGTTTTTCATAAAAATTATTTTCCATCCAAGATGACATTCTTTAATAGGGTTATATTTCAAGTATATTTTTCTACTGTTCATGTGGTTTTATTTTTTTATTATAATCTTCTATTTATTAAATCCTTTTTTATAAAGATTATGGTATAATGGAATGATGTTTAAGAAACCCATTATATTCCATGGGTTACGATATAATAAATTATTTTATGTTTGTGTGGAACACATTAGATTGATTTCATTAGGACACGGTTGGGAACAATATATCTCTATAATATATTGGGTAATGATTTATATCTCATGAGATAGGCATGACTGGAATGGGAAATTATCTTAGTTCATTAATATAGGGCTGGAATGAGGAGTGAACTCAGTTCAGTAATGGATTTTGTTCACTGCGATGGTCTAGAAAATGAGCTCTGACTAATGGGAAATAATATTCTATGCTTTTATGTTTGACACAAATTTTTTTCTCTCGTGTTATGAATTCTGTTATTATATTCATTGATTCTAATGAACCTTTCTTATTTATCCAATGGAATGATATAATGATCATTCTTATACCAGATATGATTCCTAAATGTTAATTTCCTATGTCTTATGGTTATGATATGCTTGATATCTCCCATGTTTACCATTACTGGTCATTTAAGAGAACCCTTTCATATGTTTCTATTCCCCAGGTCTCGAATAAGGGTATTAAGAATGTTATGTAAAAATGGGGTCTAGTTATGATGAAATAAGTGAGAGACAATGAATTTTTATTATGAACCAGTTGTTTATGATTACCATTTTATTAATATATTATAAATATTCAGTTATTTCATGGCTTTTTTTTATTTTTTATTGAATATTATTAAAAATTTTATAATATCAATGTATATAAATTATGGGTCATTGTAGTTTGTATTAGAGGAAAATTATAGTTAACCATTGTAAAATTGGGTGAAAAAACCATTAGAAGAACACTAAGGATATGTTGAAGTATATGATATAATCCTAGATGTAGATAATTGATCATGAATAACCAATGATAAAAACTATTTATCCTAAATTAAAATTTAATTCTTTATTTTGTGGTTATATTTTTATGGTTATAGATTCACATATTATTATTCTTGGTTTTAGTCAGTGCTTGGAAACTGGAGGAACCACATTAATGATGAATGTGATGGGAAATGTAATGATTTTCCTCTTATGTAACCAAATTTTAAGGGAGATGTAATGAAAAATTGTATAACTATGCTCACACAACATTTTAAAGCCACGAATCATGAAATAATTCCAAACAAGAAAAGAATAGAACAACATTTTGTTGAGTCTGTTATAATGTTGCGTCCACCTTCTTTCAGTAGGTCTTCTGATCCATTAGTGTCTGAACAGTGGATCAGTAACACAAAAATGATATTTTTAGTACTTCAATGTTCATAACATGATTAATTCCTCATACCAGTCTGTCATTTGGAAGGTGATGTTGATCATTGTTGGAACCTTATCAAGAATATGTGTCAAAGAGAATAAATTGAATCCATGGAATTGGTTGAGTTCAAGATATTATTTCAATAAGTACATTCTTAATATTCTTTAAAAAAGATGGTGTAGTTCCTTGAGGTTATGAAAACGGATAAAAAATATGTTGGTACCTATAAAGAAAATTTTACATGAATCTCAAGGTATGCTTATGGGTTTATTATCCAATCGAAGAGTAAAATTGATCGATTCGTTACTGTCTTAAAACAATTTCTCTAAATGGCATTATACATCAAAGACTTTAATAGCTATGAAGAAATTTCATAATGTTCTCTCAAGGTTGATATGATGATTGGAGTAACTGATTAGTCATATGGGTTTGATAAAAAGGGGAAAACGGGATTCAAGGGAAATTATACTGACCACACAGAAATAAAGATGATTATTCTCTTAAGCTCAATGTTTGGAAAGAAACATTGATTAAATTTCCTTAAAGGGAGTTGTAAAATTTTCATGTGTGTAAAAGAAGGTCATCAGGATGTTTAATGTTAAAGTGATAGGAAAAATATATCTAAAGATGTGAATTGATAAAATTCTACAAAGAATGCACATGTTATACATCAATGATACATATTCACAGAAATGGGGAATTATCCCAATAAATTCTTTAAACTAAGGGTTATTGATTAAGATCAATGTTATTAAACTCTTAAGGCAAAATAATATGTAATGTCACATGCTATCACTTCGGCGATGTGGATTATGTTCACGAAGTGGTGAAAGGTACACTTACCATCCAATCAAAAGTAGAAAATGTTTTATTTAATTATGTATCCAGCCACTATATTGTATATGAATAATATTCTTAGGGTATATCCATATTACCACAATTATTAGATGATTAGTTAGCTATGAAAACTCATAATGGCACAACAGTCACACCAAATGTTTATAAATCTTCTTTGGTAGAGGTTTGTGGGAAGGTGATTCCTATAAATCTTCTGATCCTTCTTATAATGGAATTTGATGTGATTCTTCAAATAGATTATATTTCTCTATATGGAGCTCATATCAATTTCCTTGTAAGGGAAGTCACATTTAATATTCTAGATCAATCTATGATCATCTATCAATGCAAGGATGAGTATCAACATCCAGTGAAATTTCTTCTATCTTGTGAGTCTTTATTCCAATAAATAAATGTTATCCATCTCAAATGGTTTAGGGTAAAGTCACAATTAAGAATACAATCATTGTATAGGGAGTTTGATGATGTATTTCTAGAAAAATTTCTAGGTCCCCCACCTAATCGTGAGGTTGAGTGTTCAATAGAACTCATACTGGGTGCTAGGTCTATTTCAAAGACACCTCATATAATGGCCCTAATTGAGTTTCATGAATTGATAAAGAATCACCAAGATAATACTAAAAAGGGATTCATACACCCTAGTGAATCACCTTGGGGCGAACATGTTCTATTTTTTAAGAATAAATATAGATTAATGAGACTCTTCATTGATTACCAAAACATTTACAATATCACTATCAAGAAAAAATATCCTCTACCCTACATTGATGCCTTATATGAACAACTACCTGTAGCTCAATACTTTTCCATTATTGGTATCCATTAAGTATTTCATCAATTAATGGTCAATAAAGAGGATATACAGTGGACAATATTCCATACAAGGTTTGGACACTATGAATTTATAGTGATGACTTCTGGTCTTAATAATTCCACCACTATGTTCATGGATTTAATGAATAGAGTCATTAGAGACTATCTTGACTAGTTTTTGGAAGTCTTTATAGATCATATTTTTGATTATTTGAAGGGAAATAAAGAACATAATGATCACATGATAATTTTATAGTAGACCTTAATAAAAAATAAGACTTAAGAAAAAATTACAAAGTTTGAATTTTGGCTTCAGAAAGATTCTTTTTTGGGTTATAGAATCTCAAGAGAGGGAATAAATATGGATCCATCAAAAACAGAAGTTATTGATAATTGGATGAGACCAAAAATGATAATTAAGATCTAATGTTTTCTTTGTTTTTATTAATATTATCAATGTTTTTTAAATGATTTTTCATGATTATCTAATAGACTAACCAAGTTGATTCAGAAAAGTATTATGTTTGTGTAGACCGAGGAATGTGAAGATAATTTTAAAAATCTCCAAAATAATGGTATCCAGTGAAATTGTGATCACACTGCCTTGTACTAAAGAATGGTTTGTTATCAATAGTTATGAATATTTAAGGGTTTTGGGTTGTGTTCTCATGAAAAATGATATTGTGATAGCTTATGCCTCGTGACAATTGAAAATCCATGAGAAAAATTATGCAACTCACGATTTGGATTTTTCTATGGTAATATTTTCATTAAATATATAGTGGGATGATATTTATTGGAAAAGGTAAGACATTTATACTAATCGTTAAATTTTAATGTATATTTTCATAGAATAGGAGTAGAATATGCACCAATTAATATGGTTGGAGTTGACTAAAGATTATGAATTCTCAATACATTACCACCCAAGGAAAGATAACATGGAGGTAGATAATTTGAGTTTAAAGGACCATTCTAGCCTATCCATGATGATGATCACAAAATATCCAATATTAATAGATTTTAAAATGATGGATATTGAAATTTTAATTGAAGGAAAAATATAATATTTCTCAAATGAATGTTCAACCATCTATACAAGTGAAGATTACAGTTCTATAGAAGGATGATGCAGATCCACAAAAGAAATTTAGAAATGTCCCTGAATTAAACCTTGATCATGAAGGAATAATATTTTTCAATAAGAAGGTTTGTGTTCCTACCGTACCAGAATTAAATAAGGATCTATTGGATGAGGATCATAGTTCATTTTTCTCTATTTACCCTAGAATTACCAATATGTATAGGATCCTAAGAGATTATTTCTAGTGGGATGGCATGAAAAGAGATGTTTTTAAATATTTCTCTCATTTCTTGGATTGTTAGGAAGTTATGGTTGAGAGATAAAAGTATAAGGGTATGTTTCTACCATTAACCATATTAGAATAGAAATGAGAGGATATCACTGTGTACTTTTCCATCAAACATCCCAAAATATTTAAAGGAGATAATGTTATATGGGTAATAGTTGAACACCTTATAAAGTGGGGAAACATAATTGTTATTAAAGAAAATTTCACTCTTGTTCATATTTCTAGGATATATGTTAAAAAAGTTGTAATATTTCAAAGAGTACCAACTTCCATTTTATATGATCGAGAACTAAGGTTTACCTCAATGTTCTGGAAAAGTATTCATTAGGATTTGGATAAAAAGTTATGTTTCTGCACTGCTTATCTTCCTCATATAGATGGTTAGTCTAAGAGGACAATTTAAACTCTAAAATACATGTTGATAGATTTATCTATGGATTTCAATGGTGGTTGGGATCAACACCTACCTTTAAAATAATTTTCACACAAAAATGGATTTCGATATATTATCCATTTGGATCCTTATGAAGCCCTTTATGGAAAACAATTCCGAACTACGACTCTCTAGGATGATGTTCGGAAAATAAATCTGCCAGGGCCTAATCGTGTTGATGAAATGAATTAAAATGTCATATCTATTCAACAACACATAAGAGCAGCTCAGAGTTGTCAAAAAAGTTATTCTGACAACCGAAGAGATGGCCTAGAGTTTGAAGTGGGTGACAGGTGTATCTATGAATATCTCCTTGGAAGAGAGTAATGATATTTGGAATGAAGGTCAGCTGATCCCTATGCATATCGTTCAGTTGGAAATTCTAGATCATGTTGAAATGGTAGATTACTGATTGGTGCTTCCACCAAATATCTCTCATGTTCATAATGAGTTCCATGTATTCCTCCTAAAAAAGTACATATCTAATCTTTCTCATGTACAAAATATAGAATTTGAACCATTAGAGAAATATCTTTATTAGGAAGCAAAACATATCGAGGCCCTGGATTATAGTGAAACATTTCTATGAAATAAGGAAAATAATTTGATTAATGTTTTGTGGAGGAACCACTAATTTGAGGAATATATATTGGAACTTGAGGATATTATGTGGGAGATATATTCTCATATATTTATATCCAAGTGAAGAATATTGAGTGTGAAATTTAGTTTAAGGGGTTTATAATGTAATAATCATATGTTTTTATGAAATATTTTCACTAAATAATTTTAAATATTATATAGCTTACATTGCATAGAATTGTGATTTTAAATGAAGAGTTTGATTCACATAGTATAAAATGATTATTATAACCTAGCTATTAGGTTAGCGAGAATAAATATAGCTATATTATAAAAATTTATGGTAAATTCAGTGGCTAATAGTTATTTATGTTAAATATTAATCAATTATATATTAATATTTTTAATTTAATAAATTAAGAGAATTGAAATTATAAAATTAAATTAATAAAATATATATGTTATAAATTTATTGAATTATTTTTTAAATTCATCCAGTAGTTATTTTAGTCATATGATATTAATAAAACATATTTTATGTATAAAAAACTAATTTTTTAAAGGATTAATTTAGACCTTTTAATAGAGAAACCATTAAAAATTATAATTTAGAAAAATTAATAATTTTTATACGAAAATATAACCATGTTTTTTGGAAGTGGTATATAAAATATTTCTTATGATAAATTTGAGAAATTTTTATGGTATGTTTCATGTTTGTATAAACTCTAATAATACAATAAATTTTAATCAAAAACAACTTTTTCCACTGAAATAATTTATATAGCGAAATTATAATATTGAATGGTTTTAAACTATAAATAGAATATATTTTAATTGTTACATATAATTTATGTAATTATCATTATTTTTACAATGAATTCAGATGTAAAAACATTTCAATGTTTTGCAATGTTTTAACTTTTAAAAATCATACTCTCTTTCGACAATGGGATAAATTTTAAATTAATTACTCAAAAATATGTGTTTTTTATTTGGAAAAATAGAATTCTTATTTGGAATTATTAGGTCCATATTATTTAAATATATTTGTTTTATTTTATGTCATTTTGAATTCTAACTTCGGTAATTTTCATTAATACAGTAAAAAGGTAAATCGGGTAATTAAGGGTAAGAATACTATTATAAAATTACCTTAAAATATATGTTAATATCATTGAATGAATCTTTTTTGATATATATTATATTTGGTTCAAAATAGTTTCCATAAAAATCCACTTGGATGAGATTATTACATTTACATAATTTTTATTTAATGAAAATATAAATATATCTAACTAAAATTATAATAAATATATCATTTTCAAAATACGTTTGTACTGAATATAAATTAAATTTTAAATAATCATTTGAAATATAATTTTCTTTCGTTATCATAATGATTTTTTTTAATTTTTTTGGAAATAAATAATTACATTAAATATTTATACTTTATTAATGTATACATTATTTAATTGATGAGAAATCAATAAAATAATTCATATTAAAATTACAGTTACCATTTAATGAACTAAACACATATAAAAATATTATTGTTCGAGTATATCTATATCATAACCATAAAAGGGTTGAGTTATTTAGAATATCCTTATAGAAAAGTCTATGACACTTATATTATTTTATTTAAAGTGATTCAAAGTTGTCACATTAATGTTATTAAAATTATAACATTTTTAATGTAGTAATTTCTAGAAGATAAATTATATTAAAAGTATTCTAAATAACTATATTATATTTATCTTTATCATCATATTTTATTTTTTATTTTTATTAAAAAAATAAGTATATGAAATAATTACAAAAAATTGATGTAGTAATTATTTTATTAATGGACATAACTAATAAGTGTTGTTACAAATATTAAAATAAATTGAATTTGCGATAAATAATATTTCCACTGAATTTCATATAGGACCTAGACATAATATGAATATAATATAATAATTTTTTCGATGTTAACTTTTTTATTTTAATATTTTTAAAAATCAATGATTTTAATAGTCTCAAAAATGACACTATTTGTGGTTTATAAAAATAATTTTTCATTAAATTATTGAAAAATCAAAAGAAATTCCAAAATGTATTAAAATTAGTATATTGTATAAAATGTTCTATGTTATTTATTTATAGTCTAATTTACATCAACTAACTAAATATTACACCCATTTAATATTTTACTATTTCTCACCCTAGTTAAACATTAAACATAATAAATAAATGTTAATTACAATATTTAGGATTAAATTGGCAGAAAATGAGTAAATTTTTTTTATGAGAATAAAACCCTATATCATATCGTTTTTGAAATTGGGACATTTTGGAGGTTTATGGGTTGGGATTTAACTTATTATAAATTATTATTTATTGAGTTTCGAAAAGTACACCTCACATATATTATAAAAGGGAACCTCCTTCATAACCACTTAAATTATCTTTGATCCTTCAATCTCACCCATACAATATCATTTTCCATTTTCAACTTACCTCGTCACATTATAGATGTTCTTTTCTTCTTCAAAGGCCAACTCTAGTACTCTAAGATGATATTTATAGGAAGCACATCGAAGAAGAGGTAATATCTTATATTGATTCTTTAATACATCTTTCTTCTTCTACATCATCTTCATGAGTTTTTTTCATTATAAAGTATTATCTCTAATATCATGTATATACTAAGATTTTGTTATAATTATGAAACAATATTATTCCACGTTCAACACATCCTATGAAAATTGAAATCACCACGCGTGCGTATGTATGACTTAGAGTATCCATGCCATTGTGAAATCTATTTTTCACCACAGCCTTATTTGGATGGGTATAATGATGGAAATAATAACTATATTTTATTATTATAAAATTATATTGATTCTAAGATATTATACACAATCCAATTCAATACGATTCAATAATTATGGGAATTATATCGTTACTCATGCGTGTGTATGACATATCATCTCCATGATGCAATGCATTCTGTTCTACCAAGTCTTCATTAAAGAAGGACTATATAATTTAATGGAATGAATAAATATGATATATATTATTCAAATTTTATTCTATAAATTATATAAGTATAGACTAATAAGAGGAACTTATCCAACAAAACATGTGTAAGAAAATAATGAATTCAATGCCCTATGGATGAGTAATAATGTTACTAACCAACTGATGATAATATGATCATATATGATATCATAAAAAAATTATATTATTATTTAATAATTAAATGAAATTATTTAAATCATTATATTTTATATTTTGGTACTTATAAATAAAATTAGACCTTAGGAAAAGAATAATTTTAGCAATCTCATTATTTTTTGAGATTGTTTATTTGTAAGTATTTAATTTAGTATATTAATTATCCACATCCAGGTTTTCAAAATATGTATTCCAAAATATTATTTATATCCTTAAAAAATTATTTAAAGTCAATTTCACTAGTTGTTTACTATTTCCTAAATTGTATGAAAGGGATATTTTTTCATTCTCAGTATGAAGTACCTTGTAAAGTTCTGACAAAAAGTATGAGAGGAATGTTCTCTTTTAACTTATACGACATGAACAAAATTTTACATTTTCATAACACCTTATTTCTTTGAGTATACTTTTATAATATTTCAATTTTCTTTTCAATTAAATTATTTTATTTTAAATTTGTGTGACATATTGAAAAAATAAATTTTTTTGAAAGAAGAAAGGATATTTTCCTCAAGAATTAATTTCAAGGGTTTCATCAAAAAAACATTAATCTAAGATAACATTATTTAAAATGGTTTTTTTAATAAATAAAATACCTATTATTCATATGGTTTGATATTTTTTATGTTGAAATTCAATTTATGAAATCCATTTTATTTATATGGATTATGTTATGATGGTATGATGTTTAGGAAACCCATTTTATTCCATGGGTTATGTTATGATTAATGATTTATATTTTTGTTCTACACTTAAAAATGACTTCATTATTAGATGGGTGAGACCTATATCTACCTCCAATTAATAGGTTAAAGATGTATATCTTATGAGATAGACATGACTAAAACAGAAAATGATGTCATTTCAGTAATACATGTCCCAAATAAGGAGTGAACTCGATTTAGTAATTGTCTTTGTCAACTATGGTGGTTTTACCAATGGGCCTTAACAAATATGATATGATTTTCTACGGTTGTGTATATGAAAAAAAATTTAATGTCTTATGATAGGAATTTTGGGATTATGTTTATTTATTCTTATGATCTTTTATGATTTATCCCATGGCATGATATCAAAATATTTCATATACATGATAATATTTTCAAATTTTATGTTTATATATATTTTAATTTTGATATGATTGATATCTCCCTTGTTTACCATTACTGATAATTTGAGCTCACCCTTTCATATGTTTCCTTTCCCCAGGTCATTAAGAAGGGTATTAAATAAGTTATTTCAAAAAGGGTTTTATATATGATGAAATATGTGGGAGACAATGAAGATTTCTTATGAACCAATTCATTATGATTCCTACTTTCAAAATACACTATACATATATGTTCCTAAATTGGATTTGTTATATTTTTTAATGAATATTCATCAATTTTGATTTAATATTAGTGTTTGTAAAGTATTGAAATTTATATTGGAGGTAGAAAATATTATTTTAAATTAACATTCTCCCATTCAAACTAAAAGAAAACCAAGATGAGAAAATAACACTAGTCAAATATCTCAAATTTAAAAATATTTGTTGAATAATATATCACAAATAAATAGTAGATTGATACTGAAAATCAGAGAATACAACAAATATAGAAGAATAACACTTGGATCCATTTTTCTAGATCAAATGAAAAAAATTAGTGGGGTCATGTGGCTATTTATTAATCAATTGAATGACAAGGGAGAAGATATAAGAAACACATGAATAATTGTTTTTCCAAGTGTACTATCAATTTAAGGTGGTTAAGTTTAAATTAAACTTTTCTATAGTTTTAAGGATAGAATATATTATAATATTAATTATTTAAAAATCTTACAGTTAGTCTAAACCATATAATATAGAATTGAAATTTTCCTTTTTGAAGGGTGAGTTCGAATAAGTGGTTTTTTATTAAGATTTCTAAATGTGTTGTTCTTAAAAATGATGGATCTAAGGTATTGAAACTAAAAAATGTTTTTTATGGGTAAAAATAGGCCCCAAGGTAATGGTGTGAAAAACTATTTGAATTACTTGAAAATATCAAAAGGAAAAGTATCCCAATAAATGAAAATTAAATAATTAAAAGTATATACTATCATTGTAATTTTTTATGTTGATGTATTTTTATTTTGAATGATATACAAAGTGTTTCTTGAAGTAATATTCTATGAAAATAAAGAACCAAATCAACATGTATATCTTAGTAGTGATGAGATAAATCTATTTATTAAAAATGATAAAAAAATATTATTTTCTTATCGTAAGAGAAATATTCCAAAAAATTGTTAAATATTTTTGAGATGGAGGAATCAAAATCTCTATCTATACCCATTAAAGTGGTCATATAGTTGTTAAAGGCTTCTAAAGATGAGAGTGTTAATAAAATAGAATTAAAAAAGATTGGAAGATTAATTTATTTTCTAGAAAATAGAGTGATTAAAAATAATAACATCTTATGGATACTAAAAGATATATCAAAGATATTAGAGGGACAATTAATTTATTTTATTCAATTAAATAACATAATTCTCTAAAATCTATATGAATATACTGTTATATATTGGGTAGGGAATTGTGATGATTGATATTAAACATTAGGTGTAGTATTCCTTTTTAGATATAACTATACAAAATGGAATGTGAAAAGGTAAAATTTATTTATATTTAGTACTATATAGGGTACCTATATGGTTACTACTGGGGTATGCATATAGGTGATTTGGATGAAAGAAAAACTGGATGATTTGGGTGTAAAAATTAAAATACATCCATTTATTATTTATGATAATCAAATTGTCATTATCCTTTCTAAAAAAATAGTGCATCACTATTGTTTTAAAAACAATAAAATCCTCTTTAACTTTATCAATGAGAAATTTTCTAATATTGATGCTAATCTGTAATTTATGCAAAATCAAGACGAATTGGTTGAAATTTCACAAATGTTATAAAAAAGGATATACATATAGTATTAGAGATACCACACTATTAATAAAATTTTGTTGGATCCTAAATGATGCTCATATTTATTTAAGGTGGTTATAATTTTATAAACAACAATTTACAAGGAATATACATTTTTCCATCACAACGGGGGAGAAATGGAATAACTTGGGGAGAAATATTGAGGCACCCTAATTTTTCACTCTTAGGTCCAGTGATAAAATAAATTCTTTAAAAATTCAATTTAATACCAAGTGATATGAACCAAGAGAATAATAAATATATTTCATTATTATCATAGTTCAAACATTGCATATCTCATATCATCTCAAAACACCAAAAACTAAAGTTTATGTTTCTTTGGAGACTAATAATATAAAAATATTATTTTAAACATTTCTTCAAAAATTCATCATATTAAACCTGCTTCTTGAAAACTCATATGTAATTCTCTTCATCAAAACCAAGGGAATAGAAAAATTAATAAATCAGTTATATAAACTTGTTAGTAACGGAAAACATATCAATTATTCATAACGCATGATATAAGGTCAAGTAATATTAAATGATCGTTCATTAAACATGGAATAAGATGAAATAATCCTGATATAGTAATAACAATCCCTGGAGAATAATATAATAATATAATATAGAAATTTGGAATAAGAATAATAATATGAAATTATTACATTTTGAACATAAAAAACCAAAATTATTTATGTACCCATAATCATGTGAGTATTAAATAAGTACAATTATTTTAATTCACACTCCAATGAACATAGCTTAACCACGAGAGGTTCTATGAAAAAAAACGAATTACCTCATAATATGTAAAACATTAACCAATGAATTGGGGGAATATATAAGGACCTAACTATCACATATATAAATATATGTTTTATGTGAAAGAAATAAGTAATCATATGATAAATTTCTCATGGATATAAATTAGGTTTATTAATATTTCTAGATGTTATCACATGAAGATACCACCAGAATTGGATTGGTTGATACAAAAAATTCAAGACCCAAAAATGATTATTTCACAAGGAAAATTACAGGGTGATTCATGAAATATAACTCCATTAGATATATATCTTTTTGGGAAAATTATGAGAATATAATTGAATCATAAAAATAGTTATTAAAAAATTCTTAACATTTTCATACATGAAAATGTTACGAGTCACTTCCAAAGTGAACATTTTCAAGAAGGTTACATGAAAACATTTCTAAAACACCAATTTAATGGAAATACCAAAAAATAATCCTTGAAATATATGTAATTGTTATCTATAGGAAATGTTTGGCGGAATATAAAATATACAATTATGAAAGGAAAATTCATTTAAATATTTTATAATACCATTATTGAAATCCACATTATATAGAGGATTATAAAACTATTTTTGATTAGAGGTAAGAAGAAATAATAATACTGTTTATAATAATACCAATTTGGGTTTCAAAAAAATAAAGAAAATTATTTTTTTAAATATATAATATGGACATTGGGGAGAAACAATCATAAAATATGATGACTATTATTTTTAAAAATGTTGAATTTTTATGTAGAAAGTTCATAAATGGAGAGGAATAAATTTAATAATAAATCAACAATGAGTTCATGAGAAAAAAATATAAATATGTAAAAAAATTATATTATGTACATTATAATTTGATAATAATGTAGATTTTTTCCAATTTATGAGAATAAATTTCATTAAGAATAATAATATCATAATGAACGAAATATGTTCTTACAAAAAAACATTATGATATTGGAATATTTTTCATAAAATGTAGTTTAAAGAATGAAATTTAAGTAGGTTATAAATAAAATGAATATAAATATAATTATGACATAATATGTCAAATAGGTTTTATATAAACTATAAAATAAAATAAGTTTATAAAATGAAACAAATCACAAACAATGAGTTTTTTACACGAGAAGTAATTAATTATAATCTCAACTTACATGAAATCATTTTAACCTCATATTTAATGAAAAACCATATTAATAACATATTTTAAAACCTTATTAATATCCATAAACTTTTATACTCTTTAATTATAACCAATTATTATACCCCCCTTAGCCAATTATTTCCTTATTTTCATCATCTCATGTTAGTACCCTTGATTTTTTCATACAACTTTCACAATGGTGATGTGAACTACCATTATTTGATACCATGTTTTTATCAACCTAAAATTTTATTAACGGAATTTACATTCAAGGCATATAATTATGTTATATTTAGAAATGTATTATTATATAATGAACATGAACCACCTATGGAAACACGAAAATTTTCCTCAATTTAAAATTTATATTTAGAAATTAAACATTGACATAAGAATTGAACGTATTAACATGGGAATGAAAAAAACATATAAGTTAAATATTGGGATCTTCTCAATACCCTAGAATGGTCAAGCTAAAGAATTTCACTATAGAAATGAAATAGAATATAAGTAATGAAATATTCATATTGAATATTAAAAAAATATAATCTTGAGATAAAATAGAATTGAATGAATAATTAATGAAATATGTGGTTTTTATATAATGTAGAGAATCCATAAGACCTTTAAAAATCTATCCATTAGAATATTTATTTGATCATTGGAATGGTCATCTAAAAAAATTGAATATTAGCATGATTGGTATAATAATATTGTGTAAAATAATATTTAGGTACCTTATAAATCGAAAATAAAACAAATTTATATCATCAAACAAGTGAATTAAGGTCTTAAAATGATAAAATTGGTGTTTTTTTAACATATATGTTTTGTTTTCATTTTCATAAGAAAAAAAATTACTTCAGATAAAATTTATTTTCATAAAAATTCCTTACAAAAGAAATATTAAACATTGATATGATGATAATATAATTCTAGGGACCATAAGTAATTTTTTAAAATGACATAAAATTGATCATCAGATTAAAATTGTTATTTTTCAAATAACAATGGTTTTTAATTAAAAATTAAATTTATCATATTTAGAAAATTATTTTCAAAAAATTTATTTCATTTCAGGAATCAATACATTAAAAAACATTTACAATGATTTTTTAATTTTTTTCTAAAATAGTTAATTTTTTGGTAAATAGATAAATATGGGAAAACAATATTTAACATTATAAGAAAACTACCAAATTAATTTTATAATGGGTGATACAAGAAACCATAATATCAAACTCACATTCACCATGTAGTGTATATAGTCACAAGATTCATCACTGTTGGAAGTCTTGAGACAAAATAGTAAACTAGTGAATATAATATTGGAAAAAACCCTTTAATAAAAAACAAAATATCTACCAGATTCTCTAATAATCTCTATCCCCACATCCCTAAAAGCCCTTGTATCACCAAATAATATTCCGAGAAGCCTTTGGGGTTTTATAAGAAGAGACAACCAACAGAGTGGTAAATTATCAACTAAGCCTCAATCAATTTTAATCTTCTTCTACCACTCTAATATGTTTTCCATCAACCTATAAATAGAAATAATAGTATCCTAAATATACTAATATGTCATTATTATGTTGTAAAATCCATATTTTAAACTAAATTCAAATGATTCTAAAAGGAAAATTTTGTTCACAATATGGTTGGTTCACCGACTCTGTGGACAATGTACTTCATTTTTCTCAACCATAATCAAGGATTGTTATAGAGATAAAATTATTGTTAAATATGAATATAATAGGTATGTTAAAACTTATTTCTTGTTATACAATATATATATATATATATATTATTATATAATAAGTATTCAATTGATGATAGTCATTAAAACTTCATAAATGAACTAACAATTTAACATAAAGGTTTTACAAAACAAATCATCATTATTTTAAGAAACATATGGATATTTGGTTTCATTTAAAAAGGAAATTAATAAAATTTAATTTCACATATATATTTTTAGTCTTTTATGATTATAAATTTAATAATTTTCCATAACTGATATAACCATTGAACCTTGATACAAACAACCTTAGACGAACAAATTTTATCTTTATACCTTATCAATTTTTTTTTAAATTAACACAATATAATTATAATAAATAAAATACTAAAGAAATAGGTTCTATATTAAGTAATTATCGAAAGTAATTTTATTATCCAGGAGGTTAATTGAAATTCCAAAATGATTTTGGAACTACAGTAAGGGATCTCCCAAAAGCACCCCATTTTCTTTTGTTTATGATTTCTATCTATGTACCTCAATTTCACATTATATTAATCTTATATACTAATTATATATTCTTAAAATATATCTCATACATCTATAGCTAGTTTAATTCACCTTTCCATAATTTTGATATACATGTTTTAAGGGTTCCCTTCACAATCTATTTCATTAAGAAAACCCTATTAAAGGGAACTTCTCTATTTCATATGGACATTAAAAGAGATTCCCATAAATAAGTTTAAACCGTAAATATTTTCTAAAATTGAAAATTTTATTAAATAAATCCATTTGTAGTTCATTTTTGGTTTTATTATGATTAATATACTCTTTCCGATCATTAAATACTCTTCACCATTTTTTCCAAAACCCTATTTAAGAGGTATTTCCAAAGTGATTTCTCTACTATATTTCATGTCTTCACTTCACAGGGAAATATATTTTGACATTCAATTATTATTTTTCAACAATTAATACCCAATAATATTTTATTATATTATTTTATAGATATTTTCATGATACATGATCTTTTTATACTATAATACATGATCATTCAACATATTTATTTCAGAGGGTAATCTTTTTGGTTATGACTTGTGTTTGATTTCCATATGGGGAAAACATATTCATGTACATGATTTATTGGGTGTTCTTATATAATTCTCCAATTCATTGGATAATTTTTATGTTTCATGATGAAACATGGTTGGTATTATAGATTAAACCAAATCCATGATGTGATTATGTCCACCATGTTATGTTATCTCAGAAGTGAGCCTTGACTTATGTTTATGTAATATTTTATGTTGTTACCAAATTCATAAATTTCCATTATATTATGATTCCATAATATTTATTTCATTATCCCATATTATTTTTCATGAGAATTTAAAATTTTGAGATCCTGTTACGCCTTTTGACTCATAAGTTATACTTCTTCATCATGTCCATTCCCTTATATGGATTTATAGCTCACCCCATTCTTTTTTTCTATTCCCACAATTATCCTATGTCTTTTTATAACTCAAAGAGATTTAAGAACTTATAATTTATAATATAATAATGATATTTTATTTTAGTCTCATTTGGATCTATTATGAACTTTGTCTTCATAATACACTATGCCTTTCAATCATTCGGGTTTTAATGGATATTTGTTTTAAAAATATTATAATAATATGTGGAAAAGACTTGGTTAACTATTGTTAGTCTTAGAGTAATTTGTAGTTATTTTTAGGGATTATGGTCAGAGTATATTAGAAAAAACTCTTGGGATATGTTTAAAAAAAACATCCTATAATTTTTGTTAATATCATGATTTAGTGGTTTGGATGAAATGAATTCCATGCCAGGATACTATAAGTGAATGTGAATCTGGAACAAATAAACTTAAGGGTAATAACCCAGAATGGTTTTACTAGGTATTAAATTTACTTATAACTAGTTCACCAACTAGAGGTCTCACTATAAACCTAGGTTGACACTCCCAGGGAATGTGTTTTTAAAAATATACAAAACTAGTTACAAATCATTTTAATAGACCTGAATTGAATGTTAAGTTATAAAACATAATTTAAAATTTATCATGGAAAATATATATTGAATCATAGAGGCTTTTTATTTAGGATATATGTGTCATTCATATCTTACACCCTCTAATATCATAATATGATTTTTTATATGAATTTTATTTTGAGTATTTTCATCCCTAATTTTTTTATATAATTTTAGTTAGTGGTGGGAAATGTGAGGAAACATACAAATAACTGATTTGATAAGAAATGTGATGATTTAACTAACGATATTATTAACATGATAAGAGTGAGATCCAATATATTAATATATGTACTATCTAAACTAACTCATTATTTGAATAATAACTTGAACCATGTGGAAAGAATTCATTTCCCTAAGAAAGATAAAGTTGATTTTGATTACTTTACACAAAAATACCTCCAAATTTAACTTGATCTCCTTATTCTATTATCTCAAAAAAATGGATTAACACCATTTAATTGATATTTTATATCATCTAATTCTCTGAGAATTATAAATTTGTACTATTTTTTATTGACTGGATGGGGAAGATGATCAGTGGTGGGAACTAATAAAAAACATGAATCAAAAGGATTAAATTTATTTAATTTAATGGGATGGTTTCAAATTTTTTTCCAAAAAATATTTTCTACACACTCTCTATATTTAAATAGTGAGGGATTTCCTTGTACATAAGTAAATTAATCATGAGTTTATTATGGAATATGAGGAACCCTTTACAAATAGTCCATCATATGCCTTTGACATTTTCATTGACAACAAAATTAAGGTAGACAACTTCTTCATTAGATGAAAGTTAAGTATATGAAATGATTTGGTGATTCAATACATTTACAGCTATGTAGTCATTGTTTTTTATGCATATAAGGATGATATTAGGATCAGTTATTATAATTATTATTGTGGGGATGGAGATAATATGTGAAACTTAGTGATAATCTTGGGAGGATCAACTGATAAATCCCATGCAGAAATGAAAACCCCACATCCAACAAGTAAAAAAATATGAGAATAATCATAATAGAATATATATTATGGTAACATACGGATTCTTAAAGTCTAGATATATGGACATCATGGTATACATTATCAAAGGGAGATGAATTAATTGACTGATTTAATTATAGAAAATAACGGTTCGATCAACACTCACTTTGTAATCATATGCTTCCAGTACAAGGAACACAAGAATTTGGAAATCCATTTCTCAAAGGAAAGGGTTTTCAGAGATAATCAATGAAAAAAACCTCCAAAGACTAGAGATAAGGGAAGGGAATATTCTATCACTACTACCAAGGTTGATTCAGAAAATGATGTGGTGACAAGTAAAATAGTTATCCATTAGTGAATAGTGAACATACTATTTTATTATGGTTCCATGAATTGTATCATATAATTAACATTTATTTGAACAATTAAAACATCACCATAGAACATATTAAATGAGTTATAAGTGAAAACAATAAATGGATTTGTTATTGCATCCCAGGTGTATAAATCATCACTGACCAATATTTGTCAACTAAACCTCCCAACTACCATTTTCAAAATTACTTTAGTAGAATTTGATGCTATATTAGGAATCAGTTTTTTCTCCCACAATAAATCCAACATAATATATTGGGGGAGGTAAATCACCCACCATAACTGAAGTCATCATCCAATTATATACAAGTGTAAATAAGTGGAATAATCTCTTTCATAATATATATCTCTAGCAAGGATAATATAAAATTATAAGAAGGAATATCCATCACCAATGATTGATGCAATGGATAGAATCATGCATAACAAAACTCCCATTATTAAATTCAATACTGATTTATTTATTGAATAGTTTCCCAATATTCCTCCTAATTGGGAGTCCAAGTTCATAATTGAACATAAAACTATATCTATATCCATATCAGAAACTCTATATAGAATGGATAACATTGTGTTAGCTAAATTGAATAAGCTATTATAAGAGATTCTGTATAAGGGTTTTATATACATGAGTGCTTGAACATTGGGTGATTTGTTCCTCTATGTTAGAAAGAAATATGGGTCAATGTTCATTTTCAATGATTATAGTGAAAATAAAAATATCAAGATAAAGAAATTGTATCACCTTCCATGGATGAATGAGTCATTAGATCAACTGTATTGGGCATAATAATTCTCAAAGGTGGACTTCTCTGATGATATCATCAATTAAATGTGGATAAGGATGATATTTAAAATATTATCTTTAGAATAAGGTATGGAAACTATGTGTTCATAGTGATTACCTTCAGACTAACTAATACTCCCACAATCATAATATATATAATGAATAAATTCATTACAAATTGACTTTTATTTTTTTGGTATCCATTAACAATGATATTCTGATATACTCCAAGAGGAAGGAGGAACATGTGAAGTATTTGAGAACTATGATATAATTTATGAATGGATAATATATTTGAAAAATATACTAAATTTGAATTATATATGGATGGAATATCATTCTTTGGGCATCTTATCAGCAATAAAATAATGTCTATAGGACCATCAAAGAAAAAGGTAATTGAGGAGTGCCCCAAACAAATATATTTAATATAGATCCATAGTTTCTGTGGAAAAGAATAGTTTTATTGATAATTTATTAATAAATTACCATGGTTATAATATTAATTGACCAAAATAAATTATAATGGAGTGTAGTTTTTATAGAACAACGAATTTGAAGAGAGATTTAAAGAATTCAATAAGAATCATATCACTACCTCGGTACTCAAACTATCCTCATGTGGGGATTTTTTTTGGTGTAGAATGATATTTCAAATAAATAATTATGATATATAAAGATTCAAAATTACAATGTTATATCCTTACACGACTAGAAATTTGGTATATACCAATTCCCAAAACCAAATGATTTTTATTGACACCATTAGGATAGGCCCCCTTTCAAAATAGTTTAATCAAACTATTGGGAAATGATAAAATTTACTATGATTTCGTGAAGGATTTAATAAAAAAAATTTATAGATTACGTATCCCAATAGTTATTAAAAAAATATTGGGATAATTTTCACCCAGATAAAGAAGTTTCAAGCCTCTCTCCCCTTTCTAGATGTGAATGACTTTTTCCGTACAACAGTGCCTCTCTTCCCAGCCAGTGACCACTCTTCTAACAATAGACCCATCAGTTTGCAATATCTTCTACCTATCCACAACATATTAATACTTCTATTCCTAAGGGTTTATGCCCAATTTATTAGGATGGTTTTATCACCAATATAGTATACGGTCAAAGGTATCGCTAAAAATAATTTCTTACACCTTTTCATTTTACATTTATTGATTTAATGTTATAATTATTTATATTCAGCCCTTCATTTTCTTTTTCCAAATATACATTTTTCGTTGGTTATTTTCACTATATGTCATGGTTATTTTTATATGGTTTGGTTGTATATTTCGTTGATATGGGATTATAATATTTTTGTATTTTATGTATTTAGTTTTATAATTTTTAAATTAATTTAAAACCAATGTTTATAAAT
This sequence comes from Viscum album, assembly GCA_963277665.1. Taxonomy (NCBI): domain Eukaryota; kingdom Viridiplantae; phylum Streptophyta; class Magnoliopsida; order Santalales; family Viscaceae; genus Viscum; species Viscum album. The sequence goes on from OY728119.1 coordinate 1,306,511,218, forward strand.
GTATTTGAATATAAAAAAATGGATTTAAATTAAGTGGTATCATTCTTTTAGGTTTTAGTTTCTTTTTTGTATTTTATTTAACAACGTTTTGATGTGAATTTCTAAAACATGTAGTTTTACTTAAATAATGTGGTGTGATTTTTAAAAATGGTAGTTGAAATTTATATATGTGTGTTGATTTTATCAAAATGTAAAAAGATGTTAATTTATTAAAAAAAATTGCAATGAAAAATTAGTGGAATGTCTTATTAAAAGATTTTCATAAAAATATTTTGTTTGTGGACTCATACTTGGAATTTATAGCTCCATCCCTTAAATTAATCCAAGGCGTGGGTATAGATAATATGTTTTCTACTATTCATAAGTACGTTCTAATGTGGATAATGGGTACTATTTCACTTGTAGATTGATATATCATGATATAGAAGTGGTCTTGGGAAATTGTGTGATGTTCCCTTAATAACTCGAGTTTAGTGGTTTATCTTGTATAGTTGATGTAGTAGCTACTTTGACATTTTTTTATATTTTTTCTCTTCTGTAATTTTTTCATTTTTTAATATTTTATTTTTTATATAAAGAGTGGGTTTGGTTGTTTATGTTGGTTATTCCATGTTTGGTTTTGATCTCAATTTGATCCTACTTATTTTATTTACATAGCGGTCCAACTTATTAGTTTGACATTTTGGATTTTTATAGAACATTTTGGTTTGATTACAGTTATTTTAGAAAATCATGTAGAGACCATGTGGAAGGATCTCTGACTTTTCGTAGAAGGTGTTTCATGGATGATGCAAAGTCATTCAAACCATTTCATCAAACCATGCACAATTATTCATTTCCCGTATATTTATTGTTTTTGCAACCATTATTTTTTAACTTGGATAAAATGGTGTTTACTATTTTTTTGGTGGTAATAAAAGGATTTTTATTACAAATTAATGTTATTGATCTGATTTTCATATTGAGTAGTGTATTAGTTATTGTGTTATATCAAGTGAATAATTCTCATTTACTTAAATATATTTTCCGTTACACATCAATCTTATTCAAATGCCTGAACTAAATTGTAAAAAATATTTTTATAGAATGGATAGAAGTTTGATATATGAAACCGATCAGATCTGAAGTAATTGTGAAAAAAATTTAGAGAGTTTTTTGATATTATCATTTGAAAATGCTTCAGATAGTGGTCATATACATTGCCCAGGTTTTAATTATGTTGGAAGACCATGGTTGAGTGGTGATCAAGTTAGTTATCATATAAACAAATTTGGTTTTAAAAGAAAAACTACTATGTGTGGTTTTATAATGGGGATAAAAAGGAATCTTAAAATGATGATTATCCAAATGAGAGGACTGGATTGGAGAATTTGATATGTGACTAATTTTCATTTATTCTTCATCATGTGAATAAAAGGATGATGACCCAAGAAGACTTTAATATGAGTATAAATGACGTGTCCAATGAAAATGAAGATATTGGCAGGGAGAAAAATTGAACGAATGTTGTCACAAATTTAGTATATATGTAATGTGGTAAAATGAAAAGTCTGGAATTTTTAATTTGATTACTTCATGAGAAAAACATTTATGATATTTCTAATACTTACATCTATTATATTATCATATTATTTAAGGTCATACTTCCAGATGATGTAGTTATTCCCACAAACCGCTATACTTGAATCTTATTGGAAGAACATGGATTTTCAAAAAAATCACGCTTGCCTAAAAATATTACAACTTCTTTTGGGAGGAAAATACATAAAGAAATGAATTTATAAAATATGGAACATCCTATTAGAAGCTAAATGTTGACGGAACACCATCTCATGTGCCACATAAAGTATTGTGGCACATTTTAATGATCCCCAAAATCTATAATCTTTTTATGTCTAATGAAATATCAATAAAAATGGGATGGAATGATATTAAGATAAATAATAATAACGAAGAGTTGGTTCACCAAGAAGATGGATTTTCATAGTAGATATTTGATACTCGATATCCTAATTTTGTAGCTGACAAGCGTAATGTGATGATGGGTCTTTAATGTGATGATTTTAATCGGTTTTTTCATATGCTTAGTTTCACATAGCACATGGCTGGTTTTTTTACACATTTATTACCATCCCCCATCATTGATTTGTAAAAAACCTTAGACATTCATGGGTATTCTCATATACATCCTTTATCATCTTAGGAATGACATATATGTATACATTCAACAGTCAATAAAAGAGTTGAAACTTCTTTGGGATGTGGGTGGGTTCACATATGATGCATTTTTAAAAGACATGTTGCCGACGTTTGATGTGCTTATGTGTATAATCAATGATTTTCCAACTTATTCAATGTCTTTTGGATGGAACACAAAGGGAAAAATATCATGTTATGTTTTTTTAATAATAATCTATCTAGAATACAAAAATATCATCGTTGTTTTAGTTTAATGAGATATCAATGATTCTTTCCAATGGACCATCTATAGCGAAATAATCATCAAATTTTTGACAATACCATAGAAACTAATGATCCACATCAGCATATGTTTAGAACTAATGTGAAGATTTCATTTTTTTATTTGGTATGGGACAAATGAAATCAAGATAGATGAAGAATGTTTCTAATGATACATGTTATAATTGGAAAAATAATAGTATCTTCTTTGAGTTTCCTTATTGGTTAATGAATGTTTTACGTCTTTTCTTAGACGTAATGAACATTGAAAAGAATATATGTGAAATTTTGCATTCAATTATTCTAATCGTCATCGGAATGAAAAAAAAAAGATTTACGATCTCATCATGACATGGTGGATTGAGGGATTAGACCCGAATTTCATCTTGATTGTATTAGTGAAACTAAATGGAAGGTTCTATGTGATTATTATATGATGGTACCTACAAAAAAATAAATTTATAAAAGTACCAGAGATTATTAATATTCCTGATTGCTCTTAATGAAATATTTCGAAATAGTTCAACAAAATATAGTTGAAGCTGAAATCTTTGAAGACTAATGATTATCACATCCTTATGCAAGAGTTGATTCCAATAGAATTCTGTCATCTTTTTTAGAATAATTTATGGGTGTAAGTTATTGAATTCTTCCATTTGTTTAGAGATCATTTCACTAATATTTTTTCCATATATTTCTTGAAAAAAATGTTGGTAGATACACCATTAATTTTGTGTGATTTGGAGAAAATATTTCCTCCATTATTTTTCACAAGTATGTTTCATATGACTACCCATCTTCCATCCAAAATACTTCTCGTAGAACATGTTAATTTTCATTGGATATATCCAACTAAAGGAAATATTTACACATCGAAATCATATGTTTGGAAAAGAAATATTCCATCAGGTTCAATCGTGAAAGGCCACTTAGCTCAAGAATGAATGAATTTCTGCTCAATGTATTTGACTAGTCTTATTACAAGAATGAACAAACCAATGAGAAATGAAGATGAACAAAATGAGACAATTAAACCCAGTTTTACATCACTACCTCAAACTAGAGGAATTCTTAGATCATATACATTGGGGACATTAATCCTTGAAGAGTGGGAGAGGGCACATCACATATTGTTGTTCACCTATGAATTGTTTTGATGACTACATCAAGTAAGTAAATAAAAAATGTATATATTATCTCATCTTTTGTAAATTTTCATATCATTTAAACTATTTATATTTTTATCTACAAGTAAAATAATGAAATTATAAATAGAAAACATCCTTCTTTATCATTTATAAGGAGAGAGACTATTCATAACAAATAGTTTTCTGATTTTTTTCAATTGAAAGAAAAATATTTTTGTAAAAAAAATTAATATAAATATTTAATTAAGATTAATATTTTTTTATATTTCAAGTATCAAGTTGTCCTATTGACTCTATTTCTAAAGAAATACGAGTTCTGGCTTTTGATCCTAATACCATGGTTCAAGAATGTAAATTAATTATGACCAATGGGTATAGATTTATTATCATTGAATGAGCAAGGACCATGAGAACACAACATGGTGGGGTTATGCTAACTATCACAATAGATAGGTATGCCAATGCATCAGATAAGATACCTCACTTTGAAAACATTATATATTATAGTGTTGTTGAAAAAATAATAATATAGGATTATTACTATCATGGTGGAGTCATGATGATGAAATTATAGTGGTTTGATTGAATTACGAGGTAGGGAACCTTTATTGATGATTGTGGATTTCGATTTATTGACATAACTCTCACTCTTGCTATTGATGAATAATATGTATTGGCATCAATGGAAAATTGGGGTTTTTATGTCAAAGATCATCTTTGACCTAAATTTGTTGTCATTATTGAAGTAATTATAAGTCTAGTTTTTAATGATGGTGATGATGGAATTGACACCATCCCTAATGGCATCGACACCAATCGATTTACTAATAATGATGAATATAATAGCTCAATTTTCAGAGTTGATTGTGATCCCAATGTTTTGTGGGAAATATATAGAGTCATTCATCAATATTCTCATTTCTTTGTGTTTATCTCGACTTGGGTTGTTAAGGTTGGAACTACTCAAAATTATTTAATATAGATTACAAATATTTTATATTCCACTTGACCTTAATGTTAATTTTCAATGTTTATTGGTTGCCTTTTTTTGAGTTTCATTTGCTAATATTGAGATGAACTGTATTCAAGCCTTAAAAAAACACAATTGAAAAAATTAAATAAGATTAAAAACAAGAGGAATTTATTTGGACATATTAAAATTATTGATATGAAAATAAAATCAAATGAAAATAATGACCTAACCAAAAAATACCTAAATTAAAAAACAAAAAATATGAACCAAATGAACAATGAAAAATAAGTCATCTCTTGTATTTGTTATTTTTTTGGATTCACATTAGTTATCCTTTTCAAATTACATCAAAAAAAAGTTTTCAGATGAAATAAACGAAACCAATTGAAGAGTAGTGAAGAAAAAGGATGACAGATAACAATCGTCGAATGATTGAGATGGGGATTCCTCCATTAGTGCTTGTTGTGAGTAATTTATTTCAAATATATATATATATATATATATATATATATCAATAACATATAATTTCATGTGATTAATTATTTTAAAAACTTTATGTAGGATCCACCACTTGGGCGCTGGTTATTCAATGAGCAGCCAGGTTGTGGTCCTAGTACTCTGGACGATTGAATATGGGGGGAGTATAAGAGCTAGTCACTCTAGTTGGCATAAATGATTAGCCTTTACTTTCCCACTGACATACTATCTTCCTCACATTCTGATCCCACTATTTTATTAGGGATACATAGGATATTTACGCCTCCGATGTTTTCATCAGCCTTTACATTGGAGTGTCCTCACCCATCATTTATGTATCCGATGATGATTTACACTCCTCATCCATATTATTAATTTGGAGAGCCATCCATTCCATATTATTTAGCTTATACTTTTTTCTCTACTTTCATCTAGATTCCTTCTTTGACTGTTACCACAATATAATCTATGCTTGTGGATCCAATGATTCTATTTTATCAGACGAAAAAAAATATATTTTAGAACCTTGACAAATTTTTATAACATAATTTTTTTTATTATAATATTTTTTTTCATTCATAATAGATACATCTACTGATTGGTGGTAGGGTTGTGGGCATACATGCATGAGTGCAGTGTAGTGTCGCCACACACAGTTGATGGTGGACTATAATGAAGAAAACCAACTGATTAAGAAAATAGGGTAACAATGTCAGAGTTGTTTGGAGACGCTTTCCCATTATTCTGACATCATTCTCGTCAGCCCGCTCTTATGGAGATAGATTCCAAATAAATTTTTGTTTAATGAATGGGATAAAATATGGGTAAAAAATCTATTGGATTTATTGTAATATTTTTTTTATTTATATGAAATAATAATTTGGGTTTTGCGTCGGTTTAATTTTCTTGATGTTGAGGGTGCACGACCTACACATCTAAATGAATTAGGTGAGATTTTGAGAGCCTATAAACACAAGATATATATTGTCTAGAATTCTAGAGTTGGAATAGAGTTAATGACAGTACATTTCATGGATCATTTCCCGATATAACAATATCAAAAAATGATTAGTCATTGGAAAACTACCTAGATTAAGGTATTAATCACATTTGAGGTTTTTAAATGAAAAATTTCATGTTTCTCATTGATAATATATTTTTTATTGTTTAATTTTATTTAGGAATCATCTAGAAAAAATAAAATCACATTGGTTCTAAAAAATTATCTCCACACATTGGGGCGTACAATGAGGTCATATCATGAGAGGAACTAGGTATGACAGTTTTTATAACATTCTTTAGAACATTTACTTTCTGAAATTTATTCTATAATTATTTTTATGTATAATGTTTTTATATAATTTTTCATAAGAAATTCATTATTCGTAACCTATTTTCAATTATGGTTTTCTATATTCAATGTAATTATAGAGGTATATATTGAATATTGAAGGAAATTTGAATCGTGAAGAACTATTTTTCTCGGGTAGAAAGTAAAATGATGGAAGTGTGGTTAAAGAATAGACACAACAACAGATTGTAAGATTTTATTTTTTGATTTCAAATTTTAATATCTTTTTTTGTAAATTAATAACCTATTTTTATTTTAACAGGATTCATTGATGGCCCCTGATGCCTAGGATCCTAACAATTTTGGGCTAAATGATCACTTACATCAGGTGTTGGGAGATGAGAAACCCGAAAGAGTGCGCTGCTGAACTGGGAAGAGTATAATATTAATGAGGTATTATCCCTTTTAGGTACCAGCTATAATACCACTGACTTGGAAAAGGTTATGGAATGGTAAGAACAAGCTAAATAGGGGTCATAGAGGTGGAATAATAGGTTGATAGAGAAAACACTGAGTTTTTGAAACTGATGAATGTTTTATATACATCACTCTATGAGAGGCCAACACAACTTGTGATGAATATATGTTTTCAAAGAGTCCATTATATTGTGAAACATGTGAATGAACTATTAGTGGTTGAGACAATTTATTTTCTAGAGATGATGATGGAGAATAAGAGGGTGATGATGAGGATGAGTAAGAGGATAGAGACAAGGGAAAGGACGACGATGGGGATAGAGATGAGGACTATGATGAGGGTGATAATGATGGTGTTTATTGTGATGGTGATGAGGGATATATTGATCCAATACATTTTTAACTGATACTATTGACGTTTTATGATTTATAATTTTCTCGGACTAAATATATTTGTGATTAAGTAGGTCACATTATGCTTGAATCAGGTAGCCTAAATACTATACAGTTTAATCACAACAACTTTGACCAATGTATTTTATATCATTTTTTTTATGAATTAATTTTGGGTATTTTGATATTTAATATATGATTTAACATTAATAGGATTGATGAGGTCAGTGATCTTACTTGTATCTTTATTTTTTAATCAATAAATGGATTCTATAAATTCTTTTTTTACCTGGTATGAAAGATATTTTCTTTTATTTATCGGATGACTTCCAATTAATCCATGATGGTTTTAGATGTTCTTGAGAGACCAATGAGAATCAACATATCTTGTTTCAATAATTTTCATTTTGATTCAAATATTATTTTTTATCTTAGTTTAGTTTTTGTATGATAGATCATAGTGACATGACATATTTTCTAGGACATGGTGGTGTACACTATTCCACTACTAATGGAATTTCTAATGGAAGTGTCCATCGACAAATAATTTTACAAAATTATGGAAAACAATTCATCACATTGACATATATTTGAGACTCAATGGATGCCCAATAGTTGTTAACAATACATAGGAAGACTTAGGTGATTCATGAGGACATAAAAAATAACTTTATTACTATTTTTATATTACTGGGAGTCATATAGTAGGAATAACCCAAAAATTTCATGAATACACATTTTAGGATTCCAACATAATCATTTTGAGTCAACCGAATGCCCAAAAGAAATTCACAGAAGATTTATCACATGTCCTACAAAATTCAAGATAATCAATCACCATTGGCTCAAAGGTCCACATCTCCAGACATGATGGTATATATTCATCCATGTCATATCTCATAAACCCAAATATTGTAGCAAGACATAACCTCTATATGATGGCCTCACATCCTGCTATTCAAATCCATCTATGTCAAACACCTTATCTGTACCCATGGTATACCACATATACTATGTCACATAATCTAGAATGTCTCCACCCATAGTGTGTGGTCAACACCACCTAAATGGGTTGTATTTTAAGTGAACGTGAGTTGGATGGCTATACTGGCTAACAATTGTGAGAGGAATCACAAAAAATACTAGACTACACCATTGTAAAACCTTCTTCACCACCTGTGAACCATTTTTTCAAACAAAAAAATGTTCAAAACCATCAACCTCATCCTGAAAAATATTGTAACCTCACTTCTAGTGATAAAAATCACTCATAAAAACATGGTCCTTTCCAAAAAAATTCTCATAAAACCATATTATTGATCACATAACGAATCAATTTCCATACCTAACATCATCATGCCGAACTAACAATAGAGTCATAAATCACACCAACAATTAAAAATGAAGGCATTCAGGCTATTTGGGATAAATAAAAATTTTAAGAAGATCATAAATGGTCTCACCTAGATCATCTCTCCAACACCTATTTACCACACATTACATAACATGGAAATAAATTTAGGAGATATATATGCAGCACCTTCCTTAAAATCATAGATTCCTACTCATAGAATACTAAACTCTAATTTGATATCAAATAGTAATAATCTAAAATGAATATGAAAATATAAAAATAGGTCATAATATTCATAAATACTTTAACACCTCTAGTAAGTGAGATAAATCGTAGAATAGTGGATATATAATGTTATCCTTTTTCTAGGATATTTCCTAATTCTAATTATTCAGAGATATTGAAGGAAAAGAGTGATATCCCTCACTCAGGACTCAAAATGTTGTAGAAAGAGGAGTATATTGCTAGCTCAGCCAAATGGCCAACCATAAAACATCATTTTAATATCAAAATAAAAAAACCATTTTCTTTCTCCACGTATTATTCACAGTGTGAACTTTATGTTAATTCCATGGGACCTCAGTACAACTCTTATCTCTGTATATCTATTTCATTCCATACCACATAGTTTCATGATGTGAATGGATATAGACCAGGATGATTCTCCCAAACCAATTCCTTGTACACTATTAAACCTAAAATACTTTAAATCCATGAAAAATAAATATGACATTCAATATCACCAACATATAATAGCTCATACCTATACTATTTGTCTATACACAGAAAAAAAACTCCCCTCTATCTCAAGTCCATGATCTTCATTGTCCCAAAATTTGATATGAAATTGAATGAAGAACAATCCTTCCACATTACTAGAATACCCCAACCTCTCAATATAATTAATTGATCCATTATGATGAAACTCCCCCATAGGAATTACCTACCTGATCACTTCTTAACCCATGTTCTCAATATCTGAGTGGTTCCACACCAACCATCATCCCATAACACCCATATTAAAACCATCACACACCATTATTTCTCACATCCAATAATATTATCATTTTATAATCACACCATAAATGATTCCCATAAAATACCACATCACACTCAATGTTCATAAAAGTCCTCTATCACTCCTTTTGCCCATATATTAACCACACATTGTTAATTCACATATGACACATACCCCTCATGAACCAATTTACATAATAAAAAACTAAAAACTGTAGTCACATGCTCAAAATGCAACTCTAACTATCATAAGCTCTCTAAAGGAAAGTACTAGAAATATGACTTATACCAATGATTTTGGACAAACTGTTGGTATAGTTCATTAATTTGGACCTATACCAACGGTTCGTCCAAACCGTTGGTATATGCCCCCCTATAACAATGGTTTGTCCAAAACCGTTGGTATAGGTCCCAAAATCAAATGACCTATACTAATGGTTCTTAAAACTGTTGGTATAGGTATATGTATTTTTAATGGAATCTTCTTATGGGGAACATTAAATAAATAAAAATTTAAAATATTAATGATGATACATATATATATTTATGAATTTATTTTCACAAAAATCATGTTAGGTTAGTGGTTAAGTTGTTTAATCAGAAACTAGAGGTCCTAGGATCAAATCCCAGTGAATACCTTTTTTTAAATACATATACCAATGGTTTTATGGAACTGTTGGTATAGATATTCATATTAATTATACTAACGGTTTTCAAAACCGTTGGTATAGGTCTATACCAACGGTTTTCCCATGACTGTTGGTATAGAACTATCTTCATAGCTTACTTGTCCACAGTCCTCCAAACCGTTCGTATAGGCTATACCAATTGTTTGGAGGCCTATACCAATGGTTTCAAATCATAGGTATACGGTGTTTTCCAGTAGTGAGATGAGTGTTCTTTCACCTGATAGGACCATATTGGGATATACCTTACACTGTGAGGGGGGTGAATCAATATTGGGGACTTTTGAAACATATTTCAACATTCTATCCCTGTACATATTGAACTATTAGAATCTTGATTCTCTTATTCTCTTTTCCCAGTCACATGAATGAATATAAAGTAGTAAAAATATGGACATGATATTTTTACAAGGTTCACCACTCAATAAGAGCAGCTATGTACTTACCATTCATGGGGATGACCAGTGAATGGATTCTCCACTATAATGTAATATGATATTACAATATAGTAGCTAGGGAAACAATCCTCTAGCCAATGTGAGTCCCCACATATTATAAGGGGTGAGAAACAATCCTTTTCCCTATACCGGTGATCGCCTAGTCCAACAGGCATCCTCTAGCTGGTTCTTTATACTGCCTATAGAAACACACTTCATCCTTCTTGATAAGTAGGTTCTGCTCTTGGTCTCGTTTAGTGATCTTCACTTGATTACTTGAAATGTAGTAGGAAATCAATTCTTATTTCTTACTTTCTATTCTTCTCTAGTGCAACACCAACAGCACTAGATTTATTCTTTATTATTTTTAGAGAAACAACCAACTGCAAAAAAATTTCTTCTCTCTTCATGGCTAGAATCACATACACATATATTATTAATCAGGCAATGAAGATCAGTTCACTTGTCATCAACTGAATTAAACTGCCTTGAATAATTGTCAGCCCTTAGTTGGGCATGCTCTATTCTTTTTATTCTTCTCTTCCTTATCTTTGACATAGTATAATAAAGAATAGTAAAGCAGTGAATTAATATCTTACATAAAATCTAAATACCAACACATGAATGTATCAATATACTTCCTTATTACAAAGTAAAGATATGAGTTTAGTTAAACATATGTATCATTTCCACTCAAGAAACAACACCCCTGCATACAGAGTATATAAATCGTTCAATCAGAGAGTGTTCGCATTCATGAATGTAGAGAGCTCCACGAGTCTTCTTCATCTAGAAGAGGATGCATGATTCTTCTTCACATAACTAGGGATGATAAGTGGTTTTTTCTTCTTGAGGAACTACAAGGGTGAGTATTCACCATTTGGGTACTCAGAGGATCGCCTTCACAAAACATAGACAGGGTTTGAGAATATCGGTCACTTGTTTGTGGTTTCTTCTTTGCATAGAGTTTCTGGTTCACATTCTTCGTGAGAAACTTCAAGAGTGTATAGCACTTACTAGTGGTCTATGGAACCCTAAAATTTTTCACGCACCCTTCTTGGTGGCTTTCACATAAAATTAAAACCTTGCGCATAGAACACCTTTTGGCATGAAAAAGTATTTTTGCGCAACACTTCTTTTTCGTGTAGAACATCACTTTTCGTGCAACACTTCCTTTTTCGTGAAACACTTCTTATTTTCGCACACTAATCTATACATCAATTATTTCACGCATCAGAGCTTGATATTTGTAAAGTTTCATACCGATTTAAATGAGATAAGTTCCCCTCATATTTATAAGCATTTTTACCCTGCATATAAAAGTCCTTCCTGCGCGTAAAAGCCCTTTCTAGGTGTAAAATTGTCCCTCACTTATTTATATTACATGAACCTTCCATTATGTTCATGCACCACTGTGATTTTTCATGCACCTCATGACTTTACCATTTTTCATCATTCTGAACATGAAACCTCTATGTGAAAAAAACAACAAACCCACATTTTGTGCCCAACAAATTTTACGTGCACAAGTCTGATGTTTTGCGCACATTGTGCGAGCATCTCTGATTTCTTGCATGCCTCTTGAATTTTTCATTTCGTGACATTTTAATCATGATACACCAATTACACTCAAAATTACCCACCACATACCATATTGCGCAGAAAACTAATCTTCCACACATCTTCATTTTTCACGCACTTTTCCCAATTTTTTGTGCACTCTCTATGTTTTCATTTTTTCTTTGTTCTGATTTCAAAACACAATTTTCACTCAAAATTCTAAATTAGATCTATATTGCACGCAAAACTGATCATTTCTGCAACTTCATTTTTTGCGCACTTTTTCAAATCTTTCACACAGTCCATGCCTTTGCCATATTTTCATGTGCCGGTCCTGGAACTTCGCTTGCACATAAAAATCCAAGCCAAAATTGCAAGCCTGAAAAATCTTCCACACACAAACCAGATTTTATGTGTGAAACCCTACTCATTCGCGCACAACCCGGATATTTTGCACACCATCCTTTACCAAAAATCGATGCCTCCAACTCTTGTTTTTTGGACCAATATTTTGGAAAACACTGGAAAAATGTGCCACCTTCAATATATGCTTTGACCATAACCTTCATGATTCTTCTCTAGGATGTGGCATCTTCAAAAAATCTTATACTTTAATCACGAACTCCAACAACATATTTCCATCAAATAAAAAATGTATATGATTGGAAGCACCTTTACTCCCCATTTCATTAATAAAACTTGCATCACAAGTTCTTCTAACTTATGATATTTTTGAAATACAAATCAGCAATGAATTGTCTGATTTTATGAGTATTATTCATTGTTATACACAATTTATCACCTTTAATACACGTGCATTGTACTAAGGATCAAGTCAACAGTCATCTAAATTTACATCACAGAGAATATCGCAAGGATATATTTTAATGAAACGATTGCATAACAATTATCCAACCATAATCACATTAGCCAGTCTTCATTAACATTAGATTCCTTCTTCATCTCCTTCCTCATTTGGACCAGCATTGACCAAAATTGACAATAAACACAATCTTCATACACAATGTGGTCCCGATATCACCATTTTGATCTAGTCTCATGGGAAACCATTTTGGTATTGACTCATTCCAACATTCCAATGGTCATTGATCTCTCACCATACTGGTGATGATGATGGCTCCCTTCATCCATAAATTCAAGGATGGTTTCTACAATCCCTCTTTGAGTAAGAATTTACTCAATTTCATTACATACTTTCAATTTAATACATCAATAAAAAGTAGTACCTACTATCAAGAACCTGTTTTAAACATCATTCAAGTGTTAAAAATTATAAACTCATCAGTTAATAATAACAACACAATAAGGATGTATAATGAACTTTTGGTGGTAAAAGAGATTTTATACCCATGAAATGAGCATTTCTCTTGTAATTTTATAGAAAATAAGTTTTAACTATGTAATAGTGTAGTAGATAGCACACCATAGTGGATACCAACATGTATTTCATCTTATAAATAAGAAATTTGTAGTGTGTGTATGAGAACAATAAATGACATTGACTAATCCATGATAAAATATTTCTAAAATTGTTTTAGTAAAGTAAATTTTTTGATATATCTATACCATGGAAATTGAAGTGGGTTGGATGGAATAGTGGTTTCCATATGAATATTGAAATGAGGAATACTATGTTGTGGTACATGACATGGTAGGAAGAGTCGACTATTTTATGTGATGTTGTAGGTGTTTTTTCTGATGTTTTATGTGTTGTATGCAGGTGTTTGCAATGTATTGGATTCTATCTGGTTGTTGTGCATATTTATGGAAATACCCTATACCATTGGTTTTAAACCATTGGTATAGTGTTGACCAACATAGTTTTAAAAATGGTTTTAATAAATTTTTGGTAATACTTTATACCAACGGTTAATAAAATATTGGTAAACAAGGCAATGTTGCAATATACCAATAGTGTATTAACCATTGGTATATTTCCATACCTATGGTTGTTCTAAATCTGTTGGTATAATAAACTTTTTATGGCCCTATACCAACTATTTAGGAATAACTGTTGGTATATGCCTTTCCCAACCCCTTCCTAAGAAACAGTTAGGAAAACTGTTGGTAGAGTGTATACCAACTGTTTTCTTTCCTATACCAATGGTTTGAAACAATTTGTATAAAGTTAATTTCCAGTGGTGTATACATCAAGGCACTCGATTTTTTACGAACAATTATATATAACATAATATTTGAAGATGTCTATAGTAATATTTATATTTAATATTTGGAACCATTATCTCTTGGGGGTGGAATATTTATAGACCATAAGAGGTGTCAAAATATGTTCCCATAGAAAAAGATTAATATGAACCATAAAATATGGTTATCACTAATTAATTATTGTGATTACTCAATCAATTACCCTCCCTGGAGGTAAAATAAAGTGGTATATGATCTATTTAGAGAAAATATTTCAAACTTACCCATGTCTCGGGTTCGTTCCAGCATTGTAGTGGGGTTACCCCTCGAGGCTTTTGTGGAGGCAGTTTCTTGTTTCAAGTGGACACTGGTGGCTCATTTCGAGGCAGTGAAACCCTCCCTAGATGTTTTTAGGTGGGTTCCAAACTCTTGGCGGGTGGTTCTCCATTTTAGGGTTTCTGGGATTCATTGGTTTTCCATCTCTATGGTGCTGGAGTTGGAAGAGTAAATTTTATGTGTGTGGTGTATAGTTCCCCGATCCTTTGGGTGATTGAGGATCAGCCCGGATCCCTAGTCAATGGATTATCACAAGGTTAAGAAAAATACTCGATCGGTGGTTTGGCTCGGGCTCCCTGGTTTTCCCTTTCCCTTTTAAAATAGTGCTCTTATGAAGGCCATTGGGGACTCTCTCGGGGGTTTTCTATGTACAACCGATCACACCCTTTCTTGTGAGGAAGTTATGATGTCATGAATATGTGTGGACCTGGATCATTACTAACAAATTCAATAGAAGGTTTCCTTGAAGGTGCATCATGTGAATGCCTAGGATTAGTCCATTGTGTTCCTGGTATTTTCTAGCTTCTGTTCTCCCTGTTGTCTCCAGGAGCACTCCATGTCTTTGTGCAAAAACTGGAAGAGAGGAGGCCCCCAATCTACTCCAATGTCTCCTCTATGAGGTGTCCCTACTCCTCCCAGGTCGGGTTCCTTAGTGGCTGATCTAGGTCGGGTCATGATCCCAAATATAAGGGATTCCCTGGAGTAATGTATTTTTCTAGATCTTGGGGCTTAGCTACCTCTCTCCAGAAATAGTTTCTTCATGCAAGGTTCTAGAGGTCTTCTGGATAGGGTCCCTACCCTATCTAGTCTTAGTTATCTAATCTTCTTTACCCAGCCCTCTAAATCTTAATGTTGGGTGGTTTTGTGAAAACCTCTTAGATACTTTTCTATCATTTTTGGATCTCTGGGTTTTCCCCTCGCTGGCTCAAGATATCCTACCTGTATGGAATTTGGAGCATGATGCGGTGGATAATGTGCTCATTTCTCCTTCCTCTCATGATGTAGGTTTGTTGGATGGCCCTCGATAGCTTCTTGGTGGCACTCCAGATGGCCCCGCTTTCTCTCCTCCCTCGAACCCTGGGGTGTCGAAAGGGGTGATTGATTTTTCCTCTCTTATTTCCCTTGTTAATCCTATTGATCCTATTTCTATTTCTTTCCCAGGATTCTCCTCCCAGAGCCAAGGGTTGTGCATGCATTCTCGTTTGATATATATCATGGTTGTGTCCTCCTATTAGTGAAATAAGATCATCGATCCTAGGTCCAAAGTTTGGCTCTTTTCTGTTTAAGGTTATCACTACTTGTTTTGAATACATGTGGTGTGGGTGCTAGAGTAAACTCTGATTTCATTGTCTCTAAAGTTAAGAAATAGAAACTTTCTATGGTGGTTGTGCTAGAGCATAAGTAGAGCCCATAAAATATAAGGGAGTTCAACTACATTATAAAGATTTATAGTTTCATGAAAGCATATTCAACCAATAAACACATCTCGATATTCTAAAATAATGATGTTTCTTTGGTTATGATTAATGTGGGGGACCAATTTATTACCTCTAAAGTCACCGTGGGTATCGAGATCTTCGTCATTTTATTTTTTTTATAGTAGTTGTGACGTTGTGGCTGCTCAATGTCTATGGAATGAACATGGCCTTTTCGGTCCACAATATCTCCCATGGTTTGGGGTGGGGGACTTCAAAACTGTCGTTGATCTGGGGGAGAATAAAGGAAGAGGTGCCTTTCCCCAAAAAGTGAGCCTGGAGTTTGCATGATTTATGGTGGGAAAGGGACTTCTTGATCTGGGGTACTCGAGAGTCTGTTTTACATGGTGCACCAACTAGGGGTGAGGCAGGCGAAGCTGGAGTAGAATTAATCAGTGTTTTTACAACTCCTCTGGCATAAAAAGGTTTCTAAATGCCACAGTTTCTCACCTTTCTTGTGGTATATCTGATCACTCCTGCTTGTTGGTTTCTATTTCAATTGGGAATGATTATCTGGAGTCCTTCGGGTTCTGCAACTAATGGCCTCGTTGTCCAGGGTATCATCATGTTGTTAGGAATCTATGGGGAGAGCCTATGATTGGGCATACCTAGGTGGCTATCCATAACAAACTCTGACAGTAGAAGAGTGGGCCTCATGAATGGGCCAAAGGGCTCTCTCCATTCGACCAATATATGGTAAACATGATGAAGAGTGTTGATAACATGGAATATAGTCTCGAGGAGGTTTTTAGTGATTTGGTGTTTTAAGACTTAGCTATAAATAAATCTTTTTGGGTGGAGTTGATACAGAAATAGGAGTGTCTGGCTTGGGAGAGATCTATGGTAAAATGGCTACACAAGGGTGACAAAAACACAACATTTTTTCAAGTCTGCATCAAAGAAAGGCGTCTCAAGATCAAACCCAACATTCTTATTAAGGATGGGATATACACTGAGGATGAAGATATTATAGGGGCCTTGTCACACATCTTCTTCACGGACCATCTAGATGGTCCTAAACCGAGGATGCTTGATTGTTTTCCTAGTGACCATGCATATTTCTGGGAGGAGATTCCCATGTTAGTGTCTCACTGGGATAATGTTCGCATGGAGGTGATCCCAGATGAGGAAGAAACTTATAAGGTGGTGAGGATTATGAATCACCAGAGTTCACCCGGATCAGATAGTTTTCTAGGCTCTTTCTATAGAGGGGTGTGTGTTGTCGTTATGGGGGGAATCTCATCAACGATTCAAGATTATTTCCATAGGGGGATCCTACCTCAGGTTTCTAGTGTGACCACCTTGTGGCTCATTCTGTTGATAAATAACCCTTCTTCATTTTTTTCATTATTGGCCTATGAGTTTATGTAACATACCTTATAATATTCTAGTGAGTGTGATGAACCAGTGTCTTTCTACTATCCTACCCATGTGCATCTCCATGGGACAACATTGGTGTGTTAAGGGACGCTCCATTAAGGGTGTTATTGTAATGGAAAATGAGGTGATGGGAGACATTAATGTCAAGTCCCACATATCGAACATGGTGATCAAATTAGATATGAACAAATCTTATGATCAGCTTGAATAGAGTACTATTAACAGTGCTTTAGCGACCACGTGGTACTTGGAAAAGGTGGTTGGTTTCCTTTTTAAGAGACTCAGCTTATTTTGGGTGGAAGTTTCATTTTCAAGGAACTATCATGGTTTTCTAAATTAATGAGGGACCTTCGGTATGGAGGCCTGATCTATCCCAGTATCAGCATCCTGGCGCAATAGATTCACAGTCATCTCATCAACCGAGGCATCTCTACTAGAGACTATTGAACTTACAAAAGTAATACGATTATACCACTGATAACCCACCTAATGTTGGTAGATGATAAAGTTATATTGATAAATAGAGGAGGGGACTATGTTCGGGGCATCAGAAACATCCTGGAACTCTACTGCTACTTGAGCAGGCAAATTATGAGTTTCACAAAAAGTAACCTTTTCATCACTCATAGGTGCACACCCATACGTATTTCATCCTTGTGGAATCATCTCAACATGAAACGAGGATCCTATCTCATAGAGTATTTGGGACCACCCATATCCTCAGGAAGACTTCAGGTTCGTGACATTGATAACATTATTAACAAGATAATGATATGTGTTCTCCACTTGAAGAATTGTTTCCTCTCGTTCATGGGATTCATTGATCTGGTTAACAGTGTGTTATCCCCCATTCCCATACATGAATTGGCTTCCATCTATATTCCCTGAGGAATCATTACCACTATTGACATGGTACTTAGCAGTTTCATATGGGAAACCATGTCAGAAGGAAAGAGGAATTGGGCTTCGTGGGATATGATGGAAATACCATCTTCTCATAGATGGATCAATGTGAGGAGTCTAAAGATCACACATCACTTCATGCATGTGATGCTGATGAAGTAAATTCTTGATGATCTAATGCTTTGGGGAAGGTCCATGTCTTTCATTTGTAGGAATAGTGTGGATGTGGTGCTTGGTCAAGTCTCTTCATTATAGTCGATCATCTATCCTCTTTTTAACCCTCTCCAACAAAGCTATCTTTGGCTGGTTGGTGTGGAGGACATCCCATTTTGGAGTGGCAATAGGGAAGGATCTATTCATGGATTCCCTAGTTTACCTGCGCACATTATCTTGATAAGGGAAGCGAGCTGCTATCTGAGGTTTACAAAATCGGTTGTGGATGGGGAGCAACAAGACCTACCTGAGGCCATTGTATTCAATGCTGAGATGGAAAAATGCATGTTCACTCACTTTACCTTGTTTGTTTTCACTACCATGGACTACTGAACGATGGACTCTTCTCATGTTACCCATGGGAATTGGAATGATGTACTGTGGTGTAAAAAAATCCTTCTATGTATAATTTTTTATCTTGGCATATTAAGAATCAATCCACAGACACTGATGAGAATACCATTAATCATGGAACCAGTATGGAATCCTAATGCCATTATTGTATCCATATGAGGGAGGAGTTTTCACATCATCTCTTTCATAAATGGGATTATTCCCAGGCAGTCTGGTCTGACATTGGTGGCTTTACAACCCTCTCATCTTAGGATCTCAGGGATGTTCCTTTCATTGACAGATGATTCCATGGATCATTGGATGAGGATAAGGAACGAATGGCTTAGGTAGTGATCTATAATGTCGGGTTCTAGAGTCTATGACAGACAATAAACTAGGAATGATTCGACATCCAAGTCTCCTCAGAGTGGTATGTCATAGCAAGGACTCGCTTCCTTCTGGAGGATATGGCCTCTCCCATCCCCGACTGGAAAGGTGCTCTCTCTTTGTGACTTCTTTAGTGTAGAACCCAAGATCAACATCATTCATTAGATAAGCCACAGGGGAATTGGGATTGCTGGAGCCCTCTTGTAGTAGGTTTAAAACTGAATTCGAATGGGTCCAGTGTTACAGGTGCAATGAGAGGCGGGGGTGTGGTTCGTGATTATGAGGGTACTGTGGTTACAACCTATTCGTTGTTCTATGTAAATGGAACCACACTTCAGGTCAAGGCCAAATCACTTCTTACCAATCTCAATATTTTTATGCAAGAGAACCTCGATGTCTCCTAGGTGGAAACCTATTCTAAGGTCCTTCATGATTCCTTGAATAGGAAATGTTCGTCTCCTTGGTTTGTAGCCTATACCATTCGTAAATTCAGATCCCTTCTTGTTACGAACATCCTAGTATCCCATACATGTCATGAGGGAAATATGGTTGCAAATTATTTGGCCTGTTTGGCAGACCAGATTTCTATTAGTACTCATATCATCTCCTTTAATTGTCTGAAACCTGAGGGTGTGAATTTAGTCATTGGGGATGCCCTCGACCTGCACTATTTCAGGCCCCCTTAGATTGAGGCTTGGTGTACTCTCTATTTGAAATAAAAATAGATCTTGGAAAAACTATGTATAAAATTAAATAATGAGATAAAGGATATGTTAAATGGTGAACAAAGCTGGTCCTTTTCTATCCACCCTAATATTATGAATATGTAATGAGATCTTTTAGAGAACTATTGGTGGGACAATATTAATAAGGATATTAGGGAATATACCCTAAATTTCCTAATATCTCTTCAATTGAAGACTAAAAGGAATAATTTTAATGGGATAATGAAACCATTACCCATACCCTCATGGAAATGGGATACCATCAGGATAGATTTCTACATAGTTATTTTGTTGAAATCCAAATGAAATAATGATATATAGGTATTGGTGGACTTACGTACAAATAATTATCGCTTAATCTCTATTTTTAAGGACTTATCACTATATAAACTTATAAATATATACATTATAGAAGTTTTAATTCTACTTGATACCCCACAATTGAAATTATCCAATCAATATCTATGGTCACATAAATGGTCGAGAAAAGTATCAGACATTTTGTAAACACAAATTAAAATTATGTTTAACATATCACCCACAAATTGATGGACACTCTCACTAAACTCTTTAAACACTTGAATACATGTTGAGAGAACTCATGATCTACATCAATGTATGATATGATCAACATAATTTTGTAGTTAAATTTATTATAAAGTAACAGGTTTCACTCAGGAAACCAAATGTATCCATTTGAATCCCTTTATGGTAAGAGATGTAGAAGACATGTGTGCTAGTATAAAGTAAGTAAATGAAAGAGGTTGGGACATATAATGGTTAAAGAAATTCATGAAAAGGGTAGGACCTTTTAGAAGAAAATTAGTGATACTCAATGCTGATAGAAGAGTTATAATGTCAATTGTAGATGAGATATAGTGTTTGAGGTTGGAGAACAATTATTCCTCTCTGTATATCTCTATGTAAGAGATTCATGTTATTTTAGAACAAGCGAAAGCTATGTCCTATGTACATCATCCCCTTTAAGATTCTGAATCACATCACAATTTTGGCCAATTGACTCGCACTACTACCGATCTTGTCTCAAGTACATAACATGTTCCATGTATCCTTATTGAAGAAGTATGTATCAAATACATCACATTAAATAAATTATGATGTGGTATAGCTAGATAGTGATCTCTATTATAAGGATAAGCCAATGATGATCTTATACTATAGAGAAGAAGATATACAAAAAAAAAATCACCTTTTCCATGTATTGTGGGATTACCATAAGTATATGGTGGTGAACTGGGAAATAGAGATAGTGGTGATGAAGAACTAAACTCACCTAATTTTTCCTTAGTATGAAAAAATAAATTCCAAGGATGAAATTTCGTTATGGGAAGAGTGTAACTAACCATAATTTTATCATGGGTATTTCCCTTTTGTGTATATAATTATTTCATATTTAGTAATGAACTATTATATAATGAATATAAACCACATGATAAATCAATTTTTTTTGTTAATATAAATATTAAAATTAGATAATAAATATTTCCTTATGAATTTAAATAATTACAGTGGGGGGATTTAAAAATAATATAACTATAATATAAAAAATTTGGATTTTCTCAATCACCTAGATTGATCAAACTCATGAACAACAATATAGAAATGAAATATAATATTATTAATGATATATTAAATTTAAAAATTAAAATATATATAACCATGATATGAAATAGATGTTAATGAAGAATGAACTAGATGTGATGAATTTTCATAACATTGAAAAGTCATCTAGACATTATAAATATATGCATTGGAATATCAATCAGACCATTAAAATAGTTATCTTACAATTGGAATAGTAATATATGCATTAGGAATAGAAGAATATTCATTAGAATAATATCATCACCTACCATAGTTTTGGAATATTAATTTACACTCTGGTAGGTGAGGATAATATTATAATGGGGATTCTTATTAATATTTATAGATGTTTCCAAATGATTTTACCACCATAATTAGATTACTTGAAGCAAAAAAATCAAGCACAAAAAAGAATTATCCCACAAAGAAAATTTAGTGGGAAATTCATAAAAAATAACTCTATTGGAGATATATCTCTTGGTTATAATGATGAAAATATAATTGAATCGTAAAAAGATTTATTAGAAAATATTTCATATCATTTTCATACCATATAATTTTCCGAGTCCCATTCATTGAAATCATTTTAAAAAAGGTAACATGAAAGCATTTCTAAAACACCACTAGAATAATAACCCCAATAATTTTAACCATGGAAGATACATAATGGTTATCTATATATAATTTTGACTGTAATATAAAATATAAAATAATTAATGGAAAATTAATTTAAATATTTTATAATACCATTATTTAAATCTACACTATATAGAGGATTACAAAAATATTTTTGAGAATTGGAAAGGGGAAATAATATTACTAATTGAGATAATAGAAATTTGAGTTTTAAAATAAGAAAGGAAATTTTTTGTAAAAATAAATAGCATAGACATGGTGGAAGAATCAACCATCAAATATGATGAGTAATATTATTAACAATGTTGTATTTTTAGGTAGAAAGAAGGTTATTAGTGAAGAGGAATCGATTTAACAATAATTCAAAAACGAGTTGATGAGAAATAAATGTAAATCATTATAAAAGTTATATTATGTACAATATAATTGGATCATATGGTATAATATTTCGAAATTAAATGAATAAATTTATATAAGAACAATAATAACTCAATGAACAAAAATGTTCTAAAAAACATTATGATATTGGAACATTTTTAATAATATTTTGTTTACGGAAAGAAATAAAAATAGGTAATAAATACAAGTAATATAAATATAATATTCATATAATATGTCAAATAGGTATTACAAACACCATATAGAATAAAATAAGTTCATAATATAAAACATGTGTCAAATAATAAAATTTATACATGAGAAATAGTTATCTTTTCTCTCAACTTACTTGAAATCATTTCAACCTCTTATTTAATCGAAAATCATATTAATAACATACTTAAGAACCATATTCATGTCCATTACCATTTATACTCGTTAATTATAGCCATTTATTATACATTCTTTAGAAAATTATTATTCATTTTAATCATATAATGTTTGTACCCTTGATTTTTTCATTCAAGTTTCATATTATCGATGTGAACTAGTATTATTTGATAACATTTTTTTAACGACCTAAAATTTTATTAATGTAATTTCCATTCTGAGTATATAATTGTTTCATATTTAGAAATGTAGTATTATATAATGATCATGAACCAGATGATAAAACCTAAAAAAGATCAATTTAATCACTAAATTTAGAAAATTAATATAGACATAATAATTGAAAGTATTAACTTGGGAAACGAATATAAAATAAACAAATTATAATATAAAAATTTGGATATTCTTGATCCCCTAGAATGATAGCACTCATGACTAACACTTTAGAAATTAAATCGAACATTAATAATGAAATAATCATATTGAAAATAAAAATATATATAATCTTGTTAGAAAAAATAAGTGAATTAATAATGAATAAAATATGAGTTTTATATAGAATGTAGGGAACCCATAGGATCTTTAAAAATATGACCATTAAAATAGTAATATTATTATTGGAATGATAATATAAAAATTAATAATAATACCATAACTATTAGAAAAATATTCTCAAAAATTTAACTGTAAAATTATATTTTGGTACCTTATAAAATTCAAATATTTTGTTTTTATATCATAATACTAGTAAATTGATGTCACAAATATAATAAAATTAGCATTTATATTTTTTTAGAACATATTTTTTTCATTTTCACAAGTAAATAAATATTTGTGATAAAATTTATTTTCATAAACATGTTCTATAAAACAAATATCAAACTTTACTATGCTGATAATATTATTTAAGTGACCATAATTAATTATTAAAAAGGTTATAAAATTGATCAAAATATTAAAATTGATATTTTTCAAATAACAAAGGATTTTAATTAAAAACTAATGTTATCAAATTTAAATAGTTGTTTTCATATAATTGATTAAATAATAAGAATATACACATCAAAAAAAATTTGGTTATTTTTTCATTTTTTTTAAAATAGTTGAGTTTTTGTAAATATATAAATATAAGAAAATATGATATTTAACATTATAAGTGAACAAACAAATTAATTTCATAACCGTTGATAAAAGGATCCATTATTTCTAACTAACATTAACCATATAATTTATATAGTCATAATAGTTATCATAATTGGTAGTCTTGAGCCAAAATAATAAATAAATGAATATAATATTGAAAACACCCCTCTCCACCCCTTATAAATACTTGTGCTTCTCTTAAAAAGTTTTAAGCCTCAGATATTACAAAATATCTTCCAAATATCTAATCATATCTCTACATATATATTTATTATCAATTATCTCACCATATAACAGTCCAAGAATCCTGAGGGGCTTCCTAAGGGGAGACAACCAAATGAGAGGTAAATTCTCAACTAGAACTTTCTCAATTTTATTCTTCTTATACCGCCTCCATTTTTTCAATCCATATAGAAATAGTAAACTTGGTATACATAATATAACCATATTTTATTATTATGGAGTAATATAAATCTTATAACCTTACATCATTTTTTTATAAAATGAAAACATTATTCACAATATGGTTGGTCCACCGCCTCCCTGGACAACATACTTCATTTTTCTCCACCACCTTCAAGGATGGTTATAAATATAATATTATTTTTAAATATGATTATAATAAGTATATGAAATCTTATTTCATGTTATATAATGAATATATATAATATTAAATAATATGAACATCATTGATGATAGTTGGTAAAACTTCATAAATGAACTAACTGTTTGACCTTAACATTTTTACTAAACATATAATCCCTATTTAAAAAACATATAGATATTAAGGAATCATTAATGAAGTAAATTAATATATTTTCATTTCACACAATTATTTTTATTCTTGTTTTATTATAACTTAATAATCTTCCACAAGTAAAACGACAATTAAAACATGTGAAGAACACTTTTGGAACAACAAATTTATTCATTATAACTTATTGAAATGTTTGTAAATGAACATAATATAATAATAATAATTAGAATATATACGTAAGTGGTTATAAATTTAGTAATTAATTAATATAATTTTATTATCCATGAGGATAATTATAATTAAATAATGATTTTGAAACTATGAGAAGGGATCTCCCCAAACCACCCCATTTTATTTTTGTTATGATTTCTATCTATGTACCTCAATTTCTCATTATATTAATCATATATAATACTTATATATTCTGTAAATACATCTCATATAGGTATAACTAGTATAATTCATCATTCTTTTTTTGGTGTATAGATTTTCTAAGGGTTCCCATTACAATTTCAATCATTAAGAAAACCCTATTAAAGGAAACAACTCTATTTCTTACCCCATTTAAAGGAAAAATCCATATAAATGGTTAAACCATCCATATTTTCAAAATTTTCCAATTTTATTATATAAAACAATTTTTAGTTCATTTTTGATTTTATGGAGATTAATAGGATCTTTCCCCTCATTAAAGACTCTTTACTCTTTCCCCAAAAACCCCGCTTAAGAGGTACATTTCTAAAGTGATTTATCTGATATATTTCTTTTCTTCACATAACATGGAAATATTGATTCATATAAAATACTTATTATTCAACTATAATAACCCAGAAATGATTTAATACATTAATTTATTGAAATTGGGATGACACACCATTTTTTATACTATAAGACAAAATTATACAACCCATTTCATTTAATGGGTAATTCTTTGGTTTATGAACTATTTTGATTCTCTTATGTGGAACACATATTCATCTAAATGATTTAAAGGCTTTTCCAATATAATTCTCCAATTCATTGGGTAATTTTTATGTTTCATGTGGTAATATGTATGGGATTATAGAGTAAGCCAAATCCATGATGTGACACTATACACAATGTTATGTTGTCTTGAAAGTAATCTTTAAATTATGTATATGTAATTTTTTATGTTGTTTCCAAATTCATATTTTTTTCATTATCATATTATTCCTTATTATTTATTTCAATATCACATATTATTTTTCTGGAGCCTTTACCTTTATGAGATAATGTTACGCCTTTTAACTCATGAGATATGCTTCCACATCATGTCTATTCCTTTATAGGGATTTATAGCTTTCTCTATTCTTTTTTATATTTCCCTAGTTGTCCTGTGTATTTTTTGGAACTTAAAGGGATTTAAAATATTATTATATAGAATAAAATAATAATATTTTATTTTATTCTCATTTTGATGTTTTATGAAACTTGTCTTCCAAATAATCTAAGCCTTTTGATCATTGGGTTTTTACAGGATATTTATATTAAAAATATTATAATGATATGTTTAAAAGACTTGGGTCACTATTGTAATTATTAGAGTACAGTATAGTCATTTTAAGGGATTACGTTATGAGTATATTAGTAAAAACTCAAATGATATGTTTAATAATGAGAAACAATCATGTAATTTATTTAATGTCCCAATTTAGTGTTTTCAATGAAATGAAGTCCATGTCTATATACTATAAGTGGATAAGGATCTGGAACAAATATACCTAAGGATAATAACCCTGAAAGTGATCATTGGGAATTAACTGTACCTATACCTAGTTCACTAACCAGAGACCTTAATATGCAGATATTTTGACACTCTTGGGGGATATGTTTTGGAAAATACACAAAAATCATTATTAAGGACCTGAATATATTTTTAGGTTAGAAAACCTAATTGAAAAATTAACATGGATAACTTAGATTAAAAATTAGAGGCTTTTTTATTAGGATATGTTTTTCATTTCTAATTTATTCCCTCTATTATCATAGTTTCTATTTTTATATGATTTTTCGAGTATTTTCATCCTCAATTTTAGTTCCTACATTTTAGTAGTAGTGGGAAATATAAGGAACCATACAAACCACTATTGTTGTAGGATATGTGATGATTGACCTAATGATAAGATTAACATAATGGGAGTGGGATCCAAGTGATTCATGGATTTACTAGCACAACTTACTCGCAAAATGAATAATAACTTGAACCATGTGGAATGACTTTATTCCCCCAAAAATTGAATGTTGATGATCATTCCTTTACACAAAAGACCTCTTATTTTATCTTTATCTCCTTATCCTATTATCTCTAAAAATTGAATAACACCATTTAATAGATATTTTATGTAATCCAATTCTTTGAGAATGATGAATTTGTACTAATTATATATTGAATGGATGGGGAAGATGATCAATGGTGGGAACTAATAGAGAACATGAAGCCTAATCAGGAAATTTATTCCATGGAATAGGAAGGATTCCATTTTTTTCTAAAAAATATTTTCTACAAACTCTCGATATTTAAATATATATGGATTTACTTATACGTAATTAAACAGAAAGTGAGTTTATTATAAAATATGAGGAAAACCTTACAAAGATGCCCTGACATCCCTATAACATTTAAATTAACCACAAAAGTAAGGTAGAAAACCTCTTTATTTGATTAAAGATGAGTCTATGAACAGATTGTGTGATTCAATCCTTTCTTAGCTATGAAGCGATTTTCGATTTATTCCCTTAAGGATGATATAAAGATCATTGAATCCAAATATTCTTGTTAATATGGAGGTAAAATTTGTATAATGGTGACTAATTTGGTAGGATCAATAGACAAATCCCCCAGGGGAAAAAACAACATCCAACATGTCAAAAATATGGGCAGAATCATATTAGAAACAATATTAATGGAATATGGAGATGAATAAAGTGTGAAAATATGGCCAATAAGATATTCAATGTCAACGGGAGATGAAGTAGACCACTAATTTGATGGAAGAAAATAATGGTTCGATCAACACGTATCTTGTAAGTCAAGTGCTTCAATTATAGGGAATATAAGAGTTATGAAATACATTTCATGAAGCCAAGTGTTATCAGATATAATCGATGAAAAAACCTCTAAGTATTATATTGAATGTGAGGGAATATTATGTAACTACTACCAAGGTGGATCCCGAAAATGATATGGTGATAGGTATACTGGTTATCCATTAGTGAATAGTGAACTTGTTATTTTATTATAGATTTAAAAATTCTTTCATATCATTCACCTTTAGAAGAACAATTCAAACATCACCTCAAAACATGTGGAATGGGTTATCGGTGAGAACCAACAATAGATCAATTATTTCATACTAAGTGTAAAAATCATCACAAATCAATATTTGTGGACCAAAACTCTTAGCAACCATTGTTGATCATCATTTAGTGTAATTTGATTCTATATTAGGAATTAGTTTTGTATCCTACTATAAATACATTTTAACGCCCTGACCCCAGTTACCCAGAGTCGGTGCATTATTTTAATAAATTGTTATTATTACAAGGAATCATATCCTGAAGGAAAGGAATCATGTCCTGAAGGACTGATCGGTTTAGCAGTCTTGGAAAAATAGATTACATACATGAATGTTACATTACACTTCATAACATACAAAACAACATAAATAATCCTCTATGAATGACATTATTCACTTGGCTTAACCCTGCATATCAATCACAATACACTTCTTGGAATCTTGGTAAAAATAAAACATAAAAAGGGGTGAGGTCAGATGATCAGTAAGGATAACAATACAGTTGAAACTTTAATAAATAAGCATAAACATTTAAGGAAATGTATAACTAAAACAAAAGACTTTTAAACTTGAACTTTAGCATAATATGGAAAAAATAAAATAAAATAATGACATTTACTTATTCACATGGATATTATACTTGTTGAATAATCACATGAAATATAAATAACCACTTTCATAATGATGGAATGCATAATCCCAGACTATCATATCTACATAGTCAAGGCCTTGTGCCAAGACTACAAATAAGATTTGGTTAAGGCCTTATGCCAAGACACTAGTTTGTCTCAATCCATCGAGGAGCTATAGCGGGCTGCACCTGTCACTTACTAAGTCTAATTCATTCCTCATATGAAAATGTTTAAACATAACATAAAAATTAATATTAAAACTAGGATACAAAATGTCAATAAATTATCCCTAAACCATGAATAGTATAAAAATAACACATCCATAGTCAAACATATCACAAAACAGTCAATACAATATGGAATATTTCTATCATAATAAATCATCATCAAACATGTTTAAAATCCATCAAAGGATGTTTACGTAGATGAAAATTATTTGTAAAACTCTTTGAGAGAAAAAATCCTTTTTCATGAAAACATTTAAAAGTCACACAATTTTTAAAGTAAGAAATTTAATGACATTTTGCAATCAAAGAGTCTCATACCACTTTGAATGTTTTTAATGGAATTGAGATTTTAAAAACATTCATGTCCATATAAATAAATCATTAAAAACCATTTTAAAGACATCGAAATTAATGGGAACGATTTAGAAGAATAAATTTTTAAAACATTTGAAATGTTCTTTTAGTAAAAAAAAGTGCCATAAAAGAATTCCTTTGAAAACTCTTTTATGAAACATGAACATGGATAATAAATATTTCCCATTAGATACATACGTAAAAACAACCTCGGATAATAAAGAGATTTTTAAATTAACCCTTAACAATTTGGTAACTTTCAAAACATACACCCCATAAAAGAGGTATCATACAATGAATATGTAAATACACATAAATTAATGTGTATTACACAAAGAATACAATTATGGGCAGTACATACACCACAGAAAGGGTAATATTGGCAATATGTCACGAAACTCACGGGAATATGGAGTGAGATGAAAACCCCTTACCTTGCACTTTTGTTTAGTCAAGGGTACGTTTAACCTCCTGTATAAAGACTGTAGTATGGTATTATATTATACCAAAACCATATTAATATAAATGATATAATACATTATTAATTTATGACTTTATACTACCCATTTAAAAATAATTTCTATGTTAAATTTACATTTCGGGTAATAATCTCTCTTTATCGTACGTGTTTTAACTTGTTACTCTTGATTGTATCACTTAGATCATGACTTAAATAATTCCATAATATAAAACATGATTTATATATCATATATATTTAGAATATAATTATGTTTAATAGTCTTGTATATGAAATGAAAAATATTGTTTATGGAGATGGTAGTCTGTACGTACGCATAAACGATGTTTCCGTTTTCATAACGTATTGAACAGAACTAAGGGAATAAAATATATGTAAGTAAATATATATATATATATATCTCTACTATAATTATTATTTCATATATTTAAACCATATTAGTAATATATATTTTTATAATCGTCGATGAATGGTGAATGTGGATATGAATCACATCACGTCGTGGAGACGCTAATCTGTACGTATGCACGAGCGACAATATCATTTACATAAAGGTGTGGAATTGGATGGTATATTAATTTTATATATACATTATCATGTTGTTTGAATTATTTATATACATATTACTCATCATTATATCCATCCAAATAACATAGTGTTGAATAACAAATTACACCACGGCGTGGAGACGGTAAGTCGTACAAACGCACACATGGTGACATTATCATTCATAATATTGATAGATTAATTAATATAGTTTTTAAATGTTTATAATAACATCACAGTATATAGAATATACTTTATTTATTATTTTATGATGGAAATAAAATAAAAATAAGAAGTGGAAGATGAAAGGAACTTGAAAGAGGGTGGTGAAACCATTACCTCTTCTTCGGGTTCTTCCTTTTGATTTGATCAAAAGGTCTCTTTAGGATGGCTTTATAATCAAACTAATGACTATAGGATAAATTGAGGGATGTTGAGAGAATATTTTGTTAGGTTTTGTCCGAGATAAATGGCTTTGAAGGTATGAATTTGAGAGAAGGGGGAGTGCCCTTTTATAAGAGGGGTGAGGGGCACCTTAGGAAAAACATAAAATATTATTTTATAATAAATTCATATTCGGTTTATAATGGCTCCAATGTGACTTATTTATAGTATAGGGTGGATATGGGTCTAAATCCTTTCAACCAATAGATTTTCGGCAAGTTTGGGTCACTAGATTAACCTTATCATTTATATTTAACTCTTAGTTAAATAGTTCGACATTTACAATGTCTCTTTTTATTTTTATATTATATGGTTAATAAACATACTATATACTTACAAGAGAACCCCAAGTGGTTAATTAATGATAAAAATATCATTATATAAGTCCTTTGGCCTAATCTTAGATTTTTAGGAATAGAATGTGAATTAATAACATAATATGTTTTTTAAAATCTGTTTTATGTCAATTTTGACACTATTTGGTATTTTTTTATTCTAAAATTATAACAAAATTATTAATTCGAAATAAATTCATCCAACCAACCATAATATTTAATATTAACCTATAAAATTAGTTTTACTCATTAAAAGTCTCAAATTACATTTATTTAGATATTTGTAATATGAATTATTTTAATATTTCATTAATTAGGTAATTACTACATCACCATTGTGTCAAAAATAAATTAAATTATTTAATGTCTAAAAATTATAAATAAATTATCATTATATAGTAAATATTATTTTCTTTAAAATGAATATTTATAATCTAATTTATCTTATGTATAACCCTATATTAAAAATGTTTTAGTTATTTAACATTGATTTTATCTCTTTTAACTATTCTTTAAATTAAATAATAATAAATGTCCTAATCTTATCCAAGTGGACCAAAGAGGTTCATATATTATTCCTAATGTTTTTATTGGTCTAATTATACATAGAAAATAGAATTAGGACATTTGTTAAGGTAATAATAATATCATTTTAACCCTTAATTACCCTATTTACTTTTAACCGTGGTAAATAAAAGTAAAAAGATACTATTCACCAAAAATTATTTTTGTCTTATCCAACCACATTTTAAACCATGATATTAACCATGTCTCTAGGAATTTTGAAATTCCACTCACAGAAGTGGTAAAATTATGTTTTATGTGAATTTACAAATTCTCCTAGGAGACGGGTAAAAGAGGATGAAAAGTTCAATAAAATTTTTATATATATAAAATTTATAAACTGAATCCAATGAATTACATTCAACTTATATAATTATTAGGTACCTATTTTTACATAAAATAAATTTAAATAAAATAAATAATTATTTTAATAAAAATTTGGTTTTAAACTATTACTTAGTTTTCTTCACTATTAATCAAAAATTGAAAGTTTTCAGAAAAATACCAAAATTTCACCCAAGGCTAATTTCGATATTCCAAATCCAAAAATTAAGTCCATTTTAAAAGATAAAATTTATATAATTTCAAAAGGTGGGTATTACTATTGATAACGGATAGTTTTATTGGTTGGGGTGTGTTACAACTCGAAGTTGCGTACAACACATGCTACTATATTACTCAAAGAGAAGCGTACTGTGGATTCTTGGGGTGTTAGATTATCCCCTCCTTCAATAAATTGCGTCCTCGAAATATGAAATTATTTTTCAAAAATAAAAGGTTGAAAATAGAAAATACTTTTGGGAAAGCCCACATCAGAAATTAGGTTAATAAAATTTAGTCTTACTAAGAGAAAAATCGAAATGAAAGAGTCACCACCAAATTATGATCTCAATTAAGAGAACATTGGTGGAAATTATAGAAATATAATTGGAGGAAAAATTTAAATATTTGTAGGTAGTGATTGAGGTCATCAATCCCAAAAAAGTGTAGAATTAAGGGCCTTAAATTCATTAATCTATGATAGTTTAAAACACCATTGGTTCATCAAAACATATGGTATTAGGATAACACATTTTTTTGTTTTAATATCCCCTCAATAAAGTATATTAATTAATTTATTCATAGAATTTTACAAGTAGAGTCCCATACTTTAACTAATTTATACCACAAACTCATCTTTCACTCTAAAAGATAATAGAACTTAAAAATAGTATTCTATTTATCCTATTTGTATAGGGTTAAAAAAATGAATTTATAATTCATCTACCATATTTTTTTAAAAAAATGACTACATTATTTAATCCAAGACATCATGTGGGCCAGTGGTAGGTGATACACCCTTGTCGCCCTTCAGTTTGGGGTTCTTGTATCACGGATTTCTGGAAGCGATGGGTTGCCACCCGACCTCCTGGTTATCCTTTTATGGAAATCGAAAAATAATCTCAAACTATGATTATCCAAAATACTTTTGTCCAAACTCACAATCCAAAATTAATAAGGAAGGAAAACACAATGAAGATCATTTTTTCCGCTTAATAACAAGTAAACACCTTCATTGTGTATTCTTTTAAAACACTGCAACATCTTGAATTAATATAAAACCTTATAAATAACATTCATGATGCCTTATTTCTTTATAGAATACTGGATATACTCCTTCTATCAAAACATGTTTTAAACGCCATCAATGATAGTATATACAAATCAATAATCAGTTTCAGGGTTTTCCAGAATATCCAATATAATTTATCCAAATAAATCTTGTATTATTCCAAAATCACTACCTCAGTATCAGAACCATAATATGGTTTATCTTTATCTCAACCATATATTTTCAAAAAATTTAACATGTTACTGAGTCACTTTTCTTGGTTCCACACAATCTCATGTCATTAATGAAATAATATTGCATTACAATCCTTATATACTACATAATTATTATAACCTGTACATTGTTGATACCACACTCAAATGACATAATTCTCTAATAACATCATAAGAACTCTAATCATTCCTCATCATATGTGGTAGTATCATAACATGATTATTATCCAATAGCATCATTTGGGGAATACTCTGATGATTTGGACATCGGTTCGCGTAGTGTCCCAACTCCTTGCAGATGAAGTATTGTACATTTGAATCCTTTTTCTTACCTTTACAGTCACGTACAAGGTGTACCTTTTCTCCAAACTTATAACAAACTCTCATTACCTTTAGGAATGTTTTAGGGTGTTTCTTCCCACAGTTATCACATATGGGATAATTCATACTTTCCCAATTCCCTTTATCTATATTTTTCTCTTCCATCATTTTCTTCTCTTTCTTCCCTTCAAATCCATAGGAATCAGAGAATTATTTACTTATCTTATTAACACATGATATTATTCTTCATATGTTGAGAATACATGGGATACTGTTTCCATTATAAATATTGGCTTAATACCATGAAATATATGATCCTTCTTACTCTTTAGATAATATTTATTGCTGGAGTTCATATTCCTTCTATTGGGCCCTATTTCTATACAATGGCATAAAGTAGGTTAGTTTATGAATTGCAATGGATAATTCCACACTTGTAAAATTCCTAACGTAAATTGATTGGTTTATGGATATAATCCATAATCATAAAGATGTTTTCATTGAAGAAGTACATTCTAATAATCCCTTCATTGTGATTTGTAAATAAAATGAGAATTATCCTATGAATATCCCCTGGGAGTGTCGTAACCAAGAGTGCAAAAAGGCATGTTGTCGTGAACCAGTTCCCGTTCGAGTCTAGCTCAAAGTGGTGTTTTCGGTATTTACCCCAAGGTATATTTGTGCCAGAGCCGCCTCTACCTGCTCATATCCCGACAGGGATGTATTTGTTGGGAAAACTCACAAAATCTCTACATTACCAAAATTCTAGGAATTTATTCTATACTAATACTCAAATCATATCTTACGTCTATGTCCTCTAATCAGAGTTTATCTAAATATAGCTTCCAAGGTTATTTATAAACTTCTTATGACACCAACTATATCACCCCGACCCCAGTTACCAAGAGTCGGTGAATTATTTTAATACATTGGCATGATTACAAGGAATCAAGTCCCAAAGGACCGATCTGTTTAGCAGTCTTGTAAAATAGATTGCATACATGAATGTTACATTACACTTCATAAAATACAAAACAATCTAAATATTCTTTTAGGAACACCATTATTCTCTAGGCTTAACCATGAATATCAATCACAATACACTTCTTGGAATCCTGGGAAAAATTTAACATAGAAAGGGGTGAGATCAGATGCTTAGTACGTATAAAAATACAATGGAAACTTTTATAAATAAGAATAAACATTTCAGGCAATGTATAACTAAAAAAATCCTTTTAAACATTAATTTCAACATAATATGGAAAAAATAAAATTAATTAATTCCCTTTATTTATTCACATGGATATTCTACTAGTAGAATAATCACATGCAATATCAATAACCACTTTCATAATGATGTAATGCATAATGCCAGACTATCACAACCACATAGTCAAAGACTTGTGCCAAGACTACAAATAATATTTTTTCAATGCCTTGTGCCAAGACACTAGTTTGTCTCCTGAGACCTACCGATGCATCGATGAGCTATTGCGGGCTCCATCCATCACTTTCTATGTCCAATTCATTCCTCATATTAAAAGGTTTAAACATAACATAAACATTCGTATTAAAACAAGCATAGGAAATGTCAATACTTTATCACTAAACCATGAATGGTTTAAAAATAACACATCTATAGTAAAACATATCACAAAACATCCAATACAATATATAATATTTGTATCATAATAAATCATCTTCAAACAAGTTTAAAATCCATCAAAGGATGTTGACATAGATGAAAATAATTTGTAAAACTCTTTGAGAGAAATATCCCATTTTCATGAAAACATTTAAAAGTCACACATTTTAGAAAGTAAGACATTTAAAGACATTTGTGAATAAAAGTTTACCATACCACTTTGAAACATTTGAATGGAATTAACATTTTAAAAACATTCATGTCTATATAAATAAATCCTTAAAACCATTTTTAAGACATGGACATTAATGAGAAAGATTGAGAAGAATAAATTTTTTAAAACATTTGAAATGTTGTTTTTGTAAAAAAATAAGTTCCTTAAAATAATCCCTTTGATGAAATTTTCATGAAACATTGACCTGTATAATAAATATGTCCCATTAGATACTTACGTAAAAACAAACTCGAATAATAATGAGATTGTGAAATTAACCCTTACCAATTTGGTAACTTAGAAAACATACACCCCATGAAAGAGGTATCATACAATGAATGTGTAAATACGCATAAATTAATTTGTATTACACAAATAATACAATTATGTGCAGTACATACACCATACAAAATGTAATGATGTCAATATGGTAGGAATCACACGGGAATAAGGAGTGAGATGAAAACCCCTTACCTTGCACTTTCCTTTAGTCGAGGGTACATTTAACCTCCTGTATGAAGACTATAGTATGTTATTAAATTATAACATAACCATGTTAATATACATGATATCATAAATTATTCATTTATGACTTTATACTACCCATTTAATATTAATTTCCATGTTGAAATAACATTTCGGGTAATAATCGCTTTCTTTATCGTACGTGTTTTAACTTGTTACTCTTGATTGTATCACTTTGATAATGATTTAAATACATCCAGAATATAAAACATTATTTATATATTATATATATTTTGAATATAATTATATATAGTAGACATATATATGAAATGGAAAACACAGTTTATGGAGACGGTAATACGTACGTACACATAAAAGCTATTTCCGTTTTCATAACATATTGAACGGAACTAAGTGGATAAAATATATGTAAGTACATATATATATATATATATATATCTAGAATCATTATTATGTCATATATTACAAACATATTTTTAATAAATATTTTTGTAATCGTCGATGAATTGTGAATTCTGAAGTGAATCTCATTGCATCATGGAGACGGTAATCTGTATGTACGCACGAGGGACAATATCAATTCCTTAAATGTGTAGAATTGGATGGTATATTAATTTTAAAGAGACATTAGCATGTTATGTTTATTATTTATATACATATTACTCATCATTATATCCATCCAAATAACATGGTGTTGAATAAAACATTACACCATGGCGTGGAGACGGTGAGCCGTACGTACGCATGCATGGTGACATTATCATTCATAAGATGGATGTATTAATGAATATAGATGTGAAATATTTATAATAACATGGAAATATATATAAGATACTAGAGTTATTATTTTATAATGGAAATAAAAAAGAAAGAAGAAGTGGAAGATGAAAGTAACTTGAAAGGTGGTGGTGAAAACATTACCTCTTCTTCGGGTTCTTCCTTTTGATTTGATCAAAAGGGAACCTTAGGATGGATTTATAATCAAATAAAGTTTTCTAGGTTTAAGTGAGGGAAGTTGAGAGAATATTTGGTCTGGTTTTGGCCAAGCCTAAAGGTTTTTATGGTTTGAATTTGAGAGAAGGTTGAGTTCCCTTTTATAAGAGGGGTGAGGGACACCTTAGGAAAAACTTAAAATATTGTTTTATAATAAATTCATATTTGGTTTATAATGGCTCCAAAGTGCCTTATTTCTAGTCTAAGGTGTATAGGGGTCCAAATCCTTTCTTCCAATATATTTTATACAGGTTTGGGTCACTATATTAACCTTATCATTTATATTTAACTCTTAATTAAATAGTTTGACATTTACCATGTCTCCTTGTATTATTATATTATATGGTTAATAAAAACACTATATACATCCAAGAGAACCCCATGTGGTTCATTAATGATAAAAATATCATTATATATGTCATTTGGCTGAAACATAGATTTTTAGAAATATAATATGAATTAATAATATAATATTTGTTTTAAAAACTCTATTATGTCAATTTTGACACTATTTAGTATTTTATTTTTTATAAATTCATAACAGAATTATTACTTCAAAAATATTTCATATAACCAACCATAATATGACATATTAACCTAGAAAAGTATTGTAATTTTTAAAAAGTATCAAATTACAATTATTTTTATATATAAAATACCAATTATTTTAATATTTTATTAATTGGGTAATTACTACAACACCATTGGGTCATAAATAAATTAAATTATTTAATGTATAAAAATTATAAATAAAATATAATTATTTGGGAAATATTTTTATATTTTTAAGGAATATTTATAATCGAATTTACCTTATGTATATGCCTATATTAAAAATACATTAGTTATTTAACTTTGATTTTATTTCTTTTAACTCTTTTTTTAATTAAATAATAATAAATGTCCTAATCTAATACAGTTGGACCAAAAAGGTTCATATTTTATTTATAAGGTTGTTTTTGGTCGAATTAAACTTATCCAATAGAATTATGACATGTGTTAGTGTTGTAATAATATCATTTTTACCCTTAATTGCCCTATTTACTTTTAACCGCGGTAAATAAAAGTAAAAAGTTACTATTCACCAAATATTATTTTTATTTTGTTGAACAACATTATACTCCATGATATTAACCATGTCTCTCGGAGTTTTAAAATTCTACTCATAGAAGTGGTAAATTTATGTTTTCTGTGAATTTGCAAATTCTCCTAGGAGATGGGTAAAAGACGGTGAAAAGTTCGATAAAATATTTATATATATAAAATTTTTATAAACTAACTCTAATGAATTACATTGAACTTATATAGGTATTATGTATCTATTTTGACGTAAAATAAATTTAAATAAAATAAAAAATATTTTAATAAATAATCAGTTTTAAACTATAACTCAGTGTTTTCCACTATTCATCAAAAATTGAATGTTTTCAAAAAAATACCAAAATTTCACCCTAGGCTAATTTTGATATTCCAAATCAAAAAATGAAGTCCATTTTAAAAGATAAAATTTATATAATTTCAAAACATCAGAATTACTATTGATAAAGACTAGTTTGATTGGTTGTGGTGTGTTAGAACTTGAAGTTGTGCATGACACACGCTACTGTATTATTTCAAGAGAAGCATATCGTAGAAGCTTGGGGTGTTACAAACATCATTTACTTTTTTGAGAAGAAAATCACACTCCATTAATCACATCATCCTCTAATTCTATACAAATTTAAAATGTAAAATGAATCTCTTTCATAATATTTATCTCATTCATCGATATTATATCCTTACCAGAAATAATATCTATCTCAAATTATTGAGGAAAAGTATAGAATCATGCTTAAAAAATTCCCATTATTAGGGTCAAAACTGATTTATTTATCAAATAGTTTCATAACA
This sequence comes from Viscum album, assembly GCA_963277665.1. Taxonomy (NCBI): domain Eukaryota; kingdom Viridiplantae; phylum Streptophyta; class Magnoliopsida; order Santalales; family Viscaceae; genus Viscum; species Viscum album. Next base: position 1,306,550,588 of record OY728119.1, read on the forward strand.
TTCCTCCAAATTGAGAGGCCAAGTTCTTAATTGAACATAAAAAGGATCTATATCCATATCAGAGAGTCTCTATAGAATAGAGACCATTGAGTTGGAAGAATTGTAGAATATATTATAAGAGAATTTGGATAATGGTTTTATATACTTGAGTGCTTCACCATTGAGTTATTCATTCCTCTATGTTAGAAAAAAAGACAGTCCAATGTGTATTTGGATCAATAATCATGAATTTAACAAGACCAAGACCATGAAAAGGTATCCACTTCCATGGATTAATGATTCATTCGATCAACTATATATTGACTAATAATTCTAAAAGTTGGACCTCTGTGAGGATATCACCAATTAAATGGGGATTATGATGATATTTACATTACTACATCTAAAATAAGGTACAAAAACTATGAGATCATAGTGATTCCCTTAAGACTCACTAATACTCCATTAATCATCATAGACATAACACATAGATTCATTACTAATTGACCTGTTTTTTTATATCATTAATGATGATATTCTGATATAATCCAAGAGAAAGGAGTTCCATGTGAAACATTTGAGTACTATATTAGACATTATGAAAGGAGAATCAATTTGAAAATTATATTAAATTTGAGTTCTAGATGGATGCAATATCATTATTAGGGAATGTTGTCAGTAATAAAGGGATATCTATAGGATGTTCTATTAAAAAGAAATTTTAGAGAGGCCAAAAAAATCAATAATAATGATCAATAGTTTCCTTGTAAAAGAAGGGTTTTATAGATAATTTCTGAATAAATTACCATGATTATAAAATTATATGACCAAACTAAATTGGAAGGGACTGTAGTTTCTATAGAATAATAAATTTTAAGAGAGATTCACAGAATTCAAGAAAAATCTTATCAGAATATCGGTACTGAAACTACCCTCAAGTGGGGAGAAATTTTAGTGCATAATACTATTTCAAATAAGGTATTAGGCTATGTAAAGATGAAAATTGATAAACTAATAGCCTACACCTCAAAGTATTAGACTTTTTATGATCCCAGATATCCAACACATGATTTGGAATATCATATAGTAATCATCACATATAATATTTGGAACTATAATCTATTTTGGGGGAGTGTGGAATATCTATAGACCATAATATCTGATAAAAATTTTCACATAGAATAAGATTAATATGAATAAAAAAAGATGGTTAGTTCTAATCAATGAATGTGATTTATCAATCCATTACCCTTCCTGAAGGTAAAATAAAGTGGTATATTCTCTATTTAGAAACAATATTGCAACCATACCCATGATACAGGTTCATTGGGGTCCTATAATATTGGACATAAAAATGATGGACATTAGAATCATATAGAAAGAAAAATCATTATTCCTTTCTCAAAGAATTACTCAATCATCCCTTGTGGAGAAAATAATGGATTTTCAAAGGAATAATGATGAAATAAATATGAAGGTGGAAGCTATATGAAAAGGGAAAACATCAACGGTAAAATTTAATTAAGATTAATTTTTAATCATTCGATCATGGCTATGTGTACCATTAAATACTATGATAAAAGATTCATTTAATGGTGCATAAATACTAACATTCTCTATCCACTATAAGAGTATGGAGATATATTAATACTATTTAGATAACTATTGGTGGGAAAATATGAATAAGGAGATAAAAAAATATACACAAAATTTCCAAGTATCTCTTCATGTTAGGACTAGAAGGAAAAATTTAAGAGGATGATGAAAACATTACATATACCCTCATGGAAATTGGATACCAGGGGATTGAAATTGACATAGTTATTTAGATGGAATCCAAATGAAATAATGAAATATAGGTTTTGGTGGATTATCTTACAGATAATACTCACTTAATATCTATTTGAGAGGACTTATCACTCTATAAACTTAAACGGATATACATTATAGAATTTTTGAGGCTACATGGGACCCCACTATTGATTGTATCTAATCAAGATCTTTGGTTCACATAAAAGTTCAAGAAAATTATCTTACATTCTCTAAACACTGAGTTAAACTTCATTTTCACATATCACTCATAATATTATGGCCAATATCACTAAATTATCTAGAAACATTAAGACATGTTGATAGAATTATTGATGGACTTAAAAGGAGGATATGATCCACACAATATTCAGCTTGATTTCATAGAAAATAACAACATTTTTTTAAAAAAATAAAATAAATCCATTTTAATCCCTTTATGTGAAGTGATGTAGAAGAAAATAATTACACTATTAAGTTAGTGACTGAAATTGGTTGGGGCCTGAATTGGTTGAAGAAATGCATGAAAAGGTTTAGACCATTTAGAAGCACATCGGGGCTGCTCAAAGATGGAAGAAGAGCTATACTGATAATTGTGGATGAGATATAGAGTTTTTTGTTAGAGACAAATTATTCCTTTCCATATCTCCATGTAGGAGATTCATGATATTTTGGAAGAATTTATGGTTTTGGTCTATGAATATAATCCCCTTTAAGATTCTGAATCACATCAAAGTTGTGGACAATCGACTAGCACTACCACATACCCTCTCTCAAGTACATGACATGTTCTATATGTACACATTGAATGAGTATACACCAAATACCTCACATGTACTAAATTATAAGGTGGTTAATCTAGAAAATTATCTCTATTTTGAGGAGAATCCAATGGTGATCTCAGACTGTAGAGACAAAGTTCTACATAGAAAAAAAATAACCCAGTCCTAATACAATGCTACAACCATATGTATAAGGATTCGACCTTGAATCTAGAGAAAGTGATAATGAACATGTACCATCACCTATTTTTACATTAGAATGAAAATAATAAATTTTAAGGATGGAATTTCTTTATTGGGTAGAGTGTAACAAACTATAATTTTATAAAGGGAATTTCACTTTTTAGTATATAACTATACCATATTTAGAAATGTAGTATTATATAAAGCACCGACACCACATGACAGAAAAAATAAAATTTTACCAGTTTAAACACTATATTTAGAGAATAAATATGGCCATATTTATTGAAATAATTATAGTGGGACAAAAAATATAAAAATTATGTAACTATAATATAAAAATTTGGATCTCCTTGATCACCTAGATTGATCAAACTCATGAACAAAACTATTAAAATAAAATAAACTATTGGTAATAAAATATTCAATTAAAAAATGAAAATATATATAAAAATGAGTTAAAATAGAAGTTAATTATGAATTAATGAAATATGTTGAATATAAATAATATAGGGAACCTATCTAGACATTATAAATCTAACCATTGGAAAATTAATCAGACCATTAGAATAGTAATATGATAATGGGATCAGTAAACTATTTATAATGATTAAAAGAATCGCTATTATTTTAATATTTTCACCTACCATAGTGTAAATTAATATTTTATTATCTTATAAATAGAATATATGACATATTTATATTATGATACATGGAAATAAATGTTTAAAAAATTATAAAATAAGTGTTTCTATTTTTATAAAACATATATGATATAATGGAATTCTTATAACTAATATATAGATTTTAAGAAAAAATTAATTTCGATTTTTTTATATTAAAATATTATATTTCATTATAATGAAAATATAATTTTACGAGACAAATAGTAATTTTACAAATGTTCTGAAAATATAACATAACATTAAATTGTTATTTTTGTAAATAAATATGTTTTTTATTTAAATATAAAATTACAATAATTTTACAAAATTATTTCTATAAAATGGATTTAGATTTAGGAATATATACATCCAAAAACGTTGAAGATGAATTTTTTTGTCTTTTTCAAAAATGGATGGATTTTTTGTGAGTTGGAAAATATGATGAAATATGATATTTGACATTGTATGTTAAAAATATGAATATGTGTATAGGTTTTGATGTAAGACACAATTATTTTATACTAAAATACACAACTTACAATATATATGGTCATAGGACTCTTTACTATTTATAGTCATGATCTAATCTAATAAATCAATGAATATAATATTCATAACCCCCCTCTTTTCCCCTCATAAATACCACCTCTCCCCACCCATTCTATTCACACCTTATAAGACATGTATCTTACCCAAAATCATCCTAATTCCCTCCTCATTTCATTACCTGCATCCCTAGAATCCATGGTCTCACAAAATATCATTCTATAAAGTCTTAAGGGGTATCCTAAGAGGGGAAACCAAAGGGAGAGGTAAATTTTCAATTTTTCCTCTTTCAATTTTATTTGTCTTAGACCACCTCATATTTTTTCCATTCACATATAAATTGTAAAATAAATTTTCTAAATATAGTAATATTTTGTTTTTATGGTGTAATATTCAACATATGTACTCTCATAATTTGATTCTAAAAGGAAAACATTGTTCAAAAAATGGTTGATTCACCACCTCCATGAACAAAAACTTTTTTCTCCCCAACCTTAAAGGATTATTATAAAAATAAAATGATGGTTAAATATTATTTTAATATGTTTACTATAAAATATTTTGTGTTCTAGAATTAAGTAATTTTGTTGAGACGAGTGCATCTGAAACAAGGTAAATAGAGTTGGGAAGGTGTTTCTTAGAGTTAGGTCAAGACAAGTGGTTTTATTTATTTGGTTAGTTTTTGTGGTTATAAATTCCATTTATAAGTGAGAGGGGTGAATTTTTTTAAATACTCAATAATTTATATTAAATTCATGTCACTTTCAAAGGAAAGTGGATCAAATAATTGAAATAATAGAAATTGGGTAAGTATTGGTCAATCTACCTCTCAAACACACTAATAAGGTATAATGATTTGAGATATTTTAGTCCTCTTGAACTTAATTTAAATTTTACCATAATTTATTTTTATCACGATATATCATGTTTTAGAAAGGTAAATTATTTTCATGAAAAAAGTGAAATTTATTATATTTATAAATTTAAACATAATGATTAAAATTTTGAATGAAAGTTTTAATGATTAAATTTTTTAAGTTAGTAAAAATTATTTTTAATAAATTTATGATCAGTACAACAGATATTATTTTTAAAAATATATCTAAGGGTCTATAAATTTCAATTATATTTATCTAAATTAGTCATAATATTTTGAATTGTATATTTTTTCTTATTAAATAAGAATTTGGATAAGAAAAATGTTTCATAATTTTCTATGTAAAATTTATATCATAATGATGTCAGAATGGTTATGGTATTTAGAAAAACTACATTTTTTATTGTTTATTTAAAAATAAACCTTTATATAAAAATAAAAGAAATTCCCCCTAAATGAATTTTAATATCAGGAATCCTAAAGTAAATTTAATATTATAAAATTAAAATACTAAAATTTAGTAATTTAACATTTAAATGTAATCATACAATATAATGAAAATCATTTTTATAGGAAAATGAATTTTTAAATATTAATTGTTTTTATTATTTTTTATTACACATTAACAATTAAATTAATGTTAATATATTTTTCATACTGATAATGTATTGTATCCTTATTTCATCATAAATATTATTGTTTCTTAAAATAAAAATGCCTAGTTCATAAAAAGGTAATTTTATTAATATACATTTTAAATCATAAAATGGTATTATAAGTTATTTAGTTACACAAATTTAATTTTATCAATTCATTAGTATTAAAATGAACATTATTTTTATTTAAATGTATAAATTTCAATTACTTAAAAAATACATGATATATATATAATTTATTACATTGATAATTTCATGTTTATATTATCCTAAAATCTACTTACAAAACCCCACACTGCATTTCCATATGGCCTAATGAAAATATTAGTAGTGGTGGTCATTTTAGGAAGAGATTATAATATCTTGAATATTGAATTTATCTTAATAATATTGAATTTGTCCCATTAATTATTTTACTCAAGTCGTAATTGATGGAGTTCGGCTTTAGCTTGATCTAAGGAAAAACCCAGAGAACTTACCTCCCTTCAAAGATTAGAAAAATAATATTCCTACAGAATACTTTTAATACTTTGTTCCATTTATTCAACTTCTTGTATTCATTTCATAATATAGATAATTATTTTTTAAATAATTAGTTTAGCATATATGTTACAACAATAATATTTTTATTATACAGTAGATCATTTTTATTAAATGTTACTTTTGAAATAAGATGTTGACTTCATTGATTTTATTAAATGGGAATATATAATAACATCTCAAGGGTTTATAATCCCCTACCCCTTTATAATTCATGTCCATATATTTTTAATTATACCTTACTAATAAAAATATCAATTGTTATCTATAAGATAATTAGGACTCAGGATATAATTTTTAATGTGATATGAATCTTAATTGCTTAGAATATTATAAGGACCTAATGTTTTCTTTTATAATAGGATTATGATGTGTTTATAAACCATTTCTGAAAATTATTCCTCCTTACATATCTATATGTCTTTTGATTTTCTAGACACATTCCTTTCGTAACATCATTTTTATGACCTTATGTCCATTCCAATCCATTATAGTTTGGGAAATATCTAATAAAATTTGAGTAAATTATCGAATATATAAAAAAAATCAATCTTTATATACCCCATCATATGAAAGGTTCATTTCACCATATGCTATTTTGTGTTTGACTATGATTAAACTAGATCAACCTATTACTACATCCGTTTAACATATGTTTTCCATGGTTATTTTTCTATTAAGTTCTCTAAAATAAATAGTTATATACTATAATAATATATTCTAATCCTATTTAAAAGATATTAAATTTTATTTAAATAAACAAACTAATATTACCCCTAGAGTGTCAAAATAGGAGTGTTGTTAGACCCACCATTTTTTCACTAAGTGAAGATAGAGTAAACAATCAGTCAACCTTTTAGGGTTATTACCCCTGGTGCATAAAATCCAGATCATGTATTATCTTATTTGAATATATATAGATATATCATTACAATAAACCACAAATTTAATATATTAAAAAAAATTATAAACTTTTTCCTTTATATTTTATTATCCTTAGAGTTTTCACTAATGTACTCTGGTTACAGTCCCTAAAAATGACTAAGATACACTTTGATACTAATTGAGGTTACTCAAACCATCACAATAATTTCTAGTCATTAAAACTTATTATTTATAAATATGATTTGATACTAAGTGATATTTCCCAATATAACATTGAATATATTTAATTATTATCATAGTCTGTACATTACATATATAAAATAATCTCATAACCCTAATAATTGAATGTTTGTTTTCTTTAGTGATAATGTAAATGAAAATATTATCATAAAAATTTATCTATAATTTCACTATACCATACCTACTTTTAGAAAACTCAAATTTTATACTCTTCTTCATAAAATGAGGAATAGAAAACATAAGAAATGGGTGGTCTCAAATTCTCACTAGGGTGAAAAATTATCAATGAGTTATAAATCATGATATAAGTCCATGTAATGGAAAATGATAAAACATATACCAAGTCATTAGAGTGCGGAATAATGATAAAATAATCATGATACTTGAAGAATAACCTATCTATATAACATGGGAATTTGGAATAAGAATAAGTATATGAAACATAAAATTATGAACATATCATAATAGAAATTATGTCTATCAAAAGTTGAGGAAACATAGTTTCATCACCAATATTTCCACACATATTCTTATGAAAATATCTTAACTATAATTATGTCCCCACACAAAATAATTACCTTATATGACGTAAAACATTAACCAATTAATTTTAGGGGTATAAAAGAACCACGCATTAAATCCATACATATTTTTGGAATATGAAATCAATCAATCATATATTATAAAGACTCCATGGAATTAAAATGGGTTTCATAACATTTTAAATTTCTATTGAAAAATTAATGTTTTGAAATATATTGGTTGATACCAAAAATTCAACCACCTAGAAAGAGTATTTAATAATGGAATTTTGAGGTTGATTCATGAAATATAACTATATAGAAAATAGATCTATTAGAGATAGAGAGTAAAATGGAAGTGATGAATAAAAACTGTTCATAGAAAATATTTCTTACAATTATCGTAAATGATGAAGTTATAGGCCACCTTCAATGATCTCATTTTCAAGAAGGTTTCATAGAAAACTTTTCAAAACACAACATTAAAATAAATACATGATGATGAGGTTTAAAATAATATATTATGGTTATCAAAGTATAATTTTGGATTAAAATATAAAATATATGAACATGAAATGAAATTCATTTTTAATCTTTTAAATTTCCATTATTGTAACTCATATCCTAAGAAGGATATTAAAACATTATTTTGACAAGATGTAATGAGAAATAAGAGGATCCAAAGAGATAACACAAAATTTTTTATCAAAATAATAAATTATAAAATGTTTTTAAATAATTAATTTTGAAATATAAGATAAATATCCATCAAGTTAAATGGATATTATTCTTAACAATGTTTCACTTCAAGGAAGAAATAATTAGATTGATGAAGAATAATTGATGTAAAAATAATTATAAAATGAGTTCATGATAAATAAATGTAAATACCTAAAAATATAAGATAAAATACCTAATAATTATATTATGAGGCATATTTTACCCAATATATAAGAATAAAGTTAAATAATAATTCATAAACCCCAATTAAACAAAATTGAGTTAATAAAAACCCGTACATGTCTGGTAATTCTTTAATAGAATGTTTTTTTATATAGATAACCTATGATAGATATTTAATTTCCATTAATATATATATTTATATAACTATTACATAATATATCATTTAGGTATTATATACACCATATAAAACAATTGGTTCACAATATGAAACAATTTTAAAAGAGAAAAATTTTATATTTGATACTCTTACCTTTACTCTCAAATTCAATGAAATTATCGTAACCACCAATATAAAAAAAGATGAAATTTAATTGGGTTTTTTTATAAAATTACTCACATATACTCATTTTTATACTATTAAATAATAATCAATAATTTTAAATTCATTATCAAGTTATTGTATATTTCCATCATCAGATGTTAGTTCCCTTGATTATTTCGGACATGTTTCAAAATGCAGATATTGATCCCAATTATTTTATACTAAATCCATATTTAATTGATTTTTTATGTTACTATAATATATTTTACATATTTATTAACAAAATTCTAATTTCAAAACATAATATTTTTATATATGATTCGTGAAGATGAAATGGATAAAGATCTTGTTCTAGAGAATTTTAATAAACATAATGATATATATTAAATATGATTTAAAGATTAATATCATCATTTTACGACCCACAAGATAATTCATTATATTATTAATATATATTTTTATTATTAATTATTTTTACATATTCGTCCATAATAGAAATTTATCGCACTATTCGTGTAGACTGTTAAAATTGAACCAATAAGGACACGTTGAAATAAGTGGTTGAGTTTGATTATAAAATGATTATAATATCATAATTATAGAATCATAATGATATTATGTAGATTTTATAAATTAGATAAATTATAATTGGGAATAATTGGATGAAGAAGAAAATATATGGTGTTATTAGTTAAAAAAACATAAGATTTTTCCTTTTATTATGCCTATTTTAGATGGTTAAATTGACAATGATCATTTTTTAGTTATTATTATTAATATAATTCCCCACTATTATTAAATATTAATAATAATTTCCTAAAAACATGTTTATTTATAAAATTCATTCTTAGAACCATTCATGTATGGTCATGAAGAAAAATGAAATACTTCATTCATGGAGGTGATAGTCTTCACATAACATGAATGGTGTTTAATTTTCAAATTTAATGGGAGGAAGCTAGATAATTTTCATTCATATTAAAACACACGTGAAATGTTAAATAAACATAGGTGGGGGTATTTAATGTTGAATTAAGAATTATCTGAGTAAATTAGAATTAATTACAAATATTTACTAGTTTAAAATGATTAAAACAATTCATGCATAATGATTATGTTCAGTGAATGTGAGAATTAAAGAAGAAATATACAATAAAAAATTGAAATTTATAGTATTTTGTATCTAAATGATTCAAATACTACTACTCACAGTTCATCCAATAGTGTGTGGAACACGCAAAAATATGAGAGACTTTTAAAAGGGAGAAACCTAAACCTATACATTTCAACCGTAGCAATCCCAACCAAGGAATTTTAATAATGAATCATCCCCAAACCTATATGCATTTAATAAAGAGAAAGAACCTATTATTTCCCTAATTGTGTATTCCCAACCTATTTCCTTTTCAATAAGAGAAATATTTATTTGTGAAACAACTTTTGGTCTTGTGGGTAAAACCGAAATCACTTTTTAAATATTGTATAACCTGTGTCTGAAACACCTGTAAAAAAGAAATATAGTGTATAAAAATATCTATTAAAAAGTTTAAAAAATATAATTGGATAGAATTGAATAAAATATTTAGTGTTGAAAAATTCTTTTCAAACATTAATGATAATGAATGTTCACATCTAACTAATACAACATCACTTTAATAATCAAAATGAACATACAAAATCATTATGACCTAATGAGGTAGTATAGTGTAACAACACATTAATTTTGAATGATAATTATAAATACAAAACATACCTACAATCTTTTTTACTTAACTATAATAAAAACGTCATTTATTATTTTCTATAAATCAAAATCCACAATCATCTATAATAAATGAAACAATAATTTGTAGTGATAAAAACTACAAAGAGTGACAATAAAAGAATCATGATAATAGTAAAATTATAGAAATGATAATATTCAAAAAGAGAGAAAATATAGTTTTTATTGAAACTCATGCATGAATCCCCTCATAAATACCAATAATGAATTATTCATGTATATCTTCCTCAGGTTAATATAAAATAATAATAATATATAAGCATTAAAAACAATTCAAAAAATTAAATTCAATAATTACCTTATTAAATTATTGGATCTAAAATCTAAAATAACTTTTTTTATATGGCATGTGAATGTTATAAATTGATCTTCTAATCAATTAAAATTTTAATTATTGAGAATTATGAAATTAGATAAATGAGACATTAAATTTAAATCAATATTTTCATAACATAATAGTTGACCATGAATTCCATCCACGACATAAAAATATTCAACGGGATGTTTTTCTATACTTAATGTCATCCATGGTCCTTATTATAAAATATTACACTATATGAAGCATTTTATATTTTCATGTGATTCATGTAGATAAGAACTATAGTGTGTTAAACAATTACATGTTATTTTAACATTTTTCCCATATTTTTGATATATCATTTGATCTATATTTAATTATACAAAAAATATTTCAAAATTACTTCACATTGTTTAAACATGACTCATATGAATTCATAGATAAATAAAATAAATGAAAAAATAATTCATGAACATGATGTAGATCCTAATTCCAAAATTCATTTAAAAAAATACAGTAAATTTAAGTAAATATATAATTATAAAGGTAATATCATCATGATTTTTAAACATAACATGACAGTTATATATTATTCATAAAGTTATGTCCCAATAAAACATTGTGTAATTGTATGTTTCTACGAAGAGGTATGTTTTATAGACTTTTAAAATGTGACATATGATATTAATATAACACATAGTGGTAATATCTAATCTTGTGTAAATTGTATCTAGAAATTCCATAATATAAATAAAGGTACAATGATGTCTATGAAACTTTTACTAAGTTATAATATATGTAATTCTAAACTGAAATATCACATGAAGGTAAAAAAATGAAAATAGATAGCATAAAATTAAATTGAACATATAATCATACTACATAAATGTAGTGATATTCTGAGAAAAACTATTTACGGGTAATTTAACATTACATAAAGGTAAAATAATGTCTCTAAAACATGGTTAATGGTGAAGTAAACTTATAAAAATAATTTTACAAGTAAAATAATGTAAATAATTAATGAATACAAAAACATCCTTTTCAACCCTCAAATAAAAACGCATGAACACTTAAAACATTTAATCAGAATCATGTTAGAGGGACTAATGAATTAATTAAATAAATTTTTAAGGATTGATGTTTTGAGATATTTTAATTATAAAAAAATTAATAATCAAAGTGGTTTAAGGATCCACTTCAACGTTTTCCACGTTTTTAGTAATTAAAAAATATAATATCATTTTGAAAATTTTCATTCATTTTTGGATTTGATCAAAAATATTGCACAATATATAACATTGTTATTTCTCTTTCATATATGTATTGAAAATATAAAAATATATCCCCTTTTTCTAATTGGATTATTAAAAAAATTGAAATTTTAATACAAAAATGTTTTTTAAAAACATGATCTCTATAAGATAAATAATTATTACTGGGAAATCAACATAGTATACAAAATTTAATATTGATAACATAAATAAATGATAAATTAAAAAACAAATGTTAAAATTAATCATATATAACCCCATAAATTAAATAATAAATGTTTTTACGATCTAATTCAATGATTCAAAAAATAAGTATGCTTAAAAAATAATTAAAAATATAAGACAATTAATCTCCCCCAAAATTGATGCATCGTTTCTATTGAATAAAAATTTCATGTTTTAAAATATAAATGATTCTTGAAACAAATTTTATGATATTCAAGTAATTTTATAAAATTATTTTCAATAGATAAAGAACAAAACTATTATCTCTATTATAAAAAAATAGAAAAAATGCGATGAACATAATCACTAGTGAAATAAATAAAAAATTAAATGCACATGCCAACATAACAAATAATTGAATAATGAAATCATGTATTCTAGAAATAAATAGACTAGGAATATACTTTGCCTTATAGAATATCTTTTTACCTAGAGTATTTAATCATGTACATTTATAAACCCAAAGTGAATTCATTTTTATAACATTGGAACTCATCCTAGATGATTCAGTAAAAATATTGTTATCAAATGGCTATCTAAATATAGAACCATAATTGTTAGAATAATGGATATAAAACCAATATTTAAAACATACAAAAGAATAATAAAAAATATTCATTTTTCAAATAACAGTTCTTAAAGATACACAATGACATATTTTAAAAGACATAGTCCTTTTCCAAAAAAATAATTCTTTTATGATATTTGTTATATCAAAATTCTAAATATCATTCATTCCTTTAATTATGTATAAACCATTACATACTTAATAAATGTCACAACATGAAGTATTTGTCAACTTACTATATTCCTCTTTAATCCTCCTACAACTATTATTTACCAGAAAAATATCATCTAATAAAAAATTGAATTTCCTTTCTTCCTACTTAGTATTATTATGTATGATATCCTTGAATTTTTCATTCTCCTATTCATTTTTCTAATTTTAAATTATATGTTTTTATATGTCTGAATTGATATAATTTTTTCCTTTTACAAAATTATTGTATTTCGAATGAAGATTCATGTATAATGAATCAAATTCAAAATATTCTCTAGATTTTATTCATGGATCTAATATAATATTTTAACACTATGATTTTCTTCATTAAAATCATAATAAGTGTTAGAATCACTATACATAGTAGATGAAATCATATCAGATATATTACTAAAATTTTTCTTCTCTTTAGATGATTTTTGTCTTGCACCTCCAACTTTAATTCCTCCTATTAAAATCCTTAATATTATATCCATACGTCACTAAAAATAGATATTTCCCTAGGATGGTTATTTTTATTGTACATTTTAGATAAAAATGATTATTAACCAGATATAACCATAAGGAACTATCCTAATAAGACCTTGCATATATACCTATTATTAGGCCCCAATATCAATTAAGAATACAAGAGGTGGTGAATTTTTCCTTAAAAATTATCAAAGTAAATTAAAATTAATTATTTAAATTTAGTGGTATAACATTATTTATACAATTAAATCCATATAGACTAAGTGCAGTTAGTGTGATAATAAGAGTAGAAATAAAAAATATAAATTTTTCTTATTAGATCAAATCCAAATGATCAAGATTCTACTCTACACACTCCAACTAATAGTGTGTGGAAACTAATAAACAATGAAGAAGAATATTATAATGGATAATCCTAAACCCATGATTTTGGAAATAGTTAAATCAAAACTTGTTAATTTTGTAAATGGAGCATCCCTAAACCTATAGAATTTTTTGGAGAAGACAAAAAACATTATTTTTCTAAGGGGAAGCCCCAAAATTATTCATTTGTGATAGGATCAAGCATGACCTATGAACTAACTTTTGGTTAGTTGGGTAGAACCAATAGTAACTTTTAATGTTTTTATAACTTGTGTGTGAGAAACATATACAATGAAAATATTATATAGAAAAATACCAATACAAAATAAAAATATATATAATATGAAAAAAGTGAACATAATTTTTCATGTTTAAAATTTATTTTCGATCCTTGATATTGATGAATGTTTATATATATGTGATCCCACAACATATCAATAATAATGTATGAACTTTTAATCTATTTTTGATAAAATGATAATGTTTAGTACATCAACATCTTATGTTTGAATGATTTGTATCAATACACACCTTCACTACATGATTCTACCACATATTTATTAGAAAACCAATAATGATTATTTTGTCATAATAATATCCATGATCCACTATCATAAATTAAAAATAAAATTAGTGATAAATACTAGAAAGAGTGATAATAAAAGAATCATGATAATATAAAAAATATAGAAATGATAATATTCTCAATGAGAGATAATATGGTTCCAATTGACACTTTTTTCATGTATCCCATCATAAATATCGATAAGGAAATCATTATATGGAGTTACCTCAAGTTTCTATAAAATATTACAATCATGAAATAATGTAAAAAACAATCCAAATAAAAAAATATAAAAAATAATCTTGTAAATTTTCATGAGTAAAAGTTTCCAAAAAAACTTCTGATATAACATGAGAAAATAATTTCCTTCGATCTTCTAAAAATATCAAATTTTAATTCTTGAGAATAAAAAAACAGGATAAAGGAAACATTAAATTTTAATCAATATTTCTGGAAACATGATTTCACAAAATAAATTATAACCATTATATAAAAATATCTATGAGGAAATTTTACATTACTAGATTTCAACCACATCTGTCAATACATTATAACAATACTCATGGTGTGTTTCTTAAATTCTTTTAAACAATGATGATAAGACCTATGGAATGTTTCATAAGTATAATCCATTTTAATCTTTTCTATAATTTTAAAACATTGTTTGATTTATTGTTAATTACATATAAAATACATCAAAATTAGTTTTCATAGTTTCAACATGATTAATATGAATTTATAAAATAATTAAATCTATTATAAAAACCAACATGAACATGTTGTAGATAAAAAAATTGTATTTTTTTAAAAAATATTTTATCTTTAAATATATATATATATATAAGGAATATAAAAATTATAGATAATGATGTGATGATTATTCTACAAGTTTTGTAAAGGTATGTCCCAAAAACAAACTCAATATAAAGGTAAATTTTTGTGTAAAGGTAAATTTTTGTGTAAAGGTGTATTTTATGGGCTGTATAAAGATATGTTGTGATTTTGATAGAGTCCATAAAGGAAATATATAGGTTTATATAAATGTACTTGGGAAATTAATTATACTATCTAAACGTACCATGATTACTATATAATGCTAGCATGGTTATGAACTATATAGAGGTAAATAGAAGGCTCAAATAAAGGTAATTAGAAATTCATAAAGCTCATGTTAAGGAAAATTGAGCATATAATTATGTAACATAAAGGTAAAATCAATCCCATAATAGACTATTTTAGGGTAATTCAAACCATGAGTAATGGTAAAAAGAAAATTCCATAACATACAAAAGGGTAAATTAATCATAGAAAAATTAATTTCATAAAAGAAATAATATAATTAAATAAGGAAATTTATAATAATATTTTCAACCCTTAAACAAGGAGGAATGAAATTATCAAACGTTAAAAAATCATTTAATGTAATCATGTATAAGGAATAAATTATTTAACAAAAAAATTATCAAATAATAAAATTTTGCGATATTGTGATTATAAAAACATAAATAAACAAAATAGTTCATAGGGACTGTGAAAAATTCCATTGACATAATAATATTTCATCATAATAATTTTACTTATCTAATTATTATAGTATTGGTAAAATAGATTTCCAGAATGTGAATGATGAAATAAAAATTTAAAAATGAAAAATGTGTTATTGGGAGTTTTTTCCCACCCATCAAAACAACTCATTCCACCTTATTATAATGGTATTTTAATGATACTGACACATCTATTATATAGAATTCATATTTTTAATGTGTTTTTGGTGCTCCTCTCAGCATGACCTAATGACAATGGTCATTACATGTGTACCTCCCCTCCAAACGGGGGAAGAACCTCCATCTCCTTTTTGATGGAATGACCTCCTCATTTACATACCTTCTCAAATCCTGATGTTCTTCCCATATTCCATCCAATTTCACTTATATCTAAATATAAAATTCTATTTGATGGTTTCCCAAAATTCTCTCTTTTGACATCGAAGTTCAAAAATGCCTCGTTGCATATAGATTGGACTTTGGTTACTTTCTTAAATAATCGATAACCATATTTGGATGCGTTTGAAGGATTTTTTTGACTCCTATGGATTATAATATCGGAAAAACATTTATCAATCCAATCAATAGGCATTTATGGTTCATTATTATATGGAGATATATTTGATCAAGGCTTGGTCTTTATCACCCCAAAAATGAAATGAATCTAGATTTATTCTATTCCGATAGTCCTTTGACTTCCACATGAGGTGAAATTCTTCTAAAAAAATGATTTGGGTATGTTTACCGGAGTTTCCAATCCCTTTTAAAAACCCTTATGTACTTCTAATGTTATGGATTTTGACTCTCTGCTTACATTGTTCTTATATTCATAATAGTATTTTTCACCCTTTTTCTCCATACATTTTCATGCAAGTCAATGTATTTTGATTTATAATTAATTTTTTTATATTGAAGTTGGATAAGAGTTCCAATATAAACAGATGATTTTTTTTGAATCATGGTTATATTTTTATCCCTTATAAAATTGGTTGGTCCATTAGTAGGAAGGGTTTCATCAGGGGCTTAAGGGCGATAAAAAAAGAAGGAATTGGTTCTGCAGATAGGTCCTTAAAAGCCTATTTCTGACAAAATAAAGTTACATGATGAGTATGATGGTTCGTATGACAGAAGCCTGATCTTTTTTTAGGAATCTTCTTTGGAGGCTACAACCTGTTTGGGGAGCTTTCCCCAGAAGAAGGGGTACCCTTAATCCATGATCCTAGAGTATTGGAAATATTTGGAATGCTATGAAGATATATGGTTGAGTGCAATTTGGTGGTGCAAGCCTCATTTGGAGGTTTGGAAGGGGTGTGTACATTAGGAGAAATCTCACAATGCATAAATGTTTCCGCGACTGCATCCAATATAGATATAGTGTGTGTTGGTAATGAAAATAGAGTAAAAATAGACCACTGAAATCAGAGCCTTTGAGGGTTGAACATGCAGTAATTTATAATACGATAAGGGAGGGAGGTGAGACATGGTGCAAGGATAAGGAGTTACAGGCCTCGAGGATGGGATGTTATCTAAGCCAAGCCATAGAAGAGATCTTCCAACAATCATGCCTAGAAATTTCATCATGATTATTGAGACTGAAGGGATGGACTATGGACATGTGGTTTATCAGGCAAGATGTTTTAATGAAAAGTAGCGAGATTTTGATGCAGAATATAGTGATGTTTCTTATTATCAATTTTCAGAAGATACTAAAAAATAAATTTTGGGTAATGATATTAATAGTCCAAGAAGGAGGAATGGTCGATGGTGAAACCGAGACCTGGGGAGTTGTATCTTGACTAAAAAATAGAATCTGAAAAGAAAAAAGGACTACACATACATTCCCCAACCAATAGAAATATTTTCTACCTAAAATTTGAAGTCTGAGGAGGTGGAATGTGAGAACAATTCCATTGAAAATAATTTAAAAGTTTCTAGTGATTCTAATGTCCAGGGGGAGGAATTTGATTTGTTAGATAATCAGAAGAACAAAAGCTCAGTGGTGGAGAACCTTTCTAGTGAGGTCATCACAGATAGAGATGATGTGGAATTAAATGAGGAATTATGGTTACTTATTATCAATTATGTTGAAGAAATTATAGAGGAATCAGTTCATATTAATTCCTCGTAATAGGATCCTAATAATATGACTGAGTTGCTGTGACTTATGAAACTAATAAGGGGAAGACGTAGTGGATAAACAAGCAAGATCTTATTTTCTTTAGACGATTCAATTTAGGGATTTTAAATATGGAAGAGTAAATCCAAACACATGAAAATATGTCGTATTGTATTGAATATCTTAGGAATAATTATTTGGCTATAGAGGTAAATGGACTTCATTTGAATTTATTTTAGAACAATATTTCTAATTTGCATAAATATTATTTCAATGGTCTGACTACCTCCTATGGTATTTATTGCTTTTTATTTTTTACTCATATGGGTTCTCATGTTCCCTTAATGTGTTTACAAAATAAAAGAGATAATTTTTAGTAAATTTAATTTGGTATATTTTGGTTAATAAAATAGTATTATGTTTTTTGGATACAAGGTGTGGTGAAGGGCACTTTTTAAAAGTGAGACGGGTGAAATTTTTGTAAATACTCATCAGTTTGTATTAATGAAATATTTCATTCAAAGTAAAGTGGATCTAATCGTGAATAATATTAGTGAAGGGGTAATTATTCGTTGATATAGGTATCATAAAAAAATAAGGGAAATGAATTTGAGATATTTTAGGCCATTCCCCTTAATATAAATTTTTATCAAAATTAACTGTTATCATAATAATTTATTTTACTTCAGTAAATTCTTTTCATAATTAAAAAAATTAAATTTATTATCTAATTTTAAAATATTAATTCCAAATTTGAAAACATTTTTATAATATTCAATTTAAAGAGGTGGTAAAATTTTATTTTTATAAATGTACACTTCTTGAAAGAAAAATTGTTTTTATAAAAATATAGTCGAGGATACAATATATTAATCATAGGTCTCTACATTAAACAATGTAATTTTAATATTATAATATTAGTCATTAAATAAATATATTTTCAAGTATAAAATTTTATAAAATTGTAAATGATATTTATATTTTGATTATGTTAAAAAATTTATGATATTTTAAAAAAAATATTTTATATTGTTCATAAAAATATCAACCTCTTTAAAACTATCCCAAAATTTTAACCTAAATAATTTTTTTATGATGAATCCTAAGATGAAGAATATTTATTAAAATTGAAATTTTAAATTTTATTAATTTAACTTTTAAATAGAAACAAAAAATATGAGGAAAAGAATTTTATAAGAAAATGAATTTTTAAACTGTTAATAGTTCTTATTATTATCCAACATAAATTACTAATTAAATTAGTGATAATATATTATTCATATAAAAAATATACTCAATCACCATGTCATCATAATATATTTGGTTTCATAAAATAAAAATACAATGTCCATAACTATTTTTTTTTTGTAAAATACATTTTTAGGAAAGAAATGACCGTATATGTTATTTTGTTACAATAATTGAATTTTATCAAAAACTTTGTATTAAAATGACCACTATTTTACTTTAAAAGTAAAAAATGAGAAATTTATAAAAAATCATGTTATATATATAATATATGACATTAAAAATTATAAGTTTCTATTATTCTAACTTATACTTAAAAAACACATCACGATATTTGTGTATGACCTATGAACAAAATAAAACATAGTGGTTATTATAAGAGGCGATTCAGCTAGAATGGATATTTTAGTGACCTATATGAACTTGAGATCCTCTTAAAAAGGATGTATTTTGAGATGTAATTAATGGATTTTAGCTTGGGCTTAGTCTATGGAAACCCCAAGAGAAGCTAATTACCTTCCAAACACTAAAAAACAATGATTCCTAAGAAAACTTCTATTACTTGGTTTGATTTCATTTAATATATTTATTAATTTATATATATAGTTACCTAAATTTATACCAGTTAATTGAACTGTTATTTTACATTTATTATATATTTACTCTAACATAATTTATTTATATTGAGTGTTTTGTGTGAAATAATCTATCAATTACATAGTTTTTATTAATTGGAAGAAAAAACTAAAACACATGGATGTTAGAAAGGATAATTTCATCTTTATTATTTTATGATTAAGATTTTTTTTAATTTTTAAAAAGGAGAGTTATTTAATGATGTGAGTTCCCTCATCGGTGGGATATCGTCTTATTAGTTGGCCCAAAAATTTCTTGTCATTTAGAGAAGTAGTTTATATAAAATATTACTCTAAAATGAGGTTTTGTGTGAAGATGTTCACCACATGACAAGGTTGTGATTTTGTGTCTCTTTAATTATATATATATATATATTTAAGAAACAGTTTGATGATTTTGATGACAAATAAAAAGGGGGACATTGATGTTCCATTTCAATTGTTGAGGAAGTTGTATTTTTTATCAGCCCTGAGAATACAAGTTTTAGAATATTGATAAATTTTTTAATATATTTGGTAATTGGGGATACTTTTCTCAATGGTTTACTATTTTTTAAGGATTATTGTAATTTTTATGTGGAGGCTAGCAATTTAGCTAAGTACTACACTCTCCATAAATAGAAATACGTATCTATATATTATTCAATTGAGGACATTCTAAGATCCAATTTGAATCTGGATCTGAAAATTAAAAAAAGGAAATAGTTACCCTATATATTTAAGGATTATTAATCCTTATATTGGGATCCATATAAGAATAAATAGAGTTTTGTAAACATAATTTTAAGAGTTGCTTAAACATTATTTAATGATATATAAGAATGGTATCATCTGTGTCAACATCATTTTCACACTATAAATATCCTCTAGGATTGTGTAATAATATATGCCTCTATGTAATAATAGTTTTCACATGTAAGGATTATTCTAGGAAATGTAATTTCTCTATACATTATAAAATCTATTAAACTAATATTGTACTTTAAAAAATGTATTATTGTGATAATTTTTTCAAAATATCACATTCTTGGTCAAAATCCATGATTAAAGAATGCTTTCATTTAGGATTTAATGGATAATAATAAAAGGTAATATTTAGTTAATTCCATGGGATAATTTTATTTCAATTTAAAATTCGATTAAATCAAATAAAGATGGAAATGTTGAAATTTATACTCTTGAATTTATCTAATATTAATTTGTTTATATTTATACAACCGAGATTCCATGAATTCACATAAAATAAAATTGGAAGTATTTCTTTAGAATATTGAGTAATAATAAAAGATAAATATAATGATAAATGAATTTATCATGATGTGAGAAAAACAACATTGAAGTCTTATACTATATGTGTGGTTTTTTATTAAGTCATGTCATGATATTATTAATAATTATCATCCATGTTCTTGTTTGTGAAAAGGAAGATGATCGTTCTATGAATTCATGTTCTCATAAATGTTATAATTATTCAAAATAGATGATGATTAAGATTATTATATTAAACATGTTGATGTTTATAAGTAATTAAAATTTAATTTAGAATAATATTTTATTATTGATATAAAAGAATACATACATTCACTAAGGATCGGGTTCAAAAAAATAGGATATAATATTAGGGCTTTTTTAACTATGATAAATAATTATAGAAATTTTTATTGTATATATATAAGTTAAAATATGATTTAAAACCTTTATTTGTATAATCCATAAAAAATTAGTACGTTTCAATGATGAAAACTACCCCTATCCGGTAATCACTATTATATTAGTGATAATTAATGTATCATAACTAGACTCAAACCTGGATGTTAGTATTATTTCATATCAAGGATCAACTTTATAAAATCATTTATGATTTTTATTTTCAATATTTTTATTCTTTTCTCATCTTCAAGGGGATTTTATTCTAATAAAATTGAGACATTAATTAATCACATAGTTTTAACGTGAAATATATTTTAAGAAACAATATGCTACTAATTCACCCCATCCCTCAGTGGTATTATAATTGACATGGAAATTTCATGTGGTATCATAGAAATCTAGGTTCTTTATAAGATCTCGTATTTAAAAAATAGTCATGGATTGACTTGGTTCAACGAAAGATAGAGGAGTTTCATTTTTCAATGGGATGAAATTTCATTGGTGGGTGAATAGAATGATACATTATCAAGTTTTACAAGGGTTGGAGGTTTGTGATTTTATAGTTATGGGATTTCCACACATTGAGAGAGAGGATATTGAGACCTTTTTTGAAAAAAAGGAAATTATAGGTGACAGTATATCCAAGAATGCAATACTATCTTCCTTTTCTGATAAATTATAAAACAAAATTATGGGAAATAGAGTTTCTATTGAAATTTGGTTCATGTTGTAAAAAATATGTGATGATAATAAAAATATAAATGAATCAAAAATAAAAATATAGAGGAGATTTGAAGATATTAGTGTTGATAAATTTGATATTGTTGATGACAATTTCACATGGGTAAATGAAAAAGTGAATCTTATTAGAGGATTTTTGGACAAGATGTAAAAATATATAATTGTTAAATAGTTGATAAGATATTTTATAAACAGTTTTAGTATAATTGATTCAACTATATAAGACCTAGAATATATTTCTTGTGATGAATTACATAAAAACCTTCATATTGATGAGATGATAAAATCAACATTTTTTTAATAAAAAGGTTAAAAATGATATGAATTTAAAATCCATGAAAAATGAATATCAATGAAAATAATGTTTAATCCTTTAGTGTTTAAGATATATATGATGACGGTGATAAAAATCACAAAAGATTATAGATTTTATCTATAAAATAAGCAAATATGTAAAGGGAAGTATATTAAAAATATCCCACATTAATGATTTAAGTATTGGGGCATTGAAATTTTTATTATAGATTATCCTATAGGAAAAAATATTTTTTATTCTATTGAGGAAGAGAATGTAAAGAATATAAAAAGTAGATAAAATTTAAAATCTTACAACGAATATAAGAATTTATGTGAAAGCCTAAATAGAATACATATACGAAATAAAAGAAATATGTTGAGTAAGGAAAATGATAAATATTTATATCAAAAACGTTATTATGTAAAGGATTTGATAAAACACCAATTATTGAATATTTTATTGATAATAAATGACATAATTTCCTCTCATTGTGATAAATATGTTCATTTATTAAATATTTGGGATTAGATCATTCATTTGAAAATTTTATTAAAATTCTAGTTTTACCTTTTAAAATACATTTAATATTTCACACATAAATATTTTAATATGACTTATTTGTACTTAAATTTTGTAACAGTGTTCCCCATTTAATTTTCAACAACTTTTATTCAGGACACTAGAGATAATGAGTGCCTGTGGATGGAATAAATGGGCCATTAAGTCAATGGTGGGCTGGACACATGAGATTGGACATCGTTTTTGTGTTTGGGATAAATCTTGTAAATGCATTCGAGTAAATAACCCAATTTTTGATAGGGGATCGGAAACCGAATGTTGCATATATTATCCTTCTGGAAGGATAGATAATTCATGTGTTTTGGTAGTCAAGAAGGTAGTGTAAATGGGATTAAAATATTTGGCAGAATCTTCTCATTCACACATGTAACAACTTTTAACCTAGCCTCCCCTCCACTAAATTAATTTGTATTTTTATCATTTTTAAGGGTTGGGACTTGCATTTTGAGATTTAATGCATAGGAAAATTGATTTCTTTCAAATTCTCCAACCATTATAAGAGGGGTAGCTCTTGAAGCAAGGATCCCCTCATCGAAGCCTTCTCCTCTTCTTCATGTTGCAATGTTTTCACTTCTGTAATAAACTTCTTTTTTATTCTTTTATTTCATCTCTTTTATTAAATTATTTTCAATTTTTCTTATTCTCTTAATCTTATTATTTGGTCTGAAATTCATGAGTGGATACTACATTGGGTTATACCCTTTCAATCCTTTTCTCATGCAAAACGTCTCCACGATGACTACAGTACCCATAGAGGAGTAGTTTTCTTCGAGATCAGTCTATCATCACCCTCTTAATTTATTTATTTTGAATCATTGATCTAATATAATTAAATTAATATGATCCATGAATGTATTTTTTAATTTATATGAAACTAAAAAAACAATTGATCAATTAAGACAAAAACAGAGGAGGTTAATTTTTTTTGTAAATTGTGAGAGCGCAATCTTAATCGGTAATACAATACCACATGAGATAAGTTTTTATAGTTAAAATATAATACATAAACTCAATTAATCCTCATTTAGAAAGTGTATATGTTCTCTAATTAACAACTAAGCATAATCGAACCTTGTAAGATCAATCAAAGTATGGTGCTGCGATTGCGTGTTCTGATGCTATCCAAGGGTTTAAATAATTTCATCGCCATGGTTAAGTTAACCCCTGTAGGGTTTGAGGGTTAAAAAATAAGGGGATAATTATTAAGTGGATATTAATATAAAAGATAATGATTACGATGTAAATGAAGAGGTAGAGTTAGATTGATTACGCCTTTAAATTTTTTTTCTTAAAACCCATCTTCTTATTGCCTTGAATTTCATTTAAAAATAAAAAAAATGAAATCTTATTCTAGAAAACTTCTTTTAGTTTTATAAATGATAACCCCCCGTCCTCTAAAGTAGTGTTTTTATTCTCTTTTATTTTATTTTTTACAATACCTTAATGAATTTGTTTTAATTTACATCATCCTTTGAGAGATGACCCTAGTCAGCCACTCTGCTGCACATAAGTAACCGGAAATCGAACATCATTGGAAAGTGCCCATGACTGTACCTTTCAAATTGGCACCATTTTCAACGAGTAAACTAATTATTTCAACCATTTGGAGGAATTTATTTTATTTTAAATTTTATTCTCTTCTTCTCTTCCTTCTTCTTTCTTTACTCAATCTGAATTTTTTCTTCTTTTTCTATTTTCTTCTTCTTATTATTTTTGGACCATCAACTCAAACATCTCATTTTTATTATGGTATAATTTACGTATTTTTATTTTCATATGATTTATGACATGAAATAATCTCAAATATCCCTTATATCTTGATCTTGAGATTGAACACAGCCTTATGGCTTGAATCAGACATTCTCAGTCAATAGGAAGCTTCAACATTCAACCAGTTGGAGAATTCCTCCACACTCAGAACATTGAAATTGGAAGAAATTAAAATTAAACCATTAAACAAGAACCAATTGATGAAAATAACAGAAATGAACTTAATATAACTACTCGATAGATGGTTGCACCATACATTAACTATCAATCAAATTGTATTGCATACCCAAATCTCGAATCAAACATTGAATTGAGATCTAGGTTAATTCATCTTCTTCCAAAGATCCATGGATTATCTAGTGAGGATCCCAATAAACACCATAAAGAATTTAATGTGGTTTTTTCAACCCTAAAACCCAAAAATGTATCTTAAGAACAAATAAAATTAAGAGCATTCCCATTTCAACTCTATATAGCTACAAAGGACTGGATGTATTATTTACCACCTGAAGATGTAACTTGTGGGAATGATTTGAAACATCCTTTCGTGATAATATTTCTCCTATCATTAAGTACAACTCCCATTCATTAGGATATATCTATGATCAAGTAATCCCAAGGGGAATCAAGGTATGAGTACATGGAGAGATTCAGGAAGTTCTGTGCATGATGCCCACATCACCAAATCAGTGAGAAACTACTCATCCAGTACTTCAATGAATCACTCACACATATGGAGAGAATCATGGTGGATGTCATAGTTGGAAGGGAATTGGTATACAAGACATCAGTAGTTGGACATGTGTTGATTGACAAGATAGCACAAAACTCCCCACAATTTGGTGACCGAGGTACACCACATGTCATGGGAGTACATCAGGTAAGTCATTCCTCTCTTGAAAATCATGTTATTCATTATAATTTGGAAAAATTGACCACTATGTTGAGGAAGATTTCTTTGGCACAAAAGACATCCCAACCCCCTATGTGAAGGCCTTATGGCATTTTCACTGAAACAAGCTATCAAACTGACTGTTTCCCCCAACTATAAGAAATAGAAGCATGTGCAACATTGTTCCCTGGGAGACCATATTAGCAGAAACAACCCCAATATCCCCAAAATAATCTCTATTCTTTTCCCCAACATGCAAGCAATGGTGTAAGGATCAATCAGACATGAGTTATGGATTTGGACAACAACAAAGGCCCTCATTTCAACAAAACTTCCAGTAGCCTCCACCTTACCAAAAGGGTTTCCAATAACCCCAGTAGCGATTTGAAGCTCAATCATCAAAAATTCAACAATAAGGTAATTCTCAACCAATATTAGATTCTAACACAGATGATATTTCGATGAAAATTGTTCTTAATCAACAGAATGTGTTGAATAATCAAGGTTCAGAGCTGCAGGGGTTGAAGACTCAAATGATGTACATTTCCACCACCCTCAATGAACTAGTACATTATAACTCCAAAAAACATCCTTCCCAACCTACTCCAAATTTGAAGGTGAATGTCTTTGACATCACATTGAGATGTGGGAGGCAAACAACTAATATATATGCACCTACCGTTGCACTAGGATTCAGATCTACTCTGGAGAAGCCCCATTCAAAACTAGCTGATGAGAAACCATAGGGAAAGATAATGGTATGAAATGGATAAATGATGTTCCTCCTAAACCTTTTTATTTTCCTAACATGGGTTTTCAAACCATGAATATGGCTGAAGGGGTGATGCAAAAAATAAGTATTGGATACATTCAAGTTTGTGGAGATCAACATCCCTCTACTTGAATCCATCAAAAAACACCCAAGGTATGCAAAATTCTTAAAGGATCATTGTACCAATCTAAGAGCACTAAAGGGAAATTAGAGGATAAATCGTGGATGGAATGTGTCATCACTAATTACACCAACTCTAAAAATTCCAACAACGTGAAAAGATCAAGGGACATTCACCATCCCATGCATTATAGGGGAGTTTCACCTTTCTGATGCTCTATAGGATTTGGGAGCTTCCATAACTGTGATTCCTCACTGTGTATTTTCTTCTTTACCAGTTGGTGAGTTGTTTCTGATGAGATTAGTGGTGTAGTTGGAAAATAGAGCTACAATATATCCAGAGGGATTCCTTGAGGATGTACTTATCAGGGTAAAAGACATGATCATTCTAGCATATTTCTACATGCTTAGTATGGAGGGAGGTTTGGTAAGTTCTCATGCCCCCATTATCTTAGGTAAACCCTTCTAGGACACTACAAAAACTATCATAAATTTCAATGAGGGTACACTTTCCATGGAGTTTGGAGATGAAATTGCGATATTTAATGTCATGGAATCCATGTCATACCCCTCAGAAGACCATTCTTCTTTTTTTATCTCCCATTTCGAACAACCATGTAAATACCCCATGGATTTTTATTGTCCTATGCTTAGGTATATTATTAGAATTGTTTATAATTTGATGTCTAGGAGTACTTCCACAACTATTTATAATGCACAATAATCTCTTAAATTTGATTTTGAAATGGAATCATATTCTGATTTTGATCATGTGAACATTTATTATGACATGGTTGATGAGTATTCTGATGGATTTGATGCCTTATTCTCTAATTTTGATGATGTACACTCTGATATTGATGTTCATTGTGCACATATTTCAATTACTTCAATGTGACTATCCATACACCACCCCCTACAATGAACTCAAGCCATTTCCACAAAATCTCAAATAATCAAACTTGTTGATTGGTGAGAAATTACCTATTATAATTTCTAATAAACTACCTTTTGAACATGAAGAAAAGATTTTGAATCAATCGGGGGAGAACATCGAGGAAATTAGGTGGACCTTGGATGACATATCAAGTATTATCTGCTACATTTGAATGCATAGGATTATTTTGGAGGAATGGGTTAAACCAGTTTGGAAGCCACAACAGAGACTAAATCCAACTCTTTTGGAAGTTGTTAAAAAAGAAGTTTAAAAATTGCTCAAGGAACGTATAATTGTTCCTATTTCAAATTCTCATTGGGTAAGTTATATTCATGTTGTTCCTAAGAAATGTGGGGTTACAGTTGTTAAAAATGAGAATGATGATTTAGTTCCAATGAGGGTAAAAAACAGTTGGTGTGTGTGTATTGATTATAGGAAACTAAATCAGTTCGCCCACAAGGACCATTTCCCCCTCCAATTTATTGATAAAATGCTTGAGAGACAAGATAGGAAACTCATTATTGGTTCTTGGATGGATTTTCTAGATATTTCAAGGTTAATATTTCTCTGTAGGATCAGGATAAGACAACATTCACTTTTCCATTCAGTATGTTTTCCTACCGAAGTATACCATTTGGACTTTGCAATACCCAAGGTACCTTCCAGAGATGCATGGTGAGTATTTTTTCTAATTTTATTGAGACCTGCATGGAGGTATTTATGGATTATTTTACATTGTATGGATCCTCATTTGATGAATTTCTATGTAGTTTGGGAAGGTGTTGAATCGTTATATTGAGAAGAATCTAGTCCTGAACTTTGAAAAGTGTTATTTCATGGTAGAGCATGTCATTGTGTTAGAGAATGTAGTGTAAAAACATGGGATTGTGGTTGTTATATATAATATTGAAATTATTACATCCTTAACATATCCTACATGTGTGTGTGATTTTATATATTTCCTTGGGAATGAACGATTTTATCAGCGGTTCATCAAATATTTTAGTAAGATTGCTCTTCCTATGTCACGATTACATCAAAAGGATTCTTATTTTGTGATTGATGATTGATGAAAGACATCCTTTTATGAGCTAATGAAGAGTCTAACCACTCCACCGATCATAAATCCCCCACAGTGGGAGATTCCTTTTGAGATTATGTGTGACGCGTTTAAATTTTTTGTTAGAGTTGTCTTATCTCAGAGGGTGGAGGGATGTTTACATGTGATGGAATATGCATCATAGACATTGTATTCATCCCAATAAAACTAAAAAACTATATAAATGGATTTTCATGTTGTTATATTTAATTTAGATAAATTCTATTCATATTTATTTGGCTCTAAAGTGGTTGTTTTTTCTAATCATGTAGCTCTGAGGTACCTATTGAAGAAGCCAGATGCAAAGCCCATGCTAATTTAATGGATTCTCCTTCTTCGGGAATTCAAAATTGAGATAAAGGACACGAATGTGTCTGAAAAAATGGTGGAGGACCCCAGTAGTAGGCTTAGTCACACACTAGGGGATGACACCATGGACTATGTACCACTTCGGGACACTTTTCCCAATGAGAATCTATATTCCATCTCAGGTAGGCATCCTTGGTATGCTGATTTAGTGAACTACTTTGTTGCATAAGAAGTTCCTGCAAAATTAAAGAAACATTAATTCCAAAAATTAAATAGTGATTCATGATTTTTTGTTTGGGATGGTGTATACCTATGGCGCATGTGTTGTGACAAAGTGATTAGGAGGTGCATTCTAGATCATGAGTTTGAGTCTGTTCTACAATTCGGTCAGACACTTGCTTCTGGTGGACAATTTGGACCCCAACAGATATCCAGAAATTTATTATACTCTAGATTATATTTTCCTATCTTATTCCATGATGAACATGTGTCTTGTCAGTCATGATCTCATTTCCAACACACTTGGAACACTTCTAAGAGACATGAGATTCCACTATAACCCATACTATTCTCTGAGATTTTTGATGTATGGGGAATCAATTTTATGGGTCCTTTTCTAAGTTCCTTTTGTTAATTTTATATTTTGGTTTATTTTGATTATTTGAGTAAATGGGTGGAGGATAATTCCACCCAGACTGATGATTCTTATGTTGTTGTGGAAATTTTGAAAGTGCATAGTTTTTGCAGGTTTGGAGTTCTGAAGGTCATCATCAGTGACCAAGATACACACATATGTAATCAGATTCCTGATTCTCGTATTTGGAAGTATGGGGTGACACAAAAACCATCAACACCATACCACCCCCAAAAAAATATCTAGGATGAGGTTTCAAATCGTGAGTTGAAACAAATTTTGGAGAAAACTGTGCAGCCAAATAAGAATGATTGGAGCAAGAGGTTGGATGAGGTGATTTGGGCTTATAAGATATCATACAAGACACCCATAGTTATGTCCCCATTTCTAATTGTTTTGAGGAAAGTGTGTCATCTCCCCGTGGACGTTGGGCATCGAGCTTATTATGATATAAAGAAATGCAACATGGATTTAGCACAAGATGGAATCAAAATGAATTTGAAAGATCAAGAGATTGGGGGGATTTGATAGTCTTTATATGAGAACTCAAGGCTCTACATGTATAGATCATAAGTAAATAATTATAGAATGATCAGACAAATGGAGTTTCATGTTGGAGATAAAGTCCTTCTATACAGTTTATGACTGAAGCTAATGCCTGGTAGGTTGCATTCTAGATAGTTAGGTCCTTATGTTGTGACTAGTATTTCACTTTATGGTGTAGTGGAGATCACAAAAGAGGACACATGAAAGATATTTACATTCAATAAGCAACATTTAAATAAATACATTGAGGGACTTCCTACTAATGAAGTGGAATTCATCACACCGCATGACCCCATCACCACTTAAGAATATCATGTTGTTCCTAACCCTTTCATTTCATTATTATTTATCCTATTTAAAATTATACATTTCATGTGAATATATAATCTCATGGGTTCACATTGAGGATAGTGAAATATTTTATGTGTGGGGGAGGGAACATTTTATTTTAGTAATTTCAATTGTTTTCCAGTTTTTTTAATGATTTTCCAAAAAATTGTGTGGTTTTTAAATTTTGTGAGTTTATGTTTCAATATTTTGTTTGTTTTCGAAACTTTTGAGCTGAATGTATTCTCATCACCGTTTTGAATTCCATTTCAATAAGTGAAATAATTTTTCCCTTGAAACCGAGCATCAATGAATGATGAAAATGACATTGGTTCAAGTTCAAATCTTTAATAAATTCTTGAAAAGTACTCTGAATTTTGAATCCCATGGCACATCTGACTGTCTTTTTATTTGAAATGACTTTTCTTGTGAGGCTTATAAACCATTCTTTTCAAATTTTTTACATTTACCTTAATTTTTGAGAGAACCAAACCATGCTTGAATTAACAATAATTTGATTTATTCCTATCAATACATGAGGGTTTTAGGGTCTTATGTTTAAATGATTGAGGCATTTGTTTGGTATTAAAGCCTATATTTTAAATAATCCATTTTATAATGGCTTAACATGAACATTTAATCCTTGTAACCCATATAATCCATGAACATATTATTATGTTAGCCACATTATGATCCATATTTCTCTATCCAAAGAACTCTTCATGTGAAATTTCTTAATCTAGTTGAACTTAAGTGTGGGGGGGGATCTATCTTGTGTTGTGCTACCACATTCTGTGATACTTCGGGTGGAAAATTAAATTCTGAAGAGATGTGTTTTCTGGTGAAAAAAATATTTATATTGAATGTTGTTACTTTTTTGGGGCATTCATGATAAGTGAAGATGTGCCCTTATAGAGCTTATAATAGAGGCAGAAAGTTGTTTCTATCTGATGCTTTCAAGAAAATCATGTATGAGAAGATTGAAATTTTTACAGCTGAAATGTTAAATAGTGTGCACATTACATTATTATTCATAATGATGAACATGAATTTATTATATGGGGATTTATTCGGACACCATATTTATGTGAAAAAAATACTAATATAATTTTGCGTCAAAAAGAGTCAAGCCATGTTCATTCAGACTCAAAAATTTTCACATCTAAATCCTACCACCTGAAAGCCATAGAACAACCTAGAAAAGTTCTCATGATAATAATATTTCCTTCACTCACATCTGGTGGTTATGTAGAAATTTATCAAGCCATGGTTACCCTTTTATTAGTTTGGATGAGAAAGACTTTTCTGAAAATTGATATGTGTTTGATAAGAGAAAATTTACGTGAGGTATGTGTTCTATGCATGGGAGGATAAATAAAGTTGAAATATATTGAATGATATAAATGGATGAATTGAAATAATTGTTTTTTATGACACATGATATCTTTTGTTTCTTGGTGTAGAATTGTTTGATCTCAAGGAAATATTTTTTAAAATTTGTTTTGGTTTGATATTGATGTTTACATGTTGCAAATTTTGGGAATACATGATATGAGGTTTTACCTGGGAGTGCAAAAGGGTAAGTGTGGGGGAGTTGATAAAACAATATTTTGTTGAATATTTTATTGATAATAAATGACAAAATTTCCTCACATTGTGATAAATAATTTCATTTATGAAATATTTGGGATTAGATCATTCATTTGAAAATTTGAAGAAAATCCCAATTTTTCCCTTTTAAAATGTATTGTATTATTTTGCACATAAATATCTTAATATGAATTACATGAACATACAATTTCGTAAAAAAATTTATTTTTTAATTTTATACAACTTTTATTCATGACACTGGAGCTAAAGACTGCATTTGTATGGAGTAAATGTGCCATTAAATCAATGGTGGGCTGGACACAAGAGATTGAACATCACTTTAGTGTTCGGGCCGTATTGTCTAAATAAATTCATGGATTGAGCCCAAATTTTTAGAGGGGATTTAAACCCCAATTTATAACATATTATCCTTCTGTAAGGACAGCTAATTCAAGATCTTCGGTGGTCATAAAGGAGGATCAAGTGGGATTAAAAGATCAGGAAGAATCTTCTCATTCACACTTGAAACCACTTTTAACCAAGCCTACCCTCCACTCTATTAATATTTATTTTTCATGTTTGTAAGGGTTGGGACGTGAATTAGAATATTGATATCATATGAGAATTTGTTTCACCCAAATCCTCAAACCCATGTAATAGGGTTATCTCTAGAAGCTATGATCCCCTCATCACATCCTTCTTCTCTTCTTCATGTTGTAATGTTTTCATTTGTGTAGTAAACTTATTTGTTCTTCTTTTATTTTGTTCCTTTTATTATATTATTTTCAATTTCTTTGTCTCTTAATTTTTATATTTGGGCTGAAATTCAGGAGTGGAGACTAGACTGGGTTCTACCATTTCAATCCTTTTCTCATGCAAACTGTCTCCATGATGAGAACACCGCCCATTGAAGATTAGTTTTCTTAGTGATCAGTCTATCTTCTACCCTCTTCATTTAATTATTTTCAATAATTAAGATAATGTAACTAAATTAATATTATCAATGAAGTTATTTTCTTATTTATATAAAACTAATCAAACAATCTATCAATTGACACAAAAACACATGAGGTCGATATTTTGTGTAAATTGTGAGAGCGTGAACTTAATCAACAATACAAGACCACACAAGTGAAGTTTGTAGAGTTAAAATATAATCCCTAAACTATATTAATCCTCATATCTAGTGTATATATGTTCAATAATTCACCACTAAACATAATCTAACCTTACATCATCTATCATGGCTGGGTGAAACGATTGAGTTTTCCGAAGCTAGCCTAGGGTTTAAGTAATTTTCTCTTTGTGGTTTAGTTAACTCCCGTAGGTTTTGATGGATAACAAATTATAGGATCATAATTAAGTGTATATTAATTTAAATTATAATTATTAATATGTAAATTAAGAGGTATATTTTTATCAATTACGTTTTTTAAAATATTTTCTAAAAAAACATCTTCTTGTTTCCTCAAATATCATTTCAAAATTAAAAAAAATGAAATATTCTTCCATCAAACTTCTTCTAGTTTTATAAATGATAAAAACCCCTTCATATTTTCATGTATTTTTTTATTCTCTTTTCTTTTATTTTTGGAATACATTTAAGAAGTTGTTTTAATTTACTTCTTCATTTGAGAGACGACCTTGGTCGGTCACTCTAATGCATCTAAGTAACTCAAAAATGAACATCATTGGAAAGAGACCACGACAAATCCATTCAAAATAGCGTCATTTCCAGGGAGGCAAGTAATTATTTTATCCATTTAGAGGTATTTATTTTATTTTACAATTTATTCTATTCTTTTCATACTTCTTCCTTCTTTACCCAATCTTAATTTTTTTTCTTCTTTTATTTTCTTCTTCTTCTATTTTTGGACCATCAAATTAAACTTCTCATTTTTTATTATGGTATACATTCCATATTTTTATTTTTATATGATTTATGACACTAACTAATCCCAAATATCTCTTAGATCTAGATCCTCAGATTGAGCACAACCTTAGAGGTCGAATAAAAAATTCTCAGTCTATGGGAAGTTTCAACATTCAACAAGTCGGATAATTCCTCCACACTCAGAACATTGAAATTGGAAGAAATTAAAATTCAACCATAAACCAAGAACCAATGGCTGAAAGTAATAGAAATGAACTTAATAGAACTATTTGAGATTTGGTTGCACCAGACATTAACTATCAACTAAATTGTATTTCATACCCAAATCTCCAATCAAACAATGTATTGAAATCTAGTTTATTTCATGTTCTTCCAAAGTTTCATGGATTATCTAGTGAGTATCCCAAAAATCACCATATATATTTCATTTTGGTTTGCTCAACCTTGAAACAATGATTTGAATTTTAAGATCAAATAAAATTAAGTGCATTCCCATTTTAACATGATGGAGAAGCAAACGACTAGATGTATTAATAACAACTTGAAGATGTAACTTGTTGGAATTATTTGAAACATCCTTTTGTTGAAAATATTTTTCCCAACATTAAGGAATACTTCCATTCATTATGATATATTGAGGTTCAAGAAATCCTAAGTGGAATCAAGGTATGAGTACAGGGAGTGATTCAATAAATTGTGTTCATGATGCCCACATCACCAAATCAGTGAGCAACTACGCATCTAGTACTTCTATGAAAGACTCGCATGTATGGAGATAATCATGGTGGATGGCATTGTTGAAGGGGAATTGGTGGACAAGGCACCAGTAGTTGCATGTGCGTTGATTGACAAGATGGAAAAAAACTCACAACAATTGGGCAATCAATGTACACCACATGTAATGGGAGTACATCAGGTAAGTCCTTCCCCTCTTGAAAATCATTTTATTGATACTATGTTTGAAGAAATTTCCACTATGGTGAGGTATATTTCTTTAGAACAAAAGACATATCAACACCCTCTTTCGAGGCCTCGTGTCATTTACACTATGATAATCCACCCAAAATATTTTTTCCCCAACTACATGAAACATAAGATTGTGAAGCAGTGTTTCTTAGGAAGCCTTTTCGATAGCAAAAACCACAATATCCCCAAAAGAATCTGGATTTTTTTTCCACAACATATAACCAAGGATGGAAGTATAATTTGGACATGAGGTATGGATTTTTACGACAACAAAGGTCACACTATTAATAAAACTTCTTGTATCTCCCACCTTACAAAAGGGTTTCCAATAACCCCAATGGCGATTTGAAGCTCAAGCATCAACAATTAAACAACAAGGGAATTCTAAACCAAAGGTAGACTCTAATTGTGATGATATTTGGAAAAAAATGTTATCAATAAACAAAATGAGTTAAAGTGTCAAGGATTAGAGTGGAGGGACTTGAAGATTGAAATGAGCCAGATTGCTACCGCTCTCCAAGAACTCATAAGTAGGAACTCCAGAAATATTCATTCCCAACCTACTCCAAATTTGAAGGTGGATTTTACTTCCATCACATTGAGATTTGGTAAGAAAACAACTAATATATATATGTACCTACCATTCCATCAGGATTCACCTCATATTTGTAGAAGCCCTATTCAAAAGTGGATTATGAGAAAACCAAGGAGAAAGATAAAGACTAGAAAAGGATTAATAATGTTCCTCCTAAAACCCTTCCATTCCAAAACAGAGTTTTTTCAAAACATAGAAGATGGATGAAAAGTCGATGCAAAAAAAAAGTTTTTTATACATTCAAGTGTGTGGAGATCAACATTTCTCTACTTAATTCCATGAAGAAAATCCCAAGGTATGAGAAATTCCTTAAGGATCTTTGTAATAATCAAAGAGGGATCAAGGAAAATTAGAGGATAAATATTGGATGGAATGTGTCAACACTCATTACACCAACTCTAGCAATGCATACAATGTTCAAGATCTAGGGACATTCACCATCCCATACATCATAGGGTATTTTCACTTTTATGATGCTCTCGGTGATTTGGGATCTTCTAGAAATGTGATTCTTCACTCTGTATTCTCATCTTTATGGGTTGGTGAGTTAAAGCCGATGAGAGTGGTTGTGTATTTGGAAAATAGAGCTACATCATATCCAACGGGAGTCCATGAGGATTTACTTTTTCGAGTAAGACACATGACCATTCCAACATATTTCTAAGTGCTTAACATGGATGAATATTAGATAAGTTCTCAGGATCCCATTATCATAGGTAGACCCTTCCTCATAACTACAAAAATTGTCATAAATGCAAATGAGGGTGAAAATTCCATGAAGTTTGGAGATGAAGTTATGATATTTAATGTCATGGAATCCATGAAGTACCCCTGAGAAGACCATTCTGCTTTTGTTAACTCCCATTTTTAACCACCAAGTAAAACCCCCATGGATTTTGATTATCAAATGCATAGGGAGATTATGACCATTGGTTATAGTTGAATTTCTAAGAGTACTTCCACTTCTGTTTATAATGCCCATGACTCTCATAGATTTTATTTTGAAATGGAATCATATTATGATTTTGATCATGTAAACTCTGATTATGACATGGCTGTTG
The DNA here is from genome assembly GCA_963277665.1 of Viscum album. Taxonomy (NCBI): domain Eukaryota; kingdom Viridiplantae; phylum Streptophyta; class Magnoliopsida; order Santalales; family Viscaceae; genus Viscum; species Viscum album. The sequence goes on from OY728119.1 coordinate 1,306,587,579, forward strand.
AGTATGCTGATGGATTTGATGCTTCATTCTCTATTTTTTGATGATTTATATTCTAATATTTACGTTCTCTATTCACATTTTTCATTTCCTTCAATGTCACATTCCATACAACACACCCTACACTGGAACTCAATAAATTTCCACCAAATCATAAATACTCATACTTGTTGAGTGCCGAGAAATTACATGTTATCATTACTAAAAATATTAGGTTTGAATATAAAGAAAATTTTATGAATCATTTTAGGGAGAACATCAAGAAAATCTAGTGGGACTTGGCTGACATATCAGGTATTAGACCCTCTATTTTCTTGCATAGGATTTTTTTGGAGGATGGGGTAGCCACAACGGAGACTGAATCTAACTCTTTTGAATGTTGTTAAAAAATAACTTGAAAATTTTCTTGAGGTAGGTACAATATTTCCAGTTTTAGATTCAAAGTGGGTAAGTCCTATTCAGGTTGTGCCTAAGAAAAGTGATGTTACGGTTTCTAAAAATGTGAAAGATTAGTTAGTAATGATGAGGGTACAATACAGTTGGTGTGTGTGTATTGATTATAGGAAAATAAATCAGTCCACCCACAAGGACCATTTTCCCCTCTCATTTATTGATAAAATTCTTGAGAGACTAGTTGGGAAGACATAATATTATTTCATGGGTGTATTTTATAGATATTTTCAAGTTTTTATGGCTCCAGAGAATCAGGAAAGACAACATTCACTTGTCCATTTTGTATGTTTTCCTACTAAAGTATGCCATCTAGACATTGCAACACCCCACATACCTTCTGAAGATGAAAGGTGAGTATTTGTTCTGATTTTATTGAGACCTACATGGTGGTATTTATGGATGATTTTACATTGTATGGATCCTCATTTAATTAATGTCTATGTAGTTTGGGAAAGGTGTTGAATCTTTGTATTGAGAAGAATATGGTCCTGATCTTTGATAAGTGTCATTTCATGGTAAATCATGGCACTGTCTTAGGTAATGTAGTGTCAAAACATAGGATTGAGGTTGATAGATCTATGATATAAAATATTTCATCCTTACCATATCCTTCATTGGTGAATGATGTTAGATCTTTCCTAGGACATGAAGGATTTTATCGGCACTTCATCAACAATTTTAGTAAGATTGCTCTACCTATGTCACGATTACATCAAAAGGATAATGATTTTGTGTTTTATGATTATTAGGGGACATCATTTGACGAGATGAATAATTGACTGACCACTCCACCAATCATACAACCCCCATAGTGGGAGCTTCCTTTTGATCTTATTTGTGACGCCTCCAAAATTTTGGTCTAAGCTGTCTTATCTCAGAGGGTGGAGGGACATTCACATGTGATCGAATTTTCCTTAAAGACATTTGATTCGACCTAATAAAACTAAACAACCACAAAAAGTAGTTTCTAACTATTATATTTTCTTTAGATAAATTTCGTTTATATTTATTGGGCTCAAAAGTAGTTGTTTTTTCTAACCATGAATCTCTAAGGTACCTATTGATGAAGCTGGATGCAAATCCTAGAATAATTAAATGGATTATTCTCCTTCTTCAAGAATTTGAATTTGAGATAAAGGACAATAAGGGGTACGAAAACATGGTGGAAAACCACATGAGTAGGTTTACTCACACACTATAGGATGACACCTTGGACCAGGTACCACATTGAGTCACTTTCCCCGATGAGAATCTATATTTCATCTCTGGTACGCATCCTTGGTATGTTGATTGATCAAAATACCTTATAGGTTATGAAATTATTGCATATTTAAAGAAATATCAAGTCCAAAAATTAAAAATTGAGTCAATATGTTATATTTGGGATGATCCATAGCTATGCCGCATGTGTAGTGACCACGTTATTAGGAGTTCTATTCCTGATCATGAGTTTGAGTCTGTTCTACAATTCATTCATAAAATTGATTGTGGTGGACACTTAGGACCCCAATGTATAGCTAGGAATTCCTTAGACTCTGGATTATATTGGCCTAGCTTATTCCATGATGCACATGTGTTTTGTAACTGGAAACATTTCTAGGAGACTTGAGATGCCTCGACAACCCATACTATTCTGTGATATTTTTGATGTATTGGGAATCAATTTTATGGCTCATTTTCCAATTTCCTTTGGTTTTTTGTATATTTTGGATTCTATTGATTATGTGAGTAAATGGGTCGAGGGTAAGGCCACCAGGACTGATGATTTTTATGTTGTTGTGGACTTTGTCAAAGCGAAAATGTTTTATAGTTCTGAAGTACAGAATGACCTCATTTGTGACCAAGGGACATTATTCTACAATCAGACTCTTTCTTCTCTTATTCTGATGTATGTGGTGAAACACAAAACATAAACACTATACCACCCCCAAGAAAATAGACAGGCTATGGTTTCAAATCGTGAGTTGAAACAAATTTTGGAGAAAATCATGTAGCCGAATCGGAAAGATTGGAACAAGAATTTGGATGATGTGCTCTGGGATTATAGGACTGCATACATGAAACCCATTGGTATAACCCCATTTCATATTGTTTTTGTGAAATCATGTCATCTACCTACGGATGTTGAGCATCAAGCTTATTGGGATATAAAGAAATGCAACATGAATTTCGTACAAGCTGTAATCCAAAGGAAGTTCCAAATTCAAGAGCTTGAGGAGATTCAATTCTCATTATATGAGAACTCAAGTATCTACATGGAAAGATCAAAATCACCTCAAGATATAATTATCCAACAAATGGAGTTTCTTGTTGGAGTGAAAGTCCTTCTCTACAGTTCACCACTGAAGCTGATTCCTGGTAAGTTGTGTTCCAGATGGTAAGGTACATATGTTATAACTATTTTTTTCCTTATGGTGTAGTGGAGATAACAGAAGAGGAAAAAATAAGGATCTTTATAGTTAATGGGAAATATTGGATGAAATATATTGTGGGACGTCCTATTGATGAAGTGGATTTCATCACCCTACATGACCCCATCACCACATAAGCATATCAGGCTATTCCTAACCCTTTCACTTCTTTATTATTTGTCCAATTTAAAATTATAAATTTCATGTGAATATATCTTCATATGGGTTCAAAGGGTGGAAAATGAAATTTTTAGTGTGGGGGAGGGAACCTTTTAGTTTAGTAATTTCAATATTTTCATATTTTTTAATGATTTTAAAAAAATAGTGTGTTTTTCAAAAATTTTGTGTTTATTTTTCAATTTTTTGTGTGTTTTTGAAACTGTAGAGATGAAATGATTATCATAACCATTTTTAAATCCATATCAATAAGTGAAACGATTTATCCCTTGAAACTGAGCTTAAATGAATACTGAAAATGACTTTGTTTCAAGTTCAAATCATTAGTAATTTAATGAAAATTACTCTGAATTTTGAATCCCATGCCACATCTCACTGTCTTTATATTTTAAATCACTTTCCTGTGAGGCTTCTAAACCATTATTTTCCTATTCTTTACATTTACCTCACTTCTTCAGAGAACCAAACCATGCTTGATTTGACCAGAATTTGATTTATTCCTCTCAAAACATGAGTGTTTAAGGTGCTTATGTTTAAATGATTAAGGAATTATTTTGGTATTAAATCCCATATTTCAAAGAATCCTTATTATAATAGCCTACATTGAACATTTAATCCTTTAATCCCTTATAACCCATGAATAGGTTGTTAGGTTATCCACATTACAATACAATTTTCACTATCCTACAAACTCATGATGTGAAATTTCTTAATCTAGTTGATCTTAAGTGTGTGGGGGGGTGTCTTGTGTTGTGCTGCCAGATTCTGTGATACTTTAAGTGGAAAATTAAATTCTGAACAGATGTGTTTTTTGTTCAAAAAAATCATTATATTAAATGTTTTTCCTTTTATAGAGCTTTCATGATAAGTGAAGATTTTCATTTCTAGAGCTTCTAATAGACGGAGAAAGTTGTGCCTATCTGGAGCTTTCAAGAATATCATGTTTGAGAAGATTGACATTTTCACTGCTAAAATGATGAATGGTGTGAAAATTCCTTTATTATTAATGATTATTAATTTGAATTGATTCTATTTGGATTGAGTAGGAGATCATTTTTAAGTGGAAAATAGATTAATCTAACTTTTCATGAAAAATAGTTAGGCTCTTCTCATTCACCCTTAGAATTTTTCACATCTAAATCCTACTAACCAAAAGCCACAGTACAACCCAAAAAAGTCCTCATAATAAACATATGTCCTTGAATCACATTAGGTGGTGATTTAGGAAATTATCAATCCAATGGTAACCCTTTTATGAGTTTTGATGAGAATGACATTACTGAAAAATTGACATTTGTGTGATAAGAGAAAATCCAAGTGAGGTAAGTGTTTTGTGCATGGGAGGATAAATGAAGTGGAAATATATTAAAGGATTTAAATGGAAATATTGAAATAATGGGTTTCTATGAGGCATGATATCTTTTGTTTCTTGGTTTGGAATTTTTGGATCTCAAGGATATGTGTTTTAAAATTTGTTTTGATTTTATATTGATGTTTACTTATCACAAATTTTTTGAATACATGATTTGCGGTTTTTCCTGGGAGTGAAAAAAGTGTAATTGTGGGTTGTTGATAAAACACTATTTTTTAATATTTTATTGATAATAAATGACATAATTTCCTTACATTGTTTTAAAAATGTTCATTTATGAAATATTTGGGATTAGATCATTCATTTGGAAATTTGATGAAAATTTTGGTTTTACCCTTTTAAAATACAGTGTAGTATTTTACACATACATATTTTAGTACGACTTACTTCAACATAAATTTTTGGAACAGTGTTTCCCATTTATTTTTCTACAAATTTTATTCAGGACACTAGAGCAAAAGAGTGCATTGGATGGAGTAAATGGGTCATTAATTCAATGGAGGGATGGACACATGAGATTTGATGTCACATTACTGTTTGGGCCATATATTCTACATACTATCTTGGATTGAGCCCAAATTTTTATATGGGATCCAAAACCCAATTTGGCACATAATATCCTACTTTAAGGACAACTAATGCACACGTTTTGGTGAACAGTAAGGTGGTTCAGGTGGGATAAAAATATTTGGCAGAATCTTCTCATTCACACTTGAAACTACATTTAACCTAGCCTCCCCTAAAATATATAAATATATATTTTTCACATTTTTAAGGGTTGGAACATGAATTTGGAGATTGGATATAGGAGATAATTGGCTTTAACCAAATTATACAGCCATTTTATGAGGGGTATCTCTTGATGCAAGGATCCCCTAATTGAATCCTTTTTCTCATGTTCATGTTATAATGTTTTCATTTATGTAATAAAATTATTTGTTTTTCTTTTATTTCTTCTATTACATTCAATTATATTATTAACTTAATATTTCTATTTTAACTGAAATTTATGATTGATACTAGATTTGGTTCTACCCTTTTAATCCTTTTCTCATACAAAATGTCTCCACAATGACCACACCTCCCAAGGAAGAATAGTTTTCTTAGTGATCAGTCTATCTTCTACCCTCTTCATTTATTTATTTTGAATCATTGAGCTACTATAATTTACATAATATGATACATGAATTTAGTTTTTAATTTATATGAAACTTTTCAAGCAGTTGATCAATTGACACAAAAACATGTGAGGTCAAGCTTTTGTGTAAATTATTTGAGCGCGAACTTATTTGGTAATACATGAACACACACGATAAGTTTTCATAGTTCAAATATAATCTCTAATATCAATTAATCCTCATTTCTAGAGTATATATGTTCTATAATTTACCACATAACATAATCAAACCTTCTAACATCAATCAATGAAGGTTGTTGAGATTGTGTGTTCTGAAGCTAGCCTAGTGTTTAAGTAATTTAATCTTTGTGGGTAAGTTAACTCCTATGGGATTAGAGGGTTAACAAATTGAGGGATCATAATGAAGTGGATATTAATTTAAATGATAATGATTAATAATTAAATGAATATGTATAGTTAGATATATTACACCATTTAAAATATTTTCTAAAACAACATCATCTTGTTGTGTCGAATTTTATTTCAAAAATAAAAATAAAAAATTGAAATATTTTTCTAGAAACATTTTTATTGGTTTATAAAAGATAAAAACCCTCTAATTGTTTCAAGTAGTTTCTGTATCATCATTTATTTAATTTTTAGAATACCTTTATGAATTTGTTTAATTTTTCTTCCTCCTTTGAGAGGTGAATTTGGTCATCCACTCTATTGTACATAAGTAACCTAAAACCGAACATCATTTGAAAATTCCCACGACAACACCTTTCTGGATTCTTCTAGAATATATTCAAACTTCAAGTCACATAATGAGAAAAATAATATAGATCTAGTAATTATGTATAAGAAAATGATGATTGTGATGATATTTATATGGGGTAAATGTTGAGAACTGAGCTTGATATTATTCTTTAATGAAAATCCTAACACAAAAAAAGAAAAGAAAAATTATGATGAAGGATATGATGAATATGAAGAAGGATTAAGATGAAATTTATATTACAGAAAATGGTCACATTAGGTAGATTAGGCTTCTCAAATATTATGTTTCTGGTTTGGAAGGAATCATAAAAAAATTGTAGAAGGAGATGACTAGTTACAAAGAAATTATTAACCGGGATGAATGCAGGTGTATTAAGGATGAGAAGAGCCTTAGAAAAATAAAGAGTGGATTTAATAAAAATATTAAAGTGATTTATGATCTATCATACTTTTTTGAGAATTATTATTACTTGATTAAGGTAAAATACACACATAATATATCTAAAAATGAAGAATCTATTTCAACTAATTTTTTTGGTTTTAAATACCAATCACTGAAAAATTTGGCTGAGATAAAAAAATTGAATAGATGAATATATATATATAAGGTTTTTCTGGGCAAAATTACATTTTAATATACAAACGAAACTTAGACACAAGCTATACAGGTTGTCCATACACCCATTGGATAACCCAGCCATCAATCCATATTCATTCATTACAAGTCTTGTTTGCCTAGTGGGCATGAAACTCATTACATGGACCATAGTCACAGTGGACATGAAGCACATATTTTTTTCCCAAACCCCCATATGTGAATAGTTATTCTATAGTACATGGTCTGTTACAGTACCACCAATGCTATAGTTCCAGCAATATTTCCCACCACCACTAGAGTGTCATTGGCGCTACAATTCTACCACTACTACAGTATCGCTACAATACATTCATCCAAATGGTTTTGAACCCCAAAATATGATGTCGTATTATGGGGGTTACCACTAACCCAAACACTAAATACTACAATACATGAATACTATAGATATTGATTTTGGTAATGGTCAAAAGAATCATGGTGCTATTAAACTAATTTAGTAGAATTATAATCATACACTAATATCGCAATTGTATTTTTAAATTCATACATAAATATTTCATGAAAAAATCTATTTCAAGGGATACGTCTAATTTTTTGGTGCATATGGAAAAAAAATATATTTTTTGGGTATAATATGTCTCCTTGATAGAATCATGAATTGAAATTTTTAAGTGGGATCTACTCTAAATTCAATGGTATTAGATTTATTAGAATATAGAACGAAATTGAATGAATTCTTATTGTTCTCATTCAGAATAGGTTTGATAACCTTCAAGAGATTCATGGATGATGTTACAAGCATGCTCACTATATAGAGGAATGTATAACAATGATTCAAAGTAATAAATAATAGGTTATAGGTAGAAATAAGTTTCAAAATATATCTAATATTGATATGTCACTTATTATCAAAGTAGTTATAAAATAAAGTAATATGACTATTAAATACACCCTTGATATTTTATTCCCATTAATAATGACTATGGTTAAAAAGATCAGGAAAATATAGAAAAAAATATTAGTGGTGATGTAAATTTTGTAATGAAATATCTCTAAAAAAATGATATTGAAATAGCATAGATTTATTAAAAAATTAAAATCAATCGATGTATTATTATTTGTTGGGATGAAACATAACATATTGAGTGTTAGATAGTTGTGTGAATTTTATAATGAGTTTATATTAATAATTAATTATTTCCTCATCAATAAGGTAAAGTATCTGAAGATCATTTCCACATGTGAAAGAACTAGTTCTAAATAATTTCTAATTAGAGAATAAAATAATCCATTATACAAGAGTGCAAAATAAGAGAAACAATTTTGGAATAGATTGATGGATCATCTATGTAAGATAAAACTAAAGGGTATGTTATGAGATACATGCCTCATTTAAATAGTTAATGGGAATAAATTTGTGATACATAAAAAATGGGAAAATCACTCACAGATGACACAAAATGGTTGAAATTATAATAACCAAGAACCTTGTGTTGAAACAATTAGATTTTTATAGTCCCATGGGAGAAAATTCTACTCAAGGTGATATTTATTTTGTCACATTTAAATATTATTATATTATAATGGAAAATGTGATTTTTTTTGAAAAATAAATATGATGAATTAAATA